>JAVIAB010000092.1:93934107-95271607 GCA_032433765.1 Megaustenia siamemsis
ACAAATGTTTGTTGCCTTCTATTTGGTAGTTAAAAATGATGATGTTGATCTCTCAAGACAAAATAACATATCGATGATTTTAGTTTTCTTGATTTTTAATCATCATTTTCCTGTCAAAGTCATTGTCCTTATGCGAGAGTCGGATTTCGTCACAGCTAAAAGGCAACAGCCGATAATTAAAAGTTATGACTAGTTCGCACAGTGGAGTCTTGGATTCTAACTTCTACAGTACATGAATATATCCTTGAAGAACTGACCAATTGTTACTAAAGTTGTTATTTTTGGAGATGTCCTGCAGTGTGGGCTCTTGCTAAATACTACGTACTGGTTATACGGTTAGTGAGGTAGAGTTCTGCCCTACCAAAGGAAGAGTAAGACGTCTCCTTTCCTCCGCTAGTCTTCGGGACACCATTAGGCAAGGTGGAGCTTCCGTTTAGCCCCCCCTATCAAGGTTAGCCATTGGAGCAGGTGGTGGATGGGTTTGTGGGAGCAGCCGACAAGCAGTGCCGGTTATGGTCCCCACACCGTGATGGCAGACAGAGGATCTCATGTATAGAGACAATGGCTGCGATCTCTGACTAGTACAGTCACTGCCAAGAAGGAAAGGTATGGCAAACTACCTTCTTATATTGCCTAGCATAATTATGTCAAAACACGACTTAAAATCTACAGCTAACGACGTTAATGGGGACTCCACAGCCGAGGTGTCCGGTAGGGAGCGTCATGTGCTAGGGGTGACACCCGATCGTCATCAAGCAACTGTATGCAAGATCAAAAATAAAGAGACACTAGCAATAGGAACTTGGAACATTTGATCAGCATTCCAGGTTGACAAATAAGAAAACATCAGCCAAGAAATGAAGAGAATGAAATTGAACATCTTGGGACTATGTGGAATGAGATGGAAAGGAGCAGGATTATTACAACGCGACAGTGGAAATGTAATTTACTCCGGGGGAACCACACACGAAAGATGAGTAGGCATCATGTTAGATAGAGAAAGGAACAAAACAGTGAACAGATTTTGGCCAGTATTAGATAGTATTCTGCTAGTAAAATTGAGAGGTAGACTAATGTATATCAACATAATTCAAGCTTATGCACTAACAAGGATCCATGTCTTTACTATTGTACAACACTAATAGTCTCTCAGGGTTGTCATCATGTTATCCTTCCATATCTTTTTTACACTGAAAGAACTCCGCCGAAATATTATAATTTTTAAGGTCGAAAATAAGGACGTGTAAGAGCGGCTCGTTAATTTGTTCAAGCCCGGTTGTACTCATATAAGAAAACTCATTTCGTATCCTCAATTTTGTAAGTGAACAAATACTTACTTTAAATTGGAGTCAGCAGCGATGGCCTAACATCATTAAGCGATATACCTTAAAAAAAAAAAAAATACGACGATCATCATTTTCAAGAGGACGTGAACTTCCGGTATATTGTGGATAGGCGGCGGGAACAATTGAAGGCTATGCATGAAAAGTGTTCCTTGTTGCAGTTTCCTCATATTCCAAGTCCGGCTTGTTACAGGAGCTACTGAGTTAAGTGCTCTGTGCACACCGTGAGCTGTGTGTCTCATCCGTTTTGATCATGTTTCGATATTCCAATTGTTTACGATGAATGATGATATCGTATGACAGGGAACAGTTGGCTGTGTTCACTTTCTGCGTTTTTTCGCCTTATGCCTTTTGGCGTGTGCTGAGACTGCTACGATGGGGACTACAGTTACCTTTCTTTGTTTGGGAGATCTATCTATCTATCTATCTATCTTTCGTTCGCCTGAAGCATTGTCTATATCTGCAATGTCGTTTCCTGTATAAATGTTACTGTCTTTTGTAATTCTTGCAGTGGCCCATATAGTTTTGTCTGTAGTGTTGTATCTATGGGCCAATGGATTTTCCTCAGTCTACTATATTCAGTGCAGTCTTGAAGTATGTGTTCAGCAGTCTGGGGCGCCTGTCCACATGTACAAGTAGTTGAGGTGCCGATCTTGAATTTTGTATACATGTGACTATGGAGTCGATTGTGTCCTGTTCTGAGACGTATAATGATAACTTGTTCATATCTATTCATATTATAAAAGGCATCCTGATTTGGGGCTTGTGGTCCTCTGATTGATTTGATTATCTGTTTCTTATGATGGTATGTAACAGGTGTATCTAGTTGTGTGCCTGTTGAACCTTCCTTTGCCAACTGATCTGCTTTCTCATTTCCTGGTATTCCACAGTGAGATGGGATCCACTGCAGGGCAACCCTGTGGTGCTTGCAGAGTTCAGTCAATAAGGTCTGCAGATGTGGTAATTTTCTGGATTGTAGTGCCTGGAGTACTGATCTTGCATCTGTCAAAAACACTACAGGCTGCGGGCTAAGATTAATGTTCAGCAGTTTTTCTATTGCTAACTTTATTGCTTGTATTTCTGCATCATAATTGTGACAATATTTCCCTGTTGCTATTTTATTCATATCCCTAGTGTTATTTGGGTATTCTATATATGCACCTGCTCCCCCATTTTTTACTGCATTCTGTGCTGATCCATCTGTATACACACGAATCCATAGGTCTTGTGGGTATTCTTCATCCAGGAAACTGAGAGTTATTGTTTTTCGCTGTAGACTATTCTGTTCCTCTTTATCAACTATTCCTTTCACTTCTGTCCGTATTTGAACTGATAATCCAGATTCCTCTGTCCAGGGAGTCTGTTCTGGTATGGGCAGTAGGGGGTTAACAGCTCTTGGCATGTCTGGTGTTTGTCTACTAATACGCTTGGCTTGGTGGATAAAACTGCTTCTCTTAAGTCGTCCCAATGCAAGATTTTGGAATCGGTCCTTCATTGGATGTCTCGGCATGCAAGCAAATTTTTCTGCCTGTATCAGCACCTTTGTGTCCCTCCGTTCTCTCAGTGCTGGTATCCTCCACAATTTCTCCATCTCTAATATTGGTGTTGATTTCATTGCTCCTGTGATGACCCTAAGTGCCTGGTTTTGTACTTTATCCAGTTCTTGAAGTGTGGTGTTTGATGCTGAACACCATGCAGATGATCCATATTCTAAATGTGGGCGTATACTCTGTTGGTAAACTTTACTGAGTATTTTCCCACTCGCACCCCACGTAGTTCCACACAGCTTTCTTAGAATAGCCAATTTTCTCTTGCTTTTTGGGTTGCCTTATTTATCTGCTGTTTCCAAGATAGTTTGTTATCAAATGTAACTCCGAGATACGTAGCCTGTATGTCTTCTTTCACAGGCTCATTGTTTATATAGATGGCTCCTGCTTTTTGTTTGGGGAAAGAGTGAAAAGTGTAGTACTGCATTTGTCTGTATTGATGCTGATACACCATCTATTTGTCCATGAATTCAGTGCATTCATAGCTCTTTGTAACAATTGGAGGCCACTGTTGCATACTCCTCTGTGCACCACATTACCAAGTCATCTGCATACATTGCCACTTTGATACCATGTGGTAGTTCAGTAACTAGGTCATTGATGTAGATCAGAAAAAGTGTTGGAGATAGTACCCCTCCCTGTGGAACGCCCTGGCGCAGTAAGACCTTCTTACTCTTAAGACCATCCAGTTGCACTCTGGCTCTCCTGTTATGCAGGTATGCTTTGACCCATTTGTACATCCTGCCATTTACTCCATAATTTCTCAGTTTCTTCAAAAGCCCTTCCTTCCATACCTTATCAAATGCTTCTTTAGGTCTATCCATGCTGCTAGTACCAGTTTCTTTTCTTGAAACGCATCCTCAATTTCCTGGGAAAGATAGGTTGCCTGATCTTCGGTAGAGTAACACTGTCTAAAGCTGCTTGTTGTGGGACAAGGAGATTTTCACTTTCCAGGTACCACTGCAGTCTGAGATTGATTATACGTTCCATTGTTTTACACAAACAGCTTGTAAGGCTGATTGGTCTATAGCTGGATGTCATTGAACCATCTTTTCCTGGCTTTAGTAATGGTATCATAATTGCTTCTCTCCATGCCTGTGGCACTTTACCTGTGATCCAGCAAATGTTGTAGATCTGCAGTAGTTTTGCTTTAGCTGCAGTTCCCAAGTTCTTAATCATTTCATTAGACACTCCATCACTACCTGGTGACTTTTTCATTTTTAATTTGGATATTGCCAGCTCTAGCTCTCTTTGTGTAATGGGTATTTCCATGACTTCATGTGCAGTCTCTTCTTGTCTTGCATTTTGTTGTTTTAGACGGGTCTCTTGACGTTTCTCTAGGCTAATTTCATATTGTTGTCATTTGCAAAGGAGTCTGCAAAGTGATTTGCTGCATGTTTACCTGTTAGAATGTTTCCATCCTTCTTCAGTGTAATTTTTGTGTTCCCTTCTGTACCCTCATCATTCAGCTGTTTTACAAGCTTCCACACTTTTCTTGTGTCTCGTTCTAGATTCATGTACTCTGTTTCTCTTTCCAACTTCTCCGTCTGGCTTGTAGTTTAGCCCATTGAAATTTGGCTTTAGCATGCTGATAGTTATTGTGGTGTTCCTGGCAGGGGTTATTTTCTGCTTGTTTTCGAGATGTTTCCATGTCATTGTGCAGTTGCTCTAGTTCACTATTCCAGTATGGTTTGTAGTGTTTCCGTGCCCCTCTGGGTATTGTTTCACTGGCAGCTTGTATTATTAGTCTACTGAATTCATCAACTATTTTGTTGATGTCTCTGTCTGTATTTAGATCTTTAGTCAGTACACTGGTGTAATGTTGATACATTTTCCAGTCTGCCTTTTTGTAATTCCATCTGGAGAGAGTGCTGCTCTCCCTGACGGCCTCATTTTGCACCACTAAAAAGACAGGTCGGTGGTCGCTGCCTCCAAGTTGTTTCCCAACAATACGTGTGATATTCCAATCCAGGTCTGGTGAATGGAAAGCAAGGTCTGGTGTAGATGTGGTATGCCATGATCTGGAATAGAATGTTGGTGGATCTGTTGCCTGGTTTAATAGTATAAGCCCATTGTCATCCTGCCAATTTTCAAGTTCTTCACCTCTCTTGTCCATATCTTCATAGCCCCAGCTCTGTGAATGGCTGTTAAAGTCTCCACATACAATTATTCTTTCTTTTAATGTAATTGTGTCTAGTGCTAGTGGGCGGTCACTCGGACAGTAGTAGTTTAGTAGATGGAAGTCTGTATTTCCTGTCCTGAGGTGCAGTATTTGATATTCCGCCCCATCCATATACACTTCAATCTGACATGCATTAATGTTGTTCCTTACAAGAGTCAGTATTCCGCCCTTTTGTCTGTTTTTCCTGTCAGATCGGTAGCACTGGTATCCCCTAATCTTCAAGGCTATGTCGTTGTTTAGATGGGTTTCCTGCAAACAGCATATGCTTACTTGTTCTTCATGCAGGATATTTTCTAATTCTATCTTTTTACTGTACCCATCTCTTTTGCTGTTGATGCCTTCAGCATTCCAGTGCATTATTTTGAGTGGTCTTATTTTGGGTTGGCCAGTAACTCTATTCTCTCGCCCCCTGACTCCACAGAGCGATTGAGAAGGACATCCAGTAATATAGGTTGGGCCCTTTCGAGGCTGAGGGCCCGGCGCTGCACCTGCCTGAGTGTCCATCACAGGGCGAGTGCCATATCGATTTGCAGTTATAGGCATGCTTCCCATTGGCGTGAGTGCGTGGCATCCTGATTTTTGTAGTGCGCCTTTTGGCTGGTTGCCTCCGACTTCAGCACTTAAAATTGCTAGAGCAGACTGTGGTCTTGCACGGGTGTAGGAAGGCCTGGCCAGTCTTGGTTTTCAGTCCTGGTGACTGTTAAGCCCCATCCCCACGACAAGGAGCTGGCCTTGATGGGGGTTTGGGAGATGAGATTCGGATGATTACGCTGGCACGGGCGGTTGAGCAATTATGGATTTCAATTCGTTTGCAGTGATACCGGGATCTTCCATAACTTCTTCTTGTGCTTTTCTCTTTCACTGATACCTAAAAGGTGTCGTGGTTTATATCATTTGTCGTTCTTGTACTGCTCGAATTGTCTGAATTAGTGATTTTCCTTTGTTGTTACATGTCTCTGTCACTGCATCTATCCATCTTCTTCTGGGTCTTCCTCTTGGTCTTTTTCCATGCATTCTCGAGAAGAACGCCCTTGATGGTGATTGGTAAGGATTCATTCTGACCAGGTGGCCAAACCATTTAAATTGAAGTTGTTCTATATATTCTTGGCAGGGTTTTGTTCCTACTATTTTTCTTATGGTTTCATTTGGTATTCTATCTCTTCTTGTGTTGTTTGTTACTTTTCTCAAGCAACGCATCTCACATGTATTGATCTTTCTTAAATGTGATTTAGAAAGGGTCCATGTTTGACTTTCATTACACAAAGTTGGTATGAAGATAGATGCTATTTATCATTTGTTGTTTAGCTTGCATAGAAATGTTTGGATGTCTTAGCAATGGTGAAAACTGGTATGTGACAGCATTTGCTTTTTGTATTCTCATGTCAATTTCTATGTCTAGTTTTCCATCTTCTGTAAACATTGTGCATAAATACTTGAATTCCTCTACATGTTTTATTTCTTTATCTTTGATCTTGATGTTTAATGGGTGTCTTAATTTGCTTATTCTTATAGCCTCTGTTTTTGCTGTGTTAATTTTCCTACTGTAGTTTGTGCAACGTTTAACTAGAGATGTTAAATGCTGTTGTAGCAGGTTTTCATCCTCATATATTAGGCATTGGTCATCTGCGAAGAGTAGCTCATTGATGTTGGAGTTTTCTACCTCTATATTATTATTTGATTTGTCATTGTTGGTTGTTTCCTGATTTATTTTGTCCATATATATGATGAAGAGGAGTGGTGAGAGGACACATCCTTGTCTTACTCCTGTTGTAACCTGAAACCATTCTGACAGACCTTCCGATGTTCTGACGGCACTTTGACTGTTTTTATATAGTGCTATTATATTTTCTAGTAGTTGACCTGCTACCCCGTAAGTTTCTAAAGTTTGCCAAAGTTTGTTCCTGTCCACACGATCAAACGCTTTTTCCTGATCTATAAACACTATATTTAGGTTTCTGTCACATTCTATTGTTTTTTCACATAGTTGTCTCAATGTAAATATAGTATCAGTACAGCTTTTGGCTTTTCTGAATCCGAATTGATTATTACTTAATTGAGGTTCTATTATGAATCTTACTCTCCTCTCCAATATTTTAGCAAACATTTTACCAACTTGACTCAATAGGGATATTCCTCTGTGCATTTCACACTCCCTTTTACTTCCCTTATTCTTCCAAAATGGGACAATGATAGCTTTTTGCCAATCGTCTGGGACTTTTCTGTCTTCCCAAGCCATATTAAATATGATAGTAAGCCAATCTATAGCTGTTTCCTTACAGGCTAGTAGCATTTCTGTTGTTATTCCATCTATACCAGCTGCTTGTTTTTTTATTGTTACAATGCCCATTCTACTTCTGCTTTAAGTATGTTCGGTTCCTGTTCATCATGCTGCCTATGTTTGAACTCTGTATTTCCGTTTGTATTTCCCTGATTTAATAGTTCCTTAAAGTATTCTCTCCATCTGATTATTATGTTTTTCCTGCTGCTGATTGGTCTATCGTTCTAGTTGTTTATTATAGTGGTTGGTTTATAATCATTATTTCTTACTCTCATTGCTTTTACACTTTTGAAAAATTCTCTTGGTTCTTCTCTACATGTTTTTGCTAATTCTTCACCAAATGCTTTCCATGAGTCTGCTTTTGTTTGTTCTAGGATCTTTTTGCTATCATTTCTGGCTTGTCTATAGTGATTGTAGTCCTCTTTTGTTTTTGTCTTTTGCCACGTTTTATACTTTTCTTTCTTGTGTTTCACTGCTGATTTAACTACTTCATTCCACCATCTTGTAAGTTTCTTTCTGCTCTTTCCTAAATTTTTCAGACCGCATTTCTCTTGTGTTGACTCTATTAGACCTTCTTTAAACTGTTTCCATGCTTCTTCTATGTTTGTTGGTTGTATTCGGGTTAGGTATTTGTTGGTTACGGATTCTTCTATTTCTTTTTGTATGTTTACATTCTTTATTGCTTTTAGATCGATTCTTGTGCTTGAGGTCTTGTCATCTGTAGTTTCCTAACCCATTTTTTCTGCCATAGTAAAACAGGCTTATGGTCTATATCTAATATTGCATTTGGTATAGATCTTGAGTCTGTTATGTCTCTCCTTTGATGTCTTCTAGTCAAAATAAAATCGATTTGGGAGGCCTTGTCCGTGTCATTCCATTTATACCAAGTAAGTATTTGGTTACGATTGTGCTGATTCCATAACTAAATAACCAAATACTTACTTTAACTAAAACCAAGCACCAGATAATTCAAGATGTGTACAAATTGTAACCTGTTTGTCCCGAGGCACATAATGTTGTTTCGCTTAACTACAAAATTTATTTCGCCGATTTTGTTTTCCTCACCATCTTTCTCCTCCTCCTCACTTTCCTCACCCTTGTGACTACTATCCACCGCGCCATTTACCTATGTGGTGGCGGCTGCCAAGCGATCAATGAACGCTTTATTAAATTTATATCATATTTCCCGAATTGAAGCCTATAACGGCAGACGTTTCAAGTAACTGGTTAGATGTCCTTTCAGTTCGGGCTTTTAGGTGACAGAAGTTAGATCAAAATTCACATTTTCAAACCGTTCTTTAAACTTTGTATATGCCTTCTGTGAGATAGTGTTTAAATAATCAACTATTTTCTTTACCAAATTTTATGGACTACCCTTGGTAATAAATACGCGCGCTGTCTAAACACCGGTACACTGGATGCCATAGACACGGACAGAGGGACAGGTTTCGTTAAAAATTTCGCCACCACAAACGCCGCTTTCGTGGTAGATAAATTGCTTTTTTAATGTAACACTCGTAATCGAAAGTGGCCCTCTTTGGGTGCACGAATTTCTGGAGGACGATAAAGCTGTGGACTGTATCTCATCGAATACAGATGTCCGTTCTATGTTAGTTCATCCCCTAAAAACATCTTGTACGTTTGTATGTGGAAATAATCAATGTGCTGGAGAAATTAAATATTGAGGAGAAGGATCTGCGATAATAAAAAAACATGTACTGGCAACAAACAGCAGCCGTAAGAATTAACAACCAAACAGGACAGTGCCAATATACAAAACAAGGAATCAGACAAAGCTGTGTTCTGTCCCTGGATTTGTTTTCACTTTACAGTAAAAATATTATTAGATCAATAGTAGATATAAAAGAAATTGAAGTCAACGGTCACAACATAAACAATTTGCGATATTCGGATGACACAGTCTTAATAGTAGAGACAGAAAACGAACTACAAGAAATAATAGACATAATAGTAAAAGAAAACAACATGAAAGGTCTCAGTCTGTGAGAAAGCAGAAGTAATGGTCATATCAAAGAAACAATCGTCACCATTATGCAGCATAAAAATAGCAGGGCAAATCTGAAACTCTCTCTCTCTCTCTCTCTCTCTCTCTCTCTCTCTCTCTCTCTCTCTCTCGGCGATCAAGACTCAATCAGAGTAGGATTCCAGACTCTCTCATGAAGTCAGCTGTCTGTTTAAGCGAATCGACTGTCCCATATAGTTTTTCTTCCAGGGGGGTGGGCGTGGACCACATTGCTCTTCTCAGGTCTGTGTACTTGTTAAAACGTTGCACTGTCTTCTGCGCCAGTAGCCCAGTGCATCCGATTTCAGCCAGTATTTTATTCAGGTTTGCTTTCCTTAAGCCTTTGCTTGTCCCCAATCTTCCTGCAAAGCAGCAGATTGTCTTTTCTGTAGGGGGATTCTGCCCTTAGATGGTCGGCCCTCCCAGGATTCCGAGCACCATCTGCCCAAGCTTGATGTAGTAATTAGTTGGTGATTAGTAAATCTGAAACTAGTGCAACGCTTCAAATTCTGGGGAACAATAATAATATCAGGTGGAAGAAACACCACAAAAATAACAAGCAGAATAGCTCAGGCCAAAATATAATTTCAGAAAATTAAAATACATCTTATTCAACAAATGTATATCATTAGAAGTGAGGAAGAGAGTTCATCGGTGCCAAATAGAGCCAATTATGAGCTATGGAAGTGTATCATGGCAGTAAACAAACAAATGAAGATACGGTTTGATGCCACAGAGATGGGATTTCTCAGAAGAATTTTGAAATTGCCCTGGACCAACGATTCTAAAAATACCAACGAGGAAATTCTCAGAGGCCAACACAAAAGGAAAGGTCATAAAAAACATCAGAAAGGAACTATTAACATTTATCGGGCACATCATCAAAAAGAGGAAAGTTGGAATACTTGGTTACAACTAGCAAAATACAGGGAAAGAGAGATCGCTGACGATAACGAGAGAAAACTGGATAGCTTGGTGTCATGGCATGGAAAACAGTCAACAACGTAATGGTACGATGCACGGTAGATAGAAGATAGTGGAAGGACATGATCGCCTACTCCAACCTGCATGGTACATGATGACGATGTTGACCATCGCTCATGTCTATTCATTTTACTAAAGACAGGCCATAATTTTTCCAAAGTACATGCAAAAGAAAAAGCTAGACAATTTATCAATATCGGTCATGTAAATCAAAATGATATTTGAAATACAAGATGCGCATGGTATCAGTTTAGGAGCCATCACTTCTAACTTTAGGACAGATTGCTTCCTCATTGTTGAACTTAACAAAAAATATATGTTAATATTAAAACATTCCTCTAGGTGCGGGAGTTGCTGTAAAGTCAAACCGGGGAAATCATTGACATAATGTATATCTTGGTGTAAATACCACTGGCCCATGCGCAGATACGTAGTCATGTGGAGATTCTTGGCATCTCTTCTCTAAAATAATGCCATGCAGCGGAAGAAATACAGTTCGTCGGTATAGAAACCAAATCCACCGACACTTCTGCAGAGTGTGAATATGCTTATTGTTAGTAATATGAGCCTGTAAGTCTTCCTCCAGGGAACAACCGATCGGGAAGCCTGTAATGTGGAATAAATATTGTGGAATAAATATTCCACATTAACTGGTGGCGGAATTTTTTTTTTTTTTACTGTCCATTTAGAATCAGGTTTGTTTGAGCAGGGCAGCGTCTACAGAATTGTTTTTGGTTGAAGACTTAACAAATTTTGTAAAATCTTCGCTGTTGTTCACTAAGTGCGGGAACTCCAAAACAGCTGTAATATAAACGACGCGTCACTGCACCAAATAATGTAATCACACTGAAGAACCCGACTTTGATGCCTTGATGACGTATAGACGGGTGCAAATAATTGTCAAGTGACCGCTGCTTGACCCACTTGTGGCACCGCCTTTAACCTTGAACATGTAACTCATTAAACTTGAACTCTCTAGACTCTCTTGATACGATGTATCGTCTTTGGTGTAACACCTTTACGCGCCGATAACAGGATAATGCACGTTCTGGTTCTAACGGCTAGGGTTCAGCAACCGTGTCAGCCCTTGACTGAGTTTGCTGGACTGGACTCGTGATTTGCTACTTGGATAACGGCCTCCGACTTGACTGCTACTGTAGCTCATGACTGGCCAGGACGCGCACTTCGCGTCCATCGTGATCGTATTATTATAGTCCGTTCAGAAATTCATAACCACACTTGAATTAGCTTTACGTGATAACCGTTTGTTATTTTGCTTTCAACTTTTGCATGTAATCTTATAATATTGATGTCGTTATAGAAATATTTTTTGCTCTGAGAAATTTGATCTAGTTTAAAAGTTTTCTTCTTTAGGCTATATTAAATTCACCCTGTTCGAATTTGACACCATTTTAGGATATATACATTAATTTGGTGCGGTCGTTCACGTAAAATAGTTTGGCTATTGCAGAAACACTAAGTTCAGGAAAATCCCGTGCACAAAACTGAATTGTTATTGAACGACATGACGGACCACGGCCTGGCATTAATTACCTAAGTGAAGGCGTATCTTTATTAATTTTGTGAAGACTCAGTAGACAATTTGTTGACTTTAAATACCAACATTTATATCTAAATTACAATGAGTTTGAAATGCAAATTTATAACTATGCAAAAGGTTACTGTTTTACTATATCAGCACTTCCTTAGGGAATTCAAGATGGGACAAAGTGCCTACTGCATCAAATACAAAAGACCAAATTAGGACATGGCTTGCGAATGAAAATGTCAAATTTGACGACACATATTTAAAACCCGAATTGTTACAACTTGTGAAGAATACGAATAAGAAAAAGGTGTACCATGTTGACAAAATCATTGAGAAATACGGCCACACTAATTGTAACCAATTGAATTCATGTTTGCAAATACACATAACGAACAACACCCACAATTAAGCACTATGTAGATACGCTTCTATAGTCCGTTCAGATTCGTTTGCCTAGATATTAATTTATTTTTTCAAAAACTTATTGTTCATTTGCATTGATCTTTTGAAGTTAGGTTTAGAATACTAATGTCGCTATAAAAATATTTTTTTATCAAAGAAATGTGATCCAGTTTCAAAGATGCCTTATTTAACCTATATTAAAAAAAAGTTAATCGATATTATAAACACCGGCGGGATTATGTAGATGCTTACATCTCACAGCTGATTCTTTAACATATAGGCATGACCTTCACGGCTGAATGCGCACCGTCCTAAAATAGTTATGTTTCCACTATAAATTTTTATAAAGAAATGTTACATATGAAATTTCCCGTTTAGCACAAAATGACATTTTAGCCGAAACCGGAAATTATGTGACGTCAAAATCACGGCCGTAGACTCGAGTTCGAGTCATAATTCAGAGGCAAATATCAATATTTACAGAAAGGAGGCGGCACTATCCATATTATCTTCTGCAAGTCTATGTGAGAATGAATATAAAGGCAAAATATTTTACTGAGCATAACATTGCTATAAAGATTTATCAATACTTCTGCAGAGAGCGTAAAAAGGGACATCTTTATTGTTCTTTATCAAACCCTGAGAAGAGAACAATGCATATTTTAGGTTTGTGTAAACGTTCATTTGATCGAATAGTTAAAGGAAGCGGATATTTATTGCCAACAAATGCAAGAAAGCAAGGAAGGAAAGAAACGTTAGACAGTTTTGATAAGGACCTAGTAAAAAGAGAAATCTGTCGAATGTTTGATATAAACGAAGAAGTGACACTTAGAAAGTTGAAGCTTTGGCTGAAAACTAACAACGACATTGAAATATCAAAAACTTCATTATGGAAAATATTAAGAAGTGCAGGCTTCACCTTTAGAAAGTATGCTGGTGGAAAAAACATTATTTGTGAGAAGCCACATCTAGTAGCTCTTAGAAGCAAGTATTTACGTGAAGTGAAGGAAATGCGCGAAAATGATTATGATATTGTTTATTTAGATGAAACTTGGATCAACGCTCATCATACAAATGAAAAGGAATGGCAGTTAGCAGATGGAAGTATTAAAAGATCAGTACCAAGCAGTAAAGGGCAACGTTTGATAGTTGCACATGCAGGTAGCAGACATAATGGGTTGTTGCAGAATGCTCATCTCGTTTTCATTTCAAAATCCATAGACAATAGAGACTACCACTCCGAAATGAATGGGCACATATTTAAAGACTGGATCGAGAAAAGTATCCTTCCAATATTAGATCGACCTTCTTGTCTGATAATGGACAATGCTTCATACCATAACGTAGTTAATGTAGAAGATAGAATCCCAACATCATCAAGTACAAAAGATGCAATCAAAACGTGGCTCATAAAAGAACACATACAAGTTAACGACAGCTACTTGAAACCCGAATTGCTTAGCCTTGTAAAACAGACACAACGTACAAAGATATTTAAAATAGACAAGTTAATTCAAGAACATGGCCATAGATGTTTGAGACTACCTCCATATCATGCACACTTAAATCCTATAGAACTAGTTTGGGCAAAAGTTAAAGGACACGTAGCATATACAAATAAAACTTTCAAATTATGCGATGTTGAGACACTTACAAATCAGGCTCTATCAAATATAAATAAAGACTACTGGGTAAAATGTGAGGATCATGTGTTACGACAAGAAGAGGAATATTGGAAAAAGGATGGTTTGTTGTTTGTTCAGCCGAAAGCAGTAATCGACCTATTTGACTCGTCTGATTCTGAATGATCATTACTCTGATTAAGTCTACAGATAAATAGTTTGATTTGCAAAATTTCCTAGTTGATTTGTTAAACAGTTTATTGTTCAAGACCACCCAAGCAATCAAAAATATGTTATAAGCAAACCAACAACCATTACTTTGAATGGAAGCCTGCTTGAGTCAGTACAGAAGTTCAGCTATCTTGGATCCACTATTACAGCCACACTTTCCTTAGATGAGGAACTAAATGTACGTATTTGAAAGGCAGCGACAACATTTGGGAAACTCACACCAAGAGCATGGAACTATATCAAATTGACTCTACGAACAAAAGTTCTATATATAATTTAAAATTTGTATACTTGCCACCCAGTAAAATTTTATGGACACGCCTATGGGTCATCGTTGCACTAGATTACTGTAAAACATTTTGATTAGGGTCAAAATAATAGTTACATGGGCAAAGATCAAAGGAATTCGCCGCTTTAAGAAAACCGTTATAGCTAGACATCGAGTAACACATATGTTCTCGTGACATGGACATTTTAACACCGTATGCCAAAAATCATGTGAAATCATCAAGAACTTTTTGAATTATAAATCATAACATCTCGGCAAACGATTCTGAACGGACTATAATGCACTTCGCGCTGTTGTTGAGATAATGTCGGAGAACCAGATCTTGGTAGACCACCACAGGTTTCGTTCGTTGCTAGGCCACATACATACACAATACTGACGAGATTTTGCGGGTCAAAGGAACCCCAATTTTAAAAGCAAAACAACTCTGGTTTATTCATGAATCGTCACTCACGAACAACAGCTGAAAGTTCAGCCAACACTCTTTTTCGTAGCTGCTCAACATATACAAATAAAGGTAACACACGCGGCTGACATGTGCCCCGTTTTCTTTCGTTCTCTACTGTCAATTTGAAAACATTTATGTAAATCTGGCTTGATCAACTCCTGACGCTACTTCACCTAATTGCCTTTAGGTTTAATCTTGAGCCGCTTATCTAATTTTAAATAGTTCTTAATTCACCCGTTTCCAGCGTCGACTATTAGTTTCATAAACTCACTGGAAAAACAAACGCCGTGGAGGTTTTACTGATTTCCTCCCGAAATAAATGCCGCTCAGTTCTATTCTGCTTGAGCCTACTCTAATAACACAATTTGACTAAACACAGAGAAAATATGCGAGTTCTGTCTCGCTCAACTGTCAAACTATAACTCTGAAAAGTAAGTGTTTCTGGCAACCTAAAATGGCTAGCACTCAACGGTACCGGCTCACAAGCCGCCCACCTCGAGTAAGTGTTTCTGGCAACCTAACATGGCTAGCACTCAACGGTACCGGCTCACAAGCCGTCCACCTCGAGTAAGTGTTTGTGGCAACCTAACATGGCTAGCACTCAACGGTACCGGCTCACAAGCCGTCCACCTCGAGTAAGTGTTTCTGGCACTCAACGGTACCGGCTCACAAGCCGCCCACCTCGAGTAAGTGTTTCTGGCAACCTAACATGGCTAGCACTCAACGGTACCGGCTCACAAGCCGCCCACCTCGAGTAAGTGTTTCTGGCAACCTAACATGGCTAGCACTCAACGGTACCGGCTCACAAGCCGCCCACCTCGAGTAAGTGTTTCTGGCAACCTAACATGGCTAGCACTCAATGGTACCGGCTCACAAGCCGCCCACCTCGAGTAAGTGTTTCTGGCAACCTAACATGGCTAGCACTCAATGGTACCGGCTCACAAGCCGCCCACCTCGAGTAAGTGTTTCTGGCAACCTAACATGGCTAGCACTCAACGGTACCGGCTCACAAGCCGCCCACCTCGAGTAAGTGTTTCTGGCAACCTAACATGGCTAGCACTCAACGGTACCGGCTCACAAGCCGCCCACCTCGAGTAAGTGTTTCTGGCAACCTAACATGGCTAGCACTCAACGGTACCGGCTCACAAGCCGCCCACCTCGAGTAAGTGTTTCTGGCAACCTAACATGGCTAGCACTCAACGGTACCGGCTCACAAGCCGCCCACCTCGAGTAAGTGTTTCTGGCAACCTAACATGGCTAGCACTCAACGGTACCGGCTCACAAGCCGCCCTCCTCGAGTACGTGTTTCTGGCAACCTAACATGGCTAGCACTCAACGGTACCGGCTCACAAGCCGCCCACCTCGAGTAAGTGTTTCTGGCAACCTAACATGGCTATCACTCAACGGTACCGGCTCACAAGCCGCCAACCTCGAGTAAGTGTTTCTGGCAACCTAACATGGCTACCACTCAACGGTACCGGCTCACAAGCCGCCCACCTCGAGTAAGTGTTTCTGGCAACCTAACATGGCTAGCACTCAACGGCACCGGCTCACAAGCCGCCCACCTCGAGTAAGTGTTTCTGGCAACCTAACATGGCTAGCACTCAACGGTACCGGCTCACAAGCCGCCCACCTCGAGTAAGTGTTTCTGGCAACCTAACATGGCTAGCACTCAACGGTACCGGCTCACAAGCCGCCCACCTCGAGTAAGTGTTTCTGGCAAACTAACATGGCTAGCACTCAACGGTACCGGCTCACAAGCCGCCCACCTCGAGTAAGTGTTTCTGGCAACCTAACATGGCTAGCACTCAACGGTACCGGCTCACAAGCCGTCCACCTCGAGTAAGTGTTTCTGGCAACCTAACATGGCTAGCACTCAACGGTACCGGCTCACAAGCCGCCCACCTCGAGTAAGTGTTTCTGGCAACCTAACATGGCTAGCACTCAACGGTACCGGCTCACAAGCCACCCACCTCGAGTAAGTGTTTCTGGCAACCTAACATGGCTAGCACTCAACGGTACCGGCTCACAAGCCACCCACCTCGAGTAAGTGTTTCTGGCAATCTAACATGGCTAGCACTCAACGGTACCGGCTCACAAGCCGTCCACCTCGAGTAAGTGTTTCTGGCAACCTAACATGGCTAGCACTCAACGGTACCGGCTCACAAGCCGTCCACCTCGAGTAAGTGTTTCTGGCAACCTAACATGGCTAGCACTCAACGGTACCGGCTCACAAGCCGCCCACCTCGAGTAAGTGTTTCTGGCAACCTAACATGGCTAGCACTCAACGGTACCGGCTCACAAGCCGCCCACCTCGAGTAAGTGTTTCTGGCAACCTAACATGGCTAGCACTCAACGGCACCGGCTCACAAGCCGCCCACCTCGAGTAAGTGTTTCTGGTAACCTAACATGGCTAGCACTCAACGGCACCGGCTCACAAGCCGTCCACCTCGAGTAAGTGTTTCTGGCAACCTAACATGGCTAGCACTCAACGGTACCGGCTCACAAGCCGCCCACCTCGAGTAAGTGTTTCTGGCAACCTAACATGGCTAGCACTCAACGGTACCGGCTCACAAGCCGCCCACCTCGAGTAAGTGTTTCTGGCAACCTAACATGGCTAGCACTCAACGGTACCGGCTCACAAGCCGTCCACCTCGAGTAAGTGTTTCTGGCAACCTAACATGGCTAGCACCTAACGGTACCGGCTCACAAGCCGCCCACCTCGAGTAAGTGTTTCTGGCAACCTAACATGGCTAGCACCTAACGGTACCGGCTCACAAGCCGCCCACCTCGAGTAAGTGTTTCTGGCAACCTAACATGGCTAGCACCTAACGGTACCGGCTCACAAGCCGCCCACCTCGAGTAAGTGTTTCTGGCAAACTAACAAGGCTAGCACTCAACGGTACCGGCTCACAAGCCGCCCACCTCGAGTAAGTGTTTCTGGCAACCTAACATGGCTAGCACCTAACGGTACCGGCTCACAAGCCGCCCACCTCGAGTAAGTGTTTCTGGCAACCTAACAAGGCTAGCACTCAACGGTACCGGCTCACAAGCCGCCCACCTCGAGTAAGTGTTTCTGGCAACCTAACATGGCTAGCACAAACGGTACCGGCTCACAAGCCGCCCACCTCGAGTAAGTGTTTCTGGCAACCTAACATGGCTAGCACCTAACGGTACCGGCTCACAAGCCGCCCACCTCGAGTAAGTGTTTCTGGCAACCTAACATGGCTAGCACTCAACGGTACCGGCTCACAAGCCGTCCTCCTCGAGTACGTGTTTCTGGCAACCTAACATGGCTAGCACTCAACGGTACCGGCTCACAAGCCGCCCACCTCGAGTAAGTGTTTCTGGCAACCTAACATGGCTATCACTCAACGGTACCGGCTCACAAGCCGCCAACCTCGAGTAAGTGTTTCTGGCAACCTAACATGGCTACCACTCAACGGTACCGGCTCACAAGCCGCCCACCTCGAGTAAGTGTTTCTGGCAACCTAACATGGCTAGCACTCAACGGCACCGGCTCACAAGCCGCCCACCTCGAGTAAGTGTTTCTGGCAACCTAACATGGCTAGCACTCAACGGTACCGGCTCACAAGCCGCCCACCTCGAGTAAGTGTTTCTGGCAACCTAACATGGCTAGCACTCAACGGTACCGGCTCACAAGCCGCCCACCTCGAGTAAGTGTTTCTGGCAAACTAACATGGCTAGCACTCAACGGTACCGGCTCACAAGCCGCCCACCTCGAGTAAGTGTTTCTGGCAACCTAACATGGCTAGCACTCAACGGTACCGGCTCACAAGCCGTCCACCTCGAGTAAGTGTTTCTGGCAACCTAACATGGCTAGCACTCAACGGTACCGGCTCACAAGCCGCCCACCTCGAGTAAGTGTTTCTGGCAACCTAACATGGCTAGCACTCAACGGTACCGGCTCACAAGCCACCCACCTCGAGTAAGTGTTTCTGGCAACCTAACATGGCTAGCACTCAACGGTACCGGCTCACAAGCCACCCACCTCGAGTAAGTGTTTCTGGCAATCTAACATGGCTAGCACTCAACGGTACCGGCTCACAAGCCGTCCACCTCGAGTAAGTGTTTCTGGCAACCTAACATGGCTAGCACTCAACGGTACCGGCTCACAAGACGTCCACCTCGAGTAAGTGTTTCTGGCAACCTAACATGGCTAGCACTCAACGGTACCGGCTCACAAGCCGTCCACCTCGAGTAAGTGTTTCTGGCAACCTAACATGGCTAGCACTCAACGGTACCGGCTCACAAGCCGCCCACCTCGAGTAAGTGTTTCTGGCAACCTAACATGGCTAGCACTCAACGGTACCGGCTCACAAGCCGCCCACCTCGAGTAAGTGTTTCTGGCAACCTAACATGGCTAGCACTCAACGGCACCGGCTCACAAGCCGCCCACCTCGAGTAAGTGTTTCTGGTAACCTAACATGGCTAGCACTCAACGGCACCGGCTCACAAGCCGTCCACCTCGAGTAAGTGTTTCTGGCAACCTAACATGGCTAGCACTCAACGGTACCGGCTCACAAGCCGCCCACCTCGAGTAAGTGTTTCTGGCAACCTAACATGGCTAGCACTCAACGGTACCGGTTCACAAGCCGCCCACCTCGAGTAAGTGTTTCTGGCAACCTAACATGGCTAGCACTCAACGGTACCGGCTCACAAGCCGTCCACCTCGAGTAAGTGTTTCTGGCAACCTAACATGGCTAGCACCTAACGGTACCGGCTCACAAGCCGCCCACCTCGAGTAAGTGTTTCTGGCAACCTAACATGGCTAGCACCTAACGGTACCGGCTCACAAGCCGCCCACCTCGAGTAAGTGTTTCTGGCAACCTAACATGGCTAGCAGCTAACGGTACCGGCTCACAAGCCGCCCACCTCGAGTAAGTGTTTCTGGCAACCTAACAAGGCTAGCACTCAACGGTACCGGCTCACAAGCCGCCCACCTCGAGTAAGTGTTTCTGGTAACCTAACATGGCTAGCACCTAACGGTACCGGCTCACAAGCCGCCCACCTCGAGTAAGTGTTTCTGGCAACCTAACAAGGCTAGCACTCAACGGTACCGGCTCACAAGCCGCCCACCTCGAGTAAGTGTTTCTGGCAACCTAACATGGCTAGCACCAAACGGTACCGGCTCACAAGCCGCCCACCTCGAGTAAGTGTTTCTGGCAACCTAACATGGCTAGCACCTAACGGTACCGGCTCACAAGCCGCCCACCTCGAGTAAGTGTTTCTGGCAACCTAACAAGGCTAGCACTCAACGGTACCGGCTCACAAGCCGCCCACCTCGAGTAAGTGTTTCTGGCAACCTAACATGGCTAGCACCTAACGGTACCGGCTCACAAACCGCCCACCTCGAGTAAGTGTTTCTGGAACAAGTGAGTTCATATGTGGAATAAATAAGAACTGGTGGCGAAATTTTTTTTTTTTTTTTTTTTTTTTTTTTTTTACCGTCCATTTAGAAACAGGTTTGTTTGAGCAGGGCAACGTCTACAGGCTTGTTTTTAGTTGAAGACTTAACAAATTTTGTAAAATCTTCGCTGTTGTTCGCTAAGTATGGGAACTCCAAAACAGCTGCATTGTTGATGGTGGCGTGGAAAAACTGCAGATCGCCAATATCTCTGTGTCTGAGAATATGATGATGAACCGTAGATAATTTTAACACGAGTGGTCAAACAAACTCTTCAAAATGACAGTCTAGTTTGTCCTGAATGGACGTGTCGAGTAGCAGAAGAAGGTATACGTGGATTTTGTTTTGTTTATATTAGCGTGCGTTCTTATAAATGATCAGTGTTAGCGCTATTCACCGGGTACAATATTCGGCAGTATCGCTAAAACCTTAGTCATCATCATCTCTGTTTTTTACAGGTTGGTAGCTTACCCTTTACATAGTCTATATTCCGTTTAGTCTGTGATAACGGAGAGCATCGAGCTAAATGAGAAGTGGCTGATGGGTCTGGCGGCGGAGAAGTAATAACAGTAGAAGAATAAGTTGTTGCTTCGTTTTGCTTTGTTTGTTGAAAGTTTTAGTCTCACGGGGGAAATAAACCAGCAGGTCTTGTATATGAGCGCCCGCCAATGTCAGAGCTGTGTCGTATCAGACGATGAGCGCTGCGTGTGTGCCGTAGCATATTACGCCCGTCAGTAAACTTTCTATGGCATAGTGAGCGCGGTGGTTGGTGGTGTCGAGAAACTGCACCATTATAAGAAACCATATGTTGGCAAAGAAAACCCATCGATGAATAAACAATTCGTCATTACATAAACAAAAAATGTCTATATTTCTTAAAACACAATATCTATTTACAAACAAAAGAAGAAAAAAATACAATAAAATAGTTAACTTACAACAGAAAAAAACATAGTGTCAACACGAAAAAAATGTTCATGCTCTCGCATAACGGATAACCTATATAATAATTCTGACCACTTTTAATAATTTCTCTTTATATCCTGTATATACAGATTTTGTCATTTTCTATCTTTTCTGCCCGTAACCATACCTTCGATACCATTCCGTCAACTGGAATCGGTAAGTAAAAAAAGGTAAAGAATGCAGTTACGCCAAGTGGGATCAAGAGAATATGGTGTTAGTATTCTGAATTGTTATAGATTATCGGCACATGCATTTTGGGTTTAATATGGTCGGTATTATGCCCGCGCCGCTTTACGTTACCAGAAACAATCCGGTACCCAGTTAAGGCTGGGTGAACCCGGAAGCCGTCGACCAGGATCATACCCGACCTTTTTTTTTCCTGTTTAGTTCAATTCCAATTCACTAACCACTGAGCTATCCCGGCTCCTAGAATTACTAAGAATCAATTCTAAATCCAACAAAAATCAGGCAAAATCTGCCAACTTAACCAAAACTTTGTTTTCCATTACCAAAACCATGTTATCCATTAACATACAATAAATTGGTTAGCTTTGTTTTTTAGATTTATCGACCATCTTTGGTTCACTATTATTATACCTTCTCTATCTTTACCACGCCTCACTATCGGCTCTATAAAATCACAAAGGATCCATTAAAAAAATCATTCAAATTTTTTTTTTTAATAAATCGGTCATCTATAAGTCGGCCCTTTTATTGGTATCTATTTATGGGTTACTCTTTACTGTCCTGCTACCACGCTGTAAATAAGATTCCGCTACCCTAAAAACCCATTAAAACCATTAAATCCAATAGAACAAATTCAATCTATCAGCTATGGTTTGGCTATCACCTTTGACCACCAAGGCATCCCTTTCGCCCCTACAACCAACCTACCTAATCTCAGTCCCCTTCCGAGTTTAAAAGTTCATTGAAAGCATTTACTTTTAATTAAAATACAATCAATCGGTCAACTATGTTTCGTTTGATACTTGTTATCAATTTCAATATCACATTTTCAACAATTATCTCCCCCTTATCGACCTCCCCGTTCTCAATTTTTAATTTCCAGGATTAGTTATCTCACCTTTTCCAGTATTATCTCCCCTTACCAGGGCTACAGGTGTCCATTTGCGATCTTCATAATTTCTTTTTGCCGGGGGGAGGGGGGTTTGTTCTGGGGTGTCCCCTTCTTTGCTCTTTGTAGTGCCCTTCGGAGGGTGTTCGATCATATAGGTGTCCGCTACCATCAATACCACGCACTCGCACCAGCAGTGTCCATTTTCCATTAGCAGTGTCCATCAGTATCAATCAAAATGTGTTTAGTAAGTTGATCTTTTGACGCTAATCCACTACTCTAGTACCATACCTGTTTACTTAGGTGATCAAAACTTTCTAAATCTACAGCTGTTTACTAGTTCAGTTGTTGATTTCCTACCACACCATTCAAAATATAAAACAACATGAAAATAGACGAAAACCTAGGAAAGGTGGATAGATTAAGTGAGAGTCACTAAAAAATTCAAGATAACAACTCAAGCTTCACAACTATAGCTTGTTTCATAACTCGTGCCCAACTTTTAAAATCGATAGCTTTTTAACCGCTTGTTGTAAGTTGTTCAAAATTTGCATGTAAAGTTATAATGATTAGAACCCAACAGGGAATTAATTTCATACAAAAAAACATGTGGTTATTATTGTTGCTTATTTGATTTATATAAATTTATAACGGCCCATTGATGTAGTCAAAGCTTAATGTTTACAGTATTTTAAGTTAAAAATAGCGAGTAAAAATCCATACACGGTAAAATTAACGTGTTTGCACACTTTCACCGTGGTTTTTTGACACAATTAGACACTTGTAAAAAACACGAGAAATTGTGTGTTCCATTTCCGTTCATTCAGAGGTGGAGACGTGGAACGATAACATTTATCATGAGTCTTAAAATGAAATTCTGCAGTTTACAAAACATCGCAATAAAAATGTATGACTAATTTTGCAGAGGCTAAACGAGGAAGATTATTTCATTCTTTAGAAAACCCTGAGAATAGGACAAGACACATTTTGGATTTATCTAAACGGTCATTTAATCGCTGGATTCAAGCACGTGACCGTCAATGTTCAAAATATACAAAATCACAAGGAAGAACAAAAATGTTGGATAATTTCGACAGTGAACTTATTAGAAGTGAAATTCGCAAAATGTTGGGTATGAATGAAACTGTTACAATAAGAAAATTAAAAGTATCGCTGAAAAAGAACAACAGTATTGAAATATCAAAGTCTACATTATGGAGGAATGTGAGAGCTGCAGGCTTTACATTCAGAAAGTATTCCAATGGACGAAACATCATCTGTGAGAAGCCACATATAGTAGTCATGAGAAGCAAGTACTTACGTGAAGTAAAAGAGGTGCGCAAGCAAGGTTATGATATTGTGTACTTGGATGAAACATGGATCAATGCTCACCACACTAACCAAAAGGGAATGGCAGTCATCAGATGGAAAGATTAAGAGATTAATACCTAGCAGCAAAGGACAGCGCTTGATAATTGCTCATGCAGGTAGTCGACAACATGGACTAATACAGAATGCAGAGCTCATTTTTCTTTCAAAATCCATAGACAATCGGGATTATCGCTCTGAGATGAATGGTCACATATTTAGACATTGGATTGAAAATTATGTTCTCCCATCACTAGATCGACCATCTTGCCTAATAATGGACAATGCAGCGTACCACAACATTGTTTCACTTGAAGATAAAGTCCCGACGTCATCCAATACAAAAGATGCTATTAAGATATGGCTCACAAAGGAGCACATACAATTTAATAACATGTACTTAAAACCTGAATTACTATCTCTAGTAAAGCAAAAACAAAGGACAAAGATTTTTCAAATAGATAAGATTATCCAAGAGCACGGTCATATAAGTTTGAGGCTGCCACCTTACCATGCTCATTTAAATCCAATAGAACTAATCTGGGCAAAATTAAAAGGACAAGTGGCAGATGAAAATACAACATTCAAAATATGCGATGTAAAGACTCTTGCTAATCTCGCTTTATTAAATATAGACACAGATTATTGGGCTAAATGTGAAGACCACGTCTTAAAACAGGAAGAGGAATATTGGAAAAATGATGGTTTGTGGAATGTTCAACCCCAAACAGTTATTAATCTTTTAGACTCGTCTGATTCAGAATGAAAGTATATAGCCCCCACAATGTTGGCCCCTATATTACCTTAAATTAGTTCAACAAACGGTCCTTTTCAGGACCACACAACTATGAAAATTGGACATACAGGTATACCTTGATATTATCGTCCGTCCTCGAACTGAGAAGACAATAATTCTCCTGGTGTTTTGTCTTATTCAGTTATTTCCCCATTACGGCCACGCCTTTACCTAGTGAAAATTAATCATAGACCAGCAACTACGGTAATTTCTATTATTTAGGGGTTCACAATTTACAATTTTGACAAACATCAAAGAAATTCGCCGCTTTAAGAAAACTGCAGCTGCAAGATATTTGTTAAATATACATTTAAAGGGTCTTTTGCATTCTAATAACATTTGGAACATTTCAACAGTTTTTAACAAACGGTTACTGAGTAATAGCGTTTTGAAGTTGGGCACGTGATTTGAAACGAGCTATAGCCATGTCCTGAAAGCTTCACATAGCAACTCTCTGCACATCTCACCATGTATGTTATAGGACAATAGAAGGTAAAGAATGAGAGAAAGAAAAATAGATCGACAAGACAGACATGTTAGAGAGAAAGAGTGGTTGACAGCTAGAGAGAATTGAATTAGCATTTCGTGCTAGCTTTAGCATCTGCAGTGGTAGAATTTGAAAAGACAAGTTTAGTGGATTCTCTCTATCTGTCTGTCTGTCTAATCTATCTATCTGTCTATATGTCTGTATATCTATCTGTCTGTCTGTCTGTCCGTCCGTCCGTCCGTCCGTCCGTCCGTCCGTGTGTCTGTCTGTCTGTCTGTCTGTCTGTCTGTCTGTTTATCTATCTATCTATCTATCTATCTATCTATCTATCTATCTATCTATCTATCTATCTATCTATCTATCTATCTATCTATCTATCTATCTATCTATCTATCTATCTATCTATCTATCTATCTATCTATCTATCTATCTATCTATCTATCTATCTATCTATCTATCTATCTATCTATCTATCTATCTATCTATCTATCTATCTATCTATCTATCTATCTATCTATCTATCTATCTATCTATCTATCTATCTATCTATCTATCTATCTATCTATCTATCTATCTATCTATCTATCTATCTATCTATCTATCTATCTATCTATCCATCCATCTATCTATCTATTTATCTATCTATCTATCTATCTAATCTAATCTAATCTAATCTAATCTAATCTAATCTAATCTAATCTAATCTAATCTAATCTAATCTAATCTAATCTAATCTAATCTAATCTATCTCTGATTGTTTATTAAAGAGGTACACGGTTATTCTTCTACCCTTCTTCCTTTGCCAGTTGGCGCCAGTAGTGATGATGCAGCATTACGACGGGATATGTAAGGCTACACTAACATTTCTATATAAATAGTCTACCCGAACATGGCCAGAATTTTTCCTTATATGAGAGTCTACTCCAACATTTTTTTTTATATATGAGAGTCTACATTTTTTCCGATAGGTGGTGACCTCTAGTTGACCTCTCGTGGCGTCTCGTCGTTCGCTGGGTGACCTCTCGTGATGGCTTGTGATCTCTCGTCATGGCGAGGACTCATGGGTGATATTTTTGGGGGATGGGATGGGCGGGGTGACATAACTTTGTACTTTCAAAACAGTCTTATTCAAGTAAACGTTTAATTTATTTGGGTCTAATGATAACAACTTACTCAGTGCTTGTCCGTAACACTTACACATGCCTAGGTATGTACACGAAGGCGCGTTAATGATTTTAGCACTTTCCCGCCAAAAGCGTTACCAAAACCTACAGAAACACACGCGGGCCGCGTTAACGACTTTAGCAGGTACGCTGTCAAAGACCCGTTTCTCTGTGAATTTTTTCACTTGAGTAACTTAAACCGCTCTATCCATCTACATGAGCTGCGCTAATGAGTTTAACACCTGAAAAGCAGAAGGACATTAAAGGATAACTTGGTCGCTTGCCCGCGAGACTGGTCGCTGTGGCGCGCTAATGAGTTTAACACCTGAACGGTCTTTGCCGCGATACTGGACAGGAGAGCGTTAATGAGTTTAACATCTGAACGATGGAATGACATCTAACAGGGAAATCTGATGAAATACCTGATGAGTTACTAAAAATAGATTTTGACCTATGGTGCAATAAAAGAATACTCATTGTACTGTTGAACAGTTGGGATCACATGTTCTTTGATTTATTATATTACACCAAATAGGAATAGTCTAAAATAATTTAAATTAAACAAAATAAAACAAGTCAAAAAATATAACAAACAAACCGCAATACGTTATTGGACGTGTTGAGACTTGTTCAAAGAGACGCCATATACGATGAGTCACGGGGAGTTTGTTCCGCGAAGATACTTTCCTTCGCCTCAACAAAAGAAAGGTTGAGCCAGAGGACCGGGCCTACACTGGCAAGTTGGAGACAAAATCGAGTATAGTATGTTATCTTCATTAGAGGGAACCAGGTTTGTTTTTGTTAGCACAGAATTGAGCTTGTCAAGTAAATATCAACTAAACTTTAGTTTCTATTACTTCTGAAAATACTTTTTAGAATCTTGGTTATGTGAACAATAGCTAGAACGGGGGATGAATTTGCCACAGTCTAGGATACGTCTTCCGAAGCGCACACTGTCTATAGAAAACTGGTGCCAATAATAATCGGATTCGCCATTTTCCAAGATCGTGGATTGTTAAAACAATCGGTTCTTCGGAAAAATAAACCCAAAAGAAACGAGACAATTTAGTTTATAAAGCGAGCAAATACTGCTAAATGAAAACACTTTATAATAAAATGTCTCTTCACAGCTCTCAATGTCGGCTGCTGTCATTTCTCTTTGTTTCCCTCTGTCTATTCGCCCCTCACGTTTTCGAGTTGGTACAACTTATTACAGCAGCTCTCATTACAAGTCCAAAAAATGAGGGTTGTTGCCTCCAAGTATTGTATCTCTCTTTCACTTCTTATCTATTGGCCTATTGTCCATGAGTCTCTTGGGTAAATTTAACCTGCTTCTACGTTACATTTACTCTATTTCACCTCCAGAGGTTAACACTTCAAAGGATTTACCAGTTTTAATATTGTTCCACTTGTCCTGTTCTTTGATGTTACAGTTACTTCTTTATGGTATTAAGGATGAGTCTTTTATTTTCTTATTTCCTTTACTATAACGTCTATCGTTACTAGCAACTAGTTTCAAATGTTTTCATTATATGTGGAAATTTACTCTTTATCACCCTCGATAAAGATAATGCTGAAATTATGAGAATTAATGTCTTTGGCTATAGTAGAAATACCTCTACTAGATGTATAATAATCCAGTAATAAAGATAAGGAAGGAGGAACCGAGAATGATATCAAAACCAAAAGGTACTTGGCTACAAAGCAATTACATATTTTGGTAGCTCTATCTTTTAGTGTATAACCTTGGTAGTTGAAAGCGAGGAAATCAGGAGTAGGATATTGTTCGTCCCATGATGCATTAATTTGGTCAAAATCAATATCCTGGTCAAAGATCTGTATATTTCTATTATCAGTCGAGGAGTGGTTGTTAATTATTTCAGTTGGAATCTCCAGTTTTCCAGCTCTCTGATTTTGAGAACAGGTGGTATAGGTTTCAGAGGAATCACTAATTTTTAACAACCTTTCATGAATTTTTGTCTTTTTGAATATTGAGTCTAAAGTTAAACCATTATTAAAATCACTACTAGGGGATATGCATATTGTCGTGGTTTGCTCACTCATTGACCAATCACTACCTGCATCACTGTCTTTGTCTCCTAAACTTGAGTTTATTCGAAAAAAATAGATGAGCCATAGGGTATAAGTTTACCTCTACTCAATTTATAACCTTCTATTTTAGCAACCGATAAATACGTGTTAACTTAACACTGGCTCTAAGTTCATGTGTTTGTAATATATTATTGTTTCCTTGTGCTTTTAGTTTGTCATACTTATCTTCAGATTTACCTCTCAACTACCAACATTTCACAACTTAATTATGATGTCTTTAATGATTCTCCATTTTTATTGACACACCTATAGTGGCATCGTAATTTTCTTTCTCTATGACAGAGAAATTCAGTTTTCCTATTTGGTGTGAGAATATTGGGTGAATGAGTACATATAGTCCCAACTGGTCATTAGTACAATGAGTATTCTCTTATTGCATCAAGGTCAAAATCTATTTTTAGTAACTCATCAGCATCAGAGATCAGTTCTATTTTTAGTAACTCAACATCCCCATTATGGGGGGACTGAGTAACACCACCTCGTTTTGTGAAAATTTCAGAATTCAAAGCTGGAGCAAAGCATTCTTATTAAAATCGCAGACCTACTACAGGACAACCCTCATCATCGTTGTGAGGGGTGTCGTGATCTGGTAAACAATATTGTAATGCAGTAACAAATGCTGTGCGGTTACTAAACTTTAAATATATAAACTCTAACATATAAAAAATTCTAGGTAAAGCTCTTAAAGAGCAAAGGCTGTTGCGAAGTAGAGTCTACAGTGTTGTATCTTCTTCGTTAAAGAGGTCTAGAAAATTTTTCAAACCACCTTCTTTTAGTAACCACTCTCCAATTTCTCATCCGATGATAACACCGGTCCAAATACCAAAATCCGTCTCTAAAGCACAAATGTCGAAATCAGAATCGAACATGTCTTTGACATGATTTTTAACTAATCGATAGGCGAGGGTATATAGAACGACAAGGCGACCGAAATTGAGAATTCGGTCTGAAAGTATCTCGATAACGATTGTTACAAACGCGGCGTAAACATCATGACCACCGACTCTCTGAATTATTCCAGTAAATAACAAATAATTTCTCTCCGACAATGAATATACTAGTTTAGCCATCGCTTTATAAGACTTGGAAAGTTTCTTACACGCCTTATCATATGTATAAATAATATCAACACCCAGGAACATAAACTCATTCATAAGTTTATTCAAACATATTATATGACTTTTTGTCCAGAAATGCTCCCGATCCTCGATAAGAACCCGACCAATTCAATTACCTGCAGATGGATGCTCTTTTCCGCTTGGTTATAATGTAAATGTCATTCATTACTTTGCTCCGGTTCCCATTTTAATGCTCTTTTCTGATTGGTTAGTTCAGATGCCTGTCATACTCAGTCTCTGATTGGTTAATTTATAGCTGTTACCAAATTATATTTAAACTAGACCCATGAGGGATTTCATGTTATAAGTTTGTTTGATTCAAGGAAGGTCATAGTAGTGTTCAGTCTAGAGGATTGAGACTATATTTTACGCTGTAGTTTCAATATTTTTGTTTTCTCTTAAAGTATGTTAAGGCTTATCGTTAAAAGGTTATTCAATTGTATTGATGTGTTTAATGTAGGCATGATAAGTATTGTTGAGATTGTTGTTTAATGAATTTAAACTAGGTATGTTAAATATGGTTGACGAAAGGGTTATGTATTTTCTCCAGATGGTTTCTCATAATGAGGTATCTTCTGGTGAACACCTGTGTCCATTGTGTTCACAGAATTTTTAATGGCGTGGCGGTTTGTTGGAGCACACTCGACAACCTACATACAGCCATCACGCAACACTAGCCAACATACATACAATCATCATGACACACCAGACAATCTACATTCATCCATCACGACACTCTAGACAATCTACATACATCCATCACGACACATTAGATAACCGACATACAGCCCTCATGGCACAATCGACGACCTACATACATTGAAACAGTCAACAGCATCATGACATGACACCTATGTCTCATACAACGACATGACACCTGTATCTGATACAACGACATGACATACGTGTCTGATACAACGACATGACATACGTGTCTGATACAACGACATGACAAACGTGTCTGATACAACGACATGACATCTGTGACTGCTACAACAACATGATATGGAAAACAGTTCTCAACCTCACTAAAGTTGATCGATACCAGGGAGTGTTCTCTAGGTCTTCTCTTCCTTTGATGGTTATGACGTTACCCCTGACCTTCCCACTGAACGTTTGTCCCTAGCCTTTTCCTGTTTTTCTACTTTAATGTGACGGATTAGGCTTCTTAAGAGTACTTCTTGTCGACCTAGTTGGCTTTGTCGCTGAAACTCGATGATGAGGATGGTCTAGACTCGTGTGTATTTCCACATAAATTCCATTCAGCTGTTCAGTTCAGCAAAATACTTAGTTACAAAGTCCAAATAAGTTAATCGTAGAACCACTCAAGTAGATTACGCCTATGAAATTTCATTACCGGTCAGCTGTTAAACTCACTAGCACGACCTTGGATGTTAGTTGGTCAATCACTGAGTAAGTTGTATGTTACAATTAGTTTCAAAAAAATTTTTGGTCTACAATAAAGTTGTCATTAATAAAAATAACTTTAAGACTATGTCATATCTCTACTACACATGAAAAAGTTACGCCCCTGTCATAAGCTACTAGATGGCTCAAATGTAAAGTTGATCACTACCGTGAAATGCTAATACACTCCAGCTCATAACCATACATCGCATGAAAGTTACGCCTGTGTCGACCTATGATGCAATACCAACGTGCCCTCTTAACAATCAAAGACGTTAATACAGCTGAGAAAACTCTAATAAATAATTAGAATTTACTAAAAATTTTACACATGATGATATTTAGGCCTGTGTCTAAAGTATTAATGAAAATATTCATACAACACTAGAAAAAATGCAATAAATAAGGTTCTACTTGCGGTTTGTAAAGAAATTCACTTGTACACAAGACACTTGTTAAAACTGCTCCAGAGACTGTTGTAAGAATATTTGACTTGCGGCTTGAATCTACTTATATACAGTTCTAGACTCTCTGTATGATCAATTACTTTCATTACAAACATATTAATTTCCCCCACATAGTCACTTTAAAACAGCCGCACAGTAAAATATCCCTGTTAGATGTCATTCCATCGTTCAGATGTTAAACTCATTAACGTTTGTTGTTTATTTGTCATTTTTTCCGAGTGCTAACACATACCTTTTCCTTCTATTATTCCCTGATATTTTTGCAGAATGGGGTGGGTGGGGTGACATAACTTTGTACTTTCAAAACAGTCTTATTCAAGAAAACTGTTAATGTATACCTAAAATTTATTTGGATCTAATGATAACAACTTACTTTGTGCTTGTTCGTAACACATACACTTGCCTAGGTATGTACACGAAGGCGCGTTAATGACTTTAGCACTTGCCCGCAAAGCGTAACCAAAACCTACAGAAACACACGCGGGTCGCGTTAATGACTTTAGCAGGTGCGCTGTCAAAGACCCGTTTCTCTGTGAATTTTTTCGCTTGAGTAACTTAAACCGCTCTAGCCGTCTACATTACTATGTGCTAGCACTCGGAAAAAATGACAAATAAACAACAGAAAAAAACAAAGAACAATATATGGTCCGAAGCAGGATCGAACCCGTACTCCATGGCACTGCGCCTTGCCACGAGAAGCCGAACGCTTGGTACACTGCCACTCAGCTAATTAAAAAATTAGCTATTGTGAGCAGTGTCTTACACGAAGGCGTTCCCATGACTATAGCATAGGGCTACGATCACAGATCGGAAATAAATTGTATTTCTGCACTTTCCTATTAAGGCAAGTATCTCCCAGTAGGGCTGAATACTTGTGTTGCAGACAAACATTTATTGGACGAAACTGCACGAATAGTAGTTTCCAGTGGCTATATACTGGAGACAAATAATAATAAATGAATATTATTAAATAGGGAAACTTCCGAGGCGAATTTTTCCGAGTGCTAACACATACCTTTTCTTTCTATTATTCCCTGTTATCGCCTCGGAAGTTTCCCTATTTGATAATATTTATTTATTATTATTTGTCTCCAAAAATATCACCCATTAGTCCTCGCCACGACGTAAGATCCCAAGCCATCACGAGAGGCCACCCAGCCACGACGAGACGCCACGAGAGGTCAACGAGAATTCACCATCGACCGAAAAAAATGTAGACTCTCATATGGAAAAAAAATGTTCGGGTAAACTCTCATATAAGAGAAATTTCTGGACATGTTCTGGTAGACTATTTATATAGTGCCAAATGTTATGGTAGCCTAACATTTACCCGTCGTAACGCTGCATTACTGGCGTCGAGGGCGATAAATCTGCGCTTCTTTGCTCTTCTGTTGGCCTCTTCTGGTGTTATTCCTTCTAGGGACTCTAGTATTCCCTTTATCCATCTCTTTCTCGGTCTTGCTCTTAATCGCATATTAATTGCATTTTCGTAGCGTATGTTTATGGCTTTTTGAGTCATTGTTAATTCTTTTTGTCTTGTTATGTGGCCGAACCAATTTATCAGTTGTTTCTTTAAGTATTCGATGGCTGGTTAAATTTCGAGTTCCTTCCTCAGGTCAGTTTATCTTACTCTGCCCCTTAAGCTTTTTCCATTCATTCCTCTGACACATTTAATTTCGGTGATCGTTATCTTTCTTATTGTTCCAGAGTCCAGCGTCCAATTCTGGCACTGATAGCACAGAGTTGGTAGAAAAATTGATTTGTATATTGCCCTTTTTGCTTTCGTAGTTTTTGCTTTGTTTTTCAATAATGTTGATACTGAGAATACACGGTTATTCATCATCATCATCATGTACCCTGCCGGTTGGCGTAGGCGATCATGTCCCTCCACAATCTTCTTTCCACAGTGCATCGTATCAGTTCTGTTGTTGAATGTTTTCCATGTCATGACACCAAGCTATCCAGTATTTTCTCCCTTTGTCGTCCGCGATCACTCTTTCCTTTTATTTTGCCAGTTGTAACCAAGTATTACAACTTTCCTCTTCTCACGATGTGCCCGAAAAATGTTGATTGCTTCTTTCGGATGGTTTTTAAGAGCTCCCTTTTTGTGTTGGCCTCTTTGAGAACTTCCTCATTGGTCTTTTTATCTGTCCAGGGAACTTTCAGAATTCTTCTGAGAAATCCCATTTCTGTGGCCTCTAACCGTCTTTTCATTTGTTTGTCTACTGTCCATGATTCACTTCCATAGGTCAGAATTGGTTCTATATAGCACTGATGAACTCTCTTTCTCATTTTTATTGACATAGATTTGTTGCATAAGATATTTTTCATTTTCTTAAATGCTATTTTGGCCTGAGCTATTCTACTTTTTATTTATGTGGTGCATCTCCCATCTGATGTAATTATTGTGCCAAAGTATTTGAAACGTTGCACTTGTTTTAGATTTGTCTCGTTTATTTTTATGCTGCATGATGGTGATGATTGTTTCTTCGATATAACCATTACTTCTGTTTTCTTACTATTCAGACTGAGACCTTTCTTGTTGCTTTCTTCTACTATTATGTCTATCATTTCTTGTAGTTCGTTCTCTGTCTCTGCTATTAAGACTGTGTCATCCGCATATCGCAAATTATTTATGTTGTGACCATTGACTTTAATTCCTTTTTTGTGTACTATTGATCTCATAATATATTCGCTGTAAAGTGAAAACAAGTCCGGTGACAGAACACAGCCTTGTCTGACTCCTTGTTTTATATATTGGAATTGTCCTGTTTGGTTGTTAATTCGTATAGCTGCTGTTTGTTGCCAGTACATATTTTTTATGATTCGCAGATCCTTGTCATCAATGTTTAATTTCTACACGGTTATTAGAAGGTGCAATTCTAAGAAACTGTAATCATGTAGAATGGGGTGGCTGAGAGCATGGGCCAAGATTGTGTGTAAACAGCGAGCAACAGGAGCTATCATATGTATACTTTAAGCAATCACATGAGACGAAATGATTACCTGCGTTAGTACAGACCACAGAAGACCACACTTCAACATCAAAAGATTTATATCGAAATATATTATATATACAAAATATAGTATACACATAACCGAGAAAAATGACAAAACAAAAGCTAAATGAGTGATTCCCGTTTAGACGAGAAAGCACGACAATTCTAAAATACAAGAATTTGAAACCAAGCGAGCACAAGTACAATTTGTTGACCGAAGATACGCATCTAGATACCGATCTCCTGGAACTATCAACATGCATATTCTTGAACTGCTGCTGAAATAAACTAAACAAATTTACAATTAACTTTGAGTACAGCTAAGTCATCAGAGATTTTGAAAATATATCACATTTTGAACACAAAATGGGCTAGGGCTGTTGTGTTCCAGCAATTGATGGACATTCCAATCTCTGCACTGATTACCGAGTAAGATCTCAGCATGTTGCATGAATGACGTCGTGTCGGACAGGATCCCTTATTAATTAACCAAATAACATTAAATTTGCAAGCAACCAAATAAAAAAAGCGAAACAAAAACAGACTAAATTATTATATGAACTAAATCCTCATCAAGGCCAGCTCCTTGTCGTGGGGATGGGGCTTAACAGTCACCAGGGACTGAAAACTAAGACTGGCCAGGCCTTCCTACACCCGAGCAAGACCACAGTCTGCTCTAGCAAGTTCAAGTGCTGAAGTCGGAGGCAACCAGCCAAAAGGCGCACAACAATCAGGATGCCACGCACTCAACGCATATGGAAGTATGTCTATAACTGCAAATCGATATGGCACTCGCCCTGTGATGGGCACTCAGGCAGGTGCAGCGCCGGGCCCTCAGCCTCGAAAGGGCCCAACCTCTATTACTGGATGTCCTTCTCAACCGCCCTGTGGAGTCAGGGGCGAGAGAATAGAGCTACTGGCCAATCCAAAATAAGACCACTAAAAATAATGCAATGGAATGCTGAAGGCATCAACAGCAAAAGAGATGGGTACAGTAAAAAGATAGAATTAGAAAATATCCTGCATGAAGAACAAATAAGCATATGCTGTTTGCAGGAAACCCATCTAAACAACGACATAGCCTTGAAGATTAGGGGATACCAGTGCTACCGATCTGACAGAATAAATAGACAAAAGGGTGGAATACTGACTCTTGTAAGGAACAACATTAATGCATGTCAGATTGAAGTGTATATGGATGGGGCGGAATATCAAATACTGCACCTCAGGACAGGAAATACAGACTTCCATCTACTTAACTACTACTGTCCGAGTGACCGCCCACTAGCACTAGACACAATTACATTAAAAGAAAGAATAATTGTATGTGGAGACTTTAACAGCCACTCACAGAGCTGGGGCTATGAACATATGGACAAGAGAGGTGAAGAGCTTGAAAATTGGCAGGATGACAATGGGCTTATACTATTAAACCAGGCAACAGATCCACCAACATTCTACTCCAGATCATGGCATACCACATCTACACCAGACCTTGCTTTCCATTCACCAGACCTGGATTGGAATATCACACGAATTGTTGGGAAACAACTTGGAGGCAGCGACCACCGACCAGTCTTTTTAGTGGTGCAAAATGAGGCCATCAGGGAGAGCAGCACTCTCTCCAGATGGAATTACAAAAAGGCAGACTGGAAAATGTATCAACACTACACCAGTGTACTGACTAAAGATATAAATACAGATAGAGACATCAACAAAATAGTTGATGAATTCAGTAGACTAATAATACAAGCTGCCAGTGAAACAATACCTAGAGGGGCACGGAAACACTACAAACCATACTGGAGTAGTGAACTAGAGGAACTGCACAATGACATGGAAACATCTCGAAAGCAAGCAGAAAATAACCCTTGCCAAGAAAACCACAACAACTACCAGCATGCTAAAGCCAAATTTCAACGGGCTAAACTACAAGCCAGACGGAGAAGCTGGAAAGAGAAAACAGAGTCCTTGAATCTTGAACGAGACACAAGAAAAGTGTGGAAGCTTGTAAAACAGCTGAATGATGAGGGTACAGAAAGGAACACCAAAATTACACTGAAGAAGGATGGAAACATTCTAACAGGTAAACATGCAGCAAATTACTTTGCAGACTCCTTTGCAAATGACAATAATATTGAAATTAGCCTAGAAAAACGACAAGAGACCCGTCTAAAACAACAAAATGCAAGACAAGAAGAGACCACACATGAAGTCATGGAAACACCCATTACACAAAGAGAGCTAGAGCTGGCAATATCCAAATTAAAAATGAAAAAGTCACCAGGCAATGATGGAGTGTCCAATGAAATGATTAAGAACTTGGGAACTGCAGCTAAAGCAAAACTACTGCAGATCTACAACATTTGCTTGATCACAGGTAGAGTGCCACAGGCATGGAGAGAAGCAATTATGATACCATTACTAAAGCCAGGAAAAGATAGTTCAATGACATCCAGCTATAGACCAATCAGCCTTACAAGTTGTTTGTGTAAAACAATGGAACGTATAATCAATCTCAGACTGCAGTGGTACCTGGAAAGTGAAAATCTCCTTGTCCCACAACAAGCAGGCTTTAGACAGTGTTACTCTACCGAAGATCAAGCAACCTATCTTTCCCAGGAAATTGAAGATGCGTTTCAAGAAAAGAAACTGGTACTAGCAGCATGGATAGACCTAAAGAAAGCATTTGATAAGGTATGGAAGGAAGGGCTTTTGAAGAAACTGAGAAATTATGGAGTAAATGGCAGGATGTACAAATGGGTCAAAGCATACCTGCATAACAGGAGAGCCAGAGTGCAACTGGATGGTCTTAAGAGTAAGAAGGTCTTATTGCGCCAGGGCGTTCCACAAGGAGGGGTACTATCTCCAACACTTTTTCTGATCTACATCAATGACCTAGTTACTGAACTACCACATGGCATCAAAGTGGCAATGTATGCAGATGACTTGGTAATGTGGTGCACAGAGGAGTATGCAACAGTGGCCTCCAAATTGCTACAAAGAGCTATGAATGCACTGAATTCATGGACAAATAGATGGTGTATCAGCATCAATACAGACAAATGCAGTACTACACTTTTCACACTCTCCCCAAAACAAAAAGCAGGAGCCATCTACATAAACAATGAGCCTGTGAAAGAAGACATACAAGCTACATATCTCGGAGTTACATTTGATAACAAACTATCTTGGAAACAGCAGATAAATAAGGCAACCCAAAAAGCAAGGAGAAAATTGGCTATTCTAAGAAAGTTGTGTGGAACCACATGGGGTGCGAGTGGGAAAATACTCAGTAAAGTTTACCAACAGAGTATACGCCCACATTTAGAATATGGATCATCCGCATGGTGCTCAGCATCAAACACCACATTGCAAGAACTGGATAAAGTACAAAACCAGGCACTTAGGGTCATCACAGGAGCAATGAAATCAACACCAATATTGGAGATGGAGAAATTGTGGAGGATACCAGCACTGAGAGAACGGAGAGACACAAAGGTGCTGATACAGGCAGAAAAATTTGTATGCATGCCGAGACATCCAATGAAGGACATATTCCAAAATCTTGCATTGGGACGACTTAAGAGAAGCAGCTTTATCCACCAAGCCAAGCGTATTAGTAGACAAACACCAGACATGCCAAGAGTTGTTAAACCCCTTCTGCCCATACCAGAACAGACTCCCTGGACAGATGAATCAGGATTATCAGTTCAAATACGGACAGAAGTGAAAGGAATAGTTGACAAAGAGGAACAAAATAGTCTACAGCGAAAAACAATAGCTCTCAGTTTCCTGGATGAAGAATACCCACAAGACCTATGGATTCGTGTGTACACAGATGGATCAGCACAGAATGCAGTAAAGAATGGGGGAGCAGGTGCATATATAGAGTACCCAAATAACACTAGGGATATGGATAAAATAGCAACAGGGAAATATTGTCACAATTATGATGCAGAAATACAAGCAATAAAGTTGGCAATAGAAAAACTGCTGAACAGTAATCTTAGCCCACAGCCTGTAGTGTTTTTGACAGATGCAAGATCAGTACTCCAGGCACTACAATCCAGAAAATTACCACATCTGCAGACCTTATTGACTGAACTCTGCAAGCACCACAGGGTTGCCCTGCAGTGGATCCCGTCTCACTGTGGAATACCAGGAAATGAGAAAGCAGATCAGTTGGCAAAGGAAGGTTCAACAGGCACACAACTAGATACACCAGTTACATACCATCATAAGAAACAGATAATCAAATCAATCACAGGACCACAAGCCCCAAATCAGGATGCCTTTCATAATATGAATAGATATGAACAAGTTATCATTATACGCCTAAGAACAGGACACAATCGACTCCATAGTCACATGTATACAAAATTCAAGATCGGCACATCAACTACTTGTACATGTGGACAGGCACCCCAGACTGCTGAACACATACTTCAAGACTGCACTGAATATAGTAGACTGAGGAAAATCCATTGGCCCATAGATACAACACTACAGACAAAACTATATGGGCCACTGCAAGAATTACAAAAGACAGTAAAATTTATACAGGAAACGACATTGCAGATATAGACAATACTTCAGGCGAACGAAAGATAGATAGATAGATATGAACTAAATGTACTCAACAAATAGCTTATTCGGCTAACAAATAAAACCAACTCGGTAGATTAAAACAAAAAATGTATAAATTCTAAGGTATCGTGGACAACTTTGTTTCAGTTGTAGGTTGATGTGTTCTCTTGTACTTGTTTAAGGTTTGTGCACGGTCAACCCTGACCTTGTCCACTCGCCAGACACTTTCATCGTTGGTGGAAGCAAAAACAACGCAGTAAAAACACCCTTAGCCGTATTGTATCTTATTGGACAGTCGGGATTTAGGTGAGTCTTCTTCTTCTACCTTTTAGCTCCCAGTGGAGCATAGGTCTTCAACAAACACTTTCCAAGTCGTTCTGTTTTTTGCAATTCTTTTAAGATCATTCCATGTCTTCCCCATCATCTTCATCTCTGCTTCAATCTGTCTTCTCCAAGAATTCCTTGGTCTTCCTCTTTGTCTTTTCCCCTGGGGATTCCAAAAAAGGGCCTGTTGTGTAATACTCTCAGTTGGTTTCCGTAGTGTGTGTCCTATCCATCGCCATCGTCTTCGCTGTATTTCTTTATCCACTGGTATTTGACCGGTACATTTCCATAATTCCACGTTAGTGACTTTGTCCTGCCATTTCCATCCCTTTATTCTGCGCAAGCATCCATTAATGAAAGTCTGTACCTTCGTGATTGTCAATTTTGTTATTCTCCATGTTTCACAGCCATATAATAGAACCGACTTAACATTGGAGTTGAAAATTAGTATTTTTGTATTTAGCCTAATTTCTTTGGATTTCCATATGTTTCCCAGTGCAATGAAAGCTCCTCTTGCTTTTGATATCCTTATTTTGGTATCGTTTTCTGTTCCTCCCTCTTTATCTATATTACTGCCCAGATATATATAAGATTGTACGTCTAGTAGAGGTATTTCTCCTAGTTTTATTTGGTTATTGCCAACTGCATTAATTCTCATAATGTTGGTCTTATCTCTATTAATCTTTAGTCCTAGCTGTTGTGATCTCTCATCTAATATATTCATTTTATCTTGCATCTGTTGGTGGCTGTGTGATAGGAGAGCTATGTCATCAGCAAAGTCTAAATCATCAAGTTGTTTGGTCAGTGACCACTGGATCCCATTTCTGTTGTTTTGAGTTATTTTCATAATCCAATCTATGGCCAGTAGAAAGAGAAATGGAGACAGAAGGCATCCTTGCCTTACTCCTGTTCTTATTTCAAATGCTTCTGTAAGCTGTCCTTCATGCACCACACTACATTTTGTTCCTTCATACATTGTTTTTTATCAGGTTAATAAACTTTATGGGGATTCCATAATGACTCAGCAACTTCCAAAGCATTCTTCTGTCTAAACTATCAAATGCCTTTTCGTAATCTATGAATCCAATATAAAGTGGGGATTTTAGTTCTAAACTTTGTTCAACTATTATACGTAGAGTAGTTATTTGATCAGCACATGATCTGTTCTTCCTAAAACCTGCTTGTTCATCTCTCAAGTGTTTCTCTATAGCCTCTTTTAGTCTCTCCAGAATGATTCTGCCTAATATTTTTCCTGGCACTGATAGTAGCATAATTCCCCTATAATTTGTGCACTCCTGTAAACTTCCTTTCTTTGGTAGTTTGATCATATAACCTTCTCTCCAGTCTTTAGGTATTTCTTCCCTCTCCCAAATTTATCCAATAGATTATGTAACATCTTGTTAGAGGTGATAATATCTGCTTTGATGGCTTCCGAAGGAATTTCATCTGGTCCTGTGGCTTTACCATCTTTTAATAGTTTGATGGCTTTCATTATTTTTTCTTTGCTTGGTTTTCCGCAGTTAACGTGTAACTCTTCTTCTGCTGGTAGAATATCTGGTGGATTATTTGAGCTGGGTCTGTTCAAAAGTTCTTCAAAGTGCTCTTTCCATCTCTCCATTTGTTCCCTTATATTACTAAGCAGATTTCCTTTCTTATCTTTGATAAAGGCGTTGATCTGTTTGTATTTTCCACCTAATTTCTTTGTGCTGTTGTACAGTTCTTTCATATTCCCTTTATTTGCTGCTTCTTCTGCCTCTTTAGCTAATTCATCTATATATTTCCTCTTATCCCTTTTAATGCATCTTCTCACTTCTTTGTTCACCTCTGTGTAAGCTTCCTGTGTCTTGGCTTTATTACTTCTTGTTTTGCTTTTATTTATGTCTGCTTTCTTGTTCTTTCTTTCTTTAATTTTATCCAGGGTCTCTGCTGTCATCCATGCCTTATTCTGGCGTTCTCTTTTCCCCAGTGTTTCTTCGCATGTCTCTTTCCATATATTTTTTACCTGTTTCCAATGATCTTCTATATTTATTGTATCTTCTAGTTGTTGGAGGACTTGGTATTTGTTTGATATTGTGACTGCGAATTTATCTTTAATTCCTTGTTCTTTAAGAAACCCTACATTGAAATACTTTCTGCCCTTATTCGTTGTAGTATACCTTTTTAATTTAATTTTAAGTTTGGCTAACAGAAGATGATGATCAGAAGCTATATCTGCCCCTCTATATACTTTTACATCCTGTAAGGATGACTTAAACTTATTATTAATACATATGTGATCAATTTGATTTTCCGTTCTATGATCTGGTGACACCCATGTAGCTTTGTGTATTCTTTTATGTTGGAATATTGTTCCTCCTAGGCTCATTTGATTAAGGGCGCAGAAATTCACAAATATCTCTCCATTCTCGTTTATATCTCCAAGTCCATGTTTTCCCATAATCTCTTCAAAGCCTCTGTTGTCTGATCCTAGCTTAGCATTTAGGTCTCCCATCAAGATTATAATATCCTTGGCTCGTCTTGCATCCATCTGGCATTGTAGCTGTTTATAAAAATCATCGTTAACTGAGTCATCTTTATCGTTGGTTGGTGCATAGCATTGTATAATGTGTAATTTTATTTTGTTTTTGGTTGTTCTAAATGTTGCTCTCACCAGTCTTGGTCCCACTGCCTCCCATTCTATTAGTGTCTTCTGTGCATTCTTTGATAGCATTATAGCTACCCCTTCGCTATGTTGTGCTCCTGGTTCCTGGTGTCCTGATGATAAAATCATCTCCCCTGTATTCAATTTTATTCTCTCCGCTCCCAGCCATCTTGTTTCACACATTCCCAGAATATCTATCTTGTAGTTGGTCATTTCTGTTGCCACTTGTGCCGCTTTTCCCTGTTCGTTAAGGGTACGAACATTCCAGGTGCCAATTCTGGATGATTTCCTGGTAGACAAAGGGTGGGTCGGCAACCCGGACTCCTTATGGCTTTCTCCGGCTTGCGTCATACGTCTCTTAGACAGAGAGCCCTTCTCTTTCCTGGTTGACGGATTTACTTTATCTTTCTTTGACTTGTTCATGTTTGTGAAGTTTTTTCGGCTTATTTTTTTACAGTATGGGATAGCCAGTCCCATGCCTAACCCTCCTTTCTCGCCTCTTACGAACATGCCTGGTAGGGTACAGCGCCGCTATTCTTTACTTCCCTTTCGGGTCCCGGCAGCGCACGGGCGATTTAGGTGAGTACAGTTAGGCAAACGTAGTTATATTTAAAAATAAACGTACATAGATGGAAAGGCACAATAAAGACATAACTAAAACAATACTGAGAGCGGTACCGACTGGGTTGTTATTTCTCCAAAGCTGAACGAGATCGACAATCAAATCATCTCGTTATGTCTGTCGCGATTCACAGTTCCTTCTTCGTCAAAAGAAATGAGGAGATAACATCGCATGCTTTGGACCTTAATGCGCAATATTCACAGCTTTACACAACACAACAAATGACATTATCGTGGCAATATTACAATTTAAAAAATACAGTTTGAAATGTATAAGCAAAGCTAGGGGGTCAGTTCCAAACAGCTGAGTGCTTAAGATGGATGCAAAATAGTGAAATTAAATTCGTAAATGTTCGAGCAAAGAAGAAAAGACAGTTTTTAGTTTTGTTAAAAAAAGGTGGCACTTTTTACTTAGGCAAATAAAACTCAAATTCATTATCTAAGTAAATAAACTCAAGTTCCTTATATAAGTAAATAAACTCAAGTTCCTTATATAAGTAAATAAATTCAAGTTCATTATGTAAGTAAATAAACTCAAGCTCCTTATATAAGTAAATAAATTCAAGTTCATTATATAAGTAAACAAAATTCAAGTTCATTATCTAAGTAAACAAAACTTAGGTTCATTAACTAAGTAAACAAAACTTAGGTTCATTATCTAAGTAAACAAAACTTAGGTTCATTATCTAAGTAAACAAAACTTAGGTTCATTATCTAAGTAAACAAAACTTAGGTTCATTATCTAAGTAAACAAAACTTAGGTTCTTTATCTAAGTAAATAAAACTTAGGTTCATTATCTAAGCAAACAAAACTTAGGTTCATTATCTAAGTAAACAAAACTTAGGTTCGTTATCTAAGTAAACAAAACTTAGGTTCTTTATCTAAGTAAACAAAACGTAGGTTCTTTATCTAAGTAAATAAAACTCGAGTTCCTTATCTAAGTAAATACAACTCGAGTTCCTTATCTAAGTAAATAAAACTCAAGTTCCTTATATAAGTAAATACAACTCGAGTTCCTTATCTAAGTAAATAAAACTCAAGTTCCTTATATAAGTAAATACAACTCGAGTTCCTTATCTAAGTAAATAAAACTCAAGTTCCTTATATAAGTAAATAAAACTCAAGTTCCTTATATAAGGAAATAAAACTCAAGTTCCTTATCTAAGTAAATAAAACTCAAGTTCCTTATCTAAGTAAATAAAACTCAAGTTCCTTATATAAGTAAATACAACTCGAGTTCCTTATCTAAGTAAATAAAACTCAAGTTCCTTATATAAGTAAATAAAACTCAAGTTCCTTATATAAGGAAATAAAACTCAAGTTCCTTATCTAAGTAAATAAAACTCAAGTTCCTTATCTAAGTAAATAAAACTCAAGTTCCTTATCTAAGTAAATAAAACTCAAGTTCCTTATATAAGTAAATAAAACTCAAGTTCCGTATATAAGTAAATAAAACTCAAGTTCCGTATATAAGTAAATAAAATTCAAGTTCATTATCTAAGTAAATAAAACTCAAGTTCCGTATATAAGTAAATAAAACTCAAGTTCCGTATATAAGTAAATAAAACTCAAGTTCCGTATATAAGTAAATAAAACTCAAGTTCCGTATATAAGTAAATAAAACTCTCGTTCATAGCTGAGTCAATTTAACTTAAAATGTTTGCTTAGGTAAAAACATTGACCCTTTTTAGAAAAAGGAAAAAATGATTGTGTTAAATTTGTTTACCTCTATATTCACGCTTTACTCTTCTCGTCTCCTTTGCTTATAGACATCATCATCATGTGCCATACCGGGTGGCGTAGGCAATCATGTACCTCCACAATTTTCTATCTACAGTGCATCGTATCAGTTCTGTTGTTGAATGTTTTCCATGCCATGACACCAAGCTATCCAGTATTTTCTCTCTTTGTCGTCCGCGATCTCTCTTTCCTTTTATTTTGCCAGTTGTAACCAAGTATTACAACTTTCCTCTTCTCATGATGTGCCCGAAAAATGTTGATTGCTTCTTTCTGATGTTTTTTAAGAGCCCCCTTTTTGTGTTGGCCTCTTTGAGAACTTCCTCATTGGTCTTTTAGCTGTCCAGGGAACTTTCAACATTCTAACAATGAAATGTGAAAACAAATCCGGCGACAGAACACAGTCTTGTCTGACTCCTTGCTTTATATATTGGAATTGTCCTGTTTGGTTGTTAATTCGTATAGCTGCTATTTGTTGCCAGTACATGTTTTTTTTATGATTCGCAGATCCTTGCCATCAATGTTTAATTTCTCCAGCATATTGATTATTTCCACATGCTTTACTTTGTCAAATGTTTTCGTGCAGTCTATAAAGCACATATATAGATCTTTCTTTACCTCTATAGATCTTTCTATCAATGTTCTCTCTCCCTCTCCCTCTGTGATCAGGATTCAGTCAGAGTAGGATTCCAGACTCCCACATGAAGTCAGCTGTCAGGTTAAGTGTGTTGCTCGCCCCCACAGACGGAACATCACATTTAGAGTCTGCCAGATCCACTCTGACTGAACACCCGTTAATACGTTGCACTGTGTTTTGCGCCAGTGGCCCAGTGCATCCGATTTCAGTCAACATTTTATTCAGGTTTGCTTTCCTTAGCCTTTGATTGTCCCCAATCTTTCTGCAGGGCAGCAGATTGTCTTTTCTGTAGGGGGATTCTGCCCTTAGATGGTCGCTATCAATGTTCTTAAGATGTATATTGCATTATTGGTGCCCTTTCCTTCCACAAATCCACATTGTTCCTCACTTATTTCTGGTTTTATTTTGTTCATTACATGTCTCATGAGTATTCTTAGTAATAGCTTATAGACAAGAAAAGGGGGGGGGGGGGAAGACAAGAAAACACAAACAAATGGATGACTGGTTTTATTTTGGAAAAAAATGGATAATGAAATACAGCAAAATGGGCAAAAAATTCGAAAAAGGACCTAGCTCAACTAAAAAATGTCTAGAGATTGAAAATGTGAAAAATAAATAAGATTTAAGAGGCATGCACACAGAATTAAAGAGAATTACTAATAAAAAAGTCATAAACAACATATAGACTGCCTAAAAGATATACATCTAAATGACACAGACAAACAATTATTGTGTAATTCATACTGGGAACAAATAGCAAGCAATAAGAAAACAAAGAGAACTCTACAACAATTAATATAAAGAAAGAGGAGTAATAACAAGGATGCATCCCTATCTCCAAGCGTGTTCAATTATTATACTTTGAGCAAATCATTAATAACATCAGAGATACCAGGCCTAAACATTAATGAAAAGAAAATCATTAACTTAAGATACGCTGATGGATTATTAGCAGAAAATCCGGAAGAACTACAATAATTACTTAATGAAATAAACATAACAAACAAAATATAATATAGATTAGATGTAAATATTAAAAAAACATTAAAACTATGATCACAAACAAAGATAACACCCAAAACTTAAAAGTGGATATTAAAGTTGAAGAAATAGGCCTGGGTACATTTAAGATCTACAGCTACATTGGGATATACCATAACCAGTGGTGGAAAACGTAAAACAAAAATAACAAAAAAGAGTAGGATTTACAGAAAGAAATTTTAATGCCATGAAAAATGTACTAACATAAAGGAAAATAACACCAGGAAAGGATAAAAACTAAGAATAGAATAGTGCTAAATCTTCTCAACATTCCTACATTGAACATTAGACAAGATACCAGAAAACTGGAGCCTTTGAAATGAAGATTTATAGAAGAATGAGAAAAAAACAAATGATGACGGTTTAAACAAAAAATTGAAAGAGAACTATTAACATAATTCAAACAAGACAAATGCGATTTTAGGGCATGTTAAAAGTAACATTGGCTTACTAAAAGTAATCTTGGAAGGAAAAATGCAAGGTAAACCATGTAGACTAAGACCAATATAGAAAAGTAACATCAAAAGATGAACAAGTCTTTATACCGCTTACAAAAGTTATTTAATAAAATGTTGAGTTTAAGAAAAAGGTTCCTACAAAGTGGAAGAAAGGAAATCTGAAAAATGGGATATTAGCAATATTATTAACTTCTGCTGAATTAAGTACTGTATTTAGGGAAACTGAAAGAAAAAGCATGGAGACATCCAAACAAGGCGTGAAATCGAACTAGCCTTGTTAAATGTTCAAGTAGATGGTATTTGGTTCATTTAAACCAAAAAGATCCTTCTTGGTCCATTTAGTTAACGATATAAATTCTGGTCAGTGTCTGACAGAACGTTACATACATGCGCAGTTCAACGCATCACCGTAATACGTCACAACCTGTGTATCGCACATACGCGGGAAATACATCACAACTCATGCGCGTTTTGTCATTAAACAGGCTACATCCTATCGTGAACTCCTATTGTGTGTGTTAAAACTACCAATTTTAGTATTGTAATTAATAAAATATAATATTTAAGAAAAATAATATCGAGTTAACATTAAAATTCTTAATACATTTATAAAACGGCCACGTCGATTTTGCAATGTTATAGTATATGTTTAGCCTGTAACTGTCAGTATGTTTACCTAAAAATCTTGATATTTATCACTGTGTTTTAATATAGGTCGAGGTCCTGAGTCATCTGACCAAAATGCATGAATTATTATTTCATAAGGGGGAAAAATATGAAAACCTCTTACCCTGCTTAAAAATACTATTTAAGAAAACACTTTTCAGATTTTTTTTTTATATATATTAAGCGAAGAATATTTTTTTTTTCCTATATGCTTTTTCGGAATACCTATGTAAATTCAACTACAATACCTACCTCAACTCCATTTTTTTTTCATCGGTCAGTTTTTACTCACTATTATCCTTAGTATATCTTATCTATGAGCCGCGATAGCTCAGTGGTTAGTGAACTGGACTACAAAGGGTTCGATCCCAACCGCCGACGGCCTCTGGTTTCACCCAGCCTTAAATAGGGTACCGGATTTTTTTCTGGGAAAGTAAAGCAGCACGGGCGTAATACCGACCACATTACCCCAAAAATCATGTGTTGAAGGTCTGTAAAATATAGGGTCACTAACAGCATATTTCCCTATACGCCACTTGGCGTGACGGGGGGTACTTTACTTTTACTATATCTTCTCTATCTATTCCCACACTGACCCACCCCCTCAAAGTCCGCGCCTAAAATCACTAAGAATGTATTAAAAAGTCATTAAAATACATTTTTTTTAATCAATCAGACATAGACATTAAAGAAGAAAACAAAACTGAACATTGAAGCCTTTAAAATAGAAGTTCTAAAATAGAAGTTCTGAATCAGCTTTAAATGAAAAAAAGAACTATTTAACGCAACTCGAACTAGAAAATTGAAATGTGAAGAGGCACAATAATCTCTAAAAGTCTTCTTGGAGGGGAAGGTGCAAAGTAGACGAGGCAGACCAAGACTAAAGTAGAGAGAGCCAATGGTAGGGTGTGCTAAACACTCCAAAGTATGATGACAGCTTTACAAGGAAGGAACACAACACAATACTGACGTTTCGGCCTGTGGCCTTCTTCAGAATACAAGGACAACGGCAACAAACGGTGAAGCACAATTATCTATAACTACATGTTAGATGATCAAGTGGAGGGCTAGGAAAGTAGGATGTAGAAATAAGAAAGGAGAGAGAAATGAATACTACATGAGAAGAGGTAGGATGGGCGTCAAGATATAAAAATGGAAAACGAGAAAGAGAAAAATAAAAATGTATCATAAAAATGCACTTAGCTTCGAGCAGCAAGTCAGTCCTCCGTGCTGAAACAAGTCAGAATGACTAGGAGCGTTAAAAGAGGCCCAAAAGCAAATGCCCGGAGGGGCGAAAACCATGTCATAAATCACTCGAACACTGCAAGTGAGAGATCCCGCGAGAGGTAAAAGAAAGAGTGAAAGAAAAGACCAAGTAGTGAACTGGGAGATGGGTGAGAGAGATATAGGCTCTACAGAATGGAAGGCCTAGAACTGGAAAAGTAGAAAGGTAGGTCAACGATGGCAGGGAGTGAATACCGGAGGAAGAGATGATGAGAGGAAGAATAAGGAAACCGGTATAAGTCAAGTAGGTAGGGAGAAGGGCGATAGAATGATAGAGAGGTGGTCCGGAGGAAGTAAGTCACTCGAGAGGTAGGGAAGTATAGAGGAGGAGAAATGGAGAGGAGGGATGAAAAGCAGGTATATATAAAGTGGATAGGAGGAAAAGCGGTAGGTCAGAAGTGAATAAAAAGAGAGGGCGTCTGGAAGAAGTGGAGTAATAGGGGAATGGTGCGCAAGAGGTATGAACCAAAGGAGGTAAAGAAGTAAGGAAATGAAGGAACTAAGGGGTATGATGAGGGTCCTAGGAGAGGAATTAAAGTGGGCATCAGGATAGGGGGATACTGGAATATAGAGAAGTAGTGACTACAAGTGAATAGAGAGGAAATGGGTAAAGAGGAAAGACCCAAAAAGTGAAATAGGAAGAGAAGTCCATAGGTGGGAGGATGGAGTCGGAGGAAGGAGGGTCCTCAGAGGAACAGGGATACATTGATGCCACGAGGGCTGAGGCAACCCCAACGAGCGATCAGACGGTGCTCCAGAGTGAGCCGACTGTGGTGATCAGAGGAGCATGATACTAGGCCAGTAACCAAGACATCCGCCTTACATCGATGGCCTCTCGAGTTAAAGTGGGCTGCCACATGAGTGTCCGCTTCTCGGGTGATGTCATTCAAGTGTTCACGGCACCTATCTCAGATACGTCGACCAGATTGGCCGATGTAGGTCAACTTGCATCGCTTACAAATGATGGCATAAATGATGTTCCGCGATGTGCAAGTGAATCCCTCTCTGATCTCGAAAGGACCATTAGGGAAGAGGATAGTGTCGGTCTGGAAAACGTGGTCACAAGTTTTACACACACTGCGGTTGCAGCGGATAGTACCTCGATGGCTGAAGAGGGCGGCAGGAAGACGGCCCCTGACAAGAAGGTCTCAGAGGTTCCTGTCACGTCTAAAGGCCACTAATGGTGGGTCGGGGAAGAGCAGAGGAGTAGTAGGGTCAGATCGATGAATAGGGAGGTAGCGGTGATTGATCCTAATCACATCGTAGTGGTGAGAGTGATAGGTGAGGGCGATCACTACTCTGTCCGAAGTGGGTAAGAGCAGACTGACGAGAAGTGCGGAGAACTCGACGCAGGGCAGGGAGGAGAGCTGATTCTGGATAGAGGCGTCGGCGGAAGAAATCAAGCATAAGGTGGGCATTGTGAAGGAAATCTTCATCGTCTTGGCAAAGGCGACGAAGTCTGAGAAGCTGAGAATAGGGAAGAGAGTTCTTGCAGGATGTAGGGTGAGAGGAGTCATAGCGGAGGAAACTATGGGAGTCAGTGGCCTTGTAGAAGACCGAGGTAAGAAGATGAGAGGTGCCCAAGGAGACTGAGATATCTAGGAAAGATACGGAGGAGGTGGAGATGTGGAAGGTGATGTGGATAGAGGCGTGAAAATGTCCGACATGTTCGATGAAACGGGAGATCTCATCCTCAGGAAGGTCAGACAAACCAATGCAGTCAACAATGTACCTACGATACATAAAGGGAACAGGGCCCTCGTAGGTTTGGATGATTTGGTGCTCAAGGTAACCCATGAAGAGACTAGCATAGCTAGGGCCCATTTTAGTGTCCATCGCCACACCGCTAATCTGGGTGAAGAAATTGCCATTGAAATCTTGTCATTGAAACACAAACAGACTTTATCATAGAGAGTGACTGCTATACAGATTTATTCGTAGAGAGTGACTGCCATACAAACAGATTTGTTCGTAGAGAGTGACTGCCACACAAACAGATGTGTTCGTAGAGAGTGACTGCCACACAAACAGATGTGTTCGTAGAGAGTGACTGCCACATAAACAGACTTGTTCGTAGAGAGTGACTGCCACACAGATTTGTTCGTAGAGAGTGACTGCCACACAGATTTGTTCGTAGAGAGTGACTGCCACACAGATTTGTTCGTAGAGAGTGACTGCCACACAGTTTTGTTCGTAGAAAGTGACTGCCACACATATTTGTTAATAGAGAATGACTGCCACACAGATTTGTTCGTAGAAAGTGACTGCCACACAAACAGATTTGTTAGTAGAGAGTGACTGCCACACAAACAGACTTGTTTGTAGAGAGTGACTGCCAAACAGATTTGTTCGTAGAGAGTTACTGCCACACAGATGTGTTCGTAGAGAGTGACTGCCACACAAACAAATTTGTGCCTGGAGAGTGACTGCCACACAGATGTGTTCGTAGAGAGTGACTGCCACACAAACAGATTTGTTCGTAGAGAGTGACTGCCACACAAACAGACTTGTTCGTAGAGAGTGACTGCCACACAAACAGTCTTGTTCGTAGAGAGTGACTGCCACACAAACAGATTTGTTCGTAGAGAGTGACTGCCACATAAACAGATTTGTTCGTAGAGAGTGACTGCCACACAAACAGACTTGTTAGTAGAGAGTGACTGCCACACAAACAGACTTGTTCGTAGAGAGTGACTGCCACACAAACAGACTTGTTCGTAGAGAGTGACTGCCACACAAACAGACTTGTTAGTAGAGAGTGACTAGTAGTATTTTCGTGGCCAGAATAAGACGTTTTTTGGAGTTGAGCTATATAAGAATTAATTTGGTGCAGTACAAAGAAATATAGGAATTAATCATGGGTCTGGAGCAGCCGTTGCCTGGTGCAAAGAATGTTAGCAGACTTTATAGTAGTAGTAAGCTGACGTAGGTTGTTGAGTTGGTTTATTAGTCCAGGGTGTTAGACGACCACCTAGCATCCTCACCCTCTCCCCCACCCCATCCTCCTCTAATTAAAGAGTAGATTGGTTAATGATTAATGGACACGATCTCCCGCCATTTTTTTACAGTTATCAATAAACGCGGGGTTATTTTTCCCGTAAAACTCTATAGCAACGCCCACAAAATCACCGGAAGCATTTTGTCCATAAACGAAGGAGAGGGTTAACAGACATTAATGTATACACTATCTTCTTTTCTTTATACTTTAATATATCCTTAAAGGTTCACGAGTCATTAGTTACGAAAAATAAGACTATATTCAAGGATTTATTAGCTACTCTCACTGACCCCATGAACCGGCAGCTCAATATTTCCCATTCAGTTGTACACGGGCACGGATCGATTAACTGCTCCCATGCGGGCGCGAATAGACCGCTGGGTGTGATCTAAAACAATCGAATACGCGATTTAATATATTCATTCGACTAACATATGTCATTTGTCACAAGGTAGCCAGCCAGGAAACACTAACCAACAGTAACACCTGAATATATAGCAATTTATAAGTGTCCAGATCTGTAAATCTAACAGCAAAGCCTCACTGATATTATCCTACCAGAACTGTAAATCTAACAGCAGACACTGCAACACGAAAACACCGCCGGAGAAGCAAGGAGAAGCAGACTTTAAAACACCAACATTATAAGAATACAGGTAAGTTGAACTAATACTTAAAATACATAACATTGTGTGTTTATTATCATAATTTTATTAGTGGAAACATAGAAAAATGAATTACATAACATATAGGAACGTGTTCGGTAAATCCTTAACGGTCACAGAGCAAAACTGTTACGAAATAGTCCACAGTGTCGTATCCTTCTCGTTAGAGAAATATTTAAATTGTTCCCAACCATCGTTTTTTTTTTTTTACAAGTCAGTCTCCGAATACCCCAACCAATAAAAGAATCGACCCTAAAAGGCGAACAGCAGAAGCATCTGTACCTATATGATATTCGTAACTAACCGTTTATGTTATTAATAAAGGTGACGCATAAGTGCTGTATAACTAAGAGGTCTGCCCTATAGTGGTAGTAAGATGAATATTACAGATAATCATAGTTCTTTTTCCTCTTTTCTCTTTTCACTGATACCTAAATGGTGTCGTGGTTTATATCATTTGTCGTTCTTGTGCTGCTCGAATTGTCTGAATTAGTGATTTTCCTTTGTTGTTACATGTCTCTGTCACTGCATCTATCCATCTTCTTCTGGGTCTTCCTCTTGGTCTTTTTCCATGCATTCTCGAGAAGAACGCCCTTGATGGTGATTGGTAAGGATTCATTCTGACCAGGTGGCCAAACCATTTAAGTTGTTGTTGTTCTATATATTCTTGGCAGGGTTTTGTTCCTACTATTTTTCTTATGGTTTCATTTGGTATTCTATCTCTTCTTGTGTTTGTTACTTTTCTCAAGCAACGCATCTCACATGTATTGATCTTTCTTAAATGTGATTTAGAAAGGGTCCATGTTTGACTTTCATAGCACAAAGTTGGTATGAAGATGCTATTTATCATTTGTTGCTTAGCTGGCATAGAAATGTTTGGATGTCTTAGCAGTGGTGAAAGCTGATAATGTGACAGCATTTGCTTTTTGTATTCTTATGTCAATTTCTCTGTCTAGTTTTCCATCTTCTGTAAACATTGTGCCTAAATACTTGAATTCCTCTACTTGTTTTATTTCTTTATCTTTGATCTTGATGTTTAATGGGTGTCTTAATTTGCTTATTCTTATAGCCTCTGTTTTTGCTGTGTTAATTTTCATACTGTAGTTTGTGCAGCTTTTATCTAGAGATGTTAAATGCTGTTGTAGCAGGTTTTCATCCTCATATATTAGGCATTGGTCATCTGCGAAGAGTAGCTCGTTGATGTTGGAGTTTTCTACCTCTATGTTATTATTTGATTTGTCCTTATTGTTGGTTGTTTCCTGATTTATTTTGTCCATATATATGATGAAGAGGAGTGGTGAGAGGACACATCCTTGTCTTACTCCTGTTGTAACCTGAAACCATTCTGACAGACCTTCCGATGTTCTGACAGCACATTGACTGTTTTTATATAATGCTATTATATTATCTAGTAGTTGTCCTGCTACTCCGTAGGTTTTTAAAATTTGCCAAAGTTTGTTCCTGTCCACACGATCAAACGCTTTTTCCTGATCTATAAACACTATTTTTAGGTTTCTGTCATATTCTATTGTTTTTTCACATAGTTGTCTCAATGTAAATATAGCATCAGTACAGCTTTTGGCTTTTCTGAACCCGAATTGATTATTATTTAATTGAGGTTCTATTATATATCTTACTCTCCTCTCCAATATTTTAGCATACGTTTTCCAACTTGACTCAATAGGGATATTCCTCTGTACATTTCACACTCCCTTTTACTTCCTTTATTCTTCCAAAATGGGGCAATGATAGCTTTTTGCCAGTCGTCTGAGACTTTTCTTTCTTCCCAAGCCATATTGAATATGATAGTAAGCCAATCTATATCTGTTTCCTTACAGGCTAGTAGCATTTCTGTTGTTATTCCATCTATACCAGCTGCTTTGTTCTTTTTATTCTGCTTCAAAGCCCATTCTACTTCTGCTTTAAGTATATTCGGTTCCTGTTCATCATACTGCCGATGTTTAAGCTCTGTATTTCCGTTTATATTTCCCTGATTTAATAGTTCATTAAAGTATTCTCTCCATCTGATTATTATGTTTTTCCTGCTGCTGATTGGTCTACCGTTCTTGTCGTTTATTATAGTGGTTGGGTTATAATCATTATTTCTTAATCTCATTGCTTTTACACTTTTGAAAAATTCTCTTGGTTCTTCTCTACATGTTTTTGCTAATTCTTCACCAAATGCTTTCCATGAGTCTGCTTTTGTTTGTTCTAGGATCTTTTTGCTATCATTTCTGGCTTGTCTATAGTGATTGTAGTCTTCTGTTGTTTTTGTCTTTTGCCACGTTTTATACTTTTCTTTCTTGTGTTTCAATGCTGATTTAACTACTTCATTTCACCATCTTGTAAGTTTCTTTCTGCTCTTTCCTATATTTTTCAGACCGCATTTCTCTTGTGTTGACTCTATTAGACCTTCTTTAAACTGTTTCCATGCTTCTTCTATGTTTGTTGGTTGTATTCGGGTTAGGTATTTGTTGGTTACGGATTCTTCTATTTCTTTTTGCATGTTTACATTCTTTATTGCTTTTAGATCGATTCTTTGTGCTTGAGGTCTTGTCATCTGTAGTTTCCTAACCCATTTTTTCTGCCATAGTAAAACAGGCTTATGGTCTGTATCTAATATTGCATTTGGTATAGATCTTGAGTCTGTTATGTCCCTCCTTTGATGTCTTCTAGTCAAAATAAAATCGATTTGGGAGGCATTGTCCGTGTCATTCCATTTATACCAATTAAGTATTTGGTTACAATTGTGCTGATTAAATGTGTTTGTTATATAAAGATCATGTTCTGCACAAATATTTAGTAGGTGTTCACCGTTACTGTTACACTCTGTTCTAATGTCACTAAATGGTCCTAGGTATAATTCCCATGGTGTTCTCCTTTGTCCTACTCTACCGTTGAAATCTCCTAGTACAAACAATTTCTCTGCGTCTTTGACTTTATTTATTGTGGCTGAGAGTTCATCAAAATATTCTTGTTTGCTGTCCTCACTATATGTGTCGTTGCATGGAGCATATGTTTGAATGTAAGTGGTATTTCCTCCTTTTTCTGCTAATTTGATACTTATAATTCTTTCCGAGAGGTCATCTATTTCTAATATGTTTTTGGCAGTATTACTTTCAATAATGAAACCGACCCCGTGTTTGTTTACTTCCGCCATGTTGTTAATTTCGCACGTGACGAGTGTGTTGATTTGGTGTATTTCTTTAATGATTTTACCTCTCTTTTTTGTGTCAGCTAATCCTAAGATTTTTATATTCCTTTTCTTCATAAATTCAACTATTTTTGTACTTTTATCACCTAATCCGCAGATGTTCCAAGTGCCTATTAAACGTTATGATTGTTTTCTTTGTGTTGTTGTAGATTTCCCGCTTTTTGACATTTTCGTTCGTGATCGTAATACCGTAATAGCGCAATGATGTATGGTAATTCAACTTATTCGCACAAACTATAAGAATAAATCACAAGTAAATCCATTTGAAATAGCACAAGAACGCTTGAATTTCATTTTCTACGTGCATTGAAATTCACTTATAACTTAAATTTGACTCCCATCGAAAATTGTATCGTGTTGCCAGCACAGTCACACACCGGAAGTCGAATTATAGTTGAGCGACGGTATTTTAATAACGGCGCTTAGAAACAATGTCAGATGTCTTAGGTCGATAATTGCATGAATGTGCCCATGTGTAAAATAGTTCCCACTACAGAGTCTTACTAAAATGACCGACCATTCGTATGGTGTACACCTTAACATCTTATACAGTCTGTCATGGTAAGGTGATAGAAGAAGAAACCGATGTATGGGGTTTGTCCCAAACAGTTTTCTTTTTCCTCATCTCAATAATCGTTTTTAAGCCGGTAATTATTTTCTGATAGAGCGACACATGATAGTGATGGTTAGATTATTTTTTATTCACATATAGTCGAGTTTGGAGTCGTTGTAAATATAATTTTACGAGTATTTATATGTTTAATCTTTTGTTTCTTTAAAAACAATAAAACTACTATACATGTAATTAATTTAAACTAAACGTTTCTAAGCTAAACTAAATACCCGATATTAACGGTAACCAATAGAAGGGCACAGAAGACTGTGACAGTGCTCCCCATTGATCGAAAGAAGGCTTTTGTTCCCCCGCATCGCACAAAGTAAGATAATAGCTCTCTCTCGCGTGGCTTGTGATTATCGTGTTAGCGTGCCTTCTATGTATGTGTGGACCCAACAAAATGTGAGCTTTAACACACATACGCGTTACTAAAGTATATTTGTCTCTCTCTCTCTCTCCTCTCTCTCTCTCTCTGTCTGTCTGTGAGTGTATGTGTGTACAGCTGTAAACTTATAGATTATTCACGTTAGTTCGCTGTCTGTCTAAAACTATGTTATTACTATATGATAAAAGCCATCAGACTCTAATATCTTTTACAGTTCGATGATTATTGACAACGCTGCAAGACAAAAAGAAGGCGAAACGGTTAGTTTTAGGCCTATTTAAACATAATTTATATCAAAATATGCGTATTTTAAAACCAGTTTTATACTAAAGCAGTTATTTTATAAATAACATTACAGTGTAAACGTTCAACCGAGTTTCCCTTTGAACTATTGGGAAATATACAATAAATACAGAGACAAACTAAACAACGTAATCATTACTATATAGTTATGGATCCAATCTGCAAACTTCCACTTACAGTGGTAGTCACATGGCCGACGGGGTGCGAAAAAATGTGTTTGTTTGGAGATTTCTCGAACACGTGTCAGAAATGGTCAGTCCCGCGACTGAGGAAATAATTTACTGTTATGGCGAGTGGCAACCGATGTACGAAACGATGAAGGGTGTTCAGTTTAACGAAGGCCTACCCGACATGGAGCAATGGCGAGGAGATAGGAGACGTCTGATGGGCATAGACGATCTGATGAACGAAACTGACAATAGAGTCACAAAACTATTTACTAAGGGAAGTCATCATAGAAATATAAACGTCTTGTATATAGTACAGAATATCTTAGCAAAAACAAGGAACTGCGGACGATAAGTCTCAACAGTCATTACATAGTTCTGTTTAAAAATCCAAGAGACGGGTCGATATTAGTTTACTGACATTATTTATAACACATGTGACTTCCTGAAAAATGGCAGCTTATTTATATTCGAGCTATGGACTAATCAATGTTTACATTGAACAACATGATATATGTTGTTGCAGCGAGTTGGCATATTTTTTGAAAATGTTTTCAAGGGTTTGAACATAAATGTTTGTTCACAGTTCGTTAACCTTCGCTGTAGATAAAGTCGTTAATTCGATGGCTTCGTTTCGGACGTTTGGTAGCTAAGGACCTAACTTGTGCAAACGGATGGCATTGGCGGGGATCATTTTGAATCTATGAAGTGGGCTCATTTTGTGTTTAACTCAAAAGCATATGTGCTGTTTAACCAAAGACCTTCTTTGGGGACTCAATGAAGATATCCCCGATGGAAGAATGAAATGTACTATTGGTCCCATAAATGATTCGCTTCCAGAGCTTTATGATGTAAACAGGGCAGTTTTGTCATTGCAAGTGAATAATGTCCACACCTGTAATTGGTCAGGATTGTGTAGCGGCAGCAGCTTTATAGCGAACACAGAAAACATCACAGGATTGTGATGTTCTGAGACAGCTATGCCATGCTACCCTGGAGTTGCCTTTAATGGGATTACTGAGACCACAGACCACTCTCCATGTGTGTGCCACATATTTACACCCCATAGAGAAACACTGAATATAACAACATCATGTGCCGTCTGTGATATTAATGACCACAGACCAGGAGCCTCCAGAATGATTGATACAACTGTTGCACCAAGCATTTCAGCAGCAGAACCATATCTATGGAATGTTGATCTGGCATTGTTCTTGAATTATGTCCAAGTTAATGAGACATCTGAATCGGTTGGCGGCAGCTACAAGAAGGGAGCGGAGAACATCAAGTTCTGCTGCTATAAAGGAGACTTGCCTTGCTATCCCAGAATTGCCTTAAATGGGATCACTGTAGTTGAAAACTTCTCCTCTTGTGTAAACTACACATTCACATCTAAGAGTGAATCAGTGAAGGTCACAAAATCATATTCTCTCTGTGGTTTTACTAACTACAGGTCATGTGGCTTCTGTTGGATTGGAAATGATAACTTACCACCACTGTGTGTCTATATGTTTGGAATTGGAGTCATCAATGATGGCCTAACGTCATCAAGTGCTATGACGATCATCATTTTCGGGAGGACGTGAACTCCCATGGTATATGGTGGATAGGCGGCAGGAACCATTGAAGGCTATGTCTGAAAAGTGTTCCTTCTTGCAGTTTCCTCATATTCCAAGTCCGGCTTGTTGCAGGAGCTACTGAGTTAAGTGCTCTGTGCACACCGTGTGCTGTGTGTCTCATCCGTTTTGATACTGCTTCGATATCCCGCTTGTTTACGATGAATGATGATATCGTATGACAGGGAACAGTTGGCTGTGTTCACTTTCTGCGCGGTTTCGCCTTATGTCTTTTGGCGTGTGCTGAGACTGCTACGATTGGGACTACAGTTACCTTTCTTTGTTTGGGAGATGAGTTAGTAATTCGGATGATTCCACTGTCACGGGCGGTTGAGCAATTATGGATTTTAATTCGTTTGCTGTGATTCCGAGGCCTTCCATAACCAATAACCAATAACATGTGACTTCCTACCTCTGAGTATTATTTCCAGGATGTATAGTTTAAGAGCTGTTGAACTGGGCTCTTTTCAATATTGGATATTCAGATGAGTCCAGAAGCAAGGCTGAATCCATAATGATCGAGCTAGTCGTAACATTGGGATGTGCTGTTGGTGACGCATGTGAAAAAAATGATGGTGTTGTTGTCGAAACACCATTATAGCTGAGTGAACATGTTGTTGACATGACAGATACTGTTGTCGTTATTGTTGCTAACAACAAGTTTTTTGTGGTAAGGAGCATGTGAAGGATCGTGTTGTCATGACAGACAGAGGTAGTTGAGACATGGTATCTCTGTGTAAGCCCACAACGTGGTAACAACTTGTAGCTGGTGGCTCTAGCGTACGACTCGTAATGGTAGAGGTTGACACACTCACAGAGTGTGTAGTGTCAACACAAGAATATACCCAGGCTTGTCGACGCATTAGAGATTGTAGGATCAGGACAGTTGACATGTTCGTGTGCCTCAACACACACTCGATTTTGATGTCTCTGCTCCACATGTAATATCGGTGACACATATTAAAAAAAAGTTTCTTGTAGTCGACACTCTACCGTGGTGTGATCGTTCAAGATGTCGTAGATGTCGACATACTAGACTGTAATGTCGGTGATACATGTGGTATTGTTATTGGTGTCGGGAGAATACAATTTGTAATGTCGACACCCCACATTCGCTCTAATTATCAACGAGTCGAGTCACCTTTCATGATAAGCGTGGTCGGTGACGTCCACTTTGTGATGTTTTATCGGTGTCGAGCAAAATTTAATATCGACATATCAAAACACCAAACTATCTACCATCTTTCTCTTTATCAAACGCGAGCTAACCTTCCCTATACTTTGCTAGTTGTACACAAATATTGGAACTTAACTTTTTTTCATGATGTACCAGCAAAATGTCGATTGTTACTTTCGACTGTTGATTAAGAGTTCTCTTTTTGTGTTGGACTCTTTTCAAACACTCAGGGAACGCTCAAATTCTTCTGAGAAAGTCCACATCTGTGGCTTCTAAGCGTCTTTTCATATGGTTGTCTGCTGACGATCAGCCCATGTATACTTGATTCTGACAGGTGATGCGCGAAAAATAAGAGGGAAGCAAGTAGGTATGGATGCTGTAGACAAACAAGACATGAGAATCTGTGGCAAAACCAAGCTAGCCACGGGTCTGATGGTGATATATGTCGAATGATTTGACATGAACCCGCTACGTTTCAACATCTACACCTTTAAAAGTAACAGATGAGTCGACTAAGGTATAGATAGCATACTGCCCAACTCCGACGCTTTTATTCTACCGCGAAAGTAGAGATAGTAGACACGATGTACGTACACGAACACTAAACTGAACTTTCCCAGTTGTTCAGAATATGGTGGGAGAAGCGAGCACGGGTGAGCAAGACGAAAACGACTGCAAATTTGTGTCTCTCCGAGCAAACATATTGTCAACACATCTACAATAGTTGTAAAAGTGGGTTCAGAAACTATCATGAAGACCCACAAAATGCGATGTTTCGGAATACAATTTGATCGTAATCTTGATTTCAACCAACACATATTTCAAGTTTTAAGGAAGGACAGATACTGTGATTTTTCACCAGCTGTTTATCTAGTTACCGATTGCTTACACCCAACTTGAGCCGCATCACCGTGAAAGAAAAATGACACTCCATTCTTGGCGTCAGTCACGAACAACGATACGACCACCAACCAATTCAACCGTTCCAACAAAAACTAGCATCTGTAATTTTTCTTGTTACAACCGAATGTCTAGTGACGAATCGCAAACAGATCTTTACAACACCTCTAGTCCAGCGCCATTACCGAGCAGCTACGTGTCTTTCAACATCACTGATGTTTGCAAGCAAACATTTCTTCTTTGACCATATTGATGTCGCATGTAACCACCAAACGACCGCAGTCGTGTTTGAGGTTGGTCAAACGATACTTTGATTTCAGCTGGTGAAAACACCTACCCTTTTCGAGCATACCTAGAAGCCACTCTCAACCATAGCAAGAAGTCCAAGAAAGGTTATCTCACGAGTGCACTCTTCTATAGCGATAATCCCAAACACGCGGATGACACCCAAGGAGACTTCAATCTGGGTCTGAAAGCGCGAAGAAAGCTGGCCCAATGTAGCCATGAGCTGGATATGATAGGTCGACTTCACTCTGATATTTTTGCTCAGGCCCAATGTAGCCATGAGCTGGATATGATAGGTCGACTTCACTCTGATATTTTTGCTCAGGAGCGTTACATGTTAAACAGGGTTGACGTGAAAATTAAGTTGACCCCCTCAAAGGACATTTTTAACATCATAGCTCACGACAAAACTGTCGGTTATAAAATTGTCATCACTTACGCCGCCCTGTTGGTGAGGAAAGCCTCAGTTAATCCGGCCATTTCGCTGGCTCACGAAAAGGCTCTCTTACGAGGCAATGCGCGATACCCCAGGAAGAGAGTTTTGATTAAAACATTTGCCATTCCTAAAGGTATGTTATCTCATTCCCAAGACAACCTTTTCCTGACCCAGACACCAACGCGACTAGTCCTTGGCTCACTGGACTCGGCTGCATTTAACGGAAGATACGACACTAACCCCTTCAATTTTAAAAACTTTGGTCTTACCTACTTGAACGTCACCGTCGCCGCTCATAGTATTTGGGGTAAACCTCTATCTACCGAATTTGACCGCGGTCAATATGCTCGCGTCTACTTCAAGTCCATGCTGGCGTTGGGTCTTGTGGGAACAGAGGCTGGTAACGGAATAGATTATAACGACTTCAATAACGCCTACACTCTTTTTGCATTCGATCACAGCCCTAGTCCTTTGAACGCAGAACAATTTGAGCTGGCAAAATCAGGGCCCGTCGCCATTGAGCTCAAATTTGCGACGATCACGCCTAATCCTATACAAGTCCTAGTTTAAGCAGAACTGGATTCCGTGCTGGAGATCTCTGACATTTTTGTGAGACGGTGTTCCATTGTTAGCGTAGTGGTTCGCGAACTGTTACCTCGCTATATCGATCCCACTAAAACCGCAGCCTTCGTGATCAATACCGACCCGAGTTGGAGACCCGGATCTCACTGGGTTGCCCTCTACTACAACGCTATGGGGCAGTTTGAGTATTTCGACAGTTTCGGGTTTTTTCCCAGACATACCGAGATCATCGATTTTATCGAGAGGAATTCGAACAGACCTCTCATCTACAACTCGCGCCAGTTACAAGACCTTGTTAGTAACGCGTGTGGACTGTACTCTGTGTATTTTCTACTGATTAAAATTCGAGGAGGATCAATGCAAAGGGTCTTAATGCCGTTTACCTCATCCACCAGACAACACATAAACGATTGAATCGTTCATCACCTACTTGCACCAAAACGTTTGGCGCAAAATGTTAAATTTCTAAAACAATGACGCTTGAGAATTCCGTCAGTGGCTAAAAATAGCAATGACGTCAGTGGCTAAAAATAGCAATGACATCATTTTCTAAAAATAGTTTCTGGTACGTGGTGTATATAAACCGAGCGCAGCTCGCATTTCTCATTCCATTCGTCGAGTTTTGTGTTTTCTACACAAGTCAAGTTTCGGAATGTCTTAAACTGCCAACATCGTGTACACGATTCGCCAGGGTGAGTTTATTAAACCTTTAGACGACGGAGGGAAAGCCATTTCTGTTTCAGCGTATAACGGAACACCTTTAAAACACATTCGTAGATTTTTCGGGGATTCGACTGAGAAATTTCCTACCAAAACAGGTATCACGTTAAACCGACGCGCGTTTGAAGACTTGATAGTTATGGCCGGTGATGTGCTAGCGGAATATAACAGAGTGCAAGGCACGAATCTGAAAACACCACCGGCAGACGCGCTTCGAGGACCAAGCCAATTGGCACATTGGCCATCGATAGATAGTAATCTTCATGACGGTTATTTCGATTCATATTTTCCGGAGGCTGCATCCACAACCGCCGAGTTGTAACATTTGTTTAAAATAAAATACTACCTATGTATAAGACTGCTAATGTCGAGATATAGGAATTTCACGCGCGTTTATTGTAGCGGACCATTTATAACTGTAACGGTCGCTAAGATTTATTGTTGTCGTCACAGATGTGGTATTTTCGGTGTATTAAATAAAACAGCCACACAAAAAAACTCGTGAGTTTTCATATTTTATTTCATGTCGTGCTTCATCTAACCGTTGTATGTTATTGTTATTATTTGGACACGTCACAAGATCTATATAAAATGTATATATAAAGAAAAAAAAACATAGACACTTTTCATTTAAACATGCACGTTTTATTATATTTTCGTTATATCTGTTTTGCAAATATTTTAAAAGAACAACATCCGCCCTGTGAGACTATCCATGGTGCAGTTTTTTCTACGACGCTGTTGGTAGCCTCGGATGCAACTTGTTCTAGCACAAGTCTAACGTTCACGTCAGAATCGTAAAGAGATTCTCGTAGGTTTTTCGTTAGGCGAAAAACAAGGGCATGAACAGCTATTATTCTACTCCAGTTGTAAACACCATCTGCTAATATTTCCTCTATTATATGTCGTAAATGATTGTCGACAGTAGGTAGGACGGGTAGTTTGTCAATTATAGCATGAAATTGAGGGGTGGATATTATGTCTATCGCACGTTTCATAGTTTTAGAAATTGTGGTGCTGTTCGTTTTAAATATTACACCTCTAAATATGGCGCTCGTTTCCTTCTCGATTTCTTGAAGAGACGCCATTTATTATGACTGACGTTAGCACGGCGATGCGTGTAAAACTTTTTTTGCGCGGTGCAATGGTGAAAGAACAGGCTCTATAACTAGAGCTATGGTTGCTATTCTTCTCGCAAATCTGTGCCTGTCACAGGCAAACTGCATCCACGTTGAACGTCTATCCTCTGTAAGATCATCCAAATGATGGATTGTTACCAACTCTTCGGCAAACGTCACCTAAATTAATATGAAATTTTAAAAAAGTCAGAGGATCTTAACGATATCGTAAAAAAAATAAGCGCTAGAGAGAATAAGAAAAGACACGCATACCTTTTTGCCGGTTTTTTGCAAAATACTCTGTTCACTAATGGCCATAACGCTCTTCTTCGTTAGCGTATTGCTTTGAGCTATTCTTATTAGTATATATATATATATATATATATATATATATATATATATATATATATATTCTCTCTCTCTCTCTTTTGCAGAGGCAGTCGAAAAGAAAACGATGGCTGGTCAGCGATACGAGTGTCCTACATGTGAGCGTGTATTTTCCAGGATCAGCTCGCTGAACAGACACGTTGAGAGTGTTCATAGAAACCTCTCTTATAGGTGCGCTGTGTGCGCCTGCACATTTACACGAGCCAGCAATCTGAAAAAAAAACATATACCAACCAGCCATCCCGTATCACTACCTGTATCACTACCACTCACCCAGATGGCACCTGCAGCTGCTAGTGTCAATGCATTATCTAATGTAGTTTGTGAGTTTTGCAACAAAAGTTTACTAGAGTCTGTAATCTAAAAAGGCACAAAGAAGTAGCACACACATTAAACATACACATCTGTGGTGTGTGCGGTAAACAATTTTCAAGGACAGACACTTTAAAGACCCACATGAGACAGTCCCATTCATCGACGATCGTACCAGCATCAGCAGCATGCATACAGATTCCTTCTTCTTCATCACGCAAAAGACCTGCCACTTCGAGCGACAAGTCCAGCAGTTTTCCAAAAAGAGCGAGACTTACCGCTGAAGAAGATACTTTAGATATTCTTCCACAGGATGTCAGACAGATATACACTGATAATTGGAGAACCATCACAACGCACGTGAACATAAACAAACATGTATCCATCTATACATTTCTCCATCCTCCTGATAGAGCACACAAACCAAACTGGGGTGATATCCTCAGGGACATTTTTGAAAAACAGACACTGTGCTTCAAAATCAACTATTCACATCACTCTATCTTGCGACACCGAGAGACGCTTTCTTTAAAATTCTTCCACGCCAGCTGCAACAACGCATGTGTTCTAGATACTCCGGCACTAATCAACAATAGAGCAGATTTAGATAAATTTGTAGCTCAGCTGAACCTCGACGATCCCCTGAATTACGCCCAACACCAGCGCCCAGACACGAAATATTACGTAGAATCAATTCCAAGCACTTCTTTCTATCACTTTCACATTCACATTCACGAACATCCGATTGGTTGTTGTTTAGATGAGCTGCCTGAACATATAAGGAGCAACAAAGCCTGCTAGAGTTCTCCATAAACGATGGCAGTTATATAAAGGTACTGGTGATGGAAATGAGGGTGTGACATTGCAACAGGTTCCAGATTTAGAACATTGTTTTAGTATAAACATTGACATATTCGAATTTGACGACAACGACGCTCTCACGCCAAACCTCAGAGGTAGTAATTGTTATAAAGACACTTTACGTTTGTTGTATTATAAAGACCATTTAAGTACATATCTGACATTGACGCCGCCTCTCACTCTTTTAGCTGTCCTAAATGTAGGAAATTATGGAAAAGTTCACGCCGCATGACAAGACACGAAAAGACCTGTAACGAGGGCAAAATAAAATACGTTTACAAGGGTGGCGTGTACACTCCATCCCCCACCATTTGGGAAACGGTGGCCTCTCACGGTATCGAGGTTCCAAATAATTTCATATACCCTTTTCGAGTAGCTTATGATTTTGAAAGCTACTTTGACAGTAGTGACTTACCAGCGGTAACTAGTGCCACAAATTTTACAGCCAAACACATCCCTTTGTCATGCTCGGTGGCCTCTAACGTACCTAGTTTTGAAGAACCCGTTTGTTTTATCACAACTGGTTATTCACAGGACTTGGTTAATCGGATGATACGGTATTTAGATAGCATTTCGGATGCAGCGTCGCCATCTTGCGCGAGCTGTTCGACGCTCTGTTTACAAAACTAAGTACCATTGACGACGACACTCTTATATCCCGACTAGATTCCTATTTGAGGGAACTGCCTGTCTTCGGCTTTAATTCGGGTAAATACGACATAAACGTCATAAAACCTTACCTTGCAATCCATTTATTATTCGCTGAGGATGACGAACCAATATATCAGGACCACGTGGAACGTAAAAATGAAGACGAGGGGACCCCCTTTAAATTTATGGTGAAGCGAAACAACAATTTTATGTGTATCGGTACGAAAAAAATGAAATTTTTAGACGTGGTAAATTTTTTAGCTCCGGGATTCTCTTATTCAAAATATTTGAAAGCTTACAGTATTAGCGAAACTAAGGGCGTATTTTGTTACGAGTATATTACCAACCTAAAAAAATTGGAGGATAAGGCACTTCCCCCGCACGAAGCTTTCTTTTCGACGCTTAAACACTGCAATATTTCAGACGCAGATTACGAGTATTGTGAAAAGATATGGGTAGACAATAAAATGACCACTCTCATTGATTTTCTGGTGTGGTATAATAATAAGGATGTCGTCCCTTTCCTACTAGCATTAGAGAAACAAATCGATTTTTGCGCAGATTTGGGTGTAGACATGTGTAAGGACGCCATTTCTGTTCCTGGAGTAACTTTAAAATATTTATTTAAAACATTCCCCTGCAATGTGTTCTTTTCCTTATGTTCCAAGAGAAAGGAGAAGCTGCACAATACCTTGAGAGATAATATTGTAGGCGGTCCGAGCATAATCTTTCATCGGTACCACTAGAAGGGTGAGACTCGATTTAGAGGTAATCCTGAAAAAGTTGTAGGTAGAGAGCGTTAAAGGCTATGGCACTAATGCCTTGTACTTGTGGGCTCTCACTCAGGAAATGCCTTCAGGTTTTCCTACATTCAGACGACCTGAAGATGGCTTCAGACCACATAAGAACAACAAATACGTCATCCAGAGTAGGGAGTGGTTGACTTGGGTGGCGCATCAGAATAACCTTCAATTACAGACCCATTTCAATGGCCGAGAAATGGCTTTGGGTCCTCTTAGATCCGCGTGGACGGCTGTGATAAGGCGACTCGGACCGTCTATCAGTTCAACGGTTGTCTGTTAAATGGTCATGTCTGTCCACTTACTAAAAAACACAAAGGTGTTAAATCCGTTAATAACAAACCATTGACAGATTTATACGCAAAGACGTTGGAAATTAGCGAATATTTCACCAACGACGTTGGAGTTGAAGTAGTTGAAATGTGGGAATGTCAGTGGCAATGCATGAAGAGAACAGATCGAACTATCATTAGGTTTCTGACCGAGACGTTCCCCCGAACAACACCTTCGTTTACCAGTTCTGGATATCCCCTGACTGACCGTCACATTCTTAAATCTGTTAAAGACGAATCGTTATTTGGTCTGGTAGAATGCGATATACATGTCCCCGACTCTCTCAAGGACTATTTTAGCGAATTGACACCCATCTTTAAGAACGTAGACGTGGGTAGAACCGATATAGGAGAGCTTATGAAGGAATACGTCGAGCAGAATAAATTACTGAGTAGTTCACGGCGAACACTTATAGGTAGTTACAGCGGCGAAAAAATTCTTTTGGCTACCGCACTTTTAAAATGGTATATAGATCACGGCCTGAAAGTGACGCGAATTTATCAGGTTATAGAATATCAAGCAGTGGCTTGTTTTAAACGTTTTGGAGACGGTGTTTCGGACGCCCGCAGACAGGCTGATATAGATGACAACTTCTCTATTACGGGGGAGACGATGAAACTGCTGGGAAACACCGCGTACGGGAAGACTTTGACCAATAAGAAAAATCACGCGGACGTGAGGTACATGCGAGGGGGTGACGCGACATCTTGTATCAATAGTCCTCTTTTTAAAAACATGACTCAAATAAACGACGACGTATACGAGGTAGAAATGTTAAAAAAGACGACGGTTTGGGACCTTCCCCTACAAATAGGATATTTCGTGTATCAGTATATCAGTACGCAAAACTATGAATGCTGCAGTTTTATTATGATTTTCTAGATAAATTTATTGAAAGGTCCGATTTCCAGCTCTGTGAGATGGACACGGATAGTCTATATTTGGCCCTCAGCTCGACTAATCTTGCCCCAGTTATTAAACCCGACATGCACCACACTTTTTATAACGAGTATGACCTGTGGTTCCCCGCAGAATCCTGCGATATCCATCGCCCAGAATTCGTTAGGTCCCTGGGCACTTTTTCTACTGATTGTCAGAGGTGCCGAAAGAGAAAGTTATTCGATAAGAGAACACCCGGCTTGTTTAAGCTTGAGTATGAAGGGGCTAGTATGATTTCCTTATGTAGTAAAACCTACCACTGTTATGGAGATTACTCAAAAACTAGTACTAAGGGGCTCAGCAAGCAACACAACGTGTTAGACAAGCAGCCTTTTCTAGAAGTTCTTAATAAAAAAGAATCTAGCGGAGGTAAAAATGTTGGTTTTAAAGCACACAAGGGAGCCATCTACACGTACACACAACACAGAAATTCTCTATCCTATTTCTACATCAAGCGACGGGTACACGACGACGGTGTCACGACATCTCCCCTAGATATCTAATACTATTATTATAAAGTTTCTTTTGTACTCTTTATTTTTTTTTATTCGTTGCAATTTGTAAATAAAGGCTATATGAATAATAATTCTCTCTTATGCTTTCATTAATTGTTGTTATCGACGTTTAATTGTTGTTATCAGTGATGTAATAACAACTAGATAGGTGGCCATACCTAGTTCACATCTGCTATCGATGATCGGACATTATGTGGTCGTCTAACACCCTGGACTAATAAACCAACTCAACAACCTACGTCAGCTTACTACTACTATAAAGTCTGCTAACATTCTTTGCACCAGGCAACGGCTCCTCCAGGCCCATGATTAATTCCTATATTTCTTTGTACTGCACCAAATTAATTCTTATATAGCTCAACTCAAAAAAAAAAAAACGCCTTATTCTGACTAAAATACTACTGTGACTGCCACACAAACAGACTTGTTCGTAGAGAGTGATTGCCACACAAACAGACTTGTTCGTAGAGATTGATTGCCACACAAAACGAATTGTTCGTAGAGAGTGACTGCCACACAAACAGATTTGTTCGTAGAGAGTGACTGCCACACAAAAAAAGATGTGTTCGTAGAGAGTGACTGCCACACAAACAGTCTTGTTCGTAGAGAGTGACTGCCACACAAACAGACTTGTTCGTAGAGAGTGACTTCCACACAAACAGACTTGTTCGTAGAGAGTGATTGCCACACAAACAGATTTGTTCGTAGAGAGTGACTGCCACACAAACAGACTTGTTCGTAGAGAGTGACTGCCACACAAACAGACTTGTTCGTAGAGAGTGACTGCCACACAAACAGACTTGTTCGTAGAGAGTGATTGCCACACAAACAGATTTGTTCGTAGAGAGTGACTGCCACACAAACAGATTTGTTCGTAGAGATTGATTGCCACACAAACAGACTTGTTCGTAGAAAGTGATTGCCACACAAACAGATTTGTTCGTAGAGAGTGACTGCCACACAAACAGACATTTTCGTATAGAGTGACTCTCACACAAACATACTTGTCCGTAGAGAGTGATTGCAATGCAAACAGACTTGTTCGTAGAGAGTGACTGCCACACAGATGTGTTCGTAGAGAGTGACTGCCACACAAATGTGTTCGTAGAGAGTAACTGCCACACAAACAGATTTGTTCGTAAAGAGTGACTGCCACTCAAACAGTTTTGTTCGTAGAGAGTGACTGCCACACAAACAGACTTGTTCGTAGAGACTGACTGCCACACAAACAGACTTGCTCGTAGAGTGTGATTGTCACACAAACAGACTTGCTCGTAAGAGAGTGACTGCCACACAAACAGACTTGTTCGTAGAGAGTGATTGCCACACAAACAGACTTGTTCGTAGAGAGTGATTGCCACACAGACAGTCTTGTTCGTAGAGAGTGATTACCACACAAACAGACTTGCTTGTAAGAGAGTGACTGCCACACAAACAGACTTGCTCGTAGAGAGTGATTGCCACACAAACATAATTATATCTAGTGATGACCACAGAATTAAATTTGTTTCTAGGGAGTGACTACTACACAAACAAATCAGTATATAGAGAATGATTGCCACACAAACTGGTTTATTGCTATAGAGTGACTGCCACACTAACAGATTTATTGAGTTATTAGCAGGTTATCATCATTGCACTCCGAACTTGTCCATAGGTGCTTAGATCTCCTCCTCAGCAAGTCTCGCAGTGTCCAGCGACTGACGATTCCAGTTCTGTGTTGGTTGATTATTCTTCTTACACGCCCACTAAGTTTACAAATGCAAATATGAAAACCTCTTCGGAATACCTGTGTCAATTCAACTACATATATTGTTGTCTGCTCCCCAGTCCGTACCAGCTAATTTCTTCAATTTTGCAGACAGTGTGTTTCTTGATAGGCTGTAAATTGTGTATGTAGTTTTTTTTTTTTTTCGTTTATCGGTAGTTCGTCCAATAGGTCACACAACACTGCTCCTGGTCCAGATGGTGTTCGGTATGATGACATAGGCGATTTAGCTGATGCCGACTTAACAACACTGGCCAATGAGTTTAATGCGAGTATTCGGAGTGGCCAGATTAAGGAGGAGTGGCTACACAGCTACTTACTACCGCTACCGAAGCCAAACAAGGACAATTCTCAGATCAGTGCCTACAGAATCATCACAATGCAGAACACTGCGGGCAAGCTGCTGGAGAAAATAGTTGCCCGTGTCCTCACCTGTCGCCTTGAACAGAAACGCGTATTCCCATCCACACTCAGAGGTTATAGATATAACAAAGAGACATTGCTCAATGCGGCAGTATTTGCCTATGACGTCTTCGAAGGCTTCCACAGACGAGAGGAGACATGTGCTGCTGCTATAGATCTGGAGGATGCATACAACAGGGTACCATTTGAATATCTCATGCATATGCTTCTCAAACTGGCGGTGAACCCCTTCCTCATTAGATGGATCGCCGCGGCACTGTTTCAGAGGAAGGTGATACTCAGATGTGGAAGTTGGTCTTCCGAGCCAACATCCATTTGTCCTGTGCTGCCACACGGCTCACCATTGTCACAAGTTCTATTTAACGTGTACACAATAACGATCACGGCCCAACAGCTGGATGGGAGGGGAAGAACTATGACTGTTGCTGATGATATTCTGGTATATCGACAGGGAAGAGACAGACGGGGAATCGCCTCCACAATGCAAGACGAACTCGATCGCATTTCTTCCTGGTGTGGGGTTTCAGGTGCCTTGGTTAATCCTAATAAAGCATCAGTTTCATGGTTCTCCCTTAACAATCATATCGTTAATACGACCACACCGGTAGTACGAATGGGAGCTGATGAGGTGACCAGGGACAAGTTGATGACATACCTCGGAGTTAAGTTTGATCGCAGCCTGTGTTTACGGGACCACGTCGACCATGTGATAACAAAATCCCGCAAAGGATTAGCCGCCTTGAAGGTCATGGCAGCTGCCAACATCGAGCAGAGGCTACTTATTCTTCTGTTCCAGGGATTAGTCCTCGCACCAATCGAGTATGCCCTGGCAATTCTTACTGTCAGTACGACTCAAATTGATATGGAGAAAATACAAAATGAAGCCATGCGCATTATCCTGGGATGTACGAGGGACACTCCCTGAGTAGCAATGAGGTATCTTCTTGACTTTCCAACCATGGATGACAGAATCAAGATCTGGAGAGCACGAGCATACCTGAAGATTAGTACAGATACAGAGCATCCATTGCACCACGTGCTCAACACAGAGAAAGGTACCAGGCTAAAAAGAGGCAAATCATGGGTGGGTCGGGCAGAAGATGTCATCAAACAGGTCTGTGGGCTTACCAATATCAGCGTTGGTGAGGAGTGGATACCGGTGCCTACGTCATTCAAGGGAACTTTCTCATGTATTGTCACACTCGATAGGAAAAGTAGGGAACAGAACCCGGTCGTGGTTAATGCTGAGGTCAACGGTCTCATCTGCGATAATACCGATGAGAAAGATGCAGTCATCTATACAGACGGATCTGTAAGACGACACGAAAGAAGTGCATGGGCATTTACAGCACGCTCAGCAGGCAGAATAGCCAAGGAAGACTGTGGTGCATACGCCATGACCACGAGTAGCATGACAATGGAGGCGATGGCAGTGACCAAGGCATTCAAATGGTTAGAGTCACAAGACTACATCCACGCATGTATACTGAGTGATTCGATGAGCATGATAAAAAAAGTGGAGGCGGCCTTTGTACGCATGCAATGGGTAGAGTCGTTGCAGAAATCCAAAATACGTAAGGTCACCTTTGTCTATGTCCCTGGACATGCGGGAGTACGGGGAAATGAGAGAGCGGACAGGTTGGCTAGCTGCGCTGTCGTTGAGGACGGGCAACCGATGGATCGGGCGGACATCATCAATGCCCTTCGAGATGTTGGAGAGCACAGGACTTCGACAAACACAGATCAACGTCACTTCTTCGGATGATGGAAATGGGAGTTAAGATGGGCACGGCCAGAAATGAGAAACTTGGTGGCCGTGTAAGAAGACTTATCAACCAACATAGAACTGGAGTCGTCAGTCGCTGGACACTGAGGGAATTGCTGAGGAGGGGATCTGAGCACCTATGGACATGTTCGCAGTGCAATGATGATGACCCGCAAATAACTCAATAACTCAATAACTCAACTCGTCCATTTTTCAAGTTTTTCTGGGGCATCTTGCATTCTGGAGCTAGCCACTGACATAGATTCTTCATTATTTATTTCAAATTCAAAACATCATCTAGGCACAGGTGAATTCATTAGCTGAGCTTTATGTTAATTGTTCATTGTGAATGAGGATGATGAATAACATTACCGCACTCCAATAAGCCGTAAGTACTTCTCTTTTATCGACAATTAAGAGTGATAACGCTTATGGCACAAAGGTTGTACATGCACCTCAAACTTCCACTAAAGTTATGTGTTTTACTGTGCTCCTCGCTGTGACTGTCCCCTACCAAGAAGCAATCTCCAATAGACGGAAAGTCATTGCCCCAGCATCACTCACAGATGCTCTTTTTGTGCAATTAATAATTTTAAAACAACAACAAAAAAAGCATATAAACTGTTTTTGGGGTATACAGAGAGTTTTATTTTTCTCTCTTTTACAGCGATAACTCCCCCATTTTCCTGACGCCTGTTCATGTGGGAAAACAGCGGGACATGGATGTCCAATCCTACAATTCTTGTCAGATGTGGACATTTGGTACCATGTCGGCCATTGTCAATGTTACACACCATTTCTCAAGTATGCTCAGTTTTCTTTTCTTGAAGAATTTTAATATTATTGATATTATTATACAGGTGATACCCGATCGTCATCAAGCTACTGTAAGCAAAATAAAGATCAAACAAACTCTAAAGTTAGGTACTTGGAATGTGAGAACACTCATGCAGAAGGGTAAACTAGAAAACATCATACAAGAAATGAAAAGAATGGGTTTACAATTACTGGGACTTTGCGAAATGAGATACACCGGATCAGGGGAGATGTATTTTGATAAACATAAAATAATCTATTCTGGAGGTACCGAACACCAAAGAGGAGTAGGTATCATCTTGGATGCAGAAAGTGCAAGAACAGTGAAAGGCTTTTACCCAATATCTGACAGAGTCCATTTAGTGAAATTGAATGGAAAGTCAATAGACATAAATCTTATACAAGTTTATGCACCAACAGCAGACAGTCTAGAGGAAACAATTGATAAATTTTACAACGAGTTAAATGAGGCACTTCATAAATGCAAACCACATGAAAACACCATAGTTCTGGGGGATTTTAACGCAAAAGTAGGAAAGGAAAGAGTTGAGGAAGTAGTTGGTCATTATGGCTTAGGCGAGAGGAATGAAAGAGGTGAGAAACTTATTGATTGGGCAAGAACACACAACATGATGATAGGAAACACCTGGTTTAAGCAACATCCAAGATGTCTGTGGACATGGAATAGCCCAGGGGACAACGCACGTAATCAAATTGATTATATAATGATATGCAATAGATTTAGAAACAGTCTAGTGTGTGTGAAAGCTAGACCAGGGGCAGATTGCAATAGTGATCATGTACCAGTTGTGGGAAAGCTTAGAGTAAAATTAAAAACAACAAAACGAGCATCAGTTAACATCAAGTTAAATTTAGATTTACTAAAATCAGACAAGAAGCTGCAAGACAATTATAAAATCACAATTAATAACCGGTACAATGAAATAGAGACGATACAAAGCTTTGATGAACAGTGGGAAATGCTAAAAGAATCAATGCAACAAACATCAAAAGAGTTCATACCACCAGCGAGGACAAATTCAAGAAAGAAATGGATGACAGATGGCATTTTGCAGCTAATGGATACAAGAAGAAGAAATAAAGAAAATAAAGATGAGTATAAGAGATTAACTAAAGAAATTGTAGTAAAATGCAATGAAGCAAAAGAAGCATGGCTAAAAGATTGCAAAGAGATTGAAATGCAACAAAAAGGAGATGCTAAAGCTATATACAAACAAATTGAGGAATTAACAGGAAGAAAAACGCAATCAAAAAATGGATATCTAAGATCAAAGGAAGGAGAACTGTTGTTTGATCAAGAAAACATAAGGGAACGATGGACAGAATACATTAACGATTTTTATAATGATGAACGAACGGAAGTAAATATTAAGGATAATGGAGAAGGACCAGAAATACTCAGAGAAGAAGTGGAAGATGCCTTGCGCAATATGAAAGCAGGCAAAGCTCCTGGACCAGATAATATAACTAAAGAAGAGATTGAAGCCATGGGTGATTTTGGAATAGAAATAATAGCAAAAATATTGAAAGATATCTACAACAGCAGATATATACCAGACGACATGCTCAAATCAATATTCATAGCCCTACCAACGAAATCGGGTGCGATTGAATGCGATGATCATCGCACAATAAGCCTTATGAGTCACATGACTAAGATATTACTAAGAATCATAATGCGAAGAGTACGAAACAAAATCAGTTCAGAAATTAGCGATGAACAGTGTGGGTTTTGTTAGAGATAAAGGAACAAGCAATGCCATTTATATCATAAGATCTTTAGTAGAAAGAGCCATAGAGGTGAAATCAGATTTATACCTATGTTTCATAGATTACACCGAGGCATTTGATAAAGTAAAGCACCAAGAAATAATCAAAATTTTAGAAAGCATAAACGTACAAAGATCTAAGAATAATAAAGAACATGTACTGGCAACAAACAGCGGCCATAAGAACTGGAAACCAATTGGGAATGTTTCAACAAATAAAACAGGGTGTTAGACAAGGTTGTGTGCTGTCACCAGATTTGTTTAATATTTATAGTGAGATTATTTTAAGATCCATAAGGGACATGCCTGGAATAACAATTGGAGGTCATAATATAAATAATCTAAGGTATGCTGATGATACTGTCTTAATCACTAAGAGTGAAAATGAGTTACAAGAAATGTTGGACATTATAGTGAAAGAAAGCAAAAATAAAGGACTCAGCTTTAATAGCAAAAAGACAGAGGTAATGGTAACAACAAAGAAAAAGACATCACCACAGTGCAAAAAAAAGACAAGTGGAACAATATTAAAACAGGTAAATTAATTTAATTATTGTGGAACTTTGTTAACCTCAGACGGAAGATGCGAAAGAGGTGATATGCAGAATGGCTCAGGCAAAAGAAGCTTTCCAAAAAATTAGGAAGATACTATGCAATCCATTTTTGACAATAGAAACAAGAAAAAGAGTTCTAAATTGTTATGTAGAGCCAGTCTCAACCTTATGGATGCGAATCATGGACAATAGGACAACAGACAAGAAAATCACTGGAGTCTGTAGAAATGTGGTTTTACAGAAGAATGTTGAGAGTACCATGGATGAGTAATGAAAATGTTCTGAGAGAGGTCAAAGCAAAAAGAGAGCTAATTTCCAATATTAGGAAGAAACAATCATAATTTTTTGGCCATGTAATGAGAACAGAACAACTGGAATATAGTGTAACAACCGGAAAAATTGAGGGACGAAGAGATAGAGGGAAGCAAAGAGAAAAAAATGCCAGACAGCTTAAGAGAATGGCTTGGCAGAAGGTCAACAACAGAAATGATAAATAACCGTCGAGATCGAAAGTTGTGGAGAGACATAATCACCTACGCCAGTAGGCCCATTACTTGATGATGATGATTATTATTATTTAGAAATAACACAAATATTGATTGATATCTACGACAGGGGATATATACCAGACGACCTGCTTAAATCAATATTCAAAGCCCTACCAAAGAAATCTGGTGTGATTGATTGCGATGATCATCGCACTATAAGCCTTATCTCTCTCTCTCTCTCTCTCTCTCTCTCTCTCTCTCTCTCTCTCTCTCTCTCTGCGATCAAGACTCAATCAGAGTGGGATTCCAGACTCTCTCATGAAGTCAGCTGTCTGTTATGCGATTCGATTGCCCCATACAGTTTCCCTTCCAGGGAGATGGGTGTGGACCACATTGCTCTTCTCAGGTCTGTCTGCTGGGGGCAATCCTAGTAGAACATGTTTTGTAGTCATATTGTCCAGTTGTCCAGTGTACAGTGGCATAGGCTGGTTGTATCTATTTTGAATTTGGTGAACATGTGATTCCTCATTCTATTGTGGTCAGTGCGTAGGCAATGTATGATGACTTGATCCCTCCTTGATAGTTGATGGTATCCGTTCCTTTCGTTATGCTTTGGGTGTTCTCGTTTCCATTTTTCATGGTACTGACATTTGAGGATGGATTTGGTTTCATCGTAACTGAGCGGATGGTTCTCTTGTGGTAATCTCCCTCTATCTTTAGCTAATTTGTCTGCGCGTTCGTTCCCGTGTATATTACAGTGTGATGGTATCCACTGAATCACTACTCTCTGAAAATTATTGCATAGTTGATCCAGGGTTGTTCTCAGGTCATCTAGTTCATTGTTCTTGGGGCTTTTTAGAGCTGATAGTACTGACAGAACATCGGTCAGAATCACCAATTTATTGTGCATGTTATTTGTATGTTGAGTATCCAGTGTTGCAGCATCTCTGATGGCCTCAGTTTCTGCTTTAAAGTTGTTTGAACATTTTCCAGTAGCTATTGACTTGGTGATCTCGTCCTGGTTATTCAGCGTCAAGAACACAACACCACCTCCATTTCTGGTGGCATTTGTAGCAGAGCCATCTGTGTATATGTGGGACCAAGAGTCCTGTGGGTAGATATCGTGTATGTGTTTTTCTGCTAAGTATTTTCTTTCTGTGTCTGATTGGGTGCCTTTTTTCATGATTCCTGTTATATTTTCCTTAAGTTCTGGTATTTTATGTTTCCCATGAGGAGACATATCAGATGGGCCCAAGGGTTTCGATATTGTTTGGGAATGTACTGGGTCTACAGTAGTTAGTTATTGGCAATTGCAGCGAAGTTGCTCTTCTTCAGTCGTACAATTCCGGAACCAGTTATTCTTTGGTGCATGGGGTGGCTTAGGAGCCTTCTATATTTCTTCGCTTGTTGCAATACTTTACTGACCCGTCTGTCATCTAAGAGTCGTAAACCGAGTCACATGACTAATATATTACTAAGAATCATCATTCGAAGAATGCGAAACAAAATGAGTCCAGAAATTAGTGATGAACAGTGTAGTTTTTTTTGGGTGTAACGGAACAAATAATGCCATATACATCATAAGATCTTTAGCAGAACGAGCCATAGAGGGGAAAACAGATCTTAACCTATGTTGCATAGATTATACCAAAGCATTCGACAAAGTAAAACAAAGAAATAATCAAAATTTTAGAAGGCATAAACATAGACTGCAAAGATCTAAGAATATTAAAGAACATGTACTGGCAACAAACAGCGGCCATAAGAACTGGAAATGAATTGGGAATGTTTCAACAAATAAAAGAGGTTGATAGTCAAGGTTATGTGCTGTCACCAGATTTATTTAATATGTATAGTGAGATTATTTTAAGATCCATAAGGGGCATACCTGAAATAATAATTGGAGGTCATATTATAAATATTGAGTTATTTGCGGGTCATCATCATTGCACTCCGAACATGTCCATAGGTGCTCAGATCCCTTCCCCAGCAAGCCCCGCAATGCCCAGCGACTGATACTCCAGTTCTGTGTTGGTTGATAAGCCTTCTTACACGCCCACTACGTTTCTCATTTCTTGCCGTGCCCATCTTAACTCCCATTTCCATCATCCGAAGAAGTGACGTGGATCTGTGTTTGTCGAAGTCCTGTGCTCTTCCCACATCTCGGAGGGCATTGATGATGTCCGCTCGATCCATTGGTTGCCCGTCCTCAACGACAGCGCAGCTAGCCAAACTGTCCGCTCTTTAATTTCCCCGTACTCCAGCATGTCCAGAGACATAGACAAAGGTGACCTTATGTATTTTGGACTTCAGCAATGACTCTACATGCGTATAGAGCCCGCCTCCACTTTTTTTTATCATGCTCATCGAATCGCTCAGCATACATGCGTGGGTGTAGTCTTGTGACTCATAATATAAATAATATGAGATAATCTGATTATTTAGTTTTAATCACAAAGAATGAAAAATGGTTACAAGAAATGTTAGTCATTATAGTGAAGGAAAGCAAAAATAAATGGTAGATATACAACAGAGATGAGATGCAGCATGGCTCAGACAAAAGAATCTTTCCAAGAAATGAGGAAGATACTGTGCAAGCCATTTTTGAAAATAGAAACAAGAAAAAGAGTTCTTAAATGTTAAGTATAGCCAGTCTTTACATATGGTTGTGAATCATGGAGAATAGGATAACAGACAAGAAAATCACTGGAGGCTGTAGAAATGTGGTTTTACAGAAGGATGTTGAGAATACCATGGAAAGCTAAAAAAGATAAATGAAAACGTTCTGAAAGAAGCCAAAGCAAAAAGAGAGCAAATTAAAAAAATTAGGAAGAAGCAATCATACATTTTTAAGATGTCTTTTATTTGTTTGTATTATATTTTTTTGCATTATTATAGCATGAATCCTTTAGTTTTTTTTCTTTGTTTTGCTACAAATTATTGTTCTGTTTTTGCTTTCTTCTATTTTTTGTTTGATTTAAAACATGTATTCCTTTGTTTTCTGGTTTCTTTATTTTGCCACAATTAATTACTATTTTGCTTTATATTTTTAAAAATCTAATACACTTGTTTTTTTTTTTGTTTTTTTTTTTTGCTTTCCAGTTTATTCATGTGTCTATTGTTGTGTTTCCTATTTTTTGCTTATATTAATACAGATGCTGAGTTTTTTTTTTCTTTTTTTTTGCTTTTATTATAGCTAGTTGCTTTGTTTTGCGCCGTATTTTCTTTGTGTTGTTATGTTTGTTGTTTTAAGTTTTCTTCATTATATTATTGCATCTCCTATTTTGCTTCCTACTCTAATACAATGATAATCAAAATAGTTGCTATGTTGTTGTTTTAACACTATTTTGATCAAATGTGGATCTGATAATGATATGATGTGGTTGTGTTGACATTGATCATGAGAGTGATCGGTTGACGTGTTGACATTGATCATGAGAGTGATCGGTTGACGTGTTGACATTGATCATGAGTGATCGGTTGACGTGTTGACATTGATCATGAGAGTGATCGGTTGACGTGTTGACGTTGATCATGAGAGTGATCGGTCGAAGCGTTGACATTGATCATGAGAGTGATCGGTTGACGTGTTGACATTGATCATGAAAGTGATCGGTTGACGTGTTGACATTGATCATGAGAGTGATCGGTTGACGTGTTGACATTGATCATGAGTGATCGGTTGACGTGTTGACATTGATCATGAGAGTGATCGGTTGACGTGTTGACGTTGATCATGATAGTGATCGGTCGAAGCGTTGACATTGATCATGAGAGTGATCGGTTGACGTGTTGACATTGATCATGAGAGTGATCGGTTGACGTGTTGACATTGATCATGAGAGTGATCGGTTGACGTGTTGACATTGATCATGAGAGTGATCGGTTGACGTGTTGACATTGATCATGAGAGTGATCGGTTGACGTGTTGACATTGATCATGAGAGTGATCGGTTGACGTGTTGACGTTGATCATGAGAGTGATCGGTCGAAGCGTTGACATTGCTCATGAGAGTGATCGGTTGACGTGTTGACATTGATCATGAGAGTGATCGGTTGACCTTTTGTCATTGGTCATGAGAGTGATCGGTTGACGTGTTGACGTTGATCATAAGAATGATCGGTTGACGTGTTGACAATGATCATGAGAGTGATCGGTTGACATGTTGACATTGATCATGAGAGTGAATGGTTGACGAGTTCATGTATTAATATTGTTCATGAGAGTGATCGGTTGACATTGATCATGAGAGTGAATGGTTGACGAGTTCATGTATTAATATTGTTCATGAGAGTGATCGGTTGACATTGATCATGAGAGTGATCGGTTGACGTGTTGACATTGATCATGAGAGTTACCGGTTGACGTGTTGACATTGATCATGAGAGTGATCGGTTGACGTGTTGACATTGATCATGAGAGTGATCGGTTGACGTGTTGATATTGATCATGAGAGTTACCGGTTGACGTGTTGACATTGATCATGAGAGTGATCGGTTGACGTGTTGACATTGATCATGAGAGTGATCGGTTGACGTGTTGATATTGATCATGAGAGTTACCGGTTGACGTGTTGATATTGATCATGAGAGTGATCGGTTGACGTGTTGACATTGATCATGAGAGTGATCGGTTGACGTGTTGACATTGATCATGAGAGTTACCGGTTGACATTGAACATGAAAGCGATCGTTTGTCATGTTGACATTGATCATAAGAGTGATCGGTTGATACATTGATCATGAGAGTGATCGGTTGACGTGTTGACATTGATCATGAAAGCGATCGGTTGACGTGTTGATATTGGTCATGAGAGTGATCGGTTGACATTGATCATGAGAGTGATCGGTTGACATATTGACACTGATTATGAGAATGATCGGTTGACATGTTGACGTTGATTGTGAGAGTGATCGGTTGACGTTTTGACATTGATCAAGAGAGTGATCGGTTGACATGTTGACATTGATCATGAGAGTGATCGGTTGACGTTTTGACATTGATTATGAGTGATTGGTCGACATGTTAACATTGATCGTTAGAGTGATCGGTTGACGTTTTGACATTGATCATGAGAGTGATCAGTTGACGTTTTGACATTGGTTATGAGAGTGAACTGTTGATGCATTCATGTATGAACATTGATCATAATAGTAATCGGTTGGGAAAAAAAATGGTATGTAAGAAGCTTTACGTGACAAGTGGACGACACAGACTAAACAACGTTTCGGCTCAATAGGCCTTCATCAGGAACAAAAAAAAAAACACACACACAAAACTGATAACGAAACAACCAAAACAAAAACAATCGAAATGTGTTAAAGAAAACAACAAAAATAAATAAAACTATCCTGTCAAATCCAAAATAAAATCGCAACCAAGTGCGGCTGTCGTGAACGTCGAAAATCGTGCAAAAAAGTGCGTAAATGTACACAGAACCAGAGGAGTTAACACAGGGGTCAGTGTGCAAACACAAAGGGGAAAGAATCGAATAGTAGACCGACAGGTGTAAAAAGACGCTAAGAGTGAGATGTCTGAGAGTGGGGTACAATAAAAATAAATGAGGGGTAAGGAGCACAGAAAAAAAGTTATAGAGGAGAAAACCGAAGTGTCTCATAAGGGACTAGAGGAGAAGAACTATAAAAAGCATGGCATAGTAAGTAGACCAAAGAACCCAAATATGTGTAGTAGAGAAGGCTATGCAAAAGGGAAGGAGCAACCAAAAAGAAACTATGCGTATGAGTGTGATACATTCATACCTCTCGGGGTCAGCGAACAATACTGGACTATAAGGCGATTTTCCAAAGTAAAGCGGCTGCGGTCGCCAGAGTGACAAAGGACAATACCAGTGACACGGATGTCGTCTTTGTCCTTGTGATCAGGAGAGTAATCGGTTGACATGGTGACATTGATCATGAGAATTATCAGTAGACATGTTGACGTTGATCATGAGAGTGATCGGGTGACGTTTTGATATTGATCATGAGAGTCATCGGTTAACATATTGACATTGATCATGAGAGCGGTCGGTTGACGTTTTGTCATTGGTTATGTGAGAGATCGGTTGACATGTTGACATTGATCATGAGAGTGATCGGTTGACGTTTTGTCATTGATCATGAGAGTGATCGGTTGACATTTTGACATTGATCATGAGAGTGATCGGTTGTTGATGTTTTGACATTGATCATGAGAGTCATCGGTTAACATATTGACATTGATCGGTTGACGTTTTGTCATTGATTATGAGAGTGAACTGCTTGTGCATTCATGTATGAACATTGATCATAAGAGTGATCGTTTGACATGTTGACATTGGTTATGAGAGTGAACGGTTGACATGTTGACATTTATCATGAGAGTGATCGGTTGACGTGTTGATATTCATCATGTGAGTGAACGGTTGTTGATGTTTTGACATTGATCATGAGAGTGATCGATTGACGTGTTGACATTGTTCATGAGAGTGATCGATTGACGTGTTGACATTGATCATGAGAGTGATCGGTTGACGTGTTGAAGTATTGACCTTGATCATTAGAGTGATCTGTTGACGTGCTGACATTGATCATGAGAGTGAACGGTTGACGTGTTTACATTGATCATGACAGTGAACGATTGACGTGTAGACATTGATCATGACAGTGAACGATTGACGTGTAGACATTGATCATGACAGTGAACGATTGACGTGTAGACATTGATCATGACAGTGAACGATTGACGTGTAGACATTGATCATGAGAGTGAACGATTGACGTGTAGACATTGATCATGACAGTGAACCATTGACGTGTAGACATTGATCATGACAGTGAACGATTGACGTGTAGACATTGATCATGAGAGTGAACGGTTGATATGTTTATGTATTTAAAATGATCATGAGAGTGTTCGGTTGACGTGTAAACATTGATCATGAGAGTGGTTAGTTGACGTGTTGACAGTGATAATGAGAGTGATCAGTTTGACGTGTTTACATTTATCATGAGAGTGATCAGTTGACATGCTGATGTATTGAGATTGATTACAAGAGTATTCCATTGACATGCTGATGTAGTTACATTGATTACGAGAGTGATCCATTGACATGCTGATGTATTGACATTGATCGTAAGAGTAATCAGTTTACATGTTGATGTATTGACATTTATCATGAAAGGAAAGTGATCGCTTGACGTGTTGATGTATTGACATTTATGATGAAAGGAAAGTGATCGCTTGACGTGTTGATGTATTGGCATTGATTATTATTAGAGTGATGTGTTGACATGTTGATGTATTGACATTGATCATGAAAGTGATTGCTTGACGTGTTGATGTATTGACATTGATCATGAAAGTGATCGTTGACGTGTTGATGTATTGGCATTTATTATTATTAGAGTGATGTGTTGATATTTTGATGTATTGACATTGATCATGAAAGTGATCGCTTGACGTGTTGATGTATTAACATTGATCATGAAAGTGATCGCTTGGCGTGTTGATGTATTGACATTGCTCATGCGAGTGATAGTGTGAATTGTGGACGTTTATCAAAAGAGTGACAATGATGATATTTTGACATGGAATATAATTGTGATTAGATAATGCCTGTACAGTCAAGTGAAGCTTTACTTTCCATTGAGTGATACACATTTTTATGGCGAACTGATTTCAGACAAGACATGGGCACGACCTGACCCACCTGTAGTGCCTGTTATGATTGAAATTCACGGCAAGGCTGTTATCCAAAACAACAGCTATAATATAAACCACTACTATAACTTTTTTGACTTCCAGTCATCTGTAGATGGTACTGCTTTCGAGGTAAGTAAAAAAAAAAAAAGTAAAGTACCCCCGTCACGCCAAGTGCCGTATAGGGAATATGGTGTTAGTTCCCATACATTTTACAGACCTTCGGCACATGATTTTTGGGGTAATGTGGTTGGTATTACGCCCATGCCACTCTACTTTCCCAGAAAAAAATCCGGTACGCATTAAAAGCTGGGTGAACCCGGAAGCCGTCGGTTGGGATCGAACCCTACCTGTTGTCCTTTGTAGTCCAGTTCACTAACCACTGCGCTATCGCGGCTCCCTTTCAAGGTAAGGGTAGAGACTAAATTGTTTGTAAACATACAATCAGGTGGAGACGATGACACATTTGTATATGTTGATGTCACCAATTAGTAAGATAACAATATAACAACAGTATATAGTGCAACATGTAGTAATAACATTAATTGTATTATTAGTAATAGCAATTTTAGTAATTGTAGTTGTTGCAGTTATTGCTACTTTAAAAGTAGTAGAAGAAGCAATGCATGCTGCTTCAGAATTATTAGAAATAACGCATCTGTTCATTCATTTGAAAATAGTTTTTGTAGAAAGAAATATGAGCAAAGGTAGCAGTAGCAGTAGTTGTTGTAAAAATAGTTGTAGTTGTTGTCGTAGAAATTGTAGTAGTCACTGTAGTTGTCATCATCATCATCAAGTACCAAGCCTGCTGGCGAAGGTAATCATGTCTCTCAACAACATTCGATCTCGACAGTTATTTATCATTTCTGTTGTTGACCTTCTGCCAAGTCATTCTCTTAAGCTGTCTGGTATCTTTTCTCTTTGCTTCCGCCAATCTCTTTCGTCCCTCAATTTTCCCAGTTGTTACAATATATTCCAGCTGTTATCTTCTCATTACATGGCCAAAAAATAATGATTGTTTCTTCCTAATATTGGAAATTAGCTCTCATTTTGCTTTGGCCGCTTTCAGAACGTTTTCATTACTCTTCTTAGCTGTCCATGGTATTCCCAAAATTCTTTTGTAAAACCACATTTCTACAGACTCCAGTGATTTCCTTGTCACTTGTCCTATTGTCCATGATTCACATCCACATGTTAAGACTGGCTCTACATAACATTTAAGAACTCTTTTTCTTGTTTCTATTGTCAAAATTTCAATTAATGGAAAGATAATCAATAACTTAAGATATGCTGACGATACGGAGCCGCGATAGCTCAGTGGTTAGTGAACTGGACTACGAAGGACAAGGGGTAGGGTTCGATCCCAACCGACGGCTTCCGGATTCACCCAGCCTTAAATGGGTACCAGATTTTTTCTGGTAAAGTAAAGCAGCACGGGCGTAATACCGAGCACATTACCCCAAAAATCATGTGCTGAAGGTCTGCAAAATATAGTGTCACTAATACCATATTTCCCTATACGCCACTTGGCGTGACGTGGGTACTTTACTTTTTACTTTATGCTGATGATACTGTACTACAAGCAGAAAATCCTAAAGATCTACAACAATTACTTAATGAAATAAACATGACAGAGCAAAAAATATGGACTAGATATGAATATCAAAAAGACTAAAACTATGATCATAAACAAAAGAAAATACTCAAAACCCACAAGTGGATATCAAAATTGAAGGAATAGAACTGGAGACAGTTCAGAACTACAACTACCTTGGACATACTATAACCAGTGATGGAAAATGTACAACTGAAATAAACAAAAGAATAGGAATTGCAAAAAGTAATTTTAATGTCATGAAGAACATACTAACATCAAAACAAATAACACCAGGGCTAAAACTAAGAATAGCAAATTGTTACTTCTTCTCAATATTCCTATATGGTGCAGAAACATGGACATTAGACAAGAAAACAGAACAGAGAATTGAAGCCTTTAAAATGTGGATATATAGAATAATATGTAGAATTGGATGGAAGGAAAAGAAAACAAACGACGAAGTCTTAAAACAACTAAAAATGAAAAGAGAACTACTAAGCACAATTCAAACAAGAGAAATGCGATTTTTGGATCATGTTAAAAGACACAACAGCCTACTATAAGTAATCATGGAGGGGAAAATACAAGGTAAAAGAGGCAGAGGCAGACCAAGACTAACATGGACGAGTAACATCAAATATATATATAGGAGTTTGTCTCGTGTTGAAGTACGATTGAAAGTTGTTAATAAAGCTCAAATGTAAGATAGTAGGGGATATTGATTAGATCAGCTAATAAGTAATGTATAAAATAAATTGCCGCGGGAACTATCTCCTGCCAGGATTTAAATTACTTATAGTCGCAGATTTTTCTCATATAAATATATATATAGTTGCCCGTGCGATGCTGGAGCCCGAAAGGGGAGTAAAGAATAGTGGCGCTGTACCCTACCAGGCATGTTCGTAAGAGACGAGAAAGGAGGGTTAGGCATGGGACTGGCTATCACATACTGTAAAATAATAAGCCGAAAAAACTTCACAAACATGGACAAGTCAAAGAGAGAAAAAGTAAATCCGCCATCCAGGAAAGATAAGGGCTCTCTGTCTAAGAGATGACGGAAGCCGGAGAAAGCCATAAGGTGTCCAGGTTGCCGACTCACCCTTTGTCTACCAGGGGAAAAGACAAAGAGGAAGACCAAGGAATTCTTGGAGAAGACAGATAGAAGCAGAGATGAAGATGATGGGGAAGACATGGAATGATCTTAAAAGAATGGCAAAAAACAGAACAACTTGGAAAGTGTTTGTTGAAGACCTATGCTTCACTGGGAGCTGAAAAGGTAGAAGAAGATATATAGTTACATATAATTAATTAAGTTTTTATTTAATTATAAATAATTATAAATTAATATATAATTAATATAATTAATATAGTTATATAATATATATATATATATATATATATATATATATATATATATATATATATATATATATATATATATATATATGATCGTAAAAGGTCTATTCTCATAATAATTACTGTGCCTTGAGTGTTATTTACCGATGTCTTCTTAGGTTTTGCTTCTGAGTGCTGCGCGACACAATAGTGACACTATTAAATTATTCTAGTCAGTGACAGGAGCGGTAAGCATCCTGCATTCATCTAACGATTTGTGGGTGTGGTCTAAAGAAGAACACGAATCTACTGTTAAAATATAATAGATGGCTCATAGGTTCACCTTTAAAGGACTACTGGTCGTAGCAGGAAAAGTAGGGAGGGGCTAAATGACATATTCTACTACATAGGGAAACCATCCAAACAACCATCGTATTCTACCATACACAAATCGGGGGGAGAGGGGTCATGTTATTAGATATATATATCTAATGACAATCAAACCGCGTGATACACTAAATTTAATCTGTATCTCTCTCTTTTTTCTCTCGCTAATAAACTTCTGGCTCGATCACTTATATCACTCTTCTTCTCCTCTTTTTTGACCATAACCTCTCTTTTTTTTGACGTTTCTGGCCACTGCTCTTTTCTTTCCTAATCTCTTTCTCTCTCTCTCTCTCTCTCTCTCTCTTCTGGCCCACATGCTCTTCTCAAATATCCAACTCCGTATTTTCTCTTTGACCGCATCTTCTGTCTGTCTCTTTTTCTGTGTTCTCTCCACTGACCCCTCTCTCTCTCTGTGTTTGCCTATGTCTCCTCTGTCTCTGTCTCTTAGGGCTCGCTCACATTTCTCACCTAAGTGTATCTTGTGTATCTCTCTCTGTCTCACTCTCTCTGTTTCTCTCTCTCTATCTAAATATATATATATATATTTTTATTTTTGTTTTAGTTTTATCTCCATTACCTTTTATTTCTATTATGATTTTTTTTCTGCTGTTTGACTCATTATGTTTGTCGGCTCTCTGGATTTCTACATCTTATTATCTGATAAATACACCCCCTCTCTTCTTTCACTCATCTGGATCTAACTCTCGCATTCTTTTATTTTACGCCTTCCACTCGACTATCTATTATGGTTCACTTTTTTTTACAATATCTCCCTTTTTCCATCCTTTCTCTAGTGTAAATCTCTCAAACTGCATTTCATGTCTCTCTTACAACATTCATTTGTGTTGCTTTGTCCATGTCTCTCTCTTTGACTCCTTCCCTTTAATTCAAGTTATTGCGTTATTTGCGGGTAATCATCATTGCACTCCAGATATATCAAAAAGTGCTCATATTCCTTCCTCAGCAAGTCTTACAGTGTCCAACGACTGACAACTCTAGTGCTGTTTTGGTTTAAAAAAAGTCTTCTTATACGCACACTAAGTTTCTTGTTTCTGGCTGTGCCATCGTATCTTCCATCTCTTTCATCAGAAGGAGTGACGTGGACTCATGGTTGTCGAAGTCCTGTGCACTTCCAGCATTTCGAAGGGCATTGATCATGTCTGCCCGATCCATTGGTTGACAGTCTTCAACGACAGAGCAGCTAGCCAACCTGTCCGCTCTTTCATTTTCCCATATTCCCGCATACCAAGGGACGTAGACAAAGTAAACCATACGTATTTTTTACTTCTGCAATGAACCCATTGCCTGCGTACAAAGCCCGACTCCACTGTTTTATCGTACTCATTCTTTTTCTCTTTCCTTCCTCATTTGCCTTACAGCGTCGAAGGGAGATATAATTTGTGGTCTTTTGCTCTTCTGTTCGCCTCTGCTGCTGTTATGTTTCCTAGTGCTTCTAATATTCCATCGATCATTCTTTTTCCTGGTCGACCCTTGGGTCTAGTATTCTCGCAACATTTATTGAGGGCTCGTTGTGTTGTGTTTTGATCTTTCTGCTATGTCATGTGACCAAACCATTTTATCTGTTGTTTCTTTATATATTCTATGGAGGGGGCTATTCCTAGTTTTTTTCTGTTCTTCACTTCTGTTCTTATCTCTCAGGCTGTTTCCTGTCATTCGTCTGACACATTTCATATCAGTAGAGGTTATTTTTCTTATTGTTCTTGCATCTAGGGTCCAGGATTGACATTGGTAGCACAACGTTGGGATGAAGATTGTATTGTAGAGAGTCCGTTTTGCTTATAACGTTATTTCCTTGTTGGACAATAGTGGTGATAACTGTCCAATGATTTGACAAGCTTTGATGCATCTTGAGTGCTCATTGTATCACTTAATATCCAGGCATGGGTGTAGTCTTGTGACTTTAACCAGATGAATGCCCTGATTACCGCCATCACCTCCATCGTCATGCTACTCGTGGTCATGACGTATGCACCACTGTCTTCCTTGACTATCTTGCCTGTCGAGCGTACTTTAAATGCCCATGCATTCCTCTGGTGTCGTATTACAGATCCGACTGTATATATGATTGCATCTTTCTCATCGGTGTTATCCCAGATGAGACCATTTACCTACGCGTTGACCACGACAGTGTTCCGTTCCCTACATTTCCTGTAGAGTGTGACAATACACGAGAATGCCCCCCTGAATGACGTAGACACCGATATCCACTCCTCGCCAGCGTTTATATTCTTAAGCCAACAGACCTGTTTGATGACATCTTCTGCTCGGCCTAGCCATGATTTGCCTCGTTTTAGCGTTACGCCCTTCCCTCTGATGAGCTAGTAGTGAATTGGTGCTTATTATCTGCAATTATCTGCAGGCATGTTCGTGCCCTCCAGATCTTGATCCTGTCATGGTTGGAAAGTCAAGAAGAGACCTTATTGCTACAAAGGAAGTGTCTTTCGTATAACCCAAGATAATGCGCATGGTTTCATTCTGTATTTTCTGCAGCCTGTCAATTTGCGTCGTACTGACAGTAAGAATTGCCAGGATTGGCGCAAGGACTAGTCCCTGAAACAGAAGGGTAAGTAACCTCTGCTAGATGTTGGCAGCTGCCATGACCTTCAAGGCAGATAATCCTTTGCGGGAGTTTGTTATTACAAGGTCGACGTGGTCCCGAAAACCATAGGCTGCGATCAAACTTAACTCTGAGGTATGTCATCATCCTGTCTTTATCAGCTCACATTCGTACCACCAGTGTTTCCGTGTTAACTATACGATTGTTGAGGGAGAACTATGTAACTGATGCTTTATTAGGATTAGCCAATGTACATGATACTCCACACCAAGAAGATATGCGATCAAGTTCGTTTTGCATTGTGTAGGCGATTTCCATTCTGTCTCTTCCCTGTCGATATACCATAATATAATCAGCAACAGTCACAGTTCTTCTACTCCCATCCTGCTGTTGTTCAGTGATCATTATTGTGTAGATGTTAAATAGAACAGGTGACAATGGTGAGCCTTGTGGCAGCTCTTGACAAATGGATGTTGGCTCGGATGACCTTACATATATTATTATCACCTTCCCCTGAAATCGTGTTACAGCGGATCCATCTAATGAGGAAAGGGTGCGCCGCCAGTTTGAGTAGCATGGGAATCAGGTATTCAAATAGTACTCTATTGTACGCATCCTCCAGATATATAGCAGCAGCACATGTCTCCTCTCGTTTGTGGAAGCCTTCGAAGATGTCATAGGCGAAGACTGCCGCATTGAGCCATACCTCTTTGTTATATCTTTAACCTCCGAGTGTTGGTGGGAATGTGCGTATCTGTTCAAGGTGACAGGTGAGTTCACGGGCAACTATTTTCTTCAGTAGCTTGCCCGCAGTGTTCTGCATCGTGATGATTCTGTAGGCATCGATCTAAGAATGGTTCTTGTCTGGCTTCGGTAACGGTAGTAAGTAGCTGTGAGCCATTCCTCCTTAATCTGGCTACTCTGAATGCTGGTATTTTGCTCTGTATTAAACTCTTTGACCAGTTTTTGCAAGTCGTTGTGACCTAAATCGCTTATGTCGCACCAATTTGGACCAGGAGCAGTGTTGTGTGACCTTATAAGTGTTGTGCGAATGGCTTCGGTTGTGATTGTGAGATCTTCCCCCAGCACTATATCCTCACACACATTCTGAAAGAGACCCCCGTATCCTCATTCTTACAGTCTCATTTCTTTTTGTCAGTCAGTGCAATGTAACGGGCAAACAGGGCCTTCCCTTTGCTCTCATCAGATTTGTGCCATATCTGGCCTGTGCTCTGGAAGTCTGGTATGCCTCTGTGTTGTGTTGTGTCATTCATGCTCTGTTGAAGGTGCCAGAATGTGGCTATCGATTTTTTTAGCATACATTTTTTGCATAAATCATCCCACTTGGCTTCGTTAGCCTGCTTAGCACATAGTTTGAAGTGCATCATATTTTGGTCGATCTCTTCTTTCAGACACTTCAAGAGATCAGGTTGTGTTCTTCCATTCCTTCTGGCTTTCTGCCATGTCTTGGCCGTTTGTATCTTGTTCCACCAGACTTCCTCGACTTCTTTGTTCCACCAGGGCGGCTGTGTTCCTTTTCCTGCCTCCTGCGAGAGGCGCCCTGTTTACTATATCTGAAATTGCCAATGACGTCCTGGTCTGTGTTCTCATATTGGAATGTGTTGAACTCGCTTTTCTGGCTTCTGTTTCTGCCTTTCTCAATTAGGATGATACATGGATGGTGATCACATCCGTAGAAAAGAATTCCAGTACACTCCATCTGGAAAATGGTGCACAGGTGGAAGAGACCAGTGCCAAGTCTATAACACTATCAGAGTCCCAAGTTCGAGGCGCCATTCTGGTTGCCTTTCATCATTCAAGCACACTAAATCGACAGACACCAGTGCGTTCTCTAGGTGTTCTCCCTATTTGTTGATTATGACGCTACCCCATTGGTTACCGCTAGCATCAATGTCTACGCAGAAAATGACGTTTTCCTCCTCGAAAGCGAAGAGATTCTGCCATTGTTGTGTGCCCACCTTCTCATTACAGGCATACGCATTTACAACCAGGAAAGGAACTGGGGTCTGCACCCTGACCCCATTCACGGTAATTCTTCACTGCCCCACGCAGACATATCAATCTCAGCTACCACCATGTTGTTTCGCAAAAGGATGATCTGGCTAAGGTATCGTCTGTTGTAGAAACAATGAAATCCAGGGGTACTAACTGTCCTATCACCAAGAAGTGTTTCTTGTAAAATCACTACCAATCAAAGAACCAAGTGCAGTCGTACACTTGAGGTACTACACAATAAAAGGCCTTATTAGATTAGATTTTAAAAAAATCTTTTGGATGATGACGAAAAAATGGTATTTATTTATGATGTTACAAACAAAATTGATAATGTAAGAAAATTACTGTTACGTGTTTTAAAACTCGATTATCGTATGGTGTAAAGAGGAAACAATTATTTGGTGACATCAGTAAAATAATTTTTGTATGATCTAGAGAGGAAAAAATATAGGAAAAAGTACTAATATTTGATGTAAAAAAAAAAAAAAGAAAGAAAAAGATAGGATGATGTAAAGACAAAGAAATATTATAGGATGACGTTAAAAACATAATATTGGATGATGTGAAAGAATTTTTGGATGATTTTAAAGAAAAATTATTGGATGCTTTCCATCCCGAAACATCTAATAAAACATGAACAAAAAATGTCATTCTTCTTGTCTATTTCCAGACCCCGCCTGGAATAATGTGCCTAGGACGAAATGATGAAGTACCTTTCCCCAATCTTCCTTCATACATAAAATTTTCTGGTGAACAGATAGACTCACTTAGTGGAACCGTAAGTTATTTGGAGGTATGTAATTTTTTTTTATATCAAACATTGTTGGTGGCCGTTTATGGCAACTGATGCTGACAACAGGTTCAGCCTTGTGTGGTGGCACCTCTCTTGTGAACACAGAAGTGGCTGTAAAGTCCTAAGCTCACACAAAATCAATTGCCACAGGTGTGACGTTGTATGATCAGATTAGTTATATAAATGCTTGCAGTTTATTGTATTCTTACCGCTATTTTCTCCTTATTTCGTCGATTCTTCGTTTTTCATTCAATCTGGTGTCTATAGAAATGTTTCTGTGCCAAAAACTGCGGACCCTACAAGTCATCCCAAACCGGCATTTTAGTTACAATCTTGCAAATTATTCATCATTGATGGATGACATGAGTCTAGAATATTTCACACATTCTTACAATTGAAATTTCATGGAAGTGGTTTCAATTTGTGACACTATACAGAAAAAAAGACATTTTTTAAAGATAAAGTCAATATTTATGAACGAATTATATTTGATTCGTTAATGTTTGTAACAAAAAGATCATATATTAGCAAATCTGTGAATTTCTGGGGTGCGATACTTATTTTTTAACAACAATATTTGTTATTTATTTTAAGGTACAACTTCTAACATTGAATGTACAATATAGAAGAATGTACATTGTATCTTCCTGAAAAAAAAAACACAAATGAGCAAATCAACAATTGTATTATTGCCAAATAACTTCGCCTTGCTAAACAAGCCATAAGCTGCCGTTTCGTAATGCGCTGACTAGGTTTGCGAGCTACATCTTGCCTGAAACTTTTGAACCAGTGTATAAATACATAAATGTTGAGATACGATAACACGGTTCGTTACACAGAACGTGTATTATGTAGTCTTCGTGACTGGCTCACAAAGTATGCTACAGAAGATTCATTTCATTCCTTAAGAGAAATGAGTTCCAATTTTATGAAAACTCAGTGTCTGGTACTCTTTCGTTACATTTTTTCTCCAAATAATACACGAAATCCATATGGAAGTGGTTATGTTTTCTGGAATGTGTTAGATATAGCAGTGCATCTATCAAAGAATGGAATTACTATTACTCAACCTGTTGTACACAACAGTTTTAAGAGAAAGAGTACTTCAGTGTTACATAGTCAGTCTTGGCAAGTGGAACAATAGAACATCAGACAATAAACTCCTTGAAGACAAAGAAAAAGTAACTTTGCAGAAGCATTTTGAGGAAGAATCATTTCAAATAAATTTCGAAAGACCTAAGCAAAGGAACAAAATTATTACCAACATCAGGAAACAATACTTGTTGTTGCTGGTGTTTTTAACAGCAACTACATAATATTGAAGCATCGGCCTTTTTCTGTCTCTCCTTGAAGAATTCTTGACCAAGTTGTGTGGTTTCGCTTCCTCGGTCCAAGTGATACAAATGCTTTACCTTAAGAATACAAGATCAAAGTACAAAACAAGTGTGACCAGATGACTGCAGTACAAGAAGACACGTACAAAGACCAATTAATCATACATTACACTCAAGAGATATTACGAAATATCAATGAATATATAAATGCACAAGAGCAGTTAGAACAGAAATTAGGAGAAACATAAACGGTATATTATGGAAACCTGCTGTAAAATAGTTTTTTTTTTATAAATGGTGAAGAGACGGAGAAATGTAAAGATTGAGTTATTGATTGATTGATTGATATAGGTAATTGACATAGTTGATGTTGAACGTATCGTCTTAATAGGAATGACTTATAGCACCTGATGATGATGATGTTATTGTCTTAATATAGATACTTCAAAGCTCTGTCGATGATTTTTATGACTCAGAATAGACAATTTATATCGTTGATTATGAGTTTGTTGTTTTAATATAGGTAATTTACAGCGCTGACGATGATTTTGTTATCTCTATATAGGTAATTTATAGCGCTGATGATGATGTTGTTGTATTTATATAGGTAATTTATAGCGCTGATGATGTTGTTGTTGTATTTATATTGGTAATTTATAGCGATGATGATGATGTTGTTGTATTTATATAGGTAATTTATAGCGCTGATGATGATGTTGTTGTATTTATATTGGTAATTTATAGCGCTGATGATGTTGTTGTTGTATTTATATTGGTAATTTATAGCGATGATGATGATGTTGTTGTATTTATATAGGTAATTTATAGCGCTGATGATGATTTTGCCGTTCTAAGATCGCAGAAAGCAAGTGGCTCCGCATCAAACAATGACATGGATCGCATAACTATAATCAGGGACTATCCTTCAGGTCTGTCAGTTTACCTTGTCCGTCATTAATAATAACGAAGAGTTGACATTTTTCATTCAAGATATCGGAAAATAATTAACAACAGCAACAATAGCACGCGCACACACTAAGACACACATAAACACGTACAACGACTTGCGCAAACGCATCGTATACATTATAGTTATTTGTGTCTGTTATTTCCTTTATGTGTTTTTATATTTAAGCATATAATTATTTGTTTTTAAAATTCTTTATGATGTATTTTGTTACAGATTTTGTTTTCTTTTCTAGCCTCCATGCACTGGATTTTTGTTGTGTGTTTTTTTTGGCCCATCATAATATTTGTCTGTCTAGTCTAATTGTCCAACTACTTTTATCATTCAATGAATCAGTCGGTCTGTTTATATGTCGTCTGTTTGTCTGTATGTCAGTTTGCATGCCTTTTAGTTTTGTCTGTCTGTCTGGTTGCCCGATCTGCACAAATACAAGGTTAAATAAAGATTACACTCGTTGGTGTGGTTTCATTTACCAGGTCTGTCATACATGATTGACGAAACACAGCTGAGCTGCGTTACACAGAATATCACTGCATCTAATGTTCTACCGTTTGACTTTATCAACCCTAAAGGCAAAGTTCAAGAAGTCTCACCTGATCAATTGTTTTATAAGCAGAATGCTAAGTTTGAATACCTTGGCGAGGTAAGAACATTTAATATTTCATTAGCGACTCCCAAATATAGTTCCGGAAAATAGATGATGAACTGACGCGCACTTCAACCTGTAACAGCTAACAGAAAAAAAAAACACGATCAAAATGTTTTTAAAAATTTCATAGATAAAAAAAAGCATTCGACCGAGTAAACAGAGAACAATTATGAAAGAAAGAAATTAACAACATAACCAACCTATTTAAAGTCTCAACACCAACAGTAGCTGCACAATCAGAATGTGACGTTTAAGGCAATATCACGATCCAACTGTAGAATTTAAATCATTCATGTACGATCTCACATGTGTAGGTTGAAGGAGTTGGCCATACCTCTTGAAAGAAAGACAGTGTTTACTATCCAACTTGTGAAAGTCTATTCTATTTTATTCTACTCATGGAATTAATTTCACTGCAGTTGGAGCATCCCCATATCCGCTCCACCGATCGTCCCCAACATTTCTCGATGCTTACGGAGACTGATTGTTCCTGTAATGTGTTGATTACAGATACATCTGCTTTTCCCACTAAGCACTCTGGATCGACCAGATAGATCCCTTTTCCACCTTTAGACTTCTTAGTCTCTCAAAATATACATCATTGTCTCATCCAATCATCCCCTCTTCTCTTAAGGAATGAAGAATAAACTTGGCGATGTCCTCTTTGTCGAGAGTAAGGCCACACTCAATACAGAACTGCCAACGTTTTTATCAGCTTTTTCATTGCCGTGTACACCAGCGCACCTTGGACAGTGCACCCATATTAACCCGTTTATCAGCGGGATACAGAACCATGTAGATGATCGGATCCTGAGATGAGGACCTTTTTTTCGAAAGATTCCATTCTACAACCTCGGTAGGCTCAATTGCGACACTCCTTGCCGAGCTGAATGATTACTTTGGTTAGTCTTTTTCTCCACTGTTACTTCATTCCAATCCTTGCCAGCCCTAACGTCATTCAGATCACATACTCTCCTCATGGACTCCTCCGCCTGAGCCATCCTGGATTTTCTACACTTGAGGTGCCTGCCCAATTCTGAATACAAGGGATGATTTATGTTCCATACCACGTTCAAATAAGCACGGACCTGAGCGGTCTTCCGGAGAATATGGCGGCTGGTTTCTTCAGAGGACTCACAGATAAGCGCAAATTTTCAGATATCTTTGTTTGTTTGTTTTTATTGTTATTTGAAGGGGTTATGCAATTGTAAGTGCTTCCTATTTGATGAAAGTCACACGGAATCGTCGACTGTGCTGCAGAGTTTTGCATGCACGGAGTTCGACTCCGTCGCCAACATTTGCTAGTTTGAAAGAGATTAGTGTTTCCGTCACTTCTTGTTAGTTTAATGAAGATGTGAAATTATCTGACCCGGCTTGCTTTGAATGGAGACAAATAATAATAAATAAATAGTATTATAGAGGGAAACTTTCGATGCGATAATCAGCGAATCAATTCAGAGGAAGAGGTATGTCTACAACACTCAGAAAAAATTACAAATAACAACAGAAAAAAAAATCCAAAAAAAAAAAAACACACAACAATAAATTTTGTTCTTTGTTTTTTTTTCTGCTGTTGATTATTTGTCATTTTTTCCGAGTGCTGTAAACATACCTCTTCCTCTGAATTGATTTACTTTGAATGGAGTTATTGTTGGCGCATTACCTGACAAGGAATAGACGACAACGGACAAGCACTACCAATAGTCATTTTGTGTCCCGGAACAATATCCGGCATCGATCTATATCAAGGCGTGGTGGTCTTTCACTGAGATTTTTAAAGTTACGCCTTCTCTTAGATCTGTCATTCTGTAATAGAGAAATAATAAAGAAGGGGAAGGAATGGAGGAAAGATAGGGCAGTGAGTGATAGAGAATCGGTTTAGCAAAATCATGCGGGGAAGAATGGGACAGTGACAACGAAGTCAGGTGAGCTGAGAGAATCTCGTGAAATTGTGCGTGTGTGAGGAGGGGGGGGGGGGCTGAGTAGAGACAAACAAAAAAATAGGCATGTGACAGGAGAAGTGAGGAATTGCTCGAACAGTGGGGTGGGAAAGAGTTTCGTCCAGAAGGTGGGTGGCCAGTTGGCCTCCCAGCCTCCATAGAAGCTATAGCTTGTTTCATAACTCGTGCCCAACTTTTAAAATCGATAGCTTTTTAACCGCTTGTTGTAAGTTGTTCAAAATTTGCATGTAAAGTTATAATGATTAGAACCCAATAGGGAATTAATTTCATTAAAAAAAAAACATTTGGTTATTATTGTTGCTTATTTGATTTATATAAATTTATAACGACCATTGATGTAGTCAAAACTTAATGTTTACAGTATTTTAAGTTAAAAATAGCGAGTAAAAATCCATACACGGTAAAATTGACGTGTTTGCATGCTTTCGCCGTGGTTTTTTTGACACAATTAGACACTTGAGAAATTGTGTGTTCCATTTCCGTTCATTCAGAGGTGTAGACGTGAAATTCGCAAAATGTTGGGCATGAATGAAACTGTTACAATATTAAAAAAATTAAAAGTTTCGCTGAAAAAGAACAACAGTATTGAAATATCAAAGTCTACATTATGGAGGAATGTGAGAGCTGCATGCTTTACATTCAGAAAGTATTCCAATGGACGAAACATCATCTGTGAGAAGCCACATATAGTAGTCATGAGAAGCAAGTACTTACGTGAAGTAAAAGAGATGCGCAAGCAAGGTTATGATATTGTGTACTTGGATAAAACATGGATCAATGCTCACCACACTAACCAAAAGGGAATGGCAGTCATCAGATGGAAAGATTAAGAGATTAATACCTAGCAGCAAAGGACAGCGCTTGATAATTGCTCATGCAGGTAGTCGACAACATGGACTAATACAGAATGCAGAGCTCATTTTTCTTTCAAAATCCATAGACAATCGGGATTATCACCCAGATGAATTGTCACATATTTAGACATTGGATTGAAAATTATGTTCTCCCATCACTAGATCGACCATCTTGCCTAATAATGGACAATGCAGCGTACCACAACATTGTTTCACTTGAAGATAAAGTCCCGACGTCATCCAGTACAAAAGATGCTATTAAGATATGGCTCACAAAGGAGCACATACAATTTAATAACATGTACTTAAAACCTGAATTGCTATCTCTAGTAAAGCAAAAACAAAGGACAAAGATTTTTCAAATAGATAAGATTATCCAAGAGCACGGTCATATAAGTTTGAGGCTGCCACCTTACCATGCTCATTCAAATCCAATAGAACTAATCTGGGCAAAATTAAAAGGACAAGTGGCAGATGAAAATACAACATTCAAAATATGCGATGTAAAGACTCTTGCTAATCTTGCTTTATTAAATATAGACAAAGATTATTGGGCTGAATGTGAAGACCACGTCTTAAAACAGGAAGAGGAATATTGGAAAAATGATGGTTTGTGGAATGTTCAACCCCAAACAGTTATTAATCTTTTAGACTCGTCTGATTCAGAATGAAAGTATATATCCCCCACAATGTTGGCCCCTATATTACCTTAAATTAGTTCAACAAACGGTCCTTTTCAGGACCACACAACTATGAGAATTGGACATACAGGTATACCTTGATATTATCGTCCGTCCTCGAACTGAGAAGACAATAATTCTCCTGGTATTTCCCCATTACGGCCACGCCTTTACCTAGTGAAAATTAATCATAGACCAGCAACTACGGTCATTTCTATTCGAAGCACTACCAAGGGGTTCACAATTTACAATTTTGACAAACATCAAAGAAATTCGCCGCTTTAAGAAAACTGCAGCGGCAAGATATTTGTTAAATATACATTTAAAGGGTCTTTTGCTTTCTAATAACATTTGGAAAATTTCAACAGTTTTTAACAAACGGTTACTGAACAATAGCGTTTTGAAGTTGGGCAAGTGATTTGAAACGAGCTATAGTCATTTTTTTCACGGATGGGAGTGTTTTAGGTCGCTGCAAGAGTGAAGAATCGACAGAGTTTCACTGATTTGTTGTTCAGTAAACTCGCTAATCAAGACAGGCGAGTGTGATGTTATAGATTGAACTTTATATTTTCAAGGAGTGCGAGAGAAAGAGGTTTCACTGATTTGTTGTTCAGTAAACTCGCTAACCAAGACAGGTGAGTGTGATGTTATAGATTGAACTTTATATTTTCAAGGAGAGCGAGAGAAAGAGGTTTCACTGATTTGTTGTTCTGTAAACTCACTAATCAAGGCAGGCGAATGTGATGTATAGGCAGAACTTTAATATGTCAAATAGTGCGAGAGAAAAAGATTCCAATGATCTATATATAGTTAAACTCGATGATTCAAGCAGACGAGTGTGACTTTGTTACTGCATTTTTATCATTCAAGTGGTGCGAAAGAAAGAGATTCCAATGACATGTGTATAGTTAAACTCGCTGCTTCAAGCACACGTGTGTGACTGTGTTACTGAACTTTTATATTTCAAATAGTGCGAGAGACAGAGATTACTAGCGAAAAGTGTATATTTAAACTCGCCGGTCAAGCAGGCGAGTATGACGCTGTTAGATTGAACTTTTATTTGGTTATGAAAGGCCCCGGTATCACTGAAAAACGAATTAAAATCCATAATTGCTCAACCGCCCGTGCCAGTGGAATCATCCGAATTAATATCTCATCTCTCAAACAAAGAAAGGTAACTGTAGTCTCCATCGCAGCAGTCTCAGCACTTTTCATGCATAGTCTTCAATTGTTCCCGCCGCCTATCCACAATATACCGGAAGTTCACGTCCTCTTGAAAATGATGATCGTCGTATTTTTTTTTTTAAGGTATATCGCTTAATGATGTTAGGCCATCGCTGCTGACTCCAATTTAAAGTAAGTATTTCTCCGGTCTAGGGATGTACGATGAGCCGTTACGATGACGTAGCACACAAAAATGTCGTACACACAACAATTTCGCTCCCTTTAGACGTTAGATTCCTGATTACTCTAGTGAAAGCAGCCTACGACGAACAAAACAGGGCAAATTTCATAAAGAGATAAAACTGCGGCTGACGAAGTAGTTTACATTAATGAGTAATATGGAAATAACTTGCATCAAGGAATTCCAACAACGGTCATGAACAGCACCAATGTGACGTAAAGCGCAGATCAAGTCTAGACGGTGGAAGGTCTCATTCACAACACTTGATTTGTCAAAAAGGGACTGTTGCCGACGTACGACACCGCTTTAGCGGCGCAGATGTAATAAGTAGATCATCATTTTTACTTTGACGCAGAAAAGTGCAACGGAGAACCGAAATTAATCAGATCCCGAATGCACTTTCTACAGCGATCGAGAGAACGTGACCTAGATCCACCATCTTTACAACGGAAGTCTGAACTTTTATGTTTTCAAGGAGTGCGAGAGAAAGGGATTCCAGTGATATGTGTACAGTTAAACTCGTTGAACCAGCAGTGAATGAGATGGTGGTGGTGTCCATCAGAATAAGTGTCGAGTGAAATAAAGACTGAGCATTGTTTTATACAATTTGTGTTGTTGAGTCTTTCGCTTCAGTGTGGTATTCTACTTGAATTGGTGACGAACGGACCGCGACGGGCAAAGCAGATCCAGGTTGAGGCCTGCACCAGCCTCAGCGAGAGACAGCGCGAAGTACTATCAAAGGGGAGCGGACTAGATCCAAGCTAGTGAGAGTCCGAGCAGGCAGAGCATTTTTTCTAGAGAACTTCGGAAGGACAGGGTCAACAGAGAACACGGCGTCTCACATTAGACGTCACAACATGGCTGTTTACGCCTGTTGATAGAGGCAAAAGGTTACAATTCATCTACTGCTTGAATTTGAACAACATAAATGTACTTGGGCATGAAAAGATCAAATTAATTCTACAGCATCTCATTGGAAGACCAGTAAATCGGACAAGCCTCCTTTCTTTATTGACGGATTGTACATGCAGAAGTATACATATTATTCAAACCAGGCGAAATCACAGACCAACACGAAATTACTACCAACAGTTGTTTTCTAATACTCCTATTAGGATGCCCAAATCCCTTCACAGTCCGGTGTGGACAAAACACTGCTCTTCTATATGATTACTTTAACTGATTTGCACGATTTCTAGGTATTTGAAACTATCACTACTTGCTAACCCTATTCTAATCTTGATGGTGCCCTCTCATACAAACCCTGCCCACAAAAAGCCCGCCCTTTTGGGTCACGTGTCTCTCGTTTAAGATCCCCGTTTTACAGCTTTAGTGAACTTTGTTTCTTTCTTAAAATAGTCGACCAGCCCATGGTCATCTATAGATTTACAAAATCCCGCGGACGGAAAGTAAAATCGAAAACCCTCCAACTAGTGTGACGCTGTCAGCTATAGAAGCTACATACGGCTGACGTCACTCTACCCACAGCCGCCCTTGCTCGAAAAACTGAAATCATCAAGCTAGTTGGAAGTTGTCCTGGAATTTCCTGTCAGCCTTTGTAAATCTATATATGGTTGTGGTCAGCATCTCCAGTACTATTATTAGAACTATCTGAACCATATTTCGACACCACAACAAGTGCAGCAGCAGGCTACACAGACCACTTCTAAGTTAGAACAGGAGTACGACAGAGGTGCATGCTATCTCTCCTATTGTTTACAACCCTCTTGGACTACACATGCTAGTTAGCCAACCTATCGGAGACAGATGAGAGAGATTAACAAGCTTCTATAGAAGACCTACAATAACACTTAAATAGACTTAAATGCACAGACATTAAATACAAAATGAAAACAACACCAACAAGATAGTAGCCATGAACATCGCAAAAAGGAAAAAAAAACATGACACTAGCAGCATACAAAGATAGAAAGCAGACAATTTAAACAAGTGAAGGAATTTAAACACCTAGGAAGTCTAGTGACAAACGACAACTCACAAGCAGCATACAAAAACACCAAGATGCAATAAAGCTTGACAGATAATCAGACAACTATCACCACTGTTGTCCATCAAGGAAATAATTTTAGAGGAAAAATGGGCGCTGCAACACATTCATCATCGAAACATTGTGAATGTTCCCAATGCCAGACCCGGACGCTTGACTCGAGAACAAAAAGAAAAGCTGCTGAGTTAAATGCTGTGTGTCTCATCCGTTTTGATCATGTTTCGGTATTCCAATTGTTTACGATGAATGATGTTATCGTATGACAGGGAACAGTTGGCTTTGTTCACCTTCTGCGCGATTTCGCCTTATGTCTTTTGGCGTGTACTGAGACTGCTACGATGGGAACTACAGTTACCTTTCTTTGTTTGGGAGATGAGATATTAATTCGGATGATTACGCTGGCACGGGCGGTTGAGCAATTATGGATTTTAATTCGTTTGCAGTGATACCGGGGCCTTCCATAACCAAATAACCAAAGAACCCTTGGCGGTGTGCGGTGATGGTGATCCTAACATAACATAATGTTTAGAAGTAAAATGCTTGGTAATTAAAGACAAGAAACCTTGCCCAGAAAACTAAATAATTATTATAATCATCAATGACGATCATCATTTTCGGGAGGACATGAACTCCCATGGTATATGGTGGATAGGCGGCAGGAACCATTGAAGGCTATGTCTGAAAAGTGTTCCTTCTTGCAGTTTCCTCATATTCCAAGTCCGGCTTGTTGCAGGAGCTACTGAGTTAAGTGCTCTGTGCACACCGTGAGCTGTGTCTCATCCGTTTTGATCCTGCTTCGATATCCCGCTTGTTTACGATGAATGCTGATATCGTATGACAGGGAACAGTTGGCTGTGTTCACTTTCTGCGCGGTTTCGCCTTATGTCTTTTGGCGTGTGCTGAGACTGCTACGATTGGGACTACAGTTACCTTTCTTTGTTTGGGAGATGAGTTAGTAATTCGGATGATTCCACTGGCACAGGCGATTGAGCAATTATGGATTTTAATTCGTTTGCTGTGATACCGAGGCCTTCCATAACCAATAACCAATATAATCATCAAGTACCGTCTTTGCTAACGTATGTGTTCATGTCTCTCCACAAATTTTTGCTTTTACAGTTGTTAGTAAATTCAGCTGTTGACTTCTACCAAACCATTCCCATAAACAGTCTTGCATCTTTATATCTTCTCTCTTCTATCTCTTCTATCTCTTCTTCCCTCATTTTTTGTTCACCTTTTCACAATATATTCTTTACGACTTCTCATAACATGGCTAACAAAGATAATTATTTTCTCCTGTTGGAAATAAACTTTATTTTTGTTTTGGCCTACTTTAGAATATTCTTATTATTCTTCTTAGCTGCAAACTGTGCTATTCTATTTGTCCATGATTTATATCTATTTGTCGAAAATGACTCTACAATAATGCGGAACTCTCGTTCTTTTATTTATATTGATACAAGTGGATTACGTATCATCTTTCTTTATCTTTGGAATACAGCCTTTGCCGTAGGTATTTTGCATCTGACCTCTTTTGTACATCTTCCATCTGAAGTTAACGTCATCACCTCGTGTATGACTTCAATGACATGTTTTAATACTTTAATTGTGCATCTATAAGATGTCTTTTTATTTTTTGTTTACATTACTTCTGTACTTTTATCGTTGATGCTAATCCATCATTAACTAATATTCCGGGTATGTCCTTTGTGGATATTAATATAATCTCATTATGCAAATTAAATAAATCTTATTATAGTGCACACACTTTCCAAAAACTTGTTTTTATTGAAACATCCGCAATCTATCTCAAGTTCTTACAACTGACTTTTGTTGCCATTACAATAAATACACTAACGTTCTTAAACCATTTCTTGATGATTTATTTTGAGATAAAGAAATTGTGTATTAGTTTTCAATTGTTGGTGACGTGCAAATGCTGCTGCGTATGAAAGTTGTTTTCCTGCCAATCAGTATAACCATTTGCAAAATTGAGTTGCAGATTTTGTATCGACTTTGATAAAACACACACACACACACATACACACACGCACACACACACGCACACGCACACGCGCGCGCACACACACACACACACATTATGATTACATGTGACAAGGTCTACAAACGAAATGGCTGATTCTGTGAAACGATGTTAGGTCAACAGCCACTAACAATGCTTATGTGAGTCAGTTTAGAACTTATCTATCTGGCTCGTCTATATTACGGATCTATACAGCTTTAGGCCACAAACTTCGTGGCTACATATCTTCCTTTGTGTGTGTGTGTGTGTGTGTGTATGTGTTTGTGTGTGCGTGTGTGTGTGCGCGCACGTGCGTGTGTGTGGTTTTGTTTGTGAGTTCGTTCGTGTGTGTTTGTGTTTTGCTTTGCTTTTATTCCTGGGGCTCTTCCAAATTATTTCATTCTAGCACATTTCCTCCGATGTATACCTGAACTATGTTGGTCATATTCAATAAAATCACAGCAAATTATAAAAGAATGTCGATACAGAAGAAATATAGATATAATAAATATATGTAACAAATTACAACTCGTGTACGTTTACAACACTCACTTCAATTTGCGCTGAATTAAATCCACCTTTAGGCAAAATAAAGGAGAGGTTGGACAAGGTAGAGGTAGACTGCGCTATAAAAATAAAACTGTCTTCTTCTTCTTCTTTCCTTCCTCACCTGCATTTCAGCGTCGAGGGGAATATATAATTTACGGTCACTGCTCTTCTGCTGGTCTCTGCTGCTGTTATGTTTCCTAGTGTTTCTAGCTCGCTGATTTGAGAAGCCATGTTACATAATGAGTCTATTTTTGCTAATTTGTGAATTGTCTTTTGGCACTAGATTTCCTAGTTATTTAAATTCCTCTATTTGTGCTAGTTGTCTGCTGTCTATAGTTATGATGACGCTCCGATTCTCTTTTGCGATTTTCATGACTTCCATTTTGTTGATGTTGATGTTCATGTTGTATTGAGTGCTTATACTGTTAAGTTTATTTACTTACTAGTGTAGGTCTTCTATTTTTTTGCATGTGTTTGTGCCTGATTACAAATAAACAAATAAAAAGCAAATAAAAGCAGGCAACTGGAATTATGTAATCAAAATGATTTATTTATCACCAACAAATTCTTCAAACACGGAGGGTCGCAATTATACACCTGGTGCAAGTGAAATGAGGCAACATGCAGAATAGCCGCCTTGAAGGTCATGGCAGCTGTCAACATCGAGCAGAGGCTATTTACTCTTTTGTTCCAGGGATTAGTCTTCGTACCAATCGAGTATGCCCTGGCAATTCTTACTGTCAGTACGACTCAAATTGATAGGCTGGAGAAAATACAAAATGAAGCCATGCGCATTATCTTGGGATGTACAATGCACACTCCCTGTGTAGCAATGAGGTATCTTCTTGACTTTCCAACCATGGATGACAGAATCAAGATCTGGAGAGCACGAGCATACCTGAAGATTTGTACAGATAATGAGCATCCATTGCAACCACGTGTTCAACACAGGGAAAGGTGCCAGGCTAAAAAGAGGCAAATCATGGGTGGGCCGAGCAGAAGATGCCATCAAACAGGTCTGTGGGCTTACCAATATCAGCGTTGGTGAGGAGTTTATACCAGTGCCTATGCCTTTCAATGGGACTTTCTCGTGTATTATCACACTCGACAGGAAAAAGTAGGGAACAGAACCCGGTCGTGGTTAATGCTGAGGTCAACGGTCTCATCTGCGATAACACCGGTGAGAAAGATGCAGTCATCTATACAGACTGATCTGTAAGACGACACCAAAGAAGTGCATGAGCATTTACAGCATCGGCAGGCAGAATAGTCTACGAAGGCAGTGGTGCATACGTCATGACCACGAGTAGCATGACAATGCAGTGACCAGAACATTCAAATGGTTAGAGTCACAAGACTACACCCACGCATGTATACTGAGTGATTCGATGAGCATGATAAAAAAAGGTAGGTGGGCTCTGTACGCATGCAATTGGTAGAGTCGTTGCAGAAATCTAAAATACGTAAGGTCACCTTTGTCCTGGACATGCGGGAGTACGGGGAAATGAGAGAGCGGACAGGTTGGCTAGCTGCGCTGTCGTTGAGGACGAGCAACCGATGGATCGGGCGGACATCATCAATGCCCTCCGAGATGTGGGAAGATCACAGGACTTCGACAAACACAGATCCGCGTCACTTCTTCGGATGATGGAAATGGGAGTTAAGGTGGGCACAGCCAGAAATGAGAAACTTAGTGGCCATGTAAGAAGACTTATCAACCAACATAGAACTGGAGTCGTCAGTCGCTGGACACTGCGAGAATTGCTAAGGAGGGGATTTGAGCATGGATATGTTCGGAGTGCAATGATGATGACCCGCAAATAACTCAATAACTCAATAACATGCAGAAGCCAGATAGATTTTATACTAACAAGAAAACAGAACAAGAAACGAGTAACCAACAGCAGAGCTATCACTAATGTTACAGACGACACGGACCATAAAATGGTTGTGATTACACGAATCATGAATTCAAGAAGGATAACAAATTGGAAAATGTAGACTTTCATAAGTAACACTTGTTTATCACAACATCTGTCTGTCTGTCTGTCTGTCTGTCTGTCTGTCTGTCTGTCTGTCTGTCTGTCTGTCTGTCTGTCTGTCTGTCTGTCTGTCTGTCTGTCTGTCTGTCTGTCTGTCTGTCTGTCTGTCTATTGTCCTTCCCAGCTGTGATGTGACAATGTCACAAACGACATAAATTATAGACTTTCCATGATCGACGATCCCTACCCTTTGCATAGAACCTGCATTGTATCTCATCAAACGTGGATAATATTACACTCTGAACTTTAATCTCAGTGTATGACATAATCAATGAATGATTTATTTTCTAACAGAGAAGCGTACGAGGGATGACTGCTGACACGTGGGTGACCAAGACAAACATACCGAGGTTCCCAAACGAGGAAGTGACCTTGGAATGGTACTTTGCTAAGGTTAAGTGGTCTTATCTTTCACAAATCAAATCTTTCATTTGTATCTTTATTACCCTGATCGACGACTCCAGTCAATGACAAGTATTATTTTTTTCACAGAAACGTTTCCGAAATAAGCTATTTGTTGTTGTTTTTTTTGCACATTATTCAAAGTGAAGTCACTAAATAAGTCACAAAGTGATCTGATTTAGCAGTTCAATAGAGTTTGTGGTTTCTAAAGGTGCCATTAGGCAACATTCAACTTAATGATTTAGTTAGGCTGGGTGCCGGGCGTTGTATGTACAGCGCAGTAACAAATGGCTAATAAACTGAAGGAGTCTACAAGGCAAGAACAGCGTGCTGTTGTACATTCATGAGGAAATGCTTTCTGTTTATGCAGACAATTGTTTCTCCCATAAAACTATTCATTGCCAGATAGAAAAAAAATCTCATAAACGTACCAGTATTGTTCAGATTGCAACACTAGTGTCTGTGCGGCGGGAGCAGGGGGTGATTAAAGGTGATAGGCGAATAACAAAGACAGTGTAGAAACTGCAAAAGTCTGTTTCACTGAAACTGGTGGGAGACGTTTCGCTAATGATGAAGAGGTTGAACATGAATTCTGGCTTAGGAAGCAGATCAAGGATGCCTCATGAATTGGACCACTGAGAAAATTATGGAATAAGTGTAATAATGTTGGTGGAAAATATGTTGAGAAATAGAGGGATAATATAGGTGCAAAAATAAACAAGTTTTAGAGTTCTTATATTATTTTTTCTCACAGCCATTTGTAACTTATTCATTGGCGTTCCTCGTATAAGTTATACATAGATTGAAGAAACTATATGCGTTATGTACATTGAAGAAGGTTATATGTTATGTCTCTATTGAAGAATCCATTGATTGAGTGACCTATATTACACACTTATCTGAAGGAAAATATGCAGTACATTTTAACCTGTTCTTCTAATTAACAGCCAGACGTGACTTCATGGAATTCAGGCTCCGCTGTCTACAAGAGCGGACAATTTCGTATGCCAGTCAAGTTACGAATATGGCACAATGATGTAAGTAGCTTTACTGTGATGGAGAAATAGGATGATGAATGCATGAAACAATACGCAAGGGAAGACATTGTAGTTAGCCAAGCATTATAACTGTATAAAGCAGAAAATATATGAATGTGCTAATATTTACATACATTAATACATACACACATACATCAGGTAATTTGATGAAACTTAGCTACTAGAAAAACTTGACATTGGGATGGCAATGATTTGCATGTATGTACTCATTCTATTTACAATTAAATGTATTTCTAGTTGCAATAAATATAAGGTAAATGTATCGGAGAGTGTCTGACACATAACAGACGTTGGGCCATCTCTGAAGACTTATCCCGATAATTTAATCTCATATTGCAGGTCTGTTTTTGTGTGCGACTTTTTGTCTCTCGACTAAAAACGAATTTGTGTCAAGTGATCGCTTGACTCATGGAATCACACACTTCCTTGTCAAAGCGTTTGTGAGTATAGTAACTTGATCGCTTGACTCATGGAATCACACACTTCCTTGTCAAAGTGTTTGTGAGTATAGTAACTTGATCGCTTGACTCATGGAATCACACACTTCCTTGTCAAAGTGTTTGTGAGTATAGTAACTTGATCGCTTGACTCATGGAATCACACACTTCCTTGTCAAAGTGTTTGTGAGTATAGTAACTTGATCGCTTGACTCATGGAATCACACACTTCCTTGTCAAAGCGTTTGTGAGTATAATAACGTAAGCAGTCTCTAGCTCCTATATCCGAAAACGTTACGCTAGTTGGAGGGTTTTCTTCTTTTATTTTCTGCCCGCGGTCCTTAATAAATGTATAGTTTGCAGTGGTTTTTGATTACCTTCATTTCTAGAAAGTTTCTTTCTTCTTAGTTACGCTACTTCTTTTGGCTTCCTTGCAGTATTCAACGCACACTCTAGTAAGTAGAGTTCAGTGGCTGCTCATACGATGTCATCTACGATCCCAGCTGTGCTTTTACATACTCTCCAATTGTTGTTAACCACATATATGTGTGTTACATTTATGCTGGTGAATTGTCTTAAATCCTTTAGCAAGTTATGGCTCAAAAAACAGTGTCGGCTCTACTATAACTATTCTATTCAAGGAATCAGTATCATTGCAGTCGAGGCATCCCAACACCCGCTCCACCGTAATTTCTAGTATTTCTCGATGTGTTCTTGTAAGTTGTTGATTATAGATACATCTGCTTTTCCCACTAAGTACTCCGGATTAAGCAAACCTTTTTCCACCTTTAGACTCATCAGCGTCTCACCGGCCTCACACTGGACAAAGAGGTCATCGCCGAGTTTGCTCTTCATTCCTTAAGAGAAGAGGTGGAGAATGGATGAGACAATGATGTATATATTGAGAGGCTGAGGAGTCCAAAGTTGGAAAGGGATCAAGTCGATCCGGAGTGCTTAGTTGGAAAAAGCAAATGTATCCATATTCAACACTTTACATAGACGATCAGTCTCCATACGCTTCGGGAAACGCTGGGACGGACGGAGTACCGGATGCCTCGACCATAATGAAACTGATCCCATTAATAGAATCTAATAGAACCGGCATGCCCTGGACATCACACCCAGGTTAACGCACTCACTGTATAGCTATCCAAAAGCTCCATCTATTGCTGTAGATACTGTCTGTCAATCTGCTGTGGCATACTTGGAGTAACCAAGACTTGCGTGAACTACAATCTATGCAACCAGCCATGTTATAGCCGTCGTTGCTGCTTCTATTTCCGTTCTCATTCTGGACATCATAATGTTACATTTGCCAGATTCCTTAGCCTCTTCTCTACCATGTTGGTATGCCAGAAAACTTCAATTCACGGCGCTGTCCGCGGGATACAGAACCTTCCACGTAGACGACTGGGTTCTGAGACAACGACACTTTTGATAGATTCCCTTATTACGACCTCGGTAGCTCCGTAAGCCCAGTTGCGACACTCTCTGCTGAGCTGAAAGATTACTTTGGGTAGGATCTTTTTTCCCGCTGTTACTTCTATCTAATCTGTTCCAGCCCTAATGTCATTCAGATCGCATACTCTCCTTATGAACTTCTCCTTTTTGGCCATCCAGGATTTTCTGCATCTGAGGCGTCTGCCCTTAGTTGTAATGCATGGGATGATGTATGTTAATTACCACGTTCAAATAAACCTGGACCTGAGCAGATCTATGTCGCACTCTAATGCTCGCTAAGTCAAGTAAGTACCTCATTGAACGGACAGGTGTAACTGATGCATTCGTGAACTGCTCGTAGGCCCTCATTCTGAAGCCTTTCCAACCTTACGATCTGAATGGACAATGTGCTAGTGTATCTATATTTCTATCTATTTTTTGCTTGACACAATAATATTGCAAATGAAATGAACTTGGACACACGACTCAGTATTGTGGCAACATGATTACACACAGTCTTCATTATTTCCTTCCATACATGACTCTACAACATTCTCTATACACAGTCAGTAATGTATTTAAACTCTTCGTGGCGTGTTACAATACTTAGCCTACCGGAGATATAGATGTACTTATAGCTTCGTGATTAACTGTGTCTTTCTTAATAATCTAAATAGGCAACCTGTAGACTCCTGTAATTATGCTAATCGTTATCTCATATCCGTTCCTTAGTTATAATTGTGTACTCATTCTATGACTCAGTTCACACAATCTCTTGTATCCGTAGAAGGTTCAATCAACAACTCCAAGCCTCTCAGTTTTGTTGACCACTCTAACAACTTCCTCACTGTCTAACTCCTAACTTATCCATTATTTTCTAGAACTGTCTTAACTGTCTAACTATATACTAATACACTCCTTCCTAAGTCTCTGCCTTGAGCCTGTTCCGAAATGTTAACTTTACATCTTCTCTTGCACGTCCAAAGCTTCGAGGGCGAATAATGTGTTTCTGACTAACTAGCTGACTGCTAACTCCTCTGCCTGGAGGCAGTATCCCCTCTACATTCCTGCTGGTACATCCAGAATCTTCCAGAACTATTTTTCTAAAGTATCAGTGTTTCTCAGTTTTGTTGAATGTCAGCCACTCCCAACTGGCCGAGGATTATGGGAATCATGGCTATAGTTGACTCTACCATTCGTTAGGAACTAATTACTATCTCTTTTAACTCCGCCTGACAATTCTGTCACTAAATCTCATTTCTTGAGCAGATTTGACGAAATCTGTCAATCACTCCGTTTACTTAGTCTTCGAGCAAAACAAAGCTGTCCTTTGGTTCTGACCAAATGTGGGCGCCTTTTCTCTCAGAATTATTTTATCTCCAACGGCTACTGTATATCAGTAAGAGCTCTGCGTCTCTCATCTCTGGACATCAAGGCATGTCTACCGCGTTAGGAAATTCTCCGTTCGCTCTACATCAAATACCTGTTTTCTGAGTCCATCGCTATTCTCCGTTCGCTCTACATCAAATACCTGTTTTCTGAGTCCATCGTTATTCTCCGTTCGCTCTACATCAAATACCTGTTTTCTGAGTCCATCTCTATTCTCCGTTCGGTCTACATCAAATACCTGTTTTCTGAGTCCATCGCTATTCTCTGTTGTCTACGTAACAGCCTCGGGTTAGAGGACGATTTGTCGAAGGTTTTATCATTTAGGGCCCGTTTAGTGATCTCATGCTATCTCTTTCCGCTTACAATCTCCGCTAACGTAAATACGACCCGCTAGGACTTTCGCTATTCATCTTTTATTCTTCCGTCATCTTTTTCTTCCGTATTGGTCACACTATCACATAAGGAGAAAGAGGACATACCCAAACAACAATCTAATAATAGCACTGAGAGCACCACAACCTGCATAAGGGAGAATAGTAACCATTACTGAAGGTTTGCCCTGGCCATGATATTGATCGTGCTGACTATCTCCTTATAGCAGGGAATGTATAGCTAGAAGTGAATGGTCGTTAGTTGTGGCAACGACCAGCACATGTTAGGAGCGAATTGTATAGCAGGGAAAATAGTATGACCGAGAATTGCACACTAAGGGATGAAGGATGGGGAAGAAAAAAAAATTAAACCAAGAGAGGGCAGAGCTAGTGAATGGAGGTAGGAAGAAGAGAAAGAGAGAGGAAAGCAAGGAGAGAGAGAGATTGGGGGGGGGGGGACTCGAAATGAGTGAATACGAAGAGCAGAACAGAGAAGAAAAAAGTTCGAGAATATAGACCCGAATAAAGAAAGTTAACAGTATTAGTAGGAGGAAAAAAGGGAGTTATAGAAAGAAAATAGATAATTAATTAGAACAATGAATAGTAAGGAGAGCAGAGGTAGCGAAGTACTAATCTGAGTGATTAGGCTACACAGGGAGGTTAAAATGTGGTAGCGAAGTACTAATCTGAGTGATTATGCTACACAGGGAGGTTAAGATGTATTAGCGAAGTACTAATCTGAGATGATTGGGCTACATACATTTTGCCATGCAAGACCTAATTATGTTATTGGTTATTGGTTATGGAAGGTCTCGGTATCACTGCAAACGAATTAAAATCCATAATTGCTCAACCGCCCGTGCCAGTGGAATCATCCGAATTACTAACACATCTCCCAAACAAAGAAAGGTAACGGTAGTCCCCATCGTAGCAGTCTCAGCACACGCCAAAAGACATAAGGCGAAACCGCGCAGAAAGTGAACACAGCCAACTGTTCCCTGTCATACGATATCATCATTCATCGTAAACAAGCGGGATATCGAAACAGGATCAAAACGGATGAGACACACAGCTCACGGTGTGCACAGAGCACTTAACTCAGTAGCTCCTGCAACAAGCCGGACTTGGAATATGAGGAAACTGCAACAAGGAACACTTTTCAGACATAGCCTTCAATGGTTCCTGCCGCCTATCCACCATATACCATGGAAGTTCGCGTCCTCCCGAAAATGATGATCGTCGTAGCACTTGATGATGTTAGGCCATCGTTGATGACTCCAATTCCAAACATATAGACACACAGTGGTGGTAAGTTATCATTTCAATCCAACAGAAGCCACCTGACCTGTAGTTAGTAAAACCACAGAGAGAATATGATTTTGTGACCTTCACTGATTCACTCTTGGATGTGAATGTGTAGTTTTTACAAGAGGAGAAGTTTTCAACTACAGTGATCCCATTTAAGGTAATTCTGGGATAGCAAGGCAAGTCTCCTTTATAGCAGCAGAACTTGATGTTCTCTGCTCCCTTCTTGTAGCTGCTGCCACACGATTCTGATGTTTCATTAACTTGGACATCATTCAAGAACAATGTCAGATTAACATTCCATCGATCTGGCTCTGCTGATGAAGCGCTTGGTGCAATAGTTGTATCAATCATACAGGAGGCTCCTGGTTTGTGGTCATTAATATCACAGACGGCATATGATGTTGTTATATTCAGTGTTTTTTTCTGGGGTGTAGATATGTGGCACACACATGGAGAGTGGTCACAGTAATCCCATTAAAGGCAATTCTAGGGTAGCATGGCATAGCTGTTTCAGAACAGCACAATCCTATGATGTTTTCTGTGTTCGTTATAAAGCTGCTGCTGCTACACAATCCTGACCAATTATAGGTGTGGACATTATTCACTTGCAATGACAAAACTGCTTTGTTTACATCATAAACCTCTGGAAGCGAATCATTTATGGGACTAATAATACAATTTATTCTTCCATCGGGGATATCTTCCTTGAGTTCCCCCCCCCCCTCAAAAAAAAAGTCTTTGGTTAAAAAGCACATATGCTTTTGAGTTAAACACAAAATGAGCCCACTTCATAGATTCAAAATGATCCTTGCCAATGCCATCCGTTTGCACAAGTTAGGTCCTAAGCTACCAAGGTCACAAACTAAGCCATCAAATTAAAGACTTTATCTACAGCGAAGGTTAACGAACTGTGAACAAACATTTATGTTCAAACCCTTGAATACATTTTCAAAAATCTGCCAACTTGCTGCAATAACAGATATCGTGGTGTTCAAATTAAACATTGATTAGTCCATGGCTCGAATATAAACAACCTGCCATTTTGGTGCGTCCCATGACGTCATCATCACCTAATTATGTATGGTGCGGAAAGGTCTGCTAGTATTGAGAATTGAGATTACACAGGAGAGCTATTGTAGAGACAATAGGAAAATATTGCGGAATGCAATGTAAACATAAGATGTGGTAGCGAAGTACTATAGTCCGTTCAGATTCGTTTGCCTAGACATTAATTTATTTTTTTCAAAAACTTATTGTTCATTTGCATTGATCTTTTGAAGTTAGGTTTAGAATACTAATGTCGCTATAAAAATATTTTTTTATCAAAGAAATGTGATCCAGTTTCAAAGATGCCTTATTTAACCTATATTAAAAAAAAGTTAATCGATATTATAAACACCGGCGGGATTATGTAGATGCTTACATCTCACAGCTGATTCTTTAACATATAGGCATGACCTTCACGGCTGAATGCGCACCGTCCTAAAATAGTTATGTTTCCACTATAAATTTTTATAAAGAAATGTTACATATGAAATTTCCCGTTTAGCACAAAATGACATTTTAGCCGAAACCGGAAATTATGTGACGTCAAAATCACGGCCGTAGACTCGAGTTCGAGTCATAATTCAGAGGCAAATCTCAATATTTACAGAAAGGAGGCGGCACTATCCATATTATCTTCTGCAAGTCTATGTGAGAATGAATATAAAGGCAAAATATTTTACTGAGCATAACATTGCTATAAAGATTTATCAATACTTCTGCAGAGAGCGTAAAAAGGGACATCTTTATTGTTCTTTATCAAACCCTGAGAAGAGAACAATGCATATTTTAGGTTTGTGTAAACGTTCATTTGATCGAATAGTTAAAGGAAGCGGATATTTATTGCCAACAAATGCAAGAAAGCAAGGAAGGAAAGAAACGTTAGACAGTTTTGATAAGGACCTAGTAAAAAGAGAAATCTGTCGAATGTTTGATATAAACGAAGAAGTGACACTTAGAAAGTTGAAGCTTTGGCTGAAAACTAACAACGACATTGAAATATCAAAAACTTCATTATAGAAAATATTAAGAAGTGCAGGCTTCACCTTTAGAAAGTATGCTGGTGGAAAAAACATTATTTGTGAGAAGCCACATCTAGTAGCTCTTAGAAGCAAGTATTTACGTGAAGTGAAGGAAATGCGCGAAAATGATTATGATCTTGTTTATTTAGATGAAACTTGGATCAACGTTCATCATACAAATGAAAAGGAATGGCAGTTAGCAGATGGAAGTATTAAAAGATCAGTACCAAGCAGTAAAGGGCAACGTTTGATAGTTGCACATGCAGGTAGCAGACATAATGGGTTGTTGCAGAATGCTCATCTCGTTTTCATTTCAAAATCCATAGACAATAGAGACTACCACTCAGAAATGAATGGGCACATATTTAAAGACTGGATCGAGAAAAGTATCCTTCCAATATTAGATCGACCTTCTTGTCTGATAATGGACAATGCTTCATACCATAACGTAGTTAACGTAGAAGATAGAATCCCAACATCATCAAGTACAAAAGATGCAATCAAAACGTGGCTCATAAAAGAACACATACAAGTTAACGACAGCTACTTGAAACCCGAATTGCTTAGCCTTGTAAAACAGACACAACGTACAAAGATATTTAAAATAGACAAGTTAATTCAAGAACATGGCCATAGATGTTTGAGACTACCTCCATATCATGCACACTTAAATCCTATAGAACTAGTTTGGGCAAAAGTTAAAGGACACGTAGCAAATACAAATAAAACTTTCAAAATATGCGATGTTGAGACACTTACAAATCAGGCTCTATCAAATATAAATAAAGACTACTGGGTAAAATGTGAGGATCATGTGTTACGACAAGAAGAGGAATATTGGAAAAAGGATGGTTTGTTGTTTGTTCAGCCGAAAGCAGTAATCGACCTATTTGACTCGTCTGATTCTGAATGATCATTACTCTGATTAAGTCTACAGATAAATAGTTTGATTTGCAAAATTTCCTAGTTGATTTGTTAAACAGTTTATTGTTCAAGACCACCCAAGCAATCAAAAATATGTTATAAGCAAACCAACAACCATTACTTTGAATGGAAGCCTGCTTGAGTCAGTACAGAAGTTCAGCTATCTTGGATCCACTATTACAGCCACACTTTCCTTAGATGAGGAACTAAATGTACGTATTTGAAAGGCAGCGACAACATTTGGGAAACTCACACCAAGAGCATGGAACTATATCAAATTGACTCTACGAACAAAAGTTATATATATAATTTAAAATTTGTATACTTGCCACCAAGTAAAATTTTATGGACACGCCTATGGGTCATCGTTGCACTATATTACTGTAAAACATTTTGATTAGGGTCAAAATAATAGTTACATGGGCAAAGATCAAAGGAATTCGCCGCTTTAAGAAAACCGTTATAGCTAGACATCGAGTAAACACATGTTCTCGTGACATGGACATTTTAACACCGTATGCCAAAAATCATGTGAAATCATCAAGAACTTTTTGAATTATAAATCATAACATCTCGGCAAACGAATCTGAACGGACTATAATCTGAGTGATTAGGCTACAAAGGGAGGTTAAGAGGTAGTAGCGAAGTACTAATCTGATATGATTGGGCTAAATAGAGATAGCGGGCAAGACCTAATTATATATAGTGCGGAAAAGTCTGCTAGTATTAAGGATGGAGACGACACTAGAGAGCTATTGTAGAGACAATAGGTATTATTGCGGAATGCAATGTACGGAATGGGCAATTGAGGATTAGCCATAGGAGGAAGTGGAAGAGAAGTTGAGGACCCGGAATGGGCAATTGAGGATTAGCTATAGGAGAAAGTGGAAGAGAAGTTGAGGACCCGGAATGGGCAATTGAGGATTAGCCATAGGAGGAAGTGGAAGAGAAGTTGAGGACCCGGAAAGGGTAATTGAGGATTAGCCATAGGAGGAAGTGGAAGAGAAGTTGAGGACCCGGAATGGGCAATTGAGGATTAGCTATAGGAGGAAGTGGAAGAGAAGTTGAGGACCCGGAATGGGCAATTGAGGATTAGCCATAGGAGGAAGTGGAAGAGAAGTTGAGGACCCGGAATGGGCAATTGAGGATTAGCTATAGGAGGAAGTGGAAGAGAAGTTGAGGACCCGGAATGGGCAATTGAGGATCACCCATAGGAGGAAGTGGAAGAGAAGTCGAGGACCCTGAATGGGCAATTGAGGATTAACCATAGGAGGAAGTGGAAGAGAAGTTGAGGACCCGGAATGGGCAATTGAGGATTAGCCATAGGAGGAAGTGGAAGAGAAGTCGAGGACCCTGAATGGGCAATCGAGGATTAGCCATAGGAGGAAGTGGAAGAGAAGTCGAGGACCCTGAATGGGCAATCGAGGATTAGCCATAGGAGGAAGTGGAAGAGAAGTTGAGTACCTAGACATGGCAGCAGTTGGAACGCTGTGGAACAGTAGGAAATATAATGAAGACCTAGAGATTGACAGAAGAAAATTTACTTAGACATTGGCAGCCGAGGGGAGCGGACGATGTATGGAAGAGAAGACCTAGACATTGGCAATTCCGTGCCTTGAGGACTCTGTTCTTCTTTACTTCGTTATTTCTCTGACTCCTTCTTAATCGTTAACTCCAAGGTTGTGCCTCGACAAAATTGTATTTTCACATCAGTTCATAATTGAACGCTATCGATTTGATGCCAGACTCCTCCTGTGCCCATCTCTAAATTGAGTATTACTTTGACCGTTAAAGTTCCTCCGCCATTGCCCCGCCACAACCTCTATTTCCCTTCTATATTTTACGCTCGTAGTTTCCGTGCCTTGAGGACTCTGTTCTTCTTTACTTCGTTATTTCTCTGACTCCTTCTTGATCGTTAACTCCAAGGCGTTCACTTAACACTGGTGAGACCCTAAGTGACGAAGACCCTTACTTGAGACAAAATTGTATTTAATCACCAACTCAAGACATCGGCAATATTTTTCATTGGCAGCCTTTATTATTTATGTATCTCCAGTCTGTTACGATTACAATTATTATATTCCTTACTCACTCTCTCATCCTTCGCTAACTATAAGGTGCTAAAATATTATAATTTTGATGTTACCGCTTTTCTATATTGGTCCGTTCTCCATCGAACGTCCCAACCTATCCTACCTAATTCTAAATTTCGGCTTTTATTTGTTACTAATCCATTCCGGATCTGTTAATATCGTCTTGTTTCCTGCTAACTATTCTCAATCTCTAACTACTCGTTATAATTCCAACTGCTGTCCATCTCTATCTTCATTAATGCTCTGGTTCCATAGTGTACTGCCGCTCTCCTCGACTGCCCATGTCCAAATCTTCATTATATTTCCTACTGTTCCACAGCGTTCCAACTGCTGCCAATCTCTAAGTCGTCATTATATTATGGCCCTACCAAATGTTACTCACAAATACTTGATAGTGGGACTCCTCACGATGGTTACACCTTTGCAGTTTATGACTGGGAGCGTGTCTATAACTATTCTGTTGTTTGGCGAACACCACATTACAGAAGCCTTGTTTGGGTTACTGTGTGTTTTGTAGTTGTTGCACCACGTGGTTATCTGATCCCCACTTTCATGCCTAGTCATTTCTGCTCTATCGCGACCTTCTATATACGTCATAATTCCATATGCAAAGACGAGAGAACGACCCGGTCAGATACAATTCCATTGCGCTATCCTGACAGTATATATATGTCGAACAAAGCAGGTGATAACGGTGATTCTTGAGTTAACCACGGAGATGTATGTCTCAACTCAGATGTCCACATACTAAAACGTAGCGCCACTTTTCTTCTCATCACAAATGATATCACCCAGCGCACGAGCTCTAGGCCAAAGCCTGTCTCACTAAGAAGGTGTATAAGTGTGTCATTGTCCACTCGACTGTATGCATCCTCAAATCGAGGGCAGGCAGTGCCGGCTCCTCTCTCTGTTGAAAGGATTCGTAGACGACATATGCAAGGATGGAGACAATAGCAGCAGTATCTCTGTCTGGCCTATACCCACCTAGTGTGTTTGGCAACAATCCTTTCATCTCAAGATGTACCGCTAGTTTTTTTGGAGATGACGTTTTCGAGAACATTTCCATAGACATTCTGCAGAGTAATAATGCGATATCTGCTCAGTGTGGACTTATCTTTGCTCAGTTTAGGGAGGGGAACCAGATTGCTATACAATCATTCTTCTAGGACGTCCCCGGTCCTGATGCTCTGATTGAAGCCTGCAGTCATTTTCTCTACAATTTTAGATTTGCTTCCTTTAAAAGACTATCTTACACTATCCGGCCCTGGGCGCTGTCTGTGGCATTCTTGGGCGTGCGAACTATATTCTCAAAAATGATTGGGTCCTTGGGGAAAATCTGTCCCAATGACGTTGAAAGTATGTTTTTATATATTAACATATATTATGTTTGTATATATGTGTACATTTGTATGTGTGTGTGTGTGTATGTGTGTGTGTGTTTATGTGCCAGAGTACCAATAAGTTTGCCTCTTATTCATATCTTGACTGGAAACTACTGCTAACTATTTTGATATGACAGAGTTCGCAAAGATCAGATATAACGTATTAATAACGCCTTGACGTAGTCAACAATCACAGATTATGAATAGTGTTTATTCAAGTTTAACATGAAGTAATATTTGCTAGTAAGGCTAACATGAAGTAATATTTGCTAATGACTTCACTACATTTTAAATTACTTACTTATTTATATGTAAACTCTATCCGTCTTGTTTGGGATGAAAATGTCTCGATGACTTTGTCATTGAAAGTAATGTTGGGTTGGTTTCTAAGTTTCTGAGGGAGTGATTTCTCAATGGACATTATTGCCTAACCAGATAAGCGTTCTTGTTAGCTGAGCGACAATAAGATTTGATTCTCTTGAGAACTGAAAAACTACTTCTTTCTACAGATGCTGATGCACATAACGTAGTTATAAATAGGTTATGAGGTTCCGGTAATCAGACATAGTTTCACTTTCACTTTGTGACGATTCTGATTGGCTAGAGCTAAAAATAACCCATGAAACCGCATTAGTGTAGAGGTAATTAGCCGTATATTTTTGACGGGAATTTTTGAACGCCAAGGTCATTAATTCATAGTCGGAGAGAAGAGAAATGTACCGCTGCTGATTAGCGGTTTAATGTACTATTTTTTTTTATAGTAGTTTCGGTCTCATTCACAAACGTTATGGTGGCCATAAGAAAACCTTGCTTTAATAAATGCAAATCAAAGCAAATAAATCATATTGGCCAACGAAATGTGTAATAGAATATTCGAAAATGTGTAATATAATTATGAAAAAAATATAATAAATTATCATTTTCTTTTGTATTTCGTTAATATGTTCAGGCTACCGGCGGTAGCTGCGGCAGCATAGAGAATACGCCACTGGTTGACATAGCCTATGGCATCGATTTATTATTGAGTTGTTGAGTTATTTGCGATTGATTATGGGGTTATTTACTTCAATATGTTGTTAATATTTTAAATACTAGCAGGATATCCAATATATCAAAAGCCCTTTCTTAATCTACAAGTGCTATAAGGACGAGACGTTTTGTTGTATTCCTTTTTTTCTCTTTTAACGTTCTTAATATGAAGATGAAACTATGTAGCTTATTTTCTTTTAATCCAGCTGTGCTTTATTTTGATCATCTATTTAATTCAGTTGTTGTTCGTCATTTATTCTTAATTGTTTTGCAAGAAATTACTCAATTTCAACTTAGAAGTGATATCACGTGTACGTTATACAATCAAACATTGATAAAAAGCAAAAACTTTGTACAAAAGAGTTACTGTTGATAGTTTTTTTTTCTTCTCCTCCTGCGTTCATTATTCTGCTTTCGGCACAAATTGTACAGAAAGATTAACTGTCTCAGTAAATCGAATCTTTAAATAGTCATTCACATGTGGCCCTCTGTTTTTTTAATGATAGTATTTCTTGGAGTCCAAATTTCAGTTTTTCAGCATGACCACATCAGGTCAGAACGAGTAGTTTAGTCTACATTGCTCTGCTCAGAGTTGAACGATTGTATTTTCCTCTACTGAATTCAGGCTCCGGATAGAACTTGTAGGAATTCGCTCTTTATTCTTGCTGCATTTCCGAAATACGGTACGAAAGGCCACTAAATACGAAATGATGTGATTTCATGCAATAAATTGTACACTTCTCTCCACTGCAACAATAAAACGTACTTGATATCCATTTCCTTGGCCTTGGCATGAAAGTCATGATAGATAATACACAATGGGAGTAGAGCAAAATATAAGGAAGGAAAGAATAAAGAGAAATTGAACTTCCTTATTCTCTAATAACACCCCTCCTACCCCACACACACATACACATACACTTCAACCATCACTATCATCACCATCCCTCATTTGTCTTTAAAATTTAAGTAGTTTCTTTCATTTATTTACTAAAACTAAGAATACTTTTGTTATTTTAAAGTAAGATTAGATAAATGGTATTCATGTAATAATGTATGCATTAAATATGTATATTTGTATGTGTATGTGTGTTTATGTGCCAGAGTACCAATAAGTTTGCCTCTTATTCATATCTTGACTGGAAACTACTGCTAACTATTTTGATATGATAGAGTTCGCAAAGATCAGATATAACATTTTAATAACGTCTTGACGTAGTCAACAATCACAGATTATGAATAGTGTTTATTCAAGTTTATTAATCATCGGTTGGATACATGATGTTCCATTGGAGTACGTAAAATTATAAAATCAATGTTCTTTATTTAGAGCTCTAGAGGTTAACACCGATAGTTGCAGAGCCATTTCTTTGTACCAACAGTCTGTGACATTCCGATAGTTGCAGAGCCATTTCTTTGTACCAACAGTCTGTGACATTCCGATAGTTACAGAGCCATTTCTTTGTACCAACAGTCTGTGACATTCCGATAGTTGCAGAGCCATTTCTTTGTACCAACAGTCTGTGACATTCCGATAGTTGCAGAGCCATTTCTTTGTACCAACAGTCTGTGACATTCCGATAGTTACAGAGCCATTTCTTTGTACCAACAGTCTGTGACATTTATAATTCTATCTTCCATTCACAACTCGTCTTGCGATACACTTCTACACTATCTCAATGTCTTAACTTGTTCAATGGTATACTTAATCTACTTACTATTGTACTCTGGAACACAAAACTTCTGCATCTACTTAAAATACTTTTCAACTAACCTATATCATTACTGACTGACTTATCTCTGGAGCTTCCTTCTACATCTCTATTTGATAAAAACTAACCTGCGGAAATACATTACTATCACGTCTGCCTGCAGGAAATTTGGCCGAAGACGGACTAAGCTTGTCTATTTTACATTTCTGAATCTTCTCGACTTCTTGTTGTTGCTGTCTTCTCTTGGTGATGCATGCGGTTGAATACATATGTCTCATTTGCATAATTTATTGGCTTAGTCTCTGCGCAGTTATCTCTCAGCCAATTGCTGACTGCGAACCTCACCTCTAGATGACTTTTGCGTCAGATTCTGTAAAGCAAAACTCCATCTTGACATTTAGTTAACTTCTGAGTTGCAAAAATAACGCTATCATGAGCACTAGAAGTGACATCTCTTTCATAAACTTCACCTGCCCTCGAGTTTGTTTATAAACCTAATTTCTGGACTTTTGACTGGTCAAGTCAAGTTTACATGTATTCCTCCACTTTTCCAATAACACCTGGGAATTTTCAATTTCCTTAAAAACTGGCTGCTGTTAGTTATTCTGTGTCTGTTATACTTATGTTACTGCTATTTTACATTTAACTATGGGTAAACTGATAAGCTATCCGACCCAAACTATATATCTCTCTCCCATTATGTGATCTGTTCTAGTCTAGTCTATATAATACTACATTTATGTATACATACTTTTCACAATAAATTTATTTTCATTATTACTGAACATCCAGGATGACATAACGAGTTTGGACACTAACATATACCACGTTGACTACACCAAAATCATGTATGGAACGCTCAACATCAGACAATGCTACCCAGAGAGTCTAAGCAACTACTTTCAATTAGTTTTGCCAGGTTTGTTAGACTAAATTTATATTCTTTGCCAATGAAGCATATGGGAGGGGGACAATTAATCCCATTGATTTAATAGTTAGTTAGATTGGGTAATTCACATATGGTGTATATAGAACAACTATAAGGGATACGAACAATTAGCGGAGTTAGTCAATACCTGACCAACCTAATTAAGAGTCTCTACATAAACAGCTGAAGATGAGATGGAAAGGAGCAGGATTATTACATCGCGACAGTGGAAATGTTATTTACTCTGCGGGAACCACACACGAAAGAGGAGTAGGCATCATGTTCGATAAAGAAAGAAGCAAAACAGTGAAAGGATTTTAGCAGATCAGATAGAATTCTGCTAGTAAAATTGATAGCTAGACCAATGGATATCAACATAATTCAAATTTATGCACCAACAGGTAATAACGAAGAAGAAGACATTGACACATTTTATAACGAGCTAGAGATGACCATGGAACTGTAAATCCCGAGAAATAACTATTATATTAGGGGATTTCAATGCAAAGGTAGGAACAGCTGAAGTGTAAAATGTGACGGGGGACATGGCATTGGAGAAATGAATTACAGAGGGGATAGATTGGGCAAAGACACATGAAATGATTAGAGTTAACACCTGGTTCAAACAACACCCTAGGCGACTATGGACATGGCAAAGCCCAGACAAAAAAGTACACAATCAAATTGATTTTATACTGCTACAGAGAAGATTCAGCAGTGGGCTAACATCTGTTAAAACAAAGCCAGGAGCAGATTGCAATAGTGACCATGTACCAGTAGTTGGAAAGATAAGAATAAAACTACGGAGGACACAGGAATCTCCAGGAAATATGGAATTAGAGCTAGATGTGTTTGGAGTGGATAGACAGATGAGTAATAGGTATAGTGCGGTGGTGCAAATTGGATATAATGCTACTGAGAAAATGTGGGACATCGAGGAGCAGTTGGGGGGGGGGGGTGCTAAAACAATCGATTCAACTAGCATCAAAGGAAATGATGCCAGTGACTAAAGGAGTCGACAAAAAGAGATGGATGACAGGGGAAATATTGGAGCTAGTGGACAAAGGACGAAGGCATAGGAGGAAGGAACGGACATGCAGGGTATTGCACAGTGAGATCAAAGACAGGTGCAGAGAAGCTAGGGAAGGATGGCGATGGTTCAAGCAGAGGCGTGGACAAATGGAAGGACAACAAAAGAGGGACTCAAAATTTATGCACAATCAGTTAAATGAATTAACAGGAAGAAAGGAAGTCATGGTTTCAGGATGTGTGTAGTCAAAGGAAGGAAGTATAATAATGGGACAGGAGAAGACAATGGAAAGATGGACACAATATATCAGTCAACTCTATGAGGATGAAAGACCAGAGCTAAACAATTCGAACAAAAACACAGGTCCATCAGTGGTGCAGAGTGAAGTGGAGGACGCAATTCAACACATGAAAAAGGCAAAGCTCCAGGTCCCGACAATATAACAATCGAAGAGATAAATGCAATGGGAGAGCTGGGAGTACAAGTCATAACAAAACTACTCAATGACATATATAACACTGGACACATACCCGAAGATCTACTAACATCTATCTTTGTAGCCATGCCGGGGAGATCAGGCGCCACTGATTGTGATGACCATCGCGCTGTTGGTCTCATTAGCCATATGGCGAAAACGTTATTAGGGGTCGCCTTGAAACGTGTAAGGAACAAAATAAAACAAGTGATAAGTGAGGAGCGGTGTGGATTTGTGGAGGGAGGGGGCACCAGTGGTGCAATGTGCATCTTAGGAGCATTGATGGAGGGATCTATAGAGGTATGGAAGGATCTATATGTGTGCTTCGTGGACTACACGGAGGCATTTGACAGGGTAAGGCATGTGGAAATGGTCAATATGCTGGAGAAATTAGACATTGATGGCAGGGATCTGCGAATCGTGAAAAACATGTATTGGCAACATGCGGCGGCTATACGGTTGGCAATCAAACAGGACAGTTCTAATATATGAAACAAAGAGTCAGACAAGGATGTGTTCTGTCGTCGGATTCGTTTTCACTTTGCAGCGAACATATGAGATCGATGGTGCACAAAAAAGGAATTGAGGTCAACGGTCACAACATAAATGATTTTCGATGTGCAGATGGCACAATCTTAGTGGCAGAGACAGAGAGTGAGCTACAAGAAATGATAGACATAATAGTGGGAGAGCACCAAAAGAGGTCTCAGTCTGAATAGTGAGAAAACAGAAGTAATTGTCATATAAAAGAAACAATCATCGCCATCATTTGGCATAAAAATAAACAGGACAGATCTGAAACAAGTGCAACGCGTCAAATACTTGGGCACAATGGTGGCATCAGATGGAGGATGCACCACAGAAATAGGGAGCAGAATGGCTCAGGCCAAAATAGCATTTCAGAAAATGAAAAATATCTTATGCAACAAATCTAACAGCACAGGCACTCAATACAACATGAACATCAACATCAACAAAAGAGAAGTCGCGAAAAAGAAACAGCGCATCAAAATTTAACGACAGACAGCAGACAGTTTAAATAAATGGAGGAATTCAGATATCTAGGGGATCTAGTGACAAACAACAATTGCACAAGCAACAGAAATAGACTCAAGATGTAACAAAGCTTGTCAAATCATCGGACAGCTATAACCACTATTACAAGGAGATAACTCTAGAAGCTTAAAGGGCACTTTCAATGTTGTGCTACCAATGCTAGACTTGGACCCTAGACTTGAGAACATTAACAAAAAAACAACCACTACCGAGATCAAATGTGTTAGACGAATTGCAGGAGAGATACCTGAGAGATAAGATCAGAAATGAAGAATTGAGAAAAGGTTTGGAATAATTTCGCGTCATAGAATATAGAAAGAAACAAAAGATAAAACGGTTTGACCACATGATAAGACAGAAAGGCCAAAACACAACACAACGAGCATTTAATAAACGTTGCGAGAACACTAGACTGGAGGGTCTCCGACCACGAAAAAGATGGATTGATGGAATATTAGAAACACTAGGAAACAACACAGCAACAGAGGCCAAAAGAAGAGCGAAATACCGCAAATTATATCTCCCCTCGACGCTGAAAAGCAAATGGGGAAGAAAAGAAGAGGAGGAATAGTGTATATCTTATTTCTCTCTCTCTCTCTCTCTCTCTCTCTCTCTCTCTCTCTCTCTCTCTCTCTGCGATCAGGACTCAATCAGAGTAGGATTCCAGACTCTCACATGAAGTCAGCTGTCAGGTTAAGTGTGTTGATCGCCCCCACAGACAGAACATCACAATTAGAGACTGCCAGATCCACTCTGATTGAACACCCGTTAAAACGTTGCACTGTGTTCTGCGCCAGTGGCCCAGTGCATCCGATTTCAGCCAGAATTTTATTCAGGTTTGTATTCTTTAGCCTTTGATTGTCCCCAAACTTCCTGCAAGGCAGCAGATGATCTTTTCTGTAGGGGGATTCTGCCCTTAGATGATCGCCCCCCCCCCCTTCCAGGTTTACGAGCACCATCTGCCCGAGTCACTAGAGGTGACTAACACAGACATGCACACACAAAGATATGAGATGTGACTAACACAGACATACACACAGCGATACGAGGCATTACTAACACTGACACACATCAAGATATATGACACATGACTAACATAAACATGCACATAAAGATATGAGATATGACTGACATAGACATGCACACACAAAGATATGACACATGCCTAACATAGGCATGCACACAAAGATATGGGATATGACCAACATAGACATGCACACACAAGATATGACATGTGACTAAAATTACCATGCACACACAAGGATATGAGACGTGTCAGACACAGACATGCACACACAAAGATATGAGATATGACTAACATAAACATGCACACAAAGATATGAGATTGCATTAACCCAAACATGCACACACAAAGATATGACACATGACTAACACAGATACACACTAAGATATGAGATATGACTAAACACATACACACATAAAGATATGAGACATGATTAACACGGACACACCAAGATATGAGATATGACTAACATGACACACACCAAGATATGAGCCATGGTCAGCACACACACACACACACACACACACATACACATACACACACACACACATACACACACACACACACACACACACACAAGCTAAGATATGAGCCATGGCTAGCACAGAAACATATCATGATATGAGCCATGGCTAGCACAGAAACACATCAAGATATGAGCCATGGCTTCACGGAAAAACACCAAGAAATGAACCATGTCCAGCACAGAAACACATTAAGGTATCCATATGCTTGGGTTTGTTGTAGTCGGCAGACTCTTCTTAACGTGGGAATCATCGACATACGAGACGCAGGCCCCGATTAACTGTTCACAGGTTTCGTTCAAACAGTTGTCCGGAGATTTGAGAGTGCAGTCTGACCCGTAGAACGTTCCCTTGCATATACAGTTCCCGGTTGACTGTTCACAGGTGTCATTGAAACAGTTGTCCGGACATTTGAGAGTGCAGTCTGACCCCTAGTACGTTTCCTTGCACGAACAGTCTGTACTTTCCGGGTCACATATGATGTCACAGCCCTCAGACCACGTCTGTTTGTACTGTAGCCCAAAATTACCATCGGGACAAGTGTCATTACAGGTGTAGCCAGGATGTTTACATTGTAGGCATTTTCCGGATTTTTCCTCACATAAAGGACAGACACTAAGACAAGACCCGGAGCAGTCGTGTCCATAGATCCCATGTGAACAGTTGCCGTGACACGTACCGATGATGACGTTGCAGCCTTTGCAACACCCACTACACACAACGACCAAGAATGCCCGTCCAGACAATAAGTGTCTGTAAATGTTTGCACCTCACACACCGTCAGTGCACTGTCGGCCTGCGAAATGGTCGGTGAGAACTCAATCTTAATGTGTGCCATTGACGCTTGTATGGTGACTACAATAGTGTTCACAGAAATATTTGGGTATGATATATCATTATACTGGAACACTACACCGCCACTGTCAGAGAAAGCTTTTAGAATGGCATTCTTTACCCGAATCATACTGCTAGCTCGATGATAAATTCGAACGGTGTGAGTCTTCTGGGGCGTGGCAAAGTTCAGATACCAGTAAACATAATTGGTTCCACTTCTCCATTGTGTGTGTGTGTGCAGTCATTGTCATAGAGATTGGTCTTTGTTGTGCCATTAACTGCGGCCTCTGGTCCACACCAGTCTCCTGTATAACAAGCTTTAAATGTGTCGGTCTGGTTTGTGTTCTGTTTGAGAGCCACATTCCGACCCCCGCCAATGTAGATGGAGCAGATATTTGCAACTATCGCCCCTTCGATCCGTAACTTATCTTATTTTAAAGTATCGATACACTTATATATATTTGGGGGCCTCGGTAGCCTAGTTGGGAAAACCACCCGACTGGACTACCGACGTTCGGACAACCCGTGTTCGATTCTCGCTGGGAGCAGTGTGAATTGTACTCGTGGTTGGAAAAAAAAATTCCCCCACGGTCGACCCAGCCGTTGGCAGAAATGGGTACCAGGGTATTACCCTGGGAAGGTGATGAATGTCGTCTCGCATCTGAGTTTCGATGCTTGAGGCGACACTATACAGAAATCTCCGAACATTTCTGGATAGGCGGCCGAGTACATATGGGTGGAAACTCGCGTGCTAAGACGCCGGTTCAAGTCTCGTACTTTACCTTTACCTTATATATGTACATCTTAGGTTTAGAGTTTGGTTCAGTTATTAATGTGTATTTTGTTTTGGTTTGGCACACACACAGAAAATGGAGTCCACAAAGAGAGGTAACTTTGCAACGAGTTCATTTTCAATGTAAACCTGCAGATTTTATGACATTACGTACGTAGTTGTATTTTAACATATTTATTCGAGTTCATAATTTGTTTCATGCACAAATACACACGTGATCACAAAGATAATGAGGGTCAGTTCTTTCACTGCAGTAACGTTGGATCAGTCTGAAACTGCATCAACTAAATTACAAATATGAATATATTTTTGATGACTAATTCATTAGCAAACACTGTCTCTTCCTCAGGTGCTTCAGAACTAGTAGTGAACACAAACATTGAACAGTTTAAGTGGTCTACCGCGTCAATCATAGCTGAAGCTGCTGGCGTTAGACCAATTCGCATAGTAGATTTGAAGGTTAGCTATTACGTAGTTACTGATATACCCCATGCATTTTGTAGTATATCCTTTCCTGCACAAATGTCTTTTAACCTATCTGCTAGCTTCTATGAGATAAATGTTTGGTCAATAATTTATTACATATTTTGTAGGAATAATCTTAAAATACAAGTTTTCTGCAAATTCAGATGATTTAACGGTACAGTTTATGAAAAAACTGCACACAGACTTAAATGGATAGACTACGCATAATAAAAAGATGGATGTTATAACAGAGCAAGACACTGCATGTGACACGTTGCACTTTATTTATAAGTCTAGTTTTCTTCATTTTTTAAAAACTATACAAACAGTCATTCAGCACATATTAATAACTTGAAAATAACTGTCATCGAGACGGCCAAGCAGCAATCACCATGATATTAATAGAGATGATATGACATACTTGCAGCAAACTGTACGCAGTAAACAAGAATGACAAACAAGCATTCATGTCAATGTTTCTACCATGGTACTATACAGCGAAGTCCACAAATGACGTAGAAATGTTTATTTATTGAGGAAAAGCAAATGTTATTGTTCTGACATGTAATTTCTCTAAGTTTCTGTAACTTGTTATTGCTCTATTGCTGTGATAGAGGAGTTTATGTGACACACCCCCCCCCCTCCAATAACCCTTATAATAATATAATATTGCTAATAGAATGACGTGGGATAGATGAGTTTATGTGACACTCCCCCCCCCCCCCCTCCGATAACCCTTATAGCTAATAGAATGACGTGGGCTAGAGTTGGAAATATGCAATCCACATCGTCAAGTACTATAACTTCTGACGTTGGTAATCATGCCACAACATCACATCTCTACAGCTTTTTATCAACTATGTTGTCCTACCAAGCCACTTCCTTCTGCTGTTTTGAAACTATCCTATTCTATTCATGGAATTAGTTTTATTACTTTCGGGCATCTCCATATCCACTCCACCATACGTCCCGGAATTTCTCGAAGCATATGCAGACTGTTCCTTTAAGGCAAGGTGTTGACCAGAGGCATCTGCTTTTTCCTACTAAACACTTCAGATCGACCATCAACCAGACCCTTTTGTCACCTTTAAACTCCTCAGTCTCTCAATATATGCATGATTACCCCACCAATTCTTTAAACTCCTCAGACTCTCAATATATGCATGATTACCCCACCAATTCTTTAAACTCCTCAGTCTCTCAATATATGCATGATTACCCCACCAATTCTTTAAACTCCTCAGTCTCTCAATATATGCATGATTACCCCACCAATTCTTTAAACTCCTCAGACTCTCAATATATGCATGATTACCCCACCAATTCTTTAAACTCCTCAGTCTCTCAATATATGCATGATTACCCCACCAATTCTTTAAACTCCTCAGTCTCTCAATATATGCATGATTACCCCACCAATTCTTTAAACTCCTCAGTCTCTCAATATATGCATGATTACCCCACCAATTCTCCTCCTCTTCTCTTAATGAATGAAGAACAAACTCAGCGATACTGTTCAGAATAAAACTACATTCAGTGTCAGAGCTGCCAACGAGCTTATTGGTTAATTCATTGCCGTGTACACCAGCACGCCGCTGTCGGTCAATCTTCTGTAGCACACTTTGTGAGTTTGACACTAAGACTGCGTGATCCGCGTTCTGTATTACCAGCCTTGTTATCGGCGCCGTTGCTGTTACTGTTATTCTCTACTCTTATTCCATCAATTGTCCCCAGTTTTTAGTATGTACTCTAGTTATTCCCTTCTTATGACATGCCCATATATGTAATAGAGAGACACAAACATGCCGAAATTGGATGGGCTAGGCTAGAGGTATTACGAAAAAATATGTTATTTTTAGCTTCAGGAGAAAAGCAAAGAAGTAAACATTGTTTTTTATAGCAGTCCCCTGTTTGTAATTATAGTAGCAACAGAAATGCAGACTTGAATGAACAGCCAGTATCAGGAGGACATAATAATACATTTTGGCCACGTGTCGTTTTCCATAAATGTGATAGTTAGAACTAGACAATAGAGAGAAGAAGTGTAAAAAGTAATCTCATATAAAATGTATCAGACAACTGAAGTGAATGATGTGGTAGAAAGTCAGAAATTGAGATTGAAACACCTGTAGAGGCAAAAGGTTGTGGACACATGATCGTAAGCATGATCGTTATTGATAATTATACGATGCGACAAGAATATTGTAACAGTTTAACAAGTATGGTTATAAAAAGGATCTTTCTAGCACAACAGTATACAGAAATGTTTAACATGAAAACATGTGAAGATGATAAGTTAACATGAGCTTTTGAAATCGTGGAATTCTTATAACATGTGAGAACGGTGTGAAATGTGAAATCGATAGAGATATGCCATGGCTTTGAAGGGGTGAACAGGTAATGATATAAGCATATTCAACCATTAACTTCATTAGGCTATTGTCACTGTTAAAGCGTGTTTTTTTCTGCTTCCGAATTTATTAATAATTGCACCCAAGAATAACAATAGCTTTATGACAATAACAGTTTTAGGCTATATGAAAGTACTTATAGTTCATTTTGTACTGTTGTTACATTTGATTGAAGTGAGTTTGCTATATTGATATTGTTAGTTTCATGTTCTGTTGTATCATGTTGAACACCAGACCCAAGGGCCGACCACGAAAAAGATTGATTGATGGAACATTAGTAACACAAGGAAACATAGCAGCAGAAGCCAAAAGAAGAGGAAAAGACCGCAAATTATATCTCCCCTCGACAGTGAAAGGCAAATTAAGCAGAAAAGGAGAAGAAGCAGAGTAAAGTTTTAATGTGACACAATTGACATTTTGAATTATGCAGGTCTACTTTGATTCTGGTGATGCTGTGATAGAGTTTGAACTTTTGGACGCGCCACCATACGCCACAGACATTACGTCAATTTATCAAGTCACCAGCCTCACGCAAGCTACCAAAAAGCTCAGTGATGCTGTCAAAAGTGGTCAAGTGTTTATAAATGTCTGGGACTCTGCTACAAATATGATCAACAGGGTAAGTGTCTGCGTGTTTGGAAAATGTATTCTGTTTCATAGCATCCTGAAGTTGTAGAGACGAACAGGTTACTGCTCCGGACATCAGGTGCTTTGTTTTCAATTCTCATTTGAGGCGAAATTGTTGTTCAGACCGACACAGTTTCTGTATACACTGAAATCTCTCATAACGGCTACTAAAGATTTTATCTGACAAAGAAGGACAACCTTGCACAGTACTTACCATATCACCCATAAATGGTTCGATTGTTGGGAGAAATAAATGGTATGAGAAATTAATGGACGTATTTCTAATTCGCATTAAGGAACTTAGGAAAACTTCGTTTACTATCCATGCCCCACTTTTGGTCATTTGATGTGGCGAAACGTTCCTATTTGCATACGCTTTTTAAATATTACCTCTTCTACACACACACACACACGTACGCACACACACACACATAGAAATTACATGCTACAAATAGAAGAAGAAAACTCACCACAATTCCATTCATTTTTTTAATCACGTGTTATTAAATGTGATACAGTACTAATTATAGATCATTCTTCTTTCTTCTTTTCTTTCTCAATCGCATTTCACCGTCGAGGGGAGATATCGTTTAAAATCCTTTACTCTTTATGTTCGCCTCTGCCGCAGTTATGTTTTCCAGTGTTTCTAATATTCCATCAATCCATCTTTTTCGTTGTCGACTATTGAGTCTCGTGTTTCCCCAACGTTTATTAAAGGCTCGTTGTGTTGTGTTTTGCTCTTTCTGTCCTGTCACGTGGCCAAACTATTTTATCTATTGTTTTTTATGTGTATTCTATGATGGGCATTATTTCAAGTTTTGTTTCTCAATTCTTCACTTCCGATACTATCTCTCAGGCTGTTTCCTGTCATCGTCTAACACATTTTTTCTAGTTAGTTTATATTTTTCTTATTGTTCTTGAGTCTAGGGTCCTAGTCTGACATTGACAGCACCAGCTATGATGGATGAAGATTGTGTTATAGATTGTCTATTATGCCTTTAGTGTTATTTCCTTGTTGAACAGCAGTTGTGATAATTGTCAGATAATTTGACAAGCTTGCATCTTGAGTCTATATCTGTTGCTTGTAATTTGTCTGTCATTTTGACTTTTATCATTGACTGGCTAATCAGCATATTTACCAATTTATTGTTGTTGTGTCTATTTGTACATCTATAGAGACACATGACTATTGCTTTAGGACTGGGGTGGCTAACCTATTTTGAGCTTGGGCCAGTAAATTGATTTTTTAAAATTTGCTGAGCCATCAAACTAAATTTATATTAATAACTATTTTGAATGTAAACTACAGTATTATATGAATATTAGTAAAGTATTCAGGCAAGTGTATGGCTGTAGACCGATACATAAAGCATAATCTTTTAAAAGTAATCCAGTTATTCATATAATTTAATTTTATACATTAAAAAAAATATATAAAAGGAAACATATTGATATATTATAGAAATACTCTTTAAACAGGGTGTCCGGTTAGCGCAATCGATAGGCGGTTGGCTTACCACGGCAACAGCCGGGGTTCGTACCCTGGCGAGGACACCTGGGTTTTACTAATTCCCTAAAAATTAGTAGGAGCCGCGATAGCTCAGTGGTTAGTGAACTGGACTACTACGGACAAGGGGTAGGGTTCGATCCCAACCGACGGCTCCGGGTTCACCCAGCCTTAAATGGGTACCGGATTTTTTCTGGGAAAGTAAAAGCAGCACGGGCGTAATACCGACCACATTACCCCAAAATCATGTGCTGAAGGTCTGTAAAATATAGGGTCACTAACACCATATTTCCCTATACGCCACTTGGCGTGACGGGGGGGTACTTTACTTTTTACTTTACTCTTTAAACTAGTCTTATAGTCTTGAATACCAGTTTTGCAAATTTTACTGTAATTTTTTAGCTTGCTATTCATTGAACAATATCTCAATATTAGGTGTAATTTTGTATGTGCACAGAACAAGTATATGGACAAGATTTCCATCTGTAATAACATTCACGGCAGAAAAAAAAATTGCTTACAAATGTATGTGAAGCCAAATCTGCATACGAGCCTTAGTGCAAGATCGTGAATTTTAGGAAGCAGGTCTAAAAATACATATTTCCAAAATTCGTACAATTAGTTAACTAGACTAAATACACTGTTATATATGTACCTGGAGTCACACTGTTATCCGTGTACATGGAGTCAAACACTGTTATCCATGTACCTGGAGTCACACTCTGTTATTCATATACCTTGATTCGCACACTGTTATCCATGTACATAGAGTCACACATTGTTTTCCATGTACCTGGAGTCACACACTGTTATCCATTTACCTGGAGTCACACACTGTTATCCATGTACCTGGAGTCACACACTGTTATCCATGTACCTGGAGTAACACCCTTCTCACACTGTTATCCCAGTACCTGGAGTCACACCATTCACACACAGTTATCCATGTATCTGGAGTAACACCCTGCTCACACTGTTATCCATGTATCTGGAGTAACACCCTTCTCACACTGTTATCCCAGTACCTGGAGTCACACCATTCACACACAGTTATCCATGTACCTGGAGTAACACCCTTCTCACACTGTTATCCATGTGTCTGGAGTAACACTGTTATCCATGTGCCTTGAGTCATACCGTTTACAAACTGTTATCCCAGTACCTGGATTTGCACATTGTTATCTATGTAACTGGAGTCACACACTGTTATCTATGTAACTGGAGTCACACACTGTTACCCATGTACCTGGAGTCGCAAACTTTTACATATGCACCTGGAGTCACACTCTGTTTTTCATGTACCTGGAGTCACAAACAGTTATCTATGTACCTGGAGTCACCCACTGTTATCTGTGTACCTGGAGTTACAAACTTCTTATCTATGTACTCGGAGTCACACACTGTTACCCATGTACCTGGAGTCGCACACTTTTATCTATGTACCTGGAGTCACACACTATTATTCATGTACCTGATGTCACAAACTGTTACCTATGTACCTGGAGTCACACTCTGTTATCCATGTACCTGGAGTCACACTCTGTTTTTCATGTACCTGGAGTCACAAGCTGTTATCTATGTACAATGAGTCAAAAACTGTTACCTATGTACCTGGAGTCATACTCTGTTATCCATATACCTGGAGTCACACACTGTTATCCATCTCCTTGTAGTCACACTCCTTACACACTGTTATCCATGTACCTGGAGTCACACACTGTTATCCATGTACCTGGAGCCACACACTGTTATCCATGTACCTGGAGCCACACACTGGTATCCAAGTACCTGGAGGCACACACTGTTATCCATCTGCCTGTAGTCACACACTGTTATTCATGTACCTGGAGTCACACACTGTTATCCATGTACCTGGACCAAACACTTTTATCCATCTGCCTGTAGTCACACACTGCTATCCATGTACCTGGAGTCACATCCTTCTCACACTGTTATCCCAGTACCTGGAGTCACACCATTCACACACAGTTATCCATGTACCTGGAGTAACACCCTTCTCACACTGTTATCCCAGTACCTGGAGTCACACCATTCACACACAGTTATCCATGTACCTGGAGTAACACCCTTCTCACACTGTTATCCATGTGTCTGGAGTAACACTGTTATCCATGTGCCTTGAGTCATACCGTTTACAAACTGTTATCCCAGTACCTGGATTTGCACATTGTTATCTATGTAACTGGAGTCACACACTGTTATCTATGTAACTGGAGTCACACACTGTTACCCATGTACCTGGAGTCGCAAACTTTTACATATGCACCTGGAGTCACACTCTGTTTTTCATGTACCTGGAGTCACAAACAGTTATCTATGTACCTGGAGTCACCCACTGTTATCTGTGTACCTGGAGTTACAAACTTCTTATCTATGTACTCGGAGTCACACACTGTTACCCATGTACCTGGAGTCGCACACTTTTATCTATGTACCTGGAGTCACACACTGTTATTCATGTACCTGATGTCACAAACTGTTACCTATGTACCTGGAGTCACACTCTGTTATCCATGTACCTGGAGTCACACTCTGTTTTTCATGTACCTGGAGTCACAAGCTGTTATCTATGTACAATGAGTCAAAAACTGTTACCTATGTACCTGGAGTCACACACTGTTATCCATGTACCTGGAGCCACACACTGTTATCCATGTACCTGGAGCCACACACTGTTATCTATGTACCTGGAGTCACACACTGTTATCCATGTACCTGGAGTCACACCGTTCTCACACTGTTATGCAAGTGCCAGGAGTGACTCCATTCACACACTGTTAACCATATACCTGGAGACAGACACTGTTATACATGTACCTGGAGTCACACACTGGTATCCAAGTACCTGGAGGCACACACTGTTATCCATCTGCCTGTAGTCACACACTGTTATTCATGTACCTGGAGTCACACACTGTTATCCATGTACCTGGAACAAACACTTTTATCCATCTGCCTGTAGTCACACACTGCTATCCATGTACCTGGAGTCACATCCTTCTCACACTGTTATCCATGTACCTGGAGTCACATCCTTCTCACACTGTTATCCATGTATCTGGAGTCACATCCTTCTCACACTGTTATCCATGTACCTGGAGTCACAAGCTTCACACACTGTGATCCGAGTACCTGGGGTCGCACATTATTATCTACGTACCTGGAGTCACATCCTTCTCACACTGTTATCCATGTACCTGGAGTCACATCCTTCTCACACTGTTATCCATGCACCTGGAGTCACACCATTCACACACAGTTATCCATGTACCTGGAGTAACACCCTTCTCACACTGTTATCCATGTGTCTGGAGTAACACTGTTATCCATGTGCCTTGAGTCATACCGTTTACAAACTGTTATCCCAGTACCTGGATTTGCACATTGTTATCTATGTAACTGGAGTCACACACTGTTATCTATGTAACTGGAGTCACACACTGTTACCCATGTACCTGGAGTCGCAAACTTTTACATATGCACCTGGAGTCACACTCTGTTTTTCATGTACCTGGAGTCACAAACAGTTATCTATGTACCTGGAGTCACCCACTGTTATCTGTGTACCTGGAGTTACAAACTTCTTATCTATGTACTCGGAGTCACACACTGTTACCCATGTACCTGGAGTCGCACACTTTTATCTATGTACCTGGAGTCACACACTATTATTCATGTACCTGATGTCACAAACTGTTACCTATGTACCTGGAGTCACACTCTGTTATCCATGTACCTGGAGTCACACTCTGTTTTTCATGTACCTGGAGTCACAAGCTGTTATCTATGTACAATGAGTCAAAAACTGTTACCTATGTACCTGGAGTCATACTCTGTTATCCATATACCTGGAGTCACACACTGTTATCCATCTCCTTGTAGTCACACTCCTTACACACTGTTATCCATGTACCTGGAGTCACACACTGTTATCCATGTACCTGGAGCCACACACTGTTATCCATGTACCTGGAGCCACACACTGGTATCCAAGTACCTGGAGGCACACACTGTTATCCATCTGCCTGTAGTCACACACTGTTATTCATGTACCTGGAGTCACACACTGTTATCCATGTACCTGGACCAAACACTTTTATCCATCTGCCTGTAGTCACACACTGCTATCCATGTACCTGGAGTCACATCCTTCTCACACTGTTATCCCAGTACCTGGAGTCACACCATTCACACACAGTTATCCATGTACCTGGAGTAACACCCTTCTCACACTGTTATCCCAGTACCTGGAGTCACACCATTCACACACAGTTATCCATGTACCTGGAGTAACACCCTTCTCACACTGTTATCCATGTGTCTGGAGTAACACTGTTATCCATGTGCCTTGAGTCATACCGTTTACAAACTGTTATCCCAGTACCTGGATTTGCACATTGTTATCTATGTAACTGGAGTCACACACTGTTATCTATGTAACTGGAGTCACACACTGTTACCCATGTACCTGGAGTCGCAAACTTTTACATATGCACCTGGAGTCACACTCTGTTTTTCATGTACCTGGAGTCACAAACAGTTATCTATGTACCTGGAGTCACCCACTGTTATCTGTGTACCTGGAGTTACAAACTTCTTATCTATGTACTCGGAGTCACACACTGTTACCCATGTACCTGGAGTCGCACACTTTTATCTATGTACCTGGAGTCACACACTGTTATTCATGTACCTGATGTCACAAACTGTTACCTATGTACCTGGAGTCACACTCTGTTATCCATGTACCTGGAGTCACACTCTGTTTTTCATGTACCTGGAGTCACAAGCTGTTATCTATGTACAATGAGTCAAAAACTGTTACCTATGTACCTGGAGTCACACACTGTTATCCATGTACCTGGAGCCACACACTGTTATCCATGTACCTGGAGCCACACACTGTTATCTATGTACCTGGAGTCACACACTGTTATCCATGTACCTGGAGTCACACCGTTCTCACACTGTTATGCAAGTGCCAGGAGTGACTCCATTCACACACTGTTAACCATATACCTGGAGACAGACACTGTTATACATGTACCTGGAGTCACACACTGGTATCCAAGTACCTGGAGGCACACACTGTTATCCATCTGCCTGTAGTCACACACTGTTATTCATGTACCTGGAGTCACACACTGTTATCCATGTACCTGGAACAAACACTTTTATCCATCTGCCTGTAGTCACACACTGCTATCCATGTACCTGGAGTCACATCCTTCTCACACTGTTATCCATGTACCTGGAGTCACATCCTTCTCACACTGTTATCCATGTATCTGGAGTCACATCCTTCTCACACTGTTATCCATGTACCTGGAGTCACAAGCTTCACACACTGTGATCCGAGTACCTGGGGTCGCACATTATTATCTACGTACCTGGAGTCACATCCTTCTCACACTGTTATCCATGTACCTGGAGTCACATCCTTCTCACACTGTTATCCATGCACCTGGAGTCACATCCTTCTCACACTGTTATCCATGTACCTGGAGTCACAACCCTCTCACACTGTTATCCATGTACCTGGAGTCACTACCTTCACACACTGTTATCCATGTGCATGGAGTCACATACTTCACAAACTGTTATCCGAGTACCTGGGGTCGCACATTATTATCTGCGTACCTGGAGTCACACACTGTTATCCATTAACCTGGAGTCATAAATTGTTATCCATCTGCCTGTAGTCACACACTGCTATCCATGTACCTGAAGTCACACACTGTTATCCATGCACCTGAAGTTGCACACAGTTATCCATGTACCTGGAGACACACAATGTTATCCATCTGCATGTAGTCACACACTGTTTCCATCTTCTTGTAGTCACACACTGCTATCCATGTACCTGGAGTCACACACTGTTATCTATGTACCTGGAATAGCACACTGTTATCCATATACCTCGAGTCACACACTGTAATCTATGTACCTGGAGTCACACACTGTTGTCCATGTACCTGGAGTCACACGCTGTTGTCTATGTAGCTGGAGCCACACTCTGTTATCCATGTACCTTTAGTCACACACTGTTATACATGTACCCGGAGTCACACACTTTTATCCATGTACCTGGAGTCACACACTGTTATCTATGTACCGGGAGTCACACACTTTTATCCATGTACCTGGAGTCACCACTTTTATCCATATACCTGGAGTCACACACTGTTATCCATCTGCCTGTAGTCACACTCTTTACACAGTGTTATCCATGTACTTGAAATAGGGTACAAGAATGGCCAATATATTTTCTATCCCACAAATTAAGCAGGACTCAAATAAGGTGACCCACTATAGAAAAAGAAGCATTTGCAATCCATTGTGCAATTCAAAAACTCCATTTCTACATATACGGACAGCAAGTAGTAATAAGGACAGACCATAAGCCACTCAAAGCAATACTTGAGGCGCCAATTAAGAACAGGAAAATAGATATGTGGTCATTAACATTGCAAAATAGAAACATTTGTGCGGATTGGTTATCGAGAATGCCAAGGAAGGAAGGGGAAGAAATAGAACAGAACGAATCAGATACGGATGTGGATGATAGAACATTCCAAATAAATATAATAGATACCAATAGATTAAGCCAAAAGGGGAATGAGACAGAAGAGGAAGAGGAATGGGAGAATAATACAGAGGAGGAAGAGGTAGACATAACAAGGGAAGCACAAAGTAAAGATGAAGAGTTAGGGGAGATAATAAGGGACATAAAGAGTAGAAAGGCGAAGAAATGGAGGAAATTTAGTATCGATGAGAATGGGGGAATATTATTATATATAGGCGATGAAGACGAAGTACAACCAAGGGTGTGCATCCCACAAGTATATAGGAAGCAGTTGCTATCAATGTATCACGAGGAAAATGGGCACATGGGGAGAGATAAGATGCTAGATGCATTAAGAATAAAATACTACTGGCCGGGCTTGTATAGATCAGTAGACGAGCACGCTAAGAGATGCAGAGTATGTAAGACAAGAAACTTACTACAAAAAGGGGGACCGATGATGACAATGGAGAAGCAGTATTTTGCGATGCAAAAGATGAGCATGGATATAACAGGGCCATATCCAACGACAATATCGGGGAATAAATATATACTCCATGTAACAGATTCTTATAGTAGATGGCCAGAGAGTGTGCCAATACCGAACAAAAACACGGACACTATAATAGATATACTACTGAATGAAATTATTCCTAGATATAGTTGCCCACAGTGCATATTAACAGACAATGGAGGGGAGTTTACGAGTAGCAAGTTTCGACAAACATTAAAGAAATTAAACATTCAACATATAAGAACGTCAGTATATAACCCGCAAGCGAACGGGATCAACGAAAGGCAGCACAGAACGCTAAATGACATAATATCCAAATTGACAAGAGGGAGAGAAATAGAATGGGATGTAAAATTGAACCATGCGTTGGCAGCAATTAGGATGAATAAGAACGAGAGTACACAATCTTCACCATTTTTCTTGCTGTATGGTAGACATCCCATGTTGCCACTTGATAATGTGTTGCAACCAAGAAGAAGGTATATGGGGGAAGAGATACACGAAATAATCCTGCAACAAATGCACGACACACACGCGGCATAAGACGAGTATCCGGCTGTGTGACGGCCGGGAGAAGGGGAAGGAAAAAAATAACACCTTTTACACCTGGAGTCACACACTGTTATCTGTGTTACCTGGAGTCCGCACACTCTTCCCTCACTGTTATCCATGTACCTGGAGTCACACTCTGTTATCTATGTACCTGGAGTCACACACTGTTATCCATCTGCCGGTGGTCACACTCTTCACACACTGTTATTAATGTACCTGGAGTCACACACTGTTATCTGTGTTACGTGGAGTCGCACACTCTTCCCTCACTGTTATCCATGTACCTGGAGTCACACACTGTTATCTATGTACCTGGAGTCACACACTGTTATCCATGTACCTGAAGTCATACACTGTTATCCATGTACCTGGAGTTACACACTGTTATCCATGTACCTGGTGTCACACACTGTTATCCATCTGCCTGGAGTCAACCTCTTTACACAATGTTACCCATGTACCTGGAGGCACACACTGTTATCCATCTGCCTGTTTTCACACTCTTCACACGTTGTTATCCATGTACCTGGAGTCACGCACTGTTATCCATGTACCTGGAGTCACGCACTGTTATTCATGTACCTGGAGCCACACACTGTTATCCATCTGCCTGTAGTCACACGCTGTTATCCATGTACCTGAAGTCACAATTTATCGTGACCTAAAAATAAACTGAAACACTTGTTACCTTTTCTGTGTTTTAAAACCACTCATTGCATGTTTGTCTAATTGTTTATTTATTTCAGCTTGTGTTGAACTCATTGTGTGTTACTCTTATCATGTATTCCTTCATTGTGTGTAGATCTCATATTATATTGACTTCATTGTGTTTTGACCTCATTTATTTCGTTTTCTATGAGCTAATCTACTTATGATTATTCACAATATATATTAATCTCACTGTCTTAGTTTCATTTTTAAAATGTGTGTTAACATCATTGTGTACGAATCCCATTGTGTATTGAAATGATTTTGTGTTCACCTTATTGTGTGTTGACCTATTTGTATGTGACCTCATAAAGTCTCATCGTGTTTTGTCACACTCGACAGGAAAAGTAGTGAACAGAACCCGGTCGTGGTTAATGCTGAGGTCAACTGTCTCATCAGCGATAACACCGATGAGAAAGATGCAGTCATCTATACAGACGGATCTGTAAGACGACACCAAAGAAGTGCATGGGCATTTACAGCACGTTCGGCAGGCAGAATTGTCAAAGAAGACAGTGGTGCATACGTCATGACCACGAGTAGTATGACAATGGAGGTGATGGCAGTGACCAGGGCATTCAAATGATTAGAGTCACAAGACTACACCCAAGCATGTATACTGAGTGATTCGATGAGCATGATAAAAAAAGTGGAGGCGGGTTCTGTACGCATGCAATGGGTAGAGTTGCAGAAATCCAAAATACGTAAGGTCACCTTTGTCTATGTCCCTGGACATGCGGGAGTACGGGGAAATGAAAGAGCGGACAGGTTGGCTAGCTGCGCTGTCGTTGAGGACGGGCAACCAATGGATCGGGCGGACATCATCAATGCCCTCCGAGTTGTGGGAAGAGCACAGGACTTCGACAAACACAGATCCACGTCACTTCTTCTGATGATGGGAATGGGAGTTAAGGTGGGCACAGCCAGAAATGAGAAACTTAGTGGCCGTGTAAGAAGACTTATCAACCAACATAGAACTGGAGTCGTCAGTCGCTGGACACTGAGAGAATTGCTGAGGAGGGGGTCTGAGCACCTATGGACATGTTCGGTGTGCAATGATGATGACCCGCAAATAACTCAATAACTCAATTAAGTCTTGTTAAGGATATGTGTAACCTTTCTTGTGCCTTGACCTAATTTCGTTTCTCTTGTTAAGAATTTCTGTATTTATGTTTTTTCAGCCTATAAAGGTATCAACAAAAATCAATATTGCAGCAAATACACAAGCAAATGACAACGGATATTCCGCAGGTAATAATTGTATGAAATATATACTGTCGTTTTATATCTTTTAAATCGAATTCGGACAAGTGCATTTTAAATTCTAACATTCCCAAAAAGCTCTTTTCTCAAAATAAAAATATACAAGAACGAAAGAAAATTGCACTTAGTGGCAGGGGAATTGCGGATTATGAAAGTAAAGTTGCATATCGGCATTTTGTGTACAGAATTTGCATTTTGTAAATTTTATCTTCGAGAGAATAAGGTTTTCGATCTTATTTGAAATCGAAACCTGTCCATTGGTTTTACGATGTTTTTTCCGGGTCTCGAAGTCTAGATGATTGTTTAGTTTAGATGTCACATAATAAATGTACAGATATTCTGCAGTTTGAAAATACACAAATACATTAACCACTACATTTTTGCAAATGGTCCGATTGATTTACAATAAATCAACGGAGAGAAGGAGAAAAGAGGAGTGAGTGTGTTGCACATTCAGTTTATACATGTGTATATATTAAAACAATCATTATTTTTTGGCCATGCAATGAAAAGTGAGCAGCTGGAATATATTGTAACAACTGGGAAACTTGAGGGACGAAGAGATATTGGGAAGCAAAGAGAATAGATACCAGCTTAAGAGAATGGCTTGGCAGAAGGCCAATAACAGAAATGATAAATAATTGTCGAGATCGAAAGTTGTGGAGAGACATTATCACCTACACCAGCAGGCATGGTACTTGACTATGATATATTGAATACAATTTATCTAGACAGTTGATGACATACCTCGGAGTTAAGTTTGATCGTAGACTATTTTCGGGGTCACGTTGACCATGTGATAACAAAATTCCGCAAAGGATTATCCGCCTTGAAGGTCACGACATCTGCCAACATCGAGCACAGGTTAGTTACCCTTCTGTTCCAGGGACTAGTACTCGCACCAATCGAGTACGGCCATGACAATTCTTATTGTCAGTAAGACGAAAATTGACCAGCTGGAGAAAATAACGAATGAAACTATGCGCATTATCTAGGGGTGTACGAGGGGCACTCCCTGTGTTGCAATGAGGTATCTTCTTTACTTTCTAACCATGGATGACGGGACCAAGATCTGGACGGCACGAGCATACTTGAAGATAGGTGCAGATAAAAAGCATACATTGCACCACAAGCTCATCAGAGGACAAGGTGTTAGACTAAAAAGAGGCAAATCATGGCTAGGTCGAGCAGAAGATGTCATCAAACAGGTCTGTGGGCTTCCCAATATCAACGCTGGTGAGGAGTGGATACCGGTGCCTACGTCATTCAAGGGGGCACACTCGACAGGAAATGTAGGGAATAGAACTCAGTCGTGGTCAATGCAGAGGACAACGGTCTCATCTGGGATAACACCGAAGAGAAGGATGCAGCCATTTATACAAACGGATCTCTAATATGACACCAAGGGAGTGCATGGGCATTTACAGCATGCTCAGCAGGCAGAATAGTCAAGGAAGACAGCGGTGCATACGTTATGACTGCGAGTAGCATGACGATGGAGGTGAGTGCAGTGACCAGGGCATTCATCTGGTTAGAGTCACAAGACTACACCGAATTTCTATTCGGCAGAATACGGTAATTGTGATTGTTGTGGTGCGTAATCCATTCAAGGAGCATATCTGTGTAGAGTACTTCTTGCTTTATTCATGGTCACTTGGATGGGGTGAGTGCGGCTGATATCGTGAAGTCGGACAGTATTCACCTGGCCGTTGACAATTTCAGCGAATGATTAAAAACAAATAGGTGTGGGCTAAGTGTTGTTTGGGTTCTTCCTCTAGGCAGTCAGTGCAGTCGAGTTAGCGGGGCGATTACGAATTTCTTGTACATTTCTCTTCATGACGCCATTTAAAAGCTGTAAAGTGGAAGAAAATTACGCTGATAGCGCTGAGAGAAATCTAATATAACAATATTTTCATATGACTATATTTACACACCACACATTTAATCCAGTAAGAAAAGCGGTAGCGAGGGCAATCATCATCACAGAGTAGAAATTAGCACTTTTTGAGGACGAAGGTTCGGTCGCCTTTCTTTTCTATGTAAAACATGTAAGGTCATGTAACAGGGTAAAACCGTTTCATATCCAAGTGGGTTATTTTTAACCAACGACGTCATATCTCGGTTTCGTAGAAATTCAGATTTCGTGCCAAAACTTGTTTAATTATCCAAGGTCTATGTAGACGCCACAAAATTAGGCCAATAACCCACTGATTAGAGATGCTGAAGAGAATGTAATCACTACCCTTTGTACAGTTCCAGCGCGACATTTAATCAACATGAAATAAACAGTGTGGAAGGTTTATTAAGTATGTCCTGGAATAAGTGAGCGAGAATTATAAGAATAAGTCTTCCGAGTACATCGCGATAAAAAATGCATAATATCTGCATGCATAGGAGGTAGGCCGAATGAGTCAAAATATTCAAAGTTTACTACACTGTCGTTATACAACACAGTATGACACTGCCATGTCGCTTTCTTCTGTGTTTAGGATAATCGACTTATGGTTTAGAAACGCTTTATGGAGGGAGGCCCAGTGGTTTTAGCAACAAATTCTCTGTACCCCATTCATTGCATACACACGCTTTTGCTACTCCGTTTGTTAAAGTAACACAGTCTCGCTACCAATTGGTTTATGTAATTGTTTTCAGTAACTTTTCAAATGATCAAGGAACAAGAAACCAATTATAAAATGTACATCAGGCTATACAATCTTAAAATCTGAAGTGTGAAAAGCTATAAAAACAATGAAAAAGAGAAAAGCAGCAGGACATGATAACATACAGATAGAGATGATACAGGCACTAGAAGTTTTGGTATTGAAGTGATCACAGACATATGCAACGATATATACCATACAGTATACACACCAATTGAACTAAAACCATCAACTCTTATTGCATTGCCTAAAAATAATGGTGCAGTTGAATGCAGTGACTTTTTTAATGGTGAAGTTGAATGCAGCAATTTGGATTTAGGAAAAATAGTTGGACAAAAGAAGCCATTTTCTGCATGAGAACATTATTTTAAAAGTAAACAGAAGTAGACAAACCAATATATGCCTGCTTCATAGACAACACCAAAGCTTTTTGATAAAATACACCATAAACAATGCATTTTAGACTGCCTAAAAGATATACAACAGAACCATAAATTTTAAAAGCAATGATCTCTGCAATATGTGCCATTTTGGCATGCAAGTATTCTGTTTTTGAGATTGTGGTTCTGCCCTATGTGCCGTCTTCGGCTCGAAAGGACAATAGAGAGAGAGAAAGAGAGAGAGAGAGAGAGAGAGAGAGAGAGAGAGAGAGAGAGAGAGAGAAAAGATATACATCTAGATGACACGGACATACGACTAATAATTAATTTATACTTGGAGCCAACAGCAATAATAAAATATAACAAAGAGAACTCTACACCCTTTGATATAAAAAGAAGAGTAAGACAGGAATGCATCATATCACCAAGCTTGTTCAATCTATACACTGAGTAAATCTTTAAAAAACATCACAAGGATGCCAGGCCTAAATATTAATGGAAAGATAATCAATAACATAAGATATGCTGACGATACTGTATTCTTCTTTCTTTTCTCTTTCACTGATACCTAAAAGGTGTCGTGGTTTATATCATTTGTCGTTCTTGTGCTGCTCGAATTGTCTGAATTAGTGATTTTCCTTTGTTGTTACATGTCTCTGTCACTGCATCTATCCATCTTCTTCTGGGTCTTCCTCTTGGTCTTTTTCCATGCATTCTTGAGAAGAACGCCCTTGATGGTGATTGGTGAGGATTCATTCTGACCAGGTGGCCAAACCATTTAAGTTGTTGTTGTTCTTAAATGGTACTGTATTACTAGCCGAAAATCCAAAAGATCAACAACAATTACTTAACGAAATAAACATGACAAGCAAAAAAATATGGATCAGAATAGAATCTAAAAAAATACTAAAACTATGATTATAAACAAAGAAAATACTCAAAACCTACAAGTGGATATGAATATTGAAAGAATGGACCTGGAGACAGTTCAGAGCTACAACTACCTGGGACATACTATAACCAGTGATGAAAAACGTAAAACTGAAATAAACAAAAGAAGAGGAATGGCAAAAAAGTAATTTTAATGCCATGAAAAATATACTAACAACAAAACAAATAACACCAGGGCTTGCTTGCGTTCGCCCGATGACTAAAGGAGATGACCTCTTCGTCATCCGCCCTTAAAAGGACGTTCAGTGGGCGTGTCTGTGTTGTGTTGTGGTTTGCAGTATAAGTGTTGTACTTGCGCCTTTTGATATTTTGGCCCAACACATCCGACTTCAGTACGACATCAGGGTTAAAAATAATAGCAAAATGTTATATCTTATCAACATTCCTGTATGGTGCAGAAACGTGGACATTAGACAAGAAAACGGAAAAGAAAATTGAAGCCTTTGAAATGTGAATATATAGAAGAATAGGTAGAATTGGATGGAAAGAAAAGAAATCAAACGATGAAGTTTTAAAACAACTAAAAGTGAAAAGAGAACTACTAAATACAATTCAAACAAGACAAATGAGATTTTTGGGGCATGTTATAAGACATAACAACCTACTAAAAGTAATCTTGGAAGGGAAAATACAAGGTAAAAGAGGCAGAGATAGACCAAGACTAACGTGAACGAGTAACATCAAAAGATGGACAAGTCAGCCTATGACAACCTGCACCATCAAAGCAAGAGACAGAGCGGAATGGTCCTCCATGGTAGACAACCTTCGATGCGGAGACGGAACTCGATGCTAATGATTTTAGTAACTATTTTTTTTTTAAATATGCCCTTATATCCTAACGATTTCAGAAAAAGAGAAAGTCTCACTACCTACATGTTTTCAGAAAAAAATGTTTTTACTACTGAAGTGTTTTCACAAAACAAAGAAAAAAAATTCAATTACCCGAAAGATTGCACACAAAAAAGTTCTCATTACCAATTTGTTTTGTTTTTTATTTTCAGGGAGAAAAAATTCCTACTTAAATGTTTCCATAACAAATCTTCCCACTATCCACATTTTTGCGGAAAGATAAATTATATCTAAAAGTTGTTAAAGTTCAGAAACAAGGCATCGCTACCAAAATATTTTCATTGTCATTTTTAAATTCTCACTACTGCACTGAGTTCAGAAATAAACTCTCACTACTCCACTGAGTTCAGAAATAAACTCTCACTACTCCACTGAGTTCAGAAATAAACTCTCACTACTCCACTGAGTTCAGAAATAAACTCTCACTACTCCACTGAGTTCAGAAATAAACTCTCACTACTCCACTGAGTTCAGAAATAAACTCTCACTACTCCACTGAGTTCAGAAATAAACTCTCACTACTCCACTGAGTTCAGAAATAAACTCTCACTACTCCACTGAGTTCAGAAGCAAATTCATTCTGTGTTGAAAAAATGAACACAATTGTCTTCACAAAATTTGATGAATGTTTTGTTAACGAGTTCAGATTCCTTGTCTGTTTGAAACAGCAACAATCACTAACATTTATAACATTAGCACAAACAATATCATCAATGCTAATGTGTCATAAAAGTATATACAATTAACAAACAATAGCAAAATAAAAAATAAACTCAGAAAATATCAGCGATTATAGATTATTTCACAAAGTGCTAAAATAATTAAACTTACCAACAAGAAAATAATACTAGAGACTCAACAGGTAATTTACAACACGATCTTTATTCACCTGGATGATAGACTCAAGCACACACAAAAAATAGCCGTTACTGAAATTAAATATAGTTATGAAAGGCCTCGGTATCACTGCAAACTAATTAAAATCCAGTATTGCTCAACTGAATGTGCCGGTGGAATCATCCAAATTAATATCTCATCCCCCAAACAAAGAATGGTAGCTGCAGTGCCCATCATAGCAGTCTCAGCACACGCCAAAAGACATAAGGCAAAACCGCACAGAAAGTGAAAGTGAAATCTGTTCCCCCTCATACGATATCATCATTCATGGCAAACAATCGGAATATCAAAACACGATCAAAACGGATGAGATGCACATCTCATAGTCTGTACAGAGAGCACTTAACTCAGTAGCTGTCAACAAGCCGGACTTGGAATATGAGTATCATTTCTAGATATGAACTACTTGGGTTGATTTAGTTCTGTTCAAAAATGCATATTTAGGGAAAATGTTGCAAAATGTGATAAAGAAAACCAAGTGTGTGTTGTTTTATAAATGTGTGATTTACACACACACAAAAATATTTAATTGAAATACAAGTTCATTAATGAGCAAAACCGTAGAGAGAAGTGAACGAATCGCGTATTAACAATATGCATATCTAAATGAAAAGTGTATACAAAGTTTTTGAACAAAATGATATGTCACAACCCATTATTATATCTTAAATGTTTGGGATCATTGGGGCATAGATATCTAAGACCAGCGTTATTCACCTCAATTCAGAGGAAGAGGTATGTTTACAGCACTCGGACAAAATGACAAATAATCAACAACAGAAAAAAATATGGACCAAGGCAGGATTAAACCCGTACTCAGTGACACAGCGCCTTGCCACGAAAAGCCAAACGCTAGGGAACACTGCCACTCAGCTAACTAAAAAATTAGCTTCGTAGGCAATGTCCTTTCGCGAAAGCTTTCCCATGATTATAGCATAAGGCTGCGATCACAGCTCGGAAATATTTTTCCTGTTAAGACAAGTATCACCCGGATAGGGTAGGGCTGAATACTTGCGTTGCAGACGCAAGTATTTCCGAGCTGTGATCGCAGATCGCTTCCACAGTGTGTCCCCGATCCAGCGCCATCGTCTTCATTGCATCTATTTATCCACTGGAATTTGACTGGTACTTTTCCATAACTTTATGTTAGTGATTTTGTCCTGCTATCTCCATCCTTTTATTCTGTGCAAGCATCCAGTAATGAAGGTCTGTCATATAATAGAACTGACTTAACATTGAAGTTGAAATTGTTTATTTTTGTATTGAACCTAATTTCTTTGGATTTCCACATGTTTCCCAGTGCAACGAATGCTCCTCTTGCTTTTGACATTCTTATTTTGGTATCGTTCTCTGTTCCTCCTACTTTGTCTATATTACTGCCCAGATATATGTAAGATTGTATGTTTAGTAGAGGTGTTTCTCCTAATTTTATTTGGTTATTGCCAACTGCATTAATTATCATTATTTTGGTCTTATCTCTATTTATTTTTAGTCCCAGTTTTGTGATCTCTCAACAAGTATTTCATTTTGTCTTGCATCTGTTGATGATTATATAATAGGAGAGTTAGATAATCAGCAAAGTCTAAGTCAATAAGTTACTTGGTCAGTGACTACTGGATACCATTTCTGTTGTTTTGAGTTATTTTCATAATCCAGTCTATGGCCAGTAGAAAGAGAAATTGAGATTGAAGGCATCCTTTGCTTACTCCTGTTCTCATTTCAAATGCTTCTGTAAGCTGCCCTTCATACGCAACACTACAATTCATTCCTTCATACATTTTTCTTATCAGGTTAATAAACTTTATTGAGATTCCGTAATGACTCAGTAACTTCCAAAACATTCCTCTGTCTAAACTATCAAATTGCTTTTCGTAATCTATGAATACGATATAAAGTGGGGACTGTAGTTCTAAGCTTTGTTCAACTATTATACATAAGCTAGTTAGATCATTGCAACACCTGTTTGTCCTAAAGCCTGCTTGCTCACCTTTCAAATGTTTCTCAGCGGCCTCTTTTAGTTTCTCCAGAATGATTCTGCACCCAGTGGCACTCTAGTGAAAATGTCACCACCAAATGGCACTCTGGTGAAAAACAGTCACCAGCAAGTGGTGCGCTATGAAAAAGTCACCAGCAGGTGGTGTTCTAGTGAAAAAGCCACCACCAGTTGGTGCTCTAGTGAAAAACAGTTACCACCAGGTGTCACTCTAGTGAAAAACAGTCACCACTAAGTGACACGCTATGAAAAAGTAACCATCAGGCGGTGCTGTAATGAAAAACAGTCACCACCAGGCAGTTTACTATTGAAAATGGTGTTCACAGGGAGAAAGAACGATTTTGTGTGCTGGTGTACCTGGTGAAGAAACCCATTGTTCTAAATCAATTCTGAGCACAGAGAGCCACCATGAGCTACAACAATATATGAGCGTTATATTCAATTTACCAGGGGAGAGGGATAAAAGTAAAAAAGGCAAACCTTTGAAAGAAAAAGAAATGCTGAGGTTAGAAGCAACAAAACAGGTATCAGCTCCCTTGCTAAGATTGAGAGGCTCGACCAGAACAGGAACATGCAACAAGGTACAATGCAGGCCCTATGCAAAGTCTGATAACAAAGATCGTCGTACATGGAGAGTTTAGAATTGTTTCCACGTGTGCTATCGTTTGCTCTAAAGGAAAATAGATCTTCCCATTCTTTTATAAATCCACATTTCAAAGGCGTCAGTTTTCTTCTCTGAAAATCTCGTTATAGCAGATACAATTGATGTAAAATAAGATAAGAGAAAACAGATACTGGGAAACATTCAGCAGAAAAAAAAGAAATGAACAGAACTGACAAGCAACACGAGTAACTGGCAGCAATTCAAACAAACAAATATATTCAAGTCTTTACTGCCTGCTGATTCAATGAGCACCGAGTGTCATTTCATTAGAACACCATATAATAGATTGATGTTAAATGTTTGATGTGATTTATATTTAGACTTTGTATTTAGATTTATCACACCACAGCACCTTTATAATCAACAACGTTAATCATCACAGACTATTCTCATTCATAATACAAAATCAAGTTTATTGATCTTTAACTTGGCACGCGATACATAATAGTAGATGCACTTCTCTTAGAATTACTGTTCCTTAATTCTGGACATTCATGAGACTATCGCCGAATAATTATTGAAATGTCCACAATTGCTTATTGTCTGTTAAAAAATGTATAACTCTATCTCTCTCACAATTTACTTACAGCTTGTTCTCTGAGACACAACTTGAAACACTCTAAAAAAACACTTTCACAACTAAATGTTCTCTATGTTCTAATTCACTTGTTCTGATTCTTTCTACTGCTTAACAAATTGCTACTACTCTTCTAATGATGGGCTTACTAATTTTTACTACCTAATTCTCTTATCTGCTCCTTACAAACTTGACTGACTCCTGTGCCTAACTAACTGACTTCCTTGTCTGTTCTAACTGCTTAAAACTTAAAACTACTAATTGACTGCGTTCGGCAGTTAGGCCGAAGCCGGACTAAGCTTACTAGTCTACATTCGTGACTAGCTCTGTCTTCCTCCTAACTGCTTGACTTATCTTGTGTGCTTACGTTTTTATATTGAAGTCTCATTTACCGCGCTGTACGTCCGCAACAATCATCATTCAGTGGTTTTGTCGCGAAGCCGTCGTGAGATGACAATTTGCTGCCTCTCCGACCAATCAGAGTCCACTGTCCTGAATCACAGTTGACCCAGAGGTGACCTATGTCTCAGACTTGACAAAACAATCTGTTTATGACTCCGAAGTAACCTCTGGTCAGCTTGACCTCTCCTGAGTTTCAAAATAATGATGTTTACTTCATGACTTTGACCTGTCCTGGAAGTTGTTTGTCAACCTATTTATCTAACGGGTCAAGCCATGTGTTGACTCACAATTTCACAACTAAAAAATTGCCATTCTCCCTAAACTTGTGTCTGACTACTACCCTTCCTTCATCCCCACCTACTCGTCAACTGACAGCTAGAAGAATTTTCAATAGCACAACTTTCCATTGCCTTCCCATTGCTTACGACTGTTACTAACTACTGTCAAGTTACTAACTACTGGCGTCTGTTATACCACTGTTATAAGCTGTTAAGAAAGGGGTGCCGAATGAGTTACCTGACCCATGCTTTAATCACATATACTGTTACAGCCACCTGATGGTGACCAATGTGGAGCTACATATTCCATTCCATGGCAGTATAAAACATATAGTCCACACTTTCTTCCTATCACTGTTCAGTATCACTAAGAAACAGCCAAAAGTTTAATCATCATTACCAAGTACCATGCCTGTTGGTTTAGGTGATCGTATCTGTCCACAACTCTCAGTCTTAACAGTTATTTATTATTTCTGTTGTTGACCTTTTGCCAGGGCATTCTCTTAAGCTGTCTGGTATCTTTTCTCTTTGCTTTCCTCTACCTCTTCGTCCCTCAATTTTTCCAGTTGTCACAATATATTCCAGCTGTTCCCTTCTCACTACAAGCCCAAAAAAGGATTATTGTTTTTTCCTAATATTGGAAATTAGGTCTCTTTGGCCTTTTTCAGAAAATTTGCATTACTCTTCTTTAAAAGTTTAATGGTTGGAGTTAATTTCACTTTGGAGTGTACCGGTCTCTCTACGGAGGTAATAGGAGAACAATACACCTTTCAAATTTAAAATAGTGATGTAACAATATGCCCAAAGTGGTCCATAATAAATTAATAATAAATAACACGTCATATCCACATTCACAAGTAACAGTTTTCAATGAAGAAATTTCTACAGAAGGATTATTTTTTTTAAAATTATTATTATTTCAAATAAAACTAACGATTACAAATAAAACTAACGATTACAAATAAAACTAACGATTACAAATAACACTAACGTAACGTCACATTTTATAAAAACATTGTACATACTTATACTAATGCACTGATTAAGAAAACACGTGTATATTTCAGCAAACATGCAAAGCCATTACAAGGTCTAAATAAAATTTGCCCCAAAACCAAAACATAAAAACAATTTGACATAAACAAAAGTATAAAACGCAAGCAAATGGTTATGTCATGAACAATAATTTGTACTCAAAGAATGTATTAAATTAAATACATGACATGTTCTCACCCTGTTGATGCAAGTTCAGTTCTAGACTATCTCCGATGCTCTAAAAATAAGGAAGACAAGATAAAAACTCTGATGATGTTTGTGATCAATCTGCGGCCTCGGTGGGAGAGTACATTATTCGTTGAAATTGTCGACGTCCAGTTGAAAGAAGTCCTACTTTACGAGATCAGTCACACCGACCCCCATCCAAGTGACCATAAATAAAGCAAGAAGTAATCCGCTCAGATTAGCTCGTTGAATGTAGTATTTACAAAAACAATTATTGTCAACTGCTGATCAATCTGATATTAAATATCTGTAACACAAACAGTTATATAGATGACATCGTTTGTGTGTGTGTTCTTAACCTTTTTAATCTTGTAAACTCTGTATTTACACGAGGTAGCCCCATTCTGAAGGCCTACTTGGCCGAAACGTTGATTTTTGTTTTGTAAATTACCACGTAAAGCTGGTACCATACCACTTTTTGCTTCTTTTTTAAAATTGTCTATATTGCACTCTAATGTCAAGTAAGTACCTCATTGAACGGACAGGTGTATCTCAGGTGCATCTGAGAACTGCCCGCAGGCCCTCATTCTGAAGCCTTTCCAACCTTGGAGCACCACAGCCTGCATAGAGGAGAATATAGTAACGATTATTGGAGGTTTGCCCTGGCCATGATTTTGATCGTGCTGACATATCTCCTTGCCTTTTGGATGATATTGCTCACGTGTTGATTGAAAGAAATGACCTTATCAAATTGAGTTATTGAGTTATTTGCGGGTCATCAACAAAGCACTCCGAACATTGGCTTTATCTAATGTTACTGACAAATATTGTGGGACTTAATAGTTGGACTTCTCACGATAGTTACACCTTTGCAGTTTATGACTGGGAGGGTGTCTTTAACTATTCTGTTGTTTAGCGAACACCACATTACAGAAGTCTTGTTTGGGTTAATGTGTGTTTTGTAGTTGTTGCACCACGTGGTTATCTGATCCACACTCTCTTGCCTAGTCATTTCTGCTCTATCGGGACCTTCTATATACATCATAATGTCATCTGCAAAGACGAGAGAGCGACCTGGTCAAATACAATTCAATTACGCTATCCTTGCAGTATACATTTTGAACAAAGCAGGTGATAACGGTGATCCTTGAGTTAACCACGACGATGTATATCTCGGCTCAGATGTCCAGGTACTGAAACATAGCGTACAAATGAACCCACGACGAGCTCTCTGTCTCATTAAGAAGGTGTACAAGTGTGCCATTGTCCACTCGATTGTATGCATCCTCAAGATTGAGGGCAGCCATTAAAGTAAGTAAAGTAAAGTACCCCCCGTCACGCCAAGTGGCGTATAGGGAAATATGGTGTTAGTGACCCTATATTTTACAGACCTTCAGCACATGATTTTTGGGGTAATGTGGTCGGTATTACGCCCGTGCTGCTTTTACTTTCCCAGAAAAAATCCGGTACCCATTTAAGGCTGGGTGAACCCGGAGCCGTCGGTTGGGATCGAACCCTACCCCTTGTCCGTAGTAGTCCAGTTCACTAACCACTGAGCTATCGCGGCTCCTACTAATTTTTAGGGAATTAGTAAAACCCAGGTGTCCTCGCCAGGATTACGAACCCCGGCTGTTGCCGTGGTAAGCCAACCGCCTATCGATTGCGCTAACCGGACACCCGAGGGCAGCCATTGCCGGCTCCTATTTCTTTTGAAAGAATACGTAGACGTCATATGCAAGAATAGAGACATTAGCAGCAGTACCTCTGTCCGCCCTATACCCACCTAGTGTGTTTTTATAACAATCCTTTCATATCAAGATGCTTCGCTAGTTTTTGGGGACTATTTCGAGAACCTTCATAGACGTTCTGCAGAGTAATAATGCGATATCCACTCAGTGTGGACTTATCTTTACTTTTTTCTAAGCAGGCTTAGGGAGCGGAACCAGATTGCTTTGCAAACATTTTCCAGGGCGTCTCTGGTCCTGATGCTCTGATTGAAGTCCGCCGTAATTTTCACTACAATTTTAGGAAAAAAACTGTACCTTATACCATCCTGCCCTGGGGCGCTGTCTGTGACATGCTTGATAGTGCGAACTATATCCTCAAAACTGATTGGGTCATCGGAGAGTGCTTGTCCCAACAACATTGATAGTGTGTTTCTAACCATCTGGCACGAATCGATGTCGCTATGTTTGTGTAATGTATCTCTCCAGCAAGGTCCTGCCTTTCTGCTCGCCTGTGAGTAGCATTCTGTCCTCACTGTCCTTAATGACTTTGTTAGCTCTATAGCATGTTGTCATCTTCATGCGAACATAGAGAGACCAACATTTTATAATCCTGTATCTGATGCCATCGCCTTCATGAACCAAATCAATCGCTCTCAGCCTTTACTGCCAGTTGTTAGAAATTATTGGTGGGCTTTTTCGTGTCCCGCTCAAGATCCGTCATTCGACAAGGGTTATTAAGATTCAATTTATATCATCATCATCATCATGTGCCATACCGGTTGGCGTAGGCGATCATGTCCCTCCACAATCTTCTATCTACAATTCATCGTATCAGTTCTGTTGTTGACTGTTTTCCATGCCATGACACCAACTATATATTATAGTACAGAAGTCCACTTGTCGAATCAACAATGAGTTAAAACATAAAACTACGAATATTACCTTTCACTTTCACGAATCGAATGCCAATCGATCGACACACGCAGCAACAACTGACTGCCATCGAGCCATTTATCATCAATTATACCGCCCGGCCCCCAAAAATTATATTATAATATCTGCCCATCATGCCATTAATCCTCGACTAGTACGATAATTACCATATAATCTCTTGGACCGACCAGTCATCGATTATTGATTTTATAAATTCCTATATACCTTATATAGCCACGGCTTTATCGATTAATTAATTGATAACATAAAAGTAAGTAAAGTGCCCCCATCACGCCAAGTGGCGTATAGGGAATATGGTGTTAGTGACCATAAATTTTACAGACCTTCGGCACATGATTTTTGCGGTAATGTGGTCGGTATTACGCCCATGCTGCTTTACTTTACCAGAAAAAATCCGGTACCCATTAAAGGCTGGGTGAACCCGGAAGCGGTTGGTTGGGATCGAACCCTACCTCTTGTCTTTTGTAGTCCAGTTCACTAACCACTGAGCTATCGTGGCTCCCTGATTGTTAACATATTTCCTTATATAACACTACAACGCTACACTAAAATAGAATTAAATAGGGTTCTCATGATGTACTACTCATACCTCTGATTTAATAATTATTGTTTTTGGGCTGAAATGCATTTACATTAGGTTGAGTGTTTGAAAGTAACCGATTAACTGCACTATAACAAACATATATTGCACCTTTTATTATCTTTTTGTTCAACGACGGCTTAAGAGATACGGCGATAGTAGAAGAGTTGTTGTATGCCACACAATTTGGTATGTCATCATAGCATAAAAAAAAGTAAAGTACCCCCGTCACGCCAAGTGGCTTATAGGGAAATATGGTGTTAGTGACCCTATATTTTACAGACCTTCAGCACATGATTTTTGGGGTAATGTGGTCGGTTATACGCCCGTGCTGCTTTACTTTCCCAGAAAAAAATCCGGTACCCATTTAAGGCTGGGTGAACCTTGACCCGTCGGTTGGGATCAATCCCTACCCCTTGTCCTTTGTAGTCCAGTTCACTAACCACTGAGCTATCGCGGCTCCCCGTCATCATAGCATATGTCACATGAATTGGTAGGTATGTCATCATAAAATAACATATATTGGTACATCATCATAAAATGATATGTTGCAAAAAGTTGTATGTTGCAACTGCTAAATCTTCATTTTACAAATTTGCAGGTTCCATGGCTGGACTGGGCATTGCCATGGTTGTCATTGGAGGAGTTGGAGGCGGTGTTGGTGCATTTTTCTTTCTCAAATAACTCGCTTCTTTTCGTATTTCATTTCATTTCATAACTGTTGTGTTTATTGTTAACCTATTTTTCTGGATGTTTTAGGAAGGTGAAGTAGTTATGACTTATTTTTAATTTACGCATCTTTAGTTTATGAACATAGTTTCTTCTTTTGCAGTGTCCGCTGAGTTAGTTATACCTATTTGTATGTATGGCAAAGTTGTCCTGAACTAATGTCACGTTTTCCTCTGTTGATTTATGAGGTATTTATTTGATGTAGGCGTGAATAATTGTAACTACAAATGAGCAGATATGCGATCAGTTTTACATGAGCACATTAAAGAATCCTCGTCCATACTGATGACGTTATGCCACATACTGCTGAACACAGTTTAATTGAATTAGCTTTTTCCTATTAATGTTAACCACGTGATGAAAAGAGGCAACAAGAGAATTTCAAAGCAAGTCCTCAAACCTTGACATTGAGAAACACAAGTTCTCTTGCTGGAGCTGAGAGGCAATGATAGCTAGCACAAGTTCTTTTGCTGGAGATGAGAGGCAACGATAGCTATCACAAGTTCTCTTGCTGGAGCTGAGAGGCAACGATAGCTAGCACAAGTACTTTGCTGGAGCTGAGAGGCAACAATAGCTAGCACAAGTTCTCTTACTGGAGTTGAGAGGCAACGATAGCTAGCACAAGTTCTCTTGCTGGAGATGAGAGGCAATGATAGCTAGCACAAGTTCTCTTGCTGGAGCTGAGAGGCAACGATAGCTAGCACAAGTTCTCTTGCTGGAGATGAGAGGCAACGATAGCTAGCACAAGTACTTTGCTGGAGATGAGAGGCAACGATAGCTAGCACAAGTTCTCTTGCTGGAGATGAGAGGCAACGATAGCTAGCACAAGTACTTTGCTGGAGATGAGAGGCAACGATAGCTAGCACAAGTTCTATTGCTGGAGTTGAGAGGCAACGATAGCTAGCACAAGTACTTTGCTGGAGCTGAGAGGCAACAATAGCTAGCACAAGTTCTCTTGCTGGAGATGAGAGGCAACAATAGCTAGCACAAGTTCTCTTGCTGGAGTTGAGAGGCAACGATAGCTAGCACAAGTTCTCTTGCTGGAGATGAGATGCAACGATAGCTAGCACAAATTCTCTTGCAGGGGATGAGAGGCAACAATAGCTAGCACAAGTTCTCTTGCTGGAGTTGAGAGGCAACGATAGCTAGCACAAGTTCTCTTGCTGGAGCTGAGAGGCAACGATAGCTAGCACAAGTTCTCTTGCTGGAGCTGAGAGGCAACGATAGCTAGCACAAGTTCTCTTGCTGGAGTTGAGAGGCAACGATAGCTAGCACAAGTTCTCTTGCTGGAGATGAGAGAATTCCTGCCCTTACCGTATTCGGCTCAAAAACATCATATAGAAACAGATAGATTATTTCACATTTTTTTCAAATCTGTCTAGCCTACCCACATGTATATCTTACTCTTTTATATTACATAGTCAGTAGATTTGTGTGAAAACAAGACTACATTTTGACAAGTGCCTATGCATCATTTTATATGGATTGTGTTATCGGGAAGGAAATAAATATTGTCATTAAAAAAGAAATTGCAATCTTGCCACTTCTACACGGAACACTTTTGTCTCAGTTTTGCTAAAATGTTCGTAGAAATATATCCAAATCCAACTTTGTTTTTAAGAAAAGTGTACCAATCAAATATTTTTGTGAGTGTGTATTTTTGTTTTGTTTTGAATAAACATAACAATGCAATAATCCACCTCTGTTGAAGTATGTTTGTATTAAGTGACTGCTTACTTATTTGCATTCTTACTAACCATTAAAACCATAATTGAGTTATGAGTTATTTGCGGGTCATCATCATTGCACTTCGAACATGTTCATAGGTGTTCAGATCCCTTCCTCAGCAATTCCCTCAGTGTCCAGCGACTGACGACTCTAGTTTTATGTTGGTTGATAAGTCTTCTTATACGGCCACTAAGTTTCTCATTTCTGGCCGTGCCCATCTTAACTCCTATTTCCATCATCCGAAGAAGTGACGTGGATCTGTGTTTATCGAAGTCCTGTGCTCTTTACACATCTCGGAGGACATTGATGATGTCCTTGCGATCCATTGGTTGCTCGTCCTCAACGACAGCACAGCTAGCCACCCTGTCCGCTCTTTCATTTCCTCGTACTCCCGCTTTCCAGGGACATAGGCAAAGGTGGCCTTACGTATTTTGGATTTCTGCAATGACTCTACCCATTGCATGCGTACAGAGCCTGCCTCCACTTTTTTTTATCATGCTCATCGAATCACTCAGTATACATGCGTGGGGGTAGTCTTGTGACTCTAACCATTTGAATGCCTTGGTCACTGCCATCGCCTCCATTGTCATGCTACTCGTGGTCATGACGTATGCAACACTGTCTTCCTTGACCATTCTGCCTGCCGAGCGTGCTGTAAATGCCCATGCACTTCTTTGGTGTCGTCTTACAGGTCCGTCTGTATAGATGACTGCATCTTTCTCATCGGTGTTATCGCAGATGAGATCGTTGACCTCAGCATTAACCTCGACCGGGTTCTGTTCGCTACTTTTCCTGTCGAGTGTGACAATACACAAGAAAGTCCCCTTGAACGACGTAGGCACCGGTATCCACTCCTCACCAACGTTGATATTGGTAAGCCCACAGACCTGTTTGGTGACATCTTCTGCTCGGCCCACCCATGATTTGCCTCTTTTTAGCCTGGCACCTTTCCCTGTGTTGAGCACTAGGTGCAATGGATGCTCTGTATCTGTACTAATCTTCAGGTATGCTCGTGCTTTCCAGATCTTGATTCTTTCATCCATGGTTGGAAAGTCAAGAAGATACCTCATTGCTGCACAGGGAGTGTCCCTTGTACATCCCAAGATAATGCCCATGGCTTCATTCTGTATTTTCTCCAGCCTATCAATTTGAATAGCACTGACAGTAAGAATTGCCAGGGCATACTCGATTGGTGCGACGACTAATTCCTGGATCAGAAGAGTAAGTAGCCTCTGCTTGATGTTGGCAGCTGCCAAGACCTTCAAGAAGGCTAATCCTTTGCGGGATTTTGTTATCACATGGTCGACGTGGTCCCGAAAACACAGGCTGCGATCAAACTTAACTCCGAGGTATGTCATCAACTTGTCCCTGGTCACCTCATCAGCTCCCATTCGTACTACCGGTGTGGTCGTATTAACGATATGATTGTTAAGGGAGAACCATGCAACTGATGCTTTATTAGGATTAACCAAAGCACCTGAAACCCCACACCAGGAAGAAATGCGATCGAGTTCGTCTTGCATTGTGGAGGCGATTCCCCGTCTGTCTCTTCCCTGTCGATATACCAGAATATTATCATCAAAGGTCATAGTTCTTCCCCTCCCATCCAGCTGTTTTTCCGTGATCGTTAGTGTGTATACGTGAAATAGAACTGGTCACAATGGTGAACCTTGTAATACCCCTGGACAAATGGATGTTACCTCGGAAGACCAACTTCCACATCTGAGTATCACCTTCCTCTGAAACAGTGCCACGGCGATCCATGTAATGAGGAAGGGGTGCACCGCCAGTTTGAGGAGCTATGAGATATTCAAATGGTACCCTGTTGTATGCATCCTTCAGATCTATAGCAGCAGCACATGTCTCCTCTCGTCTATGGAAGTCTTCGAAGACGTCGTAGACAAAGACTGCCGCATTGAGCCATGTCTCTTTCTTATATCTATAACCTCCAAGTGTGGGTGGGAATGCATGTTTATAATCTATATATAAATATGTAATTCTGCCTCTTTTTAGCCTGGCACCTTCCCCTGTGTTGAGCACGTGGTGCAATTGACATAATCCATCTTTGATACTGATGAGGACAGCGCCATATGAAGACTTTTTAAAATGCTTGGTAATGACATGACCCACCTTTTATGTTTATTAAGTAAAAAAAAAAGTAAGTAAAGTACCCCCGTCACGCCAAGTGGCGTATAGGGAAATATGGTGTTAGTGACCCTATATTTTACAGACCTTCAGCACATTATTTTTGGGGGTAATGTGGTCGGTATTACGCCCGTGCTGCTTTACTTTCCCAGAAAAAAATCCGGTACCCATTTAAGGCTGGGTGAACTCGGAAGCCGTCGGTTGGGATCGAACCCTACCCCTTGTCCTCTGTAGTCCAGTTCACTAACCACTGAATGTTTATTAAGTCTGAGAAATTTAAAACGTGTACGACCCATATAGTATTGACATTGCACACCTTTGATATTTATTAGGAGGACAGAGAGTAGAAAACGCCTTCAAGCCGTCAGTCTGTATTACTGCGATAGAACAATGGAGAATAGCCAGTATTATTAAGTTTTAGACTTGCGGAGAGACAGGGTCATTCAGAGAGAAGTCTTAGATTTTTCTAAAAAAGATTATGGGTTTTAAAAGATCAGTGCGTGTTAGGGAGACGACGGTTAGGAGTATCATATTCCACAGAAGAAATAGTTGTTAATACAAATTATGCACAGAAGTTGCATTATCGTGAATATCATTTTATATTACAACATGAAGTTATGCTAATTACGAAACCTGGAGAGTGTCATACCATCGACACTTGCCTTAAGATACGAATAAAATTGTCCACTAGCAATATATAATTTGATAGATTCTTAGACGTTTAAAGCATATACTTCTGTGTAATCAGAGTCTTTTATATGCAAGCAAGACATTAATCCAGATGAGTTGTTATGTGTAACTAAAGAGCTCTGTAAATAAACTTCAGACCGTAATCAAGACTGCAGTCTTCGAGTTGTCACATGAAGTGGTGAGCAGAAGTGTTTTTCTGGACATTTGGATTTGCAGTTTTTTTGCTTTGTAAATTATTCATGTAGCGTGTTCGTCACTGGCACAGTTTTGCTGACAAAGTGCAAGAGAAATGAAGAGGCGGCGGAGTTTTCCATTTTGGTGCAAGTTCGATCTCAACAACAACAACAACAAAATGTAGGTAAAATGTGAAACTCTTACCTGAACACCATATGGTGTTTAAAGGTTTTGACATGGAGCCTTTATTCTTCAGCACTACAGAAACCACTCCGCCCTTCCCTGCACTCTAGAAGTGTGATAAATGCTGGCCGGCTTGGATGTCAGCCCTGGTGGTTTGGGTTCATTCATTAGGTCGCCACATCAAGGTTGGCTACCATAGGACGCCATTTTAATTGCGATAGTGCATGCTATCATAGATTCCTCTGTCCATCGTTTGATGTTATCAGTCCACTTTAGTTTCAGAGAACTTAAGAGAAAACAAAACTGAAGGACGCCTGCACTATCTTAAAAATCACATCAACAATGTAATTCTAATTATTGAAAAAAATCAACATGTTTTATACATCAAATAAAAGAAGATTGAAGTAAGAGTACATATATAATTTTTAAAATGCTAAAATAATATAATAATTATAAAGAAGGAATAAGGTTTATAAAAAAATGTCTCAGAAACTGCGATAAATAAAATTGTTCTCAGTTCTTATTTCACTTATGATAAGTGACTTATCAAATCTTGCCATATGATCGTCCATTTTCGCCTTGTCATTATAATTAAATCCTTTCATAATTAATAATTGTGGACACACACACAATTTTCGTTCACAATTATCACATACAAAGCTAAAAAAACGTACTTTCTTATGTTTATAACCTTATGTGCCACACGACATGGACAAAAGTCTATATATATTGTCATATAAAAACAGGAAAGAGTTAACAAAAAGCCGGTAAATAAAAACATTTACTCCGAGACTAAGTCATAATCGAATATTATAACAATTGTATGCTACGATTCGTTATAAACATTAGAATCGATTACGAAATTGTTTGCAATAAATAGGGAATAATAGAACAAAGAAGTATGTGTTAGCACTCGGAAAAATTGACAGACAAACAACAATAGAAAAAAACGAAGAACAATATATGGTCCGAAGCGGGATCGAACCCGTACTCCCTGGCACCGCGCCTTGCCACGAGAAGCCGAACGCTTGGCACACTGCCACGCAGCTAAAAAAATTAGCTATTGTAGCAGTGTCTTACACGAAGGCGTTCTCAATAACTATAGCATGGGGTAACGATCACAGACCGGAAATAAATTGTATATTTGTACTTTCCTATTAATGCAAGTATCTCCCAGTAGGGCTGCAGACAAACATTTATCAATAAATGCAAACAGAGAAAAACCGACATCTCTGGGGAGAGTTCCAAAAAGGTACCTCAGAGTTATTCCGTGGACCGAAATCGCGTTCTTAAACATATCGATAAATCCCAGTAAAACCCAAACCGACGACTCAGAACTTGAAGAAAAGGAACCACATCTTTGTTATTGTACCAAACCAAAAAGTCCCTAAAGGTCGTCTTCTTGTTTTCCAGATCTTTGTACAAAGAGCGTACTCCTCTTCCGAAATATTACAATTTTTTTTTAGTTTGGAAAAAAGGCCGAGTTAGGAGGTGGCTGCGTCTCGTTCAACTTGTTTAAATCGGTTAAGTACTCGTAAGAGAAAACACCCTTTGTCTCCTCTACTTTATAAGCTGCCAAGTACTTGCTGTAACTGAAACCTGGCGCTAAATAATTTACGATATCTAGGAACTTTAACTTCTCTGTCGCGAGGCACATAATATTATTGTTTCGCTTAACTATAAAATTTATTTCAACGAACCTGTTTTCTTCATCTATCCACTCCTCCTCATCATCCTGTCTCTCGCCTTCCTGATCGTGCTCCTCCTCATCATCCCGTCTCTCGCTTTCCTGCTCCATGGCCTCAATATAGACATCACCCTTTCCAGCTATTTCGGGAGTGGAGGCGCCAGCGAGGTAATGTATAAAATAGTGCTTGATTAAATTTATATCATACTTACCCGAGTTGAAACCTATGACCGAGAGCTGTTTCAAGTAAGCTTTTAGACGTCCTCTGAGATCAGACTTCTCTGGATCACGCCTTTCCGCACACGCAACCAGCTTATGAAATAGTTCTTTGTAATCTTTTTTTTTAATTTTGTAAGCCGCCTTTGAGATAGAGTTTAGATAATCAATCATTTTATTTACCAACTTCTGGGGATCACCCTCGGTGACAAATAAGACAGTTTCTCTAAACCCCGGAACGTTTGATGCAACGGATACGGACAAAGGGACATGTTTTGCTAACAATTTGTCGTTTCAGAGGCACCTTTTGTGGTGGGCAAGTCGCTATTATCAAAATAACCCTCGTAATCAAATATGGCCCTATAGGGATAAACGAAACCGCCGAGCACGTCAATACCTTCTTCCTCTATTGCATCCGCAAGAGTCTCGCTAGGTGTTAAATACCACATCTAAAAAATATTTACGTTTACCCCAATTGCATATTTGTTCATGGACAATCAAATTGGCAAACCGAGCCCATAATTTCCCACACTGTGTACAAGACAATGCGCTAGCAACTTTATTAATATCAGTAATGTACATGAAATGTTCCTTGTGAAACAAGACTCGCATAGTATTATCATGCGATCCAGTGATTCTTGGTTTGGGACAGAGGGCCTCTTCATCGTTGAACTTAAATACATCAATGTTTATACCAAAACATTCCTCCAAGTTTGGTAGTTGTTGTAAAGTCACCCCTGGAAAAGTGTCCACGAAAAGTATGTCCCAATGTAAGTGCCACTGACTCACGAGTTGGCGAGTTGTTAATTCTAGATTGTCGATATCTCTCCCTTTAAATAACGCCAAACAGCGGAATAAAAAACACAGATTGTCATTATAAGAAGTAGAAGTATTCCGAGTTTTCTGCAAGGTGTAAATGTACTTGTTGTTACCAATATGAGGCGGTAATTCCTCCAGTCAATATCCAATAGGGAAGCCATGTATGTGGAATAAATAGAAACTAGTGGCGGGATTGCTTTCCACCTTCCACTTAGTATCGGGTCTGTTGAGCATGGCAATGTCTACGGGATCGTGTTCCTTTAGAGAATCAACGAATCTAGTGAAATCTCCAAGATTATTGATCAAACGGGGGAACTCGAGAACAGCTGCATTGTTGAGGGAAGAGTGGAAGAAGCGTAGATCACCGGTGTCCCTGTGTCTGAGGGTTAGGTAGTGACGATAGTTAATTTTGAAACGAATTGTCTGACCGTCAAACACATCTCTTAGAAGAGCAGACCAGTCTGTGGTGAATGGGCGATCAGGTGAGTGGAAGAATGTATATGTGGAAACTGTCTTGTATAACAAGATGTTTTATTTACAATCGTTGAACATATGTGAATGATTTAGCGTTTGACCTCAACGCCTTGTGTTGAAGTGCTGGCACATAGATTGCCTGGAGGCGTCTTGCACCGGACAGCTCGTCCTGCACCCTTGTCAGCCCTGGACCGAGTGTGCGGGCCTGGACTCGGGATTCTGTAGCCGCTTATCTGCCTTCTACTTGCCGGATGCTGGAATCATCCATTGTTCGTACACACACTTGTCCGTCTGTCGTGATCGTATGATAGTGTATCTCGCGCTGTTTGGTTGCTAAGCTCGTTTCGACATAAACGAGCAAAAGTTTGGTGGCCCACCCAGCTTCCGTTCTTCGCTGTGCACAGACATGGTTGATGATGTTGGTGTAGAATGTTTTAGTCTCCTATGGTTGGCTAAAGAACTTCGACTCGTATACGTACGTTGACAAATGTCACAGACGTGCCGTACAACATGATGAGCAGCTAGAGTGTGCTCCAACAAACTTTTGCGCCATTTAAATCTCTTTGGACACAATGGACACTGATGTTCTCCAGAAGATACCTCGTTATGAGAAACCATCTGGAGAAAAACAAATAACCCTTTTGTCAACAATACTTATCAAACCAAGTTTTGAATACATTAATAACATTGAATAACAAGACTTAAAATACATACTTTTATCAAACCAATATAACATGAAAAATGAAGGAATTCAACAATACTTATCATACCTACTTTAAACACATTAATAAAATTGAATAATCTTTTATTGATAACCCTATCATACTTAAAGAGAAAACAAAAATATTCCAACTTACAATGTAATATATAGTCTCAATCCTATAGACTGAACACTAGTATGACTTTCCTTGAAATCAACCAAACTTATAACATGAAATCCCTCATGGGTCTAGTTTAAATGTTAACTGGTAACAGATGTATAAATTATCCAATCAGCGAGTGCCTATGACATACATCTGAATTAACCAATCAGAGAAAAGTTTTGCTATGGGAGGTGGAGTAAAGAAATGACTGACAGATGGATTAACCAATAAGAGAAGCGGGTAAATACTGGCCTCATTTTCACCTTGAAGTGCCGTCGAGTCTGTCTCATCGGCTGGGTCGTGAACTAGGGGTGGTGCTAAATTTCATCATATGTAGTGGCTGTTGGGTCAGCGGTGGGGCCAGGTAATACGGGTGGTGAGTTATTCGAACTGACCCCTGATGCAATTCCAGGCTCTTCTGATTCGTTTATGTCGCAAAGTACTGGGGAGGGTGGTGCAGAGTCAGTTCCCTCCCAATTGATGTATTCCTTTATTCGATGGGTTATGTGGTCTGCACAGAAAGAAAACCACATCATCCTTCTTGAGCTAATGATATAAATATAATTTATTTGCGTATTAAGACGCTCCTCAAACTCTAGAAGACACGAGTGAGGTAACTGTTTGTAATGTTTCACATTACACCCTTACCAATAGTCGTAAGGCTGATACTGTAAAATACACAGCACCTTGTCAAATAAAAGGTATGGTCTGTTAGATGTCATTTTACAATTATCTGTAAAACAAGAAAACCACATCACAAACATTTGGAAAGGGACAGCAAATTTAACAAAAATGATACAAAATACTTAAAAAGTGCTAATACCCAATAAAAGTGTCATTAGTAATGATGGACCCTAGGTGGAAGCACTCCTTCACTGCTTTGATAGCTGGTCACACAGGATGTGGAAAAACAGTATTTGTACAAAAGCTTCAACAGAATCTACAAGAGCTAGTTTTTCCGGTACCCGAGGAAGTTATATGATGTTACGGGGAATGGTAACCAATTTACGAGACTAAATCGAGGCTAAATTTACGAGACTGAAAGTGAGATTTATTGAGGGTCTACCAGATATCGGTAACATGGAAGGGGGTAAGAAGAGAAGACTCGTCATCCTCGATGACTTGATGTCAGAAATGGATGAGAGGGTAACAAAATTATTCAGCAAAAGTAGTCATCACAGAGATATGAGCGTGATCTAGATTATTCAAAATCTGTTTGGGAAAAATAATGAACATTGAACTATAAGCCTCAATACACATTATATAGTTCTTTTAAAGAACCCGAGAGACGGAAGTCAAATAACCAGTCTGACTAAACAAATGTACCTGGGTCAAGTGGCATAGCTCCAAGAGAGTTTTAAGGACGCGACAGCGTCTCCCCACTGTTATTTGTTGGTTGATCTTCTACAGGAAACACCGGATCATCTGAGGCTGAAAACAAAGATATTTCCAGAGGAGAGACAAATCGTCTACGTTCCAAAGTAACAGAATGGAAGATTCACTAAGACGACACGGTGAAATGTTGAAATGTCTGCGCTCCGCCACGCCGAGTGCTTTACGAGCCATATTGAAAATGGCCTTTCCCGAACTCATTCGCTTTTTATGCGAGTGTTGTCATAACATATTGAAAGGTAATGTTAGACTCACTCAGCGACAGAAGTGCGAGCTACGTCGACACAAGAACAAGCTGAGACTCACTAAAAAGAAAGTCTATAAGCGGAGGAAAGCGATTCTACAAACTGGTGGATTCATAGGTCCTTTGATCAAACCTATATTAAGTATTCTCGTTGGTGTATTAGGTCTGTAAACATGGCAAAAAAATGATCTTGATGGACCCTCGGTTGCTCGAGGATCTGAAACAGACTACAACGTATACTCCACCTAAGGCGATCAATGACAACTTGACAGATTTAGACGAAGAAATGCAACATATCATAAACCGCGATGATTTAGCTCCCGCAGATAAGGCCAGAGTGTACCAACGTACTCTGCAACAGTATTTAACTAGAATGAAGCAGTATAAACGACGTCCGTTGGGGTCAGTCAATATCATTCACCATAACTCGTCAAGAGAAAGAATACCTTCTCTTCCACCACCACTTGATGTACCACCAGAACAAGCCTAGGCACCCGAAACCCCAAAGACAAGTGATGAAAACACTTCACGGCTAACCTCGTATAAACTGAGGTCCAAATTAAAAAGTCTAAAATCCCAACACGGAAATGGGAAAGGTGGGGAAAGTATTGAGACGACGTTACTTTGACCCTAGTCAACCAGGGTCGTATAGTGGTGCAACAGCCTTGCAACGTAATAGCAAAGTAGGTATTAAAGAGATCAATCGGTGGTTGAGTCACCTAGATACCTATACCCTTCATTCGACACAAATTTGAAAGGCGTCCCATTATATCGAGTATACTTATACTATTATATATAGTATACTTATAATATTATATTATATTATTATTATTATACGAGTAAACTTATACTATTATTATAATAGCAATACCAAGCAGACCTAATCGATTTAAGACATTTGAAAAAACACAATGATGGGTTCTATTTGGTTTCTTGTGTGGATGTTTTCAGTAAATAAGCGTGGGCAGTACCAATACGAACTAAAACGGGGAAATCTTTAGTGGCTGCTGTTGGTAAAATATTTATTGATGTGAAACCTGCGAGTTTTCAAACCAACAAGGGGGTCAAAGTTTCTGAACAGAACATTTCAGAAATTCCTCGCTGACAATGTTCACTTTTTCACTACCCAGAACGAAGATATTAAGGCTGCTCTTGTGGAACGTTTTAGCAGGACTCTGAAACAAAGGATGTGGAGATTTTTCAAGAAATCCAATCGACTTTGTTATGTTCATTTTCTACCCGCCCTACTTCGAAACTATAATCATTCGTACCACAGATGTATAAAAATGGCACCTGTTGACGTTAGCAGAGATAATCAAGAACAAGTGTGGAACACGTTGTATAACAAACACAACTTGAAATTTGAAGGACCCCTGTATAAGGCGGGTGATCGAGTTCGACTGGTCATGGGCAGAGTTAATTTTAAAAAAGATTATGCCCCAACTTGGACGGAGGAACTCTTTACCATCAGTCGAGTAACTGAAACAAAACCCGTTACATTTGTGCTGAAAGATTATAAGGACGATGAAATAGAGATGTCATTCTACACACAAGAAATTTAAAAAGTCGGAGACAACCGCTAGTATAGGGTCGAGAGGGTTATAACCAAGCGTCGCACTTCAGTAGGACGAAAAGATAGTTTAGTCTGGTGGTTTGGGTATGATTCCTCATTCAACAGTTGGATACCGCCCAAGGACATTGTCAGATACAAAAACTAGAGATAGCAGAAGAAGGTGAATCTTTTGAAGATCTGTTTTGCAAACCATGAACTCTGGTGGGGAGAGAATCTCGCTCTGGCCAGTATTTGGGAAAATATTTCCCCGTTTAGAGATGTCTTTATGTGTCAAATGGTGGTTATATATGCCGTTGTCGCGGTCTCGCTGTTCAAACTGTCCACCGAAAAGCCAGACGCGAAGGACAGAAAACTGTGGATAGCCCTAGTGAGCAGTTTTTTGGGTTTCATGCTCCCGAATCCAAAGTTGCAGACCAGACGGTGAATCAAGGAAGATGAGTTTTTATGTCACGTTACCCAGCAACGTCTCTATGGATTTTTTTAAGGATAATAATCCCGGCCTCTTTTTCGTCAAACTTCCTCAGACCATTGACATTTCAACACAATATGAGATCGCACTGGTCGAGATACAGTTTCCACTTAATTTTTTCAATATGATAGAGTCTGGATTCGTTACGAGCCTCTCAGTAGCAACGAAATTCGTAATGTTAGATCTTCCTTCACCGTGACCCTGGCACCCGGGTTATACAAGATATCAGAAGCTTTCATTGGTGCATTGAGTGCGTTGATCGTAAGCGAGGAGTTGAATGCAGGTGCAAAAGAGGCCAAAATGAGATTTCTTTATGCGAAAGAGGCGAATAAAGCCATCTTTGAACACTACGAAAAAAAAGTCGTCGTTACCATAAGCGACACATTGAGAAGTATCTTAGTCTTTCCCACGACATGCATAACAGACGCCGCTCCAGATATCTACAGCGTGGGTGAAATGGACGTGGAAAGTGTTGCGAAAAATGTCTACGTCTACTGCTATTTTACACTGGTTAAAAAAAGGGGGTAACGACTTACTCAGAGAAGGCGTAGGGACAGGTCTGCAGGTTGCGCGTGACGCCTTAGCCGGCAGAAATGTCGGTGAGGCTTTCAAATCAGGAGCTAAAGAGGCCGGCCTGTGGTTGTTAGACGTGGCTGTAGACCACCTGACTGTTAACAACCAATCAGGAAGTGGTTTACGATGACGAATCAGAAAACGAGTTGGGAAGGCGGAACAACCCGGACAACCCGTTACTAAGAGAATAAAACCATGAGTTAGACAGTCCCCCTTCATTTTACAAGCACGAGGAGGACGAAGCTGTCGGTAACAAAGGATATATTGGATTAATGATGTCGCTCATACACTCCAAGTCCCGTGAATGTATTTACTCTGGTTTGGATTTATTTAGTGTTCCACCGTCTCTGACGGCTGTAGACTCGGGTCACTTTACTGAAATCCGACCTCTCGCCTCCGTAGTGCATGGAGCATCCATCGAGTTTTTCATTTCTGGAAACAGTGAAGAGTATCTAGATCCTTTCAACATGTTTTTGCATCTGCGGGCCAGGAGACTCTCCCCAATGGTGATAGTTTACCGTTGAGGGATGTTTTTGCACAACCAAGACAATTTATTCTTGTCTCAAACGCCAACACGTATAGTGATCTTATCTGATTACCGCTAGTGCCTTTAGTGGAGTATATAGCACTAAACCGTTCAATTTTCAACACTTTGGTTTGACTTAAATGAACCTGACGGTTGACGGGAGATGTGTTTCCGGAAAGCCCATAACTATGGACTTTGAATGAAATCACTATGCGTGAGCCTTTTTTGGTACAAATTTGTCCATGGATCAGATTGGTAGAGACGCTGGAAATGGTGTTGATTATCAACAGTTCAAGGACGGCTTTTGTTTATTTGGTTTTGATCTCTCCCCCAGCCTGCTAGACGGATCCCAGTTTCAGCTAGCCACAAGCGGACCCTTGTCGATAGAGCTCAAGTTCGCCGCTCCCACAACAACTCCCCTACTCTACGCCGAGTTGGATTCAGTACTCGAGGTGTCCAAGACACGACAGATTCTAATAGACTACGCTGTTTGAGAAAATGAACACGGGGGAAAACGAACATTACAGTCTCTTGATGTCCGATGTTTTCGTTCGACGTTGTTCCAAAGTTAGTATTCTCCCACGAAACCACTTACTGCTCATCATCGACCCAACCAAGACTGCAGCCTTTGTCATAAACACCGACCCTGCCCACAAACCAGGTGAACACTTGGTGGCCCTCTTTTACAACGGTTTTGGACAAATAGAGTATTTCAATTCCTACGGTTTACCTCCCAGGCACATTGATATTTTAAATTTTATCGAGAGGAATTCACATGTTCCATTCGTCTACATCTCTCGAGTGTTACAAGATTTGTTTAGCAACACATTATATTGTGTTGATTATATAATTTTAAAGTGTCGTGGTGCGAGCATTAACATATTTCTCATGCCATTTTCAGCGAGATAACATATTAACGACCGTATCATTTATCGTTTGATGACTCCATGGATGCATCGGCTTCGTGGAACCAACTTCACGTGACTCATCGTATATGGCGGCTCTCTGAACATGTCTTAACACGTCAAATAACGTATTGCATTAGTTACTATAAATAGACGGGCCACGCCCCCTTGATACATCGTATAAAGGGCAGCCGTTACTCAGTACTACTGTACACGGAATGTCAGAGCCCTGCTACCTAGTGGTGTGTTTTTAGAACGGAGTCGTCTAGCTTGAATATGCCAGCTTCATTTGATTTTGTGATCGATGGATTTTCATGTCTCGAGCCAATGAGAATATAATTCCATTATCAAAAGATGGCGTTAAGGCAGTCTCAGTTACAAAACATAAGGACATATCGTTGTAAAAGTCTACTTAAGTTTCCTACCAGAGCTGGAATAACACTCTCGAGAGATGAATTTACCACACTAGTTGATATGTGAGATAACATTTTATCAGATTATGATAACCTCAACTACACTATGCCTCTTGATGACCAACCGAAAGATCCTAGGGACATGGATGCCCCTAGTGATTCAATTTCCACTCAGTCTCCAATTAACTATGCCGTCTTTGATCAAGGATTTGTCAAAATGAAGGGTGATAGTGTTTTGAACGGTGTTTGATAGATTTGTTTGATAGAGACATCAACTCAAACAGACAGTTCCAACAAAGCAAGGAAACCCACACGAGTAAAATTAATAATTTCTGCAGCAGGACAGTGATATTTTTATTATTTGGTCTATACACATGTCTATGTTTTTTATATGTGTACTTTCTCAGTCGTGATCTATTCATATTTGTAGTATTTAAATCATCATTGTTCAATTATAAATATTTGAATGTGTAACATGTGCTGTCTACGTTGATGTTGTATTAAAGTAAATTTATGTTTTATTGTAAAAAAAAAATAAAATTATATAGAAAAGCAACATATTTGTTTGTTTTATTTGCTTTGCTTTAATTTGTTTTAATTTTATTTAATTTTAAAATTATTTTAGACTATTCGTACTTGTATTAAAATAAACAACGTTATAGAATATATGATAAAAATAAGGTTCTACTTACGGTTTATAAAGAAATTCACTTGTATACAAGACACTTGTTGAAACTGCTTCAGAGACTGTTGTGAGAGTATTTGACTTGGGACAAGAATCTACTTATATACAGTTCTATACTCTCTGTATAATCAATTACTTTCCATTACAAGCCGATTAATTTCCCAAGCGTTGCACTTTAAAACATCGGTACCGTAAAATTCCCCTGCAGAATGTCATTCCATCGTTCAGATGTTAAACTCATTAGCGCAGTCGACGTAGACGGCTAGGCCGGTGTAAGGTACTGAAGCGAAAAATCTCACAGAGAAACAGGGTCTTTGACGGGGTACCTGTTAAAGTCATTAACACGCCGGTATCCGTGTTACGGACACGCCGTCAATTTGGACATTAATAAATTTGCTGCTGTTTACTCCACGCGTTAAACTCGTTAACGCGCCTTCGTGTACATACCTAGGCATGTGTAAGTGTTACGGACAAGCACTGAGTAAGTTATTACCTTTAGATGCAAAGAAATTTTAGGTATACATTAAATGTTTTCTTGAATAACTATAAGACATTTGAGAGAATGTACAAAGAAAGAATGTGAAAGCTATGTCACCTCGACGACACATTTCACCCACGCCCACCCTTCACGAAGCATCACAACAGATCACCCACCCCATTCCCCAAAAATTTCCCCCATCTACGATGAGAGGTCAACGAGAGGTCATTACGACCTTCAGGTATACTAAATATATAAAGAAAAAAAAACTTCGTGTACACTAAATATATAAGTGAAAAAATCTTCGGGTAGACTAAATATATAGCAAAAAATCTTAAGCTGGCCGAATTTTGTTTCATATAATGCTGGTACTATTCTACTACTATCAGACTAGCAGAGGAGGAGATAGACGTTGCCAGCATCCAGGAAACTCAACTTAATCCTCAGCACAGATTTATGATCAGGGGTACCAAACATTTAGACAAGACAGGGAAGGTCACAAGGGTGGAATTCTTATACTTATTAAAAATTCCATCCCAGCAAAACTGATAGATGTAGTCACAAACGGAGAGGCAGAGATCATTGCTACAGACCTATACATTAACTCCGCTAGTATAAACATATTTAACATTTACTGTCCTAATGACAAATTGCTGAAACTAGAATCAATAGAAATATAACTATCAAAGTGTTTGGTAGTAGGAGATTTTAACAGCCACTCTGATAGATGGGGATATAAGGAGTCCAATGTTCGAGGTGAAGAATTGGAAGAATGGGAAATAGACAACAACCTATTCCTCATAAACTCTAGGGAGGACCCTCCAACCTTCTACTCAAGAAGATGGAAAACAACTTCCACTCCCGACCTAGCATTTGCAACTGGAGACATATCTATCAAAATAACCAGAAAAGTGCTGAACCAACTTGGAGATAGTGACCATAGACCAGTCAAACTTTAAGTGGCTCTTGCTAACAAACAGGAGTTGCAAATACCTCTTCCCGCTGGAACTATAAGAGAGCAGATTGGACAAAGTTTGCAAGGCTCACTGATGCATATACTGCGCCTATCAACACCCACGAAAAGAAGGTCAATAATATGATAGAGCGGTTAACAAATGGAATTCTGAGAGCTGCTAAAGAATCCATTCCTAGAGGAGCAAGAAGAAACTACAAGCCATACTGGAGCAAAGAAATACAAAAACTAGAAGAGGAACTGGACTCTGCCAGAGAACTAGCTGAAACATCACACAGCACAGAGAGAAACATTGCCTACAAAGTAGCCTCGGCCAAATACAGACGTGAGGTCATGATATCAACAAGACAGAGCTGGATAGACAAAACAGAGAGCCTTAATCTAGACAAAAATGGTCATAAACTATGGAAACTTGCGAAAGCTCTGAGCTACGAAAACAACTGCCGACCTCCAATATCATTAGCACACAATCACAACATCCTCACAGGCAAAAGGGCAGCAAATCTACTGATAGAGACTTACAAAAACATTAGTAGAATAAACATTCCAATAGTCAAGCAGAAAGCTGCAAGATGGGAAAACCAAGATGCAAAACACATGCCTTTAGCACCAGAAGAGCATCAGACGACCATCTTTAACCAAACTGAATTAGATGTTTCCCTCAAAGGATTGAAGCTCAAAGGTTCCCCTGGTAAAGATGGAATCTCCAACAAAATGTTCCTAAATCTGGGACAGAAAGCCAAGAGCCAGCTTGTAAGGATATAAATGCTAGCTGGAAGAGAGGTCATGTGCCGGCAATCTGGAAAGAAGTTATTATGGTGCCCATCCTCAAGCGTGGAAAAGACCCACTAGACCCAAGTAGCTATAGACCAATTATCCTACTGAGCTGTCTGAGTAAACTCGTGGAAAAGCTGGTTAACAGAAGACTTATGTGGCATTTGGAGACAAAACAACAAATCGTACCACAACAAAGTGACTTCCGTCAGCACGGATCAACTGAAGACCTGGTCACCTACATTGCACAGTAAATAGAGGATGCTCGACAAGAAAAGAAACACACAATAGCAGTGTGGGTCGACATGGAGAAGGCTTTTGATAGGGTATGGCGAGAGGGTTTAAAGAACAAGCTTTTTAGACTAGGCATCCAGGGTCGTTTAATTGGGTATCTCAATACCTTCAGGATAGAATGGCCAGAGTACAAGTTCAAGGTCAACTAAATAAAAAGGTCTCTATCGAACACGGTATCCCACAAGGCGGAGTCTTGTCCCCAACATTCTTTTTAATTTTCATAAATGACATTGTAATGGGCATTCCACCCAGAATACACTCAGCAATATACGCAGATGATCTGGCGTTATGGGCTCGCGAGGAATGTATTTCGGTGGCTGGACCCAGGATGCAAGATGCACTAGATGAACTTGAAAAATTGACGAACACCTGGTTCTTACCAATCAACGAAAAAAAACTACATATACAATTTTCATCCTATCAAAAAACACACTCTCTGCAAACTTGAAGATAAAAGACCATACACTCCCTATTGACCAAAACCCAACATATCTAGGCGTCACCATGAATCGCAGAATGACTTGGAAAAATCACATAGAGCAATGAAAAAACAAACAGAAAACGAGCTAATATTATGAACAAATTGGAAGAAACGGACTGGGGGTGCAGACAGCAGTATTTTGAAAAGACTATACGTAGGAAAAGTCAGACCAGCTCTAGAGTAAGGAGTCACAGCCTGGGCTATGGCTTCTAAATCACACCTTAGCAAAATTAACAGAACACAGAACCAAGCTGCCCATATCATCACTGGTGCTATGAAATCTACACCTATCAAGACTCTAGAAACAGTAACAGGTTTATAACCCTTAGATGACAGACGGGTCACTAAAGTATTGCAACAAGCGGAGAGATATAGAAGGCTCCTTAGCCACCCTATGCACCAAAGAATAACTGGTTCCGGAATTGTACGACTAAAGAGGAGCAACTTCGCTGCAATTGCCAATGAACTAACTACTGGAGACCCAGTATTTTCCCAAACAACATTGAAACCCTTGGGCCCATCTGATATGTCTCCTCATGGAAAAAATAAAATACCAGAACTTAAGGAAAATATAACAGGGATAATGAAAAAAGGCACCCATTCAGACACAGAAAGAAAACACGTAGCAGAAAAACACATACACGATACCTACCCACAGGACGCTTGGTCCCACATATACACAAATGGCTCTGCTACAAATGCCACCAGAAATTGAGGGGGAGGTGTGTTCTTGACGTTAAATAATCAGGACAAGCTCACCAAAGTCAATAGCTTCTGGAAAATTCTCAAAGAACTTTAAACCAGAAACTGAGGTCATCAGAGATGCTGCAACACTGGCTACTCAACACAAAAATAACATGCACAATAAATTGGTGATTCTGACTGATGCATTGTCAGCATTATCAACTCTAAAAAGCCCTAAGAACAATGAACTAGATGACTTGAGAACAACACTGGGCCAACTATGCAATAACTTCCAGAGAGTAGTCATTCAGTGGATACCATCATCACATTGTAATATACACGGGAACGAACGCGCAGACAAATTAGCTAAAGAGGGAGGGAGATTACCACAAGAGAACCATCCGCTCAGTTATGATGAAGCCAAATCCATCCTCAAGGGTCAGTTCCATGAAAAATGGAAACGAGAACACCCAAAGCATAACGAGAGTGACGGATACCACCAACTATCAAGAAGGGATCAAGTCATTATTCTTCGCCTACGCACTTGCCACAATAGAATGAGAAATTACATGTTCACCAAATTCAAAATAGGTATATCCAGCATGTGTCACCGTACACTGGACAATATGACTACAAAACATGTTCTACAGGATTGTCCCCAGTACACAGATCTGAGAAGAGCAATGTGGTCCACGCCCACCTCCCTGGAAGAAAAACTATATGGGGCAATCGATTCGCTTAAACCGACAGCTGACTTCATGAGTGAGTCTGGAATCCTACTCTGATTGAGTCTTGATCGCAGACAGACAAAAGTATCTCAGAGATGCCAGGCCTGAACATTAATGGAAAGATAATCAATAACCTAAGATATGCTGATGATACTGTTCTACTAGCAGAAAATTCTAAAGACCTACAACAATTGCTTAATGTGATAAACATAACAAGCAAAAATATGGACTAGATATGAATATCAAAAAGACTAAAACTATGATCATAAACAAAGAAAATTCTCAAGACCTACAGGTAAATATCACAGTTGAAGGAATACATCTGGAGACAGTTCAGAGCTACAACTACCTTGGACATACTATAACCAATTATGGAAAATGCAAAACTGAAACAAACAAAAGAATAGGTATGGCAAAAAGTAATTTTAATGCCATGAAAAATATACTAACAACAAAACAAATAACAGTAGGACTGAAACTAAGAATAGCAAAATGTTACATCTTCTCAATATTTCTGTATGGTGCAGAAACATGGACATTAGACAAGAAAACAGAACAGAAAATGTGAAGCCTTTGAAATGTGGATTTATAGAAGAATAGGTAGAATTGGATGGAAAGAAAAGAAAATAAATGATGGAGTTTTAAAACAACTAAAAATAAAAAGAGAACTACTAAATACAATTAAGACAAGACAAACTAATTTTTTTCGGGCACGTAAAATGACACAACAGCCTACTAAAAGTAATATTGGAAGGGAAAATACAAGGTAAAAGAGACAGAGGCAGACCAAGACTAACATGAACGAGTAACATCAAAAGATGGACAAGTCAATCTATGACAACCTGAACCATCAAAGCAAGAAACAGAGTGGAATGGCGATCCATGGTAGCCAACGATCGTTGCGGAGACGGCACTCGATGATGACGAAATCGTCTTGTGAAAAGAGGCGATTTCGAGGAATCAGCTCCGAAAGTAAAGGCAAATGACATCTCACGAAAATATTTTATTTTTACTACAAAGTAATAGAATGCTATTTCTAAATGTCAAATTCTGTTTTCAAAAAATTGCTACAGATTATAACTTGTTTCAATTTTAAAAGGTTTCTTAATAAGCAAGTCATTATCATCATGTGTCATACCGATTGGCTTAAGCGATCATGTCCCTCCACTATCTTCTATCTACTCTGCATCGTATCATTTCTGTTGTTGACTGTTTTCATGCCATGACACCACGCTATCCAGTATTTTCTCTATTTGTCGTCCGCGATCTCTCTTTCCCTTTATTTCACCAGTTGTAACCAAGTATTCCAACTTTCCTCTTCTCATGATGCGTCCGAAAAATGTTGATTGTTTCTTTCTGGTGTTTTTTAGGAGTTCCCTTTTTGTGTTGGTCTCTTTGAGAATTTCTTCATTCGTCTTTTTATCTGTTCTATATAGCACCGATGAACTCTCTTTCTCATTTTTATTGACATAGATTTGTTGCATAAGATATTTTTCATTTTCTGAAATGCTATTTTGGCCTGAGCTATTCTGCTTTTTATTTCTGTGGTGCATCTCCCATCTGATGTTATTATTGTGCCCAAGTAGTTGACGTGTTGCACTTGTTTCAGATGTGCCCTGTTTATTTTTATGCTGCATGGTGGTGATGATTGTTTCTTTGAAATGACCATTGCTTCTGTTTTCTTATTATTCAGACTGAGACCTTTTTTGTTGCTTTCTTTTACTATTATGTCTATCATTTCTTGTAGTTCATTCTCTGTCTCTGCTATTAATACTGTGTCATCCGCATATCGCAAACTATTTATGTTGTGACCGTTGACTTCAATTCCATTTTTGTCTACTATTGATCTCATAATATATTCGCTGTAAAGTGAAAACAAATCCAGCGACAGAACTCAGCCTTGTCTGACTCATTGTTTTATATATATTGGAACTGTCCTGTTTGGTTGTTCATTCGTATAGCTGCTGTTTGTTGCCAATACACTTTTTTATGATTCGCAGATCCTTGTCATCAATGTTTAATTTCTCCAGCATATTTATTATTTTCACATGCTCTTTGTCAACTGCTTTTGTGTAGTCTAAAAAGCACATATATAGATCAATAAGCAAGTAACAAAACTAAAACTCGGTGACCGTCAGCTCTACAGTCGATTGACGCTGGTCCTGTTAAACAAATCCAGGAGACAAATAATAATAAATATATATTATTATAGAGCAAAACTTCCGAGGCGATAATCAACGAATCAATTCAGAGGAAGATGTATGTTTACAGCACTCGGAAAAAAAATTACAAATAATCAACAACAGAAAAAAAAAACAAAGAACAATATATAGTACTAAGCAGGATCGAACCCGTACTCCTTGGCACAGCGCCTTGCCACGAAAAACCAAACGCTATGGAACACTGCCAACTCGACTAACAAAAAATTAGCCATCATTGGCGAAGTCTTTCACGCAGGTGTTCTCATGATTATAGCATAGGGCTGCGATCACAGCTCGAGAATAGATTGTGTATCTGTATTTTTCCTATTCAGACAAGTATCTCCCGGATAGGGTAGACCTGAATACTTGCTATGCAGACAAACATTTAGGATGAAACAGCACGAATAGTAGTTTCATATGGTTTATGTTTATCAGAATACATCTCCCCTGATCCGGTGTATCTCATTTCACAAAGCCCCAGTAAATTTAAACCCATTCTTTTAATTTCTTGTATGATGTTTTCCATTTTCCCTTTCTGCATGAGTGTTCTCACATTCCAAGTACCTATCTTTAGAGTTTGTTTCATCTTTATTTTGCTTACAGTAGCTTGATGACGATCGGGTATCACCTGTAGCACATGATATCCCCTACCGAACGAGGGTTTTCCATTGGAATCCCCCTTAACGTTGTTGTCGTGATTTTTATTGTGGCGATTCATGATTGTACAAAGAAATTACGACGGTGGCTTTCTGTTGCCTTCCGTCGATTTGTTTATGGTTGGCTCCGCTAGCCTTTGACTAAAAAGACTCATCCACAAGGCACTGGGGTTGTTTTAGTTCGGGGTACCCTCCCTTAGCCTTTTACTCTCCCGAGCTTAGCTGCAAGGCAGCAGGGCAGCCATAGGTTGTACCTGACCTGACCTAGCAAAAATAAATGACTCAGTCTTAATAGCAAAAAGACAGAAGTAATGGTAACAATAAAGAAAAAGACATCACCTCAGTGCAGAATAAAGACAAGTGGAACAATATTAAAACAGGTAAATGAGTTTAAATATTTGGGAACTTTGTTAACCTCAGACGAAAGATGTACAAAAAAGGTGAGATGCAGAATGGCTCAAGCAAAAACAGCTTTCCAGAAAATGAGGAAGATACTATGCAGTCCATTTTTGACAATAGATTGACGGATCAACTGAAGACCTGGTCACCTACATTGCACAGGAAATAGAGGATGCTCGACAAGAAAAGAAACACACACTAGCAGTGTGGGTCGACATGGAGAAGGCTTTTGATAGGGTATGGCGAGAGGGTTTAAAGAACAAGCTTTTTAGACTTGGCATCCAGGGTCGTTTATTCAATTGGGTCTCTCAATACCTTCAGGATAGAACGGCCAGAGTACAATACAAACAAGAAAAAAAGTTCTTAAATGTTATGTAGAGCCAGTCTTAACATATGGATGTGAATCTAGGACAACAGACAAGAAAATCATCGGAGTCTGTAGAAATGTGGTTTTACAGAAGAATGTTGAGAATACCATGGACAGCTAAGAAGAGTAATGAAGATGTTCTGAAAGAGGTCAAAGCATAAAGAGAGCTAATTTCCAATATTAGAAAGAAAAAATCATCATTTTTTTGGCCATGTAATGTAAGAGAAGAACTGGAATATATTGTAACAACTGGAAAAATTGAGGGACGAAGAGATAGAGGGAAGCAAAGAGAGAAAATACCAGACAGCTTAAGAGAATGGCTTGGCATAAAGTCAACAACAGAAATGATAAAGAACTGTCGAGATCGAAAGTTGTGGAGAGACATGATCACCTACGCCAGTAGGCCCGGTACTTAATGATGATGATGAAGACATATGGTGCATATAGCATAGCGTTACGATCACAGCTCGTCATACAGATACACAATTTATTCTCGAGCTGTGATCGCAACCCTATGCTATAGTCATTAGAACACCTGCGTGAAAGACATCGCCAAAGATGGTTAATTTTGTGTTAGTCGAGTTGGCAGTGTTCCCTAGCGATTTCGTTTTTCGTGACAAGGCGATGTGCCAAGGAGTACGGGTTCGATCCTGCTTAGCACTATATATTTATCTTTGCTTTTTTTCTGTTGTTGATTATTTGTAATTTTTTTTCCGAGTGCTGTAAACATACATCTTCCTCTGAATTGATTCGCTAAACAAATCCAGCCGTATAGTCTACTCACCAGTGGTTAAAAAAAAAATAGTAAAGATCCCCGTCACGCCAAGTGGCGTATAGGGAATATGGTGTAAGTGACCATAATTTTTACAGACCTACGGCACATGATTTTTGTGGTAATGTGGTCGTTATTACGCCAGTGCCGCTTTACTTTCCCAGAAAAATCCGGTACCCATTTAAGGTTGGGTGAACGCGGAAGCCGTCGATCATGATCAAGCCCAACTTCTTGTCCTTTGTAGTTCAGTCCACTAACGACTGAGCGATCGCGGCTCCTTGTTCACCATTGGTACTTAAGGTTTAAAGAAAAGTGTTTGTGAGCTTCGTGTTTTCTTGTCGTCGGGTGTCCATTTAAGGTCTATCCCTTAAGGCGGTGGGTGTCATGTTCCTCCATGACCCTCGATTTTGTGAGGTGTCATAGTTCGACCATTCTCTTCCCGTGCCACTGCGTTAAGCCATTCCGCATCTTTTTCCTTTGTCTCCTTCTTTCTCTCCAGCCTTCAATTTCTCCTGCTGTTACAAAAATCGTTCTACCAACCTCTTCTCCATACAAGACCCACGAATCTTGACATTATTTTCTTAAGTTGTATAATCTTCCTCTCTTCATTTGTTTTTTATTACCTCCTCTTTGGATTTGTAATCCTAAAATCTTTGCTAGTAGGTGTCATGGCGGTTGCGTATAGATAGTTTTTTTTCTGACTCGGCTCTTGCTAACGCGACAGTCTAGTTATGAAATAATGTGCTGCTACTCCCTGTTGTAATTATATTTACTTCTGACGAGCGGATGGACTGTGAACTTTATCTATATTTAAGTGGAATATTATTTATTTTTCTTGTGAATGCGTGTAACCTTTCATCGATAGGTCAACGTGTGTTCGCGGTTCGATAGGCAAACATCTATTTTGATAACAATGGCGCCTAGAGGGAAAGTCCAACCAGAATGTACACAATCTGCGATGGTTGATAGGGCGGAAGAATCATAAATAATCAACGGCCCAGAAAGCGAAAAGAGAAAAATATGTGGTGTAAGAAAGGAGGCATATTCAGGGCACGAAAGACGAATATGGCTGACCACAGTGAAAAAGATTGGAGCCTCATCACGTACCATTCCAAAGAAAGCCATTGGGTGAAGTTCTAACTTAGGTCAGAAAAACAATATACAGATATGCACGTGTAGTGTTAGGATTCTTTACCAAGAAGGAAAACTGGAAAATCTAGATTTTGGGAGCATGTTAAAAGACACAGCAGCCTACTAAAAGTAATCTTGGAAGGGAAAATACAAGGTAAAAGAGGCAGAGGAAGACCAAGACTAACATGGACGAGTAACATTAAAAGATGGACCACTCAGTCTATGACGACCTGCACCTTCAAAGCAAGAGACAGAGCGGAATGACACTCCATTGTAGCCAACATTCAATGCGGAGACGGTACTCAATGATGATGATGAAGATTTGTGCCATTAGCATTTGTATTTAACATTTGTTTCACTTCTGTGATTTATGATTTTAACAAAATTTGTTATTTCAACTCTAAGGACTATCAGGGTAATGCGGATGTCCAGGTTATTGGCCTGCTGCCATGTTCTTCTAACAGCCGCAGGCGATTCACTTTAGAGAATCGTCTGAACGCACGTATGGATTGCTTCACCCCACGGGGTATCTATGTATCCCTATATCACGGGTAATCTATTACACCTCTCCCCTCCTTTTCTTTCTTTCACTTCCATCTCCCTTTCGATTCCCCCTCTCCACTGTTCCCTCCCCTGCTCCTGTTTTGGCCTCTTACATCCTCGCGTGATCACCCCAGGCGATATTCAGGGTTTATATTACATATCTGTAAGTCTGTTGGCACCCTTCAACAGAAATCATGATCCCTATTTCTATCTATCTATCTATTGATCTTGTGAGCCGTAGCCGGCCCATGGGGCGTAGACCAAGATACTCCTTCTCTTATCTAAATTTTTATTCTAGCAGTTTTCAATTCTTTTAAAGATATTTTATCCAGTGGCGTATACTGGTTTTGGGGTCTGGGCTACCGCTGACATAATAAATAAAGACATACATTATATTCAGTAGGCTAATATGAGGTAATATTTGCTAATGACATAACTACATTTTAAATTACTTACTTATGTATATGTAAACTCTATCCGTCTTGTTTGAAACGAAAATGTCTCGATGACTTTGTCATTGAAAGTACTGTTGGATTGGTTTCTAAGTTTCTGAAGGAATGATTTCTCAAAGGACATTATTGCCAAACCAGATAAGTGTTCTTGTGTCTGAGTTGAGCGACAAAAATATTTGTTTCTCTTGAGAGCAGAAAAAGTTCTTTCTACAGATGCTGATGCGCATAACGTAGTTATAAATAGGTTAGGAGGTTCCGGTAATCAGACATAGTTTCACTTTCACTTTATAACTATTCTGATTGACCTAGAGCTAAAAATAGCCCATGAAACCGCATTAGTATAGAGGTGGTTAGACGTATATTTTTGACGGGAATTTTTGAATGCCAAAAGTCATTAATTCAAAGTCGGAGAGAAGAGAAATGTATCGCTGCTGATTAGTGGTTTCATGTACCATTTTTTTAATAGTAGTTTCGGCTTCATTCACAAACGTTCTAGCGGTCATATGAAAACCTTGCTTTAATAAATGCAAATCAAAGCAAATAAATCATATTGGCCTACGAAATGTGTAATAAAATATTCGAAAATTTGTAATATAATTATGAAAAAAATATAATAAATTATCATTTCCTTTTGCATTTCGTTAATATGTTCAGGCTACCGGCGGTAGCTGCGGTAGCATAGAGAATACGCCACTGATTTTATCAAATATCGCCATTTGTCTCTGTTATGTGCAAGCAGCTCTATCCCAATGAGGGAGCCGATTCCTGCTGCTCTTGCCTCTCTCATCAGTGTCCTTCTCAGTGTCTCTCTGGGTCTTCCTCTTTTCCTCTTACCTGTTGTTTCCCACATGAGGGCTTGCTTTACTATTTGGTTATTATCTCTTCTCATCACATGTCCAACATATGACCATCGTCTTTTCTTGATTACTGAAGATATTAGTGGTTGATTGTTTTGAATTCGTTCCACGCTGTACCAATTATTTCCCTTTTATTTATACATTTATTTTCGAATGCGTTCAACTTTGTTTCTATCTCTCTCGTTGTTTTCCAGCTTTCACACCCATACATAAGGGTTGATAGTGCATTTGATTTGGATTGTCTATGTTTTGTGTTTTTGTTGATGAGTTTTGATTTCAACAACTTTTCAAGGCTTCTGAAAGACATTGCTGCTTTAGCTATTCTGATTCTACTTTCTTTGCTTGTATCCCCTTCTCGATCAATGTGACTTCCAAGATAGTTAAAGTGATCGATCTCTTCCACTGGTTTGTTTTCCATGTATATTTTATCATCTGATGTAATTAAGCTTTTCATGACCTTAGTCTTTTCATGATTTATCTCAAGCCCAATTTTGCTGGCTATTGATGATAGTTCATTTGCATTTTCCAGCATCGTTTTTATCTGACTGCTGATGAGAGCTATGTCATCAGCAAAGTCGAGGTCCTCTAAATGGTCTCCTTGTATCCATTCGATGCCTTTATTACCAGTGCAGCATTTCTTCATTATGAAGTTCATAACAACTCCAAATAAGAAGGGCGTATAACACATTCTTGTTTAACCCCAGTTTCTATTGGGAAACATTCGCTCATTCCTTCCTCTGTTCGAACTGCACATGTGTAAACATCATACATGTCTTTAATAATATGTATGATTTTTTTATGGTAAGCCATATTGCTTCAGAATTTTTCACAAAGAATCTCTATGAATACTGTCGAATGCTTTTTTGAAGTCGATGAAGTTAAGTACAAAAAGGATTTTGCTTTTCAATGTATTCCTCCAATATAAGTCATGGTGTAAAAATGTGGTTAAGGCAGCTTTTCCCGTTTTTAAACCCAGCCTGTTCTTCACGCATTACTGTATCCATTGAATCCTTTATTCTATTTAGGATGATTTTGCAGAATAACTTTGAGGCAACTGACAAAAATGTCACGCTTCTCCAGTTGTTACAATCTCTGAGATTGCCGTTTTTTTAATCTTAACAATGATTCCTTTTTTCAATTTATGAGGCGTCTTCTCTGTTTTCCAAATGATGTTGAACATTTTCTGGAGATGTATTAGATTATGGCTATCAATTGCCTTGAGGATCTCAGCTGTTAAATTATCCTCTCCAGCAGCCTAGTTGTTGGCCATACGCTTTAAGGTGGTCTCTATTTCGCTCAAAGTGAAGTCATCTAAATTTACATCTAATTCTGCTGCTGGTGTTTCAGCTTCAAAATTAATTAAATTGTGGGGTAGTGGACGGTTAAGAATTTCTTTGAAGTGTTCCGCCCAACGGGCTTTTATGTCTGCGCTTGCTGTTAGCATTAAACCAGATTTGTCTAGAAATGGTGCTCCACTGGATGTATAGGTGTTTGTCAGAATCTTTTGTACAGTATAGAGAGTTCTGCTGTCTCCTGTAATTGCAGATGTCTCTGCTTTTTCTGCCAAATTTTCTATATAAGCTCTTGCCGAACTTTTTACTTTATTGTCTAATTCTTTGTATATTGCTTTTGCCACGACCTTTCCAAGATATGTCTTTACATTAGTCATGACTCTCTTCGCTTCTCTTCTTTCTTTGATGTATTTCCATGTAGTGTCTAAAATCCAAGCTCGTTTTTCCATTTTCTTCAGTCCGGCACTTGATTCTGCTGCTGTCATTAGTATTTTTCTCTGAGTCCCACATTTCATTGATATCTAAATCTATTTCACTGAGTGCTGCATAACAATTATCTAACTCTATGTTAAAATGTTTCTTGATGGCTTCATGTTTCAGTTTGCAACTATCAATTTTATATGTAGTTGATCTCTTCTGTTGGCTTTTAAATTTTAATCTTATTTTCCCAATGCACAGGTAATGGTCACTATTAACATCAGCACCTCTGTATGCTCTTACGTCTATCAATGATGATCTGAATTGTTGTTTAATACATGGGTGGTCAATTTGATTTGAGGTTTTATCATCAGGAGATATCCATGTTGTTCTGAGAATATTTTTGTGTGGAAATAATGTCACACCTATAACTAAATTTTCTATTAAACATAATTCTATTAATCTTTCTCCATTCTGACTTGTACTATCTGTATCAAATGTACTATCAACCCTTACGTATGCGTGTGAAAGCTGGAAAACAACAAGAGATATAGAAACAAAGTTGAACGCATTCGAAAGTAATGTCTAAGGAAAATACTTGGTATAGTGTGGAACGAAGTCAAAACAAACTATGAAATTTGAGAAATCGCCAATCAACCGCTAATATCTTCAGTAATAAAGAAAAGACGATGGTCATATGTTGGACATGTGAGTCCAACTATGTTGTATTGTATTTGAGTCGCATTTGGCCCGTAAATTAACAAAGATATATAGGGCGGCGCGCGACGCGCATAACGCGTGCGGCGCAGGGGGAGTTAACCATGACCGCTAGTCCGGGTGACCCGGGAAGTGACCTGTTTGTGTCTGGTGTGTGCTGACTTTGGAGTTCTTTAACTACTTGATCGATAGTGATAGGTTAGTAGATTATACAACATCAATGAAAAACAATAGCATTAAATATAAAACAGAAATCAAAAGATATATTTTATTTTTTTATTATCTCAATAGATATATAACATGCAGTGGATATTATATAACATTACAAAAAATATTTAGTACATTGAGTAAATATATAGTACAAGTATAACATTTATTTATAGCTATGTAGTTGTGTGTATGTTTAGCTATGTGTCATAAATGAATCATAAAGAGTGAAACTGTTAGAGTTTACTGGTTAGTCTAAGCTGGTAGTGTAAAGAGTTAAATATCTAAAGGCGTAGTCGAGACGTTATCATCAGCTGCCTTTCTTTTTATATAGAAATAGGAAAAATCATTTCTTGTTTGACTGTAGGAAAATGTGAATTATTTAAGACTTTGAAACCTACATTTTTCCCACCCTTAGCATTTTGCGTGTCGAGAACCTCTAAAAACATATCTTTATCTAATTTGTTGTGTTGCTTACTTAACCCTTTACAACTGATTTTATCATAATCCCCACTACAATGGTACGTCTTACTACATAAGCTAACAAGAGCTGCCCCTTCGTACTCTATTTAAAAAGAGCCGGCGTTCGTTTGGTGTATGCTTTAACACCCTTACATCTTATACAGTCTGTCTTACTAACATGCTCATCGCAGTGATGGGTGTATGGAGGTCGTCGAGTGTGTTATGAGGGCTGTATACCGGTTGTCTAGTGTGTCGTCATGTATGTATTTGTCGTGACGAGTGTATGGCGGTCGTCTAGTGTGTCGTGACGGGTAAATGGAGGTCGTCTAGTGTGTCGTGACGTGTGTATGGAGGTCGTCTAGTGTTTCATGATGGTTGTATGGAGGTCGTCTAGTGTGTCGTGATGGGTGAATGGAGGTCGTATAATGTGTCGTGACGGGTGTATGGAGGTCGTCTAGTGTGTCATGATGAGTGTATTGAGGTCGTCTAGTGTGTCGTGATGGGTGTATGGAGGTCGTTTACCGTGTCGTGATGGGTGTACGGAGGTCGTCTAGTGTGTCATGAGGGCTGTATGCCTGTCGCCTAGTGTGTCGTGATGGCTGTATGGAAGTCGTCTAGTGTGTCGTGATGGCTGTATGGAAGTCGTCTAGTGTGTCGTGATGGGTGTATGGAGGTTGTCTACTGTGTCGTAAGGGGTGTATGGAGGTCGTCTAGTGTGGTATGAGGGATGTATGCCGGTCGTCTAGTGTGGCATGAGGGCTGTATGCCGGTCGCCTAGTGTGGCATGAGGGCTGTATGGTGGTTGTCTGGTACATCATACTTTAATCAACCAATAAGACAAATGAAGGAATATTACATTCAACACTACTTATCTTATCTATATCATACCTACTTTAGCATGATGATAGTTACGACTGTGTCTAAATGATCAATGAAAATATTTCTACAACCCTAGAAAACCCCAAACACACTAAAAACAACACATTGAAAGACTAAAGTTAAAGTTCACACCCCCATCACAACTCTGGTAAGAAAAGTACGACAAAGCCTGAAAGTTAAACCCCCTGTCACAACTCTGCTAAGAAAAGTACTGCAAAGCATTTCATGGGCGTAGCCCTCAAAAATGGATAAAAGGGTAACAATCATAAAAGTTGTTTTTTATGCAAATTCTTGATACGGGGATGTCTAATATAAAGTTTGGGGAATGCCTAGAGGTTAAATTTCAATTTTTTAAATATCGATTTCTTAGGCGTAGCCATCAAAAATGGTCATGGGGGTAACAATCATAAAAGTTATTTTTAAGTAAATTCTTGATACGGGGATGCCTAATATAAAGATTGGGATATGCCTAGAGGTTAACTTTCAATTTTTTATCGATTTCATAGGCGTAGCCATCACAAATGGACAAGGGGGTAATAATCATAAAAGTGATTTTTAAGTAAATTTTTGCTATGGGGATGTCTAATATAAAGTTTGGGGTAAGTCTTGAGTGCAAATTTACTATTTTCAACAGTTTCATGGGCGTATCCCTCAAAAATGGACAAGGAGTAAGGAACCTAAAAGTGCTTTTTTAAGCAACTTCTCGATATGGGCATGTCTAAAATAAGGATTGATGTAAGTCTAGAATTTAAATTTACTATAACGTAACCATAAAATGAATGTCGGTTAAGAAACATAAAAGTGGTTTTTCATGTATATTCTTGTCTTTTGGTGAGGTTATGTCAAGGGTGTAACCTACGTATTTGGTAATAATTTCGTTTAGTAGAGATATAACAGGGGGCATAAGTTTCATGCTTTGCAGTACTTTTCTTAGCAGAGTTGTGACAGGGATTTTAACTGTCATGCTTTGTCGTACTTTTCTTACCAGAGTTGTGATGGGGGCGTGAACTTTAACTTTACTCTTTCAATGTGGTGTTTTTAGTGTGTTTGGGGTTTTCTAGGGTTGTAGCAATATTTTCATTAATCATTTAGACACAGTCGTAACTATCATCATGTGCAAAATGTTTTACTAAATTAGAATTATTTATTAGGATTTTCTCGGCTGTGTTAAAGTCTGTGATTGATAAGTGGACACTTTGGTATTGCATCATAGGTCAAAATCTATTTTTAGAAACTTATCAGGTCAAAATCAAGACATACTAGACAGCCTGCATTTTCAACTTTTTGCTTATGAGATGAGATTTTTGTGTTTTGGGGTTAAATTATTTTGTCTTTTGGACTTTGGGTCTAAATTTTGTGTCCAAGTTTGTGAGTATGAGGTGAAATTTTAGGGTTTGGTGTTACATTATTTGTCTTTTGGCGTATATTTTGGGTTTTGAATATACCTTTTTGGCCTTTCGTGTCTAACTATTTTGAGTTTGGGTTGTCTTTTTGATAAACTTTTGGACTTTGAATATAATTTTTTCGACTATTGTGTCGACCTAGTATCACTTTGAGACTAAATTTTTAGGTTTTGAGTTCAACTTGTTGGTTATGAGACGAAATTTGGGGTTTAGTGTTACATTATTTGTCTTTTGGGGTAACTTTTTGGTGTCTGGTTATAACTTTTTCGCCTTTGTGTCTAACTATTTTGAGTTTGGGTTGTCTTTTTTAACAAACTTTTGGATTTGAATATAACTTTTTCGGCTTTTGTGTCGAACTAGGATCACTTTGGGACTAAATTTTTAGGGTTTTGAGTTCAACTTTTTGAAAATCTGATGAAATTTTTGTGATTTGGTGTTAAATTATTTGTCTTTTGGAGTAACTTTTTGGTGTCTGGTTATAACTTTTTTCACCTTGTGTGTCTAACTAGTATCACGTTGGAGCTAAATGTTAGGGTTTTGAGACCAACTTTTCGATTATGGGACGCTGTTTTCGTGTTTTGTAGTTAAATTATTTTGTCTTTTGGTCTAATTTTTTTGAACTTTGAATATACGTTTTTTTGTGTTTTGGTGTTAAATTATTTATCTTTTGGACTTTGAATATGCCTTTTTGGCCTTTCGTGTCTAACTATTTTGACTTTGGGTCTAAATTTTGTAAGGTTTTGTGTCCAAGTTTGTGATTATGAGCCGAAAATTTAGGGTTTTGAGTTCGACTGTTTGGTTATTAGACGAAATTTTGGGGTTTAGTGTTACATTATTTGTCTTTTGGAGTAGCTTTTTTGGACTATGAATATACCTTTTTTGGGTTTTGTGTCTAACTATTTAGAGTTTGGGTTGTCTTTTTGACAGACTTTTGGACTTTGAATATAACTTTTTCAACTTTTGTGTCGAACTAGTATCACTTTGGGACTAAATTTTGTAGGGTTTTGTGTCCACGTTTGTAAGTATGAGTCGAAATTTTCGGGTTTGGTGTTACATTATTTGGCTTTTGAACTATTGGGGGGGGGGGGGGGCTTTAGATATGGATTTTTGGTCTTTCGTGTCTAACTATTTTGACTTTGGCTCTAACTGCTAGGGTTTTGAAACCAACTTTTCAATTATGGGACGCTTTTTCATATTTTGCAGTTAAATTAATTTGTCTTACTTTTTTGAACTTTGAATCTACATTTTTTTATATTTTGGTGTTAAAATATTTGTCTTTTGGACTTTGAATATGCCTTTTTGGCCTTTCGTGTCTAACTATTTTGACTTTGGGTCTAAATTTTGAGAGGTTTTGTGTCCAAGTTTGTGATTATGAGCCGAAAATTTAGGATTTTGAGTTCGACTGTTTGGTTATTAGACGAAATTTTGGGGTTTAGTGTTACATTATTTGTCTTTTGGAGTAGCTTTTTTGGACTATGAATATACCTTTTTGGGTTTTGTGTCTAACTATTTAGAGTTTGGGTTGTCTTTTTGACAGACTTTTGGACTTTGAATATAACTTTTTCAACTTTTGTGTCGAACTAGTATCACTTTGGGACTAAATTTTGTAGGGTTTTGTGTCCACGTTTGTAAGTATGAGTCGAAATTCTCGGGTTTGGATCTAAGTTTTCTTACCTGTAATGTTCACCTTTACTGTTGTCTGTCATTCGATCAAGTGATAAAGATATGGAACTCCAACATCTAAGTTTTCAGTGGGTTTGGGAGTAATGTTTTGGTCTTTGTTACTAAGTGTTCTGAGTTGTCGTAATCACCTTTAATGATGTCTGTCGTTCGTTGACGTGGGAAACATTGGTATTAAAGCCTTCAGAGGTCAAAATGAGGTCATAGAACTCTTCTGGGATTGTCTCAGGGGTCAAAACGAGTTCAAGTAACCTACCACCCCGCCTTTTTCCCCCATCGCTAACCCGACAGCCACTACCTACGCTTAGGCTAACGCGCTTCTCTTATTGGTTAATCCTGCTGTCAGTCATTGCTTTGCTCCGCCTCCAATGTTAATGCTCTTCGCTGATTGGCTAATCCAGATATCCGTCGATGTTGGCATAGTCACTTGCTGATTGGTTAAAATCTATTACCACATTATATTTAAACTAGACTCATGTGAGAATTTGTGATATAAGTTTGGTTGATTCAAGGAAGGTCATACTAGTGTTCATTCTAGTGAATTGAGATTATATTTTACACAGTAAGTTGGAATATTTTTGTTTTCTCTTAAAGTATGTTAAGGGTTTTCGATAAAAGGTTATTCAATTTTTTTGATGTGTTTAAAGTAGGTATGATATAGTTAAGATAAGTAGTGATGAATGTAATATTCCTTCATTTGTCTTATTGGTTGATTAATGTATGATATACCAGACAACAATATACAGCCCTCGTGCCACACTAGGCGACCGGCATACAGCCCTCATGCCACACTAGACGATCGGCATACATCCCTCATACCACACTAGACGACCTCGATACACACCTCACGACACAGTAGACGACCTCCATACACCCATCACGACACACTAGACGACCTCCATACAGCCATCACGACACACTAGGCGACAGGCATACAGGTCTCATGACATACTAGACGACCTCCGTACACCCATCATGACACACTAGACGACCTCCATACACGAATCATGACACACAAGACGACCTCCATTCACCCATCACGACACACTAGACGACCTCCATACAACCATCATGACACACTAGACAACCTTCATACACACGTCACGACACACTAGACGACCTCCATTTACCCGTCATGACGCACTAGACGACCTCCATACACCCGTCACGACAAATACATACATGACGACACACTAGACAACCGGTATACAGCCCTCATAACACACTCGACGAACTCCATACACCCATCACTGCGATGAGCATTTTAGCAAGACAGACTGTATAAGATGTAAGGGTGTTAAAGCATACACCAAACGAACGCCGGGTCTTTTTAAATTAGAGTACGAAGGGACAGCTCTTGTTAGCTTATGTAGTAAGACGTACCATTGTAGTGGGGATTATGATAAAATCAGTTGTAAAGGGTTAAGCAAGCAACACAACAAATTAGATAAAGATATGTTTTTAGAGGTTCTCGACACGCAAAATGCTAAGGGTGGGAAAAATGTAGGTTTCAAAGTCTTAAATAATTAACATTTTCCTACAGTCAAACAAGAAATGATTTTTCCTATTTCTATATAAAAAGAAAGGCAGCTGATGATAACGTCTCGACTACGCCTTTAGATATTTAACTCTTTACACTACCAGCTTAGACTAACCAGTAAACTCTAACAGTTTCACTCCTTATGATTCATTTATGACACATAGCTAAACATACACCCAACTACATAGCTATAAATAAATGTTATACTTGTACTATATATTTACTCAATGTACTAAATATTCTTTGTAATGGTATATAATATTCACTGTATGTTATATATCTATTGAGATAATAAAAAAATAAAATATATCTTTTGATTTCTGTTTTATATTTAATGCTATTGTTTTTCATTGATGTTGTATAATCTACTAACCTATCACTATCGATCAAGTAGATAAAGAACTCCAAAGTCAGCACACACCAGACACAAACAGGTCACTTCCCGGGTCACCCGGACTAGCGGTCATGGTTAACTCCCCCTGCGTCGCGCGCGTTATGCGCGCCGCCATATATATCTTTGTTAATTTACGGGCCAAATGCGACACAAATACAACATAATATACTACTCATGTGATGAGAAGAGATAATAACCGAATAGCAAAGCAAGCCCTCATGTGGGAAACAACAGGTAAGAGAAAAAGAGGAAGACCCAGAGAGACACTGAGAAGAATATTGCTGAGAGAGGCAAAAGCAGCGGGAATCCCTCAATGCGATAGTGCCGCTTGCGCAGAACAGAGACAAATGGCGAGATTTGATAAAATATCTTTAATAGAATTGAAAACTGCTAGAACAAAAATTCAGATAAGAGAGGGAGTATCTTGGCCTACGCCCTATGGGCCGACTACCGCTCGAAAGGTCAATAGATAGATAGATTCTGACTTGTAGTATCACAGCCTTCTCTCCCCGTTACATGTTCCACTCCTGCGTTGTCTTTTCCCACTTTGGCGTTCAAGTCTCCCATTACAATTAAAAGATCGTTTTTTTTTTATTTTGTTTATAAGTTTTTGTAGTTCGTTATAGAAATCGTCCTTAACTTCATCATCAGCTTCGTTTGTAGGCGCATAGCATTGAACAATTGAAAGTCTTCCATATTTTGTTTTGTAGCGTGTTCTTATCAGACGGCTATTTACGGGTTCCCATTCTAATAAACTTCTTACAGCTATGTCTGTCATCATTATGCCTACTCCTTCACGGTGTTTTCCATCTTCCCTTCCAGAAAAAAACTACTATTTTTATTGTCAACAGATTTCCTATATGTTCCAATCCAGCGCATTTCGCTTAATCCTAAAATATCCAGATCGTATATATCCATCTCGCTCGCGAATTGTGCTTGTTTCGTCGCCGCGGCCATGGTTCGTACATTCCAGAATCCTACTTTTGTTGTTGTTTTAAGGCTGAAAATACTACCAACTACTAATTTACACATTCTGTATCAGGTCTACATTTTATTCGATCCCAACCGACGGCTTCCGGATTCACCCAGCCTTAAATGGATACTGGATTTTATTTCTGGGAAAGTAAAGCAGCACGGGTGTAATACCGACCACATTACCCTAAAAATCATGTGCTGAAGGTCTGTAAAATATAGGATCACTAACACCATATTTCCCTATACGCCACTTGGCGTGACGGGGGTACTTTACTTTTTTTATACAAAAAGATGCCGATATGTTTTAATTTCGGAGTGCGGATTATGTGATAAAAGTGACCAAAAAATGTTTCTCAATATTCTAAAAAGTTGTGTAAAGTGTACTATTCCAGGAGGAGGACAAGATCAGATAAGTATTTTAAAATGTAACCATCTAAAAATGTATAGTTAGACCGTAAAAGATCGCATGAGTGACCTAGCGATCTAGCACGTGGGAGAAGCATCGCCGAGTATCGCATAACGTGTGTTGTTAAGTCAAGCACTGAACATACAACTGACTCAGCAGGTTGATAAGGGATAAACGTTTTATGCTAAAAGAAAACACTGGAAAAATGGAAATAGATCACAAATATAAAGTAGCAACCATCAGTATATGCGGAATAAAAAACAAAGAAATTGAACTTATAGAAGAAAAGACAAAAAGGAAAATTTAAATTCTAGGATTAGCGGACACCAGATTAAAAGGGCAAGAGATAAAGAAAATACACATGAACTACACTACACATGAACTACACATATAATATTCTATATGGATGCGAATCATGGACAATAGGACAAAAGACAAGAAAGTCACAGTCTTTGGAGTCTGTAGAAATGTGGTTTTACAGAAGAATGTTGAGAGTAACATGGACAGCTAAGAAGAGTAATGAAGATGCTCTGAGAGAGGTCAAAGCAAAAAGAGAGCTAATTTCCAATATTAGGAAGAAACAATCATCATTTTTGGCCATGTAATGAGAAGAGAACAACTGGAATACATTGTAACAACTGGAAAAATTGAGGGACGAAGAGATAGAGGAAAGCAAAAAGAAAAAATAACAGACAGCTTAAGAGAATGGCTTGGCAGAAGGTCAATAACAAATGATAAATAGTTGCCGTGATCGTAAGTTGTGGAGAGACATGATCACCTACGCCAGTAGGCCCGGTACTTGATGATGATGATGATGATGATGATGGTAATATTATCAGTAGTCAACAATGGAAGGAAAAGAAAATAAACGATGAAGTCTTAAAACAACTAAAAATGAAAAGAGAACTACTAAGCACAATTCAAACAAGACAAATGCGATTTTGGGCCATGTTAAAAGACACAACAGACTAATAAAAGTAATCCTGGAGGGGAAAATACAAGGTAAAAGAGGCAGAGGCAGATCAAGACTAACATGGACGAGTAACTTCAAAAGATGGACAAATCAGCCTATCACAACCTGCACCATCAAAGCAAGAGACAGAGCAGAATGGCGCTCCATGGTAGCCAACCTTCGTTGCGGAACGGCACTCGATGATGATGATGAGTCAACAACACAGAAAGAGCAACACATGGAGTATGCTTTATCATCGACCAAGAATACGCAAAGAACATTCTAGAAATAAAATACTACTCTGAAAGAATAATTACAACCAGACTACTAGATGACGACCGAAAAACAACTTACATACAGATTTATGCACCATGCAACAACAATGAACAAGACAGCGAAGAATTAAATGACACACCAAATGAAATTGTCAACAAGACTGATGAAAACGACGACGTATTAGTGATGGGAGACTTTAATGGAAGGCTGGGAATCGCTACTGTGTTGATGTGCAGTAAATTTGATTTTTTTAAAAATATTGCACCATGTACCGTATTTATATATTTGCTTCTCTTGTCAATTTAAATTAGTTTCAAATTATGGTGAAACAATTTACAAATAACAACATCGTCGTCTAATTGTTCTAATAAAACTAACTAATAGTTAATTATTTAATACTGGCAATAATTAATAATATAATAATAAGAATTATAGTTCGTTCAGAAATGTGTGCCCACCAAGTTGATTAATTATCTCTGAAACTGGTGAAATTCTGTAATTCTTTTTCATGAAATCGTATTTTTTCACCAACCTTAAGTCTGATTTATTTTTCCCTACTGCCATGCATTTAGGAAAGATCTTGACTTCTTTGAGGTATATAAAAAATATGATTTTCTTGATTGTCCTAATTTTTAGGATTTTACAATACCCATATTTGTTTTAATCAACTCGCCGTTTAAAAAGGCAAATTTCACGTACTCTCCACACAATCTTAGCACCAGGTCTCGCTTACTGAACCGTAACTTGTAAGACGCAATCCTCTGAGAGGTTTGTTAAACAAATTACATAATTTACAGTAAAAATATAATGTTTAGAGCACACAGTTTGATAGTTTTCTAAAGTTGTATAACAAAAAATGATTTGTGCAAAATTCAGACTATCTTTGTACTTAGATGTTATTAAATCTTAAGGTCGGTGAAAAAAAATCAGATTTCATGAAAAAGAATTACAGAAATTCATCAAACAGTTTCCCAGATAATTGATAAACTCTGTGAGCACGAATTTCTGAACGAACTATAACAGAAGATCGTCGTGGAGAACTATGGCTTTCGCCCTGTGTCTTCTTTGGCCTGCGACGAAAACCAATGAAATAATTAGTAGTAATTAATAGTGTAATTTTAAACGTTCTTTAAAAAAAAAAAAATTCAATAAAATTGCAGATTAACGGTTGTTGTTTTTCTGTATGTTCTTCTAGTATTATCCTTAGAGTGAATATTTGGTAAAGACAGCTTCTCCCCATTCTGAAAGCTGCTTGTTCTTCGCGCATATTATTTACAGCAGTAATATAGATCAAGAAGGTGAAATAAAGAGAGTGATCAGAAGGAGGAAAGAAAAAGCAGCAGCAAATTTTAAAAACCGGGACAAAATGTTGAAATAAAAAAGTACTAAAAAAGAAAACTAAACTTATTCAACTTAAACGTGTTATCAACACTTAACTATGCATGTGAAAACTGAAAGAAAAACAACAACAAAGAAGATTGAGAGAAAACTAAACTCTTTGAAGACAAATTCCTATGAATAGTACTTTGTGTAGAATGGAATGAATTCAAGATTAATATTGAAATAAGATAAATGGCCATGCAACCAACGATCTCCTCTACAATTAGGAAGAGAAGATGGACATATGTCGGACATATGTTGAGAAGAGACAACAAGAGAATTCCAAAACAGGATCATCTATGGGGGCATATCAGGAAACAGAAAAAGAGGAAGACCCAGAGACACTGAAAAGAACACTAATAAGAGAAGCAAAGTTGGTAGGCATGGGCTCATTAGATGAGATCGAACATCTCGCCCAGAAACAGAAATGGGTGGCGAAAAACACTACAAGCACTATGCGACGTCTAGCGACGCGGGAAGGATGAAGATCAAGAATAGCAGGGGAGATCTCAGCGCTTACGGACTCTTGTTCGATGTCCGAGGTGGATAATCCGACGAATAACTGTGCTTCATATGTTCGGATTTGGAGACAAAAACGATGTCCTAACATCATCAAGAGCTATACATTTTTTTTTTAATAGGACGATCAAAATTTTCGGGAGAACGTGAACTTCCGGTCAATATGGCGAATAGGTGGCAGGAACCATTGTAGGCTGTCTATGACAGTGTTCCTTGTTGCAGTTTCCTCATATTCCAAGTCTGGCTTGCAGCAGGAGCTACTGTGTTAAGTGCTATGTGAGCTGTTCATTTCATCCGTTTTGATGGTGTTTCGATATTTACGTTGCTTACGATGAATGATCATCTCGTATGACGGGGAACAGATGGCTGTGTTCACTTCCTGTTTCGCCTTTTGTCTTTCGGCGTGTGCTGAGACTGCTATGATGGGCACTGCAGCTACCTTTTTTTGTTCGGGAGATGATTTATTAATTAGGATGATTCCACTGGCACGGACTGATGAGCAATTTTGGATTTTAATTCGTTTGCAGTTATACCGGACCTTCTATAACCATATTTCTTTTCTTTTTTTTTCTTTTGAAGTTGGTTGTGGTGAAAGGAGCCAACAAAAAGAAGAGGCCTGGAGCAAGTGTACACAAATGAAATGGGAGAAGACAGAAGAAAGGAGATATGAATTATGAGATGAATCCTAAAGTAAGTAGAGACACTGAGATGTCGATACAGAAAAAAATGAAAAGCATTAATCCCTCTGCTGTTTAAAGAGTTTAAGCGGGCTATGATACGGTTCTCAAGAGCGGATATTGCTTAGAGGCACGTAATTTAAGACAGGTGGAAGTTGAGATGATGAGGATGGGGAAGACATGAAACGATCATAAAATAATTGCAAGAAACAGAACGGCCTGGAAAGTGTTTTGTTTGTTGAAGACCTATGCTCCACAGGGAGCTGAAAGGAAGAAGAGACTGCAGTATTAGGTCTTCTAATTCAGTAAACACCGCTTCTACGGGGAAAAAAAATAGTTTTGTTAATTCGTTTTAGTTAGCTAATAGTTTGTTTAGTTGGATATTTAATTAGTTGGTTGATTATTCGACAGATCATCTTCATTGCACAGCGGGCAACACTGTAAGTGCTGAAATCGCCTACTAAATATTTCAACACCTAGCGACAAACCCATGTACTGTGTTGGTTTCTTTTAGTACTCTTGTCTGGCATCTGTTTCTTCTTCTGCTTCTTTATTTACACTACTGACATACTTCGTCAACCTTCTCTATGTTTCTCTATCTCCTGTAATTTATTGGTCCTCTCTGAGGTATTTGCATGTCCACTCTTTCTTGTCATCTTCTTATCTCCTTTTCTGTGTACCTCTTTTTCTCCTTCCTTTCACAGTTCCTTGATAAATGGTCTTTGCTAGGGCAGAGGACAGAGATGCGTGGCTAATCAATTTCATTTTGTCTTTCTACATCCTGTTAAAAAGTCAACATGTGATCCGATTGCTTGTTGGATTCTTTTGCGAACTTTTTCATTTGTGATTGAATATGTGTAAATAAGAGATTTCCAAAACCTTACAATAACGTCATTTCTATGGCTTGTAAAAGGTTTTATAAGGGTCCATGTTTCGCAAGCGTAAAGAAAAATTGATATAGTAAGAAATGATGCGCATTAGCCGAATTTTAGAATCAAGTGCGGTCTTTTTATCTTTCCAAAGGGGTTTTAACCATGCACGGCTGCGTCTGGCATAATTTTTTGATTTGATGCTCTTCCAGTCTAATTAAGTTTGTAGATTCACATTCATTGCTTGAATAATTTACTTGTTCCTTTAGAATATTTAGAATGTCAGGCCGGTTCACTATTCACCTACTCTCCACAACAGCAATAGCAGTATGCCTGACATCTAGTATATTTCCTCTAATACCCGAGCGCTCTGGCACAAAAATTATGCAGATTGTTGTCAACCTTGACCTCTTCAGAACTCAAACCACTTCCTTCAAGTCAAGACAATTTTATTAATCCTGGCATACTCACTGAATCAATGAGAAATCATATGTAAGTAAAAGTGTGTGTCTCCAGCCAAGTTTTAGTTTCTGTCATGACCTCATCGTCAAACCATATATGGTCAATGCAAACGCAGCGCGGTCTTCCTTGATAATTCTCAAACAGGCCTGATCTGTGAAAACACATGATCACCATCTACTTTGAACAATATACCTATCTGTGTGTATTGTTATATCACTCTAAGAAAAATGTCTCACTCTTGCGTGCATCAAAGACTTTGGCAAAAATAACAAGATCGACCGACAGCTGCTTACCAAATACTCTTCAAAACACATTATTTCTTGGAATGGAAACACTGAATGATTCTTTTATAGAAGTGGAAATACATTCTTGTGATTTCGGGATTTTAGAAGAATAATTCACCTGTCGTGCCCCGGTGTATACTGTACCCCGTGTTCCTACATCACGAGCGCGTATACATGCCTGATGGCGACCCATTATCGATACTTCCTCCGAATAAGCACTGCAGCGCATTGTGCTCTCTCTTGCTTCTTTCCTTAGTTTTTTTTTCATCTTTTGTTTATTTCTAATCTTCCTTCCTTCTGCCAGAGTCCCCTTTCGCTGTTCATAGTGAGGTAGATCTCTTTAAACCACTCGTCATTCGTGCGGCATCCTTTAAGAACCACAAATACATTTCACAATAAAACCGAGCAAATGGGGCTCAAAAGCAAAGAATAATATCATATAAAAGTTCTTTCATGAGAATACCACACATAATGTCAAACCACCGCTGCCTTTAGGAAGTTCTTGTTAGAACATAGGCTAAGGCAACGAAGCCCTACAGGAAACGTGGGCAGGTAAAGTCGAAAAGTCTGGAAAGGCAATTTGTCTATGAGAAGGGGTTACAGAGAAGAAAACCTCAAGCATTGAAGTCGAGCGACGTAGACACAAACGGTGCGAGACAAGAAAGTAGGTATCTACTCAGTACAACAAATAATATGCAACAGACTTGGAGTTACCCATTCAAGACGTGGCCAAACAGTAACAACATCAACAACAAAGGTGCCAAACAAACAGAACTGGAATCAGAAACCTAAAACTCTTATTTCAGGAGAAAAGTAAATTGGTAGCTATTTTCTTTGATATCGTCCGTGCCTTTGTATGGAAAGAAGAACTAATGCTGAAAATCATACAAGCGGTCACAAAAAACACGTTCTCCTTGAATAAAGACTATCTATTCCAAAAAGAGGGGGGGCGGGCAAATAAATGCAATACTGCGGTAAAGCTGGTAGCAAGAAGCCAGTAGTTGAGTGTAATGTGAGAACCTTCTTTCTCTTATACCCGTTCTGGTGTCGTGGGCGATACAAATTTCTGGTTCTAGCCCTTTTTGCAGCTCCACTCATTGTCAACTGATGTTGTTGTAGTGTTTCTTTGATGTTGTCTGTCCATCTTACTCTGGGTCTACCTCTTGCTCTTCTGCTCTCACCTCTTTTAATGTATGCTTTGTATGGTAAGGAATCTCATGGTGGAATTCTTTCTATATGGGTAAACCAGTTTATTTGTTCTTTCTGTATGTAGCTTAGGATCGATTCGATGCCTGATCTTTCTTAATTAATATCATTTCTGATTCAGTCTTTTCTGGTCACTCCAAGCTCTTATCTCAGACATCTCATCTCTGTGGTGACAAACTTTCTTTTATGATTTTAATCTTAAGTAGCCATATTTGGTATTGATAAAACGATATTGGAAAGAAAATACTCTGTATAAGATGTTTCTTGGTGGTAATAGGTATTTCTTTATGTTGTAGTATAAGGGTACAACTGTCCCGATATTTGGTTTGCCTTGTTGCATCGTATGTCTATTCGTCGATTTTACTATTCTCAGATAATGTTGTTCTAAGATATTTAAAGTTTATTACTTGTTTTAAAACTTTGTGTTCTATAGCTATATTTAATGTCCTAGTTTGTCTTCCTATTGATATAACTTCTATTTTTCAGTGCTTATTTTCATGTTATTCATTTTACATAATATAAATACTCTAAGGTATGCTGATGATACAGTCTTAATCGCTAAGAGTGAAAATGAGTTACAAGAAATGTTGGACATTATAGTGAAAGAAAGCACAAATTACGGACTCGGCCTTAATAGCAAAAAGACAGAGGTAATGGTAACAACAAAGAAAAAGACATCACCTCAGTGCAAAATAAAGACAAGTGGAACAATATTAAAACAGGTAAATGAATTTAAATATTTGGGAACTTTGTTAACCTCAGACGGAAGATGTACAAAAGAGGTGAGATACAGAATGGCTCAGGCAAAAGCAGCTTTCCAAAAAATTAGGAAGATACTATGCAATCCATTTTTGACAATAGAAACAAGAACGAGAGTTCTTAAATGTTATGTAGAGCCAGTCTTAGCATATGGATGTGAATCAAGGACAATAGGACAACATACAAAAAAATCACTGGAGTCTGTAGAAATGTGGTTTTGCAGAAGAATGTTGAGAATGCCATTGACAGCTAAGAAGAGTAATGAAAATGTTCTGAAAGAGGTCAAAGCAAAAAGAGAGTTAATTTCCAATTTTAGGAAGAAACAATCATCATTATTTGGCTACGTAATGAGAAGAGAACTGGAATATATTGTAACAACTGGAAAAACTGAGGGACGAAGAGATAGAGAGAAGCAAAGAGAGAAAATACCAGACAGCTTAAGAGAATGGCTTGGCAGAAGGTCAACAACAGAAATGATAAATAACAGTCGAGATCGAAAGTTGTGGAGAGACAAGGTCACCTACGCCAGTAGGCTCGGTACTTGATGATGATTCATTTTACATTATTTATTCATGGTCAGTAGATGTTGTTGAAATTATGTTTCTTCTAAAGCTATTTGGGCCTGGTCATCAGCAAAAAGTAGTTCATTTATATCTTCACACTGATTTGGTACCCAGCATATTTTGTCAATGTAAATGATAAGCAAGAGTGGTGACAACACGCAGCCTGGTCTTACTTCAGATGTTACTGCGAGTAGTTTTTATGTTTCTTTACTCGCTCAAATCACACTTCTGCAGTTGTTTTGTTGTTTAAACTCTTGCAACATCTAGCAAGATGGTCATTCACCCCGTAATGAGCCAATGTTTGCCATAGTATATTTCTATCCACTTCAAAGAACATAAAGACCGAAAACAAATAATCATCTTTGCAAGTCAGTCATACCGCAAGAAGGGGTCCCTAAGTAAATTGTTATAACAATCACACGTTTTCTAATATACATCAATGGCATTACAAAATCCTGCCACAAACATATTTCAAACAGCCTACGTGCATTTGACTTAGCCATCTAAACATCCAGGGAATACGTCACTACAGCCTATTATCTCTTCAAAAATAAAAATAGTGAAGTAGGTAGAACATTTTTGTATACGATAAAGGGGCGAAACAAACTTGTCCGATATATAGATATAAGAAGAATAAAGTGATTTATTTAGAAATTAAAAAGATGCTACTAAAAAGATTATTTGGCTCTTTATTGGATTTTAGTGGTGATGATAGTGAGTGGGGTGGTGTGGTAAAAAGTGGATATATAGTGGTAGGCGAAACAAAACTGACGAACAAAAAAGATAAATGAATAGGAACCAAAACTGACCAATGGAAAAAGATGGTTGTGGTAGGGTTGTAGATGTGAATGGGTCGGGTGGGGAGAGGTAAAAGGTGTAACAGTTGGCAAACCAAAGTTGGCCAATTGAAAAAATTTATATTATGATCCACCTAAATCACGATATTTAACCTCTTATTAACATTGAACAGCTATATTTGTTGTACAGAAATATAATTGCATAATTTCTGTCAATAAAAGTGAAGATCATAATTTCTTTCACCTCTTCATTTTTTTAAAATTTGTAATCAGTGGATCTATGTTTTTGTGCTTGGGACGCCGGTGTTCATAAGTGATATTAATAATATCTTATGATATTCTAAATTCACGACATCTAATCTCTCATATTAACTGTGAACATATATTTGCTAAAGTGAAAGTAAATAATTTTTTAACAGTTTCAATTGTGTAATTTGTCTTGGAAGTTAAACTATATTTTTGTGCTCACAGTACCAGTAAAAGTGACAGTCATAAACACTAGGCTATAAGGATGACAATTGTTATATTTTAGTAAATTTGCAGATGAACTGAAACAACAGACACTCCAATGTCGGTGGTGTTACATAAACAATAACTATTTTTATAACTGAAAGGTGAAAATGATGCATGTAAGTTAGAAAATCGGAATTTTCGTCAAAGAAAGGTATTTATTTGCGTCATTTTATGGTCTCATTTGCGACATCATGATCATTTCAGTTAAAGAACGTGTCCCAAACAGATAAGTATAACAAATAACAGAACTTAATTCTTCTTATAATTTCATCATTGTCAAACTAAACAGATATTGTACATACAAATCAGATTCACTCCCCAGCGAAAACTGTTCATTATAATTAAAGAGTGGATAATCACACTGCCTATAATGAGTAATTATGTCCAGAACTGGAGATAAAGAGCAGGACACCTGCTAATTAGCCAAGTGAACACAAGATATGTGAAATGGATTTGTCACTTAACAATGACCCAGCTGATAAAAGGGATGACATCGTGTAAAATGGGTCGTGCTCTGTCTTTTGAGATGGTCATAACATTTTTTTATTTCCACTGCAGAATTTATTTTCACAGCAGAAAGCTGTTCTTTTTAATGCTTAAATTTTGTCTTATTCACTTCCTACCAAACCATTTTCTGTTTGGTCTCTTCTCTCTCCGTTTTTGTATCATCATCATCATGTGTCATACCGGTTGGCGTCATGTCCCTCCACAATCTTCTATCTACAGTGCATCGTATCAGTTCTCTTGTTGACTGTTTTCCATGCCATGACACCAAGCTATCCAGTATTTTTTCTCTTTGAAGCCCACGATCTCTCTTACCTTTTATTTTGCCAGTTGTAACCAAGTATTCCAAGTTTCCTCTTCGCGTGATGTGCCCAAAAAATGTTAAGAGCTTCCTTTTTGTGTTGGCCTCTTTGAGAACAAAAGTCTTTTTAGCTGCCCAAGGAACTTTCAACATTCTTCTGAGAAATCCCATCTCGGTGGCCTCTAATTGTCTTTTCATTTGTTTGTCTACTGTCCGTGATTCGCTTCCATAGGTCAGAATAGGTTCTATTAGGCACCGATGAACTCTCTCTCTCACTTCTATTGACATGGATTTATTCCATAAGATATTTTTCATTTTCTGAAATGCTATTTTGGCCTGAGCTATTCTGTTTTTTATTTCTGTGGTGCGTCTCCCATCTGATGTTATTATTGTGCCAAAGTATTTGAAATGTTGCACTTGTTTCAGATTTGTCTTGTTTATTTTTATGCTGCATGATGGTGGTGATTGTTTCTTCGATATAACCATTACTTCTGTTTTCTTACTATTCAGACTGAGACCTTTCTTGTTGCTTTATTTTACTATTATGTCTATCATTTCTTGTAGTTCATTCTCTGTCTCTGCTATTAAGACTGTGTCATCCGCATATCGCAAATTATTTATGTTGTGACCGTTGACTTCAATTCCTTTTTTGTCTACTATTGATCTCATAATATATTCGATGTAAAGTGAAAACAAATCCGGCGACAGAACACAGTCTTGTCTGACTCCTTGCTTTATATATTGGAATTGTCCTGTTTGGTTGTTAATTCGTATAGCTGCTATTTGTTGCCAGTACATGTTTTTTTTATGATTCGCAGATCCTTGCCATCAATGTTTAATTTCTCCAGCATATTGATTATTTCCACATGCTTTCTTCATCATCATCATCGTGTGTCTTCTCCGCAACGAAGGTTGGCTACCATGGATCGCCATTCTACTCTGTTTCTTGCTTTGATGGTGCAGGCTGTCATAGATTGACTTGTCCATCTTTTGATGTTACTCGTCCATGTTAGTTTTGGTCTGCCTCTGCCACTTTTACCTTGTATTTTTCCTTCCAATATTACTTTTAGTAGGCTGTTGTGTCTTTTAACATGCCCCAAAAATTTCATTTGTTTTGTCTTGATTGTATTTAGTAGTTCTCTTTTTATTTTCAGTTGTTTTAAAACTTTATCGTTCGTTATCTTTTGTTTCCATCCAATTCTACATATTCTTCTATAAGTCCGCATGCTTTCGTGTAGTCTATAAAGCACATATATAGATCTTTCTATCAATGTTCTTAAGATGTATATTGCATTATTGGTACCCTTTCCTTCCACAAATCCACATTGTTCCTCACTTATTTCTGGTTTTTTTTTGTTCCTTACACGTCTCATGATTATTTTTAGTAATATTTTAGTCATATGGCTCATGAGACTAATAGTGCGATGGTCTTCACAATCAGTGGCTCCTGACTTCTTCGGTATGGCTGCAAAGATATATTTTAGTAGATCTTCGGTTATGTGTCCAGTGTTATATATGTCATTGAGTAATTTTTTTATGACTTGTACTCCCAGCTCTCCTAATGCATTTATCTCTTCGACTGTTATATTGTCAGGACCTGGAGCTTTGCCTCTTTTCATGTGTTGAATTGCGTCCTCCACTTCACTCTGCATTATCGGTGGTCCTATGTCTTCATTTGAATTGTTTAATTCTGGTCTTTCATCATCATAGAATTGACTGATATATTCTGTCCATCTTTCCATTGTCTTCTCCTGTCCCATGATTATATTTCCTTCCTTTGATTTCACACATCCTGAAACTTTGACTTCTTTTCTTCCTGTTAATTCATTTAACTGATTGTGCATAAATGTTGGGTCTTTCTTTTGTTATTTTTCCATTTCTTCACATTTCTGTTTTAACCAGCCTTCCTTTGCTTCTCTGCACTTGTTTTGGATCTCTTTGTGCAATATTTTGTATGTCCGTTCTTCTTTCTTATGTTTTCTTCTTTCGTCCATTAGTTGTAATATTTCTTCTGTCATCCATTTCTTTTTGTTGATTCTTTTAGTCACTGGTATTACTTCTTTTGATGTTTGTTGAATTGATTGCTTGAGCATTTCCTACTGCTCCTGGATGTCCTGTATTTTCTCAATAGCATTATATCTATTTTGTACTATCGTGCTGTACTTATCACTCATCTGTTTATCTACTCTTAGCATATCTAGTTCTAATTTTATATTTGTTGGTGATTTCTGTGCCTTCCGCAGTTTTATTCTTATCTTTCCAACTGCTGGTACATTGTCAATCCTGGCCTTGTTTTAACTGATGTCAGCCCATTCCTGAATCTTCTCTGTACCAGTATAAAATCAATTTGATTGTGTACTTTTATGTCTGGAGCCGCGATAGCTCAGTGGTTAGTGAACTGGACTACCACGGACAAGGGGTAGGGTTCGATCCCAACCGACGGCTCCGGGTTCACCCAGCCTTAAATGGGTACCGGATTTTTTCTGGGAAAGTAAAGCAGCACGGGCGTAATACTGACCACATTACCCCAAAAATCATGTGCTGAAGGTCTGTAAAATATAGGGTCACTAACACCATATTTCCCTATACGCCACTTGGCGTGACGGGGGGGTACTTTTTACTTTTATGTCTGGGCTTTGCCATGTCCATAGTCGCCTAGGGTGTTGTTTGAATCAGGTGTTACCTATAATCATTTCATGTGTCTTTGCCCAATCTATCAATCTATCCCCTCTGTCATTCGTCTCTCCAAGGCCATGCCCCCCTCCCCCGGTCACATTTTGCATTTTAGCTGTTCCTACCTTTGCATTGAAATCCCCTAATATAATAGTTATTTCTTGGGATTTACACTGTTCCATGGTCGCCTCTAGCTCCTCGTAAAAAGTGTCAATGTCTTCTTCGATATTACTTGTTGGTGCATAAGCTTGAATTATGTTAATATCCATTGGTCTGCCTCTCAATTTTACTAGCAGAATTCTGTCTGATACTGGCCAAAATCCGTTCACTGTTTTGCTTCTTTCTATATCTAACATGATGCCTACTCCTCTTTCATGTGTGGTTCCCCCAGAGTAAATTACATTTCCACTGTCGCGTTGTAATAATCCTGCTCCTGTCCATCTCATTCACATAGTCCCAAGATGTTCAATTTTATACTCTTCATTTCTTGTATGATGTTTTCTAGTTTTCTAACCTGGAATGCTGATTTAATGTTCCAAGTTCTTATTGCTAGTGTCTCTTTATTTTTGATCTTGCATACAGTTGCTTGATGACGATCGGGTGTCACCTGTAGCACATGACACTCCCTACCGGACGAGGTGGCTGTGAAGTCCCCATTAACGTAGTTAGCTGTAAATATACGGTTATGATTTGTCATGATTATTCCAGGCAATTTAAGAAGGTAGTTTGCCATTCCTTTCCTTCTTGGCAGTGACTGTACTAGTCGGAGATCGCAGCCATTGTCTCTATACATGCCATCTCTGCCTGCCATCGTGGTGTGGGGACCATAACCGGCACTACTTGTCGACTGCTCCCACTACACCATCCACCACCTGCTCCAATGGCTTCACATAACCCTGATAGGGGGGACTAAACGAGAGCTCCACCTTGCCCAGGGGGTCCCGAAGACTAGCGGAGGAAAGGAGATGTCTTACTCCTCCTTTGGTAAGGCAGAACTCTACCCCGCTAACCGCTGTTTTTTGTATAGCCAAATAAATTGTCTTTATGGATTCTCAGTTGCTGGAGGACCTGAATCATAAAAAAGCTATAACATATACTCCACCCGACACAACCAATGAGAACTTGAAAGATTTTTTTTTTTTAATGAAAAGCAACGTATCCTAGACTGCGACAATTTAGCATCTATGGATAGGCCAAATTGCACCGATGTTCTGCACCAATATTTAACTAGTTTAGTTCAGTCAATCTCATTCAAAATATCCCATTGATACCCTAAGGCCAGCTCCTTGTTGTTGGGATGGGGCTTAACAGTCACCAGGGACTGAAAACAAAGACTAGTCAGGCCTTCCTACACCCGAGCAAGACCACAGTTTGCTCTAGCAAGTATAAGTGCTAAAGACAGAGGCAAAAAGCCAAAAGGGCCACCATAGCAATCAGGTGCCAAGCACTCACGCCAATGCGAAGTATGTCTATAACTGTGAATAGATATGGCACTCACCCTGTGATGGACACTCCAGGCATTTCGCGCCTAATGTACTCAAGGCGCAGGGGGAGTTAACCATGACCGCTCGTGTGGGGATGTTGACCTCTAGTCCCGGTGACCCCGGAAGTGACCTGTTATGTCTGGTTTGTGCTGACCTTGGAGTTCGTGATATACTTAATCGATAGTGATAGATTAGTAGATTATACATCATCAATGCTGATAAGGCGGCCAGGTGATCTTGTTATCTCGGTGTCCGTAAGATGTGATCGTATTTTAGCTTCCTTCATAGACTTCCCTCCATTGTAACACTTACTCATTCTCCCCATTAAAGCCCATTATCTTTCCTTCCCTTCACTAGACTCCTCACTCCTAGACGTCTCTCCTACCATGCCAGCTTCCCTCCTCTCTCTCCTAACATTCCGCCCTCCATCGTATATTTAGCTTCCATCATAGACTTCCCTCCATTGTAACACTTACTCATTCTCTCCATTTAAACCCATTAGCTCTCCTTAGCTCCCCTAGATTTCTCTCTATCTCTCCTATTCCCGCCTAGATTTCCCTCCATTGTAACACTTACTCATTCTCTCCATTTAAACCCATTAGCTCTCCTTAGCTCCCCTAGATTTCTCTCTATCTCTCCTATTCCCGCCTAGATTTCCCTCCATTGAAACACTTACTCATTCTCTCCATTTATGCCTATCATCTCGCCTTCCTTCTCTCTCTCTTTCTCCCTATCCTCTCTTAGACTTCTAACCTATCAGTCCACCCTCCCTCCTCTCCCGCAGCGTCCCTCCTATTGTAACACTTGATTATTCTCGCCATTTATGCCTAGCATCTCGCCTTCTTTCTCCTAGACTTCTTATCTCTCTCTCACTCTCTTCAAACTCCTACTAGACTTCTCTCCTACCATTCTACCCTCCTTCCTCTCTTTACCTCTCCTAGCGTTCCGCCCTCATTCGTATTTTTACCTTACTGCCACTGTAACACAGTAATAACATTGAATATCAATTACAAAATCCCTCCTCTCCCTTTATCTCTCACGCATCGTTCCGCCCTCCCTCATATTTTTAGCGTCCCTCCTATTGTAACACTTGATTATTCTTCCCACATATACCTGGCATCTCGCCTTCTTTCTCCTAGACTTCTCTCTGTCTCTCTCTTCTAACCCTTACTAGACTTCTCTCCTACCATTCTACCCTCCTTCCTCTCTCTTTACCTCTCCTAGCGTTCCGCCCTCATTCGTATTTTTACCTTTCCGCCAGTGTAACACAGTAATAACATTGAATATCAATTACAAAAAGACTTGAAATATCTACTTTTCAAACAACAAATAAGATAAACATATGAAAAACGAAGGAATAATACACTCAACAAGGCTTAACATACATACTTTACACACATCACCATTAATGCAACTGAATATGATTTTATTGATAACCTACCACATCATTATGAGATAAGAGAAAAACAGAAAAAAATTTTCAACTTACAGCGTAAAATAGCCCCACAACACAGGCCGCTAGACTGAACAGTACTATGAAAATTAGCTTCCGTGAATCAATCGCGCTTATAACACAAAGTCTCACATCCGACTACTTTAAATATAATCTGGTAATTGTGATTTGTGTTCTGGGGTTAAAATGCTTGTGATTTGGCCTAACTGTTTGGACTTTGGATATAACTATCTGTTCGATGTGTCTAACTAGTATGAGTATGGGAGTAGATTTGTAGGGTTTTGAGATCAAATTTTTGCTTATGAGCCTAAATTTGTGTTTTCTGGTGCTAAAATTTTGCGATTTGGTCTAACTTTTTGGACCTTGTATATAAATTCCTGCTCGCTGTGTCTAACTATTATGACTATGTGAGTAGATTTCTAGGATTTTAGGTCGACTTTTTTATTATGAGCCTATATTTTTGTGTTCTGGGGGTAAAATTTTTGCGATTTGGCCTAACTTTTTGGACTTTGGATATAACTATCTGTTCGATGTGTCTAACTAGTATGAGTATGGGAGTAGATTTGTAGGGTTTTGAGATCGAATTTTTGAATATGAGACTTAATTTTTTTTTGGGGTGTGTGTTTTGGTGATAAAATTTTGTGATTTGGCCTAACTTTTTGGACCTTGAATATAACTTTCTGCTCGTTGTGTCTAACTATTATGACTGTCATGGAACTCCTCTGGTATTGCATCAGGGGTCAAAGTGCGTTCAAGTAACCTGCCACCTGTATTATTCCTCCCATCATTGATCCGACAGGTGGATTGTATCAGGGACCGAATCGATTTAAAGTAACCCATGCATCAGACTCAACAGCACTTCAAGTGGAAAATGAGGTCAGTTATCACGATAACAGTAATCCTCTTCTCTGATTAGTTAATCCAGAGGCCAGTCATTTCGTTGATGGGTGTCCGATAGAAATCCTCTTCTCTGATTGGTTAACCTAGATGTTAGTCGAGGGTGGAATAGTTTCATCCAACTTTTATTTACCAGATTATATTTAAACTAGTCGGATGTGAGACTTCGTGTTATAAGCGCGATTGATTCATGGAAGCTTATTTTCATAGTACTGTTCAGTCTAGCGGCCTGTGTTGTGGGGCTATTTTACGCTGTAAGTTGAAAATTTTTTTCTGTTTTTCTCTTATCTCATAATGATGTGGTAGGTTATCAATAAAATCATATTCAGTTGCATTAATGGTGATGTGTGTAAAGTACATATGTTAAGCCTTGTTGAGTGTATTATTCCTTCGTTTTTCATGTTTATCTTATTGGTTGTTTGAAAAGTAGATATTTCAAGTCTTTTTGTAATTGATATTCAATGTTATTACTGTGTTACACTGGCGGTAAGGTAAAAATACGAATGAGGGCGGAACGCTAGGAGAGGTAAAGAGAGAGGAAGGTGGGTATTATGGTAGGAGAGAAGTCTAGTAGGGGTTAGAAGAGAGAGAGAGAGCAAGAGAGTGATAGAGAGAAGTCTAGGAGAAAGAAGGCGAGATGCTAGGTATAAATGGCAAGAATAATCAAGTGTTACAATAGGAGGGATGCTAAAAATATGAGGGAGGGCGGAATGATGCGTGAGAGATAAAGGGAGAGGAGGGATTCTGTAATTGATATTCAATGTTATTACTGTGTTACACTGGCGGTAAGGTAAAAATACAAATGAGGGTGGAACGCTAGGAAAGGTAAAGAGACAGGAAGGAGGGTAGAATGGTAGGAGAGAAGTCTAGTAGGGGTTAGAAGAGAGCGAGAGAGAGATAGAGAGAAGTCTAGGAGAAAGAAGGCGAGATGCTAGGCATAAATGGCGAGAATAATCAAGTGTTACAATAGGAGGGATGCTAAAAATATGAGGGAGGGCAGAACGATGCGGGAGAGATAAAGGGAGAGGAGGGAGGGTGGACTGATAGGTTAGAAGTCTAAGAGAGGATAGGGGAGAAAGAGAGAGAGAAGGAAGGCGAGATGATAGGCATAAATGGAGAGAATGAGTAAGTGTTTCAATGGAGGGAAATCTAGGCGGGAATAGGAGAGATAGAGAGAAATCTAGGAGAGCTAATGGGTTTAAATGGAGAGAATGAGTAAGTGTTACAATGGAGGGAAGTCTATGATGGAAGCTAAATATACGATGGAGGGCGGAATGTTAGGAGAGAGAGGAGGGAAGCTGGCATGGTAGGAGAGACGTCTAGGAGTGAGAAGTCTAGTGAAGGGAAGGAGAGATAATGGGGAGAATTAGTAAGTGTTACAATGCAGGGAAGCCTATGAAGGAAGCTAAAATACGATCACTCCTTACGAACACCGAGATAACAAGGTCACCTGGCCGCTTTTCAGCATTGATGATGTATAATCTACTAACCTATCACTATCGATCAAGTACATCATGAACTCCAAGGTCAGCAAAAACCAGACATAAACAGGTCACTTCTGGGGTCACCAGGACTAGAGGTCAACATCCCCACACGAGCGGTCATGGTTAACTCCCCCTGCGCCTTGAGTACATTAGGCGCGAAATGCGCCTACTATATATCTTTGTTAATTTATGGGCCAAATGCGAATCAAATCCTTCCTGCTATACTACTTGCAATGCCTAGCCTTCAGCCTCAAAAGGGCCCAACCACTATTACTGGACATCCTTCTCAATCATCCTGTGGAGCCAGAGTATTGAGCTACTGACAAATCCAAATTAAGACCACTTAAAATAATGCACTGGAATGCTGAAGGCATCAACAGCAAAAGAGATGGGTACAGCAAAAAGATAAGTTAGAAAATATCCTACATGAAGAGCAAGTAAGCGTGTGCTGTTTGCAGGAAACCTATCTAAACAGAGACATAGTTTTTAGTTGTAAAGGTTAGGGTATACCAGTTTTACCGATATGACAGTAAAGACAAACAAAAGGTGGAATATTTACATTTGTAAAGAACAACATCAATGCATGTCAGCTTGAAGTGTATATGGATGGGGCTGGATATCAGAAACTGCACCACAGAATAGAAAATATGTACTATCATTTACTCAACTACTATTGTACAATATATATATATATATATATATCATCATCATCATCGAGTGCCGCCTCCACAACGAAGGTTGGCTACCATGGAGCGCCATTTTGCTCTATCTCTTGCTTTGATGGTGCAGGTTGTCATCGGTTAATTTGTCCATCTTTTGATGTTACTCGTCCATGTTAATCTTGGTCTGCCTCTGCCTCTTTTACCTTGTATTTTCCCCTCCAGGATCACTTTCAGTAGGCTGTTGTGTCTTTTAACATGGCCTAAGAATCGCATTTGTCTTGTTCTAATTGTGTTCAGAAGTTCTCTTTTCATTTTTAGTTGTTTTAAGACTTTGTCGTTTGTTTTCTTTTCCTTCCATCCAATTCTACCTATTCTTCTATATATCCACATTTCAAAGGCTTCAATTCTCTGTTCTGTTTTCTTGTCTAATGTCCATGTTTCAGCCATGACAATAACATTCAGCATTTTATATATATATATAAATATATAGTCCTTTCGAGACGGCACATTGGGCAGAACCACAATCTCAAAAACAGAAACCTTGTGTGCCAAAATTGCACATATTGCAGAGATCACTGCTTCTAAAATCTATGGCTGTTTCCATAACAATACTTTTTACAATGACAGCTTGTCAAGCCATCGATCAACCTCTTTAGTTGCCTCTTACGACATGCCTGGAAGGTCACAGTGCCACTATTCTTTACTTTCCTCATAATGAGGCCCCGGTAACACACAGGAATATATATATATATAAAATATATAATACTGGAGTGTATTTGTAATAGTGTGAGCAATTCAAAGGGATACAAATTTATAGTTAAAGAGATAAAGAAGTTAATAATCTTGGATTCATTAACTGGACTCAGGAAAGGTTACACGTAACTAGCTGTAGTACTCTTGTGGGCATTGAGCGGAATAGGCAGAAAAGGGGCAGTGATTCCACATATGTTGGCACTCTCTGACAGAAAGAACATCCATCGACCCAGGAGGTGTTAGACGTAACTAACAGAGAGAAGCGTAGGTATCATGGAAACAAACTCGTTTTATATCACCAACTGAACAGAAAGTGTAGCCGTAACAAGCGGTAATAGACTAAGTTCCAGGGACCAAGGATGACCTCAGAAAACTGATCCTTTTGATGTCCAGATCTGAAGTCTCTCTTGTTCAACTCAGAAAATGGAACCATTTCAGGGGAGATAAAGATAGCATCTTTCTTGACGAGAAGACAAAGCCATAAGAGTGATTGACAGATGTTTGTCAAGATTCCTCATGAAATGATAGGTGATTGGCAAGCAATCAGTAAGTGGGATGAGAGTCCTACAATTGTAATGTGGAGCTCCCAGGACTGACCATGCCAGGCTTCCCAGATTGCCCAAGAGATAGGTGGCGCCTAGCTGACCCCCAAAAAAGACAGGCTGAGAGAGAACTTTTACAGTTTTAGTTTTTCATGAGTTGGGAAGTTTTCACAAGTTTGGAGTTTTGTACAATTTTTTTTGGTCTCTTCGAAGCAAGCAGAAAACACCAGTAGAAATGTAGTCTAAAGGAGTTTAGCATGGCTCTAGCTGACTTTGTTTTTGGACTTATAGTTGTAGGAGTAGATTTACTCATTTGGAGCTAGAAAGAGATGACAGTAGGAGAGTAGGAGACAAAATTTAGGAACCTGCACCAAGGCAGAGCGTTTGTAGAATAGTTATAGAGTCAGAAGGAGATATAGAAGTTTTTAGAGGATTTCTGATTGAAGATAGAGCACTCAATTATAACTGAGAACAATTATGAGTTAATTAGAATAAAATATGATCACGAGTTGTAGACGTGAGGGGAGTGACACCACGAGAACTGCGGGGGTGTTTAGCGTGAGTTCCGAAATAGCTGACAAACAACCGGAAATGATAGTCCACGAGAAAGTGTAACAAATATGAAACAAACATCTCGATAAGTGAGGGGGTGTATTAGTCGAGAAATTAAACACGTGGATTGATTTGATTGGAGGAGAGGAAAAATATTTAAAGGTGAGACACAAAGAAATGAAAGGATTTTCCAGGAGAACATTAGAGAGGACAAACGCATAGGTGTTGAGATTTCTGAATAGTTATAGATTAAACCTCGAGGATTAAGTTAGGAGTTTCTAGAGAGTAAAAGTCCACGAGACAAATAGAATAAGTATGCTAGCATTAGACCGGGGAAGGAACAGTTTCCACTTAATTGACAAAACCGATATAATAAGTATAGTAGACTTAGACCTGAGGAGGCTGATCAATGGGGAACAGTTTCCACTTAAGTTGAGTAGAGAAGTGTGTAGAAGCCTAGGGACCAGTGGCGAGTAACATTGCATTTGGGGCAGCGTGTGAATGGTCTTATTACCAAACATTAGTCATATAATTCAAGATGGCGGAGTGACCGCGCCGGTGTATAATTTTGATTCAGTGAAACATCGATTATTTCTATTCTATATGGATTATGTGTCAAATTTCCAATTCCAGAGAATGATATAATGTGATCTCAAATATCATTAAGCAGGATAGACATATAACATTTGTTTTAAGGGTGTATAATAACAGTTTGTGTGTGAAAACAACAAAGATGTAGAGAAACAACACGAATAGAAAATGGGTCACGGCCATCAGTGACCTCAGTGCGTGGGCAAGCACTGGTAACATAAACACAGCCCTTACTCTGCGACAGAACTAGCACAGCGGCAGAGGACAACGTAATAGACACACAACAGTGCTCAGAGCCAAAATAATGGAGAAACAATCGCGATCATACAGACATAATGTAAATAAAATTGCAACCATCAATATTTGCGGTATCAGAGACAAAGAAGAACAATTAATCGACGCAATGATAAAAAGAAGAATCAAAATACTTGGAGTAGCAGACACAAGACTGAAGGAGAAACAAACAAGGAAAGCGTACATGAATTATACCATGATAAACTCAGGAGTTAACACGAACGAAGTAGCAAAACACGGAGTAGGATTCATTATAGACCCAGAAACGTCCAAAAACATTATAGAAATACATCAACATTCAGAAAGGATAATTACTCTAAGAGTAATAGAAAACAACGTCAACATAACATACATCCAAATATATGCACCTTGCAACAACAACGACGAAGAGAGCAAAGAATTCTACGAAACACTTAACGAAATCATAAACAAAGTAAATAAGAACAAAGATCTACTGGTGATGGGGGACTTTAACGGGAGACCAGGAAAACGCAATTATGAGAACTCCAAATATCTGGGCCCATTTGGAGATAACACAAATAGAAAGAATGAAAATGGCAACCGAATGCTTGAATTATGCAATCAACATGAATTATACATAACTAACACTTTCTTTAAGCATAAAGACTCACAAATATACACCTGGTATAAATGGAACGATAACAATTGTAAAAGTCAAATAGATTTCATCCTAGCGAGAACACAAAGGAAGAGGAAAATCAGAGACAGCAGAGCGGTACCTAACATCACAAATGATACAGACCACAAAATGGTGCTAATAACCATCCAGAAAGCAAAACAAGACAACAAGAACCAATTGAAAACAAGAAACCAATCCGAAAGGACAATAAAATTAAGCCAACTTAAAACAGAAGACAAAAAGAAAGAAATAGAAAAACAACTAGAAAACCAATTTAAACAACTACCACAACAAATAACTACAGTAGATAATGAGTGGCTCATATTAAAAAAATCATTGACGAAAATAGCAACCACAATATGCGGAACGAAGCAAAGGAAGAAGGAGGGAAAGATGAGCACTCCATGGTGGAATGATATAATCAAGAACGCCATAAAAAGAAAGAAAAAAACTATACAAAATCTGGCTAGAAACTATAAAGCCAAGCGATTATGATATATACACAATAGAAAGAAGAGAAGTGAAGAAATTAATCACAGAAGAAAAACATAAAGCATGGATAAAATTTGGAGAAATGATTAGTAACAATCACAAATCAGCATCCAGAGACTTCTATAGAACAATTAAAGCCATAAGACAAAAGAAAGACAATTATGACCCAACTAAAATCATCAATGATAAACGAGGCCAAGCAATAACAAACAAATCGCAAATCTTAACGAGATGGAAAGAATATTTCGAAGAGCTTTTGAATGTAGAAACAAGTCCAAAAACACACAAAAAGTAACTAACAGTTGGCGATAAAGAACCAAATATACTAATGGAAGAAATAGAAGAAACATTACGACTAGCACCAAGAAACAAAGCCCCCGGAATCGATAACATCCCAGTAGAGATGCTAACAGCAGCGGGAGAGACAGGATGTAAATGGCTACACAGAATATTCAACGCTGCATGGATACAACAGCAAGTCCCAGACGACTGGAAACAGTCCGTCATATTACCAATATGGAAAAAGAAGGGCAGCAGAAGAGGCTGCAACCAATATAGAGGAATATCACTATTAAGCCACACAGGGAAGTTATATGCCAAGATAGTTGAAAAAAGATTGAGACCAATTATAGACCCACAAACTAAGCGATGCTCAGATGGGCTTCAGAAGGAACAGAGGTTGCACAGATGCCCTATTTATCATAAAACAACTAGCGAAGAAAACAATAGAGCATAATAAAACACTGTATACAGCTTTTATTGACCAAGAAAAGGTGTTCGATAGGGTGGACAGGGAACAACTATGGTCCGTATTGCCCTTGTACGGAGTGAGTCACCACCTAGTAGAGATATGTAAGAGCCTCTATGAAAGTAGTCGCACTACAGTAAGATCTTCAGCAGGTTACTCTAAACATTTCACCATTAACTCCGGAGTAAGACAAGGCTGCGTGCTTTCCCCCTTACTTTTCATCACATATATGGACAATATATGCAAATTAGCATGCCCAATCAAAGGAAATATACCAACACGGATGACAACAAACGATAACACAGAAGAAAACGAAATATACGTACCAGAAAACTACAGAAGAGAGGAAGAAATAAATTAAATACTATTTGCAGACGACCAAGTTCTGATACATGAAACAACTGAGGACCTACAAGAACATATCAACAGGCTAAACAACACTTGTAAACAATACAACATGAAGATCAACATAAGCAAACCGAAGTAATGGCAATAGCGAGAAAGAAAGAAAAACTAAACATCATAATAGATAATACATCTTTGAAGCAAGTTGACAATTTTAAATATCTGGGTAGCACGCTAACACAAGACAATAATCAAGAGACCGAGATAGATATAAGGTGTAACAAAGCAATATTTATGTATTATTATTTGTACCCAGTATATAACCACTGGGAACTACTATTCGTGCTGTTTCGTCCAATAAATGTTTGTCTACAACACAAGTATTCAGCCCTACTGGGAGATACTTGTATTAATAGGAAAGTACAAATATACAATTTATTTCCGGTCTGTGATCGTTACCCTATGCTATAGTCATTGAGATCGCCTTTCGTGGAAGACACTACTGCAATAGCCAATTTTTTAGTTGGCTGCGTGGCAGTGTACCAAGCGTTCGGCTTCTCGTGGCAAGGCGCGGTGCCACTGAGTACGGGTTCGATCCCACTTCGGACCATATATTGTTCTTCGTTTTTTTCTATTGTTGTTTGTCTGTCAATTTTTCAGAGTGCTAACACATACTTCTTTGTTCTATTATTCCCTATTATCGCCTCGGAAGTTCCCCATATAATAATATTTATGTATTATTATTTGTACCCAGTATATAACCACTGGGAACTACTATTCGTGCTGTTTCGTCCAATAAATGTTTGTCTACAACACAAGTATTCAGCCCTACTGGGAGATACTTGTATTAATAGGAAAGTACAAATATACAATTTATTTCCGGTCTGTGATCGTTACCCTATGCTATAGTCATTGAGATCGCCTTTCGTGGAAGACACTACTGCAATAGCCAATTTTTTAGTTGGCTGCGTGGCAGTGTACCAAGCGTTCGGCTTCTCGTGGCAAGGCGCGGTGCCACTGAGTACGGGTTCGATCCCACTTCGGACCATATATTGTTCTTCGTTTTTTTCTATTGTTGTTTGTCTGTCAATTTTTCCGAGTGCTAACACATACTTCTTTGTTCTATTATTCCCTATTATCGCCTCGGAAGTTCCCCATATAATAATATTTATGTATTATTATTTGTACCCAGTATATAACCACTGGGAACTACTATTCGTGCTGTTTCGTCCAATAAATGTTTGTCTACAACACAAGTATTCAGCCCTACTGGGAGATACTTGTATTAATAGGAAAGTACAAATATACAATTTATTTCCGGTCTGTGATCGTTACCCTATGCTATAGTCATTGAGATCGCCTTTCGTGGAAGACACTACTGCAATAGCCAATTTTTTAGTTGGCTGCGTGGCAGTGTACCAAGCGTTCGGCTTCTCGTGGCAAGGCGCGGTGCCACTGAGTACGGGTTCGATCCCACTTCAGACCATATATTGTTCTTCGTTTTTTTCTATTGTTGTTTGTCTGTCAATTTTTCCGAGTGCTAACACATACTTCTTTGTTCTATTATTCCCTATTATCGCCTCGGAAGTTCCCCATATAATAATATTTATGTATTATTATTTGTACCCAGTATATAACCACTGGGAACTACTATTCGTGCTGTTTCGTCCAATAAATGTTTGTCTACAACACAAGTATTCAGCCCTACTGGGAGATACTTGTATTAATAGGAAAGTACAAATATACAATTTATTTCCGGTCTGTGATCGTTACCCTATGCTATAGTCATTGAGATCGCCTTTCGTGGAAGACACTACTGCAATAGCCAATTTTTTAGTTGGCTGCGTGGCAGTGTACCAAGCGTTCGGCTTCTCGTGGCAAGGCGCGGTGCCACTGAGTACGGGTTCGATCCCACTTCGGACCATATATTGTTCTTCGTTTTTTTCTATTGTTGTTTGTCTGTCAATTTTTCCGAGTGCTAACACATACTTCTTTGTTCTATTATTCCCTATTATCGCCTCGGAAGTTCCCCATATAATAATATTTATGTATTATTATTTGTACCCAGTATATAACCACTGGGAACTACTATTCGTGCTGTTTCGTCCAATAAATGTTTGTCTACAACACAAGTATTCAGCCCTACTGGGAGATACTTGTATTAATAGGAAAGTACAAATATACAATTTATTTCCGGTCTGTGATCGTTACCCTATGCTATAGTCATTGAGATCGCCTTTCGTGGAAGACACTACTGCAATAGCCAATTTTTTAGTTGGCTGCGTGGCAGTGTACCAAGCGTTCGGCTTCTCGTGGCAAGGCGCGGTGCCACTGAGTACGGGTTCGATCCCACTTCGGACAATATATTGTTCTTCGTTTTTTTCTATTGTTGTTTGTCTGTCAATTTTTCCGAGTGCTAACACATACTTCTTTGTTCTATTATTCCCTATTATCGCCTCGGAAGTTCCCCATATAATAATATTTATGTATTATTATTTGTACCCAGTATATAACCACTGGGAACTACTATTCGTGCTGTTTCGTCCAATAAATGTTTGTCTACAACACAAGTATTCAGCCCTACTGGGAGATACTTGTATTAATAGGAAAGTACAAATATACAATTTATTTCCGGTCTGTGATCGTTACCCTATGCTATAGTCATTGAGATCGCCTTTCGTGGAAGACACTACTGCAATAGCCAATTTTTTAGTTGGCTGCGTGGCAGTGTACCAAGCGTTCGGCTTCTCGTGGCAAGGCGCGGTGCCACTGAGTACGGGTTCGATCCCACTTCGGACCATATATTGTTCTTCGTTTTTTTCTATTGTTGTTTGTCTGTCAATTTTTCCGAGTGCTAACACATACTTCTTTGTTCTATTATTCCCTATTATCGCCTCGGAAGTTCCCCATATAATAATATTTATGTATTATTATTTGTACCCAGTATATAACCACTGGGAACTACTATTCGTGCTGTTTCGTCCAATAAATGTTTGTCTACAACACAAGTATTCAGCCCTACTGGGAGATACTTGTATTAATAGGAAAGTACAAATATACAATTTATTTCCGGTCTGTGATCGTTACCCTATGCTATAGTCATTGAGATCGCCTTTCGTGGAAGACACTACTGCAATAGCCAATTTTTTAGTTGGCTGCGTGGCAGTGTACCAAGCGTTCGGCTTCTCGTGGCAAGGCGCGGTGCCACTGAGTACGGGTTCGATCCCACTTCGGACCATATATTGTTCTTCGTTTTTTTCTATTGTTGTTTGTCTGTCAATTTTTCCGAGTGCTAACACATACTTCTTTGTTCTATTATTCCCTTGTAACAAAGCAAGCCAAGTTATAGGCCAAGTATCAACACTATTGAGAAACAAAGCAATAACTACGGAAGCAAAAAGGGCAATATACAAATCAATTTTTCTACCAATGCTGTGCTATCAGTGCCAGAATTGGACGCTGGACTCTACTAGAACAATAAGAAAGATAACGACCACAGAAATGAAATGTGTCAGAAGAATGACAGGATACAACTTAAGGGACAGAGTAAGAAACACTGACCTGAGGAAGAAACTCGAAATTGAACCAGCCATCGAATACATAAAGAAACAACAGATAAATTGGTTCGGCCACATAACAAGACAGAAAGAACTAACAATGAATCAAAGAGCCATAAACAAACGCTACGAAAACGCCAGATTAAGAGGAAGACCGAGAAAGAGATGGATAAAGGGAATACTAGAGTCACTAGGAGGAATAACATCAGAAGAGGCCAACAGAAGAGCAAAGAATCGCAGATTGTTTCTCCCCTCGACACCAACGGCAACAGAGGAAGGATAGAAGAATAGAAGAAGAAGAAGTCATATAATATCATGTAAATATGTTGAATACGTCGCCCACGGGTTGGGCTGTGAAATAAAGACTGTTTGCATTAATTAAAGTGTTCTAATTTTGTGTGTCCAACAGTTAGCAGATCACGCCTGGCGAAGAAAGACTTGGGGAAGAAAAGGAAAGAAATATTTTTAAAAAGTCACGGCAAAACACGAAGTACAAACTACTATACTCGGGACAAGTTACGGCGTGTCGGAATTTTCCCAAGCAAGTGATCTCGTCCTTGACCAAGATGCAGGTGTCAAGTAAGGTCAGGGCCACGGGCGAAAGTGTGTTGCCATCATATAGTACGGCCAGAGATCAGTGAAACAAACAGCTGATTCGCCAGCTTCCAAACGCATCAAGAAAATAATAAAGAAATCTCCATTACTGATACAAATTCCTTATCCTGATACAGAGTTACATTCTGTTTACCAACGTCTATCAACTAAGAATCTTACTGATGTTGATTCTATTATTGAATGTGCATGTTAATGTCAAGACTTGTGGTCAGAATAATAAAGAATTATGATTGATGTAACACTAGTTATCAAATTTATTAAGTGTGCTTTATGTGATGTGATGTATTGGAGTAATCCTCTCATGTGATAGCTCTCACAAGGAATCATCAGTCAAGTCCAGCAATGAAGCGAAGTCAGAAATATAACTGAAATATGATAAACAGTAAAAGTAAAAAGTAAAGTACCCCGTCACGCCAAGTGGCGTATAGGGAAATATGGTGTTAGTGACCCTATATTTTACAGACCTTCAGCACATGATTTTTGGGGTAATGTGGTCAGTATTACGCCCGTGCTGCTTTACTTTCCCAGAAAAAAATCCGGTACCCATTTAAGGCTGGGTGAACCCGGAAGCCGTCGGTTGGGATCGAACCCTACCCCTTGTCCGTGGTAGTCCAGTTCACTAACCACTGAGCTATCGCGGCTCCCCATGATAAACAGTAACAAATTAAATTATTTCTAGATGGGCTGTATATGTGTTCAATGAGTTTTTTAAAATATATATTCTCTCATATTGTACTTTCAGTACAATACCTTACAATTTTACACATTTTATGGTATTGTTCATTAGCTCATTTCAGAAATACAACCTGTATATGATCCTTGTTGGAAACATGTCAGTTGATTATAGAAAGTTGCATCTGAAATTAGAATAAAAGTTTGCAGTAAACAAAAAGCTGGAAAACAACAAGAGATATAGAAACAAAGTTGAACGCATTCGAAAATAAATGTCTAAGGAAAATACTTGGTATAGAATGGAACGAATTCAAAACAAACGAGGAAATTAGAGAAATCGCCAATCAACCACTAATATCTTCAGTAATAAAGAAAAGACGATGGTCATACGTTGGACATGTGATGAGAAGAGATAATAATCGAATAGCAAAGCAAGCCCTCATATGGGAAACAACAGGTAAAAGAAAAAGAGGAAGACCCAGGGAGACACTGAGAAGAACATTGATGAGAGAGGCAAGAGCAGCAGGAATCGGCTCCCTCAATGAGATAGAACTGCTTGCACAGAACAGAGACAGATGGCGAGATTTAATAAAATATCTTTAAAAGAAAACTGCTAGAACAAAAATTCATATAGGAGAAGGTGTATCTTGGTCTACGCCCTATGGGCCGGTTACGGCTCGAAAGGTCAATAGATAGTAAACATCTGAATGTTTTACACTAGATGTGTCAGGTAAGTTAATTCTTAAAATGTTTCTTTCATAAAATTAATTATACATAAACTCACGCATATAAACAAGAACTAAGCTCAACAAATTGTATGTTTTATAAGTTGAAGCCATTTACATAAAATATAAGATGGAAAATGAAAACTCACTTTTTTTCACAAATGCTACGCACGCTAGAAGGATTATATCTAAAATGCCACTTTCAAATAAAAGCAAGCATAGTTATTGTTTAAAAGAGAAAAAAAAAAAAATGATAATTCCATTACCTCAAGGTGCAAGTGGTTTGTTTAGTACAAATGAACTCAAAGCGACTGGACTGTAGGGGCCATTAGTATACTGATGATAATGTTTAATGTGATCAAGTTATTGCATCTTCTCAGATGGGTCATTATTAAGTAATATAACCATTTCACATGCCCTGTGTCCACTTGGCTAATCATCATGTGTCCAGCTCTTTATCTCCTTGGTTAGGAATGTAATTACCCTTTCAGGGCTGTGGGGTTATCTACTCTCCAGTTCAGACATAAGTAACAGTTCTAGCCAGGGAATGAATCTGCTTTGTAAGTACAATATGTCTATTAAGTTTGGTACAGTATATCTGTTAAGTTTGGCAATGATGAAGTTATAACAAAAATAAAGTTCTATGTTATTCATTCAGAATTATTTGGTGCATGTTTTAAAATTTTGCATTCTATTTTTTGTATCTGACGACATATTAATACACATTTTTTAAACTGATGTAAAAATAACAAATTAAAATAGACCTCACAATTACAATAACATTTTCTTCATACTTCTTTCTTTCATATATAAATATGTGCATCAGTGACTACTTTGGAACACTTACATTGCACCAATTCACACCACCATCTTTTTCCATTGGTCAGCTTTGTATCACTACTCTCCTCCCCACAATTTTTTTACCACACTGCTACCATTCCCCACAATTTACTCCTAAAATCACTAAGAATCCATTAACATAAAATAACAAATCCAATAAAATCAGCTTTTGACAGTCAACTTTGGTTCGTCTATTACATAAACCTTTACCACACCGTCCACATCCCTACCAATCCACCATTAAAATCCATTAAAATAATATTTTCACGGTCAGCTTTGATCCGCTCTTCTCCCACCTTCTATTTTTCTTACCTTTTACCACCCTCCCACCCAATCTGCCCCTAAAAATCCTTTCACCATCTTCCATTGATCAACTTTAACTTTAATTTACCATCTTTATTTTCCACTGCTCAGCTTTAGTTCGCAATTCTCCTTCCTGCCACCTATTACCATTGGTCAGTTTTGGTTCACTTATTACATCATCCTTTTACCACAACCAACCAATCCATCCCTACAAATACATTAAAATCCATTAATACCATATAATTCCAACAATGCCATAAATACTACCAAATACCAAAAAAAGATGGTTCTATGTGATACACTACTCCCGTACAACTCACATTATGAGTAACCTTAAAAAGCTATGTATGAAAAGTGTTCTTGTTGTAGTTTCCTCATATTCCAAGTCAGGCTTATTGCAGGAGCTACTGAGTTAAGTGCTCTGTGCACACCGTGAGCTTTGTGTTTCATCTGTTTTGATCGTATTTCGATATTCCAATTGTTTACAATGAACGATGTTATTGTATGACAGGGAACAGTTGGCTGTGTTCACTTTCTGTGCGGTTTCACCTTATGTCTTTTGGAGTGTGCTGAGACTGCTACGATGGGGACTACAGTTACCTTTCTTTGTTTGGGAGGTGAGATAGTAATTAGGATGATTCCACTGGCACAGGCGGTTGAGCAATTATGGATTTTGATTCATTTGCAGTGATACCGGGGCCTTTCATAACCAAAGTTAGTTTATGGTTGAAAAATTGGCCCGTCTTTTTTTTAAACACAAAGTTCCTGTGTAATTTTTTTGTAAATTTACCTAGCACAGGATAATTATTCTGGCTATTAGGCATTGTTCTAGGCATTTATTTTTAAATACTAATCATGCTAAAATAACAAATTTGATTTGTGGATGGCAGTGCAAGAAGATATGTCACCAAACAAAATAGTCACACATGCACAAGATATTCTCATCTCATCAGCTCAAAATATCATCAGCAAAAATGCTCATAAGAAATAGAACTACATCTAAAAAACATCTAAAAAAAATACTGACTCTCATCAAAGAAAATTAAAACAAATAGGAACAAAGTGAAATACAAATACAGAAAATACACAAAAGCAGTTAGAACAGAGATCTTGATTCTTCCCGAGCTGTTATACGCCACATAGTCCTTGTAGTGTTTTTCACCACCTAATCTCTATTCTGTGTGAGATGTTCATTCTTATCTAATGAGTCTATGTCTGCCAACTTTGCTTCTCTTATAAGTGTTCTTTTCAGTGTCTCTCTGGGTCTTTCTCTTTTTCTGTATCCTGATGTTTCCCATAGAAGAGCCGCTTTAGAATTCTCTTGTTGTCTCTTCTAAGCACGTGTCCGACATATCTACATCTTCTTTTCCAAATTATAGAAGAGATCATTGGTTGCATGGCCATTTCTCTTACCTTAATATTAGTCTTGAATTCATTCCACCGTACACAAAGTACTCATTGAGGGCTGCAATACCTCAGTGGTTAGTGAACTAGACCACTAAGAACAAGAGGTCAGGTTCAATCCTGATCAAAGGCTTCCAGGATCAACCAGCCTTAAATGGGTACCAGATTTTTTCCTGGGAAAGTAAAGTGGCACAGGGTAAAACTAACCCCATTACCCTAAAAATCATGTGCTGAAGGTCTATAAAAATTATGGGCACTAACACCATATTCCTTATATGGCATGTGGCGGGGCTCTTTATTTTACTACATCCCCATTCCAAAGAAAGGGAATCTGAAGATGTGTACCAACTACAGAACTATTGCTGAACTAAGTCACGCTAGAAAAATACTTTTACAGATCACCATGAAGAGAATAGAACAGAAGTTAGAAAAGGAACTTCATATAGTTCAAGCAGGTTTGAGACATATTAGAAGCACCTGGGACCACATCTTTAGCATGAGAAACATCTTTAAGAAGTGTAGTGAATACAACACAGAAATACATACATGCTTCATAGATTACAGCGAGGCCTTTGACTGCATACAATATCAGAAATTGTGGAACATCCACACACTTAATACAACTTTTCAAATCACTAAATCATGAACAGCAAGTAACTATCAGAATAGCGGGCAAAACATCAAATTGGTTTGAAGTACACAAAAGCATGAGGCAGGGTTGCATCATCTCTCCATACCTGTTCAACATTTAAGCTAAAAACATTACTGAGAAATATCAGAAATGATGACAGATTTATGAAGTTCGACCTTTTCACAATAAATGGCAACATAATATGCTGATGACACAGTCCTCCTCTCAAAATCTCTATCTAAACATACAGAAAACAAAGATAATGTCCATTGACAAAGTAAAAAGCCAATCCAAAATCATCATCAAAGATGAAGAACTTGAAATTGTAACAAACAATGAATATCTGTGAGCTGTAGTAACTAACAATGGTGACTGCCAGAAAAAGATCAAAAGAAGACTAGTAATAGCAACACAAAAATTAAACACCATGAGGAACATGTGGCACAAAACCAGCTAGGCATAAAAATTAAAATTACTGAAGGCCTGTATCTTCCCAATAGCAACATATGGTTGAGAATCATGGGCAGTCTCTCAAAACAGCAGGAAGAAAATCAAGACATTCAAAACAAAATGATACAGAAAAATCTTTAAAATACCTTGGATAATGAAAAGGAGCAATGAAGACATGTTAAAAGACTTAGACGTTAAAAAGAAATGGGTTATATACACCATTCTACAGAGGTAATTAAAATACTTAGGAGAAGTCAGAAGACACAGCGGGCTGGAAAGATCATAATGGAAGGCATGATCCCTGGGTGATGCATTAAAGGTAGACCAAGAAGAAGGTGGTTTCAAGTCATTATAGAGCCATAAACATGACAGCAGAAGAGGTGAGAGATCTGGCTAGAGACAGATTATTTCAGACAGGCTGTGGTCTGCAAATGTTCTACAAAGGACATGTGACCTAATGATGATTAAAATAACATACCATCCTCATAAATTAAATTACTTAGTTTTCAGTGGAAAAAACACAAAACTTGAAGGAAAAATTGCACCCAAACATTGCTGTGGTCAGTAGGAGCATCATTCTGATCAATGACAATTTAGAACTCCCCTCCCAAAAGACATCCCTTCTCCTCTTCATCTTCTATTTATGGCTTCAGTTCTCTTCAATATAAGTAAGGTGCAGTAAAATTTTACATTTTCAGTATTTTATGCACATTTATTGATTTAGTAATAATGATTTTATGCATTAAGTACTGTAAAAGTATTATAGAAGTTTTAGTCGCTGAGCGTCGATGCTGTGGATGGTCTAGACTCACGAGCACTTACTCAGTCGCACGGCCCAGAATAAAAAAAATGATGCACTTTAAACTATGTGCTAAGCAGGCTAAGGGTGCCAAATGGGATGACTTCTTTAAAAAAGTGTGCTCAGAAAAATCGCTAGCCACATTCTGGCACATTCATCAGAGCATGAATGGCACAACACGACACAGAGACATACCAGACTTTCAGAGCACAGGCCGGATATGTCACAAATCTGATGAGAGCAAAGGGAAGGCCCTGCTTGCCCGCTACATTGAGCAGACGGACCAAAGAAATGAGGCTGTAAGAATGAGGATACGGGGATCGCTGTCAAAATTGTGTAAGGATGTAGTGCTGGAAGAAGATCTCACAATCACAACCAATACCATTGGCACGACACTTAAAAGGTCACACAACACTGCTCCTGGAACAGATGGTGTTTGGTACAATGACATAAGGAGATTTAGCTGATGACGACTTGACAAAACTGGCCAATGAGTTTAATGCCAGTATTCGGAGTGGCCAGACTAAGAAGGAGTGGCTACACAGCTACTTACTACCGCTACCGAAGCCAAACAAGGACCATTCTCAGATCAGTACCTACAGAATCATCACAATGCAGAACACTGCGGGCAAGCTGCTGGAGAAAATAGTTGCCCGTGTCCTCACCTGTCACCTTGAACAGAAATGTGCATTCCCACCCACACTTGGAGGTTATAGATATAACAAAGAGACATGGCTCAATGCGGCAGTCTTTGCCTATAACGCCTTCTAAGGCTTCCACAGACGAGAGGAGACATGTGCTGCTGCTATAGATCTGGAGGATGCATACAACAGGGTACCACTTGAATATCTCATGTATATGCTCCTCAAACTGGCGATGCCCCTTCCTCATTAGATGGATCGCCGCGGCACTGTTACAGAGGAAGGTGATACTCAGATGTGGAAGTCGACCACGTCGACCATGTGAAAACAAAATCCCGCAAAGAATTAGTCTTCTTGAAGGTCATGGCAGTTGCCAACATCAAGCAGAGGCTACTTACTCTTCTGTTCCAGGGATTAGTCCTCGCACCAATTGAGTATGCCCTGGCAATTCTTACTGTCAGTACGACTCAAATTGATAGGCTGGAGAAAATTAAGCCATGCACATTATCTTGGGATGTACAAGGCACACTCCCTGTGTAGCAATGAGGTATCTTCTTGACTTTCCAACCATGGATGACAGAATCAAGATCTGGAGAGCATGAGCATACCTGAAGATTAGTACAGATACAGAGCATCCATTGCACCACTTGCCCAACACAGGGAAAGGTGCCAGGCTAAAAAGAGGCAAATCATGGGTGGGCCAAGCAGAAGATGTCATCAAACAGGTCTGTGGGCTTACCAATATCAGCGTTGGTGAGGAGTGGATATTGATGCCTACGTCATTCAAGGGGACTTTCTCATGTATTGTTACACTCGACAAGAAAAGTAGGGAACAGAACCCTGTTTGTGGTTGTGGTTAATGCTGAGGTAAACGGTCTCATCTGAGATAACACCGATGAGAAAGATGCAGTCATCTATACAGACGGATCTGTAAGACGACACCAAAGAAGTGCATGGGCATTTACAGTACGCTCGGCAATCAGAATAGTCAAAGAAGACAGTGGTGCATACGTCATGACCATGAGTAGCATGACAATGGAGGTGATGGCAGTGACCAAGCATTCAAATCGCTAGAGTCACAAGACTACACTCACGCATGTATACTGAGTGGTTCGATGAGCATGATTAAAAAAAGTGGAGGCGGGCTCTGTACGCATGCAATGGGTAGAGTCGTTACAGAAATCCAAAATACGTAAGGTCACCTTTGTCTATGTCCCTGGACATGCGGGAGTACAGAGAAATGAAAGAGCAGACAGGTTGGCTAGCTGTGCTGTCGTTGAGGACGGGCAATCAATGGATTGGGCGGAAATCATCAATTCGCTCCGAGATGTGGGAAGAGCACAGGACTTCGACAAACACAGATCCATGTCACTTCTTCGGATGATGGAAATGGGAGTTAAGATGGGCACAGCCAGAAATGAGAAACTTAGTGGCCATATAAGAAGACTTATCAACCAACATAGAACTGGAGTTGTCAGTTGCTGGACACTGCGGGAACTGCTGAGGAGGGAATCTGAGCACCTATGGACATGTTCGGAGTGCAATGATGATGACGACATGCAAATAACTCAATATAGAAGTTTTAATAAACAGTCATCATCAGCCGGAATTGATTAATTTAATTTACACTACTTCTTTGGGGAATTCATTTGGAATATGTGCAAATCAGAAGTTCTAATTTTCAGAACAAATAGCGTATGGTTAGCAGGTTTACACTGTACTCAGAATTGAGTGACACATACAATAAAATGTAACAAATATTATGTAACAATGTATTCACTAATCACAAATTAAAAATTATTCATTGATCGGTCATTTTTTTTCTCAGTGAATCTTATTCTAAATAATGATTATTTATGTTAGAGAACAATTGCAAACATTCACTTAATTCAGTGATGGAGTTTTAGAAACACTAGGAAACATAATAGCAAGAGAGACCAACAGAAGAGCAAAAGACACAAATTATATCATATCTCGATGCTGAAAGGCAAATGAGGAAGGAAAGAAGAAAACTTAATTCAGTGCCACAATTTTATAACATACTTACTTACTTTATAAAATACAAAATAAGGTATTAGTCAACATTTGATCAACTTGTGTGAAAGCCTATATGACAACAGCACCAGGCTATATAGATCCCATCAAAATCAAAACAGGAGTTAAACATGTTTCTTACTATCCACCAAGCTAATTATCACATACATTGGCTAATCTGCAAACTGACAAATCCATACAAAGGGGACAAAATCACCTAGCTCCTTTTCGCAGACAACCAAGCACTGAGAGATACGAAAATAGAAGACATGTAAGAATACCTAGACAGACTTAACTTAACAGACTTAGAGTCGGGAAAGTAAAAAAAAAAAAGTAAAGTACCCCCGTCACGCCAAGTGGCGTATAGGGAATATGGTGTTAGTGACCATAATTTTTACAGACCTTCAGCACATGATTTTTGGGGTAATGTGGTTGGTATTACGCCCGTGCCGCTTTACTTTCCCAGAAAACAATCCGGTACCCATTTAAGGCTGGGTGAACCCGGAAGCTGTCGGTTGGAATCGAACCCTACCTCTTGTCCTTTGTAGTCCAGTTCACTAACCACTGAGCTATCGCGGCTCAGAGTCGGGAAAACAACATGAAAATCAACATAAACAAGACAGAAGTAATGATGTCAAAATGCCAACATAATGATAGATGGCAATATCCTATAACAAGTGAATAAATTTGAATACTTAGGCAGCACCCAGACATGCAAGCAACAGAAATAGACTCACGATATAACAAAGCCTGTCAATTTATAGGACAGATCTCACAATTGTCCAACAAAGAAGTAACTTAGAAGCAAAGCAAGCTATTTATAAGACTCTTTATCCCAACGTTGTGCTACCATAGCCAGACATGGACGTTAGGTCACTCAAGAATTATTAGAAATATAATCACTACAGAAATGAAGTATGTCAGACACATGACAGGAAACAACTTGAGAGATAAGATTAAAAGAATTACATAAAAAGACTAGGATCGGAACCAGCAAATGAATACATAGAGCAATAACAGATCAAGTCGTTCAGAAATGTGATAAGACATAAAGAACTAAATCTAATACAAGTAACCAACAAATGATACGAGTTCACCAGACCAAGAGGTTGATCAAGAAAAAGGTGGATAAACAGAATACTTAAAACTAAAGTACCAGAAAGAGGTATAACAGCAGAAGAGGCCAATACAAGAGCAAGAAACCACAATCTATATCTCTCCTCTTTGCTGAAAGGCAAATGAGGAAGGAAAAAAGAAAAGTTTTAGAAAATTCTATAAAGTTATATAATATTCAAAGTTTAAAAAAAAATTGTAATTGCAAATATTAGTACAAGAGAGATACATAAAAATAGCATTTAATCTTTGTTCTAAAAAATATTTGTATCTACCTTCAGTACAGAGATTAGTAAACTTGTATAAATTTGGTTTCTAAAAACATTGCTCCGATGCATTTACAAAGATACAGTTGGTTATCATCAGAATAATTAGCTTTACAGTAATAATCAGACAAATTACTTATCTTACCCTAAATTGCAACAAGATAAAAAGCTTTGAGATTAAATAAGAAATCATAAACCAAGAAATACACATCTCCCAATTTAAGACATTCAAAATAAAAGTAAAATATAAAGAAAAACCATGCAATAAAATTATATGCAGATTGTAAATATATACCAATGCGAGATCAAAACAGCAACATTTTTTACATAATATACAACAGATGAAATATCTCTCTCTTTGCGATCAAGTCACAATCAGAGTGGGATTTCAGACTCTCTTATGAAGTCAGCTGTCTGTTTAAGCGATTCGATTGCCCCATATAGTTATATGAAATATAATTATGTATGAAAAACAAAGAATACACTGATCAATTATTTCATAAGCAGGGCTAGACTATCATTATCATCATGTGCCATACTGGTTGGCATAAGGCGATCATGTCCTTCCACAATCTTCTAACCACAGTGCATCATATCAATTCAGTTGTTGACTGTTTTCCATGCCATGACACCGAGCTATCCAGTATTTTCTCTCTTTATCAGCAGTGATCTCTTTCCTTTTATTTTGCCAGTTGTAACCAAGTATTCCAACTTTCATCTTCTCATGATGTGCCAGAAAAATGTTGATTGTTTCTTTCTGATGTTTTTTAGAATCTCCCTTTTGGTGTTGGTCTCTTTTGAGAATTTCAAATTTCTTCATTGGTCTTTTTAGCTATCAAGGGAACTTTCAACATTCTTCTGAGAAATCCCATCTTTGTGGCCTCTAATTGTCTTTTAATTTGTTTGTTTACTGTCTGTGATTCGTTTCCATAGGTCAGAATTGGTTCTATATAGCACCGATGAACTCTCTCTCTCTCTCACTTCTATTGACATGGATTTATTGCATAAGATATTTTTCATTTTCTGAAATGTTATTTTGGCCTGAGCTATTCTGCTTTTTATTTCTGTGGTGCGTCTTCCATCTGATGTTATTATTGTCCCCAAGTATTTGACACGTTGCACTTGTTTCAGATTTATCCTGTTTATTTTTATGCTGCATGATGGTGATGATTGTTTCTTTGATATGACCATTTCTTGTTTTCTTACTATTCAGACTGAGACCTTTCTTGTTGCTTTTTTCACTATTATGTCTATCATTTCTTGTAGTTCATTATCTGTCTCTGCTATTAAGACTGTGTCATCCGCATATCGCAAATTATTTATGTTGTGACCGTTGACTTCAATTCCTTTTTTGTCTACTATTGATCTCATAATATTTTCGCTGTAAAGTGAAAACAAATCCGGTGACAGAACACAGCCTTGTCTGACTCCTTGTTTTATATATTGGAATTGTCCTGTTTGGTTGTTAATTCGTATAGCTGCTGTTTGTTGCCAGTACATGTTTTTTATGACATGTAGATCCTTGCCATCAATGTTTAATTTCTCCAGCACATTGATTATTTCCACATGCTTTACTTTGTCAAATGCTTTTGTGTAGCACATATATAGCTCTTTCTATCAATGTTCTTAAGATTTATATTGCATTATTAGTGCCCTTTCCTTCCACAAATCCAAAATGTCCCTCACTTATTTCTGGTTTTATTTTGTTACATGTCTCATGATGATTCTTAGTAATATTTTCGTCATGTGGCTCATGAGACTAATAGTGAGATGGTCCTCACAATCAGTGGCGTCTGACTTCTTTGGCATGGCTACAAAGATAGATTTTAGTAGATCCTCGGGTAGTGTGTGCTGTCCAGTGTTATATATGTCATTGAGTAGTTTTGTTATGACTTGTACTCCCTGCTCTCCTAATGCAGTTACCCCTTTGATTGTTATATTGTCAGGACCGGGAGCTTTGCCTTTTTTCATTTGTTGAATTGCCTCCTTCACTCTGCATTATTGATGGGCATGTGTCTTTGTGAGCTAGTCTACAGCAAGACTAAAAAATTATAAATATTCTGTTGCAATAGTATCTTTTTCAAGACTATATCAACATATTTACTGAATAAATCTCATTATTGTTGCTCTCTTTCCAGCAATACAAATGACAGGCATTGCGTGAAAAATGCCACTAAGATCATATATATATATAAATTTCTTAAAACATGGATCCTGCATGTAGGGAATTTGATTTTTTAAAAATAGTTTGCATTGTACATTTTAGCAGCAATATAATCTCACTGGCTGCAAGAAGTACTAAAGCAAATTATAGTGAAAACTGAATTTAAAGTGATACATTGTCCATCTGATGTGAAATGTAAATATTTCACACCCTGACATGTAAGATATACAGATCAAGTTATAAAAATACATTTTAGATTAAATTTGTTCAACTTTTTTTTTATATAGGGTGTTTATAAAGTTGCTGTGCAGTGAAACAAAATATCATGACGTAAATTTCATCAATCGGTGGCGTTATTCTAAAAAATAGTTTTCAAGTCACTGCACAGCTTTATAAACACCCTGCATTATCAAACAGAATAAGGAGAACAACGCACAGAGTTATTGTAATATAGATAGTAGCAACCACTGCACAAAGCTAATCCTTATTAGTTGAACTAATCATTGACAATATCTATGTATTCCATAACCAATAACCAATAATTTATGTAGCTTATGCTTTAGAACAGACCAGGCAAATGGCAGTCTGTAGCTTAAAATGAGCCTAACCAGTTAGATCCACATCAGGTCTCCAGTTCTATGATTTAGACAAAATTGTTTCTTATCTATTTATTGCCAACTTATCCTTCATCATTAAGAACTTGACCAATGTGCAATATTATATATACATATATGTATATGTGTGTATGTGTGCACGAGAGCACGTGCATGTGTCTGTTAAATTAAAATAGAAGTGCACCAGTTAAAAACTCCCTGATGATGTATGTTTGTTTAATACAATTTTTCCAGTGTCACTTCTCTCTGAGTATGTGTGTGCATGCAGGTACATATGCAGACAAGGAAACAAATATTCTGACTGACTAAGTCATTAAAACCAAACCAAAATTACTGGACTTAAAAACATAAAATTGGGGCAGTATATTCCTCCTAAGACATTTTTTTTTAAAATGGATAAAGAAGACATTTTTATAAATTTGACCCCTAAATGAGTGAAAATTGAAACCAAGTGTTTTCATGAATTTCTAAACTCTTACATCAGTGAGATATTATTATCTTAGCTTTTGCACTGAAAGGTTACACATAAAAATATTTTTTTGCCCTAATTAATCCCTGATGGTTTTAAAATGGAGCCGACTTAAAGAATCTTTTGTATCTTCTGTGTTTTAGTTATAGCATACTTTTTGGCATGTAAAAAATCTCTTTTCAAAATCTTTAGAAGTGCTTTTAACAGCTTTTTTTAATGTCATATAAGTAAAAAACTGGATAAAATGCGCAGTACCTGAAGGTGGCAGGAATTGACTTAAGAAAGGACTGCTCATAAGAGCATTTCTATGTGGACTGCTCCAGACAAAGATCATTCAGCAGTGATCATAGAAACTTGAGAAAAGAACCACCCAATGTGTTTTACAAAGATTCCTTGAGTAGAGGGGAAAAAGGGTCATAGACAATTTGTTTTCACTACAATCTTATCATTTTAATTTCTTTTTCGAATATTGGATTAAATAATAACACTTCATCATTTTTCTGCATCAACATGCTTTGCTTTATTACAGCACTCTCTCTCTCTCTCGTGCGGTTGTGTACTTTTAAATGTTTACTTACAATTTCCTTTTTAAAAAATCTTTGCAAAATAATTGCCATTATGCTATGCTATGCTATTATAAATAAAACAGGGTGTTAGACAAGGTTGTGTGCTGTCACCAGATTTGTTTAATATTTATAGTGAGATTGTTTTAAGATCCATAAGGGACATGCCTGGAATAACAATTGGAGGTCATAATATAAATAATCTAAGGTATGCTGAATACAGTCTTAATCGCTAAGAGTGAAAATGAGTTACAAGAAATGTTGGACATTGTAGTGAAAGAAAGCAAGAAAAAAGGACTCAGCCTTAATAGCAAAAAGACAGAGGTAATGGTAACAACAAAGAAAAAGACATCACCTCAGTGCAAAATAAAGACAAGTGGAACAATATTAAAACAGGTAAATGAATTTAAATATTTGGGAACTTTGTTAACCTCAGACGGAAGATGTGCAAAAGAGGTGAGATGCAGAATGGCTCAGACAAAAGCAGCTTTCCAAAAAATGAGGAAGATACTATGCAATCCATTTTTGACAATAGAAACAAGAAAAAGAGTTCTTAAATGTTACGTAGAGCCAGTCTTAACATATGGATGTGAATCATGGACAATAGGACAACAGACAAGAAAATCACTGAAGTCTGTAGAAATGTGGTTTTACAGAAGAATGTTGAGAGTAACATGGACAGCTAAGAAGAGTAATGAAGATGTTCTGAGAGAGGTCAAAGCAAAAAAAAGAGCTAATTTCCAATATTAGGAAGAAACAATCATCATTTTTTGGCCATGTAATGAGAAGAGAACAACTGGAGTATATTGTAACAACTGAAAAAATTGAGGGACGAAGAGATAGAGAGAAGCAAAGAGAAAAAATAACAGACAGCTTAAGAGAATGGCTTGGCAGAAGGTCAACAACAGAAATGATAAATAGCTGCCGAGATCGAAAGTTGTGGAGAGACATGATCACCTACGCCAGCAGGCCAGGTACTTGATGATGATAATTGGACACATAGCGGTAAAACTGTTCCATTCTTCTGCCACCTGTTTTAGATAGTACATCTGTATTTCCATTTCCACCATGAGAAAGCAAATATTGATTATGGTTTATTTGGAGAGATTTATTTGTAATTCATCATCATCATGTACCCTGCCGGTTGGCGTAGGCGATCATGTCCCTCCACAATCCTCTATCTACAGTGCATCGTATCAGTTCTGTTGTTGAATGTTTTCCATGCCATGACACCAAGCTATCCAGTATTTTCTCTCTTTGTCGTCCGCGATCTCTCTTTCCTTTTATTTTGCCAGTTGTAACCAAGTATTCCAATTTTCCTCTTCTCATGATGTGCTCGAAAAATGTTGATTGCTTCTTTCTGATGTTTTTTAAGAGCTCCCTTTTTGTGTTGGCTTCTTTTGAGAACTTCCTCATTGGTCTTTTTATCTGTCCAGGGAACTTTCAACATTCTTCTGAGAAATCCCATCTCTGTGGCTTCTGATCGTCTTTTCATTTGTTTGTCTACTGCCCATGATTCGCTTCCATAGGTCAGAATTGGTTCTATATAGCACCGATGAACTCTCTTTCTCATTTTTATTGACATAGATTTGTTGCATAAGATATTTTTCATTTTCTTAAATGCTATTTTGGCCTGAGCTATTCTGCTTTTTATTTCTGTGGTGCATCTCCCATCTGATGTTAGTATTGTGCCCAAGTATTTGAAACGTTGTACTTGTTTCAGGTTTGTCTCGTTTATTTTTATGCTGCATGATGGTGATGATTGTTTCTTCGATATAACCATTACTTCTGTTTTCTTACTATTCAGACTGAGACCTTTCTTGTTGCTTTCTTCCACTATTATGTCTATCATTTCTTGTAGTTCGTTCTCTGTCTCTGCTATTAAGACTGTGTCATCCGCATATCGCAAATTATTAATGTTGTGATCGTTGACTTCAATTCCTTTTTTGTCTACCATTGATCTCATAATATATTCGCTGTAAAGTGAAAACAAATCTGGCGACAGAACACAGCCTTGTCTGACTCCTTGTTTTATATATTGGAATTGTCCTGTTTGGTTGTTAATTCGTATAGCTGCTGTTTGTTGCCAGTACATGTTTTTTATGATTCGCAGATCCTTGCCATCAATGTTTAATTTCTCCAGCATATTTATTATTTCCACATGCTTTACTTTGTCAAATGCTTTTGTGTAGTCTATAAAGCACATATATAGATCTTTCTTTACCTCTATAGATCTTTCTATCAATGTCAAGATGTATATAGCATTATTGGTGCCCTTTCCTTCCACAAATCCACATTGTTCCTTACTTATTTCTGGTTTTATTTTGTTCCTTACACGTCTCATAATTATTCTTAGTAATATTTTAGTCATATGGCTCATGAGACTAATAGTGAGATGGTCTTCACAATCAGTGGCGCCTGACTTCTTCGGTATGGCTACAAATATATATTTTAGTAGATCTTCGGGTATATGTCCAGTGTTATATATGTCATTGAGTAATTTTTTTATGACTTGTACTCCCAGCTCTCCTAATGCATTTATCTCTTCGATTGTTATATTGTCAGGACCTGGAGCTTTGCCTCTTTTCATGTGTTGAATTGTGTCCTCCACTTCACTCTGCATTATTGGTGGTCCTGTACCTTTGTCTGGTCTTTCATCATCATAGAGTTGACTGATATATTCTGTCCATCTTTCTATTGTCTTCTCCTGTCCCATTATTATATTTCCTTCCTTTGATTTCCCACATCCTGAAACTTTGACTTCTTTTCTTCCTGTTAATTCATTTAACTGATTGTGCATAAATTTTGGGTCTTTCTTTTGTTGTTTTTCCATTTCTTCACATTTCTGTTTTAACCATCCTTCCTTTGCTTCTCTGCACTTGTTTTGGATCTCTTTGTGCAATATTTTGTATGCTCGTTCTTCTTTCTTATGTTTTCTTCTTTCGTCCATTAGTTGTAATTATTTGTAATTACAAGTGTCAAATAAGTGTTAAGTTTACTATGAAAAGGAAATAGCCATTTTATACTAATACGTCTGTGGTGGTAACATTTCTTGATTTGGTATTTATTTTTAAAGATTTATTGTTCCCAAGGTTCTGGAGTGTCTGGTACCTTTTTTCTGTTTGTACAATAAACAGAATAGGCATTTGTAATTAGAAGTGATTCATGTCAAATAAGTGTTGAGTTTACTATAAGATGATAACAACAGGTTTCAACTGATAAGTTTGTGGCTACTATTTATTTCCTCTTAAAAATGTCCAAAAACAAATTTATGAATTGCCTGTAAGGAATAAAAAACAGTTTGTGAGAAACTTGACAAGACCAGTGATAATTTAGACCCCAAAAAAAAAAAAATAATAATAAAAAAAAATCTGCCTTTCAATTTACTAAAAATAGACACTATATAAAACTTAAGACAGATGAATCTAAAATTATATTGGTTAAAATAATGTGAATTTTGTGATTATATTTGTAACTTCTGAAAGAGTCAACATTCAATTTTTAAAAAGTAATGTTTCTGAATATTCAAAAACTGAGAAAATAATTCATAAGAAAATGTTAAAATAAGTGACAAATAAATAATATCTTTGTGTCTTCAAGTGTCTGAAAAGTGAAAAAAAAGACAATAATAATAATCAGCTGAAATAAATCATAAAAAAAGATATAAGGAACACATATGGATAATATAGCTGACAAAACTAAAATAGCATATGCTTGCCGCAGGATGTCACTTGTATACATATACTTGTCGACAACAAAAATATAGCATCTTTAATCATAATCTTACTATCTTTAATCATAATCTTATCACTCTCAATGAAATTTATGAATCTCTGATATTCATGGGCACAAATTACTTTTGTGTTTCAATATTAAGTTAAAAAGTGTAAACATTATCAAATTCAAAATTTTGTTGAAATCACACAGAAAAAAACAAACAAAAATAAATAAAAACAAAATAGGGAAACTTTTAGTGATGGGTACTGTATCTTATGTACTCAAGCAAGATAAACGTGTTTTACATTTATCATTCTTAATAGAAAATAAAAAATAGACAAAAACATTTGCAGCAATTTCACATGTTAATTAGGCATAAGAGCTAAAAAGCCTCTAACAATATAAACATGAATAAAAAGGTGAGCATAATAATTTTTAAAATGATATTCATTAATGTCACAATCAGCGTATTTGCTAATAATGTAAAACAGCCATTGGTATACTTATATGGTTAAATGTATTACATACACAAAGCAATAAACACAAGGAGTAAAGTAACATATATAGGAGATATACACACAGACCTCTTGAAGTTAGATCAGGTGTAAGACAGGGGAGCATACTATCCCCCCTACTATTTATTATATACATGGACTATATATGCAAGTTAGCCAACCCATCAGTGAAAGAGATCAACAAGCTTTTATTTGTAGACGGTCAGGAACTAATGCATGAAAAAAATAAAAGACCTATAAGAACACTTAAATAAACTCGACAGCACAGACACAAAATACAACATGAAAATCAACAAAACAGAAGTCGCAAAAGAGAAACAGAACATCAACATAACTATAGAAGGCAGGCAACTAAAACAAATAGAGGAATTCAAATACCTAGGGAGTTTAGTGACAAACAACAATTCACAAACAGCAGAGATAGACTCAAGATGCATTAAAGCTTGTCAAATCATTGGACAGCTATCACCACTATTGACCAACAAGGAAATAACTCTAGAGGCAAAAAGGACAATGTACAATACTAACTTCATCCCAACATTGTGCAACCAATGTCAGTTCTGGACTCTAGATTGCAAGACCAATAAGAAAAATAACCTCTACTGAGATGAAATGTGTCAGACGAATGACAGGAAACAACCTGAGAGACAAGATTAGAAATGAAGAACTGAAGAAAAAAAGCTAGGAATAGCCCCCACCACAGAATATATAAAGAAACAACAGATAAAATGCTTTGGCCATGTGACAAGGCAGAATAATCTGAACACAACAAAATGAGTCCTCAATAAACGTTGTGAGACCAGACCCAAGGGTAGACCACGAAAAAGATGGATCGATGGAATATTAGAAGCACTAGAAAACATAACAGTAGCAGAAGCGAAAAAAAGAGCAAAAGACCACAAATTATATCTCTCCTCGACTCTGAAAGGCAAATGAGGAAGGAAAAAAAGAAGTATACAGAGTATATATATATATATATATATATTAGGGGAAGTTGGGATTAAAGTCTCGCAGGTAAAAAGACACACATGGCATCTGAAGAAATACAAAGTTGGGATTGCTAAAACATTTGGTTTTTTTCTCTTTTCTTTTCAGATACTGAACATATATGCAAAAAAAGGGGAGCATTCTCCCAGTACTTTAGTAATAATTCTGCTTTTTTCAATATTGATGTGTCTGATGTTGAAAAAGAGATCTTCAAAAAGGTGAGCTTTGTGCCACTTTATAAATGTAAAAACCATTTAAGAATATGGTGCTAATGTCTTTTTACGGGTGGGGGGGGGGGTAAAAAGTCCCTATTTCAGAATTGATAAATTTAGTGATTTAATATCAATATTAATATTGTGTGATATGACTATATCTTGTGCTCAATATCCTTTTAATAATATTTTCCCCAGGTTGCAACAATTAAAACTTAAATAGCACCATACAGTTAGGTTCACAGATAGACAGAGACACGTAACAACAAAGGAAAATCACTAATTCAGACAGTTCAAGAACGACAAATGATATAAACCACAACACCTTTTAGGTATCAGTGAGAAAGAGAAAAGAAGAAAGAAGAAGAAGATACAGATAGGGGTACATTTAAGAGGGACACAAAAATATGTCAGCTGTCACTGCTGTGGTGGACAATGGTGAATTCATAAGTCAGGCCACTAAAGACTAACTTTTTATTACAAAACTCTTGGTTGATATTAAGACAAAAATGCAAACTGAAACACTTGAAAATGCTAATTTTGGTTGGTTATTTGGTTATGGAAGGCCCCGGTATCACTGCAAATGAATTAAAATCCATAATTGTTCAACCGCCCGTGCCAGCGTAATCATCCGAATTAATATCTCATCTCCCAAACAAAGAAAGATAACTGTAGTCCCCATCGTAGCAGTCTTAGCACATGCCAAATGACATAAGGCAAAACCGTGCAGAAAGTGAACACAGCCAACTGTTCCCTGTCATACGATATCATCATTCATCTTAAACAATTGGAATGTCGAAACATGATCAAAACAGATGAGACACGGTGTGAACAGAGCACTTAACTCAGTAGCTCCTGCAACAAGCTGGACTTGGAATATGAGGAAACTGCAACAAGAAACACTTTTCATGCATAGCCTTCAATCGTTCCCGCCGCCTATCCACCAAATACCAGAAGTTCACTTCCTCTTGAAAATGATGATCATCATATTTTTTACAAATGTATATCGCTTGATGATGTTAGCCCATCGTTGTTGACTCCAATTCCGAACATATAGACACACAGTTAGTCGTCAGATTATCCCCGTCGCACATCAAACAACAGACCGTAAGATTAGCGTACGGCCGGTCTAGGGATGTACGATGAGCCATTACGATGACGTAGCACACAACAATGTCGTACACTGACAACAATTTCACTCCCTTTAGATTCCTGATTACTTTAGTGAAAGCAGCCTACGACGAACAAAACACGGTGCAAATTCCCTAGAGATAAAACTGTGGCTGACGAAGTAGTTTACATTAATGAGTAACGTGGAAATAACTTGCATCAAGGAATTCCAACAACGGTCATGAACAGCACCAATATGACGTAAAGCACAGATCAAGTCTAGACGGTGAATGGTCACATTCACAACACTTGATTTGTCAAAAAGGGACTATTGCCGGCGTGCGACTTCGCTTTAGTGGCGCAGATGTAATAAGTAGATCATCATTTTTACTTTAACGCAGAAAAGTGCAATGGGGAACCAAAATTAATCAGACCCCGAATACACTTTCTGCAGCGATCGAGAGAACGTGACCTAGATCCACCATCTTTACAACGGAAGTCCCAGTTAATTTTGGTTACACCATGCCAAGGATGGGTTTTGACGTAGGGCTGAAACAAACCCTTGTTGAATATGCTATCAGGCATCACATATATACCATGGAATGACCATTTACAATTTACAAAATCTTGCTTATAAAATTAGACATTGCGAAAAAAGTAGATATACAAAGATCTTGGAAAGATAACAGAGTTAATAATAAGTTAGACTTTTTACACTACATTGTCACATTTTAATTTTTGTTACATTTCATTAAATTTCTACCAGAAAAATATAATTGTTGATTTAATTTTAACTTGTTTTTAGTTAGAGGAATGGAAGAGCTTTCAACAACTGAGTACACATTCTAAATTCTACCGTTATATATATTTATATGTGTGTGTCAGCTGCTTTTTTCTTATTTCAAATAACAATAACAATCTTACAAATGTCCTGTAAATATCAATAATATTCTGCAAATCACCATCCACTAAACTTCATTGATTGATCATTGGTTGACTTATTTTTTATATGCTTTGTGGCACATGGCATTTGAATATAGATGGCTCCATTTCAACAATGATACATGTTAATTTTTTTTAAAGTTCTGCCAAAGAGGTTCCACCTGCTCTGACCTCCTCTTCTACTAAGTTCAACTAGTTTTGTTTTGATCATGCCAACAATTTATTATATGATCCACTCTACATAATAATTATGAAGGTGTTTCATCGAGCTCTAACAATCAAATGAGACAAAACAATGCTTTTTACTTTCTGACAACCTGTTTGAATTTAAGTACTCCATAGATGTGAGTAGTGATCAAAGAAGAACAATTAATCGACGCAATGATAAAAAGAAGAATCAAAATACTTGGAGTAGCAGACACAAGACTGAAGGAGAAACAAACAAGGAAAGCGTACATGAATTATACCATAATAAACTCAGGAGTTAACACCAACGAAGTAGCAAAACACGGAGTAGGATTCATTGTAGACCCAGAAACGTCCAAAAACATTATAGAAATACATCAACATTCAGAAAGGATAATTACCCTAAGAGTAATAGAAAACAATGTCAATATAACATACATCCAAATATATGCACCTTGCAACAACACCGACGAAGAGAGCGAAGAATCCTACGAAACACTTAACGAAATCATAAACAAAGTAAATAAGAACGAAGATCTACTGGTAATGGGGGATTTTAACGGGAGACCAGGAAAACGCAATTATGAGAACTCCAAATATCTGGGCCCATTTGGAGATAACACAAATAGAAAGAACGAAAATGGCAACCGAATGCTTGAATTATGCAATCAACATGAATTATGCATAACTAACACTTTCTTTAAGCATAAAGACTCACAAATATACACATGGTATAAATGGAACGATAACAAATGTAAAAGTCAAATAGATTTCATCCTAGCGAGAACACAAAGGAAGAGGAAAATCAGAGATAGCAGAGCGGTACCTAACATCACAAATGATACAGACCATAAAATGGTGCTAATAACCATCCAGAAGGCAAAACAAGACAACAAGAACCAATTGAAAACAAGAAAACAATCTGAAAGGACAATAAAATTAAGCCAACTTAAAACAGAAGATAAAAAGAAAGAAATAGAAAAACAACTAGAAAGCAAATTTAAACAACTACCACAACAAATAACTACAGTAGATAACGAGTGGCTCATATTAAAAAAATCATTGACGAAAATAGCAACTACAATATGCGGAACGAAGCAAAGGAAGAAGGAGGGAAAGATGAGCACTCCATGGTGGAATGACATAGTCAAGAACGCCATAAAAAGAAAGAAAAAACTATACAAAATCTGGCTAAAAACTAAAAAGCCAAGCGATTATGATATATACACAATAGAAAGAAGAGAAGTGAAGAAATTAATCAAAGAAGAAAAACATAAAGCATGGATAAAATTTGGCGAAATGATTAGTAACAACCACAAATCAGCAACCAGAGATTTCTATAGAACAATTAAAGCCATAAGACAAAAGAAAGACAATTATGACCCAACTGAAATCATCAATGATAAACGAGGCCAAGCAATAACAAACAAAGCGCAAATCTTAACGAGATGGAAAGAATATTTCGAAGAGCTTTTGAATGTAGAAACAAGTCTAAAAACTCACAAAAAACAACTAACAGTTGGCGATAAAGAACCAAATATACTAATGGAAGAAATAGAAGAAACATTACGACTAGCACCAAGAAACAAAGCCCCAGGAATCGATAACATCCCAGTAGAAATGCTAACAGCAGCGGGAGAGGCAGGATGTAAATGGCTACACAGAATATTCAACGCTGCATGGATACAACAGCAAGTCCCAGACGATTGGAAACAGTCCATTATATTACCAATATGGAAAAAGAAGGGCAGCAGAAGAGACTGCAACCAATATAGAGGAATATCGCTATTAAGCCACACAGGGAAGTTATATGCCAAGATAGTTGAAAAAAGATTGAGACCAATTATAGACCCACAACTAAGCGATGCTCAGATGGGCTTCAGGAGGAACAGAGGTTGCACAGATGCCCTGTTTATCATAAAACAACTAGCGGAGAAAACAATAGAGCATAATAAAACACTGTATACAGCTTTTATTGACCAAGAAAAGGCGTTCGATAGGGTGGACAGGGAACAACTATGGTCCGTATTGCCTTTGTACGGAGTGAGTCACCACCTAGTAGAGATATGCAAGAGCCTCTATGAAAGTAGTCGCACTACAGTAAGATCTTCAGCAGGTTACTCTAAACACTTCACCATTAACTCCGGAGTAAGACAAGGCTGCATGCTTTCCCCCTTACTTTTCATCACATATATGGACAATATAAGCAAATTAGCATGCCCAATCAAAGGAAACATACCAACACGGATGACAACAAACGATAACACAGAAGAGAACGAAATATACGTACCAGAAAACAACAGAAGAGAGGAAGAAATAAATGAAATACTATTTGCAGACGACCAAGTTCTGATACATGAAACAACTGAGGACCTACAAGAACATATCAACAGGCTAAACAACACTTGTAAACAATACAACATGAAGATCAACATAAGCAAAACCGAAGTAATGGCAATAGCGAGAAAGGAAGAAAAACTAAACATCATAATAGATAATACATCTTTGAAACAAGTAGACAATTTTAAATATCTGGGTAGCACGCTAACACAAGACAATAACCAAGAAACAGAGATAGATATAAGGTGTAACAAAGCATGCCAAGTTATAGGCCAAGTATCAACACTATTGAAAAACAAAGCAATAACTACGGAAGCAAAAAGGGCAATATACAAATCAATTTTTCTACCAACTCTGAGCTATCAGTGCCAGAATTGGACGCTGGACTCTAGAACAATAAGAAAGATAACGACCACAGAAATTAAATGTGTCAGAAGAATGACAGGAAACAGCTTAAGGGACAGAGTAAGAAACACTGACCTGAGGAAGAAACTCGAAATTGAACCAGCCATCGAATACATAAAGAAACAACAGATAAATTGGTTCGGCCACATAACAAGACAGAAAGAACTAACAATGAATCAAAGAGCCATAAACAAACGCTACGAAAACGTCAGATTAAGAGGAAGACCGAGAAAGAGATGGATAAATGGAATACTAGAGTCACTAGGAGGAATAACATCAGAAGATGCCAACAGAAGAGCAAAGAATCGCAGATTGTTTCTCCCCTCGACGCCAACGGCAACAGAGGAAGGATAGTAGAAGAAGAAGAAGATAGATGTGAGTTGCACAATTGTTACAATGTATCAACACATCTAATTTACATATATGATTAAACAATTTTACCATTCATACTGGTTTGGTATATAGAGCATTATATTTAAAAACAGTCCTTCTGTAATCATTTCTTGGGTTTTAATTTTTTTTTATGTTACAATTATAAGGTAATGATATTGATTAAGATGCCTAATATTTATTGGATATTTGTATTGTTTTTACTGCATTGATAAAGTCAATGATACAATTCACTCACTTAATATTGTGCTGCAGACTACAAATAATCTATCTCGTTACTAACTCTATAATTAAAATTAAAGCTTCCAATCCATTGTTGTGATAATCATAAATCTTGCCAAATATAAATTTTAACTCTTTCTTTTTTATATTTCAAAATTATTAAGTATAGTTTAAAATAATGTGATAGTTATTAGAATTACTGTACAAAAACAAATTAATAGAATTGTGAAAAAACAGTATGCTGTTCCTTGGTAGATTTATAGAATATTATTTTTTTTAACTGCAGAGAACTACTATTATAAATGATCATAATTAACTGAATGGAAATCTTTAGTATCATTACATGTAATATGGACAATTAAGTTAAACATAGCTTGCTTGAACTCAGTTTTGGTCTTCATACCAAAGTATTTAATTTCAACATATACACAGATGTATGATTTATATGGAGGAGAACATAATTAAATAATAATTTAGGATAATGGCAACCATTTGTGCTTAAACTGGTTTGCAACAAAACAATTGTCATGTGTAACTAGTCATGGTTCAGATTGTGACTCCAAATAGAAATGACTTAAACTCTGAATTAACTGACATTAAAAAAAAGTTTACTAATGACAATTAAGATGAGAAACAAAAGAAAAATTTGTTAAATCATAAAGTAGTTACTTGATATAAATAAAAACTTCAATGATAAAAATGTGGAGGAATAACTTTAATTAAATTTTTAATTATAAAAACGACAGCCAAATAAGCAAAATAATGATACTTCATTCAAGTTTATACAACAATTATTTAAAAATTGTAAGTGACTTCACGTGTACTTTTTCACTGATAAAAATCAGGATTTCATGCAATCTATTTTTATTGCACACTAGCTACTCAGATTTCTTGTTAACAGCTATTGGCAAAATGGCCAATCCTTTTAATTACAGTGCTCATTCAATCAGTTTTCTCTAAAACTACTGTGTGTTATAATACTATGTATATATCAAAACGGATGCAAGGAAATTTCTGCTCTCTAATTCCAAGAAGAGCTTCATGGTTTTTGCCATTCTTAATATGGAACCATTTATGTGCATCACTGAAACATTTTCTAGACATTATAAACATTTTGCAGTATGAAATAAAGGTGTTGCTATTTTCTCTAGTGGGCTGTCATAAAAAAAAAAGATACTAAAAAATGTAAGGGCAATACTAAAGCAAGAATAGGAAAGTGAGTGACAGAAGATTTTGTAAGGCAAAGCTTGAAAGTGTAAAGTAATTTAAAAGCTGTAGAAGAATATAAATAATGTTCTTAGATATGGAGACTGAAGAATAAAGATTAGAAATAGAAACACAAATGGGCATTCAGGTCTATACATGATGAAGTTTTGAAAAGTTAAATAATTTAGAACTAAAAAATTATCTAATCTTAACAAGCAATTTAAATGCTTAATTAATAGTCTTGATATACAAAATGCCCAGGGATATCTGAATGCTATCATGTATGGTTCAATCCAAAAGTAGTATGTTGATAATTAAGACTAAAATATTTCACTTTTACTGCATACTAATTATCTTTAAAACTCGCTTTTAAATTTTAATGCATCGTGTATGCTAAAATATTTTTAATAAATACATCAGCTTTATGCGAGTGATTATTATTGAGCTAGTGCGTAGCCCACATCCTAAAAACCCTCTTTCAATTCATCTTCAAAGAGTGAGTCCCAAAGAAGTATCATCAATCCATACGTTTGAAACAGAAGCTTAGTTGCAGGAAATGCCAAAATATAGTTAGATATAGATAGATCTATCCATTGACTACCCTTGTCTCCCACCCTCCAAAAATTTTTCCTGGATTTATTCCCTTAGCCTTTGACTCTCCATGGTCATCCATAAAGCACATGGCCTGATAGTCACCGGTAGTTACGTTTATTGTAATACAGTAGCAGGTAACCATAACCTAACCAAAAAATATTAATATGATCAGTTAAGAAGTTTTTTTATAACAACATAAGGCAACTTAACTAAACTGGATCATTATTATCTGACAACATCCCTTGCTCCTCTCCATTAACATTACCAAACAGTTCAACTTCTCTGTGTTTACTCTCCAATTCTTCAACTTGAGCCCAAGGCTGAAGAGTTCCTGATGCAAAAACAACAAAAAAAATTGCACCAAAAACATAAATGGCAGCTGCTGTATAAAATACTATCTGCCACTCAGCCCGGGTTTGTCCCTGAAAAGATTAAAAGAGATTGTGCGAAATTATATTTAAACTACATTTTTTCTGCAAGAATAAAATAAATAATGTATTAAATAAAGATGTGTTTTCAATACACAGGGTAAACACTGTGTTCCAAGATAATTGGTTGCTGAGTATTCTGACTACTGAATGCTGTCAATCAAGTTTATAATATCCACTGTCAGCTTGCTGGGCTAGTTGCGGTACATGGACAAAAAAATTAATTTAACCTAGAATTGTGACCAAGCATTTCAGCAGAGAGCCTTAAAAACCAGAAAAATTGGAAAGAGTGGGGTAGAGGATGATGGATTAATGAAATAACAGCCATCACGATGAGTGGCAAGCAGGGCTAATGCCATATTACAGAGCTTTTCTCTGAACATTCCATCTTCCATCAATGTGAAAGGTAATAGAAAAAGATCAAAATAAAGCAAAATCTTTGCAACTGTTGACCTCTGAGAAGGAAAATGAAAGAAGAGAGGAAAAATGTTCTGAATGTGTGACCAATTTTTGTGTCTATGAAAATATGTCAATTAGATTAATTCATTTCAGACCCTGAAAGTTAAACTCCACAAACCAATTTTTAGGTTAGAATATTGGTTAATTATTAGTAAATTAAATTTGAAAAACATGTACAAACAAGAAATCATACATAAACCCTGTTGTAACAAATATATGTGAAGGAGGGGGTATTGTTTGGAAAGCAAGTAACTTTTCAATAAAAATATCAAATAAAAATAAACTGCCCTTCAGGTGTTGGAACTCTTTACCTTTATATTTAACTAGGATAAGAAATCTGTCATATGTTGATTGTTTAATAATTTTTTGTAATGTGAAATCACAATGCTATCAATGTTTACTGATGCTCAAAACAACAATGTGCCATTTCTTCACTGGTGTGTGCAGTTTTTAGCATCACCGTTGTGAAAAAAAAACTATTTCCTCATTTTCTACACCAGACATTGTAATAAATAATAGACTCATCTTAGTACAATTTAGCGCCTTATGCTATAGTCGTGAGAACACCACACCTGCATGAAAGACATTTCCACGATAGCTAATTTTTTAGTTAGCAGAGTGGCAGTGTTCCCTAGCATTTGGCTTTTTGTGGTAAGGCGCTGTGCCACTGAGTACGGGTTCAATCCTGCTTCGGTCCATATATTGTTCTTTGTTCTTTTTCCTGTTGTTGATTATTTTGTCATTTTTTCCCGAGTGCTGTAAACATACCTCTTCCTCTGAATTGATTCGCTGATTATCGCCTCGGAAGTTTCCCTCTATAATAATATTCATTTATTATTATTTGTCTCCGGTCTAAACCACTGGAAACTACTATTCATGCCGTTTCATCCTAAATGTTTGTCCGTAATGCAAATATTCAGCCCTACCCTATCCGGGAGATACTTGTCTTAATAGGAAAAATACAGATACACAATATATTTCCGAGCTGTGATCGCAGCCTTATGCTATAGTCATGAGAACACCTGCGTGAAAGACACTTCCATGATAGCTAATTTTTTAATTAGCTGAGTGGCAGTGTTCCCTGGCGTTTGGCTTTTCGCTGCAAGGCGCTGTGCCACTGAGTACGGGTTCGATCCTGCTTCGGTCCATATATTGTTCTTTTTTTTTTCTGTTGTTGATTATTTTGTCATTTTTCCCGAGTGCTGTAAACATACCTCTTCCTCTGAATTGATTCGCCATTTACAATTTAGTTATACTCTGGCTATGAAACCTGATACCTTGTTCAAAGATAACAGGTATCTCTGATTAGGTATTGACATTATTCACATATGCCCAAAACTGGAAACTCACTAATCACTTGTGATGTTTCTAATTTACAAATATTGTAACAAACTACATTTATCTCATCTCAATACTGAAAAGCAAAGAAAGAAAGTAGAACTGCTGCAAAATCCATTAAAATTGTATATATAAATTGTAACAGAAGAGCACACAGTCTGCTCTAAAACAAGTTGAAAAAAAAAACCATGTGGCAGCACTTTATCAGCACTGAAAACCAGGCATCTACAAGCCTGGAACTGACACTTGGCTTCATCTACTTTAGTATCAGGTGCTACTTTCAGTACATTAATGAGTTTATGGTTCTCATTACGTCAAATTGTTAATTTTTCTGCAATTGTTCTGTAGCATGAAAACCAAATATGACAATGGTATACCTATTTATTATTACACAACACATGCATTGACACAAACCAAAACCTATGTACTAGCTATTAGTAACAAAAATAGCACTCACTACACAATAATACTAAAGACAAGATTAGAAAAATAAGTGATTTGTATACTTTTATATCCTGTGTGTTACCGGGGCCTCATTATGAGTAAAGAATAGTGACACTGTGACCTTCCAAGCATGTCATAAGAGACGACTAAGGAGGTTGATCGATGGCTTGACAAGCTGTCATTGTAAAAAGTATTGTTATGGAAACAGAGCCATAGATTTTAGAGGTGTGATCTCTGCAATATGTGCTACACGCAAGGTTTCTGTTTCCTAGATTATGGTCCTGCCTAATGTGCTGTCTTTGGCTCGAAAGGACGATAGATAGACAGATTAGATAAGATAGATAGATAAGATAGATAGATAAGATAGATAGATAAGATAAGATAAGATAGATAGATAAGATAGATAGATAAGATAGATAGATAAGATAGATTAGATTTAGATTAGATTTAGATTAGATTAGATTAGATTAGATTAGATTAGGATAGATTAGGATAGATTAGGATAGATTAGGACAGACAGACAGACAGGCAGGCAGGCAGGCAGGCAGGCAGGCAGGCAGGCAGGCAGGCAGGCAGGCAGGCAGGCAGGCAGGCAGGCAGGCAGGCAGGCAGGCAGGCAGGCAGGCAGGCAGACAGACAGACAGACAGACAGACAGACAGACAGACAGACAGACAGACAGACAGACAGACAGACAGACAGATAGATAGATAGATAGATGGCAAAAACTGAGATGCAAAGAGATTGAAATGCAACAAAAAGGAATTGTCAAAACTATATACAAACAAATTGAAGAATTAACAGGAAGAAAAACACAATGAAAAACTGGATGTTTAAGATCAAAGGAAGGATTGAGAAGATTGAACAAGAAAACCTAAGGGAAAGATGGACAGAATACATTAAAGATAAACACAAAAAAAGGTGTCAGGCTAGAAAGAGGTAAATCATAGGTGGGAGGAGCAGAAGGTGTCTTCAAACAGGCCTATGGGCTTACTAATATCAACGCTAGCAAGGAGTGGATACCGGTGCCTACACCATTGAATGAAAATCCCAAAAATTCCATTTGTCTTGTTGGAATTGTGTTTAGTAGTTGGCTTTTCATTTTTAATTGTTTTAAAACTTCATTGTTTCTTTTGTTTTCTTTTCTTTCCATCCAATTCTTCCTATTCTTCTATAAATCCACATTTCAAAGGCTTCAATTTTCTGTTCTGTTTTCTTATCTAAAATCCATGTTTCTGCACCATACTGGAATGTTGAGATAATATAACATTTTGCTATTCTTAATTAAGTCCTGGTGATATTTGGTTTAATGTTAGTATATATTTCATTAGCCAAGAAAATCACTGAAGGCTGCAGAAATGTGGTTCTACAGAAGAACAATGAGAATACCATGGACAGCTAAGAAGAGCAATGAAAACATTCTGAAAGAATTGCGGGAATTGCTGAGGAGGGGATATGAGCACCTATGGACATGTTCGGAGTGCTATGATGATAACCCGCAAATAACTCAATAACTCTGAAAGAAGTCAAAGCAAAAAGAGAGCTAATTTCTAAAATTAGGAAGAAACAATCATCCATTTTGGCCATGTAATGAGAAGGGAACAGCTGGAATATATTGTGACAACGATGAAATTTGATGGATGAAGAGATAGAGGGAAGCAAAGTGAAAAGAAACCAAACAGCTTAAGAGAATGGCTTGGCAAAAGGTCAACAACAGAAATAATAAATAGCTGTCAAGATCGGAAATTGTGGAAAGACATGATCACCCATGCCAGTAGGCATGAGAATACCATGACAGCTAAGAAGAGCAATGAAAACATTCTGAAAGAATTGTGGGAATTGCTGAGGAGGGGATCTGAGCACCTATGGACATGTTCGGAGTGCAATGATGATGACCCGCAAATAACTCAATAACTCTGAAAGAAGTCAAAGCAAAAAGAGAGCTAATTTCTAAAATTAGGAAGAAACAATCATCAATTTTGGCCATGTAATGAGAAGGGAACAGCTGGAATATATTATGACAACGATGAAATTTGAGGGATGAAGAGATAGAGGCAAAGTGAAAAGAAACCAAACAACTTAAGAGAATGGCTTAGAAATGGTCAACAACAGAAATAATAAATAGCTGTCAAGATCGGAAATTGTGGAAAGACATGATCACCCATGCCAGTAGGCATGGTACTTGATGATAATGATGATATTTTTCATGGCATTAAAATTGCTTTTTGCCATTCCTATTCTTTTGTATCATGCAAATCATGGGCAGTAGACAAACAAATGAAAAAAACATTAGAGGCCACAGAGATGGGACTTCTCAGAAGAATGTTGAAAGTTCCTTGGACAGCTAAAAAGACCAATGAAGAAATTCTCAAAGAGGCCAACACAAAAAGGGAACTCATAAAATACATCCGAAACAATCAACATTTTTTGGGCACATCATGAGAAGAGGAAAGTTGGAATACTTGGTTACAACTGGCAAAATAAAAGGAAAGAGAGATTGCGGAAGAACAAAGATAGAAAATACTAGATAGCTTAGTGTCGTGGCATGGAAAACAGCCAACAACAGAACTGATACGATGCACTGTAGATAGAAGATTGTGGAAGGACTTGATGCCAACCGGTATGCCACATGATGATGATGATGATTCTTTTGTATATTTCAGTTTTACATTTTCTATCACTGGTTATAGTATCAGAAGCTGCTAGAAGAAGGAATTGAGCAATACAGAAGAGAAAATCCTGATGAAAAAGTCACAACCAAATGGCAATGCATAAAGAAAAGCATACAAGAAAACCTGCGACACCTTACCCAAAAAATAAAAGAACAAAAAACAAAAATTGATAACAAACACCATCTTAGAAAAAATGGAAGAAAGGAGACAAGCAAAGAACACTGCACAAAAAATAAAATAGATAATGAAATACGCAAAATGTGTAAAAAGGCAAAAGAAGACTGGCTCAGCCAAAATGTATAGAAATAGAAACTAAGGAAAGCAAACAAGACATAAGAGGAATGCACACAGAAATAAAGAGAATAACTAATAAAAATTTTAAAAAGCCACAGAAGGTGGATGCATTGCAGACAAAAAAAGGGAAAAATGATAATAGACAATAAAGATATAATAGATAGATGGCAGGAATATATAACAGAACTATTTCATGATCAAAGGGACAAGAAACCAATCATAAAATGTACATCAGGCTATAAAATCTGAGGTGGAAAAAGCTATAAAAACAATGAAAAAGGGAAAAGCAGGAGGACCTGACAATATACAGATAGAGATGGTACAGGCACTAGAAGATTTGGCATTGAAGTGATTACAGACATATGCAACGACATATACCACACAGGATACATACCAAATGAACTAAAAACATCAGCTTTCATTGCATTGCCTAAAAAGAATGGTGCAGTTGAATGCAGTGACTTTAGAACAATAAGCCTAATGAGCCATGTTACAAAAATCTTGCTAAAAGTTATAGAAGGAAGGATTCAGAATAAAATCAATACTGGATTAGATCAGCAGCAATTTGGATTTAGGAAAAATAGCAGGATAAAAGAAGCCATATTCTGCATTAGAGAACATTAATCGAAAAGTACACAGAAGAAAATAAACCAATATATGCCTGCTTCATAAACTACACCAAAGCTACCCACAAGTGGATATCAAAATTGAAGGAATAGACCTGGAGACAGTTCTGAACTACAACTACCTTGAACATACAATAACCAGTGATGGAAAATGTAAAATTGAAATAAACAAAAGAATAGGAATGACAAAAAGTAATTTTAATGTCATGAAGAACATACTAACATCAAAACAAATAACACCAGGGCTAAAACTAAGAATAGCAAAATGTCATGTCTTCTCAACATTCCCATATGGTGCAGAAACATGGACATTAGACAAGAAAACAGAACAGAGAATTTAAGCCTTTGAAATGTGGATATATAGAAAAATAGGTAGAATTGGATGGAAGGAAAAGAAAACAAACGATGAAGTCTTAAAACAACTAAAAATGAAAAGAGAACTACTAAATACAATTCAAACAAGACAAATGCGATTTTTGGGCCATGTTAAAAGGCAACATCCTACTAAAAGTAATCCTGAAGGGGAAAATATAAGGTAAACGAGGCAGAGGCAGACCAAGACTAACATGGACGAGTAACATCAAAAGATGGACAAACCAGCCTATGAGAACCTGCACCATCAAAGCAAGAGACAGAGCAGAATGGCGCTCCATGGTAGCCAACCTTCGTTGCGGAGATGATGATGATGATGATGGTTATAGTATGTCCAAGGTAGAACTGTTCTGAACTGTTTCCAGGTCTATCCCTTCAACTTTGATATCCACTTGTGGGTTTTGAGTATTATCTTTGTTTATGATCATAGCTTTAGTCTTTTTGATAATCATATCTAATCCATAATTTTTTGCTTATCATGTTTATTTCATTAAGTAATTGTTGTAGATCTTTAGGATTTTCTGCTAGTAGTACAGCATCATCAGCATATTTTAGGTTATTGATTATCTTTCCATTAATGTTTAGAACTGGCATCTCTGTGATGTTTTTAAAGATTTGCTCAGCGTATAGATTGAACAAGCTTGGTAATAGGATACATCCCTGTTTTACTCCTCTTTCTATATTAATAGGTGTAGAGTTCTCTTTGTTATATTTTATTATTGCTGTTTGCTCCCAGTATAAATTACAAATGACGCTTGTCTGCGTCATCTAGGTGTATATCTTTTAGGCAGTCTGTAATATGTTTATGGTATATTCTATCAAAAGCTTTTGTGTAGTCTATGAAGCAGACATATATTGGTTTATTTACTTATGAGTACTTTTTTATTAATTTCCTCATGCAGAATATGTCATCTTTTGCTCCACTGTTTATCCTAAATCCAAATTGTTGTTCTTCTAATTCCAAGTTGATTTTATTCTGAATTATTCCTTGTATAACTTTTAGCAAGATTTTTGTAACATGGCTCATTAGGTTTATTGTTCTAAACCAACTGCATTTAACTGCACCATTCTTTTTAGGCAATGCTACGAAAGTTGATGTTTTTAGTTCATTTGGTATGTATCCTGTATGATATATGTCGTTGCATATGTCTGTGATTACTTCAATGCCAAAATCTTCTAGTGCCCTTATCATCTCTATCTGTATGTTGTCAGGTCCAGCAGCTTTTCACTTTTTCAGTGTTTGTATAGATTTATCCACTTCGGATTTTTAAGATTTTATAGCCTGACATACATTTTATAATTAGTTTTTTTCCCTATCATCATAAAATAATTATGTTATATATTCCTGCCATCTATTGATTATAGTTGTCTGTAGCATTTTTTCCTTTTTTGCAACAGGCGATGTTTAGCAAAGGACATGCAACATGAAGATGATATATATATATATATATATATATATATATATATATATATATATATATATATATATATATATCAATGAAGTTGCTATGTGGTAAACTTTTACTGATGTTTGTTGAAATAAGTTAATGAGGACCATGTGATTATTGTCCTTCATTAGAGTGGGTTTGGATATGGTTGAGATGGCATAATTAACATGCATTAAGCATATGCTGCAATGTGGTATGGATGTTATGTAAGGATCCTCATTACTGCACCATGAACACAACTATAGATACTCTGGATCTCTCTTCGAAGTACACAGAACTCTGCCAAGAAGAACACTGATCTGTCTGATCTTATGATACTTACTTAGGTGCTGCTCAAACAGATTGATTGGTTTTGTATGGAAATATTAAACAGCTTCTTTAGAGATAAAGTGTGCAGTGGATTGGGACAGTTTATAGAAAAACATTAAATAACAGTTAGCTGAATATGTAAATTACCCCTTTGCAGTTCAAGCCAGTATCTCTACCTACACTGACCACAGAAAAGGTCAACTGTGCAGTTTCATATAGTAAGCAATATTAAGGTTAAAAATATGGAATCTAAATGGTGCACAAGTTGAATTTTCAATGGCCATTTTGAAGGTACCACCTGCATAATTGTGTCCAAATGGACACTACTGAGTGGAAGTATTAACTATCTGAAACTAAATAAGTAATATAGTTTCAGGATTGTTTCACTTATTTTGATGATGCATGCTAAAGAGTAGAAAGCCGCGATAGCTCAGTGATTAGTGAAGTGGGCTACAAAGGACAAGAGGTAGGGTTCGAACTCAACCGATGGCTTCCGGTTCATCCAGCCTTTAATGGGTACCGGATTTTTTTTCTGGGAAAGTAAAGCAGCACAGGCGTAATACCGACCACATTATCCAAAAAAATCATGTGCCGAAGGTCTGTAAAATTGATGGTCACTAACACTATATTCCCTATTAGCCACTTGGCATGATGGGGGTACTTTACTTTTTTTTTTTATGCTAAAGAGTTGTTTCCTAGAGGTGACTATCACTTTTGCATTTTTACTGCAGAAACTGAGCAATTTTTCTGTTGCATTGTTATTATGTTTATCATTTCTTATAACTGCTTCTCAGTATTAAGACTGTCACTGGTAAATAGTAGGCTACTTATGCTGTGTCCACGAATAGTAAACTTTCTTTTGTCCACTACTGATCTCTTGATACTTTTACTTTAAAAAAAAAGTAAATCAAGTGATAGAAAACATTCCTGACTGAATCCTTGACTGACATGTTGGAACTCTGAGCTGATTTCTTACAAATGCTGTTTATTGCCAACACAAGATTTTTTTTGTTATTGCTTTTGTTGAACTTTTTCCGAATTTGATCACTTTCACATGTTTCACATTGCCAAGGGCTTTGGTATATTCTGTTTTGTATCCAAGGCACTTTCTATCAGTGTACATGCCACATTACTGGAAATAAAATATTTGAAAGAAATAAGAAGTCTGATTATTTTTTCTTCTTTTCAGACACTAAATACAATTTGTTATAAAAATATTTATAACAAATGTTGATTGGTGGAAATATTAACACTATAAGATAAAAATAAGAATATCACTGTAGATAATATTCTACTGAATTAAGTTAACAAGAACACAGAGTTAAATAAGATAACTTACATCTGCTGTAATTACACCAACAACAACTGGGGATATAAATCCAGTTACTGCAGCCAGAGAGTTACTAATTCCAAACAATATTCCAGCAAATGCTGGAGCAATATCCACATGGTTGACTAGAAATCCACTGTATTGGGTTCCAGTAAGAGACACTGCAAGCACTAGTAAAGCAATGGCCACATTTGGCTGAGAGCAGTCTACATATCCTAAGCCTACCAACATTAGTGCAGGTACAATTTTGCCTGAGTGAAATAGAATTAACCAACAATATGTTATAATTAATCATGAGAAATTTCTGAAATTAATTAAAGGTGTGCTCATCTGTGGTAAGAAACAGTGCAGTGTATAACTAATATAACAGCTTTTACCTGAATATGAATAATGAAAACACAAAAAAGAGAGAGATCAAGACTAACATAATTTAATATTCTCTTAATAAAGAAATAAATAATAATCATCAACGGCGAAGAACTTGAAATTGTAACAAACTATGAACATCTGCTGAACACCTTTCACATGTGTTGCCTTCAAAAGATTGTGAACATCAAATAGCAGGACAAAGTTACAAAACTTTAATGTCTTACAACAAGCCAAACTCCCATCCGTCATGGCAACACTTAAGAGTTGGAGACTAAGGTGGCTGAGTCATGTAGGAAGAATGGCAAATAATTGTATTCCCAAACAAATAATGTATGGTGAATTTAGGGACAGAAAGAGACAGAAGGGCAGACTAGTTCTGAGATATAAGGATATATGCAGGGCCTCCTTAAGTGAATTCACTATCACAAAGATTCAGCTGATGCCCTTCAGCCCAATGTATTTCTAAGTTTTGCTGTGGTTCCGTACAGAGTATTCCATTTGGAGACTATCACAGAATGAAACTGGGAAGATCTGGCTGCAGATAGTAGCACACAGAGAAAAAAATTAAAAAATGGCATAGCAACATTCGAGGTAGCGCTGATATAAAATTCAGAAGACAAAAGGCACAGGAGAAAGGAGACGAGGCCAGGCACCATGAATACATCTTGTTCATTTTGCGGTTTAATCTGTCTTTCCAATAGTAGCAGATTCAGCTGCTAGAAAAGCTGTTCAGCAAAAACAACATCCCACATAAGACACAAATATTTAAGAAACCAATGACTTATCATGATTGCTTTCTACCAAGCATTTGTCAAGACGCCCAGAGGCCATAAGACGCCAAGGGCCATATATCAAGTACAGTGCCTGCTGGCGTAGGTGGTCATGTCCCTCCACAAATTTCGATCTCAACAGATATTTATCATTTCTGTTGTTGACCTTCTACCAAGCCATTTTCTTAAGCTGTCTGGTACCTTTTCTCTTTACTTCCTTCTATCTCTTCATCCCTCAATTTTCCCAGCTGTTACAATATATTCCAGTTATTCCCTTCTCTTCATTACTCTTACAATCAGGTATAACAAACTTCATCAGGTTTAACAAATAAGCTATACAAACTAAACACATAAATCCAAGCCAAAAAACACAACACAGATCTAAAAAATACTAGCCAGAAAACACAGATCTAAAAAAAAAAATAGTAGACTTCTTGAAAAGAGATTTTAAGAAAAAAGCTATAACAAGAACTACTACAGTGCAGACTCTTGATGGGAAAATAAACAAAAAGCAAACGTAAGAAACCTGGTGGAGAATAAGAGAGAACAACATGCATAGCGTAAGTCAGACTTATGGCACCTTATAAACGATTATTGAGCAAAGTGGAGATATTTTGATTCTATGCTACAAGATATTACAAGGCGAGGTATATCAGTCACTGGCTGAGTTTTTCTGTCCATGTCCAAAGAAAAATAAGGAAATGAACAAATTTCTTCTGCAGCTTTTTTTTGTGGTCAGAAAGATGTGACTCAAATAGTTCACCTTATATATAATGAATAAACCACACTGCACTTTAAGTTAACTTGACTACTTTTATTCTTTCACATAATATTCAGCATAAACATAATATGGTTAATTTATTCTCACAACTACAATTCACTATCAACTCTGCTGGAAGTTTGGTCTTGCCGTTGTGATCTAGAAGAAAAATAACTAGTGAAAGTTTCTGTGACTGGCTACCATCTGATGGATTGCCATCTTTTAGGTTCTTGCCATGTAGTTCTTAACTTGCAAAAGTACTCTAAATCCTCAGCTTGTAGACTAGTTAAATCACACACTATAATTTATTATACTTTTCTTCTGGCCGATGTCTCTAACTTTGACTATGTCTGATTATCACCACAATCATTGACAATTTCCCCCGTCTATCACCATGAGGGCTTGATTGTCCTCAAATTTATCCATATCTCTTCCATCTAGCCAATCTTGGCTGTTTGATTCAATTGGTCAGGGGCTAAAAAAACTACATTTTATTGATGGCATGCTGATAGAAAACTACCTCTATGGCACAACACAATACCATGCTTTGTCCTTTCTGTATGATAGAACACAATGTGATGGGTGAATGCATCGAAAGTATACCTTTGAAAATGTTGGTAGGAAAACAACACATTTCTACAAATAATTAAGGTACTCATCAAATAATATTACAAAGGGTGAAGGAGAGAAGGATAAGTAACTGAAGGTTGCCTTATTGTATAAGTTTTTAATGAATTAAGAATATTACTTACTTTATTAATGTAAGTAAATTTATTTACTTTAGCATTTTATAACATGTCACACTTACCAAATGCTGTAAAAACTTTTCTTGTAACACTAGTGGAAAAGTATTTCTTGTTACGAACAAAATCAGCCAGCCATCCTCCTAAATTGATCACTGCCCAAAAGGCAATATATGGCAATGCAGACACAAGTCCATTCTGCAATAATGGTACAGTCAAAAAAATCCCTTGGCACAGAACTAAACAATGATTACATATAAAATTGGTTTATAGAAGCAAAAATGCAATATGATGTGAAAAAAACTTATAAATAATGTCTTTGAACAACAGAAATGTGGATTGTGCTATGAAACGTTAACTACATCATGAATTGGTTGAGGAACTGAAACCCTCAGAAGATTTTTTATTTACTTTTCTTACTTATTATTGGCTAGTTTTTATTTTTTTGTAATTAATTTTACTTTTTATTTGTTTTGTAACAAATCAAAACCATGTGAGCTAGATATAAATGTGGGATGTTTATGTATATCTACACATAAATATATGAAGAAAAAGATCATGTGCTTTGCTAGACTGTGTTTATAACTAAATAATTGTATACTATTAATTATGCCTTTGCTCATGGAAAATATCAGGAGAGCTAGAAGCCAAATTGATAACTTGTGCTGCAAAGAAGTAAAATGCAGGTTTGAATCCAAGTGGGGGACTGGTTGGTCTCAAGATGTAGTTTTTGGGCCATTTGGCATTTTTATTTATGGTTTCTCTCTGCGGCAATCACCCCTGCTCTCAGCAGAGAGGTCTGGCTTGAAATGTCAATCACTCATCGATGGAAAAATATGAGTACCTCCGAAGATGGAGTTATCTGCCTGTGTGGCGAGGGATCCATGTACACACGGCTGCCAGGGAAAAACGGATTAACATGCAAAATTCAGTTCCTAGTTGCTAGAGACTTCGTAGCAACCAAAAAAAAAAACTCTAAGTTTTGTGTGTGTGTACGTGCGCGCTGTGAGTGTAGAAATAAAACCGCAGATATGAAAATCTCACTTTGTGGTGAATGCACAGGACAAGCGCCCTTTATTCTCTCACTCAGTAAGTCACCCCCCCCCGACCTAGAAATGGGATAATACTGTCAAAGTAATTTTTTTAAATAGTTTTTTTGCAAACTAACACTGTTCATCTCTGAATATCTAGCCTAATGTTACTTCCTACAAGAAAGTAAAAAGTAGCTAATCAATCTCTAATCTCACATAAAAAATACCAATTTTTTGTGGCATAAAGATATGAAATTATGATTTTTGTCAACCATTAGGTTCACATTAAGTGTTACATATTATTTTAAAAAAAATTTTTTTTACGTTCACCAGCTTTCGCCTCTGGCGAAGTCACTAGAGACTAGGAACTTAATTTAGCAATGTTAATCGTGTTCTTTCTCTGGCACCCATGTGCACAGGGGTTCCTCACCATGCAGGCAGATTAACTCCGCCTTCGGAGGTACTCATATTTTCCATCGATGAGTAAGTGATGTTTCAAACCAGACCTCACTGCTGAGGTCAGGGGTGGTTGCTGCAGATAGAAATCATAAATAAAAATCCTAACTGGTGCAGCCGGGATTTGAACTCACAACCTCTCTGTCTTGAGACTGGTGTCTTGCCTCGAGGCCAACCAGTTCCCATTGTTGTATTGTTCAGTAACGCCATGGATTCAATTGTGAAAATTCCCACCTGTGGTGGAATTTGATCCTGAGACCTTCCTCTCCAGTAGTTGGCATCTGTTCTCTAGACCATTCAGCTCCCCCTCCCTCCTCAAATGTGAAACAGAGGGCAAAAGAAAAAGAGGCTGACCTAGCAATATATTAAAGGGAACAGTGAAATGAGAAGCAGTTAAAGTGGGTTATCAGCTTCCTTGTCAAGGCTGAGAGGCTCATCTAGAACATGGATGTGTGGCAATATACACAGCAGGTAGTGTGCAATGTCTGACACTTAAAAGCAAAGATCATTGCTCATGGAGAGACTATAATTTCTGCCCTATGTGCTGTCATCAGGTAGAAAGGACAATCGTCAGATAAGGGTCCCCAATCTCTGCTGTTGGATATTAGTGACTAATTCTCATGTAACAGACTAATGCTCTTATTCTAGTGTACCAAGCTTTCATTTGAGGTTCAGTCTTTAGCATTCTTTTATTTGTTCTGTATGAAATTTATCTTCTAGATACAAGTAATTTAGTTGGAAAGTTTTTACAAATTTTACTACTGTCTTATAATCGTAACACTATTTATTCTTTGTGTTACAGAAACAAAGAGTGTGGCTTACAGGCATAGCTCTGATTTATTAAATATTAATTATTGTTAATGGTTTGGCCACATGACACGGCAGAAAGATCAAAACACAACACAACGAGCCCTCAATAAACGTTGCAAGAATATCAGACCCAAGGGTCAACCATGAAAAAGATGGATCGACAGAATATAAAGAAGAACTAGGAAACATAATGGGAGCCGCGATAGCTCAGTGGCTAGTGAACTGGACTACAAAGAAGAGGTAGGGTTCGATGCCAACCGATGGCTTCCAAGGTTCACCCAGCCTGTAATGGATACTGGATTTTTTTCTGGGAAAGTAAAGCGGCACGAGCATAATACCGACTACATTACCCCAAAAATCATGTGCCAAACAAAGGTCTGCAAAATTTATGGTCACTAACACCATATTTCCTATACACCACTTGTCGTGACGGGGGTACTTTACTTTTTTTTTTAGGAAACATAACAGTAGCAGAGGCGAACAGAAGAACAAAGACTGCAAATTATATCTCCCCTCAACGCTGAAAGGCAGATGAGGAAGGAAAGAAGAAGAATTATTATTAAATAAATATATTAGATGTGAGCATACATAGGTGTAGTCCTTACTTTGATAAATAACAAGTACTTACCGAAGTAATGTCAAACTTGAGCACTTCATTTATATATGTTGGAATGTTGGTAAGCAGGGTGTAGGCTCCCCAATCTGAGGCAACATTAGCAACTATAATGGCCCATACTGGCATTGACATTAAGATCTTCAACCAAGGAACTGATAATTGCTTTGATAAAACGGAAAAATATTTTAATAAAGGCTATGTATGTAAGATAAAACTAGCATTTTCAGAAGACAGTAAAGGACTACAATACAGAAGATGATATGAATTGCTCAAAAGAAATATAATACAACATATAAAAGCCAGCTCAAAGAATTAACATCAATACACCTCAATCAGATCAATAGTTCTTTTAGCTATTGGAGAGTTATTATTCTGATGGCTGCTTTAATCAGCTGTTTTGAAACATACAGGTGTATAGTGTTATCATTCTGATGGCTGCTTTAATCAGCTGTTTTGAAACATACAGGTGTATAGTGTTATCATTCTGATGGCTACTTTAGTCAACTATTTACAAACATACAGGCATATGTATTTCCCTTCAGTTTTGGCATTTTACTCTTCCTAGTAATGGTGGCCTTCATTATTGTTACAATAATAAAAGTTAACATGCATTTAACAAGTAATTTAAATGCAATGCTAATCATAATTTTTGTAATTATTTAATGTTTAGTTATTGATTATGGGTTTGGCACCTACTCACTCAGTAATACTCATGGTATAATTTTGTTACTCTTTAACTTCCCATTTATGTTGCTCATTAGAACTGAATTAAGTAACTTTAATTTGTGAAATATCCAATGTCAATTTCTGTTTAATTTCTGTTTATATAATATATCAAATTAATGAGGGAATATTGCACAATATGGAGATAACATTTGTAGTCATAAAATAATTAAAGAAAGCTTTCAAAAAGTGAAGAAAGAGTAAAAGGAACGGAAAAATTAAAATGTAACGCACCAAAATATTAATCCAGATCAAAATTCAATAATATCAAGTGCAAGTTAATTCAGTGTATTATTTTTATTAATCTATATCCATTTAATTCTTTGCTATAGGCTGTTCATAAATTCATGAATACATTTGCTTTTGATTTGCGTAAAAAAATACCAGTTAGATCAGTGATTTGTCACTTACAGCCTTAGAATATCCATGATGCAAAAATATTGCTATTCTTTATTCCACAGATACAACAGATTTTGCACATCAGCAGATTTCTTTGATCTTTTAGGACCATTGCGAATAAGTTGATTTAAATTTTAGATTTTACAGTAAAAATGTTAATTTCCAGTTCAATTCTTCTCAGAGGCGTATCTACATAATAATTTTATAAATAAGTGTATGTTGCCCATTATGTGTAATCGCAAACATGACTTCGATTTGCTACAGTTAGTCTTGCCCTTTGGTCACCATTAGACCCAGGGTGTCCTAGATGCACCTCAAATTGAATGATAGATGCATTTTGATATGGAAATATATTTATATTTGTTGCTATTGTACATGCGCTTAATCATTCCAGTCTGTTATTCAGTGTCAACAAAATATGGTCTTTATCATTTTGAATGTGATGATTCCAAGAGGCTGGTAATGGTTAATGGCTGGACAAATTGTAATCCATCTCACTGCTAGTACTCGTCTTCCACCCGGAACACACTTCTTATGGAACTAAATGTCTATTCTTGAGAGGGACTCACATTTCAGAACTTCAACATCACACATTGTAAATGTCCTGTTCTGTTCTGCAACTTGTCCTTTGACTTTAGCCCACACAAGCTCAATTGAATTGAGGTGCATGAGATATGAAGGGACATGCAAAGAGGTGTGGTCACATTCCTCAATGATTTTTTTCAGTATGATACACCTTTTCGTATTTGTACTTCTCACAAGCCGCAACAACTCATTTTTTAAATATGTGTTGTGGAATTTGACATTTTCCTTAGCAAGCCATGGCCTAATTTGCTATTTTGTTGTTGATGCAGTTGGTACTTTGTCTTCCACTGACACAACATTGTGATAAGATGCAGTATCCATTACTAATCATGTAGGTCTATCTAGGATTGGAAGAAGATTGTTCTCCATACAATGCCTAAAAATGTGTACATCCATTTCTGTGTGATTGTCCCTACAGTCAGTACTTTTTGATTGGAAAATAAGTCCAGCATCATGGACAAGGCTGTTTTCACAGCTTCTAGCATACATTAGTATAATGCGCTGACTTTTGCTGCTGGGAATTGTTCTTTTCTGTTCACAGTCTACTGATGCCCATTCTTTAGCACAGCTGTGGTGAACACTGACCCAGAATTCGTCCAAATATACAATATCATAGCCTTGACTCCACTCACAAATTTGTCTCAGGTATTTTCTTCGGGCAGCAATCAAATGCAGTTTTTCACAAATAATATTTCTGCCACCTACAGTTTTCCTGAAAGTGAAGCCAGTGGCTCATACAATTTTTTATAGAGTGCTTATACAAATTTCAATACTGTAGTCATATATATGTTTTGGCATGAGATATGATATTAATGTATGTTGGTTTCAGGATAATTATATTATAATAATATAATAATAACATATAGTAATACCTTTTTATCTGTTATTGTGCTGCTTTTTAAAGAATTCAGAATGTAATCCCTTTCAATTTTTGAGATTCTCTTATCATTAGCTGGATCATCACTAACTAGAAAGATCCAGCAGAGAGTCCAGATAAAGCACAAACATCCTAGAAATTGCAGATAAAACAAATGTGAAGAACAAGACCACCAAAAGTTGAAATGAAGAAATAAAAATTTGTCATTTTGTAAATTATATTCATTAAAAATATACAAGGGTTGTTCAAATATCTGACCTCAATTTAACCTGTGAAAACAAATAAAGCAGAGAGATCCTGCTTTGAGCTATATTGGACCTTCATGTGTGCTTCATCAGCCGGGCCACCCAATGTGTATTTTTAACCCAACGTGTATTTTTAAGTTAACCCCTTAACTTATGACTGACTAAGCAGGTTGGTAAGGGATAAACGTTTTATGCTCAGAGAAATCACAGAAGATGGAGATCATCATCATCATCAAGTACCATGCCTGCTTGCATAGGTGATCAAGTCTCTCCACAACTTTTCATCTTGACAGTTATTTATCATCTATGCTGTTGACCTTCTGCCAAGCCATTGTCTTAAGCTGTCTGGTATCTTTTCTCTTTCTTCCCTCTATCTCTTCGTTCCTGAATTGTCCCAGTTATTACAATATATTCCAGCTGTTCTCTTCTCATTACATGGCCAAAAAATTATGATTGTTTCTTTCTAATATTAGAAATTAGCTCTCTTTTTGCTTTGCCCTCTTTCAGAACGTTTTCATTACTCTTCTTAGCTGTCCATGGTATTCTCAACATTCTTCTGTAAAACCACACTTCTACAGACTCCAGTGATTTTCTTGTCTATTGTCCATGATTCACATTCATATGCTATGACTGGCTCTACATAACATTTAAGAACTCTTTTTCTTGTTTCTATTGTCAAAAATGGATTGCATAGTATCTTCCTCATATTTTGGAAAGCTGCTTTTGCCTGAGCCATTCTGCATCTCACCTCTTTTGTACATCTTCCGTCTGAGGTTAACAAAGTTCCCAAATATTTAAATTCATTTACCTGTTTTAATATTGTTCCACTTGTCTTTATTTTGCACCGAGGTGATGTCTTTTTCTTTGTTGTTACCATTACTTCTGTCTTTTTGCTATTAAGGTTGAGTCCTTTATTTTTTATTTCATTCACTATAATGACTAACATTTCTTGTAACTCATTTTCACTCTTAGCAATTAAGACTGTATCATCAGCAGACCTTAGATTATTTATATTATGACCTCCGATTGTTATTCCAGGCATGCCCCTTATGGTTCTTAAAATAATCTCACTATACATATTAAACAAATCTGGTGACAGCACACAAACTTGCCTAACACTCTGTTTTTTGTTGTTGAAACATTCCCAATTGGTTTCCAGTTCTTATGGCCGCTGTTTGTTGCCAGTACATGTTCTTTATTATTCTTAGATATTTGCTGTCTATGTTTATGTTTTCTAAAATTTTTATTATTTCTTGGTGCTTTACTTTGTCAAATGCCTCGGGGTAATCTAAGAAATTTTGGTATAGATCTGTTTTCACCTCTATGGCTCTTTCTACTAAAGATCTTATTATGTATATGGCATTGCTCGTTCCTTTATTTCTAACAAAACCACTGTTCATCACTAATTTCTGGACTGATTTTGTTTCACACTTTTCGCATGATGATTCTTAGTAATATCTTAGTCATGTGACTCAAAAGGCTTATTGTGCGATGATTATCGCATTCAATTGCGCCAGATTTCTTTGGTAGGGCTATGAATATTGATTTCAGCAGGTTGTCTGGTATATATGCAGTATTGTAGATAACATTCAATATTTTTGTTATTATTTCTATACTAAAATCACCCATTGCTTCAATCTCTTCTTTAGTTATATTATCTGGTTCAGGAGCTTTTCCTGCTTTCATATTGCGCAAGGCGTCTTCCACTTCTTCTTTGAGTATTTCTGGTCCTTCTCCATTATTCTTAATATTTACTTTTGTTCGTTCATCATTATAAAGATCTTTAATGTATTCTGTCCATTGTTCTCTTATGCTTTCTTGTTCAATTAACAGTTCTCCTTCCTTTAATCTCAAACATCCAGTTTTTTATTGTGTTTTTCTTCTTTTCCTGTTAATTCTTTAATGTGTTTGTATATAGCTTTGGAATCTCCCTTTTGTTGCATTTCAATCTCTTTGTATCTCTCTTTTAGCCATGCTTCTTTTGCTTCATTGCATTTTACTACAATTTATTTATTTAATCTCTTATACTCATCTTTATTTTCTTTATTTCTTTTTCTTGGATATAGATGGAGATAGATAAATATAAAGTAGCAACCATCTTTATATGCAGAATAACAAATCTTCATCCCAACGTTGTGCTACCAATGCCAGTCCTGGACTCTAGATGCAAGAACAATAAGAAAAATAACCTCTACTGAGATGAAATATGTTAGACAAATGACAGGAAACTGAGAGATAAGATCAGAAATGAAGAACTGAGAAAAAAGCTAGGAATAACCCCCGCCATAGAATATATATAAAAAAAGGACAGATAAAATGGTTTGGCCATGTGACAAGGCAGAGTAATCAAAACACAACACAACAAGCCCTTAAACGGTGTGAGAATACCAGACCCAAGGGTAGACCACGAAAAAGATGGATCGATGGAATATTAGAAGCACTAGGAAACAACAGCAGCAGAGGTGAACAGAAGAGCAAAAGGCCGCAAATAATATCTCCCCTCGACGCTGAAAGGCAAATGAGGAAGGAAAAAGAAAGAAAATGTGTGCTGTGTTAATTTTTTAAACATTCACAGAAAGTGCAGTGAAACTCAATCTTATTTTCATTTACTGCAAACAGACAGAAAGTGGAAGCCATTAAGAAAATTCAATAGACTTTTGGTTTTTATGCAAGTACTACACAAATTATTGAGTGGTACAATTGCTAGACCCAGGACAAGCCAAAATAACAAGGTCATTAACCAAGTGTAGATTTTAGTCATCCATTTATCTTTGCAATTCCATCATGGCTCTTCTTGGCATCTGATTCAGACTTTCTTGATCAAACACAGAATACTTCTGGTTCATCAGGCTCCCTACTCTCCCAAAACGGCACCTTGTGACTTTGAGTGTACCTCAAATTGAGAATAGAGTTAAAAGTGACCCATTGTGAGTCATGAGAAGATTTTATGCTGAGCACAACTTGATTCTTGATCCTTCCTGTGCCGTTAGACGTCGCATAGGGCTTGTAGCGTTTTTTGGCACCCATCTCTATTGTGGGTGAAATGTTTGATCTACTCTAATGAGTCTATGACTGCCAAATTTGCTTCTCTTGTAAATGTTTTTTTTAGTGCCTCTTTAGGTCTTCCTCTTTTTCTGCGTCCTGATGTTTCCCATAGAAGAGCTTCAACTGCCCAGTTATAATCCATTCCCAAAAAGTTTACCTGAAATGCTTCCAACAATGGTGAGAAGGTTGTAAAAGTGTGTGGTTCCAAAGAGAGTACTTTGAAGGAGATTAAGATTTAAGATTAGGGTTTTTTTCCTGCCCAAGGATCAGATACCTTTGAACAACCATCATAATATATAAGATAAAAAATGTTTTTAATGAATTTAATAGAGAGCCATTATATATAACCAATTTAATTTTCAAGCTGTGTTTAAGTTTAAAATATCATAGGATATCTGACAATATTGCTTTAGTAAACTACAGAAGGAAAGGTGTTTTGTTACACGGGGTTGTAATAGAATTGATAACAAATAGATTAACACTTTTCCTAATAAAGAGGTCATGGCATTACAATATTAAGACACTACAATAGACAAAATTCACATATGGTTTGAGGCCTTCTATAGAAAAGGCAAATGAAGTAAAATAAACATAAAAGTGTGAACAACTGCTTAACTTGAACAAATAATCATTCTGGCAGCAGGCAGGAAATAAGTGTGCTTAGAAAAGTCACTGTGAAAGAAAAAAAAAGAATCAGATTTAAGATAGTGTATGTCTAAAAACATGTCGTAAGAGGCGACTAAGGAGAGTGATCGATGGCTTGACAAGCTGTCATTGTAAAAAGCATTGCTATGGAAACAGAACCATAGATTTTAGAAGCAGTGATCTCTGCAATATGTGCCATTTGGCATGCAAGGTTTCTGTTTTTGGGATTGTGGTTCTGCCCTATGTGCCGTCTTCAGCTCGAAAGGACAATAGATAGATTGATGTCTAAAAAATAGACAGAAGGAAACAGGAAGTATGTGAAGAGGCAGGAAATATGTGAAGATGCAGAACATTTATAACAGTGTGGGACAAGTTAATATAAGGAGAATGGATCACCACTTTTCTTCTCAAATAGATTATTTCCTTTGTATATCCAAAGAATAAGAAATTAATTCTGGTGAAAGGGATATCACAGGCAATGGTGATCATAAAATATAGTGGTGGGAAGCTATTGAAGTCCAGGCATCCAAAGTTGTATCAAATAGATGTTTTCTTTCTCCTTTCTTATCATGTCCAACATCCTTGTCTATCTTAGTTCCCATATATTTTTCTTATTTATGCATTCCTCTCCATTCTGGGTTATTTTTTATCTTCATGATTTACCTTTCTTCATTATGATCTGCAACTGTTAGACCATTTACTCAGTAAACTAGGCACTTAACATTTAGGGACTTTGTGTCAATTGTCTTTCTTGGCCATAATTTTCATTTCCTATTGTGATGATGTCACGGGACACACCAAGATGGAAGCTTGTACGCGTTCGAGCCATGGTCTAAACAATCTTGACTTTGAACATCATGCTATCCGTTATCACAGCGAGTTGGCGGATTTTTAGAAATGTAACCACGGGTTTGATAATAAATGTTTGTACACAGTTTGTTAACCACCGCTGTAGATCAAGTCTTTATTCTGCTGGCTTCATTCACGACCTTGGAAGTTAATGACCTGATTTGTGCAGACGGTTGGTTTGCGGCAAATTGTTCGTTACAATGTCACTGCTATAATGACACAGTTTGTGAAAACTATAGGGACATGTCCAAACAATGACAGTTGTCAGCACAAATATTTTGGACCCCAGTGTGAGTACTTGGATCTCGTTTACAAATACGCCCAAAAATCTGAACCTACTTTCCTGTTTGATAACAATGACACCACATGTAATCTGGACACAGATTCTACATCAGTTGAGGCAACTCTCAATCAATCATTGCCGTTCTCCTGGTTTAGGATTTATGTGAGTGACTTAACAGATTCCGACAGTTTCACGGTAAAACTCAATGGACTCATGTAACAATGAATCCCGGTTTGTAGTTAGTTCGCACGAGATTGATGTCTTTTGCTCTGGGGCTGGTCTGATCAACAAGTTACGTATTGAATGGGCAATAGTTGCAAATATCTGCTCCATCTACATTGGTGGGGGTCGGAATGTGGCTCTCAAACAGAACACAAACCAGACCGACACATTTAATGCTTGTTATACAGGGGATGGATGTGGACCAGAGGCCGCAGTTAATGGCAAAACTAAGACCAATCTCTATGACAGTGACTGCACACACACATAATTGAGAAGTGGAACCAATTCTGCTTACTGGTATCTGAACTTTGCCACGCCCCAGAAGACTCATACCATTCAAATTTATCATCGAGCTAGCACTATGATTCGGGTAAAGAATGCTTCTCTGACAGTGGCGGTGTAGTGTTCCAGTATAATGATATATCATACCCAAATATTTCTGTGAACACTATTGTAGTCACCACACAAGCGACAATGGCACACATTAAGATTGAGTTCTCACCTACCATTTCGCAGGCCGACAGTGCACTGACGGTGAGTGAGGAGAAAGCATTTACAGACACCTATTGTCTGGACGGGCATTCTTGGTCGTTTTGTGCAGTGTGTAGTGGTTGTTGCAAAGGCTGCAACGTCATCATCGGTACGTGGCACGGCAACTGTTCACATGGGATCTATGGACACGACTGCTCCGGTCTTGTCTTAGTGTCTGTCCTTTATGTAAGAAAAAATCCGGAAAATACCTACGATGTAAACATCCTGGCTACACCTGTAATGACACTTGTCCCGATGGTAATTTTGGGCTACAGTGCAAACAGACATGCTCTGATGGCTGTGACATCATATGTGACCCGGAAAGTACAGACTGCACGTGCAAGAAAACGTACTACGGGTCAGACTGCACTCTCAAATGTCCGGACAACTGTTTCAACGACACCTGTAAACAGTCAACCGAGAACTGTACATGCAAGGGAACGTTCTACGGGTCAGACTGCACTCTCAAATCTCCGGACAACTGTTTGAACGAAACCTGTGAACAGTTAATCGGGGCCTGCATCTTGTATGTCGATGATTCCCACATTAAGAAGAGTCTGCCGACTACAACAAACCCAAGCATATGGATACCTTAATGTGTTTCTGTGCTGGACATGGTTCATTTCTTGGTGTTTTTCCGTGAAGCCATGGCTCATATCTTGATGTGTTTCTGTGCTAGCCATGGCTCATATCTTGATGTGTTTCTGTGCTAGCCATGGCTCATATCTTAGCTTGTGTGTGTGTATGTGTGCTGGCCATGGCTCATATCTTGGTGTGTGTAATGTTAGTCATATCTCATATCTTGGTGTGTCCGTGTTAATCATGTCTCATATCTTTGTGTGTATGAGTTTAGTCATATCTCATATCTTAGTGTGTATCTGTGTTAGTCATGTGTTATATCTTTGTGTGTGCATGTTAGGGTTAGTGATATCTCACATCTTTGTGTGCATGTTTATGTTAGTCATATCTCATATCTTGGTGTGTGCATGTCTGTGTATGTCACATCTCATATCCTTGTGTGTGCATGGCTATGTTAGTCACATCTCATATCTTTGTGTGTGCATGTCTATGTTGGTCATAGCTAATATCTTTGTGTGCATGTGTCATATCCTTGTGTGTGCATGTCTATGTCAGTCATATCTCATATCTTTATGTGCATGTTTATGTTAGTCATGTGTCATATATCTTGATGTGTGTCAGAGTTAGTCATGCCTCGTATCGCTGTGTGCATGTCTGTGTTGGTCACATCTCATATCTTTGTGTGTGCATGTCTGTGTTAGTCACCTCTAGTGACTCGGGCAGATGGTGCTCGTAAACCTGGGAGGGTCGACCATCTAAGGGCAGAAACCCCCTACAGAAAAGATCATCTGCTGCCTTGCAGGAAGATTGGGGACAATCAAAGGTTAAGGAATGCAAACCCGAATAAAATTCTGGCTGAAATCGGATGCACTGGGCCACTGGCGCAGAACACAGTGCAACGTTTTAACAGGTGTTCAATCGGAGTGGATCTGCCAGACTCTAATTGTGATGTTCTTTCTGTGGAGGCAATCAACACACTTAACCTGACAGCTGACTTCATGTGAGAGTCTGGAATCCTACTCTGATTGAGTCCTGATCACAGAGAGAGAGAGAGAGAGAGAGAGAGAGAGAGAGATTTCCTATTGTTATAGTGTTGGTGTTTTGGTGCTCGGGAGAGTAACCCAAAGTTAAAACAACCCCACTGTCTTGTGGGTTAGACTTTTTAGTCAAAGGCTAGCAGAATCAACCATAAACAAACCGACAGAAGGCAACAGAAAACCACCGTCATAACTTCTTTGTATAATCATTAGTAGCCACAATTATAGAAATTCACGACAACGTTATGGGAGATCCAGTGGAATACCCATATTCAGTAGGGGAAATCAAGTGCTACAGATGATACCCGATCATCATCAAGATACTGTAAGCAAGATAAAGATAAAACTGACACTGAAAATAGGAACTTGGAGTGTAACTCATGGAAAAGTGAAAATTGGAAAACATTAAAGAGGAAATGAAAAGGATAGATTTACATTTATTGGAACTGTGTGAAATGAAATAAACTGGTTTAGGGAAGATATATTCTGATGAACATAAAATCATCTATTCTGGAGGTACTAACAACAAAGAGGAGTAGGTATCATCATGGATACAGAAAGAGCAAGAGCAGTGAAAGGCTTTTGGGCAATATCTGACAGAGTCCTTTTAGTGAAATTGAATTGAAAGGAAATAGATATTAATCTTATACAGGTGTATGTACCAACAACAGACAGTCCACCAGAAACAAGCTTAATATGGCACTTCATCAATGAAAACCACATGAAAATACTACAGTTCTAGGGGATCTCAATGAAAAAGTAGGAAAGGAAAGAGTTGAAGAAGTGGTTAGTTAAATCAGACAAGAGGTTCATCATCATCATCGAGTGCCATCTCCACAACAAAGGTTGGCTACCATGGAGTGCCATTCTGCTGTCTGTTGCATTGATGGTGCATGTTGTCATAGGCTGGTTTGTCCATTTTTTGATGTTACTCGTCCATGTTAGTCTTGGTCTGCCTCTGCCTCTTTTTCAGTTTTACATTTTCCATCACTGGTTATAGTATGTCCAATGTAGTTGTAGTTCTGAACTGTCTCCAGGTCTATTCCTTCAATTTTGATATCCACTTGTGGGTTTTGAGTATTTTCTTTGATTATGATCATAGTTTTAGTCTTTTTGATATTCATATCTAGTCCATATTTTTTACTTGTCATGTTTATTTCATTGAGTAATTGTTGTAGATCTTTAGGATTTTCTGCTAGTAGTACAGTATTGTCAGCATATCTTAGGTTATTGATTAACTTTCCATTACTTTGTAGGCCCGGCATCTCTGTGATGTTTTTAAAGATTTGCTCAGTCTATAGATTGAAGTGAAAATGAGTTACAAGAAATGTTGGACATTATAGTGAAAGAAAGCAAAAATAAAGGACTCAGCCTTAATAGCAAAAAGACAGAGGTAATGGTAACAACAAAGAAAAAGACATCACCTCAGTGCAAAATAAAGACAAGTGGAACAATATTAAAATAGGTAAATGAATTTAAATATTTGGGAACTTTGTTAACTTCAGACAGAAGATGTACAAAAAAGGTGAGATGTAGAATGGCTCAGGCAAAAGTAGCTTTCCAAAAAATTAGGAAGATACTATGCAATCCATTTTTGACAATAGAAACAAGAAAAGGAGTTCTTAAATGTTAATTAGAGCCAGTCTTAACATATGGATGTGAATCATGGACAATAGGACAACAGACAAGAAAATCACTGGAGTCTGTAGAAATGTGGTTTTACAGAAGAATGTTGCGAGTACCATGGACAGCTAAGAAGAGTAATGAAGATGTTCTGAGAAAGGTCAAAGCAAAAAGAGAGCTAATTTCCAATATTAGGAAGAAACAATCATCATTTTTTGGCCATGTAATGAGAAGAGAACAACTGGAATATATTGTAACAACTGGAAAAATTGAGGGACGAAGAGAGAGAGGGAAGCAAAGAGAAAAAAATAACAGACAACTTAAGAGAATGGCTTGGCGGAAGGTCAACAACAGAAATGATAAATAGCTGCCGAGATCGAAAGTTGTGGAGAGACATGATCACCTACGTCAGCAGGCCCATTACTTGATGATGATGATGATGATAGATTGAACCAGCTTGGTGATAGGATGCATCCCTGTCTTACTCCTCTTTTCATATCCATGGACATAGAGTTCTCTTTGTTAAATCTTATTATTGCTTTTTGCTTCCAGTATAGATTACATATTAGTCGTATGTCCATGTCATCGGGGCCTCAGTAGCCTAGTTTGGAAAATCACCCGACTAGACTAACGACGTTCGGACAACCCGTGTTCCGATTCCCGCTGGGAACAGTAATCGTGGTTGGGAAAAAAAAATACCCCCACGGTCGACCCAGATGTTGGCAGAAATGGGTACCAGGGTATTACCCTGGAACGGTGAGGAATGTCGCCTCGCATCTGAGTTTTGATGCTTGAGGGGACACTATACAGAAATCTCTGAACATTTTCTGGATAGGCAGCCGAGCACATATGGGTGGAAACTTGCGTGCTAAGACGCCGGTTCAAGTCTCGTACTTTACCTTTACCTTACCTTACCATGTCCTCTAGATGTATCTCTTTTAGGCATTCTATAAGTTGTTTGTGATGTACTCTATCAAAAGCTTTGGTGTAGTCTATGAGCAGGTATATATTGGTTTGTTTACTTCTGTGTACTTTTCAATTAATGTTCTCATGCAGAATATGGCTTCTTTTGTCCTGCTATTTTTCCTAAATCAAAATTGCTGCTCATCTAATTCAGTATTGATTTTATTCTGAATCCTTCCTTGTATAACTTTTAGAAAGATTTTTGTAACATGGTTCATTAGGCTTATTGTTTTAAAGTCACTGCATTCAACTGCACCATTCTTTTTAGGCAATGCAATGAAAGTTGATGTTTTTAGTTGGTATGTGTCCTGTGTGTCGTTGCATATGTCTGTAATCACTCCAATGCCAAAATCTTCTAGTGCCTGTCTCATCTCTATCTGTATGCTGTCAAGGCCTGCTGCTTTTCCCTTTTTCATTGTTTTTATAGCTTTTTCTACCTCAGATTTTAAGATTTTATAGCCTGATGTACATTTTATGATTGGTTTCTTGTCCCTTTGATCATGAAATAGTTCTGTTATATATTCCTGCCAACTATCTATTATATCTTTATTGTCTGTTAGCATTTTTCCTTTTTTGTCTGCAATGCTTCTGTGGCTTTTTTATTTTTATTAGTCATTCTCTTTATTTCTGTGTGCATTCCTCTTAAGTCTTGTTTGCTTTCCATAGTTTCTATTTCTATACATTTTTGGCTGAGCCAGTCTTCTTTTGCCCATTTTGCGTATTTCATTATCTATTTTACTGTATTGGGCAGTGTTCTTCGCTTGTCTCCTTTCTTCCATTTTTTCTAAGATGGTGTTAGTTATCCATTTTTGTTTTTTGTTCTTTTCTCTTTTGGGTAAGGTGTCGCAGGTTTCTTGTATGCTTATCTTTATGCATTGCCGTTTGGTTGTGGCTTTGTCATCAGGATTTTCTCTTCTGTATTGCTCAATTCCTTCTTCTAGCAGCTTCTGATATGTGTTCTTTACTTGTATTGTTTAGGTATCCTTAATATCTTTTTGATTTAAAGCTGTTATATCTAGTGGTATTGTTGATGAATAGACTTTAGCTTGTTTCTCTTTAGTTTGATTTTCATTTTAATCATTACAGGATTGTGATCTGAGTTAATATCTGCACCTGGATAGGTTCTGGCTTTTTTTACGCTGTTATGGAACCTTTCTTTTACCATTATGTAATCTATTTGATTTCTCTTCTTATCTCCAGGGCTTTTCCACGTGTATAGTTTCCTTTTCTCTTGCTCAAAGTAGGTGTTACCTATTATCAGACTGTTTTCTTCACAGAATTGTATTAATCTTTCTCCTCTGTCATTTCTTTTTCCTAAACCATGATTTCCTATAATGGTCTTATATCTACCTTTTCCTACTTTAGCGTTCATGTCACCCATTACAATCAAGATATCCGAAGATTTCACTTGCTTCATAACTTTATTTAGGTCTTCATAGTATGTCTCTATTTGTTCATCTTTGTAGCCTTGAGTAGATGCGTATGTCTGTATTATTGCTATGTCGAATGGTTTTGCTTTCATCTTGAGTAAGTATAATCCTATCACTGTATGTCCAGTGGGTACTTATATACTTTTGTAGCTCTCTTTTTATCAGTATTCCTACCCCCCCTTTGATGTTCTGTTGTGTTTCCTGAGTATATAAATGTATATTTTTCGTCCTCTATGTACCCACATTCTTTCCATCTTGTCTCTGATATGCCTAAAATGTCTATGTTTAATCGTTCTGCTTCTTGAATCAGATTGTCCAATTTCCCTTCCCTGATATAGAGTCCTAACATTCCATGTACTTATTTTAAGATCTTTCCTATTCCTCTCCATGGCTTCCTCTGGACTAGTACGTGATGAGACTCCAATCTCTTTCATGATGGTCAGCCACATTTGTCTTTCATGTCCTGAACATATCTCTTGTGTACCACACATTTTCTGTTTTCCCTTTCTGGGCCGTTGGTCAAGACAAGAGGTTACAAGACAAATATAAAATCACAATTCAGAACCGGTACAATGCAATAGAGAAGATACAAAGCATTGATGAACAATGGGAAGTGCTAAAGAATCAATGCAACATACATCAAAAAAAGTTCATACCACCAGTGAGGACAAAATTCAAGAAAGAAATGAATGACAGATGACATTTTACAGCTAATGGATACAAGAAGAAGAAGAAGAAATAAGGAAAACAAAGATGAGTATAAGAAATTAAATAAAGAAATTGTAATAAAATGCAATGAAGCAAAAGAAGTATGGCTAAAACAGAGATGCAAAGAGATTGAAATGTAACAAAAAAGAGATGCCACAGCCATATAGAAACAAATTGAAGAATTAACAGGTTTAGTTTTTGCCGAGCAGCTCCTCCCGTGGCTAATTCTACCAATGTTTGACAAACACACATGGCCACAGAATGAACAAGTCAGGCCCACTGATCCACAGTGTTTTCCATCCTTTTTCATGAGTCTTTTCTCTTCTTGCTTGCTTGCTGCGTTCGCCCAATGACTAAAGGAGTACACCTCTTCATCATTAGCCATTAAAAGGACGTTAAGTGGGCGTGTCTGCGTTGTGTTGTGGTTTGCAGTATAACTGTGATATTTGTGCCTTTCGGCCCAACTCATCCGACTTCAGCACAACATTTTTGAGTATCGGGTTGTCTTTCCTCTTCGATCCCCACTCGCTTGGCCAGACTAGACAGGTTAGTCTGTTAATATAGGCACCACGAGAGGTGGAGCAGGGTCGAATTTTCTCTTCTAAGTTTTGCCGTAGCACAGTCTCAAATGATGTTATACCATTCCTTATACATGCTCTCCATGATGTGTGATTGCTTGCCAGATGTTCCAAGTCATTTTCACAGATGGAGAAGTCCAGATTGAGAAGTCATTTAGAGATGATTTACAGATATCTCTATATTGTAGTTTAGGTCTGCTGATTTGTCTTTTTCCGTGTGTTAGTTCACCTATAGAATGTGCTTGGGGATGCATTTTTTTTTCCATTCGCTGGACCTGCCCCAGCCATCTTATATTTCGACATGATTGTTGGGGTCTTAGCACATTGCAGAACAGTTAGTTATTTTGTCCTACCATTTGATGTGCATTATTCTGCAGAGACATCGCATGTGGAAGACATTTAATCTTTTTTCGTGATTTGAGTATGTTGTCCAGGTTTCAGATCCATATAATAGTGTGCTAAGCCCACAAGTTTAATATACTAAGAGTTTGGTCTTTGGTATTAGTTTCATGTTGTTCCAGGCCCTTTCTGTGAGTTTGCCGAAAGTCATAGCTGCCTTACCAATTCTGTTTACTTCATCATCAAGAGAAGTGATGTGCGTAATTGTGGATCCAAGATACGTGAATTTCTGAACTGATTCTAGTGGACAATCTTTTAAAGTTTGATGAGGTTCGATGTCGCCTTGACTTAGTATTACTGTTTTTGTAGATCAGCGATTGTAGGGTGGCTTCACTATGAGCGACTAGGGCTGCATCATTAGCAAATAAAAGTTCTTTAAGTAGGGCAACATTTGTTTTTGTTTTTGCTCTTAATTGTGCTAAGTTGAACAGTGAACCATCTGATCTTGTGTGAATGTAAATATCTCCTGAGCTGTTTTCAAAGGCATAATTTAGGAGGGTAGCAAAAATATACCAAAAAGGGTGGGAGCGAGGACACACGCCTATTTCACTCCGTTGTTGACTTTAAAACTCTCAGATGAACTCTCATCAAAGTGGATTTTCGCATTCATGTTTTCAATAAAGGACATAATCAGCTAAGTAATTTAGGTGGGCAGGCTATGCTTTCTAACACCCTGTAGAGTCCATCTCTATTTACTGAGTGGAAGGCCTTTGTGAGATCCACAAAAGCAATATAGAGCGTTAACAGTGGTTAACAGTTTGTATAGATGTGGAAATAGTATGTTTAAGTTTTCCTTTAGTATCTCTGTGAGAATGTTGTCATTTCCTGCAGCTTTTGCTCTTGAGAGGGCATTTATGGCATCAGTAAGATCATTCATAGTAGGTTCAGCGTCCAGCTCAGACATTGTAGGATACATAGTTATTGACTGGGCTAGAAGTGTGTTTGCTGATCTGTCATCATGGTATGAGTTGAAGTAGTGTTATTGGTTATGGAAGGCCTCGGTATCACTGCAAACGAATTAAAATCCATAATTGCTCAACCCCCCCCCCCCCATGCCAGTGGAATCATCTGAATTACTAACACATCTCCCAAACAAAGAAAGGTAACTGTAGTCCCCATCATAGCAGTCTCAGCACACGCCAAAAGACATAAGGCGAAACCGCGCAGAAAGTGAACACAGCCAACTGTTCCCTGTCATACGATATCATCATTCATCGTAAACAAGCAGGATATCGAAACAGGATCAAAACGGATGAGACACACAGCTCATGGTGTGCACAGAGCACTTAACTCAGTAGCTCCTGCAACAAGCCGGACTTGGAATATGAGGAAACTGCAAGAAGGAACACTTTTCAGACATAGCCTTCAATGGTTCCTGCCACCTATCCACCATACACCATGGAAGTTCGCGTCCTCCCGAAAATGATGATCGTCGTAGCACTTGATGATGTTAGGCCATCGTTGATGACTCCAATTCCAAACATATAGACACACAGTGGTGGTAAGTTATCATTTCCAATCCAACAGAAGCCACCTGACCTGTAGTTAGTAAAACGACAGAGAGAATATGATTTTGTGACCTTCACTGATTCACTCTTGGATTTGAATGTGTAGTTTACACAAGAGGAGAAGTTTTCAACTACAGTGATCCCATTTAAGGTAATTCTGGGATAGCAAGGCAAGTCTCCTTTATAGCAGCAGAACTTGATGTTCTCTGCTCCCTTCTTGTAGCTGCTGCCACACGATTCTGATGTCTCATTAACTTGGACATCATTCAAGAACAATGTCAGATTAACATTCCATAGATATGGCTCTGCTGATGAAGTGCTTGGTGCAACAGTTGTATCAATCATACAGGAGGCTCTCGGTTTGTGGTCATTAATATCACAGTCGGCATATGATGTTATATTCAGTATTTCTTTCTGGGGTGTAAATATGTGGCACACACATGGAGAGTGGTTTGTGGTCACAGTAATCCCATTAAAGGCAATTCTAGGGTAGCATGGCATAGCTGTTTCAGAACAGCACAATCCTATGATGTTTTCTGTGTTCGCTATAAAGCTGCTGCTGCTACACAATCCTGACCAATTATAGGTGTGGACATTATTCACTTGCAATGACAAAACTGCTTTGTTTACATCATAAACCTCTGGAAGCTAATCATTTATGGGACTAATAGTACAATTTATTCTTCCATCGGGGATATCTTCCTTGAGTCCCCCCACAAAAAAAGTCTTTGGTTAAAAAGCACATATGCTTTTGAGTTAAACACAAAATGAGCCCACTTCATAGATTCAAAATGATCCTTGCCAATGCCATCCGTTTGCACAAGTTAGGTGCTTAGCTACCAATGTCACAAACGAAGCCATCAAAATAAAGACTTTATCTACAGCGAAGGTTAATGAACTGTGAACAAACATTTATGTTCAAACCCTTGAATACATTTTCAAAAAACTGCCAACTCGCTGCAATAACAGATATCGTGGTGTTCAAAGTAAACATTGCTTAGTCCATGGCTCGAATATAAATAAGCTGCCATTTTGGTGCGTCCCATGACATCATCTCCCACTAAAGGTTTATTAAAACTGTTCGAAGTAGTGTTATACCAATCTATCCCTTTGTTGTCCCCTGTCAGTAATAGATTCTCCAAATTTGGATTTATGGGGGTTATTTTTGGTGCAAGGGCCTTTTTTATATTGTCATGCATGGTTTTTGAGTCGCCCCTGTCTGAGGCTTTCTGTATTTCAGAGCATAGATTGTTCCAGTATTCATTTGCGCATCTTCTTGCTTCACGTTGCAGAGTGGCTTGTGCATGTTTAAGCTGATGATTAGCCTGGGGTTGTTTTTGAAGTTCAGTAGTGCCTGTTTCTTATTAACTATTAGTGGACCCAGTCATTTTTGAGAACATTTTTTGGCCGTAGGTAGATAGAGTGCAATTATAGATGTGTGTTTTCAGAGAGTACCAGTTGTCATCCACACTTGATGAATCTTCTGCTTCTTCTACAAGTTCTTCAAACTTAGATCTAAAAATGTCTTTATTTGATGAGATTTTAGTCGCTGTGATGTTGATCTTGGTCTCTGATGGTTCTCTTGATTTGTAAATACGACTGATTATAGCTTTAATCTAACTGATGACGAAAGCGTGGTCTGCATTGTAGTCTGCACTGTGGTATCCTCATGTTATTCTGATGTTATTTAAAGACTGCCTACGTGTTAGAACTAGGTCTAGTTGGTGCCAGTGACCACTTCTAGCATGACACCATGTTGATTTATGTTTTTGTTTTACATTAAAATAGGAATTAGTTACACATAGATGATTATCTGAACAGATTTCTAGGAGTCTTTCGCCATTTTCGTAGATTTTTCCAATGTCGTGATGGCCTAGACATGTTGGCCAAGATTGTTGATCAGATCCTATGCATGCATTGAAATCATCAAGTATATATAATAGCTCTTGTTTTGGAAGTGAGTCTATAATCATTTGAAGTTGTTGATAGAAATTGTCTTTCTCTTCACCGGATGCAGCCAAATGTGTTTGCTTTAACAAGACCACGGCACATGGTCCTTACGTTCCATGTGCCAAGTTTAAACATTGGTGCTTTCTTCCTCATTTAACTTTGCCTACACTGCCTGGGCACGGAATATGAAGATAGTGCTTTACCCAGTCGCACTATCCCCCTCTCAACGTCATTTCAATAACTTCCGAAGGAGGGACGTAGTCCATACGTCTGGAATCGAAAGAAAGAAGGTGCAGGAGATGCTAGAAAGATGGTTAAAACCCTCTACTGCCTTAGAGTCTGTCCCTCCAAATTTTTACTCTGGGTGTACTCCCATAACCTTCTAAGGGACAAGTTAATAACATACCTCGGAGTTAAGTTTGATCGCAGCCTGTGTTTTCGGGACCACGTCGACCATGTGATAACTAAATCCCGCAAAGGAGTAGCCGCCTTGAAGGTTATGGCAGCTGCCAACATCGAGCAGAGGCTACTTACTCTTCTGTTCCAGGGATTAGTCCTCGCACCAATCGAGTATGCCCTGGCAATTCTTACTGTCAGTACGACTCAAATTGATAGGCTGGAGAAAATACAAAATGAAGCCATGCCCATTATGCTGGGATGTACGAGGGACACTCCCTGTGTAGCAATGAGGTATCTTCTTGACTTTCCAACCATGGATGACAAAATCAAGATCTGGAGATCACGAGCATACCTGAAGATTAGTACAGATACAGAGCATCCATTGCACCACGTGCTCAACACAGTGAAAGGTGCCAGGCTAAAAAGAGGCAAATCATGGGTGGGCCGAGCAGAAGATGTCATCAAACAGGTCTGTGGGCTTACTAATATCAGTGTTGGTGAGGAGTGGATACCGGTGCCTACGTCATTCAAGGGGACTTTCTCGTGTATTGCCACACTCAACAGGAAAAGTAGGGAACAGAACCCGGTCGTGGTTAATGCCAAGGTCAACGGCCTCATCTGCGATAACACCGATGAGAAAGATGCAGTTATCTATACAGACAGATCTGTAATACGACACCAATGAAGTGCATGGGCATTTACAGCACGCTCGACAGGCAGAATAGTCAAGGGAGACAGTGGTACGTCATGACCACGAGTAGCATGACAATGGAGGCGATGGCAGTGACCAAGGCATTCAAATGGTTAGAGTCACAAGACTACACCCATGCACTGAGTGATTCGATGAGCATGATTTAAAAAAGTGGAGGCGGGCTCTGTACGCATGCAATGGGTAGAGTCATTGTAGAAATCCAAAATACGTAAGGTCACCTTTGTCTATGTCCCTGGACATGCGGGAGTACAGGGAAATGAAAGAGCGGACAGGTGGGCTAGCTGCGCTGTCGTTGAGGATGGGCAACCAATGGATCGGGCGGATATCATCAATGCCCTCCGAGATGTGGGAAGAGCACAGGACTTTGACAAACACAGATCCACGTCACTTCTTCGGATGATGGAAATGGGAGTTAAGATGGGCACAGCCAGAAATGAGAAACTTAGTGGCTGTGTAAGAAGACTTATCAACCAACATAGAACTGGAGTTGTCAGTCACTGGACACTGAGGGAATTGCTGAGGAGGGGATCTGAGCACCTATGGACATTTTTGGAGTGCAATGATGATGATCCGCAAATAACTCAATAACAACTATAATCTAGTCCACAAGGTAGTGGAGGGTTTTGTGGTCAAAGTTTCCTTTCTTCTGGATGGGTTGCCAGCCAAGGTTTACGAGTCCCACCTACCTGGAGCGATATCCAAAGATACACCTTAATTTTGAAATATAAATAATTTTTTAAATATTGAATGATATTTACAACAGCAGATATATACCAGACAACCTGCTAAAATCAATATTCATAACTCTAAAAAAGAAATCTTGTGGAATTGAATGTGATGAATATCGCACAATAAGCCTTATGAGTCACATGACTAAGATATTATTAAGAATCATCATGCAAAGAGCGCAAAACTAAATCAGTCCAGAAATTAGTGATGAACAGTGTGGTTTTGTTGGAGGTAAAAGTATGAACAATGCCATATACATTATATTAGGGCTGCAGCCAAATTACGGATGCAGCCAAATGTGTTTGCTTTAACAAGACCACGGCACATGGTCCTTACGTTCCATGTGCCAAGTTTAAACATTGGTGCTTTCTTCCTCTGTTTGATGACCTGTTTGATGACATCTTCTGCTCGGCCCACCCATGATTTGCCTCTTTTTAACCTGGCACCTTTCACTGTGTTGACATTAAGGTCTCTAGCAGAAATAGCCATAGAGGTGAAAACAGATCTATACCTATGTTTCATAGATCATGCCAAAGCATTTGATAAAGTAAACCACCAAGAAATAATCAAAATTTTAGAAGGCCTCAACATTTAATGAACTTAATAAAGCACTTGTTTTGTGGTTCAACCAACAATGGGCAGAGATAATTCCTGTATCAGGTGCTGTTTGTGCAGCAACGGCAAAGAACACATGAAAAACGGAATTAAATCTGAAGAACAATTAATGAACAAGTAAAGAAAGAGAATCAAGTTAGAGAAGATCTCTTTCAGAGACACACATCATCAGATAAAGTTATGACAGGAAAGGAACTGTCCCAAAAGCTGGGAATACTCGTGTTGTTGACAAGAAGTGAAGGAACATCCATTACAAGACACTCGGAAATGCTAATTAGAGCTGAAAAGTTAGGATGTTAAAGAGAAGTTAGCAATAATCATTGCTAGACAAGAGGATAGCTCCATATGTAGCCGCAAGAAGGTGGAAATCATGAGAAATAAGGGGGAGATGATAAAGTGCTAAGTGAGGAATAGGTGAACAGATAGCCGAGAACACAGAGTCCACGGGAAAAATGTGGACTGTCATCCTCGGATAACACGTGAATTGGGAGACGTGAAACTAGACGCGTAAATTAAGTAAATTGGATGGAAAATAGAGGAAATGATTTTTGATTGGAGGAGAAGATCCATATTTAAAGACAAGACACAAAGAATCGAGAGCTTTTGCGATAAGACACACACCTAGGTGTAAGGGGGGGGTGACCACGTGTTGGTCAGCCCATAGGGGCTAACCCATAGCCCAGTAGAAATAGAGATGATGTTATGGTTATGGGTTATGGAAGGCCTCGGTTTCACAGCAAACGAATTAAAATCCATAATTGCTCAACCGCCCCATGCCAGTGGAATCATCCGAATTACTAACTCATCTCCCAAACAAAGAAAGGTAACTGTAGTCCCCATCGTAGCAGTCTCAGCACACGCCAAAAGACATAAGGCGAAATCGCGCAGAAAGTGAACACAGCCAACTGTTCCCTGTCATACGATATCATCATTCATCGTAAACAAGCGGGATATCGAAGCAGGATCAAAACGGATGAGACACACAGCTCACGGTGTGCACAGAGCACTTAACTCAGAGATAATGTTCAAGCAGTAGATAGCTTTTTCAGATTGGATCGAGGTGTAGATCCAAGAAGACACACGTCTAGGTATGGCAAGAGCAAGTATAGTTTTAGACTACTAAGTTTAAGATCTAACGAGCTTCGATTAGTCGAAGTTAACCTCGAGGCGTACAGCGGGCTGATAATGGCCCAAGGAAGTAGCTGTGTTAGAAATAGCGAGTGGTGAAACCGTAGAAGTGATAGACGATAAAATTATAAGCAGTGAGCTGTTCAATGGGGAACAGTTCACATTAGGTTAGATAGTCACGTGTTTAAACCTAGGGCCCAGCGGCGAGTAACATTGTTGCTGGGCAACGTGCGTGTGTGTGACCTTATGTCCAGTCAGTGTGGTCATGATATTTTGTAAAATGTTGAAGTTTGGCACCTAGGAATATGGGCTGTAATAAAGCCGGTTTATCTTTCAAGTGAAGTCTTGTTGTGTGTTCCACAGTATCAGATCATGCCTAGCGTAACCGCACTTAGGGGAAAAAATTACAAAGTCTTACATTGTCGTGGCACAACAAATAACAACTCAAACGGGAGTATTACGAGCACACGGAAAGCACGGTGGAACCCGTGTCAGCTCCCCAAGTTATGAATTTCATTCATAAATGACTGGTCAGCAGGAAGCTACAAGAAATCAAGGCACGAGCTAGCCGACCAGAGTAGTAATCAGCTGGTCGAAGCCTGTCCTGAGTCAACGCCATCCCTGAGAGTTTGATAATATGGGGAGGCTGATGGTGCGAGTGGCGACTGTCCAAGGCGACGAGGCGAGATGCAATTAAGCCATCGTAATAACATCAAAGACGAACTGTTAACTTTCAACAGCTGATAGATGAATCATAATCCTCTGGTGATACCTACAAAAAGGTATCTGCTGATACACATAGTGAACATAAAATAATTCACGGGGATGAAGAAAAGTAGGCCTTAGAACAAAATTCTATTAGATCAAGTGGTTGGCTGCAATATCAAATCAGTTAGAGATGGGAGTATCAATTATTAATGTAGGATTTTCCATTGGTTTTAACTTTAATCGTTTAAGCACCAGGTAATTCACATATCGAAAGCAAATAAAGAGGAGAAGAAATAAAGACCGCAAGCTCACCCATGTTCAGAATTGAAGATGACAAGTACATCAAGAAATCACATCCTTGGGCAGACAGAGAGAGTCAGTTTTGTAGAAATAGTGGAGTTAAGAAGCATAAAATTTACAATTATGAAAAGCTTAATTTTGTTTCGCAGTGCACTGAGAGTATAAGGTTAATAATACCTATAGCGTGTGTAACATTCTAATAAATGCAGCATTTATACACCCCATGTAATCAAGAGACTTGAAGTGATTTTATATTGGAATCTTAGTGGAGTTCGTTCAAGAGTTTCAGATTGCATTAAACATTAGTTTAAGGATTTTCAGACACATTGGTCTGATTGAGAAGATGGAGACTTGACGAATTGACTAATTCGAGTTAATGTCAGGTTTTCGTTATTTGAAATTTGTGAGTCAGTTTAAGAAGTTCCAAACAAGGAACATGAGATAGTACAAATAAGTATGAATGCAATTATATTGACCGCTGACTGTCATGACAGACGTGCTGAAGGATAAAGATTAAAATTAAACTGATAAAAAGTTATGGACACAACAGCTGCAAAAGTACTGATTACCACAATGATCATGGGAAGACGGGTTGTGACTGAGTAGGGTACATTGATGACAGGTTAATAAACACAATGCAAACATCCATTCAATCTTGCACATGTCAACAACAAAATCTGTACATTGTGGTGTCTTTAATATTTCATGCTGTGCTATAACAACCCATTTTAATATTTTCTATTCAGTATAATTTCTTCACCAATCTCCCAGTAAACAATACAGACTCTGTTAATGGTATAAGCCTTATAAACAGGCTTTCTTAAAGTTCAAAATTTACCTGTTACATAAAATACAGATGGCCAACCACCAGCAAATCCATACTTGCATAGGACAGCTGACAATGGAAATGTAACCACAATGCCTACCTGGGCACCTAAAAACAAAAGAATACAAGATAGGAAGAAAAGTGACTACCACATAACTTTAAATAATCACCTTATCTACATAATAATATAGCAAGAAACAGTATAAGTTACATTTATGTGACAACAGAAAGTCAAATATTTTTTTAATTATCTGGTTAGTCAGCTCAAAGAACTACACTGAAGTTGTCTGATAATGTGTCCCACTTCTTCTTTCCTTCCTCATTTGTTTTTCAGTGTCGAGGGGATATATAATTTGTGGTCTTTCGCTCTTCTGCTGTTATGTTTCCTAGTGCTTCTAATATTTCATCGATCCATCTTTTTCATGGTCGACCTTTGGGTCTGGTATTCCCACAACGTTTATTGAAGGGTGTCCCATTGACTCATACAAATCATTGCAAGTCTTTTTTTGTCCCTGCATGTTGGGACAATAGGGTGTTTGACAATTGTCATCAATATTTTACTATTAATAATTCTTCACAACAACTCAAAAGTAATTATTTCTCAGCATTAACATTTTTTTTAAAATTCAGATTTATGAAAAAGGGTTCTAGGCAAAAATGTATGTAAGAATAAATTCACATTTAGTCACATGTGTCAAACTCTGAGATAATGATAATAAATAAAATCTTTGACTAATGGGTTTTCATATGTTCAATTTCATTGGTCATTTTTGTCAAGTTGTTCTATCTTTTCCTTCTATTACATCCCTTTTTCATCCACCGCTGCTTTTTTTTTTCTATCTATTGTTCTTTCAAGCTGAAGACAGCACATAGTGCAGTGGTAATAAAAAATCCTTCATTTATGATAATTCTTTGCTGTTATCCTTCTAGTACCATCATACACACAGGACCTGCAGTGTGCCTCGTTATATGTCTCTTAGCTGAATAAGCCTCTCAATCTCAGCATAGAGAGCTGTGGCTTTATCAGTTTCTCCAGGTCTGCCACTTTTTCTTTTGCCTGCTGCTTCCAATTTGAGGACTTGCTTTACAATTTTCTTGTAATCTTTTCCCATCACATGGTAGACATGAAACTAGAATGTTGGTAGACAGGGCATTCATCTGGTAAAGTAACAAGACTAGAGTCTACACTTGCAAACTGAGTGATTCGATGAGCACGATAAAAAAAAGTGGAGGCAGGCTCTGTATGCATGCAATGGGTAGGGTCATTGCAGAAGTAAAAAATATGTAGGGTCACTTTTGTCTATGTCCCTGGACATGCGGGAGTACAGAGAAAAGGAAAGAGCGGACAGGTTGGCTTGCTGCACTGTCGTTGAAGTCGGTCAACCAATAGATTGGGCAGACATCATCAATGCCCTCCAAGATGTGGGAAGGACACATGACTTCGACAACCATGAGCCCACATCACTCCTTTGGATGAAAGAGATGGGAGTTAAGATGGGCACAGCCAGAAACGAGAAACTTAGTGTGCTTATCAACCAACACAGAGCTGGAGTCGTCAGTCACTGGACACTGTGGGACTTGCTGAGGAGGGGATATGAGCACCTACGGACATGTTCTGAGTGCAATGGTGATGACCTGCAAATAATCAATGGTAGATACGTACCCACCTTGTTTTCTTGATTATAGATGATATTAGTGGGTGCATGATTATTTTTTTTAACTTGTTCCCTAGTCTTGAATTCATTCCATGGTATATAAAATATTTTCCTAAGACATTTATTTTAGAATGTATCTCATTTATTTTTTATTGTTTTCCAGCTCTTGCATCCTTAAGTTAGAATAGATAAAACATCTGATTTGAAATACCAAATCTTTGTTTTTCGTGTTTAAGAGTTAAATTCTCATAATTTGTCAAGGTTTTTGGAAGCCAGTGATGCCCTTACCACTCTAGTTCTGATCCATGGTTGATTTCAAGTCATATTCTGCTAACCATCAAAGACAGATCATTTATCTTTTATATTTTCATTGTACTAACAAATTGTTTTTATTTGCTTCTTTTATATAATTAGGATGGTTAAAGTCTATTCTGCACCTCCAAGACAGAAATTAGCCCAGAAACTAAACCCTAGCCCACTTAACATTCTGATTACTGATTTGAAACTGATAGTTCCTGCAGCCACATGACTATTTACACTTCTGTTATGTCTCCTCAGTCAACCCTTCTTGCTTGTAAATAGCTTGACTCTCAAATCCCCATTTATCAATAAGTGTTACACTCAGGGGGAAATATGCGTAAGGAATTTCAAAACATCTTTATTGCTGTGGTCTAACCAATGACAAGGCCACTTATTCTGGACCTTATAAAGCAATGATTCAAATTATCAAATCTGCTATCTTGAAAGGATCTCAGAAGTGCAGAAAGCCTGTTCCTGTCACAACTTTCATTTTTAAGCCATGGTAGTTAACGCATAGTTCTGCTTTGCTCAAAAATTAATCTGGAAGACAGGTGGTGCCTCATTCTGTGGTAGCCAATGTGGAAGAAAGCATAATAGCCTGGTCTCTTCTAAACAGTTGGCAATATCTATTCTCCACACTGTATCTGGGATGGTGTTGCTTCCACTATGAATTGTAATGTAATAAGAGGCCAACACAAAAAGGGAGTTAAAGAAACATTTAAAAAATACAAAGAAACAATAAACATTTTTCGGGCACATCATGAGAGAGGAAAGTTGGAATGCTTTGTTCTATCTATTGACCTTTCGAGCCGTAACCGGCCCATAGGGCGTAGACCAAGATACACCTTCTCCTATATGAATTTTTTTGTTCTAGCAGTTTTCTTTCAAAGATATTTTATCAAATCTCGCCATCTGTCTCTGTTCTGTGCAAGCAGTTCTATCTCATTGAGGGAGCCGATTCCTGCTGCTCTTGCCTCTCTCATCAATGTTCTTCTCAGTTTCTCCCTGGGTCTTCCTCTTTTTCTTTTACCTGTTGTTTCCCATATGAGGGCTTGCTTTGCTATTCGGTTATTATCTCTTCTCATCACATGTCCAACGTATGACCATCGTCTTTTCTTTATTACTGAAGATATTAGTGGTTGATTGGCGATTTCTCTAATTTCCTTGTTTGTTTTGAATTCGTTCCATGCTATACCAAGTATTTTCCTTAGACATTTATTTTCGAATGCGTTCAACTTTGTTTCTATATCTCTTGTTGTTTTCCAGCTTTCACACGCATATGTAAGGGTTGATAGTACATTTGATTTGAATAGCCTAAGTTTTGTGTTTGTGCTGATGAGTTTTGATTTCCACAACTTTTCAAGGCTTCTGAAAGACATTGCTGCTTTAGCCATTCTGATTCTAATTTCTTTACTCGTATCCCCTTCTCGATCAATGTGACTTCCAAGATAGATAAAGTGATCGATCTCTTCTACTGGTTTGTTTTCCATGTATATTTTGTCACCTGTTGGAATTAAACTTTTCATGACTTTAGTCTTTTCATGATTGATCTCAAGCCCAATTTTGCTGGCCATTGATGACAGTTCATTTGTGTCTTCCTGTATCGTTTTTATCTGACTGCTGATGAGAACTATGTCATCAGCAAAGTCGAGGTCCTCCAAATGGTCTCCTTGTATCCATTCGATGCCTTTATTACCAGTGCAGCACTTCTTCACCATGAAGTCCATAACAATTCCAAATAACAAGGGCGATAAAATACATCCTTGTTTAACCCCAGTTTCTATTGGGAAACATTCGCCCAGTCCTTCCTCTGCTCGAACTGCACATGTGTAACCATCATACATGTCTTTGATAATATTTATGATTTTTTATGGTAAACCATATTGCTTCAGAATTTTCCACAAAGAATCTCTATGAATACTATCAAATGCTTTTTTGAAGTCGATGAAGTTAAGTACAAAAGGTTTTTGCTTTTCAATGTGTTCCTCCAATACAAGTCACAGAGTGAAAATGTGGTCAAGACAGCTTCTCCCTTTTCCAAACCCAGCCTGCTCTTCACGCATTACTGTATCTATTGAATCCTTTTCTCTATTTAGGATGATTTTGCAGAATAACTTTGAGGCAACTGAAAAAAGTGTCACGCCTCTCCAGTTGTTACAATCTCTAAGATTGCCCTTTTTTGGGATCTTAACAATGATTCCTTTTTTCCATTCACGAGGCATCTTCTCTGTCCTCCAAACGATGTTGAACATTTTTTGGAGATGTATTAGATTATGGCTATCAATTGCCCCGAGGATCTCAGCCGCCAACTTATCCTCTCCAGCAGCCTTGTTATTGGTCATAAGCTCATAAGCTTTAAGGTGGTTTCTATTTCACTCAAGGTGAAGTCATCTAAATTTACATCTAATTCTGCTGCTGGTGTCTCAACCCCAAAATCTATTAAACCATGGGACAGTGGACGGCTAAGAATTTCTTTTAAGTGTTCCGCCCAACGGGCTTTTATGTCTGCGCTTGTTGTTAGTATTAATCCAGATTTGTCTAGAATTGGTGTTCCACTGGATGTATAGGTGTTTGTCAGCATCTTTTGTACAGTATAAAGAGTTCTGCTGTCTCCTGTAATTGCAGCTGTCTCTGCTTTCTCTGCCAAACTGTCTATATAAGCTCTTGTATCTCTTCTTGCTGAACTTTTCACTTTGTTGTCTAATTCTTTGTATGTTGCTTTTGCCAGAACCTTTCCAAGATCTGTCTTTACATCAGTCATGGCTCTCCTCGCTTCTCTTCTTTCTTTGATGTATTTCCACGTGGTGTCTGAGATCCAAGCTCGTTTTTCCATTTTCTTCAGTCCAGCACTGAACTTTCAGCTATGTCTGAAAAGTGTTCCTTGTTGCATTTTCCTCATATTCCAAGTCCGGCTTGTTGCAGGAGCTACTGAGTTAAGTGCTCTGTGCACACTGTGAGCTGTGCGTTTCATCTGTTTTGATCGTGTTTCGATATACCGATTGTTTACAATGAATGATGATATCATATGATGGAGAACAGATGCCTGTGTTCACTTTCTGTGCAGTTTCACCTTATGTCTTTTGGCGTGTGCTGAGACTGTTATGATGGGGACTACAGCTACCTTTCTTTGTTTAGAAGATGAGATATAATTCGGATGATGCCACTGGCACGGGCGGTTGAGCAATTATGGATTTTAATTCATTTACAGTGAAACTGGGGCCTTCCATAACCATAACTATGCAGACCAACTGTGGAAAGGCAAACATTACATGGAAAAAGGATATATTTTTTCCTTCTCCCCCTTCTTTCTTTCTCTGTGTGCATGTGTGTGAGTGATACAATTAACTTATTACAGAAATGACTAAATAAGACCCAAAAATGTAAAGAAACTCAGTGTTGACAATACTGAGTAAAAATGATAATTATGCTTACCAGCATATGTGAATGTTATTAGTTTTGTCCTTTCAAGTGGTGGTGCCCATTTACCCCAGATTGCATGCATTGCTGGAAATGTCATGCCCTGTGATTCATAGATTTATATGCTGATTATCATAATAAAATTATTTGGTTAACAACAAATACATTTCAAATGTTAAAATGCACCAAATCCTTTCAGAGACAATTTATTTTTAATGTTTGTGTGTATATATCATTCACTTTTATTGGAAATGATCAGTTCTGAATTCTTTGAATCATGACTGACAGTTCATCACAATAATTGCTCAATTTAATGAAGTCTTTTAAACCCACTTAACTACAGCAGCAATTGCTTCATCCTCCATTCTCATAATTGAGACTGTTGCAGTATATGCTCAGTAATTGTGCACCTGACTACAAGAGAGAAATCACATTCCAACTTTTTTTTCCACATCCAACTACTCACTATCAATAACATGGGAAAATTAAAAAAAATAGAAAAAAAGGTAAGGTAAAAGCTTTACGTGGTTAGTAGACGACACAGATTTGAACGACGTTTCGGCTCAATAGGCCTTCAGCAGGAACAGACAAACAACAACACACACAGATATGTAAGTAAATATAACTAGTCCTACATGGCTAACTAGTAATGAAATATCCAAAACAAAATAATCAAAAAATGTTAAAGAAAAGCAAATTGATTTCCCTTGTGTCGTGGGCACTGGTCAGGACAGGAAAAAGGGCGCGTAGCGTGGGTCTGGCTGTAATATACCCTATGGACAGGGGTGGAGGGTACTAAAAATACACGAGTGGGGGGAACGCTATCTAGGTTACGCCAGCTAGCAAGGACACCGACAATGCCTGGAAGTATCTAAGGCTCGTAAATACAGGTATACACACACTCACAGATGCGCGTATCGATGCATGTGTACATGTGTGCACGTACAAGTAGACGTGCACATACTAATATGCATCAACACGCATATATACATGCATACACAAACATATATGTGCATACAAGCAAGTACACACATACATGAGTATACACATATATATATGTGTATATACATATATATATATGTGTATATACATATATATATATGTGTATATACATATATATATATATATATATATATATATATATATATATATATATATATATATATACCCATATCCGCACATATGAACACATACATAATCGCATCCATAAGGGGACAATCAAATGTGTAGAAATGTGCGCACAATGCACTACTGACCAGAGGAGTACACACCGGAGTAGGTGTGCAGGCTAGAAGGAGAACGAATATAATAACAGGTCTTCAAAAGGCAGAAAGAGTAAGAAGTCTGAGAGTGGGGTGCAATAAGAACCTGTTAGTGATACGCGGCCAAGAAAGAAAGGTTTATATGAGAACACCGAAGTGTCTCAATGGGGACTAGTGGAGGACAACTATGAGTAGCATGGCATAGTAGATGGACTAAAGAGCCAAGGCATGGACAGTAGAGAGGGCTATGTAAAAGGAAGGGGTAGCCGAAAGGTAACTATGTGTACGAGTGTGATACATTCATGCCCCTTGGGGTCAGCGAACCATACTTAACTATGAGGCGATTCTCCAAAGTAAATCGGCTGCGGTCGCCGGAGTGACAAAGCACAATACCAGTAATATGGATGTCGTCTTTGCCCTTGTGGTCTGGGGAGTTGAAATGGGAAGACACTGGAGTGCCAGTATTCTGTTGAACATCTCGTAGATCTTCACAAAACCTTTCCGCTAATCGTCTACCAGACTCACCAATGTAAGTCATGTGGCATCGTTGGCATATGATGGCATAAATGATGTTACGGGACACACATGTGAAGCCATGCTTGATCTCGAACCGTCCATTAGGGAATAAGACCGAGTCAGTAGGGAGCACATAGGCACAGGTTATACAGTTCCAACCACATGGGGCAGTGCTAAAGTGTTGAGGGTCGGAGCTCCTAACCAGAATATCTCCCAAATTTCTGTCGCGCTTGAAGGCGATCATCGGTGGATCACTGAAAAGTAGACGGGTGGTGGGATCAGAGAATGGAACGGTAGCGGTTGAGTATCTTCACAGCAGCTAAGTTGTGAGGATAATAGGTGAGAGTGAGTATGGTTCTCTCAGAGGAGGGGGCGGTTAGAGGGAGTGAGTGCCTTGGTACGGGAGATGAGGAGGACCCGCTTGAGGGCAGACTGGAGGATCGAGTCTGGATAAAGCCGGCGGCTGAAGAAACCTAACATAAGTTGAGCTTGTTGGAGGAAATCTTGGTCATCCTGGCAGATGCGATGGAGACGCAATAACTGTGAGAACAGAATAGAATCACGACAAGAAGGTGAGTGTGATGAAGTATAGAGGAGATAACAATGGGCGTCTGTGGGTTTATAGAAAACCGAGGTGTGGAGGCCCGAGGTACCCAAAGAAACAATAAGATCTAGGAAGGTAACAGAGGAAGTGGATATACACGATGTAATCTTGATAGCTTTGTGATAGCTACCAATGTAATCGATAAATCTGGAGAGGTCATCCTTAGGTAGATCGGTAAGTCCGAAGCAGTCATCAATATACCGAAGGTATATGATGGGAAGGGGACCTTGATAAGAATTGAGAATTTGGTGCTCAAGGTAACCCATAAATAGGCAAGCATAGCTGGGACCCATCTTGGTGCCCATGGCTACTCCACTCACCTGGTCATAGAAGTTACCATTGAACTTAAAGGTGTTGAGGTTGAGTACAAGCTCAGTAAGGCGGAGAAGAGTGACAGTATCCACAGAGGGGTGTTGTCTCTGATCAAGAAAGAAACGTAGAGCCGAGAGGCCGTTGGAGTGAGGAACAGAGGTGTAGAGAGAGCAAACATCATGGGTGAAAAGTCGTTATGAACGACCACGGGCGAGAGAGATGGAAGAGAAGATACTCAAGGCATGGTTGGTGTCTTTGACGTATGAGGGAAGGCTAACTACCATAGGCTGGAAGACACTGTCTAGATAGTCAGATATGTGTTCAGTTGGACAAGCACACGTTGACACGATGGGGCGTCCTGGATTGTCAATTTTGTGAATTTTGGGGAGCATGTAGAATGATGGTTTTCCAAAACCACTATTGGGGATAATGAGGCGGGACGCACTAGGAGGAAGTAGGTTGTCTCGGATCAGTTCCTTGATGGTAGATTGGACCTGCTTGTTGTGAAGGACAGTGGCGTCGTCAGGGCGGGGTTTATAAAACGTGGTATTGGATAGCTGTTTGTTGCCCTCTGAAATGTATAAGTCTCTGCGCCAAACTACCACCGCACCCCCCTTATCTGCCGGTTTGATGACAATGTCCTCCCGGCGGCGGAGATTAGAGAGGGCCCGAAGCTCGGAGGGAGATAAATTAGAGTGGTGAAGTTTTCTGGGGCGCAGTTGTATCTCACGTGAGGTGACATTGATGTAGTGATCCAAAGCCTGTGATGCGTCGGGTGGTGGGGTCCAATCGGTTTTGCGGGAGTGGAAGCGAGAAAACTCATCTACAGGGGTGGCTGAGGAGCCAGTAACAGTTGTGTCCGAGAAACGGAACTTTAAACGCATACGCCTATGGAAATCATTGACATCCTTACACAGAGTGTAGTGGTCACTGGAAGGACGACGGGGGATGAATTTTAAACCTTTAGAAAGAACAGACCTCTCATTATGTGAGAGGTGGAGGTTGGGGGATATGCAAAAAACTAAAGAGTCGGGGGCCGACGTGGCGGGTGTAGGGGAGGGTGGGGCGGGGCGGAGGTTAGAGATCTTCTTCTTGTGCTGGGAGGACATAAAAGTATAGAGTTGCCTATTGAAGTCGTGGATAGTCTGAAGGACAAAATGGACTGGACCGGTCATTAAACCCCTGAGTCTAGCTACAAGTTGGACACACTGAGTATGCAGGTGTGAGACAAGCCTAGTATGGTTGGCTAGAACGAGCCTCATACGGTGAAAGCTAAGGCATCTCTCAATACTATCAAATAGTCTAATTTCACTAGGGTTAGGCTGGTGGGCAAAAGGAGTGAAATTAGACCGGAACCCAAGGGAGAATCTTCAGTCGTATACAATTATGGAGGAAATTGACGTGGCAGCTAAATCTAGTGAGCTTGTAAGTAGTAAAGGCGAGTTCAGTTGTTATAGAGGAAATGTTCGTAGGTAAATGCTGGAAGGCTGATAGAGTACCACGGCGGATGGAATTATAAAACTTTTTAAGTGTAGGCATGTTGGTGGAGTAAAGAGAGGGGAAGGGACTGGGGGAACAGAGCGAGTGTGGAAGACCTGAAATGGAATGTGGTCTGAGTAATGATAGTGATCACGGCACTAATAACAACGTAGATGATGGCAAACGTACTAATGCTAAAGATGATAATGTCACAGATGGTGGAAATAGTAATAAAATAATGGTAGTCTAGTAAACTGTCTAAACTAAGATATATGTACTAAAGTAAACACTTAGGACGGAATACAAACATAAAGTAGCAGCTGTATTGTACTAGTAAGGGGTTAAGGCAAAAAAATGCAAATGAATGCATAAAAATGCGAAGCTGCAGTAAAGCTGAATTGTGAGGGAAAATTGAAAAAAATATAAAAAAAGGTATGGTAAAAGCTTTACGTGGTTATCATATAACATCTATAACATCACTTTACATTTGCAGAATTGTTAGCTATTAAATGTTTAATATGTGGATACAGTATTCCAACAGGCCCAGGAGCAGTGTTTCTTCTAGCTTTAAGAGCACATTTACATCATTCTCATATAATAATGTATTCTTTTGCATTAACCTAATGACTACTACTCTTCAATAACATGCTTAGAAAAGAAATTAAGTGGGCATGATGTACTGTGTCACTACTTTACAGCAACAAACAAATATCTGCAGTCTCTGCAGCATTTTTTTTTTTACCAGGTTGCCTTCGCTCTTCAATCTTTGGTTAGTCCGACTGGTTTGTTGCAAAGGGCAACTCTGAGCACTAGAATTAAATCTCAAATGGCTATCTTGTTCACCAATCCTAACATATGCTCTCATCCAAGGTGCTGTGGCAAATGGAGTAAATACTGTTTTGATGTATATTTTGGAGACAATTCTCCTTGACATGCATACTTGTATCTTCATCACTCTTATCTATCCGGAATATATACAGTGATTTTTTTTCTTCTTGTTTTTAGCTCCCCATGAAGAATAGGTCTTCAACAATTACTTTCCAAGTTGTTCTGTTTCTTGTCATTCTTTTAAGATCATCCAATGTCATCCCCATCCTCTTCTTGTCTGCTTCCACCTGCCTTAGATAGAGAGCTCTTATCTTTACTGAATGGGGATTTTGATTTTTTCCTTTATTTGACTTGTCCATGCTTGTAAAATTTTAGTGGATTATTTTTTTAAAGTATAGGATTGTCAGGCCCATGCCCAACCATTCTTAGTCGCCTCTTGTGAAGATGCCTGGTAGGAAAAGTGCTACAAATCTTTACTCCTCATTTAGGACTTGGCAGTGCAAAGGCAGGAATATACACAGTAGAATCCTTATATAACAAGATTCTTGAGACCATCCAAATAATGTTGTTATAACAGCATTTCGTTTCCAGTTGTCTAAGATGATGGTTTGTTTTAATTTCAGAGTGGAAAATATGGCAAAAGTGACTGAAAAAGTGTTTCTAACGAATATATAGGTTTTTAAAAGTTGTGTCAAGTGTTCTATTCAAGAAAGAAGACAAGATCAGAAATGTACTTTTAAAATGTAATCATCTAAGAATTTAGTTAGACCATAAAAAGATCGCATGTTTGAAACCTAGTGATCGAGTACATGGGGAAACATCTCCGGGCTGCCCCCCAAAGTGAGTTTTTAAGTTAAGCCTTTAACTTATGACAGACTTAGCAGGTCAGTAAGGGATTAACATTTTATGCTCAAAGAAACCACAGAGCATGAAGATAGACAATAAATATAAAGTATCAACCATCAACGGGAGCCGTGATAGCTCAGTGGTTGGTGAACTGGACTATAAAGGACAAGAGGTAGGGTTCGATCACAACCGACGGCTTCCGGGTTCACCCAGCCTTTAATGGGTACCAGATTTTTTTCTGGGAAAGTAAAGCAGTATGGACGTAATACCGACCACTTTACCCCAAAAATCATGTGCCGAAGGTCTGTAAAATTTATGGTCACTAACAACATATTCCCTATACGCCAATTGGCATGACGGGGGTACTTTACTCTTTATTTATCAACCATCAACATATGTGGAATAAAGAACAAGTTGAACTTAAAGAAGAAATGACAAAGAGGTAAATTAAAATACTAGGATTAGTGGACACCAGGCACAGAAATACATGAACTACATGATAACATTCTCAGGAGTTGACATCAAAGAAAGTGCAAAAATACAGAGTGGGTTTTACCACTGACCCAGAATACGCAAAGAATATTTTAGAATTAAAATACCCAAAAAGAATAATCACAACCAGACTACTAGAATATGACTGAAAAACAACTTACATACAAATTTATGCACCATATAACAACAAATAAAAAAACAGCGAAGAATTCAATGAGACTCTTAAATGAAATTGTCAACAAGACAGATAAAAGCAACGACATGTTAGTGATGGAAGATTTTTAATAGAAGGCTTGGGAAACAACAGCAGCAATATGTGGAAAAAAACTAAGGACAAAATAAGGGAAAAGAGCCTCCATGGTGGAATAAAGCAATCAGAGATGCAGTTTCTTTAACTATTTAAAAATTGGAGGGAAAAACCAAGAATAAGAAAAATATGCCTTAGTCCAGAAAAAAGTTAAAAAGTTTTTATAAAAGAAGCTAAGCAAAACACCTGGACAGAATTAAGATAAAATATTAGCAGGGACTTCAAGACAGCCACAAGAGAATTCTACAAAACAGTAAAAGCAACAAGAGCAAAATAAGAAAACCACGACCCCACTAAACTCATAAATGACAAATATGAATCATCATCATCAAGTACCGGGCCTACTGGCGTAGATGATCATGTCTCTCCACTACTTTTGATCTCGGCAGCTATTTATCATTTCTGTTGTTGACCTTCTGCCAAGCCATTCTCTTAAGCTGTCTGTTATTTTTTCTCTTTGCTTCCCTCTATCTCTTCGTCCCTCAATTTTTCCAGTTGTTACAATATATTCCAGTTGTTCTCTTCTCATTACATGGCCAAAAAATGATGATTGTTTCTTCCTAATATTGGAAATTAGCTCTCTTTTTGCTTTGACCTTTCTCAGAACATCTTCATTACTCTTCTTAGTTGTCCATGGTACTCTCAACATTCTTCTGTAAAACAACATTTCTACAGACTCCAGTGATTTTCTTGTCTGTTATCCTACTGTCCATGATTCACATCCATATGTTAAGACTGGCTCTATATACCATTTAAGAACTCTTTTTCTTCTTTCTATTGTCAAAAATGGATTGCATAGTATCTTCCTCATTTTTTGGAAAGCTGCTTTTGCCTGAGCCATTCTGCATCTCACCTCTTTTGTACATCTTCCGTCTGAGGTTAACAAAGTTCCAAAATATTTAAATTCATTTACCTGTTTTAATATTGTTCCACCTGTCTTTATTTTGCACTGAGGTGATGTCTTTTTCTTTGTTGTTACCATTACCTCTGTCTTTTTGCTATTAAGGCTGAGTCCTTTATTTTTGCTTTCTTTCACTATAATGTCCAACATTTCTTGTAACTCATTTTCACTCTTAGCAATTAAGACTGTATCACCAGCATATCTTAGATTATTTATATTATGACCTCCAATTGTTATTCCAGGCATGTCTTATCAGCATATCTTAGATTATTTATATTATGACCTCCAATTGTTATTCCAGGCATGTCCCTTAGGGATCTTATTAATCTCACTATAAATATTAAACAAATCTGGTGACAGCACACAACCTTGTCTAACACCCTGTTTTATTTGTTGAAACATTCCCAATTGGTTTCCAGTTCTTATGGCCGCTGTTTGTTGCCAGTACATGTTCTTTATTATTCTTAGATCTTTGCTGTCTACATTTATGCTTTCTAAAATTTTGATTATTTCTTGGTGCTTTACTTTGTCAAATGCCTTGGTGTAATCTATGAAACATAGGTATAGATCTGTTTTCACCTCTATAGCTCTTTCTACTAAAAATCTTATGATATAAATGGCATTGCTTGTTCCTTTATTTCTAACAAAACCACTGTTCATCACTAATTTCTGGACTAATTTTGTTTCGCACTCTTCACATGATGATTCTTAGTAATATCTTAGTCATATGACTCATAAGACTTATTGTGCGATTATCATCGCATTCAATCGCACCCGATTTCTTTGGTAGGGCTATGAATATTGATTTGAGCATGTCGTCTGGTATATATATCCGCTGTTGTAGATATAATTCAATATTTTTGTTATTATTTCTATTCCACCTATGGCTTCAATTTCTTCTTTAGTTATATTATCTGGTCCAGGAGCTTTGCCTGCTTTCATATTGCGCAAGGCATCTTTCACTTCTTCTCTGAGTATTTCTGGTCCTTCTCCATTACCCTTATTATTTACTTCCGTTCGTTCATCATTATAAAGATCTTTAATGTATTCTGTCCATCATTCCCTTATGTTTTCTTGATCAATCAACAGTTCTCCTTCCTTTGATCTTAGACATCCATTTTTTTATTGCGTTTTTCTTCCTGTTAATTCATCAATTTGTTTGTATATAGCTTTAGCATCTCCTTTTTGTTGCATTTCAATCTCTTTGCATCTCTCTTTTAGCCATGCTTCTTTTGCATTTTACTACAATTTCTTTATTTAATCTCTTATACGCATCTTTATTTTTTCTTCTTGTATCCATTAGCTGCAAAATGTCATCTGTCATCCATTTTTTTCTTGAATTTATCCTCACTGGTGGTATGAACTCTTTTAATGTTTGTTGCATTGATTCTTTTAGCATTTCCCACTGTTCATCAATGCTTTGTATCTTCTCTATTGCATTGTACCGGTTCTGAATTGTGATTTTATATTTGTCTTGCAGCTTCTTGTCTGATTTTAGTAAATCTAAATTTAAAAGATCGAAGTGTGAGAGGCTAGGCCTAAAGTCTGTGCGCGTTACTTATTGGAATTGTGGGTCCATAAATCAACGACGGCCCATTCTTAATAAGCTACTGTGCGGCGCCGATATAATGGTTTTGCAAGAAACTCTTCTTGGTGACAGGACAGTAAGTACTCCTGGCTTTCATTGTTTTTATAATAGGACTTGGGCAGGCCATCCTTGTGCGCAACAATATGGTGGCAGTTGAGGTTGATATGTCTGCGTGGGACAATGCAGAATTGCAGGTACATGCGGTTAGGGTGCAGACCCCATTTCATTTTGTGATTGTTAATGTGTATGCATGTAATGGGAAGGTGAACACACAACAATGGCAGAATCTCTTCGAGTTTGATGAAGAGAATGTCATTTTCTGCTGAGACTTTAATGCTAGAGGAAACCAGTGGGGTAACGTCATAACCAACAAGCAGGGAGAAGACCTAGAGAACGCACTGGTGTCGGCCGATTCAGTGTGCTTGAATGATGGAAGGGCAACAAGAATGGCCACTCGAACAGGGGACTCTGATAGTGTCATAGACCTGGCACTGGTGTCTTCCACCTTCGCACCGGTTTGCAGGTAGAGTGCACTGTGGTTCCACGGAAGTGATCACTATCCATATGTCCTCCTAATTGAGAAAAGCAGAAATAGAAGCCAGATAAAAAAGCTCCATACATTCAACTACGAGAAAACAGACCAGGACGTCATTAGCAAAATCAGACACAGGAAACAGAGCGCCCCTCGTAGGAGGCAGGAGAGATGGACGCAGCCACCCTGGTGGAACATAGTTGTCGAGGAAGCTTGGCGGTTGTTGTCGAGGAAGCTTGGCGGAGCAAGAGACAAACGGCCAAGACATGGCACAAAGCCAGAAGGAATGGAAGAACACAACCTGAGCTCTTGAAGCGTCTCAAAATAAAAGATGCACTTTAAACTATGCGCCAAGCAGGCTAAGGATGCCAAATGGGATGACTTCTATAAAAAAGTGTGCTTAGAAAAATCGCTCGCCACATTCTGGCGCCTTCATCAGAGCATGAATGGCACAACACGACACAGAGGCATACCAGACTTTCAGAGCACAGGCCGGATATGGCACAAATCTGATAAGAGCAAAGGGAAGGCCCTGCTTGCCCGCTACATTGAGCAGATGGACCAAAGAAATGAGGCTGTAAGAATGAGGATACGGGGATTGCTGTAAAAAATTGTGTAAGGATGTAGGGCTGGAAGAAGATCTCACAATCACAACCGATACCATTCACATGACACTCATAAGGTCACACAGCATTGCTCCTGGTCCAGATGGTGTTCGGTACGATGACATAGGCGATTTAGTTGACGACAACTTGACAAAACTGGCCAATGAGTTTAATGCCTGTATTCGGAGTGGCCAGATTAAGGAGGAGTGGCTACACAGCTACTTACTACCGCTACCGAAGCCAAACAAGAACCATTCTCAGATCAGTGCCTACAGAATCATCACAATGCATAACACTGCAGGCAAGCTGCTGGAGAAACGAACTCGATCGCATTTCTTCCTGGTGTGGGGTTTCAGGTACCTTGGTTGGTCCTAATAAAGCATCAGTTTCATGGTTCTCCCTTAACAATAATATCGTTAATATGACCACACCGGTAGTACGAATGGGAGCTGATGAGGTGACCAGGGACAAGTTGATGACATACCTCGGAGTTAAGTTTGATCGCAGCCTGTGTTTTCGGGACCACGTCGACCATGTGATAACAAAATCTCGCAAAGGATTAGCCGCCTTGAAGGTCATGGTGGCTGCCAACATCAAGCAGAGGCTACTTACTTTTCTGTTCCAGGAATTAGTCCTCGCACCAATCGAGTATGCTCTGGCAATTCTTACTGTCAGTACGACTCAAATTGATAGGCTGGAGAAAATACAAAATGAAGTCATGCGCATTATCTTGGGATGTACAAGGGACCCTGTGTAGCAATGAGGTATCTTCTTGACTTTCCAACCATGGATGACAGAATCAAGATCTGGAGAGCACGATCATACCTGAAGATTAGTACAGATACAGAGCATCCATTGCACCACGTGCTCCACACAGTGAAAGGTGCCAGGCTAAAAAGAGGCAAATCATGGGTGGGCCAAGCAGAAGATGTCATCAAACAGGTCTGTGGGCTTACCAATATCAGCGTTGGTGAGGAGTGGATACCGGTGCCTACGTTATTCAAGGGGACTTTCTCGTGTATTGTCACATTCAACAGGAAAAGTAGGGAACAGAACCCGGTTGCGGTTAATGCCAAGGTCAATGGTCTCATCTGCGATAACACCGATGAGAAAGATGCAGTCATCTATACAGATGGATCTGTAATACGACACCAAAAAAGTGCATGGGCATTTACAGCACGCTCGGCAGGCAGAATAGTCAAGGAAGACAGTGGTGCATACGTCATGACCATGAGTAGCATGACAATGGAGGCGATGGCAGTGACCAAGGCATTCAAATGGTTAGAGTCACAAGACTACACCCACGCATGTAAAATGAGTGATTCGATGAGTATGATTAAAAAAGTGGAGGCGGGCACTGTACGCATGCAATGGGTAGAGTCGTTGCAGAAATCCAAAATACGTAAGGTCACCTTTGTCTATGTCCCTGGACATGAGGGAGTACGGGGAAATGAAACAGCGGACAGGTTGATTAGCTGTGTTGTCGTTGAGGACGGGCAACCAATGGATCGGGCGGACATCATCAATGCCCTCTGAGATGTGGGAAGAGCACAAGACTTCGACAAACACAGATCCACGTCACTTCTTCGGATGATGGAAATGGGAGTTAAGATGGGCACAGCCAGAAATGAGAAACTTAGTGGCTGTGTAAGAAGACTTATCAACCAACATAGAACTGGAGTCGTCAGTCGCTGGACACTGAGGGAATTGCTGAGGAGGGGATCTGAGCACCTATGAACATGTTCGGAGTGCAATGATAATGACCCGCAAATAACTCATATACTTTTTTCTCCCACTGGTCATCCCCCAACAACTAATAATACTACTGTCTTCTGGTTATTGAAAACTATTCATCAAGAATGTATAGTGTTTTACATATGTTGAAACAAATATTAATTTATTTTACTATAATTTAAACTTAATATTATTTTAAGATCCATAAGGGACATGCCTGGAATAACAATTGGAGGTCATAATATAAATAATCTAAGATATGCTGATGATACAGTCTTAATCGCTAAGAGTGAAAATGAGTTACAAGAAATGTTGAACACTATAGTAAAAGAAAGCAAAAATAAAGGACTCAGCCGTAATAGCAAAAAGACAGAGGTAATGGTAACAACAAAGAAAAAGACATCACCTCAGTGCAAAATAATGACAAGTGGAACAATATTAAAACAGGTAAATGAATTTAAGGTGATGGTTTATAGTTAACAACACTATTTTTGCTAATTTTTTTCAATTTTCACTTTTTGGTATTTTTGGATACATTATTAACATGTCTACTTTCATTATCTATAACTCTTTTCCACAGAAGACGTGGGTTTTGTATTTAAAAAATGCTTTATCTACACCCACCTAAGTGTGTTTGTTTGTTTTTGATCGAACAAAATTGAAAAATGCCACTTTTCACACCTTAGCAACCGTATGTTCTTCTAAACAAACATCAACATATTTGGTACCGAAAGAAAGGAAATCCTGTGCCCTACATTATGGCGCCCACACCTTGTTGTCGTACCCATCGAAAGATCCTCCACATTTTCACCTCTCGTGTGATTGGTTAACCTCAGATCAGCTGACCTCCCTGAGACATGCTATGGACACCTTATGGAGTGAGGGATGCCAGATGCCCATCATTTATACGTGGGTGGACTGGCTTGAAAATGGGATTTTAAGCCATCTTGGCATCACTGATCATCTTGTGCTACAGCCATTCATACCTCAAGTTGATGAAGATGGAAATAATGTAGTAGACTGGGTTGATAACACTGGTGAAGTCATTGCTTGTTTAATACGATACAACCAGGACAAATGGACATAGAGTTCTCCAAGATTCTACAAGAGTGCCATGTTTGTTACTGTGAGAAGCCAGGAGAACAGTTTTACCGCTTGCATGAATGCAAACATCACTTCTGCCACGAGTGTATGGCAGAGTTCTGTGAGATGCATGTAAGGGAAGGAACTGTTGAAGCTCTCAGATGTCCGGACAGAGAATGCAAAGCACTTATACCACCTTACATTGTGAAGGCCGTGATGGAGCCCCAGGCATACCAGCGATGGGAACAATTACTGTTACAAAAAACTCTGGATGCCATGTTAGAAACAGTCTATTGCCCACGTTGTACAAGTTTAGTCATTGCAGAAGATGAGGAGGGGTTCCATTTGGCTCGATGCCTTGTTTGTTACTTTGACTTTTGTACAGAGTGTGAACAGAGATGGCATCATGGACGCAAGTGCATGACAGATGAAGAAGTTTTAGAAGAAATTCAAGCACAGGGTAATACTGTCATGAACAAAGCGAAGGAGCTGAAATATCAGGAATTACTGCGCAAAATAGAAATACAAATAGAGGATGCAAAGCGTATAAAATTAGATACAAAAAGGTATCCAAAATGCAAAATTCCTATTGAGAAAGTTTATGAATGCAACAAAATGACCTGCGGGTGTGGACAGTTCTTTTGCTGGTTGTGTGGGAGAGCGATTGAGGGCTACGATCATTTTAGTGCTGATTCCTGTGTCCTGAACACTCTCCCAGAGCCCGTGCCAGTTGTCAATACAGTGAGATGTCCAGCTGGGGGCCTTCTTCGAATTCAGGCACGCATTGCAGTGAATCACGAACTGGCTTAGAAACGCATACTTTGCCCTGCGTGCGGGCAGATGAATGTCAAAGGGATGGACCATAATAACCATATCAGGTGTTGGAACTGTAAAAGCAACTTCTGTTTCTTGTGTAAGCAGAGAATTGCTGCTGGCAATGTAACCACACACTTCAGAGGTCCTTGTCTCCAGCATTCATAGCATCTAGCCTGGGAATGTTGTCTAACTTAATAACTTTGTTTCATTTTTTAATAGCTCTGTTTAGTTTTTTTTAATAGCTCTGTTTAGTTTTTTTTAATAGCTCTGTTTAGTTTTTTTAATAGCTCTGTTTAGTTTTTTAATAGCTCTGTTTAGTTTTTTTTTAATAGCTCTGTTTAATTTTTTTTAATAGCTCTGTTTAGTTTTTTCTTTTTTTAATAGCTCTGTTTAGTTTTTTCTTTTTTTTTTAATAGCTCTGTTTAGTTTTTTTTAATAGCTCTGTTTAGTTTTTTTTCTTTTTTTAATAGCTCTGTTTAGTTTTTTTTTCTTTTTTAATAGCTCTGTTTAGATTTTTTTTATAGCTCTGTTTAGATTTTTTAAATAGCTCTGTTTAGTTTTTTTTTTATAACTCTAATTTTTTTTTTTTTTTTATATTTTCATACCCATGTATGTTGCAGGAGATTGTGGGGAGATGCGCTTTGCTTTGTTGAAACAGTTCTGTCTGGCCTGCTGCAGAATTTCTATGCCATTTTTGTTTCTTGATTTTTCTCGTTCTTTGAGGCCAGATTTTCCTTTGTTGTAGCTTTGCAGTGTCAGCTGGTTAGTATCTATTCTTAGGGTATAACTGAATCACTTTCCTTTCTCTCCATGTTCACCCAGTGACTGCTTCATCGTCTGCCCTTGACATGTTCCGTGGTCTATGGACTTTGGAACAGATTGGTGCCACTGCAGGCAGGGCATTCCCATGTCTCCTACACCCCAGTTCTAGCAACAAGGTGTTCATCCTGATAGTTCAGACTGTTCTACTTCTAGCGAACATGCCATGTTTTCTGGGTGGGGTACATGATTCCTGATGCACATGGCTCATATCTTGGTGTATTTCCGTACTGGCAATGGTTCATGTCTTAATGTGTTTCCGTGCTAGCCATGGCTGGTATCTTGATGTGTTTCTGTGCTAGACATGGTTCGTGTCTTGGTATGTTTCCGTGAAACCATGGCTCATATTTTGGTGTTTTTCTGTCCTGGCCATGGCTCATATCTTAGTGTATTTCCATGCTAGCCATGGCTCATATCTTAATGTGTTTCTGTGCTAGCCATGGCTCATATCTTAGTGTGTTTCTTTTCTAGCCATGGCTCATATCTTAGCTTGTGTGTGTGTGTGCTGGCCATGTCTCATATCTTGGTGTGTCATGTTGATCATATCTCGTGTCTTGGTTTGTCCGTGTTGGTCATTCTCACATATCTTTATGTGTGTCTGTGTTTGGTCATATCTCATGTCTTAGTGTCTATCTGTGTTGGTCATGTGTCATATCTTTGTGTGTGCATGTATGGGTTAGTGATGTCTCATATCTTTGCGTGCATATTTATGTTAGTCATATCTCGTGTCTTTGTGTGCGTGGCGTCTGTGTTGGTCACATCTCGTGTCTTTGTGTGTGCATGTCTGTGTTCGTCACCTCTAGTGACTCGGGCAGATGGTGCTCGTCAACCTGGGAGGGTCGACCATCTAAGGGCAGAATCCCCCTACAGAAAAGACAATCTGCTGCCTTGCAGGAAGATTGGGGACAATCAAAGGCTAAGGAAAGAAAACCTGAATAAAATGCTGGCTGAAATCGGATGCACTGGGCCACTGGCGCAGAACACAGTGCAACGTTTTAACGGGTGTTCAATCAGAGTGGATCTGGCAGACTCTAATTGTGATGTTGTCTGTGGGGGCGATCAACACCCTTAGCCTGACAGCTGACTTCATGTGAGAGTCTGGAATCCTACCCCGACAGAGTCCTGATCGCAGAGAGAGAGAGAGAGAGAGAGAGAGAGAGAAAGATGGTTCACTCTAAGATATCCACCATTAAAACAACACCTAAAGGACATCTAAAAAGAAAGAGAAATCTTATGTATGCGAGAGAATGCAAGGCAAAGAAGGCAACTGATTTATTGGCGAGTAAAAACCCTATAAATGATAGTTTCGTTTTGACTTCGCCACCAGCATGTCCATCAACCACGCTGTCATTGTCAGACTCAGAGACTGGCATGTCGCAAACATTTGAATCTTCAACTTCTACTGCTGCATCATTTATGCCTGTTTCTGCAACTCAAACACTATCTCGAGTCAAGCAAGAGGTGTATGAGACAGCCAAGAAGGATGCTGCATCTGGAGCAGAGACACCAATATCTCCATCAGCCAGTGGGGAACAAAGGGCCATTGTTGACTTTAGCAAACTCAACAAGATGGTTGAAAAGTTGCTTTGCCCTCAGTGCCAACAAGCTACCCTGTCTTTCAGAAGTGACAAGAAGAGATCTAACGGCTTGGCAGTTCATGGATACGTGTTTTGCTCAACCTGTGAGGAAGCAGTAGAAGGGACAGCAGATTTTTTGTCTGAACAAAGTGAAGGGCACAGAGACTATGCCATAAACAGACAAGCTGTATTTGCAGGTCTACCAGTCCGTGGGTTAGGTCCCAGTACATTCAACAACTTCAACGAGATGTTGAATCTTCAAGGGATGAACCACACAACATTTCAAAAGACAGCAAGCCAGCTTTATGACAAGCTGGAAGATTTTTCTGATATGGTTTTCAATGAAGCAGCAGCCTATGTTAGGCACATTCATTCAGCACAGGCTGGAATTTCACCTGACAGTGATATAGTAATTGAAATCATTGTCAGTTATGATGGCACTTGGCTGACCTGCAGGGGACACACCTCACTCATCGGTGTAGGATGTGTCATCGACGTCTTGACAGGTATGTGCATTGATGCACATGTGATGTCAACTTACTGCCAGATGTGTGAGAGTACTGGCAAAAAGATTCAGAATGAGAAACCCCTGGAGTATGCGGCCTGGTTGCTGAATCATCAACCCAAGTGTGGAAAGAATTACATAGGTAAGCTACTTTTGTTTACTTTACATCAACTGTCATGTATTTGTTCAACACTGAATTGTATTACCTGTATTTGTCAATCATATGTACACGTTTTTAGAATAACAATACAATTTTAGAACTATCAATTGAATAGAAAAACAAGAACATGCCAGATACATTGAAATGACATTTTGTGAAAGTGTGTGTAAATGTGCACAACTACTCTGGTAGAATTAATTATTTAATTTCTGTGTATTATGAACACAACTTCTATACATTTAGGATCATTATACATAGATACATCAATCACTTACTTATATAAAAAAAAATAAAAGCATAAGCCATCTCCAAATATGTTTATCTATAAAAGATAGCAAACATACAGTAATTGTATAAAAGTTTTTCAACTTGTATTTGTTACAGGATCTTCTGGTATGATGGAGGTGGAAGCTGCACGGGTACTTTGGAGGAGGTCTTTGGAGCGACACAAACTGCGCTACACAACCTTGCTGTCTGACGGGGACACCAAAACATTCAATGAGCTGCTCAGCCTGAAGCCATATGGGGAGGATGTATTGATTAAAAAAGGGGAGTGCATCAACCATGTGAGCAAGAGGCTTGGTACAGCACTGTGAAATTTGGTGTCTGACTGCAAAAAAGGGGTGTCACTCTCGGTGGACGGGGACATGGTCAACTTACTTTGAACACCATCCAAAAGTTTACCCTATACTATGGTCGGGTAGTAAGGGGCAGCAAGTCTGTGCAGGAAATGAAGAACGCTGTGTTGGCTTCTCTCCACCATTGTTATTCTACTGACCAGGATCCTTCTCATGAATATTGTCCACCTGGTGAGAATTCCTGGTGCTTCTTCCAGCAGGCTATAGCTCGGCATGAAACTCCTGGTCCTCATCTCAAGCTGGTGCACACACCTCTTAATCGGGTAAAGCTGCATGAGTACCTTAAGCAAGTCTATGACAGGCTGTCTGAAGACCACTTGCTAAGCAGGTGTGTTTCTGGCAGAACTCAAAACGCGAATGAGTCTTTGCAGAGTCTGGAGTCAGAATCAGTCTAATCTGGAGTCGGTGCGCTCTCTCGTCGCCGCGTGGAGTTTGCAGTCCTGACAGCCATCCGGGAATTTAATGTTGGCCCAATTGCTGCTCAGGACACTGCCAGTTTCTTTGGTTTCACCAAGGGTTCACACATGGAGAGGCTGGGAACAAGCAGGCAGCAAAAAAGAGAGTGGAAAGTGTCAAGTACAAAAGGGACCAGGCCAACAGGCGTCGTGACATTGTGCGAAAAGCTCGAATGAGGCACCAGGAAGAACTTACTAGGCTGGAAGGTAGCCCAGCATATGCTGCTGGCCAGTTTTAATTGTAATCATTAGTTTATATTTACAATTATTAATTATTAAAGTCTGAGCATAATTACAAGTGCACTTTCAAGCTATAAATGTGTTTTCTTTCCTTTTGTCTCTTTTTTCTATGTTTTCTGTTTTCATCACATGGGCTGCACAAGAATGAAGATATCTCAGCAACTATCTGTTCAAATCTCTTGAGACTTGGCAGAATTGAACAATGATATGTTAGGAAGGGCTATACAGTGAGACTTTGTTTATAGCACATAAGATTCTACCTTTATAGGGATTATTGTTATGCCACCACCCATAATTTGAACTGCATTAATGGAAAAAATTGTATAAAATCAACCTCACACATTAATATACATTTTCTTCTGTAAATGTATAAGAACATGGATAATGTACAAGTATGCCAAAAATTGTGTTGATGTGGTGTCTTTTAATATAGAAACTGTCAATTCTTATAAATCCAATATGGCGGCTGTTTATTGTGGTTACCATAGCAACAGACAATGTTAGAAAGAATAAATAACACTGTTTTAATTCACAGTCTCTAGTATTATCATATCATATAAAAATAAATTGCTTAAATCACTTGGGTACAATTTTTTAATTTACTGCCACTCCTGGCTTTAAATATTTGGGAACTTTGTTAACCTCAGATGGAAGATGTACAAAAGAGGTGAGATGCAGAATGGCTCAGGCAAAAGCAGCTTTCCAAAAAATGAGGAAGATACTATGCAATCCTTTTTTGACAATAGAAACAAGAAAAAGAGTTCTTAAATGTTACGTAGAGCCAGTCTTAACATATGGATGTGAATCAAGGACAATAGGACAACAGACAAGAAAATCACTGGAGTCTGTAGAAATGTTGTTTTACAGAAGAATGTTGAGAGTACCATGGACAGCTAAGAAGAGTAATGAAGATGTTCTGAGAGAGGTCAAAGCAAAAAGAGAGTTAATTTCCAATATTAGGAAGAAACAATCATCATTTTTTGGCCATGTAATGAGAAAAGAACAACTGGAATATATTGTAACAACTTGAAAAATTGAAGGACGAAGAGATAGAGGGAAGCAAAGAGAAAAAATAACAGACAGCTTAAAAGAATGGCTTGGCAGAAGGTCAACAACAGAAATGATAAATAGCTGCCGAGATCGAAAGTTGTGGAGAGACATGATCACCTATGCCAGTAGGCCCAGTACTTGATGATGATGATAATTTAAACTTATCCACACTCTTAACAGTGTCAAAGCAATTTAAAACAATGAGAAAGAAACCAAATATAATGATTGCAAAATTAGGTATGTTAAACTTCACTTACTGTTACAATTCCAAGCACAACACGTACTACAATTAGGCCTATGTAGTGAGCATCTGACAGAACTGGAGTGATAATAGTGGCAAAAGAAGCAATCAGCATTGTGATAGCAAAAACCCACTTGCCACCAAACTTAGTTGCAATCCATCCTGCAGGAACTTGGCCTATTAGGTAACCCCAGTAGAATGATCCAAGTACCATCCCTTGAATTGTCTTGTCCCATTTTAAGTCTCCCTCCTACAGTTAGAGAATTGGTAATAAATTAAGTATAAAGTAACAATTCTAAATAATAAATAGTTATTTGTTTTGGGAAACTTTTGGGCCAAGAAATATAACAAATAAACAGACACAATGTTTGTATTAGCACTTATAATAATATACAAGAATACACAGAAAATATTATGCTGGTGAATCTGAATTATTGCGCACTTTTTGACACACTCCCTTGCCACTAGCTAACTGTGCCAATTAACTTTGCTAGTACATTGGCCATACCTGGGATACAGGTGAAAGGTTTTTAGTTAATAGTGACTTGCAGGTTCAAGAGATGGAGCTGAGTGAGATGACTGAAAGTTTACATCAAAATGAGATTGTGTTTAGTACAAGCATAGGAGAGGGAAGCTAGCTTGATTTGGAAGAATTGTTAGAGTAGAAATGGATTAGGAAGAATGTGATAGGAACGTTCTTTCTCTTAGCATTCACCCATATAATGAATGCTTCTTGTTGTTATGGTTATGGCTATGGAAGGCCTCGGTATCGCTGCAAATGAATTAAAATCAATAATTGCTCAATCGCTCATGCAGTGGAATCATCCGAATTAATATCTCATCTCCCAAACAAAGAAAGGTAGCTGCAGTCACCATCAGAGCAGTGTCAGCACACAACAAAATACATACAAGGTGAAACAGCATAGAAAATGAACACAGCCATCCGTTCCCCATCATACAATATCAATCATCATAAGCAATCTGAATATCAAAACACGATCAAAACGGATGAAATGTACAGCTCACGGTGTGCACAGAGCACTAAAGTCAGTAGATCCGGCAGCAAGCCAGACTTTGAATATGAGGAAACTGCAACAAGGAACACTTTTCAGATACAGCCTTTAAAAGTTCCTGCCAGCTATCCGCCATATTGACCGGTATTCCCTTTTGTTGTTAGTTTACAGCAAGCTGTGATTTCTGCGCCCTTTGACCTGACACATCTGTCTTTGGCATGGGTAGATTTCCAATTTATTACAATTTTTGAACTGACAGCAGCCAAGAGTAAGAGTAGACAGTGAACCAATCCTGGGCTACATGCAGAAACAACAAATAAGCTAGTTTGCCTATCCAGAAAGTATGCCATGATTCCTTACCATACAAAGCATGCATTAAAAGAAAGAAAGAAAGAAAGGTCTTACTAGCCGCAGACCAGGGAAGGTTAAAGCCTTAAAGAAACTATGAACTTGAAGAGAAAAATCCCACCACCTGTGACAGAATTTGAACCCAAGACCTTGACCAGAGACCAATGTTTTACATCTAGATCATCCAATCCCCAAGAAATGTGAAGATAATTCATCATCGAGTGCCGTCTCCACATCGAAGGTTAGCTACCATGGAGCGCCATTCCACTCTGTCTCTTGCTTTGCTGGTGCAGGCTGCCATAGGCAGACTTGTCCATCTTTTGATGTTCCTCGTTCATGTTAGTCTTGGTCTGCCTCTGCCTCTTTTACCTTGTATTTTCCCTTCCAAGATTACTTTTAGTAGGCTGCTGTGTCTTTTAACATGACCCAAAAATCTCATTCGTCTTGTTTGAATTTTATTTAGTAGTTCGTGAAGATAATAGTGTGTGGAAATAGCATAGACTGAACTGTGCATTTCAAGGAGATAAATACTGTGTATCATTATGACGAATGCTTTGATTTTATCCAAATGAGACTGTTAATGATACTTGAATGTGAACACATTCTCATTCATTTGATTGATGGATTGCTTGCTGGAGTTGATTCTGTTAACTTGCTCCCCTCGACAAACAGGCCGCTGATCAACTCTTTATCCACAAGCAACATTCTAGTGACTGTTAACTTGCTCCCCTCGACAAACAGGCCGCTGATCAACTCTTTATCCACAAGCAACACTCTAGTGACTGTTGACAAATCAGTTTATCTGTCACATGTCTTACATGTGCTGCACCACGATGTTACAACGGTTGAATCATGAATGGCCAGGATACTAATTTCGCACCCACACGTGATCTCTAAAAATAATGTACTTCACGTTGATGTTTCTGCTGTTCCGGCCCCACTGAATTCTGAGGACCAGATATTTCTTTGCCCACTGAGTATTCGTTCTTCGCTACACCACATACACTCAGACACTAATGAGGTTATAATATTCAAGGAAATCCATTCTTAAAACATGACTCAAGTTTATTCATGAATAGTTTGTAAATGAACACAACAGTTTAAAAATCAGCCACTACTTATTTCTCTGCTGCTCACATGCACTAATAAATTTCAGACACTGTGCTTCACAAATGTGCCTCTATCGCTCTCGTTCTCTAATCGTCCATACAGGAAATTCTTCTTAGTCTGACTGAAATCAACTCATTACGCTAACTCAATTAACTGTCTTGGGTTTACACTGGAGCCGTAGTTCTACACTTGAACAACTCTTAAACTAACATTATCAACATGGTCGACACTTAGTTTGCCATAACTCACTGGAACAAATAACATTAAACACTGTGGAAGTTTGGTAACTGCCTCTCGATAACATTGCTCTCAGTTTAGCCGCAAGAGCATAATATATTTACAACGCTTAACTGAAACACTGATAAACATTTTCGAGCTCTGGCTTAACCTTACTATTCACATTCAACTAAAGAGGTTGGTAAGCCTGTCATGGCTACCGCCTCCTACGGCACAGCTCTCAAGCAGTCCGTCTGAGTAAGCTTCACTTCTTGTCTGACTGTACTTCCCCTGTATTTTTTACTATATCTTTTCCCTCTAGCCAATCATAAGTCTTCTTACATTCTTCCCCTTCTCTGATTGACTCTCACTTATTCACAAGAAATGTGATGTTTTTGTCTGAGTTAAACTTCCATATCCTTTCCATGACTTCACTCTCTTGCTCACCTATTGTTATACATTCTCAACTCACTGCTACAACTGTACAAGGGACATGAGTAGAAGCTAACAGAGATGTTGATAACTATAGTCTTCAAAATGGTTATTAATTAATTGGTTAAATTACTGTGTAACGAATGATATGGTTATAAGGATATGGTTATAAAATGGTTATTAATTAATTGGTTAAATTATCTGTGTAACGAATGATATGGTTATAAGTGTCAGTGGTTAAATTATCTGTGTAACGAATGATATGGTTATAAGGATATGGTTACAAAATGGTTAAATTATCTGTGTAACGAATGATATGGTTATAAGTGTCAGTGGTTAAATTATCTGTGTAACGAATGATATGGTTATAAGGATATGGTTATAAAATGGTTATTAATTAATTGGTTAAATTATCTGTGTAACGAATGATATGGTTATAAGTGTCAGGGACGCACCAAAATGGCAGCTTATTTATATTCGAGCTGTGGACTAAGCAATGTTTACATTGAACAACACGAGATATGATATTGCTGCGAGTTGGCAGATTTTTGAAAATGTTTTCAAGGGTTTGAACATAAATGTTTGTTCACAGTTCGTTAACCTTCGCTGTAGATAAAGTCGTTAATTCGTTTCAGACGTTTGGGACGTTGGTAGCTAAGGACCCTAACTTGTGCAAACGGATGGCATTGGCAAGGCTCATTTTGAATCTATGAAGTAGGCTCATTGTGTGTTTAACTCAAAAGCATATGTGCTTTTTAACCAAAGACTTTTTTTGGGGGACTCAATGAAGATATCCCCGATGGAAGAATAAACTGTACTATTAGTCCCATAAATGATTCGCTTCCAGAGGTTTATGATGTAAACAAAGCAGTTTTGTCATTGCAAGTGAATAATGTCCACACCTATAATTGGTCAGGATTGTGTAGCAGCAGCAGCTTTATAGCGAACACAGAAAACATCACAGGATTGTGCTGTTCTGAAACAGCTATGCCATGCTACCCTAGAATTGCCTTTAATGGGATTACTGTGACCACAAACCACTCTCCATGTGTGTGCCACATATTTACACCCCAGAAAGAAATACTGAATATAACAACATCATGTGTCGTCTGTGATATTAATGAGCACAGACCAGGAGCCTCCAGTATGATTGATACAACTGTTGCACCAAGCATTTCATCAGCAGAGCCATATCTATGGAATGTTAATCTGACATTGTTCTTGAATGATATCCAAGTTAATGAGACATCAGAATCGTGTGGCGGCAGCTACAGGAAGGGAGCGGAGAACATCAAGTTCTGCTGCTATAAAGGAGACTTGCCTTGCTATCCCAGAATTGCCTTAAATGGGATCACTGTAGTTGAAAACTTCTCCTCTTGTGTAAACTACACATTCACATCTAAGAGTGAATCAGTGAAGGTCACAAAATCATATTCTCTCTGTGGCTTTACTAACTACAGGTCATGTGGCTTCTGTTGGATTGGAAATGATAACTTACCACCACTGTGTGTCTATATGTTTGGCATTGGAGTCATCAATGACGGCCTAACATCATCAAGTGCTATGACGATCATCATTTTCGGGAGGACGTGAACTCCCATGGTATATGGTGGATAGGCGGCAGGAACCATTGAAGGCTATGTCTGAAAAGTGTTCCTTGTTGCAGTTTCCTCATATTCCAAGTCCGGCTTGTTGCAGGAGCTACTGAGTTAAGTGCTCTGTGCACACCGTGAGCTGTGTGTCTCATCCGTTTTGATCCTGCTTCGATATCCCACTTGTTTACGATGAATGATGATATCGTATGACAGGGAACAGTTGGCTGTGTTCACTTTCTGCGCGGTTTCGCCTTATGTCTTTTGGCGTGTGCTGAGACTGCTACGATGGGGACTACCGTTACCTTTCTTTGTTTGGGAGATGAGTTAGTAATTCGGATGATTCTACTGGCACGGGCGGTTGAGCAATTATGGATTTTAATTCGTTTGCTGTGAAACCGAGGACTCCCATAACCAATAACCAATAATGGTTATAAGGAGAATTACCCATGATGATCGGCTACTGAAATAAGGATATGTAGTTATATGTTGGATGGAGATGGTGGAACTTACATATTGAATAAGAAATTTACTTAAGACATTGTGGATTTGATGAGAACGAGAGACGGCAGAACGAAAGATCAGTGGAATTAAATATTAGTTACATATTTGACATAAAAAGTTTAAACCTTTCATTAAAAGACAATGTGTGTTGTGGTATTATTCTAAGTAGTGTTCATCAAGTATTAGTGCAACTACATTACCACAACATTATATCTTCTTCTTTCCTTCCTCATTTGCCTTTCAGCATCAAGGGGGAGATATAATTTGTGGTCTTTTGCTCTTCTGTTTGTCTCTGCTGCTGTTTTGTTTGCTTGTGCTTCTAATATTCCATTGATCCATCTTTTTTGTGGTCGACCCTTGGGTCTGGTATTCTCGGAATATTTATTGGGGGCTTGTTGTTTTGCGTTTTGATTACTCTGCCTTGTCACGTGTCCAAACCATTTTATCTGTTGTTTCTTTATATATTCTATGGCAGGGGCTATTCTTAGCTTTTTTCTCAGTTCTTAATTTCTGATCTTATCTATATTATATCTAATTTCTAAAATCCTGTGATAAAACATCATACCTTGGTGTTGAAATAGACTACCACTACAATGTTTATTATCTACATTGAGAACTCAAACTATACAAGTATTCCAGGCAGTCAGGGTTACAATACGATCAAGATGCTTGATTATGTTGATAGCCATAATTAAATAAAAAGTTAGAATTTTTAGCAAGGGTTATGTGACATCTATTATTGCTGTGACTGTAACAGTGCATCTAGTGGTAACCCTGGAACACATTATCATTAAAAACTGTGCCTGCTGGTGTAGGTGATCATGTCTCTCTACAACTGTCTATCTCTAATTGTTTATCAGTTCTGTCATTGATTTCCTAATAAAACCACTCACTTAAATTGTCTAGTATTATTTTCTCTCTGTTTTCTTCTATATCTTCTTCCTTAAATGTTTTCAATTGTCACAATGCACTCAATCCAAACAAATTATAATGTTTCCTCTTGATTTTCATAAACAGCTTCAGCTTTTTTGTCACATGACCTTGTTACTCCTTTTATCTGTCCATGGTATTCTCAGCATTTTTGTGATCTTCAATAACTTTCTTAACTGTTGCCCACTTAACCAGAATTTACTTTCATATGTCAATACTATGTAACATAGATGTTTTTTTCTTATTTCCATTTATAAATGTGGGTTGCATTATAGTTTTCTCCTTCTTTGGGATGCAGTCTTTGAGCTATGCAATATCTCACTTCTTTTTAAATAATCGTGAGGAGAAGTCCTATGCCGACAATTCATTCTATGGATGTTTAATTCATTAAATGGATTATGTACTGTTTCAGTGATGTGTTTTTCACGGATTTGGTACTTGTGCATTGGAGTAATTTCTAGCCTAGCATTGACCGGTAACGTGTTTTCTCGGACGTCCGGGCACTTGAGCCTGACAAAGGCGTATCTTTAGATATTGCTCCGGGTAGACGGGACTCGTAAACCTTGGCTGGCAACCTGTCTAGAAGAAGGGAAACTTCAACCACAAAACCCTCCACTACCCTGTGGACTAGATTCTAGTTAGAATCGAAGGTTATGGGAGTACACCCAGAGTAAAAATCTGGAGGGAGAGACCCTAAGGCAGTAGACTGCGTTAACCGTCTTTCTGGCATCCCCTACTCCTTCTTTCAATTCCGAACGTATGGACTTTGTCCCTCCTTCGGAAATCCTTGAAACGAAGTCGAGAGGGGGATAGTGTGACTGGGTAAAGCACTATCTCCACATTCCGTGCCCAGGCAGAGTAGGCAAAGTGAAATGAGGAAGAAAGCACCAATGTTTAAACTTGGCACATGGAACGTAAGGACCATGTGCCCTGGACTTGCTAAAGCAAACACTGACAGAAGGGCAAATTAGAACAACAGCCCTCATAGATAAAGAACTAAATAGGCTACATGTCGATATTGCTGCCCTACAAGAAACAAGACTCTCAGACTGTGGCTCTGTAAAGGAAGAAAATTATACTTCTTTCTGGTGGGGTATAAGTGTCGAAAAGCCACGTCTACATGGAGTAGGCTTCGCTGTACATAACAAACATATTAACTCCATAACCACGCCAAAAGGAGTGTCCGAACGCTCAATGATACTTCAGCTGCATACAAAGAGTGGATTAATAAATATCATTAGTGCCTATGCACCAACGTTGGCTGCATCAGACGAAGAGAAAGACAACTTCTACCAACAACTTCAAATGATCATTGACTCACTTCCAAAAGATGAGCTATTATATATACTCGGTGATTTCAACGCACACACAGGATCTGATCAACAATCTTGGTCAACATGCCTTTGTCATCACGGCATTAGAAAAATCAATGAAAATGGCCAAAGACTCCTAGAATTCTGTTCAGATAATCATCTATGCGTAACAAATACCTACTTTAATGTGAAACACAAACATAAAGTAACATGGCGTCATGCTAGAAGCGGTCACTGGCACCAACTAGACCTAGTTCTTACACATAGGCAGTCTTTAAATAACATCAGAATAACACGAACATATCACAGTGCAGACTGTAATACAGACCACGCTCTCGTCATCAGTAAGATCAAAGCTAGAAGTAGTCGTATTTACAAATCAAGAGAGCCTCCAGCAGCTAAGATCAACATCACAGCGACTAAAATCTCATCAAACAAAGACATTTTTAGATCTAAGTTTGAAGAACTTGTAGAAGAAGCAGAAGATTCATCAAATGTGGACGTCAACTGGTACTCTGAAAACACACATCTATAATTGTGCTCTATCTACCTACGGCCAAAAACGGTTCTCAAAGAACCACTGGGTCGAAAAAAATGTAGCAAGACTAGACCCACTAATAGCAAATAAGAAAAAGGCACTATTGAATTTCAAAAATAATCCCAATCAAATCACCAAGGATCAGCTTCAACTTGCACAAGCCACTCTTCAACGCAAAGCAAGAAGATGCGTAAATGAATACTGGAACAATCTATGCTTTGAAATACAGAATGCCTCAGACAGGGGCGACTCAAAAACCGTGCATGACAATATAAAAAAGGCCCTTGGACCAAAAATAACCAAATTAACTCCCCCTAAAATCCAAGTTTGGAGAACCTATTACTGATAAGGGACAACAAATGGAAAGATCGGTTGAACACTACTCCAACCTATTCAATGATGATAGACCAGCAAGCACAGCTCTAGCACAATCAATACCCAAATATCCTACAATGTCCAAGCTGGATGTTGAGCCTGCTATGAACGAACTTGCTGACGTTATAAATGCCCTCTCAAGAGGAAAAGCTGCAGGAAATGACAACATTCCCACAGATGTACTAAAGGAAAACTTAAACGTACTACTTCCACATCTTTACAAACTGCTAATCAAATGCTGGAGGCAAGGAGAAATACCTCATGATATGAGAAATGCCAAGATCATAACGTTGTACAACAACAAAGGAGACAGGGGCGACTGCAATAATTACAGAGGCATTTCTCTCCTTAGCACAGCCGGCAAGGCTTTTGCTAGAGTTATACTTAAACGCCTGCATAGACTTGCAGAACGTGTTCTTCGCGAGTCTCAGTGCGGCTTCAGAGCCGGGAGATCACCCATAGACATGTTTTTTACACTTAGACAACTGCAAGAAAAATGTAGAGAACAAAATATGCCGCTCTATATTGCCTTTGTGGATCTAACAAAGGCCTTCGACTAAGTAAACAGAGATGGGCTCTACAGGGTGTTAAAAGGCATAGACTGCCCTCCTAAATTACTTAGGCTGTTATGTCCTTCCATGAAGACATGAATGATAAAATCTACTTTGATGGGAGTTCATCAGAGAATTTCAAAGTCAACAAAGGAGTGAAACAGGGATGTGTCCTCGCCCCCACCCTTTTTGGTATATTTTTTGCTGCCCTCCTAAATTACACCTTCGAAAACAGCTCAGGAGATATTTAAATTCGCACAAGATTAGATGGCTCACTGTTCAACTTAGCACGACTAAGAGCAAAAACCAAAACAAATGTTGCCCTACTTAAAGAGTTTTTATTTGCTGATGATGCTGCCCTAGTCGCTCATAGTGAAGCCACCCTACAATCCCTGATCAACAAATTGGACAAAGTATGCGACCCTTTTTCACTGTCAATTAATGTTCAGAAGACAGTAATACTAATTCAAGGCGACATCAAACCTCTATCAATTACTCTAAAAGATTGTCCACTAGAATCAGTACATAAATTTACATATCTTGGATCCATAATTACGCAAACCATCTCTTTTGATGAAGAAATAAACAGTCGAATTGGTAAGGCAGCTACGACCTTCGGCAAACTCACAGAAAGGGCCTGGAACAACACGAAACTAACACTAAAGTCTAAACTCTTAATATATCAAACTTGTGTGCTTAGCACACTATTATATGGATCTGAAACCTGGACAACATTCTCAAGCCAGGAAAAAATACTAAATGTCTTCCACATGTGATGTCTCCGCAGAATAATGCACATCAAATGGCAGGACAAAATAACCAACTTAACTGTCCTGCAACGTGCTAAGACACCAACAATCATGTCGATGCTCAGATGTCTAAGATTAAGATGGCTGGGGCATGTCCAACGAATGGAGAAAAGCGCATTTCTAGGCAAGTACTATATGGTGAACTAATACACGGAAAAAGACAAATCGGCAGACCTAAATTACGATATAGAGATATCTGTAAATAATCTCTGAAAGACTTCTCCATATGTGAAAATGACTGGGAACATCTGGCAAGTAATCGCACATCATGGAGAACTTGTATAAGGAACGGTATAACATCATTTGAGACTGTGCTAAGGCAAAACTTAGAAGAGAAAAGACTCATGAAAAAGGATGGAAAACCCTGTGGATCAGCGAGCCTGACTTGTTCATTATGTGTGTGTTTGTCAAACATTGGTAGAATTAGCCACGAGAGAAGCTGTTTGACAAAAACAAAACCTCAAAAAAATAAACAATAGCCTTCACCAGACCGTCTGACAAGATGAAAAGGGCCATATACTTCTTTTGTACATCTGTCACCTGTAGTTAATATCATTCAAGGGTATTTGAATTCATATAACTGATTCACTAAATCTCCCACTTACTTCAACTATGCATTTAGGAAATGTTTTTTTCCTTGCTGAGACCATTACTTCTATCTTTTTGTGATTGAATCTATGTCCTTTATTTTCACTTTCCACCACTAAAATGTAAATAATTGTGTGTAACTCATTTTCACTCATAACGATTAACACTGTCATTAATGTTCCTCATTTTACCTAAAGAAACATGAAAAATATAATATTGAAATTCAGTACAGTACAATAATAAAGAAAAACAGCATAGAAAGACAATTGGAAATGTTAAAAGAATAATACAATATACATCAATGACAAAAAAAACCACCAATGAGAAAAATTGCAAGAAAAAAGTGAATGTCTGATTTTATCACTGAGACACAAACCGACAAAAATAACTTTAAAGTCTAAAGAACTTTGAACCAGGAGGAAATCTTATCAGAAAAAGCCCTTCCCCATAAAGCAAGTGTTTTGGACCATAAGCTTCTTGACAATCTGGGCTTGTTTCCTTGTACCTTCTGAGCTTAAATGCTTGTGAAGCATTATGATGAAATATGGTGCTGAATATAAGAAAGTGATTGCTAAAAAAAAATTCAACATAATCATCCTCTACCAATCTAAGCATGACAAGGGGAGCTAACAAAAAACACATAATAGGCCAGAGATAGAGTAGAGAGAAGTCAGTAAAGCCATTAACCACACCATGAACAGGTATCATAGAGAAAATAAGTAAAGCCAAAAATCACTCAAAGAATGGCTTCAACTAAACAGCTTATGCTGCAGGCTTGTCTAGCGCAGCACTATATGGGTATCTATGTGATAGTGTATAATCACGCCAATTTACCAAGAATCTTTAGGAACACTTGCCCTGACTATGTAAACTGCATTGTCATGAACCATTGTATGTTGGAGATCAATTACAACCAACAATCTTGTAAAGAATGATTGATTGTGTTATTATAATAAATATCAGCTTTCATTCTATCTTCTGCTGTTCCAAAACCGTCGTCATAATTGTTTGACGCCAAGTTCTTGCATGGTACAACTCCTTGCTAAGCTCTGCTCTGTCTAGTCAGTAGCAGTTTTCAATTAGGAGATTGTGCATCAGCGTTTCGCGTGCTGTTGGCTGCTTTTACTATAGTAACTGTGATATTGTGAGTGCAACCATTGTTGTGTGAGCTACGTCATCACGTTAGTTGCATAGCCCTAGGACTGTCTACTCTATTCAATGAAAGACGGAGTGGGGTTTCATACATGACTTGTCAGCATCATTGACACTCCCGGAGATTCGTCTTAGTTATGAGGGACTTATAGTCTGTTGTTTGATGTGTGATTGTGATGGTCTAATGACCAACTAATAACTACATCAAGCTTAGGCAGATGGTGCTCGTTAACCTGGGAGGGCCGATCATCTAAGGGCAGAATCCCCCTGCAAAAAAGACAATCTGCTGCCTTGCAGGAAGATTGGAGACAATCATAGGCTAAGGAAAGCAAACCTGAATAAAATGCTGGCTGAAATTGAATGCACTGGGCCATTGGCGCAGAACACAGTGCAATGTTTTAACAGGTATTCAATCGGAATGGATCTAACAGACTCTAATTATGATGTTCTGTCTGCGGAGTCTCCTCAGGCAGGTGGAATGCTGGGCCACATGCCACGAAGGGGTCCACCCCAAGTGATTGGTGGTCACCCTGACCCATTTTGGAGAGCTAGGAAATGGGACCAGAGAGAAACTATCGCTGACCGGAAAGGCTTCAAGAAACAGCTGATCATAATACACTGGAAAGCGGAGGGCATATACCACAAAAAACAAGCCCTAACAATCAGACTAGCAGAGGAGGAGATAAGACGTTGCTAGTATCCCGGAAACTCAACTTAATCCTCAGCACAGATTTATGATCAGGGGCTACCAAACATTTAGACAGAACAGGGAAAGTCACAAGGGTGGAATTCTTATACTTATTAAAAATTTCATCCCAGTAAAACTAATAGAGGTAGTCACAAACGGAGAGGCAGAGAGATCATTGATACAGACCTATACATTAACTCCGCTAGTATAAGGATATTTAACATTTACTGTCCTAATGACAAATTTCTGAAGCTGCAGTCAATGGAAATATCACCATCAAAGTGTTTGGTAGTAGGAGACTTTAACAGTCACTCTGAAAGATGGGGATATAAGGAGTCCAATGCTCGAGGTGAAGAAGTGAAAGAATGGGAAATAGACAACAACTTATTTCTCATAAACTCTAGAGAAGAAACTCAACCAAATGGAGGGAGTGGTGTGCTCTTGACGCTGAATAACCAGGACGAGATCACCAAATCGATAGCTACTGGGAAATTCTCAAACAACTTTAAAGCACAAACTGAGGCCCTCAGAGATGCTGCAACACTGGCTACTCAATACAAAAATAACATGCACAATAAATTGGTGATTCTGACTGATGCACTGTCAGTACTATCAGCTCTAAAAAGCCCCAAGAACAATGAACTAGATGACTTGAGAACAGCCCTGGATCAACCACGCAATAACTTCCAGAGAGTAGTCATTCAGTGGATACCATCACACTGTAATATACATGGGAACGAATGCGCAGACAAATTATCTAAAGCGGGAGGGAGATTACCACAAGATCTGCTAAGTTATGATGAAGCCAAATCCATCCTCAAAGGTCAGTTCCATGAAAAATGGAAACAAGAACACCCAAAGCATAACGAGAAGGATGGATACCATCAACTATCAAGGAGGGACCAAGTCATCATACTTCGCCTACGCACTGGCCACAGTAGAATGAGAAATCCCATGTTCACCAAATTCAAAATAGGTACAACCAGCCTATGCCCACTGTACACTGTACAATATGACTACAAAACATGTTCTACAGGCTTGCCCCCAGTACAAAGACCTGAGAAGAGCAATGTGGTCCACACCCACCTCCCTGGAAGAGAAATTTATATGGGGCAATCGAATCACTTAAATAGACAGCTGACTTCATGAGAGAGTCTGTAATCCTACTCTGATTGAGTCTTGATCGCAGAGAGAGATTCTATTTTTTTTAAATAAAATTGAATCAAATCTTAAATGCAATTTTTTATTGTTAGTCATTTGTATGATCTTTAATAATAATTATTAATCTGGGTAAATATTTACCAATGGGTCCAACTCAGCAGTGGTGTTGTCAGCAAACGGCACGGCACATTCAGAAGGTGTAGTACTGTTATTATCTGAGATTTTTTTAATGGCAGTGTGGTTAACCATACAGACAATAGCCACACTGAGGTTGACTCTCACAGCATAAACATTGATGAAACCAAGGAAACCAATAACTGCTAGTCCCAGGCGAGATGACAACCAAAATGGAACTGTAAAAACATATGCTCTTATAATACAAACTTATGATATTTGTTGGTACAAATGTGAAATAAAAACAAACCAATCATAATTTTATTATTATAAATAAGAAATACATTGTATAAAATTATGCACTGTGCAATATATAATAAGTATGTGCAATAAGTTATGGGTGAAATTGATTGCATATAATTTTGTGTCACTGATATCATGAATATATCGCAATACTGTTTTATTTATGTATTTACTGTTTTTTTTATGTGGCTATATTCATGATATCAGCAACACAAAATTATATGCAAACAATTTCACCCATAGCTTAAACAGTACATAAACAATTTCACTTGTCTTTTTTTATTAATAAAATTAAAGCTCACTAGTTGTACCTGAGAACATTGATGAGAGAGGCAAGAGCAGCAGGATTCGGCTCCCTCAATGAGATAGAGCTGCTTGCACAGAACAGAGACAGATGGCGAGATTTGACAAAATATCTTTAAAAGAAAACTGCTAGAATAAAAATTCAGATAGGAGAAGGTGTATCTTGGTCTACGCCCTATGGGCCGGCTACAGCTCGAAAGGTCAATAGATAGATAGATAGTTGTACCTGAATCGGCTCCCTCAAGGAGATTGAAATGCTTGCACAGAACAGATATAAATGGCAGGATTTTATAAATGTTTTTTTTGCAAGGATTGAGACTGCTAGAAAGAAAATTTAGAAAAAGAGAAAGAGTATCTAGGTCTATGTCCTATGGGCCGGCCATGGCTTGAAAGGTCAATAAATAAATGGATGGATGGATGAATGGATGTATGGATGTACCTGAAGTAACATTAGATAAATACTAACACTCTGTATTTAATTATTCTTAAATGTTACTTTAAGTGCAATTATAAATCAATTTATCCATAATATTTAATCCATAATCCATTTATACATAATATGTCCACTGATCAGGGAGACTACAGTAGCCCATTACAGATAAAATTATTTTCAACAATACTTGAACATCATACTTTAGTGATCTTTATATCTTACATAGCATTACCATTGACTTCATAATGCATGAATGTTGTGCAGGTAACAAAGAAACTGGATGGATACATATTTAAATCTCATTTAGAGGACCTAGATTTTGCAGATAAAGTTTTTATCAGTAGTAACGTGATCGCAATGCAAGAAAAAATAAATACTCTGCCATCGATGGCGAGCATTATTAAACTTTATATCAACCAAGAAAAGATAAAAGCAAAGAAAAATAAAATTCATCCACAAGAAAAATTATTTCTGGAAGAGAACTCAGTGGTAGAAGTCGATCACTCTCTATATCTTGAAAGTTGCATAGATCAAGAATGAGACACACAAAAAGAAATTAGAAACAGAATAGTAAAGGCTTTCAAAAGCTTTGATAAAATATGAAAATTTCAATTATAAAAACAAAAACAAAGCTCAAGATTTTCAAATCAAATGTATTATCCACCCTTACATTGGAGAAGTGGAAAGCAACTAAAGAAACAGAAAATAAATTGGATGCATCTAAAAATAAATGCCTGATGAAAATACTTTGTATACGAAGGAATGAATTCAAATCAAGTGCAAAAAAAAACAAACCATTAAATTGGAGACACAGAACAAAGAAAATGAAGCCAATCTAGAGAAACACAAAAATAAAAAAATTAAAAAAAATGCAGAGGCGAGAAGTAGCAACAACAACATGGTAGGCCTATCAGCTCTAGCTGAGGATGAGAGGTTCACTAAGATTTCAGAACAGGAAAATGTGACAAGATTCAATGCCCATAATTTCCATAGATGGGGAAAGTCCTACCATACAGTACACAGAATTGTTATTTTAATATGCCATTTCAGCAAAATCGGGAGTACAGGGCAATGAAAGAGCAGACAAATTGCCTAGCTGTGCTGTCGTTGAAGATGGTCAACAAATGGATCAGGCAGATCAGCACTGCAATTATCTGCCTGTTCCCCATACATCATTAATGCCCTCAGAGATGCACGAAGAGCACAGGACTTTGACAATCATAAGTCCATATCTCTCCATCCGAAGGATGAAAATGAAAGGAAATTCTGTCTCAGTTTCAATCAGTTTATGAGACACTAATTTGCCCTGTCTAAAAATGTAAGCTCCATGAAAGCTCATATTCATGCAAAGGATGTGATGAGAGGATATTAAGAAAATAGTGAAATCGTTGAAAATGGATTTAATAGGAAAACTAGAAGAAAATGGTAAAATCACAGAAAAAAAGTGAAAATAATTTAAGTTTTTTTTTTAATATGAAAGATGCATTAGACAAGAAAACAGAACAGAAAAATGAAGCCTTTGAAATGTGGATTTATAGAAGAATAGGTAGAATTGGATGGAAAGAAAAGAAAATAAACAAAGTTTTAATACAAGTAAAAATAAAAAGAGAACTACTAAATACAATTAAGACAAGACGAAATTTTTGGGGCACGTTGAAAGACACAACAGCCTACTAAAAGTAATATTCTTCTTCTTTCTTCTTCTATCCTTCCTCTGCTGCCGTTGGCGTCGAGGTATTACTCCCAAAGTAATATTGGAAGGGAAAATACAAGGTAAAAGAAGCAGAGGCAGACCAAGACTAACATGGACGAGTAACATCAAAGATGGACAAGTCAATCTATGATAACCTGCATCATCAAAGCAAGAAACAGAGTGTAATGGCGATCCATGGTAGCCAACCTTCATTGCAGAGACGGCACTCGATGATGAAAGATACCTCTCATACCTTTACCTGTGGATTAAGCGTGAGGTAAGCAACAGGCAAAAAAAATATTTTTTTAAAACTGGCTTATAAACACCATTCTGCAGAGGAAATTGAAATACTATGTCAAAAGACACAGTAGGCTGGAAAGAATAATAATGGAAGGCATGGTTCCAGGATGATGAGGCAGACTTAGAAGAAGCTGGTTTCAAGGCAACATGACAACAGAAGAAGTAGGAGATCTGGTTAAAGACAGAGATTCTTTAAGACAGGCTGTGGTGAATGCAGCCCACTGCAAAAGACAAGGGGCCTGATGATGCAACGGCAGAAGGCTTTCTGTGGTTAAATTCTAGAGACATATCTATTTGGCTTAGTGTTGAGCAGCCTGTATTTGTTTTTCTCCCGCTTGGTATTGAACTGTTGACCAGAGGTTTAACAAGCCACTATCATAAAAACGCTTTTGTTAATGAAACATAGACCTGGTACAGAATGTGTACATGAGCAGTAGAAAGAGTATCTGGGCATATGCCCTATGGGCCGGCTACGGCTTGAAAGGTAGATAGATAGATAAGATAAGATAAAATAGATAGATAAGACAGATAGATAAGATAGATAGATAAGATAGATAGATAGATAAGATAGATATACAGACAGACAGATAGACAGACGGATGGACAGACAGATAGATGTTTATATAGAGGTTATCAGACGTCCCTGGATGTAAATTCTTGTCCCCAGAAAAAAATTGTGCCCCCGGATTGTCCTTGATTTCACAAATTGTCCCTGGATACCCTTAAATTTTCTGAGATTCATTATTAGTATGGTTTTAAGTCAACAATAATACTCCATAACTATTCTCACCATTTTTTTTTAACACACCAGTTTGCATTTATATATCTTTTTGCTGTGCTCTAGATCTACACCACCAGCAATTGTTCTCTTTTGAAAAAAAAGAGTTTTCTTTTCCACAGCACATGTCTAAATTTTGCTAAGTTTGAGCAGTTTGCAGGGGTTTTTTTTCTTTATAATTTAAAAATGTAGAAGAAACAAAAGCATCTAGTAAGTGATTCCATTTTTAAGGAGTTTCCTTTTCTCAGTCAATGTGTAAATTAATCTGCCGCCTTTTGTTCTTTCTGTCAAACAACATTTAACATCGAGAGTGGTGGTAAAACATCTATTGTAGAACACATCAGAACAAAATAGTACAAAAGTGCTTCGAATTTTGAAATTAAAATGAAAGTAGTCTCAGTTCTTCTAGAATGATATGCCTGTTGAAAGCAATTTGATCATTGCATCAAAGGAAGGAACATTTCCTACTGTAAAACATCAAAGTTTTAAATCTATGGACTGTACTGCTGGTTTAATAAGGAAGTTGAATGAATCTAAATTTGTGTGTGTTGGAACAAAAGTTGAGGCTATTGTAAAATGTGTCTTTGTGCCTTGGGCTTTTGATGCAGTGATAGAAGAAATTCAAGCTGCTTATTTTAACCAGACTTTTTGATGCTCCAAACAGGGGAAGCAGCCAAATTTTGCCACAGGTTAAATGGAAACAGTAAAACAGTTAGGCCTTGAAAATAAAATTGTGTTTCAGGGAATAATACAAATACAGTCTTTGGTGGTAGGATAAAAAAAAGGGAAAAAACAATGTTTTTGCAAAGTGAGCAAAGGAAAATTCTTGGTTTAGGATGTACAGCTCACATGATACACATTGTGCGCATTAGCTATTAATTCAATCCCTCTTGATGTTGAAGGAATTGTTGTGAAGGTATCTGGCTATTTTGACATATTTACTGTCAGAGTGGAATCTACATTGGACATGTGAACATTTCAAAAGTCCAAATGAGTTTAGGAATTGCTCAAGCCATGCTTGCAATCTTGACAAAGATTAATATGACCTATTAAGAATTTGCCACAGATGTGGGATCTAGAGAAGACCCACTGAAGAAAATTCACATTTCAGAAAGGTACCTGTTGACTGCAGAGGTAAGTATTGTGTTAAGTACTTTAGTTGAATTCAATCTTTTATATTACAAATAGTATGGGTATTTAAATTCTTTAAACATGTCTGAAACTATATAACTGAATGGCAAACTAATAAAAGATACATTTCAAAAGTAGTTTTTGTTATGTTTATACCTGTCCCTGGAAATTGTGGAAAAAGCATCCTGTAACCTTAATATATAAATATAATATATATATATATATATATATATAAAAGTAAAGTACCCCCGTCACGCCAAGTGGCGTATGAAATAGTGGATAATTAGGGGGACAGAAGGAGGAGGCTATTAGGTGTATAAAAGGTCGAAAGGTGAAGGTCAAGCGAAATAAACAGATAAGAGCTCAGTAGGCCCAGGTGAAAATTATGACAGTGAGCGCGTCGTGCAAAGCATGAATGGAAAGAAAGGCAAGGGCGAGATTGAGGGGTTTTAAGACAGAAAAGGAATAAGTCAGTCAGTTGAGCGTTAGACATTGATGGGATCTCATGCAGACAGCTGTGTGTTAGTTTTGTTACAGTTGGTACTGTTGATCATGTTAGAGTTTGTTTTTTCAGTAAAAGGATAGAGTATGAACGATAGGCTCAAGTTATGAGTTAGCGACAGTGATAGAATAGAATAGAAGTGTAGAAGTGATGGAATTCAGTTGTTTCAATAAAGGATGGAATACACACAAGTGAGTTACAGTAAGAGGGACAGTTTTTACTAATTAGTGACTAGCTAGTAGGTTAGTTACAAGAGACAGAGTGAACGATTATGAGTTCGCTAGTAGAGACAGAGTGGGGACATTATTGGTGTCTCATTACCATAGAGTGGCGCAGTCCACGAACACTAAGTATTCAGAGATAAGTCTTTTCAGAGAAGAATGCTATTATAAAGTGGCGTAGTCCACGAACATTAAGTATTCGGAGATGAGTCTTTTCAGAGAGGAAGGGCTCAGGCAACGTGTCGTAGAACACGCATAGTGTGATCCAGAAGTGATTACGCACTGGTGTGACTTCAGAGGAAGTCCACATGAAATGTAGTTGCGACGAACAGCTATATTCGAGGAGGGAGCAATTCCCTGTCAACTTCAAGGGCAGATTCCTTTGAAGGGGTGTCATAGTACACCACAACTAGCAACAAGAGCTCGCACGGGTCCTGGAACTGGGATGGAGCGAGCAGGAGTATGAGTCTCCAGTGAAGTACCATGTTGGCAAAGGGAAGTGTACCCTAAGTGTCCAACGATTGATATATTGTCTTATAGACGAGGGGAAGTGTGCCCTGGTCATCTACATATTGTTATATTACCATAATGGCGAAGGGAGGGAGCCCTGATCGCCAACCCATTGTGTATAGCAGCAAGGCTGCAGAGTGTGTATGAAAGGGGCGGAATTGTCAGCCCATATGTAATTACAACTGTCAACTGTGAACTGAATTTCGTAGATGAATAAATACTCAGGAATGTGTTTCTGAATTATTCTTTGATGTTCTATAGCAATATCTGTAATCGTCTGTACCAGGCGTAGCGAACGCTGGGAAAGTTGTCAAACACAAATACGGAGACTCCACTATATGAATCATTGGCCATGGTTTCAGCATTGATGCAGTCAAGGTGAGCGACGACACTGGTGGGCATGGTCGCACTATCAAGCAGTACACAGCCGGTGCCAGTCATATCACGAGTCATTGCTCATCGTGCGTAAGCACCCTTGGTAATGATGGCTCGTGGTAACTAGGGGGAAAGTTGGTACCCGCTGGTGATTATATTGATGAAGGAAACGTAATCATCATCATCAGTATCATTTTGAAGCGGAAAAGGAAGTTATTATTATTTCTCCGGGTATATTATATGCCCCTGATATAATCATTATTGTTCGCTGGTATTGTTCGATGTATTATATAAACCTATACATTCCCCCGGTATACGTATAGGGAATATGGTGTTAATGATCATAAATTTTACAGACCTTCAGCACGTGATTTTTGGGGTTATGTGGTATTACCCCCGTGCCGCTTCACTTTCCCAGAAAAAAATCTGGTACCCATTTAAGGCTGGGTGAACCCGGAAGCCGTCGGTTGGGATCAAACCTTACCCCTTTTTTTCTTTTGTAGTCCAGTTCACTAACCACTGAGCTATCGCGGCTCCACTATATATATATATATATATAATATATAATAATATATACTTCTTCTTCTTCTTTCCTTCCTCATCTGCCTTTCAGCGTCGAGGGGAGATATAATTTGCGGTCTTTTGTTCTTCTGTTCGCCTCTGCTGCTGTTATGTTTCCTAGTGCTTCTAATATTCCATCGACCCATCTTTTACGTGGTCGACCCTTGGGTCTGGTGTTCTCACAACGTTTGTTGAAGGCTCGTTGTGTTGTGTTTTGTTCTTTCTGCCTTGTCACGTGGCCAAACCATTTTATCTGTTGTTTCCTTATATATTCTATGGCGGGGGCTATTCCTAAATAATATATACAATATATAATAATATATATAATATATATATAATACATTTTATTTCCTTAATGAAAAAGTGGGAACTCTATATACATAGCATTTCTATCTATCTATCTATTGACCTTTCGAGCCGTAACCGGCCCATAGGGCGTAGACCAAGATACACCTTCTCCTATATGAATTTTTGTTCTAGCAGTTTTCTTTTAAAGATATTTTATCAAATCTCGCCATCTGTCTCTGTTCTGTGCAAGCAGTTCTATCTCATTGAGGGAGCCGATTCCTGCTGCTCTTGCCTCTCTCATCAATGTTCTTCTCAGTGTCTCCCTGGGTCTTCCTCTTTTTCTTTTACCTGTTGTTTCCCATATGAGGGCTTGCTTTGCTATTCGATTATTATCTCTTCTCATCACATGTCCAACGTATGACCATCGTCTTTTCTTTATTACTGAAGATATTAGTGGTTGATTGGCGATTTCTCTAATTTCCTCGTTTGTTTTGAATTCGTTCCATTCTATACCAAGTATTTTCCTTAGACATTTATTTTCGAATGCGTTCAACTTTGTTTCTATATCTCTTGTTGTTTTCCAGCTTTCACACGCATACGTAAGGGTTGATAGTACATTTGATTTGAATAGCCTAAGTTTTGTGTTTGTGCTAATGAGTTTTGATTTCCACAACTTTTCAAGGCTTCTGAAAGACATTGCTGCTTTAGCCAGTCTGATTCTAATTTCTTTGCTCGTATCCCCTTCTCGATCAATGTGACTTCCAAGATAGATGAAGTGATCGATCTCTTCTACTGGTTTGTTTTCCATGTATATTTTGTCACTTGTTGGAATTAAACTTTTCATGACTTTAGTCTTTTCATGATTGACCTCAAGCCCAATTTTGCTGGCTATTGATGATAGTACATAGCATTTACGTACTAGTTAATTTTAAAACAAAAATTTTCTCTAAACCGTAAATATTTATATATGTACTATATTTATATAATGGATTTAACTCACCATTTAGGCTCATTGCATGTTTTCTAATTTCCATGTATTTTTCAAATCTTACATAAATAATTCACCATCACTACTTACCATTTTTGGAATCGATCTGTATGTGTTCATCTTGGACATCATAGTCTGCTGTTTTGGCCATGTTGTGTTATTCTGCTATAAGGGAAAATGTATAAATGCAAATGGTGGACAAGTGTTAAATTAACTATGCATGAAACCTAGTCTAAGTTTTAAACTTATAAAGTACAGGACTGATTTACAAGCTGCTATCTGAATTAGCAAACATCAGAAACTATAAAGTGGTGCACTTGCCAGTTCTTGAACATGCAAGATATAGAATTATTATTACATGCTAATAAGAATGGTGAAAATCATTTTTAACTACATAAAATATGCACACATATCAAAACAAATAAAATCAGGACTAAAACTGTGAATAATAAGGTGTTATTAACTCAACATCTTATATTAAGCAATAACATGGACTCTATATAAGAAAACATAAATGAAATTTTAAGTAACTGAAATGTAGATTTATAAAAGAATGGGAAGAATTTTGTGGACAGAAAATAATACAAAGAAGCAGCTGAAAATGAAGCTCTTTCAGAACATATAAAAAGACATAAAAACATATTGTGTCATCCTGGAAGAGAAATCTAGATATCAAAAGATGGACAAGAGAACCTCAGCTTGTTATAAGGCAAGCAACAGAGTGAAATAGCACTTCATGGTAGCTAGCCTTCCATACAGAAATGGCACAGGGTGATCACATGTTTGTTTTACTGTCACTTTAGTTAGTTCTTTATATTTTACTTGCTCTTATATGTTCACTCTACAAGGATTTAAAACTGCTTGAATAATAATTTAGATAAGAGAAAGAGTATCTGGGTCTATGCCCTATGGGCCGGGTATGGCTCGAAAGGTCAACAGATAAACAGACAGACACACAGACAGATAGATAGATAGATGTCCACTACTCTTAGTACATCTTGTTAATTGCACTGTATTCTTTGCATAATGTAAGTTGATTGTTTGATCCCCAGTAAAACTGGGATGTCTGATAGATCTTTGACAGCTTTTAATTTTACTTGTGTGCTTAATTTGTTTTCTTTTTCAAACTCCATATGGTCCTTTCACTGTAAAAATGTAATAAATATAGTCAGATCTGTTTTATACCTTAAAATAAAGAGCTATAAATAAATAAAAATATCTGAGAAGATTGGTAAACCACCAAGTACTTCTGCTTAAAGATGAACTTTAGATGAACTAGAATAAATTTTGCTAATAAAAGTATAAAATTTGAAAATAATTCTAATTTAAAACAAAAACCACAAATTATATAGTGTATCTGTACAGATCTAAAAGTTGAATGGAAAAGGAAACATCAAGAAAGCCATCATACTACAGTGTATTAAAAAAAAACATCCTGAGAAAATTCTATTAATATTATCTGAAAATTAAAAAAACAAACTAAGAACTGCTCAGTAGGTGTAGTCTATCTAATGTGCCACATTTTTTACATTGACAGGCTTTTTGATAAGCATTCAAAAGCGACAAGCCCAAAACACAAAGGATTATGACAATAATAGTGGATGATACAGTCAAAGCAGATGATCACCTAAACCACGCAAGATAAAAAACAGTGGACAGGAAATATGGCAGATAAGGGAACTGGCAAATCAATGCATATTTTGGTTATTCGGTTATGGAAGGTCCTGGTATCACTGCAAACGAATTAAAATCCATAATTGCTCAACTGCCCGTGCCAGCGTAATCATCCAAATTAATATCTCATCTCCCAAACAAAGAAAGTTAACTGTAGTCCCCATCATAGCAGTCTCAGCACATGCCAAAAGACATAAGGTGAAACCGCGTAGAAAGTGAACACAGCCAACTGTTCCCTGTCATACGATATCATCATTCGTCATAAACAATTGGAATATCAAAACATGATCAAAATGGATGAGACACACAGCTCAGTGTGTACAGAGCACTTAACTCAGTAGCTCCTGCAAGAAGCCGGACTTGGAATTGAGTTATTTGAGGGTCATCATCACTGCACATCAAACATGTCCATAGGTGCTCAGATTCCCTCCTCAGCAATTCCTGCAGTGTCCAGCGACTGACGACTCTTCTATGTTGGTTGATAAGTCTTCTTACACGGTAACTAAGTTTCTCATTTCTGGCTGTGCCCATCTTAACTCCCATTTCCATCATCCGAAGAAGTGATATGGATCTGTGTTTGTCGAAGTCCTGTGCTCTTCCCACATCTCGGAGGGCATTGATGATGTCCGCCCGATCCATTGGTTGCCCATCCTCAATGACAGCGCAGCTAGCCAACCTGTCCGCTCTTACATTTCCCCGTACTCCCGCATGTTCAGGGACATAGACAAAGGTGACCTTACGTATTTTGGATTTCTGCAATGACTCTACCCATTGCATGCGTACAGAGCCTGCCTCCACTTTTTTTTATCATGCTCATCGAATCACTCAGTATACATGCGTGGGTGTAGTCTTGTGACTCTAACCATTTGAATGCCTTGGTCACTGCCATATCCTCCATTGTCATGCTACTCGTGGTCATGACGTATGCACCACTGTCTTCGTAGACTATTCTGCCTGCCGAGCGTGCTGTAAATGCTCATGCACTTCTTTGGTGTCGTCTTACAGATCCGTCTGTATAGATGACTGCATCTTTATCATCTGTGTTATCACAGACGAGACCGTTGACCTCAGCATTAACCACGACCGGGTTCTGTTACCTACTTTTCCTGTCGAGTGTGACAATACACGAGAAAGTCCCCTCGAATGACATTGGCACCGGCATCCACTCCTCACCAACGCTGATATTGGTAAGCTTAAAGACCTGTTTGATGACATATTCTGCTTGGCCCACCCATGATTTGCCTCTTTTTAGCCTGGCACCTTTCTGTGTTGAGCACGTGGTGCAATGGTTGCTCTTTATCTGTACTAATCTTCAGGTATGCTCATGCTCTCAAGATCTTGATTCTGTCATCCATGGTTGGAAAGTCAAGAAGATACCTCATTGCTACACAGGGAGTGTCCCTTGTACATCCCAAGATAATGCGCATGGCTTCATTTTGTATTTTCTCCAGCCTATCAATTTGAGTCGTACTGACAGTAAGAATTGCCAGAGCATACTCGATTGGTGCGAGGACTAATCCCTGGAACAGAAGAGTAAGTAGCCTCTGCTCGATGTTGACAGCTGCCATGACCTTCAAGGCGGCTAATCCTTTGCTGGATTTTGTTATCACATGGTAAACGTGGTCCCGAAAACACAGGCTGCAGTCAAACTTAACTCCAAGGTATGTCATCAACTTGTCCCTGGTCACCTCCCATTCGTACTACCGGTGTGGTCGTATTAACGATATGATTGTTAAGGGAGAACCATTATTTCTTGGAATATGATAAATCAATGCAATGCTGCAGTAAAGCTGGGAGCATGGAACAAGTGGCATATAGCATCATTGGGGGCAAGGATTCACTTTAAGGAAGCTTAGCTTTGGGTGAAATTTAAGGCATTGAACCCTCAAGGAGACTCGGATTGAGACTCAGAATACTAGCGGCAGGGATGATTCAGAGAGATTTCTTAGTGAGAGGATCATTCAGAAAGATTTTCTCATGGGAACAAGAGATTTAGCTATAGGTAGATATTTTTGGTCTTTAAAGAGTTCAGTGCTTATTATGGAGATCAGGGTTAGGAGTACACAGATTTCATAGGAGAAGCTATTGATACAAGTTATGCACAAAAGTCATTTTATCTTGTTATCTTTCTCGTGCATAAAAAAAAGTAGTTAACACAGTTTTAGCATGTCGCCGAGTTCCAGCAGGACAAGTACCGTCCATCTGAAGGCCATGCCATTCAACATCAGAATAATTCAAGTATATGTACCAACAAACAGCATATGATGATACAAACAGAAGAATTCATGTTCAAGTACAAGCAAAATGAGATATACTTTGTCTCATGTCATTCCAGCAATCGTAACTGTTCGCCCTTGAGAATCGTCTAAATAGTTCAGTAAGGTTCACTGTCCCACAAGGCATAAACAATTTCCTCTCATACACATAGGATACCTGCTACACATTTCTTATCTTTTTGCGCACTATTACCTATATATGTGTATATATTTGTCTGCATTTGTAAATGTGAGTATGTGCGCATGTGTTTCATACACACATTTTTTGGTGTGCAAACCCATAATGCTGATATACACAGGTTTATATATTTACTTTTTCCACCTGGATTTATTTATTTGGAATCAACTCATATATTTGTTTCCAGTAACAGTGTGAGTATAGGCTAGGATCTTGTATCCACCGCCACATATTTTTAGAACCGTTCCCGTCTTACTGTTTTTCACACTTTGGTCCCACCATGTTGGCTGGACATATCAATTTCACTCCAGTCATTGCCTGACCAAGCTCTGTGCCTGACCTAGCTCTGGACTTCTAGGGAAGTGACTTATTTTCCTTTTTTGAGAGTCTAGGATATTATGGCCATGTAGTTAGATTTCTGTGTGTATCCTTATATATTTTTGTGTTGTTGTTTGTTGTTCCAGCTCAAGGCTTTTTGGCCGAAACGTTGATATGCTTTTGTTGTTTCTCACCAACATAAAGTTGTTACCATACCACTTTTTCCTTTTTTTTAAAAAAAATGTTCATTATTATCAGCTTCATAGCAGCTTTGAATTTCCATGCATCTTTATTCCTTTACCCAAAAAGCACAGTAAAGATTGAAAACACCATAAATAGATTTATTACACACAGGTAAGAAGATTTCCTGTGAGAAAAAGCACTAGCGGGACAAGCAGTTTTTTAGACAAACAAGATTCATGTTCGACTTCAAAAAACTCATGGACTCTAATGTTAAATATACTTTACAAGCAATGATAGGAGGGAAATTTGCACCTCTCACTATATTTGAAAATTACAATTACAGATATTGATTCATTGATCGTAACATTCAACTCAGCTATAACAGATACAGCCAGCAAAATTCTAGGTAAACACCAAAGGACAAAGAAGCCATGGATCGCAGATGACATCATCAAACTGTGATGTAAGAAGGAAAAAATAAAGCCTACAAAAAACACACCCAAAGGCAACCAAAAAATCTATCAATCTATTGTCCTTCCAAGCCAAAAACAGCACATAGGGCAGAAATTCTAGACTCTTGTGTCCAACAATCTTTTTTTATCAAACATCAGGTTTTGCACAGAAACCGCATTATATCTCTCTACACGACTTTGGGCTGGGAGAGTTTGTTCATCTCGGTGAAGGAGATGAAACCTGCTTTTGTCCTCCGACTCAGCGTTCTTTTCAGCATTTTTCTAGGTTGGCTTCTTTTTTCTTTTACACTCTGGTTCCCCATTTGAGGGCCTGCTTTGAGATTCTCTTGTCTCTTCTCATCACATGGTCAACTTATGACCACCTCCTTCTTCTCTTGATTATAGTTGACAAAAAATACAGTGATATAAACCACAACATTTGAAGCAATATGAAAAATACACAGGAGAACTGGTTAGAGCAAATATGCAAAGAAAGGAAATGCAACAACAATAAAAAACAAGCATATAAAGTTTTAAAGACTTAACTGCTGATTGTTAGAAGAGATCAATATTTTATAAATCAGGGAAATGTATCAATGAAGCACACGAGATTACCAATATTGGACTCTTTCTCTCTCTCTCTGCGATCAAGACTCAATCAGAGTAGGATTCCAGACTCTCTCATTAAGTCAGCTGTCTTTTAAAGTGATTCGATTGCCCCATATAGTTTCTCTTCCAAGGAGGTGGGTGTGGACCACATTGCTCTTCTCAGGTCTTTGTACTGGGGGCAAGCCTGTAGAACATGTTTTGTAGTCATATTGTCCAGTGTACAGTGGGCATAGGCTGGTTGTACCTATTTTGAATTTGGTGAACATGTGATTTCTCATTCTATTGTGGCCAGTGCATAGGCGAAGTATGATGACTTGATCCCTCCTTGATAGTTGGTGGTATCCATCCCTCTCGTTATGCTTTGGGTATTCTTGTTTCCATTTTTTATGGTACTGGTCTTTGATGACGGATTTGGCTTCATCGTAACTGACCAGATGGTTCTCTTGTGGTAATCTCCCTCCCGCTTTAGCTAATTTGTCTGTGCGTTTGTTCCTGTGTATATTACAGTGTGATGGTATCCACTGAATGACTACTCTCTGGAAGTTATTGCATAGTTGGTCCAGGGTTGTTCTCAAGTCATCTAGTTCATTGTTCTTGGGGCTTTTTAGAGCTGATAGTACTGACAGTGCATCAGATAGAATCACCAATTTATTGTGCATGTTATTTTTGTGTTGAGTAGCCAGTGTTGCAGCATCTCTGAGGGCCTCAGTTTCTGCTTTAAAGTTGTTTGAGAATTTCCCAGTAGCTACTGACTTGGTGATCTCGTCCTGGCTATTCAGCATCAAGAACACACCACCCCCTCCATTTCTGGTGGCATTTGTAGCAGAGCCATCTGTGTATATGTGGGACCAAGAGTCCTGTGGGTAAGTGTCGTGTATGTGTTTTTCTGCTACGTGTTTTCTTTCTGTGTCTGATTGGGTACCTTTTTTCATGATTCCTGTTATATTTTCCAAGTTCTGGTATTTTATGTTTCCCATGAGGAGACATATCAGATCGGCCCAAGGGTTTTCGGGTATTGTTTGGGAAAGTACTGGGTCTCCAGTAGTTAGTTCATTGGCGATTGCAGTGAAGTTGCTCCTGTTTAGTCGTACAAATCCTAAAAAAGTTATTCTTTGGTGCATGGGGTGGCTAAGGAGCCTTCTATATTTCTCCACTTGTTGCAATACTTCAGTGACCCGTCTGTCATCTAAGGGTTGTAAACCTGTTACTGTTTCTAGAGTCTTGTTAGGTGTAGATTTCACAGCACCAGTGATGATACGGGCAGCTTGGTTCTGTGTTCTGTTAATTTTGCTAAGGTGCGATTTGGAAGCCATAGCCCAGGCTGTGACTCCATACTCTAGGACTGGTCTGACTCTTCCTACGTATAGTTGTTTCAAGATTTTGCTGTCTGCTCCCCAGTCCGTTCCTGCCAATTTCTTCATAATATTAGTTCGTTTTCTGGCTTTTTTTCTTGCTCTGTCTATCTGATTTTTCCAAGTCATTCTGCAATTCATGGTGATGCCAAGATATGTTGGGTTTTGGTCAATAGGGAGTGTATGGTCTTTTATCTTCACGTTTGCAGAGAGTGTGTTTCTTGATAGGCTGACAATTGTATATGTAATTTTTTTTTTGTTAATTGGTAAGAACCAGGTGTTCGTCCATTTTTCAAGTTCACCTAGGGCATCTTGCATCCTGGATCTAGCCACCGACATACTTTCCTTGCGAGCCCATAATGCCAAATCATTTGCGTATATTGCTGAGTGTATTCTGGGTGGAATGTCCATTACGATGTCATTTATGAAAATTAAAAAGAGCGTTGGGGACAAGACTCCGCCTTGTGGGACATCTTGTTCAATTGTGACCTTCTTACTTAGTTGACCTTGTACTTGTACTCTGGCCATTCTATCCTGAAGGTATTGAGAGACCCAATTGAATAAACGACCCTGGATGCCAAAGCTAAAAAGCTTTTTCTTTAAACCCTCTCGCCATACCCCATCAAAAGCCTTCTCTATATCGATCCACACTGCCAGTGTGTTTCTTTTCTTGTAGAGCATCCTCTATTTCCTGTGCAATGTAGGTGACCAGGTCTTCAGTTGATCTGTGCTGACGAAAGCCACTTTTTGTGTGGTACGATTTGTTGTTTTGTCTCCAAATGCCACATAAGTCTTCTGTTAACCAGCCTTTCCATGAGTTTACCCAGACAGCTCAGTAAGCTAATTAGTCTATAGCTACTTGGGTCTAGTGGGTCTTTTCCACACTTGAGGATGGGCACTATAACAGCTTCTTTCCAGATTGCCGGCACATGACCTCTCTTCCAGCTAGCATTTATTATCTTTAGAAGCTGGCCCTTGGCTTTCTGTCCCAGATTTATGAGCATTTCGTTGGTGATTCCATCTTTACCAGGGGAATTTTTGAGCTTCAATCCTTTGAGGGCAACATCTAATTCAGTTGGGGTAAAGATGGTCATCTGATGCTCTTCTGGTGCTAAAGGCATGTGTTTTGCATCTTGGTTTTTCCCATCTTGCAGCTTTCTGTTTGTCTATTGGAATGTTTTTTTTATACTAATGTTTTTGTAAGTCTCTATCAGTAAATTTGCTGCCCTTTTGCCTGTGAGGATGTTCTGGTTGTATGCTAATGATATTGAAGGCCGACAGTTGTTTTTGTTGCTCAGAGCTTTTGCAAGTTTCCATAGTTTATGACCATTTTTGTCTAGATTAAGGCTCTCTGTTTTGTCTAACCAGCTCTATCTTGCTGATATCATGTCTGTATTTGGCAGAGGATGCTTTGTAGGCAATGTTGCTCTCCGTGCTTTGTGATGTTTCAGCTAGTTCTCTGGCAGAGTCCAGCAATATCGGACTGTATAACACCAAATTATTACAGTCCAATACAGCAATATTGGACTGTATAACACCAAAAGTAGCAGAAATTCAGTTGTACTACTGTGCCCATAATTTACGGAATAAGAGGGCTATTCTATACTTTGTGATGAAGTTGAAGCGGCTGTGTAGGACTTGAAACAAGGAAATACTCCTAATATTGATAGCATTCCAACCAAACTTATCCAGGCATGGGGAGTGGCCCAGATAAATACACTAATTGTTATCTACAAGATCTGACAGACTGGAGAGTGGTCACCAACATAGACCCAGTCCTTAAATATTACATTTCAAAAGAAGGAAATCTGCACCATTTTCACAATTATAGAACCATCAATCATCCAAGCAAAGTAATGTTAAAAATCACATTCAATAAAAATCACAATCAGAAAAGATAATTGCACAGGAACAGGCAGGCTTTTATGCAGGCCAAAGTACAACAGAAAAGATCTTTATCTTAGAATTCTTTGCAAGAAATACCTCCCACACCAACAAGATGTATAGCATGTGTTGATAGAGACTTCAAAAAAAGCATTTGATAAGAGTTTAGCATGTAGCTCTATGAACAATAATGAGGATGTACAACTTTGGTGCCAACATAGTTTGCAGTATTAAAATACCTATACAACAATGCTACAAGCGTACAGCTTACCAATGGAAACTGAGAGGGATGGTTCAGAGTTTGACAAGGCTACATAACTCTCTTCTACCTCATTCAACATTTTGGAAAGAATCATGGCAGATGCTTTAGAAAACTTTGAAAGTACTATCAGTATTGGTGGAAGAACTATTGACAATATGTGTTTTGCTTATGACATTGGTGGTTTAGCAGATACAGAACAAGAATTAACAGACTTTATACAACAAATAGATAATACAGCTAGTACATGACATGTTGATCAACGCTGAAAAAAAGAAACTCATGACCAATAACTCTGGGGGCACTGTTGCAAAAATAAAAATAAATGGACAAGATATAAAAATAGTTGACAAATTTAAATACTTGGGATCAATTGTCAGCGATGAAGGCTCAAAAGCTGAAATATCTGTCAGAATAGCGCAAACTACAACAGCCTTTGCAAAGTTAAAACCTATTTGAAAATGTAAGAGCATCACTCTTGGCTCTAAATTCAGGTTGATGGGCACCCTGATTACAGCAGAATTTCTAAATGTTTGTGAAACATGAAACCTTACAGCAAAGCTACAGAAGAAAATACAAGCTATGGAAGTGAAATATTATCATAAGGTTTTAGGCATCTTTTACATAGTTCGTATCACAAGTGAAAAAGTTTACAAAAAGATACAACCATTTGGTATACATGATGATCTATTGACTATTGTGAAACGCAAAATTAAATGGTTTGGCCACGAATCTCGGTTGTTTAATCTACTAAAGATCATTCTGCAAGAAACTGTGATAGGAGCAAGAAGGTGAGGTAGGCTGAGAAAGAGATGGGAAGGTATCATGAAAGAATGGACATGACACCTCATTGCAGGCCCAAAATATGACTAAAGCTAGAAGATTGATGAAGTATGTCAGTGGTGTCATGATGACCCCCATGGTTATGGGATGAAGAAGAATCCAGATTCTCTTAATACTTCTGGTTCCTCGTTAGTCACATTATCTGGAGTTTTTTCCCTTCTTTATGTTTCTAATAGCTTCCTCTACTTCAATAATTAAAATGCTTAGTACTTCTCATCTATGTCTATTGTCATCTCTCTCATTGTGATATAGTTCCTTTATATATTCATTCCATCCCTATTTTCTCTACCTCAATAATTATTTTCCATTCTTTTGTTTTTAGACATTCCATCTTTGATGTGTCTTTTTGCTTGTGCGTCCGTCTATTTGTTTGTACATATTTGCAATATTGGCTTGTTGTAGGAGCTACTGAGTTAAGTGCTCTGTGCACACCGTGAGCTGTGTGTCTCATCCGTTTTGATCCTGTTTCGATATCCCGCTTGTTTACGATGAATGATGATATCGTATGATAGGGAACAGTTGGCTGTGTTCACTTTCTGCGCGGTTTCGCCTTATGTCTTTTGGCGTGTGCTGAGACTGCTACGATGGGGACTACAGTTACCTTTCTTTGTTTGGGAGATGTGTTAGTAATTCGGATGATTCCACTGGCACGGGCGGTTCAGCAATTATGGATTTTAATTCGTTTGCAGTGATGCCGAGACCTTCCATAACCAATAACCAATAACTAATTTGCATTATTATTCCTGTTTGGTTATTCAATATCTAAACATCTCTTGTTAAGCCATTTCTCTTTAGCTCTGTTACATTTAGTCTTTATTTTCATCTTAATCAGATTATATCTATTTTTATCATGTTTCCATACTATTCATTCTTCCATTACTTACAAAATTTCCTTTGTCATCCATTTGTCTTGTCTTCAATGGATATATATCTGATGTTGCATGACTTCTTGAAGCATTGTCCTTTGCTCATCCACCATTTCTAGCTTTTTTTAAACAGCATCGCATATTTTGTGTATTATATTGTTCTATAATGGCTGTATCCCTTTTAAGCATATTTTTATCTAATCTTTATGTTTTCAGCTTTGAGTTGCAAAACTTTCTAATTTAAATCTAAGTTTACCTGCAACTGGTACATGACCACTATTACAGTCAATGCAAGGTCTGTCTTCACAAGCAACAGGTCAAGTGAGTTCCTGAATTTTTTAATTTATCATTATGTAGTAAATTTCATAAATCAGCCAAGAAAAGTATAGAATGAATTTGAACATCTTGGGACAATGTGAAATGAGATAGAAAGGAGCAGGATTATTTACTCGATTCTCCAATCTGCCTTCCAACGAGCTCTCGGCATTTCCTGGCCGGTGGCACTTACTCCTTGCACCCACCATTCCTCCGAAAGGACCATATTTCCTCTCACCTACCACCCCCACAACTTGGCTGTGGTGAGGATCCTTAAATGGTACCGCTCTATTCTCCACTCGGATCTCACTACCCATATACTTTTCAGTGATCCTCCTTTAGTCGTCTTCAAATGCAACAGGGGTCTGAGAGACATTCTTTTCACAAGCTGCCTCTCCCCCACTCAAGCCACAAACACCTTGGTACTGTTCATTGTGGATGTTGAGTTTGCAGAACTTGTGACCATGTGAAGACCTAATTGGCTGAAACGTTAACTCTTGTTTTGTAACTCACTTACGTAAAGCTGTTACCGCACCACTTTTTTCTTATTTTAAAAAAAATTGTCATTATCATCAGCTTTACAGTAGCTTCGCATCTCTATGTATCTTGATGCCTTTACTCCAGGAGCAGATTGCAATAGTGACCATGTACCAATAGTTGGAGAAATTAGAATAAAACTGTGGAAGACACAGAAATCCCCAAGAAATATTAAATTAGAACTAAATAAGCTTAGAGTAGATAAACAGAGTGATAAGTACATTACGATAGTTTAAAATAGATATAATGCTATTGAGAAAATACAGAACATAAAGGAGCAATGGGAAATGCTCAAACAATCGATTCAGCAAACATCAAAAGAAGTAATACCAGAGACTAAAAGAACCAACAGAAAAAATTTGACAGAAAAAATACTAGAATTAATGGATGAAGATGAAAACATAAGAAAGAAGAACAGATATACAAAATATTGCACAAAGAGATCCAAAACAAATGCAGAGAAGCAAAGGAAGGAGGGTTAAAGCAGAAAAGTGAAGAAATAGAAAATCAACAAAAGAAAGACTGAAAATGTATGCACAATCAGTTAAATGAATTAACAGGAAAAAAAGAACACAGTTTCAGGATGTGTGAAATCAAAGGAAAGGAAATATAATAATGGGACAGATGATAATGAAAAGATGGACAGAATATATCAGTGAATTCTATGGTGATGAAAGACCAGAGCTAAACAACTCAGAGACAATGGACCACCAATAATGCAGAGTGAAGGGGAGGAAGCAATTCAACACATGAAAAGAGGCTAAGCTCCAGGTCCCAACAATATGATAATCAAAGACATAAATGCATTATGAGAACTGGGAGTACAAGTCATAACAAAACTACTCAATGACATATATAACACTGGACACATACCTGAGGATCTACTAAAATCCTTCCTCATAGCCATACCAAAGAAGTCAGGCGCCATAGATTGTGAAGATCATCGCACTATCTCATGAGCCACATGACGAAAATATTACTAAGAATCATCATGAGACGTGTAAGGAACAAGATAAAACCAGAAATAAATGAGGAACAATGTGGATTTGTGGAAGGAAAGGGCACCAATAATGTAATATACATCCTAAGAACATCGATAGAAAGAGCTATAGAGGTAAAGAAAGATCTATTATGTGCTTTATAGACTACATAAAAGCATTTAACAAAGTAAAGCATGTGGAAATAATCAATATGTTGGAGAAATTAAACATTGATGGCAAGGATCTGCAAATCATAAACATATAAAACAAGGAGTCAGACAAGTCTGTGTTCTGTCGCCGCATTTGTTTTCACTTTACAGCGAAAATATTATGAGATCAATAGTAAATATAAAAGGAATTTAAGTCAACGCTCACAACATAAACAATTTGCGATATGCGGATGACACAGTCTTAATAGCACTGACAGAATGAACTACAAGAAATGATAGACATAATACAGGGTGTTTCTAAAGTCGAGGTGCAGTGAATTTATACTCTCGGAAGAAAAAACGTCACGTCACACAAATTGTAAAATAAATGGTATTATTCAAATATACTTGACTGCTATCGGCGAGCTTATAATGGGTAATGTTGGTATAACACAATAAAGTTGTGTTAACACCATTGTAAGCCAGATCTATCATGTAGCAGTGATGTTTAAATGAACACGTAAATGGTGCTTGAACTACTGAAGGGAGGTCAAAAAGTAATGCACACCAATTTTTTTCTCGGAAACTATTCGGGCAAAATGTGTGAAATTTTCACAGATTGTGGCTGAACATCCCCTTTACACTACCTATTTTTCAACATAATCTCCGTCCAAGCGTATTGCCTTACGCCAACGCGAAACTAGGTCATGAATGCCTCGTTTGTACCAAGTTTTGTCCTGCTCGCGCAGCCATTTTTTAACTGCACGGATCACATCCTCATCATTGTCAAAGTGTTTCCCACGCAGGAATTTTTTGAGTGGTCCAAACAGATGGAAATCTGAGGGAGCCAGATCAGGGCTGTAAGGAGGATGGGGCAGTACAGTCCAACCAAATTTGTTGATTGCTTCCCGTGTTACCAGACTTGTGTGAGGGCGTGCATTGTCATGTTGAAGCAACAAATCTGCAGATGGCTTATTAGGCCGAACTCTGTGGAACCGATTTTTGAGTTTTGTCAGTGTATTGATGTAAGCTGTCGAGTTGATTGTCTCACCTCTTGTCATTACATCAACAAGAATCACACCATCAATGTCCCAGAAGACAGTGATCATCACCTTTCCGGCTGATGGAGATGTTTTGAATTTTTTTCTTTTTGGTGACTGCGGATGATGCCATTCCATTGACTGCATTTTTGTTTCAGGCTCATAATAATGTGCCCACGTTTCGTCACTGGTAACAATTTTTGACAAAAACATTTCTCCTTCAACACCGAAACGCTCCAACAATTCAGAACAGAATTTTTTCCTTTGAACTCTGTGATCATTTGTTAGGCACCGAGGAACCCATCGAGCGCAAATCTTTGAATATCCGAGAGCTTTAAAAATTGCGATTGCACTTCCCTTGCTGACTGTAAGCTGCAATGCCAATTGCTGACTAGTGATACGCCTATCCTTACGAATAATGGCATCAGCCCGGTTTAACATGTCTGTGCTGGTAGCCGAGGCAACACGTCCAGAACGCGGTAAATCATGCAGCTCCCCTCGTACACTTTCTGCAGCTTTAATTCTCTGAACCCAGCGACTAACTGTGCTCCTATCGACTGCAGAACATTTGTACACTGCACACAGTCGTTTATGAATGTTTGCCACAGTTTCTTTTTCCGCAACCAGAAATTCTATGACAATTCGCTGTTTGTAACGGACATTGTTGACAAGCTCCATTTTAACGGTTCATAGATTGCGTAATATTTATCAGAATGCTGTGCAATTTGGTACACATAATTGGAACATGTCATATTCTAAGTGTGCAAAATTTCATATTCCTATCTTTATTATTAGCCGAGAAAAAAATTGGTGTGCATTACTTTTTGACCTCCCTACGTATTACATCATACATAGATAAAATTTAGGTGCGTAATTATTTCAACAACAAAAAATGCACAGTCATTAAAGAGACACCCTATAGTTAAAGAAAGCAACAAGAAAGGTCTCAGTCTGAATAGTAAGAAAACAGAAGTAATGGTCATATCGAAGAAACAATCATCACCATCATGCATCATAAAAATAAACAGGACAAATCTGAAATAAGTGCAATGAATCAAATACATGGGCACAATAACATCGGATGGAAGATATACCACAGAAATAAAAAGCAGAATAGGGCAGGCCAAAATTGCATTTCAGAAAATGAAAAACGTCTTATGCAACCAATTTATGTCAATAAAAGTGAGAAAAAGAGAGTTCATTTGTGCTATATAGAGCCAATTCTGACCTATGGAAGCGAATCATGGACAGTAAACAAACAAATGAAAAGACGATTAGAGGCCACAGAGATGGGATTTCTCAGAAGAATGTTGAAAGTTCCCTCGACAGCTAAAAAAAAAACCAAGGAAATTCTCAAAGAGGCAAACAAAAAAAAAGGGAACTCCTAAAAAACATCAGAAAGAAACAATCAACATTTTTTGGGCACATCATGAGAAGAAGAAAGTTGGAACCGGAAAGAGAGATTGCTGATGACAAAGAGAGAAAATAATAGATAGCTTGGTGGCATGGCATAGTAAACAGTCAACAACAGAATTGATATGATGCACGGTAGATAGAAGATTGTGGAAGGACATAACTGCCTACGCCAACCGGTATGGCACATGATAATGATGAGCCAAATTGGTATTTTATCTTAATATTAGGTTCCACAAAGTTCACAGCCTACTGGGCTGTTGCTTGAACCAAAGTATTTCATTCCTTAATTGGCACTTTCTTACACAAGTGTTTAAACTCAATGTGGTACAGCCAATTTTCACAAATTTTTAAACACTTGAAATAACAGTGAGAAAATTAATGAAAGTTAATCTAAAATACAGATTGTTCTGACAATTTGCCCAGGAGTTGGAATTGATCTTAAATAAGAAAATCATAAAGTTTTGGTGGAAATATTAACAAATTAAAAACTGCAATAACTGACTCTAAGATTCAATGCATTGGTAACTAAAGCCACTTTTTGCTGCTCACAGCACTGAATGTATTAATCATATATATAATTCTATGTAGCCTTGTCTATCAGTAATTATTCTCTTGCTTTTACTTTACCAATAATCAACCAGCAATTTCCTTATCATGTCTTTTTTTTTTTTACTTTAGAAATAGTCACCCATTACTATTGTTATTTCATATGCATTATCTCATTACATTGATCAGAGAGGCAAAGACAGCAGGAATCAGCTCCCTCAATGAGATCGAGGTGCATGCACAGAACAGAGACAAATGGCAAGGATTGGTAAAAAAAAACTACTAGAAAGAAAATTTTGAAACAGTGAAAGAGTATCTGAGTCTATGACCTATGGGCTGACTGAGGCTTGAAAGGTTGATAGATGGATGGATGGATAAGTAAATAGATAGATAGACAGACAGACAGACAGAAGTTTCATTGCCTCATTGATAATTTTGTAAAACCCTCTGATATCATCATCAGTGCTATTCATTTTTCAGTGATATTGACTATTCTGCCTGCCGAGCTTGCCGTAAATGCCCATGTACTCCTTTGGTGTCGTATTACAGATCTGTCTGTATAAATAACTGCATCTTTCTCTTCGGTGTTATCCCAGATGAGACCGTTGACCTCCGCATTGACCACGACTGAGATCTAATTCCCTACATTTCCTGTCGAGTGTGACAATACACGTGAATGTGCCTCTGAATGACATAGGCACCAGTATCCACTCCTCGCCAGTGTTGATATTGGAAAGACCACAGACTGTTTCATGACATCTGCTCGACCCACCCATGATTTGCCTGTTTTCAGCCTGAGACCTTTCCCTGTGTTGAGTTTGTAGTGCAATGGATGCTCATTATCTGCACTTATCTTCAGGTATGCACGTGCCCTCCAGATCTTGATCATGTCATCCAGGGTTGGAAAGTCAATAAGATACCTCATTGCTACACAGGGCGTCCTGGTACACCCGAAGATAATACGCATAGCTTCATTCTGTATTTTCTCCCGCCTGTCAATTTGCGTCATACTGACAGTAAGAATTGCCAAGGTATACTTGATTAGTGCGAGGTCTAGTCCCTGGAAGAGAAGGGTAAGTAGCCTCTGCTCGATGTTGACAGCTGCCCTGATCTTCAAGGCGGCTAATCCTTTGCAGGATTTTATTATCACATGGTCATCATGGTGCCAAAAACACAGGGTACGATCAAACTAACTCTAAGGTATCCAATGTATCTCATTTCACACAGTCTCAATAAGTGTAAATTCATCCTTTTCATTTCCTGATTGATGTTTTCCAGTTTTCCCTTCTGCATGAGTGTTCTTACGTTCCAAGTTCCTATTTTCAGGGTTTGTTTTATCTTAGTTTTGCTTACAGTAGCTTGATGACGATTGGGTATCACCTGTCGCAAATGATGTCCCCTACAAAATGAGGGCATTCCATTTGAATCCCCCTTAGCGTTGTTGTTGCGAATTCTATAATTGTGTTCATTCATGAATATGCAAAAAAATTATGATGGTGGTTTTCTGTTGCCTTCCGTCAGTTTGTTTACAGTTGGCTTCGCAAACCTTTGACTAAAAAGACTCACCCACAAGACAGTGGGGTTGTTTTACCTCATGTTACCCTCCCTTAGCCTTTTACTCTCCTGAACATACATGCAAGGCAGCAGGGCAGCTACACGTTGCACTGTCTACAGCATACAGTAGCAGGTAAAATTACCCAACTTGACAGATTGCAATGCACAATAAAGACGAAAAATATTAAAACAGGTACATGAATTTAAATATCTGGGAACATTGTTAATCTCAGATGTACAACAGAGGTGAGATGTAGAATGGCTCAGGCAAAAGCAGCTTTCCAAACAATTAGGAAGATACTGTACAATCCATTTTTGACTATAGAAACAACAAAAAAAGTTCTTAAATGTTATTTAGAGCCAGTCTTAACATATGGATGTGAATCATGGACAATCGGACAACAGACAAGAAAATCACTGGAGGTTGTAGAAATGTGGTTTTATAGAAGAATGTTGAGAATACTGTGGACAGCTAAGAAAAGAGCAACAAAAACGTTCTGAAAGATGCCAAAGCAAAAAGAGAGCTAATTTCCAAGATTAGAAAGAAACAATCAAAACAATCATAATTTGTTGGCCATGTAATGAGAAAGGAACAGCTGGAAAATATTATAACAACTGGGAAAATTGAGGGATAAAGAGATTGAGGGAAGCAAAGAGAAAAGATACCAGACGTTAAGAGAATGGCTTGGCAGAAGGTCAACAGCAGAAATGACTGTTGAGATCAAAAGTTGTGGAGAGACATGATCACCTACGCCAGCAGGCACGGTACTTGATGATGAATCTCTCCTACCAATAGTAGAAATGTTGTTCATTCTCACTCTAAAAGGGCATTCTATCTATCTATTGACCTTTCGAGTCGTAGCCGGCCCATAGGGCGTAGACCAAGATACTCCTCTTATCTGAATTTTTGTTCTAGCAGTTTTCAATTCTTTTAAAGATATTTTATCAAATCTCACCATTTGTCTCTGTTCTGTGCAAGCAGCTCTATCTCATTGAGGGAGCCGATTCCTGCTGCTCTTGCCTCTCTCATCAATGTTCTTCTCAGTGTCTCTCTGGGTCTTCCTCGTTTCCTCTTAGCTGTTGTTTCCCACATGAGGGCTTACTTTGCTATTCGGTTATTATTTCTTATCACATGTCCAACATATGACCATCGTCTTTTCTTTATTACTGAAGATATTAGTGGTTGATTGGAGATTTCTCTAATTTCCTCATTTGTTTTGAATTCGTTCCACGCTATACCAAGTATTTTCCTTAGACATTTATTTTAGAATGCAATAAACTTTGTTTCTATGTCTCTTGTTGTTTTCCAGCTTTCACACACATTCATAAGGGTTGATAGTACATTTGATTTGAATAGTCTAAGTTTTGTGTTTGTGCTGATGAGTTTTGATTTCTACAACTTTTCAAGGCTTCTGAAAGACATTGCTGCTTTAGCCATTCTGATTCTAATTTCTTTGCTTGTATCCCCTTCTCGATCAATGTGACTCCCAAGATAGATAAAGTGATCGATCTCTTCCACTTGAAAAAGGGCATTAAGTGGGCATAAAAGCACTGTTTGTGATTTACAAATGTAAATGTTGATGTGCGCTGCAACATCTGTGTCTTCCAGCCCAACATAAGCATATTATTTTTACCAGGTTGCCTTCCTTCGATCCCTACTTACTTAGTTGACTGGTTAGTCTGAAACTTGACAGAATGCCAGGAGGGGAAATACAAGCATTTTGATGAAACAGGCAACTGTCACTTTTCATCATCATCATCATCATTGAGTGCTATCTCCGCATCGAAGGTTGGCCACCATGGAGCGCCATTCCACTCTGTCACTTGCTTTGATGATGCAGATTGTCATAGGCTGACTTGTCCATCTTTTGATGTTACTCATCCATGTTAGTCTTGGTCTGCCTCTGCCTCTTTTACCTTGTATTTTCCCTTCCAATATTACTTTTATTAGGCTGTTGTGTCTTTTAACATGACCCAAAAATTTCATTTTTCTTGCTGTAATTGTGTTTAGTAGTTCTCTTTTCATTTTTACTTCTTTCCTTCCTCATTTATTTTCGTTTCTTTCCATTCAATTCTACCTATTCTTCTATGAATCCACATTTCAAAGGCTTCAATTTTCTGTTCCTGATGTCCATGTTTCTACACCATACAGGAATATTGAGAAGATGTAACATTTTGCTATTCTTATTTTTAGCTCTGGTGTTATTTGTTTTGATGTTAGTATATTTTTCAAGGCATTGAAATTACTTTTTGCCATACCTATTCTTTTATTGACATGGAAAACAAACCAGTAGAAGAGATCGATCACTTTATCTATCTTGGAAGTCACATTGATCGAGAAGGGGATACGAGCAAAGAAATTAGAATCAGAATAGCTAAAGCAGCAATGTCTTTCAGAAGCCTTGAAAAGTTGTGGAAATCAAAACTTATCAGCACAAACACAAAACTTAGGCTATTCAAATCAAATGTACTATCAACCCTTACGTATGTGTGTGAAAGCTGGAAAACAAGAGATATAGAAACAAAGTTGAACGCATTCGAAAATAAATGTCTAAGGAAAATACTTGGTATAGCGTGGAACGAATTCAAAACAAACGAGGAAATTAGAGAAATCGCCAATCAACCACTAATATCTTCAGTAATAAAGAAAAGACGATGGTCATACGTTGGACATGTGATGAGAAGAGATAATAATCGAATAGCAAAGCAAGCCCTCATATGGGAAACAACAGGTAAAAGAAAAAGAGGAAGACCCAGGGAGACACTGAGAAGAACATTGATGAGAGAGGCAAGAGCAGCAGGAATCGGCTCCCTCAATGAGATAGAACTGCTTGCACAGAACAGAGACAGATGGCGAGATTTGATAAAATATCTTTAAAAGAATTGAAAACTGCTAGAACAAAAAATTCATATAGGAGAAGGTGTATCTTGGTCTACGCCCTATGGGCCGGTTACGGCTCGAAAGGTTAATAGATAGATAGATTCTTTTATTTATTTCAGTTATACATTTTCCGTCGCTGGTTATAGTATGTCCTAGGTAGCTGTAGTTTTTATCATACTATAGTGGAAACAACTACACTTCAAGATATCCAAGTAGCTCATGCTCATGACAATTGCCTCCTCGATAAAGAAGGTAGCATATACCTTTCCTTGAGAAATGGTGCATAGGACGTTGATTCTTGGCGAATCTTAAACAAGTTCAAGAACAGCATGAGGCTTTTCCTCTTCTCATATGAGAACTTTAAGATGATTTTCATTGCCACTAAATTGGAATGTCCTCATAGCTGATCACAAGACACTCAGTAGAAGTTCATTCTCCATTTGTGCACACGTCTTTCCATAAGATGGTCATTGGAGCCAATGCATGTAATAAATTGCAGCATCTTCAATATTAGTTGCTTGCGTTGGACATGCCATATGGTATTCTGCAACTCACAGCGAACTCTTTGGGTTTCTGAGGACTCTGTATAAAGACCTCACTGACTCAAGTAATATTCTCTTCAGATACATACTCCTCTATTTGTAAAGACATTAGGTCTCCTCAACCTTTTTGCATCATTAGCAGATGGCCAGGAAACTAAGTAGTTCTTTTGAAAATGTGTACAAAACAGCCTTTGCATTGAATTCATCCTGCAAAATTCTATTAACACTATAAACATTGTCTCCACCTTCCTATTTTGTGCTATGGCTACAACAGTTCTTCTTCTTCTATCCTTCCTCTGCTGCCGTTGGCGTTGAGGGGAGAAACAATCTGCGATTCTTTGCTCTTCTGTTGGCCTCTTCTGATGTTATTCCTCCTAGTGACTCTAGTATTCCCTTTATCCATCTCTTTCTCGGTCTTCCTCTTAATCTGGCGTTTTCGTAGCGTTTATTTAAGGCTCTTTGAGTCATTGTTAGTTCTTTTTGTTTTCTCCATTATTTTGGCTCTGAGCACTATTGTGTGTTGTGCTACAACAGTGCATGCATGAATTACCAGTCACGTTAAATAAAAATGCAATTGTGATAGTTGTTCTTTTCATTCTAGTGTAGTACTTTATATTATTCCAATTCTTTACAAAATATTTGTTTTAATTTTGGAGTGTAGATTATGTGATAAAAGTGATTGAAAAAAGTGTTCCTAACGGATATATATTTTTAAAAGTTGTGTAAGTTGTTCTATTCAAGGAGGAGGATAAGATCAGATGAGCACTTTTTAAATGTAACCATCTAAAGATGTATAGTTAGACCGTAAAAGATCGCATATGACCTAGCACATGGAGGAAAACATTGCTGGGCTACAACTAACGTATGTTTTTAAGTTAAGCCATTAACTAACGACTGACTCAGCAGGTTGGTAAGGGATAAACTTTATATACTCACAGAAAATGGAGATAGATGACAAATATAAAGTAGTAACCATCAATATATGTGGAATAAAAAATAAAGAAGTTGAACTTATAGAAGAAATGACAAAAAGGAAAATTTTAAAACTACACCAAAGTAAAAGGGCAACAGAAAAAGAAAACACACAGGAACTACACAATAATATTCTCAAGAGTCGACAACACAAAAAGAGCAACACATGGAGTAGGCTTTATCATCGACCCAGAACACACAAAAAACATTCTATAAATAAAATACCACTCAGAAAGAATCATAACAACCAGACTACTAGAAGACGACCATAAAATAACTCACATACAAATTTATGCACCATGTAACAACAATGAAAAAGACAGCAGAGAATTCTATGACAAATTAAATGAAAATATTAACAAGATAAATGAAAGCAACGACAAATTAGTGATAGGAGATTTTAATGGAAGGCTTGGGAAATGCAACAATGAGAACAGAGATATCTTGGGACCCTTTGGTGATAAGACAGCTAAAATAAATGAAAATGCAAGCAGACTGCTGGAATTATGTACTCAAAATGATTTGTTTATCACCAACACACTCTTCAAACACAGAGATTCGCAATTATACACCTGGTACAAATGGAATGACACAACATGCAGAACCCAGATAGATTTTATACTAACAAGAAAACAGAACAAGAAAAGAGTAACCGACAGCAGAGCTATCCCTAATATCACAGACGACACGGATCACAAAATCGTTATGATTACACACAAACAACCAAAAACAAAGTGAATATACACAAACAAACAAATGAAGCAAAATGAACAGACAATAAAAATAAAACAATTAAAAGATCAAGAATCAAGGAAAACCCTAAAAGAAAAACTAACAGAGGAATTAAAGAAACTCCCTAAGGAAGTAAGCACAATATAAGAAGAGTGGAAACAGTTTAAGAAAACAGTAACCAACATCTCAAAAACAATATGTGGAATGAAGCTAAGTAATAAAGAAGGGAAAAAGAGCACCTTGTGGTGGAACAAAGCCATTAGAGAAGCAATTAAAGAAAAGAAGAAATTGTTTAAAAATTGGAGGGAGAATAAGAACCAAGAAAAATATGCCTTAGTTCGAAAAAGAGTTACAATTTTGAATATGCACCAAGAAATAAAGCACCGGGGATAGATAACATACCAATAGAAATAATAGCAGCAGGAAAAACAGGAGTGACAGGGCTGCAAAGAATATTCAATGCAGCATGGCACTAACAAAAAGCCCCAGAAGACTGGCAACAAGCAATCATCGTACCAATATTGAAAAAGAAAGGTAGCAAAAGAGGCTGCAATCAATATAGAGGTATATCTCTTCTCAGCCATGTAGGAAAGTTATACGCCAAAATTGTGGAAAAAAGGCTGAGACCGATAATAGAACTACAGTTAGCAATTCTCAAATGGGGTTCCGAAAAAAACAGAGGAGGTACTGACACTCTATTCACATTAAAACAGCTTGCAGAAAGAACGACATCACATTAAAACAGCTTGCAGAAAGAACGACAGAACACAATCAAAGTTTTTACATAGCTTTCATTGACCAGGAAAAAGCATTCAACAGAGTAAATACAGAACAACTGTGGGAAATACTAACAACATACAGAGTAAGTCAACATCTAACCAACCTAATTAAATGTTTCTTTATCATCAGCAATTTTCTATATCAATAGAGCTGCTTGCGCAGAACAGAGACAAATGGCGAGATCTGATAAAAAATATCTTTAAAAGAATTGAAAACTATCTATCTATCTATTGTCCTTTCAAGCCGAAGACGGCACATAGGGCAGAACCATAATCTCAAAAACAGAAACCTTGCATGCCAAAATGGCACATATTGCACAGATCACTGCTTCTAAAATCTATGGCTCTGTTTCCATAACAATAATTTTTACAATGACAGCTTGTCAAGCCATCGATCAACCTCCTTCGTCGCCTCTTATGACATGCCTGGAAGGTCACAGTGTCACTATTCTTTGAAAACTGCTAGAATAAAAATTCAGATAAGAGAAGGAGTATCTTGGTCTACACCCTATGGGCCGGCTACGGCTCGAAAGATCAATAGATATCAACAGCAGCTGCACAGTCAGAACAGCAGTAGACTACACAGAAATCCCAACAGATGACAGAATACACTTCAAAGTTAGATCAGATTTAAGACAGGGATGGGCACTATCCCCCCTGTTTATTATATACATGGACTATATATATATATATATATATATATAAGTTAGCCAACCCATCAGAGACAGAGGAGATCAATGAGCTTTTATTTGCAGATGATCAGGCACTAATACATGAAAAAAATAGAAGACCTACAGGAACACTTGTAAACAGTAAACTCAGCACAGGCACAAAATACAACATGAAAATCAACATCAGCAAAACAGAATTCATGAATGTTGCAAAAGAGAAACAGAACATCAACATAACTATAGAAGACAAACAACCAAAACAAGTAGAGGAATTCAAATACCTAGGAAGTTTAGTGACAAACGACAATTCACAAAGAGCAAAGATAGACTCAAGATGCATCAGAGCTTGTCAAATCATTGGATAGTTATCACCACTATTGTCCAACTGTAATGGGAGTGTAAGGAGGTGCAGATAATCATGGTGTGTTATGAGAAAGTGAGATGCACGAGATAATGTATGAGTAAGGGTCTCGCATGAAGATTGGAATAAGCGAGTCGGGGAGAGTGGTCAGGTGTTCAGAGTGACAGGTGAGTAGAGTTGAGATGCAGGTGGTTCTCAGGAATGTCAAGGGGATTGGTGGACATGAAGAGTAAGTAGAGTTAAGAAAGGGAAGTGATTCCACTGGCTGGGGGAATGACATAGGGAAATTCTATTGTTTGAAACATGAGATATTAAAGAGGCTGTGCGGATAGAAAATAGCAAGGCATGGCAGGCATATGAGATCTAAAGAAGTGGATGAAGTTTTCAGAGATTCATAGAGGCAGTAAGAGAGATCACCTGTAATCTAAGTTATTTGAGAAGTGGATCTATTTTAGTAGTGACAGGGCAAATGTCCACATTAGGTGGCCGTGTGTAGAACAACCAGACAGTAGACATTTCGCTTAAGGAGAAGTGAGTATAGTTTAAAGGAATGAGTGAGACTGGATCCTTAGTTTAGGAAGATGGATGTTCTGTAATCATACTGTGGAGTGACAGTGAACAGACTAGTAAAGGAAGTGTCTGTAATTATATGTTCCTTTATATGGATTTATGACGTGGACATTATGTTGGTTAAGTTCTTTACACTGTTCAGGGAATGTGGACAGAGATAATTGATTCAATGTGAGAGAGAGAGTCTTGAGATTAACTACGAATAGCTAGGAGGTAACTGGAACCTTCTTAGCATTGTTTTGATACCTGAGCGGTGATCCACATCGCTGGGAGGTTGTATTGAGAACCATTGTTTAATGGGCTATGTAAATAAAGTATTTCTATTCTTATGTACAAGAGACTTGTGTTCACACAAGTCAATTTTATGCAGACAAGTGTGATGTATTCTTACTCAACTGACGTAACAGAACAAAATACGAAGTACCAAGATTGACAGTTTACACTTAACGACAGAGCGCATTTAAGAAAGGAGTTGAGACAGTCACACATGGAAATAACTCTAGAGACAAAATGGGAACTCGGCCATATAATCTTCATCCCAATGTTGTGCTACCAATGCCAGTCCTGTACCCTAGTTGCAAGAACAATAAGAAAAATAACCTCTAAAGAGATTAAATGTGTTAGATGAATGACAGGAAACTGCCTGAGAGGCAAGATCAGAAATGAAGAACTGAGAAAAAAGCTACGAATAACCGCCATAGCATATGTAAAGAAACAACAAATAAAATGGTTTGGCCACGTGACAAGGCAGAGTGATCAAAAGACAACACAACGAGCCCTCAATAAACATTGCAAGAACACCAGACCCAAGGGTCGACCACGAAAAAGATGGACTGATGGAATATTAGAAGTACTATGAAACATAACAGTAGCAGAGGCAAACAGAAGATCAAAAGACCGCAAATTATATCTCCCCTCGACGCTGAAAGGCAAATGAAGGAAAGATTACAAAATGACAATGTGAACCTGTAAATATCTTTTTGCATCACTTGTACTATAGAATAAAAAAAATAATAAAGTGTAGTACACTTTACCTTTATTGAGTAAGGATGATGCTCTAAGGGAAATGGAGAAAAAGGTGGGGGAGAGTCACCTTCCATAATAACAAGTAACTGATCTGGTGAGTAAATTCTTTTATAGTGAATCTAGCAATTGAGGCTCACTAGCATTAGCACTTCTAGCACCACTTGATCTCTCTTTGGACAAAAATGAATCTGTCCAACATTTTTGCTTTTGCCTGCTTTTAAAATTTTTCCTATCATGTTCTAGTACAATATTGTCAAACATGATGATCCCCTCTCTCTCTCTCTCTGCGTTCAGGACTCAATTAGAGTAAGGATTCCAGACTCTCACATGAAGTCAGCTGTCAGGCTAAATGTGTTGATCGCCCCCACAGACAGAACATCACAATCAGAGTCTGTCAGATCCACTCCGACTGAACACCCGTTAATACGTTGCACTGTGTTCTGCGCCAGTGGCCCAGTGCATCCGATTTCAGCCAGCATTTTATTCGGGTTTGCTTTCCCTAGCCTTTGATTGTCCCCAATCTTCCTGCAAGGCAGCAGATTGTCTTTTCTGTAGGGGATTCTGCCCTTAGATGGTAGGCCCTCCCAGGTTTACGAGCACCATCTGCCCGAGTCACTAAAGGTGACTAACACAGACATGCAGACACAAAGATGTGAGATGTGACTAACACAGACACGCACGCACAAAGATGTGAGATGTGACTAACACAGACATGCACACACAAAGATATGAGATGTGACTAACACAGACATGCACGCACAAAGATGTGAGATGTGACTAACACAGACATGCACACAGCGATACGAGGCATGACTAACACTGACACACATCAAGATATATGAAACATGACTAACATAAACGTGTACATAAAGATATGATATATAACTGACATTGACATGCACACACAAAGATATGACACATGCCTTAGATAGACATGCACACAAAGATAAGAGATATGACTAACATAGATATGCACACACAATGATATGAGATGGGACTAACATAGCCATGCACACACAAGGACATGAGATGTGACAAACACAGACATGCACACACAAAGATATGACATATGACTAACACTGGTACACACTAAGATATGAGATATGACTAAACACAGACACACATAAAGATATGAGACATGATTAACACGAACACACCGAGATATGACTAACATGACACACACCAAGATATGAGCTATGGCCAGCACACACAAGCTAAGATATGAGCCATGGCTAGGACAGAAACACAGCAAGATATGAGCCATGGCTTCACCAAAAAAACACAAAAACTGAACCATGTCTAGCACAGAAACACATTAAAGTGCCCAAATGCTTGGGCTTGTTGTAGTCGGCAGACTCTTCTGAACGTGAGAATCACAGGTTTCGTTAAACAGTTGTCAGGAGATTTGAGAGTGCAGTCTGACCCATAGAACGTTCTCTTGCATGTATAGATTCCCGATCGACTGTTGACAGGTGTCGTTGAAACAGTTGTCCGTACATTTGAGAGTACATATGATGTTACAGCCATCAGAACACATCTGTTCGCACTGTAGCCCAAAATTACCATCGGGACAAGTGTCATTACAGGTATAGCCAAGATGTTTACATTGTAGGCATTTTCCAGATTTTTCCTCAAATAAAGGACAGCCACTGAGACAAGACCCGGAACAGTCGTGTCCACAGATCCCATGTGAACAGTTGCCGTGACAAGTACCGATGATGACATTAACAAGAAAACGAGTTCTTAAAGGTTATTGGTTATGGAAGGCCTCGGTATCACATCAAACGAATTAAAATCCATAATTGCTCAACCGCCCATGCCAGTGGAATCATCCGAATTACCAACTCATCTCCCAAACAAAGAAAGGTAACTGTAGTCCCCATCGTAGCAGTCTCAGCACACGCCAAAAGACATAAGGCGAAACCGCGCAGAAAGTGAACACAGCCAACTGTTCCCTGTCATACGATATCATCATTCATCGTAAACAAGCGGGATATCGAAGCAGGATCAAAACGGATGAGACACACAGCTCACGGTGTGCCCAGAGCACTTAACTCAGTAGCTCCTGCAACAAGCCGGACTTGGAATATGAGGAAAATGCAAGAAGGAACACTTTTCAGACAATGATGATCCAGTTTACAGTTAACATTGGGATGCCACCTTTCTACACAGCTCTGTGTCTTATCCCAAAATAGTTCCCTGATGTATCATGTGGGAATTCTGCTACAGTTTTTCTCCTCTACTTGAAGACAGTTTCAAAGCCATTTCTTGCTGCTGCTCTACATGGACGTCCTGCAGCTCTTATGTGGTCTTTCACCAACTCCTCAAATTCATTCTCTAGCCCCATGGACTTTCTATGTGACATAATACCTTGTTATGGCACTTCTGCTAGCTCAGACCACTAAAAGCCTCTGGCTAGTACAGAGGCCAAACAGAGTTTATTTTTGGCAGATTACATCGTCATCTTGTAAACAAACTTTGCCCCACGCTTTGTCCTGAGCAGTTGGCAGTCTCTCCTAAATCTCCCTTAGGGTTAGCTCTGTCCCATCAGTCACCTCAAACCACTGTTTGAAAATGGCCTTGTACAGAAAGAGATAGAGAAAGAACTTTACCAATGTCAAATTCCACATTCAATTTTTTTTCCAATCCTGAATGGTGTGCAGGGTTACTGTACACTATCTATCTATTGACCTTTCCAGCCATAGCCAGCCCCTTATGGCATAGACCCAGATATTCTTTCTCTTATCTAAATTTTTATTCTAGTAGTTTTCAATCCTTGTAAAGATCTTTTATCAAATCTTGCCATTTGTCTCTATTCTGTACAAGCAACTCTATCTCATTGAGGGAGCCAATTCCTGCTACTTTTGCCTCTCTGATCAATGTTCTAAGTGACTCTGGGTTGGCCTCTTTTCCTCTCACCTGTTGTTTCCTACATGAGGGCTTGCTTTGATATTCAGTTATTATCTCTCATCACATGTCCTTGATTACTAATTTCCGTGATCTCTAATTTCCTCGTTTGTTTTGAATTCGTTCCATGCTATACCAAGTATTTTCCTTAGACATTTATTTTCGAATGTGTTCAACTTTGTTTCTATGTCTCTTGTTTTCCAGCTCTTACATGGATACATGTACGGGTTGATAGTACATTTGATTTGAATAGTCTAAGTTTTGTGTTTGTGCTGATGAGTTTTGATTTCCACAACTTTTCAAGGCTTCTGAAAGACATTGCTGCTTCAGCTATTCTGATTCTAATTTCTTTACATGTATCCCCTTCCCGATCCATGTGACTTCCAAGATAGATAAAGTGATCGCTCTCTTTTACTGGTTTGTTTTCCATGTATATTCTGTCATCTGTCAGGATTAATTTGTACACTAGATGGGTCTAATTTACTTTCCTCCAAGTATTTCTTCAATGGCTAAAGGCAGAAAATACTCAATCCACTTAATGAAGAACTGCCTAATACTAAGAATGATTTTGTGTACATTGTTCTGAAAAAAAAAACTTTGGGTTTTCTGAATGCACTATGGTGCAGTTTTCATCTTGAGGTTCCCACCAGCTTGCCACAGAGAAGGAAAGCTGACCCATCTTTCATAGTCTTGTGTCATGGTAAGGCCCTTCTTTTCCATTGTGCTTTCCCTTTGCCATTTTATTCCAAAAGAGGTCTGTCTCATCACAATGGAAACATGTTAAGAATAAAACCGCCCCAGTTTTAAACTCAATCACATTTTTTTTACAGCATGCTCACTCATGTCTAATTACAGTAGGAGTGAGTGCCTGTTGTCTTTTTAAAATCATAATACCACTCCTTAGTAAAAGTAAAGTACCCCCGTCACGCCAAGTGGCGTATAGGGAAATATGGTGTTAGTGACTCTATATTTTACAGACCTTCAGCACATGATTTTTGGGGTAATGTGGTCGGTATTACGCCCGTGCTGCTTTACTTTCCCAGAAAAAAATCCGGTACCCATTTAAGGCTGGGTGAACCCGGAAGCCGTCGGTTGGGATCGAACCCTACCCCTTGTCATTTGTAGTCCAATTCACTAACCACTGAGCTATCGCGGCTCCACATACCACTCCTTACTAACCTTAAATTCTTCTGCAATCAACTCACTAGTATCTCAATTAATGTCACTCTACAGATATCTAGACTTCTCCCAAATAATATCTCAGCATATTGGGAGGTAAAGAATAGTGACAATGTGACCTTCCAGGCATGTCGTAAGAGGCGACTAAGGAGGTTGATCAATGGCTTGACAAGCTGTCATTGTAAAAAGTATTGTTATGGCAACAGCGCCATAGAGCAGTGATCTCTGCAATATGTGCCATTTTGGCACGCAAAATTTATGTTTTTGAGATTGTGGTTCTGCCCTATGTGCCGTCTTCGGCTCGAAAGGACAATAGAGATGATAGATATTATTTACCAGCCAACTGATTTTCATTTATTCAAACAAAAGTTATTCTATTTCTCCCACCTCTATATAGGTAAAGGATTTTACCATTTAATGGTTTCCTTGCTCTTTGGTAAGGTTAATGTAGCCAACTTAGTCATTTGATATTCAACAACCAGCTCTTATAGATGTGTACCACATTCTCTTTTAGTGATATATTTCTTTTCCAAACCAACCATGCTCATTAGATTCTTTTTGTAAGGCTTTTCAGTACTGATAACTTTCTTTGGTACCATTAAGAATGTGTAATTTTGAAGGTAAAATAATGGAGAACCATAAAAAAAAAGATACAATACAAATACACCTAGAAACTACACAATAAATTTGGTAGATATCTACTGAAAAAAAGTCACAGGAGAACTGACTACATTTTTTAATGTGAGTGGCAACATTTGTTTCAGTCAATTTTTGTTTCAGATTCAAACCAGAATTCTATATAACTCTTGTGGCTGAGTTTCAAGATGTTTGAGCAAACTGTTCAACTTTTGAGGGTCCACTGTATGTATACACTGTTTATAAAATTTTAAGTGAGCACATTGACATACCCTACTCTACGTATAATAGTTGAACAAAGTTTAGAACTAAAATCCCCACTTTATATTGGATTCATAGATTACGAAAAGGCATTTGATAGTTTAGACAGAAGAATACTTTGGAAGTTGCTGAGTCATTACGGAATCCCCATAAAGTTTATTAACCTGATAAAAACAATGTATGAAGGAACAAAATGTAGTGTGGTGCATGAAGGACAGCTTATAGAAGCATTTGAAATAAGAACAGGAGTAAGGCAAGGATGCCTTCTGTCCCCATTTCTCTTTCTACTGGCCATAGATTGGATTATGAAAATAACTCAACACAACAGAAATGGGATCCAGTGGTCACTGGCCAAACAACTTGATGATTTAGACTTTGCTGATGACATAGCTCTCCTATCACACAGCCATCAACAGATGCAGGATAAAATGAGTATATTAGATGAGAGATCACAACAGCTAGGACTAAAGATTAATAGAGATAAGACCAACATTATGAGAATTAATGCAGTTGGCAATAACCAAATAAAACTAGGAGAAATACCTCTACTAGACGTACAATCTTACATATATCTGGGCAGTAATATAGATAAAGAGGGAGGAACAGAAAATGATACCAAAATAAGGATATCAAAAGCAAGAGGAGCTTTCATTGCACTGGGAAACATATGGAAATCCAAAGAAATTAGGTTAAATACAAAAATAAAAATTTCAACTCAAATGTTAAGTCGGTCCTATTATATGGCTGTGAAACATGGAGAATAACAAAATTGACAATCACGAAGGTACAGACTTTCATTAATGGATGCTTATGCAGAATAAAAGGATGGAAATGGCAGGACAGTCACTAACATAGAATTATGGAAATGTACCAGTCAAATACCAGTGGATAAAGAGATACAGCGAAGACAATGGCGATGGATAGGGGACACACTACGGAAGCCAACTGAGAGTATTACACAACAGGCCCTTTCTTGGAATCCCCAGGGGAAAAGACAAAGAGGAAGACCAAGGAATTCTTGGAGAAGACAGATCGAAGCAGAGATGAAGATGATGGGGAAGACATGGAATGATCTTAAAAGAATTGCAAAAAACAGAACGACTTGGAAAGTGTTTGTTGAAGACCTATGCTCCACAGGGAGCTAAAAGGTAGAAGAAGAAGACATTGCCATACCACTACTGACTCTCATATATATATATATATAATTAGATATAGTAAGTATCAACTTAACTAGTTAATCTAATAGTATGTTTCTGTGAAAAAGTAAAGAGAAAAGTAAGTAAACAAATAGTGTGGTAACATTTACTACATCATTAATTTTTTAATAACATTTCAATATGCTGTGAACAATTTAATGTTATCTAATACAAACATCTCAAAGACAACACTATCTAGTAATGTAGCTTTCACATCCCAAGAAGAGCAAACAACGATCTTTCAAATGAATAGGTCATAACTATGTCTTTTACAGTAATTGTATTTTTATTGCCTATTATGAAGACAACAATTTTTATTGTCTATTATGAAGACAACATAAGTACAGAAAGCTAAAACTTTTAGATCTCAAATGTTTACTTTTGTCCCGTGGACAACGTTTCAAAAATGCAAACAAATTAAATTATTATTATTACCCATATTACCTTTACTGCTATTCCAAAAAAATGAGAAAGATATCAAAAACCAATTTTTGGTTTTAGAAATAAAGAGTTCCTCAGTGTTATGTGGCGCCAGTCTTGATATATGGACATGATGTGAACCATGGAAAATTGACAACAGATACAAAATTATTGGAGACCACAGAAATGTTTTACAGAAGAATGCTGAAAATACCATTGACAATTAAAAGGGCAATGAGAACGTTCTAAATGAGGCAAAAGGAAAGACAGCTAATTTCCTACACTGGGATAAAACAGTTCTAAATATGTTGGCCATGTAATGAGAAGTGAACAGTTGAAATAATATATTGTGACAACTGGAAAAAATTGAGAAGAAAAAGGAAACAGAGAAAAGAGATGACACTTTAAGAGAATGGTTTTGTAAGAAGTCAACAAGACTTCATCATGTGATCACCTATGCCAGCAGGCATGGTACTTGATGATGATTATGATTAACTTTGCTGTCTTTCTTTCTCGTATAATGCCACAACTAATGAATGAACCTCTTCCTCATCTGCACTTAAAAGGATGCTAAGTGGGTGTATATGATTTATGTTTGGACTTGCAAAAAATCTGTGATATTTGATTGTACCTTCCAGTCCAACACATCCAATCCAACTTCAGCATGGCATTTTTGAGTACAGGTTACCTTCCGTCTTGATTTGTACTCACTTGGCAGGTAAATTGGTTAGTCTGTTCCTTGGGGCATGATAAATGAAAGAGGTGATGGGGGAGTGGGATAGTTCTGGTTCACCAATCCTGGTGCAAGCAGTCAGCTATGTATCACTGGCCACTTTCAACCCTGACGCTGAGGCACACCTTTCATCCTTCCCCATTAGTGTCCTTAACTGTTGTTACAATTTGAAGAGCAGAAATATTCTTGTCAACACAGAGAGACAAACTTGTTCTCTTGATGCTATTGACTGAGCTGAAATCCATAGGAATGGTTCAATATAAAATTATAAAGATAAAGTTAGAAATCGATATTATTTCTGCTCTAAAAGGTCACACACAAAAAAGAGAAAAAATGTATATACATTTATTAACAAAAACTGCTCAGCCTGTCTATATTGATTCTACTGTTAGATTTTGAACATTTTCCTCAAAAATTGTATGCAGTATTTCACTCAATTCACTGTACTAGAGGCCACATTATATTATTATAATAAATTATTATATTTAAAGTGAGTGAGGGGTTAGTGCTGTTATTCCTAAATGTACATTCCCCAACTCACTCATCACAGAGTCAAATACCCATTTCTGAATCATGTTGTGATTCATTGTGTAACAATTTTTTTTTCCAGCTGGGACATAGAAGGTAAGTTAGGTAGGTGTGATCAAACTTAAAAAACCACGTTTACTACTTACATCACTTCACTTACAATACAATAATAGTATAAATTTATAATAAATATATATATATATTATATATATATATATACTTTTTATTATGTTAGCCGTGCCACAAGCCAGTGTTACAGTGTGTAGGCCTATCATCAGGTACTGTATTTTTATGTAGTACTGGCGCTCCTGTTGACAACGGTGTTTAATAGACGAGACCTACTGACTTAGTAGTTAGTGACGCTATCATAGAACATATTATAATAATAATATAATATATATTATATATGCCGCGTGTAAAAATATCATATATCATGTATATATGTGTAGGCATGATAAATGATACAGCAAGCAATTACTCAATTGCAACAGAACAGACTTGGTAGAGACACCTTAAAGTAAAGAAAACGTGAAGTCGCAATACTAACACTTAACTGAGCCTGCTATAATAACTACTAGTAATAATGTAATAATATATGTAAGTTAACAAACAACTCAAAAACTTCAAAAACAACAGTAACACTAACACTACTAACAGTAGTAACAGACACGTGTGTATGTTAATAATGTACACAACAGTCTCTAGAGTCAATCTCAACAACTCTTGACAATAGCAGACATCTGAGATAGATGTTAAATTTATAGTTATAAAATTATATTGCTTTAACTTATTTAATATTACTATTATCATCATCATCATCATTGAGTGCCGTCTCCACATCGAAGGTTGGCTACTATCATGGAGCGCCATTCCACTCTGTCTCACTGTCTCTTGCTTTGATGGTGCAGATTGATTACTATTATCAATATAGTATATTTATAAACTTATTTAGTTATTCCGTTAATTTTATAAGTAACAAGTGACCAGCTTGAATTATATTAATGGATTCAGTTAGTACTATGTTAACTAAACTAATCATACACTGACTAGTTTATGCAATCAATGCTCAGTTTGGTTATAATAGAACACCGGCACACGAAAAACAGCATATGGTTTATCAAGGGCTGGTTATTTATTCGCAGCGCTGCCAGATGACAATGTTGATTTTAAGCCAAATATTCAAGAAGACAAGCCAAATATATTTTGAGTTAATGAATTATTTGCAGGTCATCATCATTGCACTCCAAACATGTCCATAGGTGCTCAGATCCCCTCCTGAGTCCTGAGCAAGTATCGCAGTGGCCAGCGACTGACGACTCCAGTTCTACGTTGGCTGATTAGTCTTCTTACACGCCCACTGTTTTTTTCGTTTCTGACTGTGCCCATCTTAACTCCCATCTCTCTCATCCGAAGGAGTGACGTGGAATCGTGGTTGTCGAAGTCCTGAGTTCTTCCCACTTTTTGGAGGGCATTGATGATGTCCGCCCGATCCTTTGGTCGACCCCCCTCAACAATATCGCAACTAGCCAACCTGTCCGCTATTTCATTTCCCCGTACTCCCGCAAGTCTTCGGACGTAGATAAAGGTGACCTTACGTATTTTTTTTGACTTCTGCAATGATTCCATTCATTGCATACTTACTGGAACCCGCCTCCACTTTTCTTATCATGCTCATCGAATCACTCAGCAAACAGGGTGAGTGTAGTCTTGCCAGATGAATGCCTTGGTCACTGCCATCACCTCCATCGTCATGCTAACTCGTTGTCATAAACGTATGCACCACTGTCTTCCTAGACTACTCTGCCCGTCGAGCGTGCTGTAAATGCCCATGCACTCCTTTGGTGTCGTATTACAGATCCATCTGTATAGATGACTGCATCTTTCTCATCGGTGTTATCCCAGATGAGACCGTTGACCTCGCAACTGACCACGACTGAGTTTTCTTCCCTAAAGTTCCTGTCGAGTGTGACAATACACGAGAATGTCCCAACTGAATGACGTAGGCATCTGTATCCACTTCTCGTCAGCGTTGATAGTAAGCCTACAGACCTGTTTCGGGACATCTTCTGCTCGGCCAATCATGATTTGCCTCTTTTCAGCCTGACACCGTTTCCTGTGTTGAGCTCATGATGCAACGGATTCTTTTTATCTGCACTTATCTTCAGGTATGCACGTGCCCTCCAGATATTGATTCTGTCATCCATGGTTGGAAAGTCAAGAAGACACCTCATTACTACACAGGGAGTGTTCCTCGTGCACCCAAGATAATGAACATCGCTTCATGCTGTATTTTCTCCCGCCTGTCATTATGCGTCATACTTCTTTTTCTTTCCTTCCTTATTTGCCTCTCAGCGTCGAGGGGAGATATAATTTGAGGTCTTTTGCTCTTCTGTTCGCCTCTGCTGTTATTATGTTTACTAGTGCTTCTAATATTCTATCCATCCATCTTTTTCGTGGTCGACCATTGCGTCTGGTATTCTCACAACGTTTTCTGAAGGTTCGTTGTGTTGTGTTTTGATCTTTCTGCCTTGTCACGTGGCCAAACCATTGTATATGTTGTTTCTTTATATATATTCTATAGTGGGGGCTATTCTTAGCTTTTTTCTCTGTTCTTCATTTCTGATCATATCTCTCAGACTGTTTCCAGTCATTCATCTAACACATTTCATCTCAGTAGAAGTTATTTTTCTTATTGTTCTTGCATCTAGGGTCCAGATCTGGCATTGGTAGCACAACGTTGGGATGAAGATTGTATTGTATAATGCTAGTTTTACCTCTAAAGTTATTTCCTTGTTGGACAATAGTGGTGATAACTATCCAATGATTTGACAAGCTTTGTTGCATCTTGATTCTATCTCTTCTATGTTTGAGAATCATCGTTTGTCACTAAACTTCCTAGGTATTTGAATTCCTCTACTTGTTTTAGTTGCGTCATACTGACAGTAAGAATTGCCAGGGCATACTCGATTGGTGTGAGGACTAGTCCCAGGAACAGAAAGGTAAGTAACCTCTGCTCGATGTTGGCAGCTGCCATTGACCTTCAAGGCGGCTAACCTTTTGCGGGATTTTGTTATCACATGATCGACGTGGTTCCGAAAACACAGGCTGCGATCAAACTTAACTCTGATGTATGTCATTAACCTGTCCCTGGTCACCTCATTAGCTACCATTCGTACCACCGGTGTTACTGTGTTAGCGATATGATTTTTAAGTGTGAATCATACAACTGATGCTTTATTAGGATTAACCAAGGCACCTGATACTCCACACCAGGAAGAGATACGATCGAGCTCGTTTTACATTGTGGAGGCGATTCCCCGTCTGTCTCTCCCTGTCGGTATACCAGAATATCATCAGCAAAAGTCATAGTACTTCCCTTCCCATCCAGCTGTTCTTCCGTGATCGTTATTGTGTACGCGTTAAATAGAACTTGTGACAATGGTGAGCCTTGTGGTAGCCCTGGACAAATGGTTGTTGGCTCGGAAGACCAACTTCCATATCTGAGTATCACCTTCATCTGTAACAGTGCTGCAACGACCCATCTAATGAGGAAGGGGCGCACCGCCAGTTTGAGGAGCATATGCATGAGGTATTCAAATGGTATTTTGTTGTATGCATCCTCCAGATCTATAGCAGCAGCACATGTCCCCTCTCGTCTGTGGAAACCTTCGAATGGTAAAGACTGCCGCATTGAACCATGTCTCTTTGTTATATCTATAACCTCCGAGTGTGGATGGGAATGCGCGTATCTGTTCAAGGTGACAGGTGAGTACACCATCAACTATTTTCTCCAGTAGCTTGCCCGCAGTGTTCTGCATCGTGATGATTTTGTAGGCATTGATCTGAGAGAGGTCCTTGTTTGGCTTCGGTAGCGATATGTAAGTAGCTGTGTAGCCACTCCTCTTTAATCTGACCACTCTGAATGCTGGCATTAAACTCATTGGCCAGTTTTTTCAAGTCGTCGTCAGCTAAATTGCCTTTGCCGTCGTGCCGAACACCATCTGGATCAGGAGCAGTGTTATGTGATCTTTGGTATTGGTTGTGATCGTGAGATATTCTCGCAGCACTACATCCTCAAATAATTCTGAGAGTGACCCACGTAGCCTCATTCTGACAGCCTCATTTCTTTGGTCAGTCTGCTCAATGTAGCGGGCAAGCAGGGCCTTCCCTTTGTTCTCATCAGATTTGTGCCATATCCGGCCTGTGCTCTGGATGTCTGGCATGCTTCTGTGTCGTGTTGTGCCATTCATGCTATGATAAAGGCGACAGAATGTAGCTAGCCTTTTTTCTGAGCACACTTTTTTTTTTTTACAGAAATCATCCCACTTGGCATCCTTAGCCTGCTTAGCACAATTTAAAGTGCATAATTTTTTGGTCGACCTCTTCTTTCAGACGCTTCAAGAGCTCAGGTTGTATTCTCCAATTCCTTCTGGCTTTCTGCATGTCTTGGCCGTCTGTCTCTTGTTCCGCCAAGCTTCCTCAACTTCTGCGTTCCTCCAGTTTGGCTGCGTCCATCTCTCCTGCCTCCTGCGAGGGGTGGCATTAAAGTCTCTGCAGAAAATATCGTTCTCCTCCTCGAATGTGACGAGATTCTGCCATTGTTGTGTGTCCACCTTCACATTACAGGCGTACACAACCACGAAAGGAACTGGGATCTGCACTCTAATTGCATGTACATGCAATTCTGCATTGTCCCACGCAGACAAATCAACCTCAGCTACCACCATGTTATTTCGCACAAGGATGGCCTGTCCAAGGTGTCTTCTATTGTAGAAACAATGAAATCCAGGGGCACTAACTGTCCTATCACTAAGAAGTGTTTCTTGCAAAATCATTATATAGGTGCCTCACAGTAGCTTATCAAAAATGGGACGTCGTTAATTTATAGATGTATAGTTCCAGCATGCAACGCGCACATACTTTAGGCCTAGTCTCTCATACTTCGACAATTTCATACTACCACGCTTACCTTTTCTAGTTTTCCTCTCTCATTGGTGTCTTTTTGGGCTTCATCTGAATACTACTATCGTCATGATTGATTTGGCCTCTGAACATCGATGCTGTGGATGGTCTGGACTCAGGTGTACTCACTTAGTCGCACGGTCCAGAACCCGTTTCCACGTTATAAACTTGCCAACCCCAGTTAGTTAGCTCTACGGCACGTGGAGGCAGCGTGAGTTTTTGATTGTCGTCGTTTAGAAGCTCACAGAAATGAAATTATGCTTCGTTGACAACGGACTGGTGAAAACACCGCCATCTTGGACGCACAAGAAAGTGCGTTCCGCCAAATATATTTGCCATACATCACATGAGTTGTTCCTTCCTATCATATTCACTGGAACACAAGAAAGTTGCATGCATGTGCAGTATAAACTTTGTCACTTTTAAAGTAAACACTGAAGTGTATTTGGTAATAATTCAACACGAATTGTCATAATAGTACCGCAATCAAATTAAGTAGCATTTTATTCCTAGCTTATCTTCTTTTCTCTTTTCACTGATACCTAAAAGGTGTCGTGGTTTATACAATTTGTCGTTCTTGAGCTGCTCGAATTGTCTGAATTAGTGATTTTCCTTTGTTGTTACATGTCTCTGTCACTGCATCTATCCATCTTCTTCTGGGTCTTCCTCTTGGTCTTTTTCCATGCATTCTCGAGAAGAACGCCCTTGATGGTGATTGGTGAGGATTCATTCTGACCAGGTGACCAAACCATTTAAGTTGTTGTTCTATATATTCTTGGCAGGGTTTTGTTCCTACTATTTTTCTTATGGTTTCATTTGGTATTCTATCTCTTCTTGTGTTGTTTGTTACTTTTCTCAAGCAACGCATCTCACATGTATTGATCTTTCTTAAATGTGATTTAGAAAGGGTCCATGTTTGACTTTCATAGCATAAAGTTGGTATGAAGATGCTATTTATCATTTGTTGTTTAGCTGGCATAGAAATGTTTGGATGTCTTGGCAATGGTGAAAGCTGGTATGTGACAGCATTTGCTTTTTGTATTCTCATGTCAATTTCTCTGTCTAGTTTTAATGTAATTGACGCCAGAGAGAATAAACCGCAACCACTGCTGACTGTTATAATACAAGTAAGAGCAAAATTGACCAGCTCTTTGAATAAATAATGTTGAATCAAACAAGTCCATCAGTACACTAGTTTAGTTTAGTTTAGTCGAGTTATTATCTTCATTACACAACTGACAGCTTCATTGTGCTCAGATCCCCTTCTCAGGACGTTCCACAATATGAAGCATGTCCGGTGCACACTGGCGAAAGCATTGAAGATGGCTTCATCTCAAATGCACGGACCCCGTAGTACCGGCGAAGGCCTTGTCCCTAAAATTGCAAAATATCCTTAGTCGCCTCTTACACATGCTTGGCAGGCGACAGTGGTTATATTCTTTTCTCCTCTCTCAATGTCATTACCCCCGAAATCCACAAAAGCGATATGCACAAACAAACGTTCGACAGAAACTGTACACTATTTCAGTATCTGTTGGAAGTCAATCTTTCTAATGTATAAAGATAGGCCCTATTTCTTTCCAACCAACCAAATTATTTTGATGTAATGTTTCTCGACAGCGTCAGTTTTTCTGCTGGGTGTAAAAATGATAAATCTGAATACATGGTTATTTAAGCTATATTTTAAATGTTATAGGACTCAATTTTCAGAGAAGTCTAGTACAAATAATTCGACTGGGAGTTTCTTCGAGCAAAGGTCTATCTTGTTTTCAATTTTAATTTCAAGAAAAGTTGTGATTTTGGAGGATTGTTTTAAAATTCAGTAGCACATTTGACAGCAAAATCAGTTTTGTGACTATTTTATAATGACTATTTGCTTTACATAGTCTATTCTGATAACTTATGAAAATATTGTATTACAAGTATATCACATTTCAGTGTGTGTGTAATATGTATATATATATATATATATATATATATATATATATATATATATACTAAATATGTTTGCAGGACATGTATCTTCTCGATAGCAACATACTAAAGTGAATCATAGACAATCTCTCAATCAACAAGGAAGAAAATTGATTCATTCGAAACAAAATGCTATAGAAAAATCCTTAAAATACGTTGGATAATGAAAAAAGAGTAATGAAGACATACTAAAAGATTTAAACATTAAGAAGAACTGACTTATAAACGCAATTCTGCAGAGAAAATGTAAACACTATGGCCACGTTTAAAAAAAACTGCAGGAAAGAACAATAATAGAAGGCATAGTTTCTGAGCGACATATCTTGGCAGACCAAGAAGAAGGCGGTTGCAAGACATTAAACAGACTTTGACATGACAACAGAAGAATTTTGAGATCTGGCTAGAGACAGATTCTTTCAGACGAGCTGTGGTGAATGCAAAGGATATGTGACCTGATGATGATGATGATGAGGCCTATATAAGAGTATGCATTAATATATATTACAATATAAAGATTAATATTTAGTTCAATATGATTGTATATATACCTCAATGTGTTACCCAGACAATACGGTATTGTAATTTGTTTAGGAAAAAAGATGGTCAATTAGTACGTATATGATGGGCCATGCCTACAATATTATAATATAACACGTTACGGCTCGGCAGTTGTAACCTTAATTCATTTTTAGCGTTAAAATTAACCAGACCTCTTTTGCATTAAGATATTTATATATAAGTAAGTAAACTAAAAAGGTGAATGCAGCTTTTTTTTTACATTTTACTAATATTTCTAAACTTACAAAAATTGCCAAATCAGAGGGCACAAATAAAGGTTCGTGTCAGCAAGATTTGAAAAAAAAAAAAAAAAAAGAGCCAATTTTCTTAAATCTTAACAAAATAATCCAAACTGGCAACCCTCCCATTTTTAGCCAACGATAAAACTGGATGATGCAACATGTGAGAGAAGGTGAAAATTGAAAAAAAAAAGAAAAGGAAAAAAAAGGTAAGTTAAAAGCTTAACGTGATTAGTAGACGACACAGATTTGAACGACGTTTCGGCTCAATAGGCCTTCAGCAGGAACAAACAAAAAAACACGCACACACAGATATGTAAGTAAATAAAACTGATCCTACATAGTTAACTAGTAGCGAAACATCCAAAACAAAAATAATCAAAATTGGTTAAAGAAAAGAAAAATGACTTCTCTGTGTCGTGGACCGTGGTCAGAATGGAAAAGGAATGGTAACACGAGTTTGGCTGTAATTATACCCTCAGGTCAGGTGAAAGGTTATAAAAATACACGAATGGGGGGAACGCTGTCTAGGTTACCTCGACTGCAAAGACACTGACAATGTCTGAAAGTATCTAAGAGCCCATAAATACATGTATACACACACACACACAGATGCGTGTATACATATATACACGTACAAACAGACATGCACATACCTATACATATCAACACACACACATACATATATATGCATACCAACAAGCACACATATACATGTATATACATATATATATATATATATATGCCAATGCCCATACATATGAACACATACATGCATGTGCACATCCATACGGGGATAATCATATATGTGCAGAAATGTGCGCATAACGTACACATAGCCAGGGGAGTTCACACTCGCCTTAACCCCTTAGTAGTACAATACCGCTGCTACTTAATGTTTGTATTCCGTCCTAAGTGTTTACTCTAGTATATATATTTTAGTTTAGACCGTTTACTAGACTGCCATTATTTTATCACCTTTAGTATCAGTATGTTCGCCATCATCTACGTTGTTATTATTGCTGTGATCCCTATCATCACTCAGACCACATTTCAATTTCAGGTCTTCCACACTAGCTCGTGTTCCCCCAGTCCCTTCCCCTGCTCTTCACTCCGACAGCATACCCACACTTAAAAAGTTCTCTAATTCCATCCGTCGTGGTACTCTATCAGCCTTCCAGTATTTACCAACGGACATCTCTTCTATATCCACTGAACTCGCCTTTACTACTTACAAGCTCACTAGATTCAGTTGCCACTTTAATTTTCTCCAAAATTGTATACGATTGTAGATTCTACCCCATGGATTCCGGTCTAAGTTCACTCACTTTGTCCACCAGCCTAACCCTAGTGAAATTAGGCGATTTGATAGTATTGAAAGACGCCTTGGTTTTCATCGTATGAGGCTCGTTCTAGCCAACCACACCAGACAAGTCTCACACCTGCGCACTCAGCGTCTCCAACTGGTAGCAAGACTCAGGTGTTTAATGACCGGCACAGTCCATTTTATCCGGCAGATCATCCACGACTTCAATAGGCAACTCTATACTTTTATATCCTCACCGCACAAGAGGAAGATCTCTAACCTCCGCCCCGCCCTACCCTCCCCTACACCCGCCACGTCGTCCCCCGACTCTTTAGTTGTTTACATATCCCCGACCCCCATCTCTCACATAATGAGTGGTCTGTTCTCTCTAAAGGTTTAATATTTATCCCCCGTCGTCTTTCTAGTGACCATTACAATCTTTATAAGGATATCCATGATTTCCAAAGGCGTATACGTTTAAAGTTCCGTCTATCGGGTACAACTGCTACTTCCTCCTCACCCACCCCTGTAGATGAGTTTTCTCGCTTCCACTCCCCGTAAATAGAATTGGACCCCACCACCCGGCGCATCACAGACCTTGGATCTCTACATAAATGTCACCTCTCGTGAGATACAACAACTGTGCCCTATAAAAAAATCACCGTTCTAATTTATCTCCCTCTGAGATTCGGGCCCTCTCTAATCTCCGCCGCTGGGAGGACATTGTCATCAAACCGGCAGATAAGGGGGCAGCCGTTGTAGTTTGGCGTAAAGACTTATACATTTCAGAGGGCAACAAACAGTTATTCAATACCACGTTTTATAAACCCCGCCCTGACGACGCCACTGTCCTCCACAAAAAGCAGGTCCAATCTACCAAGATGGGCCCCATCTATGCTTGCCTATTTATGGGTTACCTTGAGCACTAAATTCTCAATTCATATCAAGGTCCCCTTCCCATCAGATACCTCCGGTACAGTGATGACTGCTTCGGACTTACAGATCTACCTGAGAATGACCTCTCCAGGTTTATCAACTACATTGGTAACTATCTACGTTCCTAGATCTTATTGTTTCTTTGGGTACTTCTCGCCTCCACACCTCGGTTTTCTATAAACCCACAGACGCCCATTGTTATCTTCTCTATACTTCATCACATTCACCTTCTTGTCGTGATTCAATTCCGTTCTCACAGTTATTGCGTCTCCGTCGCATCTGCCAGGATGACCAAGATTTCCTCCTACAGGCTCATCTCATGTTAGGTTTCTTCAGCCTCCGGCTTTATCCAGACTCGATCCTACAGTCTGCCCTCAAGCGGGTCCTCCTTATCTCCCGTCCCGAGGCACTCACTCCTTCCAACCGCCCTCCCCCACCCTTCTAAGAGAACTATACTCACCTTCACATATCATCCTCACAACTTAGCTGCTGTGAAGATACTCAACCGCTACCGTTCCATTCTCCTCTCTGATCCCACTACCCGTCTACTTTTTAATGATCCCCCGATGATCGCCTTCAAGCGCGACAGGAATTTGGGAGATATTCTGGTTAGGAGCCATCTCCCTCGCTCCTACCCTCAACACTTCGGTACGGCCCCTTGTCGTCGGAACTGTATCACCTGTTCCTATTTGCTCCCTACTGACTCGATCTTATTCCCTAATGGACGGTTCGAGATCAAACATGGCTTCACATGTGTGTCCCGTAATATCATTTATGCCATCATATGCCAACGATGCTACATAACCTATATTGACAAGCCTGGGAGATGATTAGCGGAAAGATTTTGTGAACATCTACGAGATGTTCAACAGAACACTGGCACTCCAGTGTCACCCATTTCAACTCCCCAGACCACAAGGGCAAAAACGACATCCGTGTCACTGGTATTGTCCTCTGTCACTCTAACGATCGCAGCCGGTTTGCTTTGGAGAATCATCTCATAGTCCATTATGGTTCGCTGACCCTAAGAGGCATGAATGTATCACACTCGTACACATAGTTTCCTTTCGGTTACTCCTTCCCTTTTGTATAGCCTTCTCCACTGCCCATGTTTGGGCGCTTTAGTCTATCTACTACGCCATGCTATTCATAGTTCTCCTCGACTAGTCCCCATTGAGACACTTCGGTGTTCTCCTATACACCTTTTTTCTGTGCTACTTACCCCTCATATGTTTTATTGTACCCCACTCTCAGACATCTCACTCTTTCCGCCTTTTGAGTACCTTTTAGTCTACTGTTCTATTCTTTCTCTTTTGTGTTTGCACACTGACCCCGGAGTGAACTACTCTGGTTATGTGTGCGTTATGCGCACATTTCTGCACATATATGATTGTTCCCGTATGGATGTGCATATGCATGCATGTGTTTATATGTATGGGCATTGGCACATATATATATATATGTATGTGTGTGCTTGTTGGTATGCGTATATATGTATGTGAATGTATGTATGTGTGTGTGTTAATATATATAGGCATGTGCATGTCTGTTTGTACGTGTATATATGTATACACGCATCTGTGTGTGTATACATGTATTTATGGGCTCTTAGATACTTTCAGACATTGTCAGTGTCTTTGCCTTCGAGGTAACCTAGACAGCGTTCCCACCACTCCTGTATTTTTAGAACCCTTCACCTGACCTGATGGTATAATTGCAGCCAAACTCGTGTGATCATTCCTTTTCCATTCTGACCACGGTCCACGACACAGGGAAGTAATTTTTCTTTTCTTTAACCAATTTTGATTATTTTTGTTTTGGATGTTTCGTTACTAGTTAGCTATGTAGGATCAGTTTTATTTACTTACATATCAGTGTGTGCGTGTTTTTTGTTTGTTCCTGCTGAAGGCCTATTGAGCCGAAACGTATTCAAATCTGTGTCTTCTACTAATCACGTAAAGCTTTCAACATACCATTTTTTCTATTTTTTTTTCAATTTTCCCTCACATTCAGCTTTACTGCAGCTTCGCATTTTTATGCATTCATTTGCATTTCTTTGCCTTAAACCCTTACTAGTACAATACCGCTGCTACTTAATTTGTGTATTCCATCCTAAGTGTTTACTCTAGTATATATATTTTAGTTTAGACCGTTTACTAGACTGCCATTATTTTATCACCTTTAGTATCAGTATGTTCGCCATCATCTACGTTGTTATTATTGCTGTGATCGCTTTCATCACTCAGACCACATTTCAATTTCAGGTCTTCCACACTAGCTCGTGTTCCAAATCGTGATATTATTATCGGCTCTGATGCCTTCTGGCCAATTGTAACCAGAGTTTTTAGATATTTTTTTCACAGTAAATTCCACACCATGTTCTCTGATATCATCGCTGCTCTTTCCTTGCCAATAGAACACGTAATCCGCCTCGTTCAGCATATCTGAGCATACCAAAGGGGTCTCTTGAAGTGCGACTATATCTTCCTTAAGTCTTTTCTGTCCGTTATAGAATATAGCATGAGAGTTCCTTGGACAGCTACGAAGAGTAATGAAGATGTTCTGAGAGAGGTCAAAGCAAAAAGAGAGCTAATTTCCAATATTAAGAAGAAACAATCATCATTTTTTTGGCCATGTAATGAGAAGAGAACTGGAATATATTGTAACGACTGGAAAAATTGAGGGACGAAGAGATAGAGGGAAGCAAAGAGAAAAAATAACAGACAGCTTAAGAGAATGGCTTGACAGAAGGTCAACAACAGAAATGATAAAAAGCTGCCGAGATCGAAAGTTGTGGAAAGACATGATCGACTACGCCAGCAGGCCCGGTACTTGATGATGATGATAGATTATAGCAGTCTTTCTGTCGTCGTTTATGTCGTGCAAATTGTCAGTTTGCATAGTGCGGACGTTTTAACAACCCAATCGTAGGTTGTTTCTTGGTTGTTGATTTCAATTGTGTGGCAGGTGTGGCTGACAACAGCCTGCCTTTCGTGTTTTCCCTAATCCCCATTTGCTTCTTTGGTTATGGAAGCCCCCGGTATCACTGCAAACGAATTAAAAATCCATAATTGCTCAACCGCCCGTGCCAGTGGGATCATCCTAATTACTATCTCATCTCCCAAACAAAGAAAGGTAGCTGTGGTACCCATCATAACAGTCTCAGCATACTCCAAAAGACATAAGGCAAAACCGCACAGAAAGTGAACACAGCCAACTGTTCCCTATCATACGATATCATCATTTATCGTAAACAATTAGGATATCGAAACATGATCAAAACGGATGAAGCACACAGCACACGGTATGCACAGAGCACCTAACTCAGTAGCTCCTGCAACATGCCGGACTTAAAATATAAGGAAACTGCTACAAGGAACACTTTCATACATAGCCTTCAATGGTTCCTGCCGCCTGTCCACCATATTGACCAGAAGTTTACGTCCTCCTGAAAATGATGATCTGCATATTTTTTTTTTTTTAATGTATAGCGCTTGATGATGTTAAGACATAATTTTTTACTCAAAATCCGAACATATAAAACACAGTTAGTCGTCAGATTATCCCCGTCGCACATCAAAAAACAGACCGTAAGGTTAGCGTGTGGCCGGTCTTGGGATAAACGATGAGCCATTATGATGACGTAGCACACAAACAATGGCAGCGCCCTTAGATTCCTGATAACTCTAGTGAATGCAGCCTTCAACGAACGAAACACGGTGCAAATTCCCTAAAGAGATAAAACTGCGGCTGACTTGACGAAGCAGTTCAAATTAATGAGTTGTAACATGTAAATAACTTCCGTCAAGCGATTCCAACAACGGTCATGAACAGCACTCAATGTGACGTAAAGCGCAGAACAACTCTAGCCGGCGGAGGGTCGCATTCACAACACTTGATTTGTCAAAAAGGAATATTGCCGAGCGTACAACTGCGCTTCATCGGCGCATATGTGTTAAGTAGAACATCATTTTGACTTTAACGCAGAAAAGTGCAAAGCCGAAATTAATCAAACCCCAAATGTACTTTCTGCAGCGATGGAGAGAACGTGAACTAGATCCACCATCTTGGAAACGGAAGTCCCTAATCCTCATACACCTAATAACTGCTGCTTCCCGTGTTGTGTCGACACCAAAATGGCAAAGCTGGAGTGTACTCTCCTGGGCTCGAGCTTGGGTAGAAAGAGAAAGAGACAAATTGTTGTCCATGCAACATGTTTCTTCTCAATATGCAAACGAGCGATCCAAAGGTCTAGCAGAGCAAGAATAGTTTGCTGTCAACTGCGTCGTAGGAGTTGCCATAGCAATGTTGAAATCAACACTAGACAGTGGGGGTTTATAATTGCAGTTGACCTTCTCCTAGATGCGTTGTCATTTTTAGGCTAACGGGTCGCATCTACCCGGGGAGGATGTTAGAGTGCCTCCGATTCACCGGTGAAAACGTCATAGAGCATATGGGACATTTTATCAAATTAGCTACCCCACACAACTAATTCACCCAACCCTCTGTAATCACCACTAGACTTCGTTTTGGGGAACGCAGTTGGTTATTCTATATTCGCAGCACACCACTATATCTAGAGGATGGCCACTGTTCCACCAGTGGACACGTTGAGAAGTAGGTCTTCTACCTCTGTGGGCTGGGCGGCAGGTAGATAGAGCCTAAGTTCTCTCCACGCGTGATTCCAATGTTTACATTATAGAAGATGGGTTAACTTACATTGACTCCACAATGAACAAAAAACCATCCAATCCCTATAAATTAAATTGTACAAACATCATCCAAGGAATCAAAACAATCACAGATATCATCCAGGAGAACTGATATCGGCGTAGGGTCCTTTTGCTTTCCTCGTTAATCAATACACACACGGCATAACGACAAACATGTCTAGCTTTATTACAGCTGAGATATTTTTTGCTATCAGAGACATTTTGTGACATCTAGGATATTTTGTTACAACTGGGAAATTATGTGACAACTGGGATATTTTTGTGACAGCTGGGATGTTTTGTTACAGCAGGGACATCTTGTGACAACTGAGACATTTTGTGACAGCTGGGATATTTTGTGGCAGTTTTGATATTTTGAACAAATATATTTTGTAACAGCTGTGATTTTTTTGTAACAGAAAGGACATTTTTGTAACGGATTTCATATGTTTTGACAGCTAGGTTATTTTATTACAACTGAGATATTTTGTGACAGCTGGGATATTTTGTGACAGCTATTATATTTTGTTACTATCGGATATTATGCGACAGCTGGAATATTTTTGTGTTAGCTTTGATAATTTGTGACAGCTGGGATATTTTGTGACAGCGATTATATTTTGTGACAGCTGGGATTTTTTGGTGACATCTTTGATATTTTTGTTACAGCTAAAATATTTTGTGACAATGGATATATTTTCTTACACCTGGGAATTTTTATTACAGCTGGGATATTTTTTGCTATCAGAGACATTTTGTGACATATAGGATATTTTGTTACAATTGGGAAATTATGTGACAACTGGGATATTTTTGTGACAGCTTTGATGCTTTTTTGACAGCCTGGATATTTTGTGACAGCTATATTTTGTGACAGCTGGGATATCTTGTGACAACTGAGACATTTTGTGGCAGTTTTGATAATTTGAACAAATAAATTTTGTAACAGCTGTATTTTTTTTGTGACGTAAGGGATATTTTGGTGACAGATTTGATATGTTTTGACAGCTAGGTTATTTTATTACAACTGAGATATTTTGTGACAGCTATTATATTTTGTTACTATGGGATGTTATGTGACAGCTGGAATATTTTTGTGATAGCTTTGATATTTTGTGACAGCTGGGAAATTTTATTACTGCTGGGATATTTTGTTATAGCTTGGACATTTTGTGACAGCTGGGGTATTTTGTGACAACAGTGACATTTTTTGATAACTGAGATATTTTATGACAGCTAGGATAATTTGTGACATTTATAGTGAACACTTGGATATTTTATAACAATTGAGTTATTTTGTGACAACTTAGATATTTTATGACAAGTGAGATATCATAAGATATAATTAGAAATAAAATTAGGAGAAATACCTCTATTAGATGTACAATCTTACATATATCTGGGTTGTAATATAGATAAATAGGGAGGAACAGAAAATGATACCAAAATAAGGATATCAAAAGCAAGAGGATCTTTCATTGCACTGGGAAACATATGGAAATCCAAAGAAATTAGGTTAAATGCAAAAATAAAAATTTTCAACTCAAATGTTAAGGCGGTCCTATTATATGGCTGTTAAACATGGAGAACAACAAAATTGACAATCACGAAGGTACAGACTTTCATTAATGGATGCTTATGCAGAATAAAAGGATGGAAATGGCAGGACAAAATCACTAACATAGAATTATGGAAAGGTACCAGTCAAACACCAGTGGATAAAGATATACAGCAAAGACGATGGACTGGATAGGACACACACTACGGAAGCCAACTGAGAATATTACACAACAGACCCTTTTTGGAATCCCCAGGGGAAAAGACAAAGAGGAAGACCAAGGAATTCTTGGAGAAGACAGATAGAAGCAGAGATGAAGAGGGTGGGGAAGACATGGAATGATCTTAAAAGAATGGCAAAAGACAGAATGACTTGGAAAGTGTTTGTTGAAGACCTATGCTCCACTGGGAGCTGAAAAGGTAGAAGAAGAAGAAGAAGAAGAGATATTTTGATACAGCTGGGATATTTTGTGGCAATTAAGATATTTTTTTACACCTGAGATAAATTGTGACTGCTGAGATATTTTGTTACAGCTGGGATATTTTGTTACAGCTGGGATATTTTGTTACAGCTGGGATATTTTGAGAAAACAGTGATATTTTCCTTCTCCTGGGATTGTTTTTTTACAGCTTGGAAATTTGTATATATCAGGGATATTTAATCAGACGACCAAGTTCTGATACATAAAACAACTAAGGACCACCTACAAGAACATATCAAGTTATCAAGTTATTTACAATTTCCAACGCATTAATGTGGTGGGCTCCGTCAAGTCAGCCGAAGTTTTATCTCGTTGGGGAATTTGCACCATGTTTCGTTCATTGTAGACTGCATTCACTAGAGTAATCATGAATCCATGGGCGCAGCCATTTTGTGCGTGCTACATCATCATAATGGCTCATCGTGTGTCCCAAGACCGGCCATGCGCTAATCTTGCGATCTGTTGTTTAGTGTGCAACGGGGATAATCTGACGACGAACTGTGTTTTGTATGTTCGGAGTTGGAGTCAAACACGATGTCCTAACATCATCAAGCGCTATACATTTAAATACTATGACGATAATCATTTTCAGGAGGACGTGAACTTCCGGGCAATATGGTGGATAGGCGGCAGGAACCATTGAAGGCTATGTTTGAAAAGTGTTCCTTGTTGCAGTTTCCTCATATTCCAAGTCCGGCTTGTTGCAGGAGCTACTGAGTTAAGTTCTCTGTGCACACCGTGAGCTGTGTGTTTCATCTGTTTTAATCATGTTCCAATATTCCAATTGTTTACGATGAATGTTGATATCGTATGACAGGGAACAGTTGGCCGTGTTCACTTTCTATGCGGTTTCGCCTTATGTCTTTTGGCGTGTGCTGAGACTGCTATGATGGGGACTACAGCTACCTTTCTTTGTTTGGGAGATGAGTTAATAATTCGGATGATTCCACTGGCACGGGCGGTTGAGCAATTATGGATTTTAATTCGTTTGCAGTGATACCGGGGCCTTCCATAACCAAATAACCAAATGTCTAGCTACGGCGCCATCTAGATTCATATATATATATCGAGAAAAGGTTGGGGGGGGGGGGGTGTTTGCGCGAAGTCATCTTGACCAGGGCGCCAGAAATTATAGGGCCGACCATGAATTCCCACGTTGATATTTATAAATTCAAACGGCTTAATTAAATTATTATTTCTAATCATCACATGTCGTGCTAACTGGCGTAGGTGATCACATCTCCATGTTTCTATCTATACAATTGTTTATCAATTGTATTCTTGGCTTCCTATCAAACCATTCTCTTAAACTGCCTTGTATCTTTTTTTTTCTCTATTATTTATTATCTCTTCTTCCCACATTTTTTTCAATTATCATAATTTGCATTTTAAATGTTCCTTTATCATTACATGTCAAAATATGATGACTTTTTCCAGTTAGCTGTATTTATTGCATTGTTTCTTGACATGATTATTCTTGTCAATATAAAAAGTTTGCCACTCCTTTCCTTCTTGGCGGTGACTACAAGCGGGATATCGCATACATTTTCTTTACACCCGAGATCATCTTTCTGCCATCACAGAATGAAGAGCGTAACCGGCACTACTTGTAGGCTCATTCCACACTATCCACCTCCTGTTCATAACTTCACGTAACTCTGATTGTGGTGCCTAACATGTATACCATCCTTTTTTAATATCATTCTCTGTTCTTACTCTTTTGTCTAGATAGGTATGTGTGTGTGCGCGCGCGCGTGTGTGTGTGTGCGTGCCTGTGTGCGTGTCTGTGTATCCTTTGGTGTCTTGACAAACGGTTGGTAGCAATCAATTATGATAAGTCAGTAGTCTGGTAAAAATATTAGTGTCTTATGCTGGATGCAGCTTTGCTGAACAGCTTCTCTGATAGCTGAATCTGCCAATATTGGATAGATAGATCCATCCACAGAACTATCAAGATGTGTTCGTGGTGCATGGCCTCGTCTCCTTTTTCCTGCGCCTCTTGTCTTCGGAATTTGATATCAGCACTGCCTCGAAAGATGCAATGCTATTTTTTATATTTTTGTTTTCCATGTGCTACGATCTTTAGCCCGGTTTTCCCAGTTTCTTTCACTGATAGAGAGTTCCCTAAAAAAGCCCCGCAAACATCTTTATATATCAGCCTTGGTCTGGTTTTTGGTCTCTTTCCATCCTTAAGTTCGCCATACAATATTTATTTAGGAATACGAATGTTTGACATTCCTCTTACATGACCCAGCCACCTTAGTCTACGACTCCTATGTGGTGCCATGATGGATGGGAGTTTGGCTCGTTGTAAGACATTAGCAATGGTTAAGCCACATGACCAGATGAAATTCCTTCGGAAGCCATCAAAGCAGATATTAACACCTCTACCAAGATGCTACATAATCTATTAGATAAAATTTGGGAGAGGGAAGAAATACCTAAAGACTGGAAAGAAGGTTATATGATCAAACTACCAAAGAAAGGAAGTTTACAGGAGTGCACAAATTATAGGGGAATTATGCTACTATCAGTGCCAGGAAAAATATTAAGCATAATCATTCTGGAGAGACTGAAAGAGGCCATAAATAAACATTTGAGAGACGAACAAGCAGGTTTTAGGAAGAACAGATCATGTGCTGATCGAATAACTACTCTACGTATAATAGTTGAACAAAGTTTAGAACTAAAATCTCCACTTTATATTGGATTCATAGATTACGAAAGGCATTTGATAGTTTAAACAGAAGAATGCTTTGGAAGTTGCTGAGTCATTACGGAATCCCCATAAAGTTTATAACCTGATAAAAACAATGTATGAAGGAACGAAATGTAGTGTGGTGCATGAAGGACAGCTTACAGAAGCATTTGAAATAAGAACAGGCGTAAGACAGGGATGCCTTCTGTCTCCATTTCTCTTTCTACTGGCCATAGATTGGATTATGAAAATAACTCAACGCAACAGAAATGGAATCCAGTGGTCACTGACCAAACAACTTGATGATTTAGAGACTTTGCTGATGACATAGCTCTCCTATCACACAGCCATCAACAGATGCAGGATAAAATGAGCATACTTGATGAGAGATCACAACAGCTAGGACTGAAGATTAATAGAGATAAGACCAACATTATGAGAATTAATACAGTTGGCAATAACCAAATAAAACTAGGAGAATTACCTCTGTTAGATGTACAATCTTACATACATGTATATCTGGGCAGTAATATAGATAAAGAGGGAGGGACAGAAAATGATACCAAAATAAGGATGTCAAAAGCAAGAGGAGCTTTCATTGCACTGGGAAACATGGAAATCCCAAAAAAATTAGGTTAAATACTAAAATGAAAATTTTCAACTCAAATGTTAAGTCGGTCCTATTATATGGCTGTGAAACATGGAGAACAACAAAATTGACAATCACGAAGGTACAGACTTTCATTAATGGATGCTTAAGCAGGATAAAAGGATGGAAATAGCAGGACAAAATCACTAACATAGAATTATGGAAATGTACCAGTCAAACACCAGTGGATAAAGAGATACAGCGAAGACGATGGCGCTGGATAGGACACACACTACGGAAGCCAACTGAGAGTATTACACAACAGGCCCTTTTTTGGAATCCCCAGGGGAAAAGACAAAGAGGAAGACCAAGGAATTCTTGGAGAAGACAGATAGAAGCAGAGATGAAGATGATGGGGAAGACATGGAATGATCTTAAAAGAATGAAGAAATCTAATAATATAAACCTACAATACGCTATCAGGATAATCAGGAGATAAAAAAAAACAGTGATACTCACTTAAATTGAAGGTGAAACAGAGATGCTGTACTTTTCAGATGAGTGAATTTTCTGTAAAATGTCCTTCTCTGTATGCAGCATCTTATAAAATTCGACACATGTTCCCTCATAGTTCACTTTGGTGATCAACATGGCTTTTAAAGTTTTAACACCTAGTTGTGTTTTATCATTTGTCCACAAACTGTTCATCAGAGAAAACACTCGTTCTGTTGCAGCATTTGTTCCAGGTAGACACAAAAAGAACTCTGCCAACTTCAGAATATGTGAAATGTGTGGGCACATGATTGTTTCTGAAGTGGGGAGCTAGTTCAACCCAACGCTGCCCTGGTAATGTTTTATTAAGACTCCACTCACTCATTTTTTGTGAAGTAACGAACTGTTTCATGTAGACATATTCGTCATACATTTCATTTTCTGGAAAGTCGACTGAAGGCACTGTTTGACTTACTAATGATGAAGACTTCTCAATATCTTCCCAATTTGGTGTTCTGTTCAGCATTACCCAGCTGTAAGACTCTAGGTTTTGAAAATTATTTGCAGCCCATTTCTTCAAATAACTTAAAGCTGTTTCATAAAATGAAGAAACACTGGCGTTAAACTTTTTCACATCATCACGTGGAAATCCTTCCATTTCCAGCTTTTTAAGGATTATTTGAACTCTTGATGGCAAGAAGCCGTCTTCCAGCTTGGACTCCAAGGTAGCTTTCAACCTATTGATGTTGTCAATGGCTTCATATACAGTGACCATCTGTCCCTCTACTTTCTGCACTGCTTCGTGGAAAGAGGATGCCTGACTGTGAACCAAAATAAGTCATGCCTCAGACAGTGGGTTTTCACAGAATTCCTGTATAAAAACTGGGCATCTGTCTTGAGATTGAAAATATGATTTTAGAGGCAGGAACATGTAAAGAACCCTTTCAACAGCAGGCAAGAGCGCAAGCCACCTAGTTTGTGCATAACCTAAAATCATCTGGAAGCCTGTGTCGACAAACTGACAAAACTCCTTGAGACTTTCAACTCTAACTGTGTATGATTTGAAGTACGGATAAATTTTTGCAATAGTCATTTCAACATCAACAGGCAATACGTCTGCAGCTGCTCGAACAGTGTTGTGGAAAATATGGCAAGCACACCCAACACCTATCAAACTATGTCCAAGGTTTTCTTTCAGTTTTGTGAAAACATTGTTCTGTCCTTTTCTTTCAGCGCCCCCAAAATTATAATTTGTGTTGTCTGCACATAATCCAACTACTTTCAGTTCTAAACCATTTTCAGTTAGACAGTCAATAAGAAAACTACTTACTATATCAGATGTTTCACCCGGCAATGACTTCAACTCTAATATTTTAACTTTCAGTCCCTTATTGCGATCAAAGTATCTGACAAGCAAAGGAAAAATCTTGATTTCTTTGTGGTTGGAGGCATCTGTCAGTATGGAGATAAATGTTACGTTTTCTAGGCCACATCTCAACTCGTTTAGAGCATGGGGTGTGAACACATTCCGAATAATAGCTTCGTTTTCGTAAGTGCACAAGCAAATTTTGGTTCTAAAGTTACCTGAAGCAATTTTGATGTGCAGTCCATAGATCTAAACGTGTGATTGTGCATCACTGTATGATATGCAAAGGCACCTTCTGTAGCAGCTAACTGTTCTTCTTTATCACCAACCTGTTCAGCCCGAAAAAAATTTGTCAACGACGAGCTTGGTGCAGCAGTAGTGACGGTTCTCTTATGTTTATCACTATTTATGTGGCTCTCAATATCACCACGTCCACTATGGTTAATAGTAAAACCGGATGAACATATATTACATCTTACAGTGAAGTCTGATGACGATGTAGACTTTTTTTTATAAAAGGGTATTCCTTTTGTAAATCTTGATTAAACTACAATTACGCTTCGGTGCCATTTTTTGCGAAAGTGAAAGTGAAAGTTAGTAACACAACGAATATATACGAGATTTAAAACTAGGAGCGCATTCTACTATTTTGATATTAAACAAAATTGTCTACACAGCAACGGAATACAATTTTTTTTTTTTATTAAAGAAATGTACACCGTATACCAAAATGGCAAAATTAGTAAACGTTTGTGTCCCAAATTATTTTTTATCAAATCCGGGACAAAAGCTAAAAAATATGCCAAAATCGGGACAAAACCGGTACGGCAACTAATCCGGGACAAAGGTTCAAAAAATGTCAAATTCCGGGACTGTCCCGGACAATCAGGGACGAATGGTCACCTTACCTGTATAGACCTGCTTTGCTCAGTGTCAAAAGCCATTGTTAGATTAGTGAATGCATTTTTCCTGCAGTTGGGGGAAGAGTTAAACCATATCGGTGGTTGACCGTCCAGCTCTAAACCTACACTGGAACTCAGGAAGGATACATTCATCCAGTTGATGTAGGCGCTTTCAAATAATTCTTCCTATTGCCTTTACAGTTATACTTAGGAGGGATACACCCCTATAGTTGTGCAGTCTGCCTTGTCCCCATTATTTTTATATAACTTTACAATCTTGGAATCTTTCATGTCCTAGGGTATAATTTCACTTTTCCAGCATTAGACAAGATGTTTGTAGAGGTGGGGCAAGATATATATATATATATATATATATATATATATATATATATATATATATATATATATATATATATCTTGATCCCTCCCGAGTCGCTAGACGTCGCATGGGGCTCGTAGCGTTTTTCGTCATCCATCTCTATTCTTGGCGAGATATTCAATCTTATCTAATTAGTCTGTGCCTACCAACTTTAATTCTCATGTAAGTTCTCTTTTTAATGTTTCTCTAGGTCTTCTTTTTCTGTATCATGATTTAGAAGTAGGGAATAATGCAAATATAGATGACACCTGTAACACAAAAAGTGGGTTAAAATGCCACTTGTTGCACAAAATGTGGGTTGGGAATGCCAGCTGTTGAATGTGAAAGTGTTAGGCAGCGACTTGTTGAGTGTAGATCAAAATATGGGTTTGGGTGGGGGTGGGTCACATGTTGAATATTTCAGGTTAGGGAAGCCACTTGTTGAATGTACTTTAACCACGTGTTGAATATTTTGGGTTGGTTAAACCACTTGTTGATTTTAGGCCATGTGGGTGGAGAAGCGACTTGTTGAATTAGATTCATGTGGGTTGGGGAAGCCGCTTGGTAAAATGCCACTTGTTGAATATAGGTCATGTGGGTTGGGTAAGCCACTTATTGAATGTATGTCACGTTCTTATGACGTCATGGGTGGTTAATTAGTGTCTTTTGTTATGTGTGACAAAGGATGTTGCAGGTGTTTGAAATCTTTGAAAGCATTGATTTTTTCGAAGAATAAATTCTGTTTATCTGGTGAATGTAATGGTACAGCTGTACTTGTGGAGGTGGGAAAACACGGTAATGTCCAAGGTTGGTGACAGGATCTCAGTGATGATGAGGGAATGTAAATTGGTGAGTCCCAAACAAAGGGATTTTTTATTTTAGGAGAACAAAAATTGGGCCACGCGTGGCGTAGGGAGCGTTGATTATTTTTAGAAGAATAAAGAAAAAGGATGATGTCTATTTTAGAAAAATAAACATGTGGGTCACGGTTATGAATCACGCGTTGTCGCGTAGGAAGTATTTTTTAGTAGAATGAAGAAACATAGGTTCTTTATTTTCAGGAGAATACAAATTTTGGGTCACAGTTGTGAATTGCGGGTTGCCGAATAGGAGTTATATTTTTCGGATAATAAAGAAAAAGGTCGTCGCGTTGTTTTTTTTTTTTTAGAAGAAGAAGAAATAGTTGAAATATTGATGAAAGCCATTTTACTAGAAGAAGAAAAGTTGAAAGATATTTTTTTTTGGGTGGATTCGAAGAAAATGAGAAAGGTGTAAAGCTTGGTAGTGAATAAATATAACTGAGTGATGAATTTTGGTATATGTTACAACAAAATGTAGGCACACAATGTATAACACTATATATATATATATATATATATATATATATATATATATAACAAAGTATAACACACACACATATATCAAAGGCAACAATTTTGCAGAGATAAAAGAAAAGAAGTCAAAACAACTGTGTAGCACTAAATAAATTTTATTTGATTAAAAAAATGAGGGTAGGTGCTTAAGGGGATGGTTGAATGAACCATGGGGATCACAGGTGGAAGAAACGGAAATAATTGATGTTGGGGTAGATGGTGTTTCTGGGAATAAGCACTGGGCTACGCGAGAGGGTTGTGATGTGAATGTCGAGTGTTGGGATTAGATGAAAAATGTGTGGAACCATTGTTAAAAAGGGGCCCGGTGACATTGTTGTGCAATTAAGGGGTGAAGTTTTTGGGTAGGTGGGGTAAAAGGGCGAGAGGTAAGCTTGATTGAGTGAGCTCAGTAGTGATCGGCACGGCGAACTCAGGAGTGACGAAGGGTGACTCGGTGGACTCATTGGTGATGGTGTAGTTAAGGAGGCGGGGTAAAATCGTGATGTCCAAAGTTGTTCTGGTGAATGTAATGGTACAGCTGTACTTGTGGAGGTGGGAAATCACGGTTATGTCCAAGGTTGGTGGCGGGATCTCAGTGGTGATGAGGGAATGCAAATTGGTGAGTCCCAAGGTATCGGAGGTGATGTTGGCGGAAAAATGTCTGGTAAATTGAGTAACTACAGTAGGTTCTGGGAGCCGCGATAGCTCAGTGGCTAGTGAACTTGACTACAAAGGACAAGAGGTCGGGTTCGATCCTGACCGACGGCTTCCGGGTTCTCCCAGCCCTAAATGGGGACCGGATTTTTTCTGGGAAACTAAAGCGACACGGGCCACATTACCCCAAAAATCATGTGCTGAAGGTCTGTAAAATATAGAGTCACTAACACCATATTCCCTATACACCACTTGGCGTGAAGGGTCTCTTGGAAAGTGTTCATAAAAGGCAGCAACCATTCTGATGACATCGCCGAAAAACAAGATCGATGAGCTTTTTGTGAGATTGTGAGTCCTTTAAGATGGTATAAAGCAGAGCCACCAGCCGTTCTGATAATGGTAGAAGAAACGAGTAACCTAATTGGTTTACCAGTGATTGCACCCTCGGCAATGTAGCTCAGCTTCACAATTTACAATATTGTAGATTCGACAAAGAATATTCATAGACATTCTGAAAGTAACAAAAAGGACGGTGAAAGGAATAGGTTTATGGTTAGGGAAAAAATAAGAGTGATAGAGAAAAGAATAAGAGGGTTATGGAAAAGAATACGATTTTTTTCACAGACAAAGATTTTTCGACCCTGATGCCAGGAAATGTTGCCATATATAATGGTAAAATCTATAGCAACATGCACTTTTCTCCGACCTTTATGTTATTCACTTTCATCTTTTTTTTCACTGACATTTTTTCGACCTTGATCCATGGTGGAACGAAGCCATCAGAGAAGCAATTAAACAAAAGAAGAAACTGTTTAAAAATTGGAGGGAGAATAAGAACCAATAAATATAGGAAAAATATGTCACAGTTCAAAATAGAGTTAAAATTTCGATTTAAAAAAAGCTAAGCAAAAGAAAAAGACAGAATTCGGACACAATATTAGCAGGGACTTCAAGACAGCCACAAGTGATTTTTTACAAAGCAGTAAAAGCAAGAGATCCTACTGAGCTAAATGACAAAGACTGACAGCCAATATATTAACCAACTTATGCAACAGGGAGGGAAAGAATATTTTGAAGACCTATTACACATGACATCATGTCGAAAAACAGAACATCAACATAACTATATAGAAGGCAGGCAACTAAAATAGGTAGAGGAATTCAAATACATAGGAAGTTTAGTGACAAACAACAATTTACAAACAGCAGAGATAGACTGAAGATACAACAAAGCTTGTCAAATCATTGGACAGCCATCACCACTATTGTCCAACAAGGAAATAACTTTAGAGGCAAAACGCGCACTCTACAATACAATCTTCGTCCCTGAGAGGCAAGACCAGCAATGAATAATTGACAAAAAAAGCTAGGAATAACCCCCGCTATAGAATATAGAAAGAAACAACAGATAAAATAGTTTGGCCACGTGACAAGTCAGAATGTTCAAAACACAACACAATGAGCCCTCAATAAACGTGAGAACACCAGACCCAAGGGTCGAGCACGAAAAAGATGGATCGACGGAATATTAGTAGCACTATGAAACATAACAGCAGCAAAGGCGAACAGAAGAGCAAAAGACCGATAATTATATCTCCCCTCGACGCTGAATGACAAATAAGGAAGGCAAGAAGAACAAGAATATAGGATATTTAGAGCAATATAAAAGTTGTCGAGGTCTTTTTTTTAGCGAGGATAGAAGGTTTTCATGTTAGATTTGCCTGTTGCAAATGTTTTTTTATATGGTAAATATAGAAAAAAAAGTACGAAAAGTGGTCAGAGATGACTGTATCTAATAAATGTATATTTTATTATGGGTAACTATGTCCGTGGGGATAGTGGTTAATTGAATAACTGCTTTGTATGTGCACAGAAGTAGACGAATGGTGATGACATTTTAGTAAAGAGATATATGTTTGAGAGTCGAGGATGGTGTTAGTTAATAAATAAGATGGCGTGTGTTGATATCAAAGAATGGCTATTTTGTTGGTAACCGCTAAAAAGACATAAATTTCTCTCGCCTTAACATCGCAGTAGTCTCAAAGTATTTTCTTCATGTGTCCCATTTTGCAATGTCCACTCGTAACCACTCTTAAGAAAAAAAAATTAACAAACACCAATCTAAGACAATATACCACAAAACATGACCATTCTACCGGTCCATCGTTCAAGTATTATCTGGAGAAGGGGGATATTATAATCCCCACCACCTGCGGTCACCTGTCTTCTCCATAACACAACATTCATTCATGCACTTTGGTCAGGTGACCCACGAAGCCGTCCTTGTATTCAATGATAACCATACTGAAAGTTACAGACTATAGTTCGTTTCAAATCACTTGCCCAACTTCAAAACGCTATTGTTCAATAACCGTTTGTTAAAAACTGTTGAAATTTTCCAAATGTTATTAGAATGCAAAAGACCCTTTAAATGTATATTTAACAAATATCTTGCATCTGCAGTTTTCTTAAAGCGGCGAATTTCTTTGATGTTTGTGAAAATTGTAAATTGTGAACCCCTAAATAATAGAAATTACCGTAGTTGCTGGTCTATGATTAATTTTCACTAGGTAAAGGCGTGGCCGTAATGGGGAAATACCAGGAGAATTATTGTCTTTTCAGTTCGAGGACGGACGATAATATCAAGGTATACCTGTATGTCCAATTTTCATAGTTGTGTGGTCCTGAAAAGGACCGTTTGTTGAACTAATTTAAGGTAATATAGGGGCCAACATTGTGGGGGCTATAAACTTTCATTCTGAATTAGACGAGTCTAAAAGATTAATAACTGTTTGGGGTTTAACATTCCACAAACCATCATTTTTCCAATATTCCTCTTCCTGTTTTAAGACGTGGTCTTCACATTCAGCCCATAATCTTTGTCTATATTTAATAAAGCGAGATTAGCAAGAGTCTTTACATCGTATATTTTGAATGTTGTATTTTCATCTGCCACTTGTCCTTTTAATTTTGCCCAGATTAGCTCTATTGGATTTAAATGAGCATGGTAAGGTGGCAGCCTCAAACTTATATGACCGTGCTCTTGGACAATCTTATCTATTTGAAAAATCTGTGTCCTTTGTTTTTGCTTTACTAGAGATAGTATTTCAGGTTTTAAGTACATGTTATTAAATTGTATGTGCTCCTTTGTGAGCCATATCTTAATAGCATCTTTTGTACTGGATGACGTCGGGACTTTATCTTCAAGTGCAACAATGTTGTGGTACGCTGCATTGTCCATTATTAGGCAAGATGGTCGATCTAGTGATGGGAGAACATAATTTTCAGTCCAATGTCGAAATATGTGACCATTCATCTCAGAGTGATAATCCCGATTGTCTATGGATTTTGAAAGAAAAATGAGCTCTGCATTCTGTATTAGTCCATGTTGTCAACTACCTGCATGAGCAATTATCAAGCGCTGTCCTTTGCTGCTAGGTAGTAATCTCTTAATCTTTCCATCTGATGACTGCCATTCCCTTTGGTTAGTGTGGTGAGCATTGATCCATGTTTCATCCAAGTACACAATATCATAACCTTGCTTGCGCACCTCTTTTACTTCACGTAAGTACTTGCTTCTTATGACTACTATATGTGGCTTCTCACAGATGATGTTTCGTCCATTGGAATACTTTCTGAATGTAAAGCCTGCAGCTCTCACATTCCTCCATAATGTAGACTGATATTTCAATATTGTTGTTCTTTTTCAGCGAAACTTTTAATTTTCTTATTGTAACAGTTTCATTCATACCCAACATTTTGCGAATTTCACGTCTACACCTCTGAATGAACGGAAATGGAACACACAATTTCTCAAGTGTCTAATTGTGTAAAAAAAAACCATGGCGAAAGCGTGCAAACACGTCAATTTTACCGTGTATGGATTTTTACTCGCTATTTTTAACTTAAAATACTGTAAACATTATGTTTTGACTACATCAATGGGTCGTTATAAATTTATATAAATCAAAAAAGCAACAATAATAACCAAATGTTTTTTTTTTAATGAAATTAATTCCCTGTTGGGTTCTAATCATTATAACTTTACATGCAAATTTTGAATAACTTACAACAAGCGGTTAAAAACTATTGATTTTAAAAGTTGGGCACGAGTTATGAAACAAGCTATAGGCATATGCTTTAACATTGTGAAATCGACGTGTTGGTGAACAAGAACATATTTTTAATATTGTTCTCTATCTAAACTTTCGCTAGGTTAACACAAAATATTCATACTCCCACCTAAGGGTTAAACAGCCACCTGCGGAAAAATGCGAGTTTTGCAATAATGAAATAGGCGTGTGTGAACATAAACCCCCGCGTGATAGGAAAAGACCAATTGCATGTATGCATTGATTCGCGCGCATGCGCAAACATATACCTCGCGTAATATACACGAGTTATGACGTAACACAGTAATGTGTTGAACTTTACTGCACATGCTTGTGATATTTCCCTGGTGGAGACGCAAGATCAGGAACTCTGACCAGAATTTCGGATTCTTAACTAGACAATAGGTCAAGTAGGATCTTTGTGATCTAAGCGATTCAAATATAAAATACACGAACATTTAAAAAGGCTAATCTGACTTAAGACTCCCATCATCATCAAGTAGCATACCTGGTGGCGTAGATGATCAAGTCTCTCCACAACTCTTGCTTTTGACAGTTATAGTTTCTGTTGCTGACCTTCTTCCAAACCATTCTTTTAAGCTGTTTGGTATATTTTCTCTCGTTTCCTTCTATCTCTTCGTCCCGAAGACCTAGCATATCTACCTCCTCGTGGTCTCCCCAGGTTACAGTCTGTGTCAAAACAGGCTGGCTAACAGTTTCCCAGCATAGCCTGGGACAGACGAACTCCAACCTCTCCAGTAAGAGCCGAGAATGTCAAGAAAGCCATTACAACCCGCCACATCTAATGAGCCAAAGAGCAGCAGCTCGTATCAACTCGTGGCAATCAGTTAATAATAATAAAAAAATCTCTTCGTCCCCTCAATTTTCTCAAATTGTCACAATATATTCCAGCTGTTCCCGCCTCATTACATGGGCAAAAAATAGGATGGTTGTTTCTTCCTAATGTTGGAAATTAGCACTCTATTTTGCTTTGGTCTCTTTCAGAACTTTTCTGCCTCTTTTACATTGTATTTTCCCTTCAAAGCTTATTTTTAAAATTCTGTTGTCTTTTTAGGTGTCCTAAAAATCTCATTTGTGTTGTTTTAAAACTTCATAATCATTTGTTTTCCCTTCTTTCCACAGCCAATTATCCTCATTCCTCTATAAATCTACATTTAAAAAGGTTTCATTATTCTGTTTTATTATCTAATGACCATGTTTCTTCGCCAGACACAAATGTTGAGAAAATATAAAATTTTTCTATTTTTATTATTTAGTCCTGGTGTTATTTCAACGCTATGGTAGTATATTTTTCATGACATTATGATTGCTGTATTATCCATTTTCTATTTTTTCCATCGCAAGTTTTCTTGCGTGCTATTTTTCCTTATGCATTGTCATTTAATCGTATTTTTTTTCTCTTCGTACTGCTCGATTCCACTCTTCTTTTTTTTCTTTACTTGTATTGTATACGTATTTTTTCTAGATTAACAAAAATTTAAGCTGTTTTATCTAGTGCTATTGTTGATGAATTAGTCTTGGGTTATTTTTTCTTTTTTTTTTTTTGTTAAATTCCTCTTTTCACTTTCCTTTTTTAAATTTCTAGCTGTATCCCATCACTTATTTGTCTCTTACTTCTTCTCTTTCTGTTTTCCCTCTCTCTCTCTCTCTCTCTCTCTCTCTCTCTCTCTCTTACTTTCTCTCTCTCTCAGTCTATGTCTGTCCTTCGCTTTTCAGTTATTTTTTTTTGCAAATAATTTGGGAACGGCAAAAAGAAGAAACCATGATGAGCATAAAGAAAGATGTGTGTGCAAGAGAGAGAGAGAGAGAAAGAGAGAGAGAGAGAGAGAGAGAGAGAGAGAGAGAGAGAGAGTGAAAGATATCGATAATTGAAACAGAAAGATTGAGTTATTTGCGGGTCATCATCATTGCACTCCGAACATGTCCATAGGTGCTAAGATCCCCTCCTCAGCAATTCCGGCAGTGTCCAGCGACTGACGACTCCAGTTGGTTGATAAGTCTTCTTAAACGGCCACTATTTCTGGCTGTGCCCATTTTAACTCCCATTTCCATCACCCGAAGAAGTGACGTGGATCTGTGTTTGTCGAAGTCCTGTTCTCTTCCCACTTCTCGGAGGGCATTGATGATGTCCGCCCGATCCATTGGTTGCCCGTCCTCAACGACAGCGCAGCTAGCCAACATGTCCGCTCTTTCAGTTCCCCGTGCTCCCGCATGTCCAGAGGCATAGACAAAGGTGACCTACGTATTTTGTATTTCTGCAACGACTCTACCCATTGCATGCGTACAGAGCCCGCCTCCACTTTTTTTTATCATGCTCTTCGAATCACTCAGTATACATGCGTGGGTGTAGTCTTGTGACTCTAACCATTTGAATGCCTTGGTCACTGCCATCACCTCCATTGTCATGCTACTCGTGGTCATGACGTATGCACCACTGTCTTCGTAGACTATTCTTCCTGCCCAGCGTGCCATAAATGCCCATGCACTTCTTTGGTGTCGTCTTACAGATCCGTCTATATATCTATATATACTGTAGACTGTATCTTTATATATAGACTGTATCTTTCTCATCGGTGTTATCGCAGATGAGACCGTTGACCTCAGCATTAACCACAACCGGGTTCTGTTCCCTACTTTTCCTGTCGAGTGTGACAATACACGAGAAAGTCCCATTGAATGACGTAGGCACCGGTATCCACTCCTCACCAACGCTGATATTGGTAAGCCCACAGACCTGTTTGATGACATCTTCTGCTCGGCCCACCCATGATTTGCCTCTTTTTAGCCTGGCACCTTTCACTGTGTTGAGCACGTGGTGCAATGGATGCTCTTTATCTGTACTAATCTTCAGGTATGCTTGTGCTCTCCAGATCTTGATTCTGTCATTCATGGTTGGAAAGTGAAGAAGATACATCATTGCTACACAGCGAGTGTCCCTCGTACATCCCAGGATAATGCGCATGGCTTCATTTTATATTTTCTCCAGCCTATCGATTTGAGTCGTACTGACAGTAAGAATTGCCAGGGCATACTCGATTGGTGCGAGGACTAATCCTTGGAACAGAAGAGTAAGTAGCTTCTGCTCGATGTTAGCAGCCGCCACGACCTTCAAGGCGGCTAATCCTTTGCGGGATTGTGTTATCACATGGTCGACGTAGTCCCGAAAACATAGGCTGCGATCAAACTTAACTCCGAGGTATGTCATCAACGTGTCCCTGGTCACATCATCAGCTCCCATTCGTACTGCCGGTGTGGTCGTATTAACGATATGATTGTTAAGGGAGAATCATGAAATTGATGCTTTATTAGAATTAACCAAGGTGAAACAAAGCCTTTTTTTGTTCGCTGGGACTCAACTTGCTTTGTTCGCTGATGACCGCTGAACTGATGTGACCTCGCTTAACGTCACCTCCACCTCGTCGATGATCTCCTCGCTGCTGGGCGGCGACACTGACACCACCCAGCTATGCACTGGTTCGCACCAGGTGGGCACTCTGAACCCACCCGGCACGGCTGCAAGATGATGATTACAACTGGTACTGGCGGTCACACTGAAACCCCCAGCACCTTCTTGGTTGGCCCCAGGTGGTCTTTCTGAAACCACCCGGAGCTGCTGCAATATGATGATGATGATCGACAGCCCAGGACCACTCAGGTTATTCTGAGCTCGCCCTGGTGTTCTCCGGTAGGAGGCAATTCCCTCCCATATGGCTCCTTGATAGCATAATCTGCACTTCACGTTGTGCTGCTGTCACCTGCAACCCCGTTGGCCCGTTCTTCGCGAAGTAATATAGTGCCAAGACAAATGATGAAATCAACTCTCTTGAACAGAAACACAATTGAATTTATTTACAACCGGACCACATGTGTGGCCTCAACAAGACATCTGTAACATCATGGCATGAGATATGACACACTGGATCTTATAAAGCTGTCAACCCTGTACACACGGCCGACGCTATGCTGTCCTTAAGATCTCTTGCAATACTCGTATACACACATTGTTCTGATTAATGTCACTAGGCTACTAACAACCGTCAATATATGGCAAGAACAGTCTATTTCCCAATGTCTCTTGCATAAATGTCATTATTGTCTCTATGCTGCCACCATCGTCTACGCATGGTCGAAGCTATGATATAGATACGTATATATATTCTCTACTGTCTCTTGTACATATCTTGTATACAAATGGTTCTGCCTAATATCTCTATGCGGTTAACAACCGTCTATACATGGCAGGAACTGTCTGTTCCCTAAATCTCCTGCACATCGTGGTACATGATAGATTCACATTATCGTCTATTAACGGCCACACTAGCCTAGACTGACAAAACTCATGTACTACAAATTGTAGCTACACTACATTGCTAATTGACTGGAGTATCACAACTCTTTCTGTCAATCATACCTAGTTATGTCCACGACACTGGACTCTAGCTAGTTCATGTAATCACTAAGCATTACATTTTAATATCATTACCACCTAGTTGAACCAAGTAACTATTTCCTGAGACCTTACTAAACTTAATCTCACAGGACTATCACTTACTGTCCCCCTAGAAAACATTTCCACAACTTAACATAGAAGCCAATCTTCCCGCTAACGGTACCGTTTTGTCGACCTGACAATGCGTCCGCACTAGCGCCCGCTGTTTGTCGAATGACCGTTCACTCGTACAAACTTTTCTCCTCTGCTTTAGTCTCGCTTTCGAAAAACCTTTGTCTCGAACACGCACTCTTCCTATTTCTCATGGATCATGAATTGTCTTCCGATCTCGTTTCATCTGACCTTCACCTATCCCCTCTCCGTCTTCTATCACCCCCTAAATACCCACTGTTTCAAAGGCACCTGAAACCCCACACCAGGAAGAAATGCGATCGAGTTCGTCTTGCATTGTGGAGGTGATTCCCCGTCTGTCTCTTAGCTGTCGATATACCAGAATATCATCAGCAAAAGTCATAGTTTTTCCCCTCCCATCCAGCTGTTGTTCCGTGATCGTTATTGTGTACACGTTAAATAGAACTGGTGACAATGGTGAGCCTTGTGGCAGCCCTGGACAAATGGATGTTGTCTCGGAAGACCAACTTCCACATCTGAGGATCACCTTCCTCTGAAACAGTGCCGCGGCGATCCATCTAATAAGGAAGGGGTGCACTGTCAGTATGAGGAGCATATGCATGAGATATTCAAATGGTACCCTGTTATATGCATCCTCCAGATCTATAGCAGCAGCATATGTCTCCTCTCGTCTGTGGAAGCCTTCGAAGACGTCATAGGCAAAGACTGCTGCATTGAGCCATGTCTCTTTTTATGTCTATAACCTCCGAGTGTGAGTGGGAATGCGTGTTTCTGTTCAAGGTGATGACACGGACAACTATTTTCTCCAGCAGCTTGCCCGCAGTGTTCTGCATTGTGATGATTCTGTAGGCACTGATCTGAGATTGGTTCTTGTTTGGCTTCAGTAGCGGTAGTAAGTAGCTGTGTAGCCACTCCTCCTTTATCTGGCCACTCCGAATGCTGGCATTAAACTCATTGACCAGTTTTGTCAAGTCGTTGTCAGCTAAATCGCCTATGTCATGATACCGAACACCATCTGGACCAGGAGCAGTGTTGTGGGACCTTTTAAGTGTCGTACGAATGGCATCGGTTGTGATTGTGAGATCTTCTTCCAGCCCTACATCCTTACACAATTTTGACAGTGATCCCCGTATCCTCGATTTTACAGTCTCATTTCTTTGGTCAGTCTGCTCAATGTAGCGGGCAAGCAGGGCCTTCCCTTTGCTCTCACACTAATTTGTGCCACATCAGGCCTGTGCTACAGAAAGTTACAATGTAAAAGAAACAGACCAAGACTAACCTGGATTAGTAACTTCAAAAGATTGATAAGTCAATATCCACTTACAAATGTTATTTAATAAAATGTAGCGTAAGTAGTGAGAAAGTCGGTGTACATCCAACGAAAGTTCAGAAAATGTGCAGCATTATATTATATATAATGTTTCTGCATATTTTCTGCACATATTTTTCGGTGAAGCCCGTAGGTTTTATTTGCAGAAGACGGATTTCAAACTGTTAGAAGACGTGACAGAGGCCTTCTGTTCCAGGAACTAATCCTCACTCCCACAATCGACTATGTCCCTGACAAGTCTTTCTGTCAGTACAACACCAATTATACGATTGGAGAAAATACAGAACGAAGCCCACAATATCTTGGGTGTGTCTAAGGGGACACTCCGTGTGTAACAATGACGTATCTTCTTGACTTTCCAAACATGGATGAGAGAAAATCATGATCTAGAGTAAAGATAAGTACAGATAAATAGTAACTATTCCACCACAAACTCATCATCACAACACATCAACAGAAAAAAAACACTTTCTCCACCACCACTCGAGGTACCACCAGAGCAGACAACAGCGGAAACCCCAAAGACAAGCAATGAAAACACCCCAAGGTAACCACGTATAAACTGAGACTAATAAAAGCAAAAATGGAATCCCAACACCAAAATGGGAACGGTGGGGAAAATATTGAGACGTCATTACTTTGACCCTAGTCGTCCAAGGATGTATAGTGGTGCAACGTCCCTGCAAAATAACACCATACTAGAACTTAAAGAGATCAATCGGTGTTTGTGTCATCAGGATACCTATACCATTCATGAACCAGTTCATCGCAGATTTGAAAGGCGTCCCATTATAACGAGTGGACCCCAACAGCAATATCAACCTGACTTAATTGATCTGAGACATTTGAAAAAAAAACAATAAACAGTGAAGCAATAGGGTAAGAGGAACATGTTTTGCTAAAAAGATTGTCGTATCAGATGCACCTTTTGTGGTGTCAACTCGGTATTATCAAAATAGCACTCGTAATCAAAGGTGGCCCTATAGGGATGCCCGAAACCTCCGGGCACGTGAGTGCCGTGAGTTGAATGAGAATGTATCGTTTCATTCGTGTCATATTTAGCTAGAAGACCGACTCTGACAGAAACTATGAGGCCTCCTATATTACGCCCTATCAAGGGCTGCTTATCCAGTTTATTTGTAACATTTATTAACGTTCGTATATGACTCATAGTTCTTTAACAAGACATATGAGACTAAAACATTCAGAAACGGAATCAAATTCACCAGAGGCTCCTTCTACATCACCAAAACTAGTTGAGCCATACTACGAAAGTTTGCTGTTAATTCAGGAGTGTGTATATTATTAAGCTAAAGATTCAGTTCTTGTACACGTGCATTGATGATGATGATGATGTAGAGGTGTATTGAATGGACCACATATCTCACTTAATAAAAGCTGTGAAGAAATAACACAATTCATTTCATCACAACATTGGACAAATTATGTCTCGATTCCTCAAAATAAACTGATATTGAACACTGGAAGGAGAAAAAAAATGTAACTAGAGTTTGAAAATCAAAACCTTGAAATTCGAAAAGAATAAGAGGTAGTAATAGAAATAACAAGTAGAACTTATGAAGAGCTCATGAGAAAAATTTTAAAAATTCCAACTCTCTTGTTAAGTCAGTGCAATAAAAAACAGTGCTTGCTAAATCAGATTACGCTGGGATACCTTTTGGATTACGTTGGGATGACTTTTGAAAATACCCTTGCATGACTTTTGGATTACGCTGGGATGACTTTTGGATTAGGCTGGGATGACTTTTGGATTACGCTGTGATGACTTGGATTACGCTGGGATGACCTTTGGATTACGCTGGGATGACTTTCTGTTATGCAGGTCGTGGGGAAGGCTAACATGTTTTTTCAAAGTGTCGCTTATGGTAACGATGATCCCTTTTTCGTAGAGTTTCAAGATGGCTTTATTCATCTCCTTTTTGTAAAGGAATCTCATTTTTGCCACTTTTACACCCGCGCTCGAGTCCTTCTCTTTTACGATCAACATTCGACGCGCCGATGAAAGCCTCGGGTATCTTGTATAACCCCGGTGCCAGGGTTACGGTGAAGGGAGATCTAACGCTACTAATTTCGTTGGTCCTGAGAGGCTCGTAAGTAATCCATACATCACCCTCTATTATATTGAAAAAAATTAAGCGGAAACTGTATCTCCACCAGCGTGATCTCCTACTGCGTAGAAATGTCAATGGTCTGAGGGAGTTTAACGAAAAAGTGGCCGGATTTTTATCCTTAAAAATCGCCATAGAAGCATTACTGGGTAGAGTGACATAAAACACATCTTACTTGATTCACCACCTCCTCTCCAACTTTGGATTCGGTAGCATGTAACACAGACACCCGTTGCAGGGCCGTTGCACCACCATACGCCCCTGGACGACTAGGGTCAAAGTAATGACGTCTCAATATTTTCTCCACCGATCCAATTCTGTTGTTGGAATTCCGTTCTTTCTTTTTTTCGGTCTCAGTTTATACATGGTTACCTTGGGGTGTTTTCAGTACTTGTCTTCGGGGTTGCCGTTGTTGTCTTGGTCTGCTCTGATGGTACCTCGAGTGGTGGTGGAGAAAGTGTTTTTTCTGTTGATGTGTTCTGATGATGAGTTCGTTGTGGAATAGTTACTCTTACTCTTTATCTTTACTTATCTTTACTCCAGATCATGATTTTCTCTCATCCGTGTTTGGAAAGTCAAGAAGATACGTCATTGTTACACACGGAGTGTCCCCTCAGACATACCCAAGATAATGTGGGCTTCGTTCTGTATTTTCTCCAATCTGTTAATTTGTGTTGTACTGATAGAAAGACTTGTCAGGGGCATAGTCGATTCTAGGGGTGAGGACTAGTTCCTGGAACAGAAGGCCTCTGTCACGTCTTCTAACAGTTTGAAATCCGTCATCTGCAAATAGAAATATGGCTTCTGGTAATAAAATTAGAGGTATCTTCCATCCGGGACTTATGTGTCCTTGGTGGTAGTGGGGATCTGTCGGGGGTCATCGATGGGACCAGTCAGGTCTTGATGGAATTTCCAATGCAGTTTGCATGTTTTGACCTTTTAGTCTCTTGTTCCGTGAGAGGTGGGCGCTGGTTCCTATCTGATATTTTTGTTAGTGATGTCCTGGTTTGTGTTCTCATACTGGAATGTGTTGAAGTTGGTTTTCTGGTTTCTACCTTTCTTAATTACGAGGATACATGGATAGTGATCACTTCCGTGGAATCCTACTATACTCCACTTACAAACCGAGTGTGAAGGCAGACGACATCAGGTATATGATATACTATCGGACTCCCCTGTTCGAGTAGCCCATTCTGGCTGACCTTCCATCATTCAATAACACTAAAAAAAACCATACCAACAGTGATAAGATAGGATGAGGGAAAGGTGGATGGAGAAAAATCCGAAAGGAAGGAAAGAAGAAAGTTAATCCCAGCAGGTTGTAGAGTACCTACTCGTTAATTGTTTTAAAGCGTTTGGTGACAATGGGGGAAACGCTGTATCTTGTTTTATTTGACTTGGTTAATTGACTTGTCAGAGAGAGAGAGAGAGAGAGAGAGAGAGAGAGAGAGAGAGAGAGAGAGAGAGAGAGAGACCGTCACTATTTAAAGTTACTGTTAGATTTCCAAAGTTAGCTGATTTATAAACCGATCATATTACCACCTTACGACAAAACACGCCAACCGCTATGACACATGATGATTATGCTGACGACGATAAGTTACCACGTTAGCGATACTAAAAACTTCGACACTAATAACACCGACAACATATTTACACCCCGTGACTAACAACCAAAAGGAAAAACACCCCTTTTCTCCATTTTTAGAATCATCACAACCAATACGTTATTTAGATTTGCACACCTGGCTTTATGGTCACCGATATCAGCACACTAACAGCAGATACCTTAAGGGATAATACTCAACCACGTCCACTTACACCCCCTCCCCTCCTCACTATTTAGAGTACGAGATCAAAATTTGTGGCGAGACATGGTCACTCTACCCCAACGGACTTGGTACTTGATGATGCTGTTGCGGGGAGGGTAGTGTATGGTGGCACATATTAATGATGGTACATGACGACGACGACGATGATGATGAGAATTTATAATATCAACACGGAATGTTGACGGCGCAAAGGGGGTATAATATCTTCAGTCTCTGTGATCCAGGTTAAAGGATGTATTTTATCTATTATTTATTGTAATTGATATTCAATACTAAAGCGTTACAGTGAAGCTATAGACCAACACTAAAAACCTATGCGGAATAAAGTGAGTAGAGAGATAACCACTGAATCATGTGCTCCTTTCCTCAAAGTATAAACACATGACACACACAACATATTTACATCAGCCCTGCAATACCGCTTTCCTCAAGTTTTAGAACCGCGACACGCTAATAGATTTTTAAAAAGTAAACAGTGAACTCCTCGCAGGAGGCAGGATACATGGAAACAGCCGCCCTGATGAAACGTTTAAGTCGAGGAAGCTTGGAGGTACAAAAGACAAACGGCCAAGACATGGCAGAAAGCCAGAGAGAATGGAAGACACAACCTGAAGTTTTAAAGCGTCTGAAAGAAGAGGTGGACCATATAATGATGCACTTTAAACTATTCTCAAAGCAGGCTAAGGATGCCAAGTGGGATGATTTCTGCAAAAAAGTGTGTTCAGATATATCGCTAGGCATATTATGGCGCCTTCATCAGAGCATGAACGGCACACCATGACACAGAGGCATACCAAACTTCCAGAGCACAGGCCAGATATGGCACAAATCTGATAAGAGAAAAGAGAAGGCCCTGCTTTCCCGTCACATTGAGCAGACTGACCAAAGAAATGAGTCTGTAAGAATGAGGATACGGGGTCGATGTCAGAATTGTGTAAGGATGTAGTGCTGGGAGAAGATCTCACAATCACAACCGATACAATTCGCACAACACTTAAAAAGTCACACAATACTTTTCCTTGTCTAGATGGTGTTCGGTACGGCGACATAGGCGATTGCCAGTGACGATTGCAAAAATAATTGTCCGTGTTACCTTGAACAGATACGCGCATTCTCACTCATATTTGGAGGTTCTAGATATAACAAAAAGATATCTCAATAAGGCAAACTTCGCTTATGACGTATTCGAAGACTTCCACGGGCGATATCATTAACATGAAATATCATTATTAATCTAAATAATAATAAGGATACATATTAATTAATCATATCGTTAACATGTCAACACCGGTGGTATCAATGGGAGCTGATGAGGTGACCAGGGACAGGTTGATGGCATACCTCGGAGTTAAGTTTGATCGCAGCCTATGTTTTCGGGACCACATTGACCATGTGATAACAAAATCCCTCAGAGGATTAGCCGTCTTGAAAGTCATGGCATCTGCTAACATCGAGGAGAGGCTACTTACCCTTCTGTTCTAGGGACTAGTCCTTGTACCAATCGAGTATGCCCTGGCATTTCAATTATAACTTAACTTATTGTCAGTACGACGCAAAGTGACACGCTGGAGAAAATACAGAACGAAGCTATGCAAACTATCTTGGGGTGTACGAGGGACACTCCTTGTGTAGCATAGCAATGAGGTATCTTCTTGACTTTCCAACCGTGGATGACAGGATCAACATCTGGAGGGCACGAGTATACCTAACGATAACTACAGATAAAGAACATCCATTGTACCGCGAGCTCAACACGGGGAAAGGTAACAGGCTAAAAAGAGGCAAATCATGGATGAGTCGATCAGAAGATGTCATCAAACAAGTCTGTGGGTTTAGCAATATCAACGCTAGCAAGTATGGTTGCAAGATTTTTTTTTTTTTTTTTTTAAAAAGGAGTAATTTTACGCAGAATTTTTTTTTTTCAATTTTAATTACATATTTACGAACAAATGATTTTGTATATTGTTACCGGTAGTGACAATGAATTCGCCTTTATATTCAAACAAATTTATGAAAAATTATATACAGAAACTAGAAATAAAACAATGCTCATATTCTGCAAAGACAATTTTCTTATTTAAATTTAAAAAACTCTCACCAAGTGTTTCTAGAGGCATTTTAATTGTATTTTCTTGAGGATTTGCCAGCTTTCAATAATCTTGCATCAGTTTTGACAAATTTAAAAAAATCAGTACATGAATTGTCAAAATTAACTATGACTCTGAGCTCTGCTTCAATCAGTTCTTGGCTACACCTATTTCTTGTGTCATTCCATTTCTTTTTCATTAAGGAGAATATCCTCTCAACAAAGGCATTTGATCCTGGTATGCTAAATAAAAATCCAACAATCTTTGAAATGTTTAGCACTTTATGTTCTGGCACAAAAGAAAAAAAATGTAACCAGTTTGTGATATCACTGTTATCTTTGTTAATACTTTCACATAGAACACTCTGAAAGTCACAGAACTCTTCATACATGGCATCAACACATATGTGATCTTTCAATTTCAGAATACACACTGCAGTTTCCAAATCTTCAAAATGAATTTCTTTATCCAAAGCAAAAGCTGACAATGATGAATATGGATTATTGGCAGTCACATCAAACCTTTTGTCAAGATACTGAAGCATATCATTGTAAAAATTTGTTAAAATCACTTGATATTTTTTTTTGCAGTGTTACAGACAAATCATTAATAAGTTCATTTGCATTGCTGCCATAAAAACTGCATTTTATTCTCTGTTTAAGCTTTTCGTTCAAAATGTACATTTGTTTGAATGTCCCCAAGACACTCAATTCACAACTTTCTAGTGTTTTGTTAACAGCATCCAACAAGTTTCCAACATTGTTTACAAAGTGAAAATAAATCTCTGGCAAAATGGCTTGCTCAGGGTCATCAATAAGAAAAACAGATTTCAATAATTTTGGGCAGTCATCAATACTCTGGAAGTAACTTTTGATTGCACCCCAATTTAGGAGAAGCCTATTTACAGCTGGAGTCAAAGACAGCCACCTCGTTGGAACATGTCTCAATATTTCAGACCATTCTAATTCCACAAAATTAAAAAATGATTTCAGTTCCTCTCTTCTTTTTGCTGAAACTGAGAAATGATTGTAAATTTTGAGGACTATGCTCTCTACATCAATATCCAATTGGTCTGTAGCATACTTGATTGCATTATGAAGTATGTGATTTGTACAATTGGCCTTCAATATATTTTCATTCTTTTTCAAAAGTAATTGAAATACAGAATGTCTAATTCCAAAATTGACACTTGCATTGTCTGCACTATATGATGAAATGTGATTTATATCAAGATTATGTCTTTCTAAACTCTGCAGCACTAGCTGACTAACTCCACAAGCAGATTCATCAGCATTTTCAATAAAATACAGAAGTTTATTCTGCACTCCTTTCACTGAGTCAAAGTAGCGAAGGCAAACTGGAAACATCTTCCTGTTTCCCTTATTCGAGGCATCTGTTGCCAATGAAAAAAATCTCACACCTTGTTCCGAACACTTTAAAATATCTAAAAAATCATTGACACTTCTGGGTGCTAAAACATTCTTGACAAGCATTTCAGCTTTAGTGCGCCCACATGATACTTTTGAAGCAGTCACAGTATCTTTAAAAATGTGTGTCACAAGCTTATTTCCACAGTCCAAGCTAGAATAACTTTGATTATGTTTGACTGCATGATAAACCAAAGCCAGTTCCCTCGCGACAACATTATCGTGTTCTGATGTATTGTTTACATTTACAAAATAATGTGAAAGTTTGTTTACACTAACATCATCAAATTTTTCTTTTACTTTATGCGTTTTAGATTCTGAATGTTGTTTTAAGTCACTTTGTCCACCATGAGAAATACTAAAATCTTTTCTGCATAACACACAGAAAGCTAGATGTTCGTTAGGTCCTGGTTTAACCCATGAAAACGATTCTTCCCACACTTTACGATAACTTTGATTGTGTTGTAGTTGTAATTTTAATTTCTTCTTTGGAGGAGACTTCTTTAAATCCATATCACTCATTATAAAATAATGTTAACAAACTTTAAAAATAAACTTACTAATAATATGTAGATGCGAGGATTGAATTGGATGGAGCGGTGAAACTGTGTTTACACATCGACGATCGGAAAATAAATTGATTCTTGTCGTGGGCTAGGACGGAAATTAAATCGCTTCAATATTTTAGCGCGGAACTACAATTTGCGCACTTAAAAGTATGATCCAGAAACAATTACACAAAACAAACCGCCGAATGGTTTAATTAATATTATTTACTACGAATTTATATATTATTTAATCGATATTAAAAAAATATTTACGTGAGCGTTAAAATACGGTGTTTTAGCGACTCCGGGCAAAGAAAAAACGGAGTCATCGAATTACGTGAAAAAAAAACGAGAAATCCGTAAAAAACGGTGTTGTATCTGGCAACCCTACTGAGTGGATACAGGCGACTACGTCATTCAAGGGGACATTCTCATGTATTGTCACACTCGACACTAAATGTAGGGAAAGTTTGGGATGACACCGATGAGAAAAATGCAATCATCTATACAGACTAACCATAACCCTAAACGTATTCTTAACTCTAACCCTAACTATAAACTTATTCCTAGACATAACCTTAACCCTAACTTATTCCTAACCTTAACCTTAAACTTATTCCTAAACTTAACTCAAGTCCTATCACTAAACTTGTTCTGAATCCTAAAAATAAACTTACTCCTAGCCCTAATTATCCATAAACTTATGATCATAAACAAATCCTAAACTTATTCTTAACCCTGACTTTAACCATACACTAAACTTATTCCTAACCCTACCCATAACCCTAAACATATTTCTAAAATTATTCCTAACCATACAATAACCCTAACTTTTACCTAACCCTAACTCTAATTTTATCCCTAAACCTATGATCAACCTTTGGTCAAAAAACCATAGACTTATTCCTAACCCTAACACTGACCCTAACTATAACCCTAAACTTTTTCCTAACCCTAAACATAACCTTAAACTTATGATCGAAAAAATCTTTAACTTATTCCTAACAATAACCCAAGCCATAACCATAAACTTATTCTTAAAATTATTCATAACCTAATCATAACCATAACACTAAATTTATTTCTAACTTTAACCATAACCATAACCTTAAACTTATTCCTAACCCAAGCTCTATTACTAAACATATTCCTAACCATTACCTTAAACTTATTCCTAACCATACCTTAAACCTAAACTTATTCCTAACCCTCATCTTATCTCTAGACGTATGATCAACCTTAGGAGAAAAGCTTAACCATAAACTTATTACAAACCCTAACCCAAACCGAAACTTATTCCTAGCTCTATTCCTAACCCTAGTCCTAAAATTATTCCTATCCCTAACCCTAAACTTATTCCTAACCATAACCCTGACCCTAAACGTATTCTTAACCCTAACCCTAAACTTATACCAAACCTCAACTCTATCCCTAACCCTAAACTTATTCCTAACCCTAATCTTATCCCTAAACGTATGGTCAACCTTTCATGGAAACAAATCCTAACCCTAACCCCAAATTTATTCATAACCCCAAATTTATTCCTAACCCTAACCTTATGATAAAACCATACATTGAAAAAAAAATTATACTTAGCCCTAAACTTAACTCTAACTTTAACCTTAACTCTGTCCATAAACTTTTTCCTTTCATCGTCCTTACTGTTACTGTCATAATGCATTTGAATATACTTCACGAAATCTATAATGTGGTAAATTTTAGAGCTGAGAAACACTGCAGAGTGTGCCAGAAATCATTGTCAAATCAACTAAAACATTTGTCTCTCCTACTCTCTTCGGATCGAGTCGAATTACAACTTTATTCGACATTTAAAAAAGCAATAACACACGAAGAGCTCATACATCTTGACTTAGATGATGTCGCTCAAATGCTTGTGGCCTATGGTGAGTACTACCCAGCATCACCAACACCACATAACCTTGCCTCATTGCTTAATTTACCTCGCATTTCGCTAAAATCAACATCACCGCCGATGACACAACCTTGGGGCTCATCCATTTACACCCCCCTTCCCCCCCCCCCAGCAACATCACCACTAAATTCTCCTCATTATCATTGGACATCACCGGATTACCCCAAGAACAACGTCAATCCAGAGTTGGTCTAGCCGACCATCTTCACTCCTGAATTCTGTAGACCAATCTTTGCTCACGCCCTTTTATCCCACCTCCTTAACTATATTTTCACCCTTAGTTCCACAACATTTACACCGGCCCACCTTTTCAGTAATGTTTCCCGATATGTTTCACCTGACCTTAAAACCCAACCCTCGACCTTTGCCTCACCACCCCGCGTTGCCCGGTGCTTATTCCCCGAAACTCTAACCACCCCAAGATCAGTTATTTTATTTTCGTCCTCCTCTTCCCCATAGTTTAATTCCCCCATTCCCTTAAGCACACAATTCCATCTTTTATCAAATAAAACTAGTCACTATTAATATATCATTGCTTAGGAATTTTATTTATAAGATGTTACAACTGATATTAAAATTCAACCTTAGTTTCGTCTTCAATTTCATTAATGAGTGCAAAACATTAAATTGTTGTTAATCTTCCATACCTGGTTTTAAAACGTGCACTTATTCATTTATTGTTCACCGGCTCCCATTCGGTAAGATTGTTAGCAGAGTACACGTCCAGTACAATTTCCATTCCTCCATGTTTTTATCATGTGTACCTGAATAAATTATTGTTTTGCTGTTGTTGACGGATTTTTTCCCCTATCTCTGGCCATCTAGTTACGCTAATTCCTAATACATCAAGGTGGTATTTCTCCATTTCGTTGATAACTTTCGATAATTTGGTCGAAGCAGCCATTGTTCGAACATTCCAGAAGCCTATTCCCGTTAGCGCTTTTGTAGCTGATAATATTCGCCGTACCACTAATGTCATGAGCAGACTTTCGACATGAGCCATTAAAACACCATAAGATTATACAACATCCAGGGATAGTTTCCCCATCCAGGGTTACCCTATAAAATTATTTATGGTAATGTTCGTATTATCAGACGATTTAGTGGAGGCTATTGTGTATTTTGTTTTGGGAGCTTTTGTCGAACAGCTTCTTTCATGGCTGAATCTACCAATGTTTGACAAACATATTCGACCACAGAATGAAGAAGTTAGGCTTGCTGATTCACAGGGTTTTTCATATTTTTTCATGAATCTTTTCTCTTCCATATTTTGTCATAGTACACCCTGAAATGTTATGCCATTTTTTAATACAGGCTCTCTATGATTTAGGAGAGTTCTCTTGCCAGATGTTCCCAGTCATTTTCAAAGGTGGAGAAGTCATTCAGAGATGATTTATAAATATATCTATATTGTAGTTTAAGTCAGCCGATTTGTCTTTTTCCGTGTATTAGTTCACCACATAGTATTTGCTTAGGAATGTGGTTGTCTCTTCTTTTCACTGGAAGTGCCCCAACCAACTTAACGTTCGGCTTCTGAGCATTGACATGATTGTTAGGATCTTAGCACGTTGAAGGACTATTAAATTGGTTAATTTGTCCTGCCATTTAATGTGAATTATTATGCGAAGACATCACATGTGGAAGTATTTTTTTGTGTTTAGTCTTTTTTCATGATTTGAGCATGTTGTCCAGGTTTCAGATCAGTAGAACAGTGTGCTGAACATACATATGTGATATATTAACAGTCTAGTCTTTAATGTTAATTTCGAGTTGCTCCAGGCCCTTTCTGTGAGTTTTCTGAAATTCGTAGCTGTCTTACCAATTCGACTGTTCATCAAGAGAAACGGTTGACATGATTGTGGATCCAAGATACGTGAATTTCTGAACTGACTCAATAATCTTACAAAGTGTTAAATACAGGTTTGATTTCTATAAATGTCTCCAGAGCTGTTTTCGAAGGTGTAATTTAGAAGGACAGCAAAAAGGATGTCAAAAAGGGTGAGGGCGAGGACACATTATTCTTTTATTCCGCTATTGACTTTAAAACTCTCTGAAGTGGATTTTGACATTCATGTTTTACCGAAGGGTAATCAGCTTTAATAATTTAGGCGTGCAGCCTTTGCTTTCTAACACCCTGAGTCCAGATCTATTTACTGAGTCAAATGCTTTTGTGAGATCCGTAAAGACAATATAGAGCAACATATTTTGTTTTCGGCATTTCTCTGGTCATCTAAGTGTGAAAACCATGTCTATAGTTGACCTCCCGGCTCTAAAACCGCATTGAGACTCGGGAAGAATATGCTCCGACAGCTTATGCAGGCGTTCTTTGACAGTTATTGCAAAAGTCTTGTCGAATGTGCAAAGGAGAGACATGCCTCTGTAATTATTGCAAACACCCCGATCTCCTTTGTTTTTGTAAAGCGTTATATCTTAGCATATCTCACATTAGGGGGTATTTTTAGGTATTGACTGGGCTAGAAGTGTGTTTGCTGGTCTGACTTCACGGTATACGTTTGAGTAGTGTTCTACCAATCTTTCCAGTTGTTGTCTCTTAGTAGTTTCTACCAATCTTTCTAATTGCTGTTCCTTATCAGTATTAGGTTCTACAATCTTGGATTTTAGAATTTATATAAGATTGTACATCTTGTAGAGGTATCCCTTCTAGAGTTATTAGAAAATTGCAAATTGCATTCATTCTCGTTATTTTTGGCCATATCTGTATTTATATTCAACACGATATAGTTTATTGCGGCGAGTTGGCAGATTTTTGAAAATATTTTCAAGGGTTTGAACATAAATGTTTGTTCACAGTTCGTTAACCTTCGCTGTAGATAAAGTCGTTAATTCGTTTCGGACGTCTGTGACCTTGGTAGCTAAGGACCTAATTTGTGCAAACGGATGGCATTGGCAAGGATCATTTTGAATCTTTGAAGTGGGCTCATTTTGTGTTTCACTCAAAAGCATATGTGCTTTTTAACCAAAGACTTTTTTTTTGGGGGGGGGGGCGGGGGGACGGGGGGGACTCAATGAAGATATCCCCGATGGAAGAATAAATTGTACTATTAGTCCCATAAATGATTCGCTTCCAGAGGTTTATGATGTAAACAAAGCAGTTTTGTCATTGCAAGTGAATAATGTCCACACCTATAATTGGTCAGAATTGTGTAGCACCAGCAGCTTTATAGCGAACACAGAAAACATCACAGGATTGTGCTGTTCTGAAACAGCTATACCATGCTACCCTAGAATTGCCTTTAATGGGATTACTGTGACCACAAACCACTCTCCATGTGTGTGCCACATATTTACACCCCAGAAAGAAATACTGAATATAACAACATCATGTGCCGTCTGTGATATTAATGACCAAAGACCAGAAGCCTCCAGTATGATTGATACAACTGTTGCACCAAGCATTTCATCAGCAGAGCCATATCTATGGAATGTTAATCTGACATTGTTCTTGAATGATGTCCAAGTTAATGAGACATCAGAATCGTGTGGCGGCAGCTACAAGAAGGGAGCGGAGAACATCAAGTTCTGCTGCTATAAAGGAGACTTGCCTTGCTATCCCAGAATTGCCTTAAATGGGATCACTGTAGTTGAAAACTTCTCCTCTTGTGTAAACTACACATCCACATCTAAGAGTGAATCAGTGAAGGTCACAAAATCATATTCTCTCTGTGGTTTTACTAACTACAGGTCAGGTGGCTTCTGTTGGATTGGAAATGATAACTTACCACCACTGTGTGTCTATATGTTTGGAATTGGAGTCATCAATGATGGCCTAACATCATCAAGTGCTATGACGATCATCATTTTCGGGAGGACGTGAACTCCCATGGTATATGGTGGATAGGCGGCAGGAACCATTGAAGGCTATGTCTGAAAAGTGTTCCTTGTTGCAGTTTCCTCATATTCCAAGTCCGGCTTGTTGCAGGAGCTACTGAGTTAAGTGCTCTGTGCACACCGTGAGCTGTGTGTCTCATCCGTTTTGATCCTGCTTCGATATTCCGCTTGTTTACGATGAATGATGATATCGTATGACAGGGAACAGTTGGCTGTGTCCACTCTCTGCGCGGTTTCGCCTTATATCTTTTGGCGTGTGCTGAGACTGCTACGATGGGGACTACAGTTACCTTTCTTTGTTTGGGAGATGAGTTAGTAATTCGGATGATTCCACTGGCACGGGCGGTTGAGCAATTATGGATTTTAATTCGGTTGCTGTGATACCGAGGCCTTCCATAACCAATAACCAATTCTGCCCCATGTGTTGTTAATCTCTTAATAATTGTATTTTCATCTTATATTGCATATGTTGTTGATTAAGTGGTAGAAGAGCTATGTCATAAGCAAAGTCATCAAGTTGCTTGGTCAGTGGCCTCTGAATTCCATTCTTGTTTCTCTTTTATTCTTATGATCCAAAATGTGGCCAGCAGGAAAAGAAATGGAGATTTTAAGCATCCCTGCCTTACTACTGATCTTAATTTAAATGCTTCTGTAAGCTGTCCTTCGTGTACAACACTATATTTCATTCTCTCAAACATTGTTTTTCTCAAGTTTATACACTTTGTAGGGATTCTATTCTATTCTATTCTATTCTATTCTATTCTATTCTATTATTCTATTCTATTCTATTCTATTCATTTAATCAGTTTCACTGCAGTCGAAGTATGTCTGGTCTATATGATTATTTTATGCATTTCTGTTCTAACGCGACCGTATACATACGTCATAATGTCATATGCATAGGTGACAGTGCGACCCGGCGCGTCATTATACAGTTACCTTTGCAGTTTACATATTGAACAAATAAAGTGATAAAAGCGATCTTTGAAGCAACTCTGGCTATATATATCTCGGCTCAGATGTCCAGGTATCGAAACGTAGCGCCACTTTTCTTCGCATCAGAACTGATGCCACCCAACACACGAGCTGTGAATCAAAGCCTGTCTCACTAAGTAAGTGTACGAGAATGCCCTAGTCCACTCGATTATATGTATCTTCCAGATTGAGGGCAGCCAGTGGCGACACCTCTTTCTTTTGAAAGGATTTATAGACTTTATATACAGGGACGGAAACATTAGCAGCAGTATCTCTGTTCAGCCTATAGCCACCTAGTGTGATTGGCAACAATCTTCAGATTTCAAGATTCGCTGCTAGTTTTTTGGAGATAACTTTTTCGAGAAACTTTCCTTAGACATTCTGCATACCAATAATGCGATATCCGCTAAGTGTGAACTTGTCTAATGAGTGTAACCGCCAAAAGGGGGAGAACAAGAATTTTTAAAATCATATATTATTTTTTATCGCACGCGTAATGTCAATATTTTTAAAACGTAGGTGTCATTTCACTAAAAGGCTCTCTCAAATGCTCTGAGAAATGGATTTTGCATTCTACAAGCCCAAAAAGTGTATCGTCTAAAACAGAGTCCAGAATCTGTGTATCGGTTAAGGGTAGCTTATGTAAGGCATACGAGGATTTTGATCTTGGGAGGGCCTGTCTAAAAAATCGAGTAATGGCGCTATAAATTTTCTCCATTGTCTGCCAGTCACACTCCCACATAAAATAACTTGAACATTAACCTCTGTGGTTAAACCCTTGTAAATTTCTCGTACAATTAGATAAGGGTTTCTTATTTATGGGATTGATTATGTAACTGTCAGTAAGTTTGCAAGTGTGGTCGTGAAATAAGCAGCCCATAACCTGCAGTATCAATCTCTGCTCAATTAAAACAATATCTACTATAATCCGGCGAAGTCCCAAAGGCCCCATTAAGTTAAGTTCGAAACTCAATGTTACATAGTCTAAACCCGTCCTTTCTATATAATAGGAAAATCAGTAGACATTTTCTACATCAATGCCCAAAGATACAGAGCATTAACATCCTATCGCTTTATGCTAGCTACAAAGTTAAACGCATCCCCTTTAATAAACGTCTCCCCTCTTTGTTGGAACCTGTAGAAAATGACAGATGTTGAAATGACAGACCAATATGTTGTCTCTAATGGTTTTATGAAGGTCCGCCTCCTGTGTGCTACATAAGAAAAAAATAACGTCCTTTGGAAGTCTTAAAAAAATATATTGTAATGTGACGTCGGGGACGTAAATATCGTCTTTAAATATATAGACACCGAGTTCGGCGCATTTTACTCGGGTTACCTTAACTTACGTCGATAATCCAATTAGAAAAGACTACACGTCACTGTTATAATAAAATACCAAGTATTGTCTGAAATATTACAACTTTTGAGCACTGATAAGAAGGCTTATGATGTCTGTCAAGGGACAGACGGTTCATTTAATTCAGTTAAGGCTGGTAATTTACTCAAAACAAAATATCCCTCATTAACTTTATACGCCGCTAAATATTTACTATAAGAGAACCGTAAGGCGATATTATTTATAATGTATAAGAACTAGGGTAATTTGGTGAAGATGCACTTAAAATTATTACTACTTCTTTTTTCTTGCTGATTTGCCTCTCAGCGTCGAGAGAATATATAATTTTCGGTCTTTTACTCTTCTGTTCGCCTCTGCTGCTGTTATGTTTCTTATACTTCAAATATTCCATCGATCCATCTGCTTCGACCCTTGAGTCTGGTGTTCTCGCAACATTTATTGAGGGCTCGTTGTGTTGATTTTGATCACTCTGCTTTGTCACGTGGCCAAACAATTTTATCTCTTGTTTATATATGTTATGACCGGATTATTCCTAGCTTTTTTCTCAGTTCTTTATTTCTAATCTTGTCTCTCAGGCAGTTTCCTCTCACCTATCTAACACACTTAATCTCAGTAGAGGCTATTTATCTTATTGTTCTTGCATCTGGGTTTAGTATTGGCATTGGAAGAACAATGTTGGGATGAAGATTGTATTGTAAAATGCCCGTTTCACCTCTAGAGTTTTTTCCTTGTTGGACAATAGTGGTGATAGCTGTCCAAATATTTGACAAGTTTTGATGCATCTTCAGTCTATCTCTGCCGTTTGTGAATTGTCGTTTGTCACTAGACTGTCAAGTTATTTGAAATTCTATGCTGGTTTTACTTGCCTGCCTTCTATTGTTATGTCGATGTTCTGTTTCTCTTTTGCGACATTCATGACTTCTATTTTGATGATGTTAATTTTCATAATGTATTTTGTACCTGTGCTGTTGAGTTTATTTACGTGTTCTTGTAGATCTTCTATTTTTCCATGTATTAGTGCCTTATTGTCTGAATATAAAAGCTCGTTGATCTCATCTGTTTCTGATGTGTTGTCTAACTTACATATATATTCGAGGTATGTAATAAACAGTGAGGGAATAGTGCGCACCCCTGTCTTACACCTGACCTAACTTCAAAGTGGTCTGTGTAGCCTGTGCTGTTCTGACTGCAGCTGCTGTTGATGTAGAGACTTTTAATTAGATGTTGACTTTAACCGTATTCTATTAGAATCCCCCACAGTTGTTCTTTATTTACTCTGTGGAAAGCTTTTCTTTGGCCAATGAAAACTATGTTCATATTTTGATTGTGTTCTATCGTTTTTTCTGCAAGCTGTTTTAAGGTGAATAGTGCGTCAGTATTTTTGGAACCAAATTTGAGAATCCACTTTAGTTTTATTATTGGTGTCAGCCTTTTTTCCACAATTTTGGCTCATAGGTTTCCTACATGGATGAGAAGAGATATACCTATATATTGATTGCAGTCTAATTTGCTACCTTTCTTTGTCCATATTATTATGACGCCATCTACATTAATATTATGTGCATTCATGTCACTCATGTTTCTCCTGTAAATGTTCTTATTTCAACTGCTATGTTATTTATGCCTTGTGTTTTATTTCTTGGTGCATATTTGATTACTTTTTCGAATTCCTCTGTCATGATGTTGGGTCCAGTATTTTTGCGTTCTTGCATGATTTTTTTTTGTTTTGAGTTATTGAGTTATTTGCGAGTTATCATCATTGCACTCCGATCGTGTTCATAGGGGCCCAGATCCCCTCCTCTGCAAGTCCTGCAGTGTCCAGCGACTAACGACTCCAGTTCTGTGTTGGTTGAAAAGACTTTTTACACGCCCACTAAGTTTCTCATTCCTGGCTGTGCCCATCTTATCTCCCATCGATTTATCCGAAGGAGGACATGGACTCATAATTGTCGAAATCACGTGCTCTTCCCACATCTCTGAGGGCATTGATGATGTCCGACCGATCCAATGGTTGACCGTTCTCAAAGATAGCACAGCGAACCAACCTGTCCGCTCTTTCATTTCCCCGTACTCCCGCATGTCCTGGGACGTAGACAAAGATGACTTTATGTATTGTTCACTTTTGCATTGACACTAACCATTGCCTACGTACAGAGCCGCCTCCACTTTTTTTTATCATACTCATAAAATTACCCAGGATGCAGGCGTGGGTGTAGTCTTGTGTCTCTAACCAGTTAAATGACCTGGTCGCTGCCATTAACTACATTGTCATGCTAATCGGTCATGACGTATGCACCACTGTCTTCGTAGACTATTCCGCCTGCCGAGCGTGCTGTAAATGCCCATGCACTTCTTTGATGTCGTATTACATATCCGTCTGTATAGATAACTGCATCTTTCTTAGCGGTGTTATCGCAGAGGAGACCGTTGACCTCCGCATTGACCACGAGTGAGGTCAGTTCCCTACTTTTCCTGTCGAGTTTGACAATACGCGATAATATGCCCTTGAATGACATAGGCACAGGTAACCAATCCTCGCCAATGTTGATATTAGTAAGCCTACATACCTGTTTGATGATCTTCTGCTCGGCTCACCCATGATTTGCCTCTTTATAGACTGGCACCTTTCCTTGTGTTGAGCTCGTGATGCGATGGGTGCTCTTTATCTGCACTAATCTTTAGGTATGATCGTGCCCTTCAGATCTTGATTTTGTCATTCATGGTTGGAAAGTCAGGAAGATACCTCATTGCTACACAGTGAGCGTCCTTCGTACACCCCAAGATAATGCGCATGACCTCATTCTGTATTTTCTCCAGCCTGTCAATTTGAATAATGAATATTTATTACTTTAATGTAGGACGGGAAACACTTGAACATAACGAAGTCGGTTAGATTTTGCAAAATATCACCACATCCGCTGTTTGAGAGTACTATTAAATTGTTCTTCAACAGCCGCCTTAATATCTTAGTTCTTGGTAGTTAAAATGTTAACGTTGTTGTCATCGAGGAATTTCTTAAATGTTCTTTTTAAAAACTCTGACACCTTGTAAGTTTAAAAACTAGTAGATTTCCTGTCACGAAATATGTTATCGATTTCCACTAAAAAATTTACCAGTTTTGTTCCTTAACAGCAGCGGCCAGGCGTAGTTACTGAAAACCTCAACACAAGATACCAAATAGCAATATCCATTGTTTTTTTTTTCAAATGTCTCAAATTCGTTAGGTATGCTTAAAATTGCTGTTGGGCCCGCTCATTATAATGGGGCAGCTTTTAAATCTGCGACATATTGGTTTGTGAAGTGTGTACATATCCTGTTGACTCAAACACCGATTGAGCTCTTTAACCCCTAACATGGTAGTATGTTGTAATGCCATTATTCTACTATACGCACCCGTTCGATTAGTGTCGATTTTATAACGTCTCTGTATTTTGCCCGCCTTTCCAATTTCAGATTTCAGGCTTTATTTTTTCGTCTTCAACTTATACGATGCAGATGCTTCTTTAGAAATGTTTTAATTACTTCTCTTTGGGTTTTTTTTTTTTGCCTTTTCCACAGCTTTCTCTGGGGGCACCGCGAGCGGTGAAGTAGAAGGTGGAAATTGTATTCTTTCTGTCGAACAGATATTTTGAATGAGATCGACTGAGCCAAACGTACGTTGATTATACTGTTCCAATAAAGTTAAGTACTGATGTAGAGTATGTTGGTACACTCCGGCCATATAATCTCGATCTAGTATACGTTGCATTTCCTCGTCTAAATCTCTCAAGTTTTGTCGTTGAACGCATCAGGTTGGTATACACGATAGTCTGTTTTAAACCCTCCAGCAACAGAGGATCCACCAAGACCATTTTTAGCCATGTTTACACACCTAATGCACCATCGATAACGTTTAAAAAAAGGCCGGAGCAGAGCACCTATAAATCCACCTGTTTGGAGAATCTCATTCCGTCGCTTAAGCTTGGTCTTTTCAACGAGGAGCCTCAACTTGTTCTAGTGTTGAAGTATCTCGCACATCTGGTAATGAGTGTGTTTAACATTACCTCTTAATATGTATGACAGCACTCGCTCAATAAGTGAATGAGCACGGGATAGGCCATTTTCAATACGGTCGACCGCAGGCATTTCAACATCTCACCGTGTCGCCTAAGCGAGTCTATCTTTCTGCTATTTTGGTACATAGACGATTTGTCTCTCCCCGAGAATATCTTTGTTTTTAGCCTGAAATGATCCGGTGTTTCCTGTCGAAGGTGCACCAACAAATAACAGCGAGAAGTACGCCGTCGCGTCCTGAAACTATCTTTTAGATACGCCTATATATCTGTGCCTTTGGTGAATAATTTGGTTACCTTGTCATCCGTTTCCGATATATGATCGATAGGACGATGAGTCTTCTCTTCATACCCTCTTAAAAATTATCGAAGTCGGGTAGAACTTCGATAAATCTGACTTGCCCCATAGTCTCGTACATTGGCTACCATTCCCCGTAACATCATATAGCTTCCTCCGGTATGAGGATAACTAGCTTTTGGAGATTCTCCAGAAACCTTTTCACTAAAACCGCTTTCCTGCAGCCTGTAGATAGAGCTATGTGAGCCGCGAAAGTGTTTCCATCGCGGGTCCATCGCCACTAATGACACTTTGGTGGTGTATGTTCCTTTTTATTCATATGATTCGAATCTCGTACTAACTTTCTGTCCCTCTTTCTGTTTTGATTGAGAATGAAGATATGGTATACGTGGCTTCATAATAGATAGCCTAATAAATACTGCAATACACCAATTGGAAGCAAGCGTGATTCATCACCGCTCTCCCGATTTCCCGGCACCATAAACAACCAGAAAGCTACAAAGATTGATATATCATCATAGGTCAATTCTAGGTCGAGTAAAATAGCTGATATTGCATCATATTTCAATTCTAGGTCGAAAAACTCCATACCCCAACACCTCTTTTCCCCACCTATATTAATCTACATTTCTGTAATTTTTCCCATCTTTCATACTAACCATCTTCTCTGATTGCTTAATTTCACCGTTGTCATATTATCCCTCTTCTCTGATTGGTTAATTGCACTGATATCACAATATTCCGTTTCTCTGAACGGTTAATTTAACCGTTGTCATACTATTCCTTTTCTGCGAATGGTTAATCTAAACACCTATCACGCACAGCCGTTACTAGCTTATACATAAACCTAGAACACGAGAGAGTTAGTGTTAGAATTGTAGTTATTATTATACCGACGCTTATTTCTAATTTCTGTTCAGGCGATAGCATAATAGATATCCTTTATTGTGTTGAGACAACATATTACGATGTAAGTTGACTTTGTTATTTTTTTCTTTTCTTTTTTAAATGGTGGTGTTTAAACTAGGTATTTTATTGTATAATTATGTTGATACTACCTTTTACGTTGTAAGTTGACTTTATTATTTTTTTGTGTCTTTTCTTTGTTTTCCATATGTACAGGTTTTTTTTTAATATTAATGTTAATGTGTGTTTAAGTAGACATGTTAAGCATTGTTGACAGTTTTATTTATTGTTTCGTTTTTTTTTCAGACAGATGGTTTCTCATAGTGCTGGATACCCTGGGCAACATCAGTATCCTTTATGCAATAAGAAGCTTATATGGCACAAAAGTATGCTGCGGCACACGCATTGTGCTCATATACTAACAAACAAAAGATAGACAATATGGAGAAACGGTTGCCAGGGAGTAAAAAACACAAAAGTAGTGGGTATGAATCTTTAGCATCACTGCCGAATGATGTGCACGATGTGTACCAAATAAACTGGTCGGCTATAAAAGATGCACTATATTATCAACAAAACAATTTCCTTATATACTTTCTTCTACTCAACGGTTCTTCTATTCACAAAAAACTGGTCTGCTATACTAAAGGGTGCGTTTGATAATCAGACCACTCACTTTAAAATTAACTAAAGCTACAAACTTTTTCTCAGTCACAGAGACACCAGTGATCTAGGCTTCTTCCACGCTTCTCTCAATAACTCGGCCGTTCTCGAGTTCCATCATTTAGTCAACAACCTTGGTGATTTCACACATTTTGTCAACTCTTTAAAGGAACACAATCCTGTAGACTCAGACCTGTCCAACAGACCCGACACGAATATGAAGGTGGAGAGCATTCTCGCCACTACAGCATTTTTATTTATTCCACACACACCACTTTTCGAACGGGTTCTGTGTAAAGGAATCCCCCCCTCCCCCCTCATATTAATGATAAGTACATTTACACCTTGCACAAAACTCGGAATACTTATGTTTCTTAGACGGACAACTTGTGTGTCATTTTCCGTTATTTCAGGGGATAGAAATCGACAATCTCGATTGACCACGAGTCAGTTTGTGAGTCAGTGGCACTTGCACTTAGATATACATTTCCTTGATATACTCCCATATTTGAAGGAATGTCTGAGATAAACGTAGATGCTTCGAATTTGATGATAAAGATGCGCTCTATCCCAAACTTAGAAGCAGCTGATCCCATAGCGATACCATGCGAGTCTTGTTTGACAAGGAATATTTCGTGTATATTACTGACATCAAAATGGCTGCTAGAGCCTTCTTTTGTCCCCACTGTCGGATATTGTGGGATCTGTTTACTCGTGAACAAACATGCAACGGCGGTAAGCCTGAAGAGGTTTTTTTTCAATGGAATTATAGACCCGCGGAATCTGTGCTGGATGCAAAAGAGGAAAAAACTGTTACGAGTGCTTTTTTGACAACAGCGAGTTTCCCGCCGTAAAAGATGCCCGTCACGAAAGAAGAAAGGTGCAGCAACAAGGTTTGGGTTTGTTTATCAAAGCCTTGAATCTTCAGGTCCAGTTTTGCTCCGATTTGGGCGTCGATATGTTTAAGTACGCGATTTTGAACCCGGGATAACTCTGATAACCTTTTAAAAACTCTCCCTAGTGACGTGGTTTTTTTCTTTGTGCGAAAAAAAGGAAGCCGATAAGACAATACCGCGGGCGACCGTTTTTAATCTTTCATCGGTATCACGAGAAGTATAAGACTTTTTCAGAGATGTGAAAAAGAGGTTCGCTGCATTATGGGCTTTAACGCCAAAGCCCTTTGTCTGTGGGTGCTGATGAAAAAGATTCCCACTGATTATGCTGTCATTCGTAATGCTGTTGGTGGATATAAACCACTTCAGATGAACTATTGCATGCATCAGTGCAGAGAATATCTGACTTTGATTTGCCACCAGATTCAGGTCGATATAAAACCCAATTTAACCCTCGCGAGAAGGCTTTGAGTAGACGCAAAATTAGAGTTGATGGATGGGATAAAATCAATAGGACCTTATATCAATTTCACGGCTGTCTCTTTCACGGCAATCCAAACTGTGGCATCACTCGCGGTCTGGAGGTTATCCCGGCAAATAATATTAAGTTGAAGGAGTTGTACTAGAAGACCTGTGAGATAAACGTATATTTAACAGGTCTCGTTGATGTTTGCGTAATCGTCATGTGGGAGTGTCAGTGGCAAAAGCTGAAGAGTTAAAGCCGGCGATTCGAGCCTTCATAGATGAGAATTTGCGTGGTTCTAACCTTCCTTCGCTAAGCATAAACTCATCACCGATGACCGCATTCTAGATTAAGTTTTAAACGACACGTTTTCTGGACTCGTGGAGTGCGACATTCACGTCCATGTTGCTTTAAGAGACAATTTTAGCGAGATGGCCCCCATTTTAAAAAAAATGTAAACGTAGGAGTAACTGACATCGATAACATTATGCGGAAGTAAGCCACCAAAAATAAGCTGTTGGGTAGCGCCAAGCGTACCCTCATGGCAGTTACACGGAAACGAAGATCTCGTTGGCCACACCCTTGTTCAAGTAGTATATAGAACACGGTTTGGAGGTCACTAAGATATATCAGGTCGTAGACTACTTACCCGTTAATTGTTTTAAAGAGTTTATGAAAAGGTCACAGAGGTGCGTCGGGCGGGGAATCTCAGCGATGAGCATTCTATAACCAGCAACACCATGAAGTTGTTGGTAACACCGTTTACTGAAATACCCTGAACTATCTATCTTTCTTTCGTAGATCTATTTATCTGACGTAGTGTCTATATCTGCAATGTCGTTTCCTGTATAAATTGCATTGTCTTTTGTAATTCGTGCAGTGTCCAATATAGTTTTGTCTGCAATGTTGTATCTATGGGCAAATAGATTTTCCTCAGTCTACTATATTTAGCACAGTCTTGAAGTATGTGTTCAGCAGTCTGGCCCGCCTGTCCACAAGTACATGTAGTTGAGGTGCCGATTTTGAATTTTGTATACATGTGACTATGGAGTCGATTGTGTCCTGTTCTGAGGCGTATAATGATAACTTATTCACATCTACTCATATTATGAAAGGCATCCTGATATGGGGCTTGTGCTCCTCTGATTGATTTTATTATCTGTTTCTTATGATGGTATGTAACCGGTTCATCTGGTTGTGTGCCTGTTGAACCTTCCTTTGACAACTGATCTGCTTTCCCATTTTCTGGTATTTCACAGTGAGATGGGATTCATTGCTGGACAACCCTGTGGTGCTTGCAGAGTTCAGTCAATAAGGTCTGAAGATGAGGCAATTTTCTTAATTGTAGTGCCTGGAGTACTCTTGCATCTGTCAAAAACACTACAAGCTGTGGGCTTAGATTGCTGTTCAGCAGTTTTTTATATTGCCAACATTATTACTTGGATTTCTGCATCATAATTGTGACAATATTTCCCTGTTGCTATTTTATTAATAACCCTAGTGCTATTTGAGTACTCTCTGTATGCACCTGCTCCCCCATTCTTTACTGAATTATGTGCTGATCTATCTGTGTACACACGAATCCATAGGTCGTGTGGGTTTTCTTCATACAAGAAACTGAGTCATTGTTTTACACAGTATACTATTCTATTCCTCTTTGTCAAGTATTCCTTTCACTTCTCTTCGTATTTGTGTTGACATTCCTGATTCCTATGTCCTGGGAGTTTGCTTATCTTAAGTCGTCCCAATGCAAGAGTTTGGAATCGGTCCTTCATTGGATGTCTCGGCATGTATGACAATTTTTATGCCTGTATCAGCACCTTTGTGTCCCTCCATTCTATCAGTGCTGTTATCCTCCACAATTTCTCCATCTCCATTGATGTTGATTTCATCATCCTGTGATGACACTGAGTGCCTGGTTTTGAAATTTATCCAGATCTTCTAATGTGGTGTTTGATGCTGAGCGCCATGCAGATGATCCATATTCTACATGTGGGCGTTTACCCACCGACGGCTTCCGGGTTCACCCAGCCTTAAATGGGTACCGGATTTTTTTCTGGGAAAGTAAAGCGGCACGGGCGTAATACCGACCACATAACCCCAAAAATCATGTGCTGAAGGTCTGTAAAATATAGGGTCACTAACACCATATTTCCCTATACGCCACTTGGCGTGACGGGGGGTACTTTACTTTTTTTTTTTTATCAGCACAAACTTTGTTGTCAACAACAATAAAGACAACAGTATATGTCATGGCGATAACAAGCTAACACAGACATCAGTGTTCGAACAAAATTATCACCATAATATTGACATGTGTCACCGACAGCACTTCCTAGTATTTTGACTTTCTCTGTCATGATGGTGTCACGCTTGAATCTGGGCTTCTCTGGATTTCCAATATTGAAAAGAGTCCAGTTCAACCATACTTAACCTATCCTTCACGGAAATAGCACTTAGAGATATGAAGTCATATATACTATAAATATGACATGCAACTACTTCCGGGATAAGCATAACATTAGAGGGCATGCGGGGGGGCTGGGGGTGGGGAGATATTCTATGATGAATTTCGGCTAATGAAAACATAAGACACGATTCACGATACTGTAAGTTTGTTTAAATATAAGAACAATCCTTTGTTGTTGTTGTTGTGTGCTAACCGGCGGCAATTTTGAGACCATTTAGCTCACTGGACACTGGGTGGAATTGATGGTCTTGTTTCTGCGAAATCTTAAAAAAAAAAAGAAAACTGACGTACGCAGCGAATCGATTGGTTTCTATCACGGTAAATGTAGACCATATGTAAAAAGTTCAGACGGACATGTTGGCTTTTCTTATGGACCCTGACTTATATTTTTTTAAAAATCTATAATCTCTTCTAGTAAGTTTGAGTTTACAAAAGAAGATTCCATTACAAATGATCTTTTTACCGTGTAATAGAACTGACTAGAAATGTGCAATAGAACTAACATTTTATTAATAAAAATTTGAGTAGGTGAACTTAAATATGTTTCCGTCACCTGAGAGGCAAAAAGAAGAGGGTTACAGAATAAGTAGAGCACCTACATTCTAAATGAGATGTTAGTTACATTTAGACACAATATTTTGAGAAAATTCTGCACATCAATTGCTTTGATATGCTAAAATATAACGCCATCTATTAAATATCACAGATCACGCCTTACACGGAGATCTTCGGAAAGCAAATCACATCCTCACAATGCCGAAAGCGACCACTCGCTAAAACACATGAAGTTCCTGTTCTGTGTCTAAATGAGTACGAGTAAACATTCTTGAATGAGCTAAAAAAAAGTTTCAGAAATTACTTTTCGACAACAATTAGAGATATCTCGTCCATTATCGCGAATCTCAAGCTCTAGCTCAGTTTGCGTGGTCTTTCTATTTCGCATTTCTTGTTGTTTATGTTTTGTTTATGTGTAATTGTTTTTAACACAATTATAATTGAAAAAAAACGCGAAGTGGTCACATATTAGTCACCTAACATCAGCGATGTCTGCTTTTTTCACATATGCAACATCACTTACCAAGAAACCACATGATAATAACTAACATGACGTGTTACTAGTTATACAGTTTTCTCATTGTCAGTACTATTTAAGAATTATCATAACAAATATTCACGTTGTCGGCAGTCGGGTAAAGTTTTACGAATTCAAACATTTAGAAAAACAACGTTATATTTTTAACATCAATCATCGATGACATATTTTTTCATCATCCGTCAGTCATCTATACAGACGGATCTGTAAGACGACACGAAAGAAGTGCATGGGCATTTACAGCACGCTCAGCAGGCAGAATAGCCAAGGAAGACAGTGGTGCATACGCCATGACCACGAGTAGCATGACAATGGAGGTGATGGCAGTGGCCAAGGCATTCAAATGGTTAGAGTCACAAGACTACATCCACGCATGTATACTGAGTGATTCGATGAGCATGATAAAAAAAGTGGAGGCGGGCTTTGTACGCATGCAATGGGTAGAGTCGTTGCAGAAATCCAAAATACGTAAGGTCACCTTTGTCTATGTCCCTGGACATGCGGGAGTACGGGGAAATGAGAGAGCGAACAGGTTGGCTAGCTGCGCTGTCGTTGAGGACGGGCAACCGATGGATCGGGCGGACATCATCAATGCCCTTCGAGATGTTGGAAGAGCACAGGACTTCGACAAACCACAGATCAGCGTCACTTCTTCGGATGATGGAAATGTGAGTTAAGATGGGCACGGCCAGAAATGAGAAACTTGGTGGCCGTGTAAGAAGACTTATCAACCAACATAGAACTGGAGTCGTCAGTCGCTGGACACTGAGGGAATTGCTGAGGAGGGGATCTGAGCACCTATGGACATGTTCGGAGTGCAATGATGATGACCCGCAAATAACTCAATATTTTTTCATGTTCACAACCGCCATCTCACTTGATGAAGAGTTAAATGCGAATCTGAAAAGCAGCTTCGAGATATGGTAAACTTAAACATAGAGGATGGGTCAACACAACACTAATATTTTGACCATGAGGATCTAATTTATCACAGCTGTTTACATGGTACACTTTTATATGGATCACATACTTTGGCTATCTATGTGTGGAAAGATATCAGATAACACATTTTTTATGTGCGTTGTCTTCGCCGGTTATGAGCATCATATGAGGGGACAAAGTAACCACCTCTAACTTTTCACAACGAGCGAACTTCCCATCTTGGTAACTCTTAGGATTCGGAGACCACGGTGGCTGGGTCATGCGAGAAGAATGCAAACAATTGTATTCACACACAAATATAGTAAGGAGAACGTAGAGGTGGAAAGAGGCGATAGGCCAGACCAGTGTTGAGATATAAGGAATTTTGCAGTGCTTCTTTGAGTGAATATCTAAGGGTGACAGAAACAGGTACAATATGGCTGCAGATCGTAGCACATGGAGAACATGAAAAAACGGCACACCAACATTCGAGGCAGTGCTGCTATTAAATTCAGAAGCCAAAAGGCGCAGGAGAATGGAGAAGAGGCCAGAGATAACGAATACATCTTGTTCATTCAGTGGTCGGATCCGTCTATCAAATATTGGCTCAACCACAAGAGAAGCTGTTCATTAAAACAGCCTCCAGCATAGGACACTAATATGTTACTAAATTACCGACATATTATGATTGCTTGCTGCCACCCGTGTGTCATAACGCCCCTGGTTATGTAGTTTTTTTTTTGTATAAGCTCACCTCCGATTAAAATTAACTACTTAGGAAAACTAATAAGACACGAGATCGAATCGATGTCCGACATAGACGCATGATGCAGCAAAATGTGTCACAGTCTCAAATATATATCCCAAATGGCGTCCACTGTTCACTCTACATTAAATTCTTCATCCGATCTTTGAGTTGTTATTATCATTGACATATTTCTAGAGGCAAAACAGTGAGAAAACTTACCACCACCGATATGAAATATGTTAAGGAAACCCGCGCAGTCTCTCCTGAAACAGTCGTTAGATTATCAGGGATTAGGGGCAACAGAAGATTTCCCAGGTGTTAGTTTACACCAGATCCCAACATTAGAAAAGTGTTTTAGTATAAACATTGGCATCTTCGAATTTGCGAACAAGACGTTCTCCCGCTACAACTCAGTGGTAGTAATAGTTTTAGAAAAGAACATTTTGCGGTTGTTGTATTTAAATACCATTTTATGTATATTTATGACACTGACGCAGTCTCTCACTCTTCTAGTTGTCGAAAATGCGGGAAGTTATGGAAGTTTTTCAACCTTATGAGCAAACTCAAGAAAACGTGCAAGGTAGGACAATAAAAAAATGTTTACAAGACTTGTTTCTACACACTAGTGGCGTATACTGGTTTTGGAATCTGGGCTACCCCTGACATAATAAATAAAAGCGTACATTATATACAGTAGGCTAACATGCAGTAATATTTGCTAATGACGTCATTACATTTTAAATTACTTACTTATTTATATGTTAATTATATCCGTCTTTTTGTGACGAAAATGTCTTGATGACTTTGTCATTGAAAGTACTGAAGGGTTGGTTTCTTTCTAAGTTTCTGAGGGACTGATTTCTCAATGGACATTGTTGCCAAACCAGATAAGCGTTCTTGTGTCTGAGTTGAGCGACAAAAAGATTTGTTTCTCTTGAGAGCAGAAAAAGTTCTTTCAACAGATGCTGATGCGCATAGCGTAGTTATAAATAGGTTAGTAAGTTCCCGTAATCAGAGGAAAAATAAAAATTAAAATTAAAAAAATAGTATGTAAGAAGTTTTACGTGATAAGTGGATGACACAGACTAAACAACGTTTCGGCCCAATAGGCCTTCATCAGGAACAAAAAAAAACACACACACAAAACTAATAACGAAAGAACCAAAACAAAAACAATCGAAATGTGTTAAAGAATGTACTGCAGCTTCGCATTTTTATCCCGTAATCAGACATTGCTTCATTTTCACTTTGTGATGCATCTGATTGGCTAGAGCTAAAAATAACCCATGAAACCGCATTAGTGAAGAGGTAGCTTAGCCGTATAATTTTGACGGGAAATTTTTAAATGTCAAGGTCATCAAATCTAAGTCGGAGAGAAGAGAACTGTACCGCTGTTTATTTGCGGTTTCCCTCTTAGTTTCGGTTTAATTCACAAATGTTAAAGTGGCCATATGAAAACCTTGCTTTAATAAATGCAAATCAAAGCAAATAAATCATATTGGCCTACGAAATGTGTAATAGAATTTTCGAACATTTGTAATATAATTATGAAAAAAAAAATATTAAATTATCATTTCTTTTTGTAAATTCGTTAACATGTTCAGGCTACCGGCGGTAGCTGAAGTAGCATAGAGAATACGCCACTGCTACACATCACCTCCCACGATTTGGGAAACGGTGGCCTCTCACGGTATCGATGTTCCCAATAATTTCATATACCCTTTTCGGTTAACTTATGACTTTGAAAGTTATTTCGATAGTAATGAGATATAAGGATGGTTGCAGTGCTTTGATATTAGTGAGATATAAGGGTTGCTCGTTGGGTGATTTATCTAAAGTGAAGGAAACTGAGACAATTTAGTTGCAGATCGTAGCACAGGGAGATCATAAATTTAAAAAAATGGGCACACCACCTTCGGGACAGTGATGTCAATAAATTCAGAAGACACAAGGCACCGGAGATGGAGATGAGGTCAGGCACCACGAATGCATCTGAGATCCAGAAAAAGAAGAGAAAGGGAGAAGATTCAGAAGACAAGGAGTGTATTTGTCAGAATGTAAGAGTTAGCACGCACTAGAATCGAAAATGAGAACGAGTACTAATAACAATGAATAAGAATTATTCCTAACAGGAATAAAAGGCATTGGAGATAAAACTCAACTATAGATACTTAGATTGATAGTTAGAGCGAGAGAGAGAGAGAGAGAGAGAGAGAGAGAGAGAGAGAGCATCCACACACACACACATTCATACACACAGGTTCATATACATTCATCCACCAACCATCTACCCTGTCCATCCACACGACACACCCGTCCACCTGCACTACGAACCACACACGCACACACACACCTGTCCACCTGCTATACCAACACCACACACACACATCTAACCAGCATCACAAAAATATTAGGGTAATTAGAAAAAAAAATGGCATGTTAGAAGAAGCTTTACGTGATTAGTAGACGACACAGATTTGAACGACGTTTCGGCCCAATAGGCCTTCAGCAGGAACAAACAAAACACACACACACATACGGATATGTAAGTGAAACTAATCCTACATAGCTAACGAGTAACGAAACATCCAATACAAAAATAATCGAAATATGTTAAAGAAAATAAAAATGTCTTCCCTGTGTGTCCTGTGTTACTCGGACCGTGGACAGAGTCAAAAGGGAATGGTAAACCGAGTGTGCCTGTAATTATACCAAACTCAAGTCAGGTGAAGGGTTCTAAAAATACACGAGTGAGGGGAACGCTGTCTAGGTGAACTCGATCGCAAAGACACTGATAATATCTGAAAGTATAAAGGGCCCAAAAACACATGTATACACACACTCAGGGTCGTGCATGCATAGGCACGACCCAGACGGACATGCATATACCTATACATATCAAACCACGCATGCTTACATACACATATATGCATACCAACTAGCACACCCATACATGCATATATATATATATATATACACACACACACCAATGCCATACATATGAGCACATACATGCATGTGCACATCTATACGGGGATAATCATGTATGCGCAGGAATGTGCGTAAATGCACACAGAACCAGAGGAGTTCACACCGGGATCCGTGTAAACATCTCTCCATTAAACCCAGCGGACCATATCGCCACTGTCTCTCTAAAATTGTGTATGTATATACATTCTTGTGATAACTTATACTTACATTACTCTATGTTTTGAAAGAAAATGTGTCATATATACATATATTGCGATACTCTTTTTTATGTTACAACTTCCTTGTTGTCTATAGAAAGAAAGAGAGAGAGATTGTTATTAATGATTTAGATAGAGAGAGGGGGCAATCCCCTTCACCTGTCTCTACCAGTCTATTTTTCTTACATATGCCCTATATATTGGTGCATTACACCAGTCTCCACCAGTTTCTACCACTCTCCACCACCCTATTTTCTTATATAGTCACTACATAAACACAATAACGTCGTTGGGAACATTTACTTACTACTTACACCATCTATTTGTCCATGTATTCAGTGCATTCATAGCTTTTTGCAACAAATTTAAGGCCACTTTTGCATACACCTCTGTGCACCACATTACCACGTCATTTGCATACATTGCCACGTTGATACCATGTGGTAGTTCAGTAACTAGGTCATTGATACAGACTTGTAAAAGTGTTGTAGATAGTACCCCTCCCTTTGGGGCGCAGTAATACCTTCTTACTCTTAAGACCATCCAGTTACACTCTGGCTCTCCTGTTATGCAGGTATGCTTTTACCCATTTGTACAATCCTGCCTTTTACTCAGTAATTTCTCAGTTTCTTCAAAAGCCCTTCCTTCCATACCTTATCAAATGCTTTCTTTAGGTCTATCCATGCTGCTAGTACCAGTTTATTTTCTTGAAACGCATACTCAGTTTCCTGAGAAAGTTAGGTTGCCTGATCTTCGGTAGAGTAACACTGTCTAAAACCTGCTTGCTGTGGAACAAAAAGGTTTTCACTTTCTAGTTTCCACTGTAGTCTGAGATTGATCATACGTTCCACTGTTTTACACAAACAGTTTGTGAGGCTGATTGGTCTTTAGCTGGATGTCGTCGAACCATCATTTCCTGTCTTTAGTAATGGTGTCATAATTGCTTCTCTCCATGTCTGTGACACTCAACATGTGATTCAGCAAATATTCTAGATCTTGAGTAGTTTTGCTTGAGCTGCAGTTCCCAAGTTCTTAATCATTTCAATGGACACTCCATCACTGTCTGGTGACTTTTTCATTTTTAATTTGTATATTTCCAGCTCTAGCTCTCTTGAGTAATAGGTATTTCCATGACTTCATGTGTGGTTTCTTCTTGTGTTACATTTTGTTGTTTTAAACGGGTCTCTTGTCGTTTCTCTAGGCTAATTTCAATATTATTCTCATTTACAAAGGAATCTGCAAAGAGATTTGCTGCCTGCTTGCCTGTTATGATGTTCCCATCCTTCTTCAGTGTAATTTTGTTGTTCCTTTCAGTACCCTCATCATTCAGCTGTTTTACAATCTTCCACACTTTTCTTGTGTCTCTTTCAAGATTCAAGGACTCTGTTTTCTCTTTCCTGCTTTTCCATTTGGCTTGTAGTTTAGCCCATTGAAATTTGGCCTTAGCATGTTGATATTTATTGTGGTGTTCCTGACAAGGATTATTTTCTGCTTGCTTCCGAGATATTTCTATGTCAAGTGTGCAGTTGCTCTAGTTCACTACTCCAGTATGGTTTACAGTTTCCGTGCACCTCTAGGTATTGTTTTACTGGCAGCTTGTATTATTAGTCTACTGAATTCATCAATTATTTTGTTGATGTTTCTGTCTGTATTTAGATATTTAGTCAGTACTCTGGTGTATTGTTGATACATTTTCCAGTCTACATTTTGTAATTCCATTTAGAGAGTGCTGCTCTCCCTGACGGCTTATTTTGCTCAACTAAAAAGACTGGTCGATGGTCGCTGCCTCCAAGTTGTTTCCCAATAATACATGTAATATTCCAATCCAGGTCTGATGAATGGAAAGCAAGGCCTGGTGTAGATGATGTATGCTATGATCTAGAATAGAATGTTGGTGGATCTGTTGTCTGGTTCAGCAGTATAAGCCCATTGGCGCCCTGCCAAATTTCAAATTCTTCACCTCTCTTGCCCATATGTTCGTAGCCCCAGCTCTGTGAATGGCTGTTAAAGTCTCCACATACAATTATTCTTTCTTTTAATGGAATTGTGTCTAGTGCTAGTGGATAGTCGCTCGGACAGCAGTAGTTAAGTAGATGAAAGTCTGTATTTACTGTCCTGAGGTGCAGTATTTGATATTCAACCTTATCCATATACACTTCAAGCTGACATACATTGATGTTGTTCTTTACAAGTGTCAATATTCCGCCCTTTTGTCTGTTTTTGTTGTTGTCAGATCGGTAACACTGGTATCCCCTAATCTTCAAGACTATGAGTAGAATAGCAGGGTCCATTTGGATATTATTTGGCCCGTAAATTAACAAAGATATATAGTGTGGTGCGCAGCGCACTACATGTACACGAGAGACAGGGGGTGTTAATCGTGACTTTTCGTGTCGGTGACCCTGGAAGTGACCTGTTTATGTTTGGTGTGTGCTGACTTTGGAGTTCTTGATGTACTTAATCGATAGTGATAGGTTAGTAGATTATACAACATCAATGAAAAACAATCAATATAAAACAAAAGACAAAAGATATATTTTATTCTTTAAATAACGTAGGCACAGATATCCACTCCTCTTTCGTTCTAACTTTTGCCTAATCCCCGAAACAGTAATAGGTCTTGATACACAAAGATGTAGTCCCATCGGCCGAATACTCCAACTTCAATAGACCAGAAGTCCGTTTGTTGTAAAATTGTCTCACCTTATACTTGGAGCACTCATACTAAATGCTATCCCTGCGCTGAATGAAATCGGCGCAATGGTCCCCGCAAGTCTCCGAAGGGAACCATTGGTCGTATTGTGAAAAAAACTCACCCAATTTATCGAATTTAACGGCCTCTTCCAATGTTGTATTGCTGAGCCCAAGCATAGACTGTCCGTGTCAATTTTACAAAGTTGAAAGTCTGATCTGTCTATGAACCTGTCCAAGAAGTCATGATAAAACTGCAACATTCTCAGTTTGGCGTACTGGAAGACGAAAAAACCAATTTTCGAGGGAATATCCCACACAATAAACCGCTTTCCCATCACCACTTCGAACGGATCATCGCCAAAACGATTCATCTTTTAATGAGTGCGTTATTTACCAACTTGGTGGTGTTGGCTTCTCCTTAACGTAGGACACATCCACATGTTTCGCCTTATTCATTAGGATCTTCCCCCATCAAGGCCAGCTCCTTGTCGTGGAGATGGGGCTTAATAGTCACGAAGGACTGAAAACCAAGACCGGCCAGGTCTTTCTACAACCGAGCAAGACCACAGTCTGCTCTAGCAAGTTTAAGTGTTGAAGTCGGAGGCAACCAGCCAAAAAGCGCACTACAACAATCAGGATGCCACGCACTCACGCCAATGGGAAGTATGTCTATAACTGCGAATCGATATGGCACTCGCAATGTGATGGACACTCAAGCAGGTGCAGTCCGGGCCCTCAGCCTCGAAAGGGCCCAACCACAATTACTGGATGTTCTTCTCAACCGCTCTGTGGAGTCAGGGGGCAAAGGAATAGAACTACTGGCCAATCAAAACCAAGACCACTTAAAATAATGCACTGGGATGCTGAAGGACCAACAGTAAAAGAGATGGGTACAGTAAAAAGATAGAGTTAGAAAATATCCTGCATGAAGAGCAAGTAAGCATATGCCGTTTGCAGGAAACCCATCTAAACAACGACATAGTAGTAGTATAGCAGGGTCCATTTGCTTATTATTTGGCCCGTAAATTAACAAAGATATATAGTGTGGTGCGCAGCGCACTACATGTACACGAGAGACAGGGGGAGTTAATCGTGACCTTTCGTGTCGGTGACCCTGGAAGTGACCTGTTTATGTTTGGTGTGTGCTGACTTTGGAGTTCTTGATGTACTTAATCGATAGTGATAGGTTAGTAGATTATACAACATCAATGAAAAACAATCAATATAAAACAAAAGACAAAAGATATATTTTATTCTTTTATTATCTCAATAGGTGTATAACATACAGTGGATATTATATAACATTACAAAAATATTCAGTACATTGAGTAAATATATAGTACAAGTATAACATTTATTTATAGCTATGTAGTTGGATGTCTGCTTAGCTATGTGTCGTCGATGAATCATAATGGGTGAAACTGTTAGAGATGGCTGGTCAGACTATGCTGGTAGTGTAAAGAGTTAAATATCTAAAGGCATAGTCGAGACGTTATCATCAGCTACCTTTCTTTTTATATAGAAATAGGAAAGAGCATTTCTTGTTTGAATGTAGGAAAATATGGAATTATTTAAGACTTTAAAACCTACATTTTTCCCACCCTTGGCCTTTTGCGTGGCGAGAACCTCTAAAAACATATCTTTATCTAATTTGTTGTGCTGCTTGCTTAACCCTTTATAACTGATTTTATCGTAATCCCCACTACAATGGTACGCAAAGCTCAAAAATTTATATGCAAAGTCCAAAAAGTTACTCCAAAAGACAACTAATGTAACACTTAACCCAAAATTTCGTCTCATAACCAAAACGTTGAACGCAAAACCCTACAAAATTTAGTCCCAAAGTGATACTAGTCGACACAAAAGTCGTAAATGTTATATTCAAATCCAAAAGTTTGTTAAAATGACAACCCAAACTCAAAATAGTTAGACACAAAGCTCAAAAATGTATATGCAAAGTCCAAAAAGTTACGCCAAAAGATAACTAATGTAACACTTAACCCCAAAATTTCGTCTCATAACCAAAAAGTTGAACTCAAAACCCTACAAATTTAGTCCCAAAGTGATACTAGTTCGACACAAAAGTAGTAAATGTTATTTTCAAATCCAAAAGTTTGTTAAAAAGAGTACCCAAACTCAAAAGTTTTTTTCAAAAAGACAACCCAAACTCAAAATAGTTAGACACGAAAGGTCAAAAAGGTATATGCAAAGTCCAAAAAGTTACGCCAAAAGACAAATAATGTAACACTAAACCCCAACGTTTCGTAGCATAACAAAAAAGTTGAAATCAAAACCCTACAAAATTTAGTCCCAAAGTGATCCTAGCTCGACACAAAAGTAGTAAATGTTATTTTCAAATCCAAAAATTTGTTAAAAAGACACCCAAACTCAAAATACTTAGATGCAAAGCTCAAAAATTTATATGCAAAGTTCAAAAAGTTACTCCAAAAGACAACTAATGTAACACTTAACCCCAAAATTTCGTCTCATAACCAAAAAGTTGAACTCAAAACCCTAAAAATTTAGGCCCAAAATAAAAATAGTTAGACACGAAAGACCACAAAGGTATATTCAAAGGCCAAAATGTTACTCCAAAAGACAACTAATTTAACAACAAGCCCTAAAATTTCGACTCATACGCACAAACTTGGACACAAAACTCTACAAAATTTAGACCCAAAGTCAAAATAGTTAGACACGAAAGACCAAATAGTTATATACAAAGTCCTAAAGTTTGTCAAAAAGACAACCCAAACTCAAAATAGTTATACACGAAAGACCAAAAAGGGATATTCAAAGTCCAAAATGTTACTCCAAAAGACAATTAATGTAACACCAAGCTCTAAAATTTCGACTTATACTCACAAATTTGGACACAAAACCCTAAAAAATCTAGACCCAAAGGCCAAAAGACAAAATAATTTAACCCCAAATCACAAAAATCTCATCTCATAAGCAACAAGTTGAAAATGCAGGCTGTCTAGTATGTCTTGATTTTGACCTGATAAGTTTCTAAAAATAGATTTTGACCAATGATACAATAACAAAGTGTACACTTTTCAAGGAAAGACTTTAATACAGCTGAGAAAATCCTAATAAATAATTCTAATTTAGTAAAAAAAAATGTGCACATGAAGATAGTTACGACTGTGTCTAAATGATTAATGAAAATATTCATACAACCCTAGAAAACCCCATACACACTAAAAACATCACATTGAAAGACTAAAGTTAAAGTTCACACCCCATCACAACTCTGGTACTAAAAGTACGACAAGCATGAAAGTTAAACCCCCTGTCACAACTCTGCTAAGAAAAGTACCACAAACCATTAAAGTTATGACTCCTGGTATAACTCTACTAAACGAAAGTATTACCAAATACGTAGGTTACACCTCTACCATAACCCCACTAAAAGACAAGATTTTGCTTAAAATACCACTTTTATGATTGTTACCGCCTTGGCCATTTTTGGTGGCTATGCCCATGAAACTGTTAAAGATAGTAAATTTAACCTCTAGGCTTACGCCAAACTTTACATTAAACATCCCCGTAGCAAATATTTACATAAAAAACCACTTTATGTTTGTTACCCCCCCCTTTCCTATTTTTGGCGGTTACGCCCATGAAATCGATAAAAAATTGAAATTTAACCTATTGGCATACCCCAAACATAATATTTGACACGCCCATGTATCAAATTTACATGAAAAATCAACTAAAAATAAATAGTAGAGATAGGGCATTCACATGCAACAGATCTATGGCCAGCCGTGGATTATTCCTTATATAAATAGTCTACCCAAAGATTTGTTTTTTTTCTTATATGAGAGTCTACATTTGTTTTTTAATATATGAGAGTCTACCCGAAGATTTGTTTTTTTCTTATATAAGAGTCTATGCTTGCCTTTAAATGCCCTATATTACTACAACCAACTACCTCTACAACTACAACGTCCACAACCAACTACCTCTACAACTTCAACTTCCACAACCAACTACCTCTACAACTACAACTTCCACAACCAACTACCTCTACAACTACAACGTCCACAACCAACTACCTCTACAACTACAACTTTCACAACCAACTACCTCTTCAACTACAACTTCCACAACAAACTACTTCTAAAACATCCACAACCAGCTACCTCTACAACTACAACGTCCACAACCAACTACCTCTACAACTACAACTTCCACAACCAACTACCTCTACAACTACAACTTCCACAACCAATTACCTCTACTACTACAACTTCCACAACCAACTACCTCTAAGAAAGGTAGCTGATGATAACGTCTCGACTATGCCTTTAGATATTTAACTCTTTACACTACCAGCATAGTCTGACCAGCCATCTCTAACAGTTTCACCCATTATGATTCATCGACGACACATAGCTAAGCAGACATCCAACTACATAGCTATAAATAAATGTTATACTTGTACTATATATTTACTCAATGTACTGAATATTTTTGTAATGTTATATAATATCCACTGTATGTTATACACCTATTGAGATAATAAAAGAATAAAATATATCTTTTGTCTTTTGTTTTATATTGATTGTTTTTCATTGATGTTGTATAATCTACTAACCTATCACTATCGATTAAGTACATCAAGAACTCCAAAGTCAGCACACACCAAACATAAACAGGTCACTTCCAGGGTCACCGACACGAAAGGTCACGATTAACTCCCCCTGTCTCTCGTGTACATGTAGTGCGCTGCGCACCACATTATATATCTTTTAATTTACGGGCCAAATAATAACAAATGGACCCTGCTATACTACTACTATGTCGTTGTTTAGATGGGTTTCCTGCAAACGGCATATGCTTACTTGCTCTTCATGCAGGATATTTTCTAACTCTATCTTTTTACTGTACCCATCTCTTTTACTGTTGGTCCTTCAGCATCCCAGTGCATTATTTTAAGTGGTCTTGGTTTTGATTGGCCAGTAGTTCTATTCCTTTGCCCCCTGACTCCACAGAGCGGTTGAGAAGAACATCCAGTAATTGTGGTTGGGCCCTTTCGAGGCTGAGGGCCCGGACTGCACCTGCTTGAGTGTCCATCACATTGCGAGTGCCATATCGATTCGCAGTTATAGACATACTTCCCATTGGCGTGAGTGCGTGGCATCCTGATTGTTGTAGTGCGCTTTTTGGCTGGTTGCCTCCGACTTCAACACTTAAACTTGCTAGAGCAGACTGTGGTCTTGCTCGGTTGTAGAAAGACCTGGCCGGTCTTGGTTTTCAGTCCTTCGTGACTATTAAGCCCCATCTCCACGACAAGGAGCTGGCCTTGATGGGGGAAGATCCTAATGAATAAGGCGAAACATGTGGATGTGTCCTACGTTAAGGAGAAGCCAACACCACCAAGTTGGTAAATAACGCACTCATTAAAAGATGAATCGTTTTGGCGATGATCCGTTCGAAGTGGTGATGGGAAAGCGGTTTATTGTGTGGGATATTCCCTAGTAGTGAGTACCGGGGTTTTGAACATAGTTTTTCACATATAGCACGGTGCATACCCGTATATGAGAGTCATATTTGCACCATACATGCATCCTTTTTCGCACGATTCAATCTCAGGTGACCGCTTTTCTCTGACCTCGCTTATCGCGGGTGGTCGGGTGGCCTCGTGGGGGCTTATCTCAAGTGGAGTCTTATCTCAAGTGGGTGAGCGGTGCTTATCTCAAGTGGGTGAGTGTCTATTGCTCGCTGGCTATGGTCACCAGTGGTTCTAAAACTTGTGTGTCAGCGGTTCTAAAACTTGCAACGCCGGTTATCTTCTTATCTCAAGTGGGTGAGTGTCTATTGCTCGCTGGCTATGGTCACCAGTGGTTCTAAAACTTGTGTCAGCGGTTCTAAAACTTGCGACGCCGGTTATCTCGGGTGGGGGTGCCTTTATGGGTCGAGTGTTATTAATATCATCATGTGCCAGGATAGGGGTGGGGAAAAAGTGCCTTTATAGGTCGAGTATCATCATGTGCCAGGATAGGGGTGGGGTGCCTTTATTGGTCGAGTATTAGTATCATGTGCCAGGATAGGGGTGGGGAAAGGGTGCCATTATTGGTGGAGTGTTAGTATCATGTGCCCGGATAGGGGTGGTGAAAGGGGGGTGCCTTTATGGGTCGAGTGTTATCAGCATCATGTGTGAGGTGGGTAACAGGAGGCGACATGTAAAAAATGTTGACAAAGCAATGACGTTTAAGGGGTATTGTTAAGGTAAATACAACTATCTCGAGGGCGATGGTCGGCACAGGGTTTGTAGTATCATCATATACCAGGTGTTAGCGATTTTTAGTGACACATCATCATGTGCCACGTCGGTCATCATCATGTGCCACCTCATCGCGGGGGTCGTCGCGGGTCGGCGCGGCGGGGGTCGTCGCGGGTCGGCGCGGCGGAACCCGTCGCGGGTCGGCGCGGCGGGGGTCGTCGCGGGTCGGCTCGGGCAACATCATCATGTGTAGTGTGGTAACATTAAATAGTGACGCTCTCTCTCTCTCTCTCTCTCTCTCTCTTTCACATTCACGGTAAAGCAAAACAAAAAGTCGCTCTATATTTCACATATATTTATTAATATAACAAATATACAAAACATATGAGAAAATATATATTACTGTCCGATTGTTGATAATTTTAAGCGTCCTTGGGCTCCTCGAAGCCGAATTATCCACGGGGCGAGTAAACGATAAATGATACGGTCGTTTATGTGCTGTCTCGCTGAAAAAGGTATGAGAATTCTGTTAAATTTCGCGCCTCGACACTTAAGAAGTATATAATAAGCACAATATAGACCGCACGTGTTGATAAACAAATCTTGCAACAGCCGTTGGTTGTAGACGAATGGAGCGTGTGAGTTTTGCTCTATATAGTTTAAAATATCCACATGTCTGGGAAGCAAACCGTAGGAATCGAAATACTCACATTCGCCGAGCCCGTTGTAAAAGAGGGCCACCCAATGCTCACCCGGTTCGTGTGCCGGGTCGGTGTTTATGACAAAGGCTGCTGTCGCCGTTGGGTCGATGCTGGGGGGTAAGTGGTTTCGTGGAATGACACTAACAAGGGAACAACGTCGAACAAAAATATCTGACATCAAAAGGTTGTAAATCTCCATCGTGTTCATCTTCTCTCTCTCTCGCTCAAACGGCGAAGTCTGTTAGAATCTGCCTTGTCTTGGACACCTTGAGCACTGAGTCCAACTCGGCGTAGACGATGACTTGTAGGGGAGTAGTTGTGGGAGCGGCAAACTTGAGTTCTATCGACAAGGGTCCGCTTGTGGCTAGCTCAAAATGGGAGCCGTCCAGTAGACTAGACGAGAGGTCAAAACCAAATAGACAATATCCGTCCTTGAACTCTCTATAATCAACGTTATTCCCGGCGTCTTTACCAATCAGACCCATGGCCAGATTTGTACCGAAAAAAGCTCTCGCGTATTGATTTCGCTCAAAGTCCATTGTTAGAGGCTTTCCCGAGATACATTTCCCGTCAGGTTCATATAAATCAGACCAAAGTGTTGAAAATTGAACGGGTTAGCACTATAAACACCATTAAACGCACTGGCCGTAATCAGACCTATCACTATACGGGTCGGTGTTTGAGACAAAAATAAATTGTCTTGACTGTGCGAGAACATCCCGCTAGCGATGGAAAATGTCTTGATAGTAACCCTCTTGATCGGGTACCGAGCATTCCCGCTTAAGAGAGCCTTTTCGTGAGCCAGAGAAATCTCGGGGTTTAGCTTAGCTTTCCTGACCACGAGCGCGGCGTAGGTGATAACACTCTTATAACCCGCAGACCTATCGTGAGTCACGAGGCTGAACACATCCTTAGAGGGCGTGAGTTTTATCTTTACATCGACTCTGTTTAACATGTAACGTTCCTGCACAAAGACATCAGAGTGCAAACGACCCATCATTTCAACCTCTTTACTACACGAAGTCAAATCGCGCCGTGTTTTAAAACACTCATTTTCTTTCAAATCGTCATGGTGGCCAGCTGTGTCTTTGTAGAACAGAGCGGCCGTCAAGTATCCCTTTTTCGCATCCTCCCTGTAGTTTAGCGTAGCCTCAAACACTGCTCTAAAAGGATAGGTATTCTCTGACGGTGTAACCAACGTGTCGTTTAGCGATACGTCGACTTGTGAAAATAGAATGTGCAGATAATTGTTGACTGGTCCTACCTCAGCATCGGGTGGTACACTATCACCATTCGGGAGGGTGATCTTGACCCGCAGCTGCAAAAACGTGTTGAAAAGATCTAGATACTCCTCGCTGTTTCCAGAAATGAAAAACTCTATCGGTGCGCTATGCGACAAGGCTGCGATCGGACGAATTTCAATAAACTGGCCAGAGTCTAGAGATGTCTGTGTGGGTGGGACGCTAAATAAATCCAAACCAGAGTGAAGACATTCGCACGATTTGGGGTGAACGAGGGACATTATTAGTCGAAAATATCCTTTGCCATCCTCGTCTTCGTCTTCTTCTTGCTGTACACCGAATGAAGGGGAAACTGTCTAGCTGTCGGTTTTATCCTCTTCGTAACCGGTTCTCCTGGTGGGGGTAACTTCATAACTCGCTTTCTGATTTGTCGTAAACCACTTCCTGATTGGTTGTTATCACGCAGGTGGTTTACGGCCCCGTGTAGCAACCGCTGACCGGCCTCCTTAGCTTGGTCTTTGAAAGCTTCACCGACATTTTTCCCGGCTAATGCGTCCTGTGCGACCTGGAGACCGGTCCCCAAACCTTCTCGGAGCAAGGCCTTACCGCCGGTTTTTAACCAGAGTAAAATAGCCCTCCCGATTCCACCGAAGAAACTACCGATTCCTCGACCGCTCTCACTTCGACCTCCTATAAACACGGGCATCCCATCACCCGCCTGACAACAGTACAAGTCTTCGTATAACTCAACATCTCGATGAAAGGGGGGGGGGGTGTGTCTCACCATTATACCAGCTCGAGATGTTTCTTCAATCGAAAGTGTACCGTTAGCACCGACGTTCCGCTGGTGAATGGAATAGTTTTTCCATGTTCGTTGGCTAAAAGGATCTCGACGGTATCGAAGGAAAATCTACTCAGGGGTAGGTAGTGAGGCTTATCGTAGATCTGAAACACCGAGGTGTGATTTCTATTGAGAACAGGCACGCTCCTGAGGAGAGGCACCATCACATCCCCGACCGGTCTGGGGGAAACGAGATCGCAGTAGACGTAGACATTCTTCGCAACACTTTCCAAGTCCATTACGCCCACGCTGAAGATATCGGGAGCTGTGTCGGATATAGAGGTCGTGGGGAAGGCTAACATGTTTTTCAAAGTGTCGCTTATGGTAACACTGACTCCTTTTTCGTAAAGTTTCACGATGGCTTTATTCACCTCTTTTGCGTAAATGAATCTCTCATTTTTTTGCCTTTCACATTCCCGTTCGACTCATCCTCCGCTTTTATGATCGACGCATTCAACGCGCCGATGAACGCATCGGGTTTCGTGTATAACCCAGGCTCCAATGTCACTTTGAAATAAAATCTAGCGTCGCAAATATCGTCGTTAGCGAGAAATTCGTTCCGAATCCAGACATCACCCTCTATTACATTGAAATAATTTAGCGGAAACTGTATCTCCACCAGTGCGATCTCATACTGCGCCGAAATGTCAATGGTCTGAGGGAGTTTAACGAAAAAGTGGCCGGGGTTATTATCCTTAAAAAGTTCCATAGTTGCATTGCTGGGTAGGGTGACATAAAAACTCATTTTTTTTACTCGGTTCACCGTCGCCTTTCCAAGTTTGGATTTGGTAGCATGTAACCCAAACAGCTGCTCAGTAGGGCTATCCACAGTTTTCCCTCCTTGGCGTCTGGCTTTTTGGTGGTCAGATTGAACAGCGAAACCGAGACAACGGTATATATAACTACCACTTGACAATAAAGACAAGTTCTAAGTAGGGGGATAATTTCCCAAACACCGATCCCCTGCATGGTGCGCTCTCTATCCTCACTCCCGAGTTTACGGCTCGCAAATCGGGCTCTCCCCCGAAAGTTTCCACTTCTTCGTCTTATTCTCTAATCTCTAGTTTTTATATCTGACAATGTCTTTGGGCGGTATCCAAGTGTTAAATGACGAATCGTACCCAAACCATTTGACTAAACTCTCTTTTCGCCCAACTGATGTGCGACGCTCGGTTATGATACTCTCGATTCTGTTCTCGTGCTTGTCTCCAACTTTTTGAATTTCCTGTGTGTAGAATGACCCCTCTATCTCATCACCCTTATCGTCTTTCAACACATATGTAACGGGGTTTGTTTCATTTACTCGACTGATGGAAAACAGTTCCTCCGTCCAAGCCGGGGCATAACCCTTTTTAAAATTGGCTCTGCCCAGGACCAGTCTAACTCGATCACCGGGCTTATACAGAGGTCTTTGAAATTTAAAGTTGCGTTTGCTATTATACAACGTGTTCCATACCTGTTCTTGATTGTCTGCGTTGACGTCGACCGGTGCCATTTTTATACTTCTGTGATACGAATAGTTATAACTTCGAAGTAGGGCGAGTAGGATTCGGACATAAGACAGCTTATTGGATTTCGTGAAATATCGCCACATCCGTTGTTTGAGAGTCCTATTAAAGCGTTCCACCACGGCGGCCTTAATATCTTCGTTCTGCGTAGTGGAAAAAGTGAACGTTGTTGTCAGCGAGGAATTTCTGAAATGTTCTGTTCAGAAACTCTGAACCCCTTATACGTTTGAAAACTCGCGGGTTTCCCATCGCGAAATATCTTACCGACGGCTTCCACTAAGGATTTCCCCGTTTTGGTTCGTATCGGTACAGACCACGCGAATTTACTGAAAACGTCCACGCAAGAAACCAAATAGGAATAGCCGTCGTTGTGGTTTTTCAAATGTCTCAAATCAACTAGGACTGCCTGATATTGCTGTTGGGGACCACTCGTTATAATGGGACGCCTTTCAAATCTGCGACGAATTGGTTTATGAAGGGTATAGGTATCCTGATGACTCAACCATTGTTTGATCTTTGCGAGTCCCAGTTTGGTGTTACGTTGCAGGGCCGTTGCACCACTATAAGCCCCTGGTCGACTAGGGTCAAAGTAACGACGTCTCAATATTTTCTCCACCGTTCACATTTTTGTGTTGAGATTCCGCTCTTTCTTTTTTTAGGTCTCAGTTTATACGTGGTTACGGGCGGAGTTGTTTCATTACCTAGCTTTGGGGTTTCCGCTGCTGGTGGTGGTAGTGGTGTCTTGGTCTGCGCTGGTGATACGTCGATTGGTGGTGGTGGGGAATGTGTTTTTTCTGTTGCCGTGTTGTGTTGAATGAGATCGACCGACCCCAATGAGCGTCGTTTATTCTGCTCCAATCTAGTTAAATATTGATGCAGGGCACGTTGGTACACTCTGGCCTTATCGGTGGGTGCTAAATCATCTCGGAATAGGATACGTTGCATTTCATCATCTAAATCTCTCAAGTTGTCACCGATCGCCTCGCGTTGGCTATACGACGTGCTAGTAGTCTGTTTAAGACCCTCGAGGAATCGAGGATCCATCAATATCATTTTTTTGGCCATTGTTACGCACCTAGCACGCCCGCGAGAATACTTAATATAAGACGGAGCAAAGCACATATGAACCCACCGGTTTGTAGAATCTCTTTCCGCCGCTTAAGATTCGGTTTCTTTTTAGTGAGAAGTCTCAACTTGTTCTTATGTCGACGTAGCTCGTACTTCTGTCGCTGAGTGAGTCAAACATTACCTTTTAAAATGTTATGACAACACTCGCACAAAAAGTTAATGAGTTTGGGAGATGCTCTTTTTAATATGGCTCTTAAACCGCTCGGCAAGGCGGCGCGCATACATTTCAACATTTCACCGTGCCGTCTAAGTGATTCATCACACATGATTCTTCTCTACTTTGGCACGTAGACGATTTGTCTCTCCCCTGGGAATATTTTTGTTCTCAACCTAAGATTATCAGGTGTGTCCTGACGAAGATCGATGAGCAAATAACCGTGAGGAGACGCTGTCGCATCCTTAAAACTATCTTGGAGGTACCCCATCTGTCCTGGGTACATTTGTTTAGCCAGATTTATAATTTGACTCCCGTCTCTCGGGTTCTTGAAAAGGACTAAATAGTGCGTATTGAGATTATGGTTCGATGTTCTTTATTTTTTCCGAATAGATTTTGAACAATGTACATCACACTAATATCTCTGTGATGACTACCTTTGGTGAATAATTTTGTTACCCTCTCGTCCGTCTCATCAAGTCATCGATGACGATCAGTCTTCTCTTCTTACCACCTTCCAATTTATCGACGTCTGGTAGACCCTCGATAAATCTCACTGACCTCAGTATCGTATATCGGTTGCCATTCCGCATAACACCATATAAATTCCTCAGGTACGGGGACAGCTAACTAGTGAAGGTTCTGTATAAACTTTTGCACAAATATCGTTTTCCCACACCCGGTAGGACCGGCTATCAGAGCTGTGAAAGGATGATTCCATCGGGGATCCATCCTCACAAGTGCTACCAACTTTAGTGATTATACCACCGACAAAAATAACAACGAGTGATTTTAGGTCAGCACGCCAGTTTTCCCCTCTTCAATTAACACTTACTTTTAAAAAACCACATCCTATGTAAACACTACAGGGGGGCGTTTCCTAGTCTCAAGCCACATTACCTGAGACCGAGTTGTTACACGCACATACATACACAATTATTTCACACACACATCATATTTCCCACCTATCACCCTGTTTGAGCCCTTCCTGAAGTCACTGAACATGTCGCAACACGACTGATAACGTATTACCTCGCCTGATAACGTATTACCTCGCCTGATAACACATTGCGTTAGCTACTATAAATAGACGGTCCTCGACCCGATAAACATAATGGGTATAAAAACCCCTAGTCGATCAGTGTACACGCACACAAACATAGATAACCATCGTCTATTACCAGGTGGCTTGTGTTGGTTTTCTTTGAATATGGAGTCGTGTAGCTTGAATACGCCAATTTCGTTGGATGTCAGTGATCGGCGCATATTTATGTCACGCGGTAATGAGACTGTAGTTCCATTGTCTAAAGATGGTGTTAAGGCCGTCTCGGTTTGTGTTTTTCGTAACAGACCATTGATAAATATAAGGACATATAGCGGTGAGAGTTTTTTTAAGTTTCCTACCAGAACTGGGATAACACTATCGAGAGAGGAATTTATCGCGTTAGTTGATATGCGAGAGGACATTTTAACCGCTTATGCTAACCTCAACTACACGCCACCTCTCGTTAACCAGATCAACTACACGCCGCCTGTTGTTAGCCAGATCAACTACACACAGCCTGTTGTTAACCACCATAACTACACACCACCTCTCCTTAGCGAGATCAACTACACGCCATCTCTCGTTAACCACCAGAACTACATACAATCTCTTGTTAACCCAAATCTCATCAACTACACGCCCCCTCCTTTTGTTAACCAAGGGAACCTCGCTCTTGTTAATCAGACGACAGATCCGGCAGCCAATATGGATGTCCCGGGTGTTTCAGCTGAGTCACCAATTACATATTCCAGCTTTGATCAAGGTTTTGTCAAAATGGAGGGCGGTTGTGTTGTGAAGGCTAATGAAACTTCCTACGCCCCTGTGTTTGATAGACATTTAACACAAACAGACAGTACCGCCAAAACAGGAGGGAGGAAACCGAGACGCTTAAAATTATCAACAATCGGACAGTAATATATATTTTCTCATATGTGTTGTATATTTGTTATATTAATAAATATATGTGAAATATAGAGCGACTTTTTGTTTTGCTTTACCGTGAATGTGAAAGAAAGAGAGAGAGAGAGCGTCACTATTTAATCACTACACATGAAGATGTTGCCCGAGCCGACCCGCGACGACCTCCGCTGCGCCGACCCGCAACGACCCCCGCCGCGCCGACCCGCGACGACCCCGCGCCGCGACGACCCCCGCCGCGACGACCTCCGCCGCGACGACCCCCGCGATGAGGTGGCACATGATGATGACCGACGTGGCACATGATGATGTGTCACTAAAAATCGCTAACACCTGGTATATGATGATACTACAAACCATGTGCCGACCAACGCCCGCGAGATAGTTGTATTTACCTTAACATTACCCCTTCAACGTCATTGCTTTGTCAACATTTTTTACATGTCGACTCCTGTTACCCACCTCACACATGATGCTGATAACACTCGACCCATAAAGGCACCCCCCTTTCACCACCCCTATCCGGGCACATGATACTAACACTCGACCAATAAAGGCACCCTTTCCCCACCCCTATCCTGGCACATGATACTAACACTCGACCAATAACGGCACCCCACCCCTATCCTGGCACATGATGATACTCGACCTATAAAGGCACCCTTTCCCCACCCCTATCCTGGCACATGATGATATTAATAACACTCGACCCATAAAGGCACCCCCACCCGAGATAACCGGCGTCGCAAGTTTTAGAACCGCTGACACACAAATTTTAGAACCACTGGTGACCATAGCCAGCGAGCAATAGACACTCACCCACTTGAGATAAGCACCGCTCACCCATTTGAGATAAGACCCCACTTGAGATAAGCCCCCACGAGGCCACCCGACCACCCGCGATAAGCGAGGTCAGAGATAAGCGGTCACCTGAGATTGCATCGTGCGAAAAAGGATGCATGTATGGTGCAAATATGACTCTCATATAGGGGTATACACCGTGCGATATGAAAAACTATGTTCAAAACCCCGGTACTCACTACTTTCTCTCGCAAATTGGTTTTTTCGTCTTCCAGTACGCCAAATTGAGAATGTTGCAGTTTTATTATGACTTCTTGGACAGGTTCATAGACAGATCAGACTTTCAACTTTGTAAAATTGACACGGACAGTCTATACTTGGGCTCAGCAATACAACATTGGAAGAGGCCGTTAAATTCGATAAATTTGGTGAGTTTTTTTTCACAATACGACCAGTGGTTCCCTTCGGAGACTTGCGGGGACCATTGCGCCGATTTCATTCAGCGCAGGGATATCATTTAGTATGAGTGCTCCAAGTATAAGGTGAGACAATTTTACAACAAACGGACTTCTGGTCTATTGAAGTTGGAGTATTCGGCCGATGGGACTACATCTTTGTGTATCAAGACCTATTACTGTTTCGGGGATTAGGCAAAAGTTAGAACGAAAGAGGAGTGGATATCTGTGCCTACGTTATTCAAGGTGATATTCTCGTGTATTGTCATACTCGACAGGAAAAGTATGGAACTCAGTCGTGGTCAATGAGGAGGTCAACGGTCCCATCTGCGATAACACCGATGAGAAAAATGCAGTCATATATATAAACAGGTCTGTTTACGACACAAAAAGAAGTGTATGGGCATTTACAGCACGCTCGGCAGGCAGAATAGTCATAGAAGACAGTGGTGCATACGTCATGACCACGAGTAGCATAACGATGGAGGTGATGGCAGTGACCAAGGCATTCATCTGGTTAGTGTCACAAGACTACACCCACGCATGCACACTAAGTGATTCGATGAGTATGATAAAAAAGTGGAGGCCGGCTCTGTACGCATGCAATGGTTAGAGTCATTGCAGAATTAAAAAATACATACGGTCACCTTTGTGTACGTCCCTGGACATGCGGGAGTACGGGGAAATGAAAGAGCGGACATGTTGGCTACCTGCACTGTCGTTGAGGACAGTCAACCAATGGATCAGGTGGACATCATCAGTGCACACCGAGATGTGGGAAGAGCAAAGGACTTCGACAACCACAAATCCACGTCACTCCTTCGGATGAAAGAGATGGAAATTAAGATGGGCACAGCCGGAAATGAAAAACTTAGTGGGCGTGTAAGAAGACTTATCAACCAACAAAGAACTGGAGCCGTTAGGGATCTGAGCACCTATGGACATGTTCGGAGTGCGATGATGATGACCCGCAAATAACTCAATAGCACGAAAGGTCTTAATAAACACTACAACAAGTTAGATAGGAATGCTTTCACCTATGGTCCTAACCATAAAACAAGATAGGGGTGGTAAAAACATTGGTTTTAAAACACACACTGGATCAATACACAAACACGCAACACCGTAAGCCTCTTTCCTTTTTCTTCATCAAGCACCAGGTCCATTCGGATAACAAAACCACCTCCTCGTTATCTGTTTAATAATGTCATACATTATATATATATATATATATATATATATATATATATATATATATATATATATATATATATATATATATATATATATATATATATATATATATATATATATATATATAATGTTCTAGTAGTTTTTACTGATCTTCCGTGAATGAATTGTGCTAACTTGAAGTCTAGCTAAATTTCTTCTGACTTTAACTGACCTCATCATCTCATGGCTAAGTGCTACTGTAAGCATCTGTAAGTGCTAAATGTGGACTGACTTATGTAACTTCATTTCATTCATTGACCTGTCTAGCTGACTGCCTGATGCTATCTCAGGATGCTAACAGAGTTTACTCTGTTGATAAGTATCAACTGAATGATGACTAACTGCGGCCCCTGCAGTTGTTTCTGTAGCTTAATGTCTATCTCTCGGTGTAAAGTGACTTGTGATTTACGTTCCTTCTAATATATACTCCTAATATATTTGACCGGTCAATAACCTGAATTCTCATTGTCTAATAGTCTCTTTATTATGGTAACCAAATTTTAGAACAATGATTTGGGAAATTCTTGTGGTTAATTAGAATCTGCTCTAACCTTATTTTGAACTATGACCTCTCTTTAACAATGCCTCTTAAATACTTCTTTGCTGTTTTTGTCAACCCTCATTTACTGTACTTTTTGTGTGCTTTCCATTTCTCTCATGGGAAGACACTACTTCAAGTCTATGTTAATTGTCAATTTCCATTTTTGTTAACTTTTATTTTATGCTTGGCCAACTATGAAATATGGAAATCCCACTTTACAGCTCTAATGCCATCGGCAGATTCAAGTGCTGTGTTTAAGAAAATAGAAAGAAGGCGTGGATTTCTGACATTTCATGGAAACATACAAGAAAGATGCAAAGACAGCTCTGATGACTGTAAAGACAGATCTTGGACAAGTTCTGGCAAAAGTAACATACAAAGAACTAGACAAGAACATATACTGTTTATCTACATAGTGGAAAAGGGGTGCAATTGTCAAAATTCCAAAAAAGGTAACGTCAAGGATTGCAACAACTGGAGAGACGTGACCATTTTTTCTTCTTCTTCTATCCTTCCTCCATTGCCGTTTGCGTCGAGGGGAGATACAATCTGCGATCCTTTGCTCTTCTGTTGTTATCCCTCCTAGTGACTCTAGTATTCCCTTTATCCATCTCTTTCTCGGTCTTCCTCTTAATCTGGCGTTTTCGTAGCGTTTGTTTATGGCTCTTTGAATCATTGTTAGTTCTTTTTGTCTTGTTATGTGGCCGAGCCAATTTATCTGTTGTTTCTTTATGTATTCGATGGCTGGTTCAATTTCGAGTTTCTTCCTCAGGTCGGTGTTTCTTACTCTGTCCCTTAAGCTGTTTCCTGTCATTCTTCTGACACATTTCATTTCGGTGGTCGTTATCTTTCTTAATGTTCTAGAGTCCAGCGTCCAATTCTGGCACTGATAGCACAGAGGTGGTAGAAAAATTGATTTGTATATTGCCTTTTTTGCTTCCGTAGTTATTGCTTTGTTTTTCAATAGTGTTGATACTTGGCCTATAACTTGGCATGCTTTGTTACACCTTATATATATCTCTGTCTCTTGGTTATTGTCTTGTGTTAACGTGCTACCCAGATATTTAAAATTGTCTACTTGCTTCAGAGTTGTATTATCGATTATGATGTTTAGTTTTTCTATCTTTCTCGCTATTGCCATTACTTCGGTTTTTTTATGTTTATCGTCTTGTTGTATTGTTTACAAGTGTTGTTTAGCCTGTTGATATGTTAGTAGTATACAATGTTGTATTTGGCCCCTATTAGACCCATAAATTAACAAAGATATATAGTAGGGGCGCTGCGCCCCTAATGTACACGAGGGGCAGGGGGAGTTAACCATGACCTCGAGTATCGATGACCTCGGAAGTGACCTGTTTATGTCTGGTGTGTGCTGACTTTGGAGTTCTTGATGTACTTGATCGATAGTGATAGTTTAATAGATTATACAACATCAATGTTGATAAGGCGGCCAGGTGACCTTGTTATCTCGGTGACCGTAAGGTGTGACCGTATTTTAGCTTCCTTAATAGGCTTCCCTTTATTGTAACACTTACTCATTCTTGCCATTTAAACCTATCAGCTCTTCTTAGCTCCCCTAGATTTCACTCTATTTTTCTCACTTTTCTCTCTCTCTCTCTCTCTCTCTCTCTCTCTCTCCTATTCCCGTCTAGATTTCCATAACATATGTACTTTATACGCATTACCATTAATACAATTGAATATCCTTTTATTGATAACATACCACTTCATTATAAGATAAGGGAAAAACAGAAAAAAATATTCAACTCACAGCGTAAAATATACACACAACACACGTCGCTAGACTGAACAGCACTATGAAAATAAGCTTCCGTGAATCAAACGCGCTTATAACACGAAGTCTCACATGGGACTAGTTTAAATATAATCTGGTAAATAAAAGTTGGACGACACTATTCCACACTCGACTAACATCTAGGCTAACCAATCAGAGAAGAGGATTTCTGTCGGACACCCACCAACGAAATGACTGACCTCTGGATTATCTTACCAGAGAAGAGGATTACTGTTATCGTGATAACTGACCTCATTTTCCACTTGAAGTGCTGTCGAGTCTGACACATGAGTTACTTTAAATCGACTTAGTCCCTGATACAATCCACCTGTCGGCTCAATGGTAGGTTATTTGAACGCGATTTAATCCCTGATGCAATACCAGAGGAGTTCCATAGCAGTCATAATAGTTAGACACAGCGAGCAGAAATTTATATTCAAGGTCCAAAAAGTTAGGCCAAATCGCAAAATTTTAGCACCAAAACATACACAAAAATTTAGACTCATAAGCAAAAATTCGATCTCAAAACCCTACAAATCTATACCCATACTCATACTAGTTAGACACATCGAACAGATAGTTATATCCAAAGTCCCAAAAGTTACGCCAAATCGCAAAAAATTTACCCCCAGAACACAAAAATGTAGGCTCATATTCAAAAAGTCAAACTAAAAATCCTAAAAATCTACTCACATAGTTATAATATTTAGAATAAACGAGCAGAAATTTATATTCAAGGTCCAAAAAATTAGGCCAAATTACAAAATTTTAGCACCAAAACACAAAAAATTTAGGCTCATAAGCAAAATGTCGATCTCAAAACCCTACAAATATACGCCCATACTCATTCTATAGTCCGTTCAAAAATTGATAATCACACCTGAATTAGTTTTGCGTGGTAACCGTTTGTTATTTTGATTTCAAATTTTGCATGCAATCTTTGAATATTGATGAGATTATAGAAATATTTTTTGCTCTGATAAATTTGATCTAGTTTAAAAGTTTTCTTCTTTTGGTTATATTAAATTCCCCCTGTTCGAATTTGACACAATTTTAGGATATATACATTAATTTGGTGCGGTCGTTCACGTAAAATAGTTTGGCTATTGCAGAAACACTAACTTCAGGACAATCACGTGCACAAAACTGAATTGTTATTGAACGACATGACGCACCACTGCCTTGGCATTAATTACCGAAGGGATGACGTATCTTTATTAATTTGGTGAAGACTCAGTAGACAATTCGTTGACTTTAAATTAAACATTCATATATCATAAATCAACATTTATATCTAAATTACAATGAGTTTGAAATGCACATTTATAACTATGCAAAAGGTTACTTTTTTACTATATCAGCACTTCCTTAGGGAATCCAAGATGGGGCATTTATATTGTGATATTCATGACCCAGAGAGACGAACGCAACTCGCGCTTGGTCTTAATGGATCGTCATTTTTTCGTTGGATTAAACAAGACTCAGAGTGCACTCATGTCAATCAAGGAAGGAAAAGGAAAGTCGACAGCTTTGACATGGATGTCATAAAACGTGAGGTATTAAAAATGTTTGCTAATAATGTACTTGTTACTCTCAGGAATTTGAAATTAAAATTGCATGCAGACTGCAATATTAACATTTCTATAAGTACTCTATGGAAGATTGTGCGAGGAGCCTGCTTAACTTTCAGAAAAACTGTGGGGGCAGGAATATTATTTGTGAAAAACCACACTTGGTCATTGCTCGAAGCAAATACCTGAGACAGATCCGTGAGCGGCGGAGTGAACGGTATGATATTGTATATTTGGACGAATCATGGGTCAACGCACACCACACCTATGCTAAAGAATGGCAGTCAGTAAATGGCAAACTCAAAATAACAATTCCGATCACCAAAGACAAGCGCATTATATTAACGCATGCTGGAAGCACTGACAACGGCCTTGTCCATGATGCGGGACTTATTTTCCAATCAAAAAGTACCGACGGTAGGGACTACCATACTGAAATGAATGGAAACATTTTCAGGCACTGGTTGGACAACGATCTTTTACCAATCCTGGAGAGACCTTCATGCATAGTCAGGGATAATGCATCATACCACAATGTCGTATCAGAGGAAGACAAAGTGCCTACTGCATCAAATACAAAAGTGCAAATTAGGACATGGCTTGCGAATGAATATGTCAAATTTGACGACACATATTTAAAACCCGGTTTGTTACAACTTGTGAAGAATACGAATAAGAAAAAGGTGTACCATGTTGACAAAATCATTGAGAAATACGGCCACACCTCTCTTCGACTCCCTGCATATCATGCGCACCTTAATCCAATGGAACTTGTCTGGGCTCACGTCAAAGGACAAGTTGCAGAACAGAACAGGACGTTTAAAATGTGTGATGTTGAAGTTCTGACACGCGAGTCTCTCTCAAAAATAGACATTTCGTTCTGGAAGAAGTGTGTTGAACATGTGCAGCGGGTGGAAGATGAGTACTGGAAACGAGATGGATTACTATTTGTCCAGCCAGTAATGATTATCAACCTCTTGGAATCGTCAGATTTGGAATGATTAAAATTAAGATGAACTCAATTGCAGCTGCAGTTAGGGCGTCGTGGGGTCTAATGGTGACCGAAGGACAAGACTAATTGTAACCAATTGAATTCATGTTTGCAAATACACATAAAGAACAACACCAACAATTAAGCACTATGCTACGGGATGTTTACTGCAACGTCTGGAGTAAGTCTAGAGGTTAAATTTCAATTTTTTTATCGATCTCATGGGCGTAGCCATAAAAAATGATCGGGGTAAAAATTTCAAAAGTGATTTTTATTCAAAATCTTGCGAGGAGGATGTCTAATATGAAGTTTGAGGTAACCCTAGAGGATAAATTTACTAATTTTAGCAGTTTCATAGGCGCAGGCTTCAAAAAAGATCAATGGGGTAAAACTTTTAAAAGTGATTGTCTAACTAGTATGATTATGTGAGTAGATTTTTAGGGTTTTGAGATCGACATTTTGCTTATGAACCTATTTTTTTTGTGTTTTGGTGCTAAAATTTTGCGATTTGGTCTAACTTTTTGGACCTTGAATATAAATTTATGCTCGTTGTGTCTAACTATTTGACTATGTGAGTAGATTTTTAGGATTTTTAGTTCAACTTTTTTAATATGAGCCTATATTTTTGTGTTCTGGGGGTAAAATGTTTGCGATTTGGCATAATTTTTAGGACTTTGGATATAACTATCTGTTCGATGTTTCTAACTAGTATGAGCATGGGAGTAGATTTTTAGGGTTTTGAGCTCGACTATTTGCTTATGAGCCTAAATTTTTGTGTTTTGGTGCTAAAATTTTGCGATTTGGCCTAACTTTTTGGACCTTGAATATAAATTTCTCCTCGTTGTGTCAAACTATTATGACTATGTGAGTAGATTTTTAGGATTTTTAGTTCGACTTTTTTAATATGAGCCTACGTTTTTGTGTTCTGGGGGAGGGGAGGGGGGTAACGTTTTTGCGATTCGTCGTAACTTTTGGGACTTTGGATATAGCTATCTGTTCGATTTTTCTAACTATTATGACTATGTGAGTAGCTTTTTAGGATTTTCAGTTCGATTTTTTGGTAGTGAGTCTAAATTTTTTGTTCTGGTGCTAAAATTGTGTGATTTGGTCTATCTTTTTGGACCTTGAATATAAATTTCTGCTCGTTGTGTCTAACTATTATGACTATGTGAGTAGATTTTTAGGATTTTGTTCGACTTTTTGCAAATGAGTCTAAATTTTTGAGTTCTGGTGCTAAAATTGTTGCGATTTGATCTAACTTTTTGGACCTTGAATATAAATGTCTGTTCGTTGTGTCTAACTATTATGACTATGTGACTAGATTTTTAGGATTTTTAGTTCGACTTTTTGAATATGAACCTACATTTTTGTGTTCTGGGGGTAACATTTTTGCGATTCGGCATAACTTTTGGGACTTTGGATATAACTATCTGTTCGATGTTTCTAACTAATATGAGTATGGGCGTTGATTTGTAGGGTTTTGAGATCAAATTTTTGCTTATGAGTCTAAATTTTGTGTGGGTTTTGGTGCTAAAATATTGCGATTTGGCCTAACTTTTTGGAGCTTGAATATAAATTTTTGCTCGTTGTGTCTAACTATTATGACTGCTAAGGGACTCCTCTGGTATTGCATCAGGGATTTAAGCGCGTTCAAATAACCTACCATTGAGCCGACAGTTGGATTGTATCAGGGACCAAGTCGATTTAAAGTAACCCATGTGTCAGACTCGACAGCACTTCAAGTGGAAAATGAGGTCAGTTATCACGATAACAGTAATCCTCTTATCTGGTTAGATAATCCAGAGGTCAGTCATTTCATTGGTGGGTGTCCGACAGAAATCCTCTTCTCTGATTGGTTAGCCTAGATGTTAGTCGAGTGTGGAATAGTGTCGTCCAACTTTTATTTACCAGATTATATTTAAACTAGTCGCGATGTGAGACTTCGTGTTATAAGCGCGTTTGATTCACAGAAGCTTATTTTCATAGTACTGTTCAGTCTAGCGACGTGTGTTGTGTGTATATTTTACGCTGTAAGTTGAATATTTTTTTTTGTTTTTCTCTTATCTCATAACGATGTGGTAGGTTATCGATAAAAGGATATTCAATTGTATTAATGGTAATGTGTATAAAGTACGTATGTTAAGCCTTGTTGAGTGTATTATTCCTTTGTTTTTCATATGTTTATCTTATTGGTTGTTTAAAAAGTAGATATTTTAAGTCTTGTTGTAATTGTTATTCAATGTTATATGTGTTACACTCGCGGGAAGGTAAAAATACGAATGAGGGCGGAACGCTAGGAAAGGGAAAGAGAGAAAGGAAGGAGGGAAGAATTGTATGAGTTAAGTCTAGTAGGAGCTAGAAGAGAGAGAGAGAGAGAGAGAGAGAGAAAGAGCGAGAAAGAGCGAGAGTGATAGAGAGAAGTCTAGGAGAAGGAAGCAAGATGATTGGCATAAATTGTGAGAATAATTAAGTGTTACAATAGGCGGGACACTAAAAATATGAGGGAGGGCGGAACGATGCGGGACAGGTAAAGGGAGAGGAGGGAGGGTGGACTGATAGGTTAGAAGTCTAAGAGAGGATAGGTGAGAAAGAAAGAGAGAGAGAGAGAAGGAAGGTGAGATGATAGGCATAAATGGAGAGAATGAGTAAGAGTTACAATGGAGGGAAATTTAGGCGGGAATAGGAGAGAGAGAAGAGTGAGAGAGATAGAATGAAATCTAGGGGAGCTAAGGAGAGCTGATAGGTTTAAACGGCGAGAATGAGTAAGTGTTACAATGGAGGGAAGCCTATGAAGGAAGCTAAAATAAGGTCACACCTTACGGTCACCGAGATAACAAGGTCACCTGGCCGCCTTATCAGCAGTTGGATTAGTTGTTGTATAATCTACTAACCTATCACTATCGATCAAGTACATCAAGAACTCCAAAGTCAGCACACACCAGGCATAAACAGGTCACTTCCGAGGTCATCGATGCTCGAGGTCATGGTTAACTCCCCCTGCCCCTCGTGTACATTAGGGGCGCAGCGCCGCTACTATATATCTTTGTTAATTTATGGGTCAAAGAGGGGCAAATACAACATTGTATACTACTTATGTTCTTACAGGTCCTCAGTTGTTTCATGTATCAGAACCTGGTCATCTGCAAATAGTATTTCATTTATTTCTTCCTCTCTTCTGCTGTTTTCTGGTACGTATATTTTGTTCTCTTTTGTGTTATCGCTTGTTATCATCCTTGTTGGTATACTTCCTTTGAATGGGCATGCTAATTTGCTTATATTGTCCATATATGTGATGAAAAGTAAAGTGGAAAGCACGCAGCCTTGTCTTACTCCGGAGTTAATGGTGAAATGTTTAGAGTAGCCTGCTGAAGATTTTACTGTAGTGCGACTAATTTCATAGAGGCTCTTGCATATCTCTACTATGTGGTGACACTCCGTACAAGGGCAATACGGACCACAGTTGTTCCCTGTCCAACCTATCGAACGCCTTTTCTTGGTCTGTAAAAGCTGTATATAGTGTTTTATTATGCTCTATTGTTTTCTCCGCTAGTTGTTTTGTGATAAATAGGGCATCTGTGCAACCTCTGTTTCTCCTGAAGCCCATCTGATCATCGCTTAATTATATTAGTTATCTCTAAAGTATTCTAATTAAGAGTTAACTCTAAAGTATTATAATGATAATGGCTTCCGGTGTCATGGCGACTACGTGTTGTCGTTTTTATAATTCGGCTCTTGCTGAGATATTTTAATGATTTATGCGACAGTCTAGTTGTGAATGTATGTGTTGCTATTCTCCACTTGGTGTAATGTTTTACTTCTGACTGGAGGATGGACTGCGAACTTTATCGATATTTAAGTGGATTTATTCTTTCTTTGTGTCGTGTGTTCGCGGTTCGATAGGCAAGCACATGGTTCGACAACAATGGCGTTGGTAGTCGGGTGTGTTCAACCCGTATGTGAAAAGTCTGCGACGGTGGATGGGGCGGAGGAATTAATTGAAATAATCAACGGCCCAGAAAGCGAAAACAGCAAAGTGTGTGGTACACATGAGGCATTTTCAGAACACGAAAGGCGAAAATGGCAGACCACCGTGAAGGAGATTGGAGCCTCATCACGTAACAGTCCAGAGAAAGCCATGGAGAGAAATTCTAACTACTGAATTAAGAACGAATTAAAAATAGCTACATGGAATGTTAGGACCTTATACCAACAAGGAAAACTAGAAAATCGTATGGTAGAAGCAGAACGACTAAACATAGATATCTTAGGAATCTCGGAAACAAGATGGAAGGAAAGTGGATACATACAAGACGATAAATATACATTTATATACTCAGGAAACACAAAAGAACATCAAAGAGGAGTAGGCATTCTAATAAAACGAGAACTACAAAAATATATAAATACTCAATTTACATATAATGATAGGAATATACTAATAAAAATGAAGGCAAAACCATTCGACATAGCAATATTACAGACATACGCACCTACTCAAGACTATACAGACGAACAAATAGAGGCATACTATGAAGATCTAAACACAGTTATGAAGCAAGTGAAACCATCAGACATCTTGATTATAATTGGTGATATGAACGCTAAAGTAGGAAAAGGTAAAAATAAGACCATAATAGGAAATCATGGTCTAGGAAAAAGAAATAACAGAGGAGAAAGATTAATACAATTTTGCGAAGAAAACAGACTGATAATATGCAACACCTTATTTGAGCAAGAGAAAAGAAAATTATACACATGGAAAAGCCCTGGAGACAAGAAGAGAAATCAAATAGATTACATAATGATAAAAGACAGATTCAGGAACAGCGTCAAGATAGCTAAAACCTACCCAGGAGCAGATATAAATTCAGACCACAATCCTGTAATGATAAAAAAGAAAATCAAATTAAAGAGAAACAAACAAAATACTAATAAAACAACACCAATAGATCGCCCGTGCGCTGCCGGGGCCCGAAAGGGGAGTAAAGAATAACGGCGCTGTACCCTACCAGGCATGTTCGTAATAGGCGAGAAAGGAGGGTTAGGCATGGGACTGGCTATCCCATACTGTAAAAAAATAAGCCGAAAAAACTTCACAAACATGAACAAGTCAAAGAAAGATAAAGTTAATCCGTCAACCAGGAAAGAGAAGGGTTCTCTGTCTAAGAGACGTATGACGCAATCCGGAGAAAGCCATAAGGAGTCCGGGTTGCCGACTCACCCTTTGTCTACCAGGAAATCCTCCAGAATTGGCACCTGGAATGTTCATACGCTTAACGAACAGGGAAAAGCGGCACAAGTGGCAGCAGAAATGACTAACTGCAAGATAGATATTCTGGGAATGTGTGAAACAAGATGGCTGAGAGCGGAGAGAATAAAATTGAATACAGGGGAGATGATTTTATCATCAGGACACCAGGAACCAGGAGCACAACATAGCGAAGGGGTAGCTATAATGCTATCAAAGAATGCACAGAAGACATTAATAGAATGGGAGGCAGTGGGACCAAGACTGGTGAGAGCAACATTTAGAACAACCAAAAACAAAATAAAATTACACATTATACAATGCTATGCACCAACCAACGATAAGGATGACTCAGTTAAAGATGATTTTTATAAACAGCTACAATGTCAGATGGATGCAAGACGAGCCAATGATATTATAATCTTGATGGGACACCTAAATGCTAAGGTAGGATCAGACAACAGAGGTTTCGAAGAGATTATGGGAAAACATGGACTTCGAGATATAAACGAGAATGGAGAGATATTTGTGAATTTTTGCGCCCTTAATCAAATGAGCCTAGGAGGAACAATATTCCAACATAAAAGAATACACAAAGCTACATGGGTGGTCACCAGATCATAGAACGGAAAATCAAATTGATCACATATGTATTAATAATAAGTTTAAGTCATCCTTACAGGATGTAAAAGTATATAGAGGGGCAGATGTAGCTTATGATCATCATCTTCTGTTAGCCAAACTTAAAATTAAATTAAAAAGGTATACTACAACGAATAAGGGTAGAAAGTATTTCAATGTAGGGTTTCTTAAAGAACAAGGAATTAAAGATAAATTCGCAATCACAATATCAAACAAATACCAAGTCCTCCAACAACTAGAAAATACAGTAAATATAGAAGATCATTGGAAACAGGTAAAAAATATATGGAAAGAGACATGCGAAGAAACACTGGGGAAAAGAGAACGCCAGGATAAGGCATGGATGACAGCAGAGACCCTGGATAAAATTAAAGAAAGAAAGAACAAGAAAGCAGACATAAATAAAAGCAAAACAAGAAGTAATAAAGCCAAGACATAGGAAGCTTACACAGAGGTGAACAAAGAAGTGAGAAGATGCATTAAAAGAGATAAGAGGAAATATATAGATGAACTAGCTAAAGAGGCAGAATAGAAGCAGCAAATAAAGGGAATATGAAAGAACTGTACAACGGCACAAAGAAATTAGGTGGAAAATACAAACAGATCAACGCCTTTATCAAAGATAAGAAAGGAAATCTGCTTTGTAATATAAGTGAACAAATGGAGAGATGGAAAGAGCACTTTGAAGAACTTTTGAACAGACCCGGCTCAAATAATCCTCCAGATATATTACCAGCAGAAAAAGAGTTACACGTTAACCGTGGAAAACCAAGCAAAGAAGAAATAATGAAAGCCATCAAACTATTAAAAGATGGTAAAGCCACAGGACCAGATGAAATTCCTTCGGAAGCCATCAAAGCAGATATTAACACCTCTACCAAGATGTTACATGATCTATTGGATACAATTTTGGAGAGGGAAGAAATACCTAAAGACTGGAGAGAAGGTTATATGATCAAACTACCAAAGAAAGGAAGTTTACAGGAGTGCACAAATTATAGGAGAATTATGCTACTATCAGTGCCAGGAAAAATATTAGGCAGAATCATTCTGGAGAGACTAAAAGAGGCTATATTATGAGAAACACTTGAGAGATGAACAAGCAGGTTTTAGGAAGAACAGATCATGTGCTGATCAAATAACTACTCTACGTATAATAGTTGAACAAAGTTTTAAACTAAAATCCCCACTTTATATTGGATTCATAGATTACGAAAAGGCATTTGATAGTTTAGACAGAAGAATGCTTTGGAAGTTGCTGAGTCATTACGGAATCCCAAGTTTATTAACCTGATAAAAACAATGTATGAAGGAACAAAATGTAGTGTGGTGCATGAAGGACAGCTTACAGAAGCATTTGAAATAAGAACAGGAGTAAGGCAAGGATGCCTTCTGTCTCCATTTCTCTTTCTACTGGCCATAGATTGGATTATGAAAATAACTCAAAACAAAAAAATGGGATGCAGTGGTCACTGACCAAACAACTTGATGATTTAGACTTTGCTGATGACATAGCACTCCTATCACACAGCCATCAACAGATGCAGGATAAAATGAGTATATTAGATGAGAGATCACAACAGCTAGGACTAAAGATTAATAGAGATAAGACCAACATTATGAGAATTAATGCAGTTGGCAATAACCAAAAAAAACTAGGAGAAATACCTCTACTAGACGTACAACCTTACATATATCTGGGCAGTAATATAGATAAAGAGGGGGGAACAGAAAATGATACCAAAATAAGGATATCAAAAGCAAGAGGAGCTTTCATTGTACTGGGAAACATATGGAAATCCAAAGAAATTAGGCTAAATACAAAAATAAAAATTTTCAACTCAAATGTTAAGTCGGTCCTATTATATGGCTGTGAAACATGGAGAATAACAAAAACATCTCAGATACCAGGTCTAAACATTAATGGAAAGATCATCAATAACCCAAGATATGCTGATGATACTGTTCTACTAGCAGAAAATCCTAAAGACCTACAACAATTGATTAATGTGATAAACACAACAAGCAAAAAATATGGACGAGAAATGAATATCAAAAAGACTAAAACTATGATCACAAACAAAGAAAATTCTCAAGACCTACAATTAAATATCACAGTTGAGGGAACACATCTGGAGACAGTCCAAAGTTACAACTACTTAGGACATACTATAACCAATGATGGAAAATGCAAAACTGAAATAAACAAAAGAATAGGTATGGCAAAAAGTAATTTTAATGCCATGAAAAATATACTAACATCAAAACAAATATCAGCAGGGCTGAAACTAAGAATGGCAAAATGTTACATCTTCTCAATATTCCTGTATGGTGCAGAAACATGGACATTAGACAAGAAAACAGAACAGAAAATTGAAGCCTTTGAAATGTGGATTTATAGAAGAATAGGTAGAATTAGATGGAAACAAAAGATAACAAACGATGAAGTTTTAAAACAACTGAAAATAAAAAGAGAACTGCTGAACACAATTAAGACAAATTAAATTTTTGAGGCATGTTAAAAGACACAACAGGCTGCTAAAAGTAATATTGGAAGGAAAAATACAAGGCAAAAGAGGCAGAGGCAGACCAAGACTAACATGGACGAGTAACATCAAAAGATGGTCAAGTCAATCTATGTCAGCCTGCACCATCAAAGCAAGAAACAGAGTAGAATGGCGATCCATGGTAGCCAACCTTTGTTGCGGAGAGGGCACACGATGATGATGAAAGTATTCTGTTAGATTATCATGAACAGAATCAAAAATGCTGTAGACACTGTTATGTGTGAAGAACAAGTGAGATTTAGAAAAGGAAGAAGCTATCTTGATAATATTTTCGCACTAAGAATTATATTAGAGGAACATATAGAAAAACAGAAACTACTTCTAAATTTCTTTGATTTAAAAAAAAAAAACAACTTTCCACAGCAAACAGAGAGACTCATTATGAAACATACTCAAACAATATATATTATCACCAAAAAATATTAACATCATCAAAGATCTGTACCATGGCTTTTCATTAGCAGTTCGCACAGAGGTTTGAGTGAATGGTTCCAGATTGATACTTGAGAGAAACAAGGATGTATTTTCTATTCCTTGTTATCTGGAATTGTCATCGACTTCATAATGCAAAAATGATGTGCATATAACAGAGCCATTGGATGGACCCTTGGATCCCAATTTTGGGACCTTGATTTTGGAGACGACATAGTCCTTAACAATAACAAAAATGTTTTTAAAAAATGCATATCCCATGTCCTCAAAGACTAGAAAAATGGAACTTGAAATTAGCCAAGAAAAGACAAAAGTAGTGAAAAATCAAATTCTCCCAGAAGAAAATGTATACATTGAGGGAAAAGCAATGGACGAAGTAGATCAATTTGTATATCATGGAAGCTGCTTAGATCAAGAAGGAGATATAAAGAAAGAAATTATAATCAGAATAGCAAAAGCAGCATTGACTTTCAGAAAGCTTGAAAAAAATACGGAAATCAGAATTACTAAGCACAAAAACGAAGCTCACGATTTTTAAGTCAAATATATTATTCATCCTTATTTATGCATGCAAGAGCTGGAAACAACTAAAGAAATAGAAAATAAACTGGATGCATTTGAAAACAAATGTTTCAGGAAAATACTTTGTACATCATAGAACGAATTCAAGACTGGTGCATAAATAAGAGAAATGACAAAGCATTCAACAATTTAATCTATAATCAAGAGAAGAAGGTGATCATATGTTGGTCATGTGATGAGAAGAGACAACAAGAGAATCTCAAAGCAAACCCTCAACTGGGAACCAGAGGATAAGAGAAAAAGAGACCGACCTAAAGAAACACTAAAAAGAACATTGAGGCGAGAGGCGACAACAACAGTCATCAGCTCTCTCGCCGAGATTGAGCGACTCGCCTAGAATAGAGCCGTGATGCGAGATACAAAGCGGGTTCTTTGCAAGGTCTGGCACTTGATAACAAAGATCATCGGACACAAGAGTCTAGAATTTATGCCTTATTTCTGTCTTCAGCTCGAAAGGACAGTAGACAAATGTTAGTTAATCGTTGTCATAAAAAAGGCTGATCGGCCACCCTCCACGATAACTGAAATCTTAAAACTATCATCCTCACTTAAATCCTTAGGGTGAATTGTAATTTGGTTATTTGGTTATGGAAGGCCCCGGTGTCACTGCAAACGAATTAAAATCCATAATTGCTCAACCGCCCGTGCCAGCGTAATCATCCGAATTAATATCTCATCTCCCAAACAAATAAAGATAACTGTAGTTCCCATCGTAGCAGTCTCAGCACACACCAAAAGACATAAGGCGAAACTGCACAGAAAGTGAACACAGCCAACTGTTCCCTGTAATACGATATCCTCATTCATCGTAAACAATTGGAATATCGAGACATGATCAAAACAGATAAGGTACACAGCTCACGGTGTGCACAGAGCACTTAACTCAGTAGCTCCTGCAACAAGACGGACTTGGAATATGAGGAAACTGCAACAAGAACACTTTTCATGCACAGCCTTCAATTGTTCCCGCCGCCTATCCACAATATACCGGAAGTTCACGTCCTATTGAAAATGATGGTCGTCGTACTTTTTTAAAAAATGTATAGCGCTGGATGATGTTAGACCATCGTTGTTGACTCCAATTCCGAACATATAGACACACAGTTAGTCGTCGGATTATCCCCGTCGCACATCATACAACAGACCGTAAGATTATCTTACGGCCGGTCTAGGGACATACGATGAGCCATTACGATGACGTAGCACACAAAAATGTCGTACATACAATTTCGCTCCCTTTAGATTCCTGATTACTCTAGTGAAAGCAGCCTACGACAAACAAAACGCGGTGCAAATTTCCTAAAGAGATAAAACTGCGGCTGACGAAGTACTTTACATTAATGAGTAACATGGAAATAACTTGCGTCAAGGAATTCCAACAACGGTCATGAACAGCACCAATGTGATGTAAAGCGCAGATCAAGTCTAGACGTTGGAAGGTCGCATTCAGAACACTTGATTTGTCAAAACTGGACTGTTGCTGGCGTACAACATCGCTTTAGCGGCGCAGATGTAATAAGTATATCATCATTTTTACTTTAACGCAGAAAAGTGCAAAGGAGAACCGAAATTAATCAGATCCCGAATGCACTTTCTGCAGCGATTGAGAGAACGTGACCTAGGTCCACCATCTTTACAACGGAAGTCTCAGGAATTGTAATATTTCCTGTGTTTCTGAACCGAAAAACTGGTGAATCTGAATCAGTTAAGTTCCTAATAGATGCATCTCTAGACTACGTCGACTATTTTCTACTAACGTGTTTTTAATCAAAGATTTAAGATGCTATTTTGTGACTGAGGAGCCACTATGTCAAGTTTTAGACAGTTTTTTCGAAAAAGTGTTCTGGCAACCCTGTTACCTTTGCTCTATATTCACAACCTAAATAAGGCACTTTAATTTGTTGCTTCCGTTGTCTTTATTGGCAAATCACGACGGCTTATATTCTCACAACGGATACTTTAGTTTGTCTATCACATTATCTAAACAGTTTTAAAATGTATCTGTATCATTATTGCTGTGATACACATTGTCTATACATGGTTACAACAACTCTTTCCATACCTCGTAATATATCTGGAGAATTATTTGGAAATGGTCTGTTCAAAAGTTCTTTAAAATGTTTTTCTACCTATTCATTTAGTTCTTTAAATTACTAAGCAGATTGCAATTTATTTTCTTTAATAAAAACATTAATCTGTTCCTATATTCCGCTTAATTTTTTTGTACTATAGTACAGTTCTTTAATATTTCTTTTGTTTGCCGCCTTTGCCTCTTTAGGTAGTTCGTATATATATTTCCTTGTATCCCTTTTAATGCAGCTTCTGACATGTTTGTTCACCTCGTAAGTTCCTTGTGCCTTGGCTCCAGTGTTTCTTGTTTTGCTGTTATTTATGTCTGATTTATTATTCTTCCTTTTTTCACCAAGAATTTGATATAGTTCAAGTAGGTCTATGGCAAATTCGAGAACTCAGATACGCTGATGGCACAGTCCTCCGCTTAAACAGTGCAAAAGTATTGAAAGGACAATTGAGTGTGTTAAAAAAAAAATAGTGAAAAGCAAAACCTCTATCTAGACATATAGAAAACTAAGATAATGTCCATTGACAAAACAAAAAGTCAACCCAAAAACAGCAGCGACAGTGATGAACTTGAAATTGTATCGAAAATTAATATCTGAGATCCCCTTCTCTTCCCCCTTCACTTTTGCTTTCTCCCCCCCCCCCCCTTTTCGGCGGAAAGTTATAAAAATATAATAATTAATTGTATATTACTCATTATAAAACAACAATATAATAAGAATTATAACATTGAACACGAAGAAAATTTCTGGTTATTCGAAGACCCCGGTATCACTGCAAACAAATCGAAATCCATAATTGTTCAACCACCCGTGCCAGTGGAATCACCCGAATTAGCAATTAATCGAATATCCAAAACAAAGAAAGACAGTCCCAGTCCTCATTGTTGCAGATACAGCACACGGCAAAAGACATAAGGCGTTTCCGCACCGAATTGAACGCATCTGAACTATCCTTAGTCATACAATATCATCATTCATCGTAAGCAATCGGAATATAGAAACATCATCTTGATGAAACACGCAGCTCACGGTGTGCACAGAGCACTACTCAGTAGCTCCGGCAGCAATCCGGACTTGGAATATGAGGAAACTGCAACATGGAATATTTTTCAGACAGTGACTCAACGGCTCCCTGTCGCCTATCCGCCATATTGACCGGAAGTTTCACATAATCAGATGAAGTGAGAAAATTAATATTACAGGAAGGTTTTAGTAATTTTATTCTTCTTCTTTCCTGCCTCACTAGCTTTTCAGAGTCGAGAGAGATAGTAATTATATAATAAATATTAAATCAAAGATGTGATCAAAGTTGAGTTTGATTTGCTAATACAAACAAAATTTGTATATACGGCCTTATATATATTTTCAAATCAAGGCATTTTTTTCTCTCTTGAGGTTGTGGTTGTTGTTTAATTATATTACAAAACGAACTAGTAATTGAGAATTGAGATATCAACCTTTCATAATGAGTGGTAAGCGCACTCTTTCCTCATTTTTTTTTTCAAATTCCACAAAAAGCTGGCCTGACACCTGCATTGTTAACCGTGCCCTTGAATGTAATTTCTGTGAAAACGCCGCCAAAGATGCTGTCAGTCTTCTTATTCAGACAACAACCATAGAAACATTTTCTCACGATCCAGTGTCCATACCAACTGCTTGTTCCTCTGGACATACTCCGATAGAAGTAGATATAACCTGTGTATAATTTTAAAGATTCTTGGACAGATAAATACAATTGTCTTGGTTTTTTTTTTAAAGATAAAGATCGAGGTGGTGCTTTTTATTGTGTTTGTTCTAGATACTATCTAAATGACGCAAACATACTTCAGGAAACCAAAGGTGTCTTTATTAATGTATCTTTCACTAATTATAGAAAAACCACAGAAACGACTTGGCAATTAAAAAAAAACATTTCTCTGAATATAATTAAAGTGCAATCGAAAAAGAAAATCTCTGTTTATTGCATGAAAAAAGATCTATTAACTCTATCCTACATCAGCAAGACAAGAAAAAAAAATGTTCACTAACACCATATTCCCCATGCGCCTAGCAAGGCGTGGAGGGAACTTTACTTTTACATCAGCAAATGTAAAGCTGATATTGAAGAAAATAGGTATGTCCAAAGTATTTTAATGAGAAATGTATATTTCCTACATGAAGGTAGCTCGCACAACGAAATATTAACAGGTTGTGAGAAATTACCTCACGGCAAGAGGCAGTCACATCCTCCGAGATGGCACTGGAGGCTATTTGGTTCCCCCACTCCTATCCAGTCTACGTATGACTCCTTGTATCTGCTTGTGTACGGCAGCGCCACTCCATGGGCAACGGCTTTGGCTGGCCGGCTAAACTACGGAGGACAAGTTAAGGAAGGAAGTCTCCCTTCTATAGTGCACACAGCTGCTGGTAGAAAGGGCTGGGGATCGACTCAGTCAACAACGGTCTTGAAGGAAGGAGCTGGTATCAGGCCCAGGGCACATGGACCTAAGGTGTTAGGGGACCAGAACAAATCAGAAAGCAAAGGCAAATTACTGATTGCAGACTGCCAAGAAATCATGACAGTCAAAAAGAAAAAATCTCAACGATCTGATGGTGAGACCCGCAGCCCAGGCAGATCATCATGCGAAATGAGGAGATTTGGTATATATTCTTTTAGATGTGGTGAAAGCAATGTTCTGCAAAAGACATGCGACCTGATGATGTAACAAATCTGATGGTGTTGTGTGTTAAAAGTTTAAGTGACTGGCTTCAGAATCAGAATGAACGAGCTGCATATTGCAGTAAAAACACAGTTTGTGAAATGTTACATGGGAGAGGTACTTGATGAGCACTTGCTACTGAAATTAAGGAGAAACCATTTGTTGGTCTGTCGAATGCACAAATACTGCCAACAAATCTGAACTGTCTATATGTGTCTATACCTGAACGACTGTGGAGAAATTAAATAGACATTTTTGTGCATAATTCCACTTCAAAATACAACAGCTGAAACCATCACAAACGGCATCACAAGTTAAATAAATAAACGAGGTATGTCATTTGGTAACCTTAATTGTTTATAGATTTGATGAGGGTTCTAATTTTTCAGGCGGTATATCCATTGTTCACAAAAGAACGTTAAATAAATCAGGAAGGGCTATCCCCTACATACATTGTAGGGCTCGTGTATTGTCACTTGCAGTGACTAGTGCAAGAGATCCTTCTCCTAAGTGACAAAGTTTGTTTTTTTATGTAGTTAAAAACATATATAAGCTGTTTCACCAATATACAAAACGAGGAACAGTTCTCAGTGACATTCAAAATGTGTTAGAAGATCCTCAGTTGTGTGCTGAATCACCATTCACGTAATTAAGAAATATTAGGGGTCAATAATGATGACTGGTGAGCATTTACATCAGGGTGGGGCAGATCTAACTTCGTTGACTAAAGGATTACTTCTTAAAATGGAAAAAATCTACTTTTATGTTAACACTTTCACCGTTGGTTGAGATAAAGGGAGCTGTTTCTAATTTAAGAAAATATTTGCAGATGCAGAAATGTCAGTTAACAATTCTACTAAAGCTACTTTCAAGTACATCTTTACTCTTAAAATCAATATCTGCGGTTGTACAGAAAGCAGAAAAAAACATGAACATAATGATTTTAGTGGAACATATAGAGAATTGAAAGATAAGGTATCATATATCCGAACAATAAAAATAGATGTTACTAGTTACAAAGCAAATTGTTTGCAGACAGTTACTAAATTCCCAGATACTGTAATATCTTAAATGGACAAGAGGTTTAGTAAGCAAGCCTTGGAATTAATTTCAGCATGGTCATTTTTTGAATGATGTCAATTGTCATCACCCTCAGCTGATAAAAGATTCAGATATTAACATTATATATCAATATATGCATGACATAGGTCAAGATAATTTGCAAGCAGATCTGAAATGTTTCAAATATTTGATCAATTGTGAACAACAACGTATCACTATTAAAATATATTCCTCATATTCCAAGCCCGGCTTGTTGCAGGAGCTACTGAGTTAAGTGCTCTGTGCACACCGTGAGCTGTGTGTCTCATACGTTTTGATCCTGCTTCGATATCCCGCTTTTTTACGATGAATGATGATATCGTATGACAGGGAACAGTTGGCTGTGTTCACTTTCTGCGCGGTTTCGCCTTATGTCTTTTGGCGTGTGCTGAGACTGCTACGATGGGGACTACAGTTACCTTTCTTTGTTTGGGAGATGTGTTAGTAATTCGGATGATTCCACTGGCACGGGCGGTTGAGCAATTATGGATTTTAATTCGTTTGCAGTGATACCGAGGCCTTCCATAACCAATAACCAATAACCAATATATTTTTCAATATTCACTTGGTTATGACGAATTGAAAAATACTGGTGTAAAAATATAGACTGTACCAATATCAGCAGCCACTGTTGAAAGGTCCTTTAGGGCTATGAACAGAATAATGGCTCCACTGAGAAACCAGCTTGAAGATAGTTCACTGGATCACCGCGTGAGGATATCTATTGAAGGAGAAGAGATTCCATGTTAAGAATTCTTATACCAAAATTTGGAACACTAAGACATTAAAAAACAACGGAGAGTCCTCTGCTTTAAATGAGGACCTAACAAACGACAAATAATACAGGTACGTCAAATATATTATTTAAGACTTTAAATTGTCTTTCCTACAGATGTTTTCATCATCAGCCCCCCACTCCTCACTCCGGATTAGAAAAATACCCCCTCCCCTCGGCATTTTTTCTGAAAGATACGCTGGTTATCTTGAATCGTCTTTCGTGTACAGCAGTAGCGTATACTGGTTTTAGGGTCTGGGCTACCGACAACATCAGAATGGCAGCAGCTACAAGAAGGGAGCAGAGAACATCAAGTTCTGCTGCTATAAAGGAGACTTGCCTTGCTATCACAGAATTGCCTTAAATGGGATCACTGTAGTTGAAAATTTCTCCTCTTGTGTAAACTACACATTCACATCCAAGAGTGAATCAGTGAAGGTCACAAAATCATATTCTCTCTGTGGTTTTACTAACTACAGGTCAGGTGGCTTCTGTTGGATTGGAAATGATAACTTACCACCACTGTGTGTCTATGTGTTTGGAATTGGAGTCATCAGCGATGGCCTAACATCATCGAGTGCTACGACGATCATCGTTTTCGGGATGACGCGAACTTCCATGGTATATGGTGGATAGTCGGCGGGAACCATTGAAGGCTATGTCTGAAAAGTGTTCCTTCTTGCAGTTTCCTCATATTCCAAGTCCGGCTTGTTGCAGGAGCTACTGAGTTAAGTGCTCTGTGCACACCGTGAGCTGTGTGTCTCATCCGTTTTGATCCTGTTTCGATATCCCGCTTGTTTACGATGAATGATAATATCGTATGACAGGGAACAGTTGGCTGTGTTCACTTTCTGCGCTGTTTCGCCTTATGTCTTTTGGCGTGTGCTGAGAATGCTACGATAGGGACTGCAGTTACCTATCTTTGTTTGGGAGATGTGTTAGTAATTCGGATGATTCCACTGGCACGGGCGGTTGAGCAGTTATGGATTTTAATTCGTTTGCAGTGATACCGAGGTATTCCATAACCAATAACCAATAACCAACATAATAAATAAAAACATACCTTAATTTCAGTAGGCTAACATAAAGTAATATTTTCTAATGACATCACTACATTTTAAATTACTTACATATGTATATGTTAATTATACCCGTCTTTTTGTGACGAAAATGTCTTGATGACTTTGTCATTGAAAGCACTGTTGGGTTGGTTTCTTAGTTTCTGAGGGAATGATTTCTCAATGGACATTAATGCCAAACCAGGTAAGCGTTCTTGTGCCTGAGTTGAGCGACAATAAGATTTTATTCTCTTGAGCGCAGAAAAAGTTCTTTATACAGATGCTGATGCGCATAACGTAGTTATAAGTAGCTAAGGAAGCTCTGATAATCAGACATAGTTTCAATTTTAACGTTTTTAATTGGCTAGAGCTAAAAATATCCCATGAAACCGCATTCCTTTAACGGTAGCTCCTGCTATACTATTTTGACTACCATTTTTGAATGTCAAGGTCGTTAATATTAGGTCCGGATAGAGGAAAAATGTACCGCTAGCTACTAGAGGTTTCAATGTAGAGTAGTTTCGGTTTCATTAACAAACGTTATAGTGGCCAGAGGAAAACCTTGCTTTAATAAATGCAAACCAAAGCAAATAAGTCATATCGGCCTACGAAATGTGTAATAGAATATTAGAAAATTTGTAATATAATAATTTAAAAAAAAATAAAATAGATTATCATTTCCTTTTGTAATTCGTTAATATGTTCAAGGCTACCAGCGGTAGCTGCGGAAACATAGAGAATACGCCATTGGTGTACTGTACACAGGGATTACTCTCTCTCCCCATATATAGGTCATATACAGATGTACACCCATATATTCTTATGTGCATACGCTTAGCCTCCCTTACATAGTACCTATTTTTAGGAGTAGTGATCTTTATACACTGACCGGTAAAGTTAGTCCTCAATATTCTTAAATATTCACATCTCTCATCGTGAAGTTTTTAGTACCATCACACTTTTATTTTAAAATAACACTTACTACTATTTTTACGACTTTATTCTATCTGATTCTTTTAGTGTGTTACCGGGGCCTCATTATGAGTAAAGAATAGTGACACTGTGTCCTTCCAAGCATGTCGTAAGAGGCGACTAAGGAGGTTGATCTATGGCTTGACAAGCTGTCATTGTAAAAAGTATTGTTATAGAAACAGAACCATAAATTTTAGAAGCAGTGATCTCTGCAATATGTGCCATTTTGGCACGCAAGTATTCTGTGTTTGAGATTGTGGTTCTGCCATATGTGTCGTCTTCGGCTCGAAAGGACAATAAATAGATAGATATTCCCTTTTTACTATATAGTTGATACCCCTCTGATATCGAGTCACCTATGACCTCTTTTTATGTAAGATGTGCTTCTATGTCTAACTACTGTTGTCTGTCCACCCATTTATTATTCACGGCGGTCTGACACATTTTATTATACTACACCCTGTCAAGCCGCTGCAGGTGTTAGCCACTGGTCCCTACACCTGATTACGGAAAAGTATGACCCCGTCTTCCACGTCATCTTATCTCCTTTTATCAGCCACCCATGCCTGGTTTCTCGTACTGTCATTTGGCCTAGTTCATCTCTCCGCCTCTTCCTCTTACATTTCCCACATTCCACTTTCCGACAGGACAATAGACGGTTCAGCTAAGTGACTCATTTTTATACACTTTTTAACTTTCCCTTTCTTATCTCTCTCTCCTTTCTCTCTCTCTCTCTGTCGTCTCTCTCTCTCTCTCTCTCTCTCTCTCTCTCTCTCTACTATAAATATAATATAGTATATTTTCCTTACATATTTTCTTACCGTTTTATCTCTCCCTTTTTTCCAGTATTTGTTTTATTACTCCAGAACGTGTAGTAGAGCACATCTTCATTTCGTTGTCTGTTTCTCTTTATGCTGTGCTTATTTTCTGAAGAAGGCCACATGTAGGCCGAAACGTCAAATATTTTGTATTGTCCTATTTTGTAAAATTGTCACCATAATTTGTAGCACTGTATGTCACACCCCACCACTTGTTCTTATTATCTGAATCTGTAGTAACTAACAATGGAGACTGTCAGAAAGCAGTGGCCTATTATCTATGTTACCACTAGTACCGCTGGTAGCCTTGAAAATGTTAACGAATTACAAAAGGAAATGATAATTTATTTTATTTTTTTATAATTATATTACAAATTTTCTAATATTCTATTACACATTTCGTAGGCCGATAAGATTTATTTGCTTTGATTTGCATTTATTAAAGCAAGGTTTTCCTCTGGCCACTATAACATTTGCTAATGAAACCGAAACTACACTACATTGAAACCTCTAGTAGCTAGCAGTACATTTTTCCTCTATCCGGGCCATAGTATTAGTAACGAACTTGACATTCATAAATGGTAGTCAAAATAACATAGCGGGAGCTACCGCTGGAGGAATGCGGTTTCATGGGTTATTTATAGTTCTAGTCAATTAGAAGCGTTAAAAGTGAAAATGAAACTATGTCTGATTACCAGAATATCCTTTGCTATTTATAACTACGTTATGCGCATCATTTAAAAGAGATTAAATAAAGAAATTGTAGTAAAATGCAATGAAGCAAAAGAAGCATGGCTAAAAGAGAGATGCAAAGAAATTGAATTGCAACAAAAAGGAGATGCTAAAGCTATATACAAACAAATTAAGGAATTAACAGGAAGAAAAACGCAATCAAAAATTGGATGTCTAAGATCAAAGGATGGAGAACTGTTGATTGATCAAGAAAACATAAGGGAACGATAGACAGAATACATTAAAGATCTTTATAATGATGAACGAATGGAAGTAAATATTAAGGGTAATGGAGAAGGACCAGAAATACTCAGAGAAGAAGTGGATGATGCCTTGCGCAATATGAAAGCAGGCAAATTTCCTGGAACAGATAATATAACTAGAGAAGAGATTGAAGCCGTGGGTGATTTTGGAATAGTAATAATAACAAACATATTGAAAGATATCTACAACAGCGGATATATACCAGACGACATGCTCAAATCAATATTTATAGCCCTACCAAAGAAATCGGGTGCGACTGAATGCGATGATCATCGCACAATAAGCCTTATGAGTAATATGACTAAGATATTACTAAGAATCATCATGCGAAGAGTGCGAAACAAAATTAGTCAAGAAATTAGCGATGAACAGTGTGGTTTTGTTAGAGATAAAGGAACAAGCAATGCCATTTATATCATAAGATCTTTAGTAGAAAGAGCCATAGAGGTGAAAACAGATCTATACCTATGTTTCATAGATTACACCAAGGCATTTGATAAAGTAAAGCACCAAGAAAAAATAAAAATTTTAGAAAGCATAAACGTAGACAGCAAAGATCTAAGAATAATAAAGAACATGTACTGGCAACAAACAGCGGCCATAAAAACTGGAAACCAATTGGGAATGTTTCAACAAATAAAACAGGGTGTTAGACAAGGTTGTGTGCTGTCACCAAATTTGTTTAATATTTATAGTGAGATTATTTTAAGATCCATAAGAGACATGCCTGGAATAACAATTGGAGATCATAATATAAATATATAATATACACCCATGGACATAAAAAGAGGAGTAAGACAAGGATGCATCCTATCACCAAGCTTGTTCAATCTATACACTGAGCAAATCTTTAAAAACATCTCAGAAATACCAGGCCTAAACATTAATGGAAAGATAATCAATAACCCAAGATATGCTGATGATACTGTTCTACTAGCAGAAAATCCTAAAGACCTACAACAATTGCTTAATGTGATAAACATAACAAGCAAAAAATATGGACGAGAAATGAATATCAAAAAGACTAAAACTATGATCATAAACAAAGAAAATTCTCAAGACCTACAATTAAATATCACAGTTGAGGGAATACATCTGGAGACAGTCCAGAGTTACAACTACCAGGGACATACTATAATCAATGATGGAAAATGCAAAACTGAAATAAACAAAAGAATAGGTATGGCAAAAAGTAATTTTAATGCCATGAAAAATATACTAACAACAAAACAAATATCAACAGGGCTGAAACTAAGAATGGCAAAATGTTACATCTTCTCAATATTCCTGTATTGTGCAGAAATCGGGTCATATCCCTGTCATCATATTCCTGTATGGTGTTCGTGTGTGGGTCGTAGAACAAGTGGACGGATAGCTGGGTTTGATGGAGGTGTGCCGGTGTTCGTGTGTGGGTCGTAGAACAAGTGGACGGATAGCTGGGTTTGATGGAGAGATGAGTGCGTGTGTGTGGGTCATAGAGCAAGTTGACGGTTAGCTGGTTTTGATGGAGGCGTGTTTGTGTTATTCAATATGCAAATAGCTGTATAAATATATATTGAAATGATGGGTGACTGGCTAGAGTGTTGACTAAGTAAATCAATCAATCACTCACCCAATATTTCCATACACGTTCGTTACATCAATATAAAATGGTTATCAATATTAGCACACCGTAATCAAAACTCCATTAGAGTAGGGTAGTTATGGATGATATCCAGTCTGTCTGGTTTATTACGTGACCACATTATTCAGCTTTTGCATCCATAGGCTGTTTTGGGGGAAATAGTACTAGGAATATGTTTGTATCGTTGTCCCCTACCGTTCTCCATCTCCTTTATACGGATATACGGCATCTAACACATCTTATATTTGTAGTGGTAAGTTTTCTTACTGTTTTGCCTCTATAAACATGTCAATGATAATAACAACTCAAAGATCGATGAAGAATTTAACGTAGACTGCTCAGTAGACGGTGATAATATATGTTTGAGGCTGTGACACATTATGTTGCATCATGAGTCTTTGTCGGACACTGAGGCGATCTCATGTCGTATTAAACAGCCTAAGTAATTAATGTTAATCGGAGGTGAGCTTTATCATAAAAATAAATAAAATAAAACTACATAACCAGTGACGTCATGACAGACGGTTGGTGGCAAGCAATCATGATAAGTCAGTAGTTTGGTAAAACATTTGTGTCTCATACAGGGTGATGAGTCACTGAACAACTTCTCTCATGGCTGAATTTGCCAATCTTGGATAGACAGATCCATCTACAGAATGAACAAGATGCGTTTTTGTCTTCTGAATTTGATAACAGCACTGTCTTGAAACTTGCAAGCAAGTATTTTTTAAATCTTGCTCTCCATGTGCTACGATTGGCAGCCACATTGTCTATTTCTTTCACTGATAAAAAAATACCCCCAAGAAAGCCCTGCAAACATCCTTATATCTCAGCACTGATCTACCCTATGGTCCCGCTCCATCTCTAAGTTTTCCATACAATATGTGTTTGGGAATACATTTTTTCCATACTTCCTTCGTGACCCACCTACCATAATCTCCGATTCCTAAGTAACAACACCATGATGGACGGGAGTATGGGCTCGCTGCATGACGTTAGTTTGTTACTTTGTCCCGCTATATGATGTTCTTTAGCTTGCAAAGACAACGCACATTAAAAGCTTGTTATCTATCCCAACACAGTTAGTCCAAGAATATGATCCTTATAAAAGTGTACCATCATCCTGCAGACCTGGTATAACTATGTCGTCTAATGTAGGTGCACTTAAGACAAGTATAAACATTCGGTATCTATCTCCCAAAACTGAAAGAGTCTCCTTTATTTCAGTCAATTTTTAAAACTGGGAACTATTGGTATGGTGATACGAGGGATCAACAACAAGATATGATTTACGGCGTAATGTCCTATAAACTTACCAACAGCGTTACGAGTGACGTCGATAATTTCCATTTTTGTTTGGAAAAGTTGAGCCATGTCACTGAAATGTTCCTTTAGATAGTCGGGGAACATATATATCACATTCTAAATAGCCAAAACATGTATCTAAATGTAACCAATGTCTCACTGTGAATGTAGGCGCTCTCCTAGTTCTGTAACCCCAGCTCTCAAATTATCAGTGTAGATCTGTCTGACATCATGTGGAAGAATATCTAAACTGTCATCGTCAACTGTTAGTTTCCTTCGTTTCATAACACAAACAGTCTTGCCTCTCGATGTGTTAGGCCTTTTGTGAGACGCCGATGAAGAAGTAGAAGGAGTCTGTATGGAGGTCGCATACCTGACATATTTGTAACACATGTGACTTCCTACTTCTGAGTGATATTTCCACGGTGCATAGTTTAAGAGCTGTTGAATTGGGCTCTTTTCAATATTGGACATTCAGATGAGTCCAGAATCAAGGCTGAATCCATAATGACCGAGCTAGTCGAAACACTGGGCTGTGCTGTTGTGACACTAATGAAAAAGATGATGGTGTTGTTGTCGATACACTATGAGGGCTGAGTAAACATGTTGTTGACATGACAGATACTGTTGTCATTATTGTTGCTGACTACAGAAGTCTTTTTTCTTTGGTAATGAACATGTGAAGGATCGTGATGTCATGACAGACAGAGGTAGTTGAAACATTGTATCTCTGCATCAGCCCACGACGTGGTAAAAACTTGTAGCTGGTGCCTCTGGTGTAAGTAATGTAAAGTTCGCGTTGAGAGAGATGTCACTGAAAATGTTGCTAGTGATGTGACTGGTGTCTGCATGGGACTGCTCCTATACACCATCAAAATGTCTATGTGTTATGTGAGATATATCATCTGAACTTCAGTTTGTTTGTATCCTAGATATGTTGAAGCGAAGAGATTTCCATATTGCAGATACACCTACAGATGATAATCTTCTCCAGCAACTTTCCTACACAAAGGAGGAGGCAAATGGGGTTGTAATTCTTGGAGATCTTTTTTTGTGTGATTTTTCTGAGTCAATGTATGGTATGTAGAGATCTCCTCCCACGCAGATAATACCTGTCCTAGGTGTCAAATATGGTTAACGATCCTGAAAACACAGTCATCGAGGCTGCGTTGCAGCAAGCTTGAAGAAGTCAATTTCGAACTCTGACATTGACAAATACCTGAACGCTGTCCTTCGCTTAGAGGACATAGTGTCCACTATCTCTACCTTCGCAGTTGACTAAAAAGCGTCGGTTTTGGGTAGTATGCTATCTATACCTTGGTCGATTCACCTGTTACTTTTAAAAGTGCAGATGTTGAAAAGTAGCGGGTTCGTGTCAAATCATTCGACAGATGTCACCATCAGACCCTAGCTTAATTTTGCCACAGATTCTCATGTCTTGTTTGCGTATGGCGCCCAGGTACAGCGAAGAATAGCGTTCAGGTATTTGTCAATGTCAGAGTTCGAAATTGACTTCTTCAAGCTTGCTGACAACGCAGCCTCGATGACTGTGTTTTCAGGATCGTTAACCATATTTGACACCTAGGACATGTATTATCTGCGTGGGAGGAGATCTCTACATACCATACATTGACTCAGAAAAATCACACAAAAAAAGATCTCCAAGAATTACAGCCCCATTTGCCTCCTCCTTTGTGTAGGAAAGTTGCTGGAGAAGATTATCATCTGTAGGTGTATCTGCAATATGGAAATCTCTTCGCTTCAACATATCTAGGATACAAGCAAACTGAAGTTCAGATGATATATCTCACATAACACATAGACATTTTGATGGTGTATAGGAGCAGTCCCATGCAGACACCAGTCACATCACTAGCAACATTTTCAGTGACATCTCTCTCAACGCGAACTTTACATTACTTACACCAGAGCCACCAGCTACAAGTTTTTACCACGTCGTGGGCTGATGCAGAGATACAATGTTTCAACTACCTCTGTCTATCATGACATCACGATCCTTCACATGTTCATTACCAAAGAAAAAAGACTTCTGTAGTCAGCAACAATAACGACAACAGTATCTGTCATGTCAACAACATGTTTACTCAGCCCTCATAGTGTATCGACAACAACACCATCATCTTTTTCATTAGTGTCACAACAGCACAGCCCAGTGTTTCGACTAGCTCGGTCATTATGGATTCAGCCTTGATTCTGGACTCATCTGAATGTCCAATATTGAAAAGAGCCCAATTCAACAGCTCTTAAACTATGTATCGTGGAAATAACACTCAGAGTGTGGGAGTGACAAACCACATACATTCATTTATCAGCAAACACATCATAGGAAGAGACTTCCAAAACTGACTAGCATCTCCCGTACCTCTTAGACTGGTTTGCCGACAGGCATGGACATAACACCTTCAGTCTTTCGGACAGCAGACACTTGGGCAAAGTAAAACAAGAATTTACCGTTATCGAATAAAAATAACTTTAGTATGAATCGCTCAGTCTGGTCAAGTGACCGTCTATTAATTCTGTTCTAAACTAGTGATTTGGGCGACAGCCCGGTGGATGATCACGGTCAGGTTCTAATAAAATCTAATAGAACTATACTGTGAGTCTCTAGCAGTGTTTGAAAGTCTCGTCATACATATTGACTTGCCAGGTCGACTGTCGGTCCTCGAGTGTCCGTCTCACAGTGTCTCAGTCCTCTCCCTTCTACATTTTCAAAATTCTCCCTAGTACGGGACTATATTATTTCTATTGTTCCATTGGTAGCTGCTAAGCTGAACGTGACACTGATTGGTCAATTCAAGCTATCTTATATAAACTGTCGCTGATTAATCTTCAGGCTCTAAGACCTGGGAAGGGCAAACAATTGCCGCGCTTCAATGACTTCTAACTGGGCGGTCTGTATGGATAGGCACTCCCTACCCTATTACAGTAGGAAGTCACATGTGTTACAAATATGTTACAATATGTGTACAACAGCACCTTGATATATAAAGAAAAAACATATAGAAAACCATAAATGCAGCATTACTACCTGTATCTCTACCACGCACCCATACGGCATCTGTACAATGTCTCGTTTAATAGTAGCGACAATTTACATACTCACGAACTACAGCAGCATTCATCGACCTCCATACAGACTCCTTCTACTTCTTCATCGGCGTCACACAAACGGCCTACCACATCGAGAGGCAAGACTGTTTGTGTTATCTCTCATCTCTCTCTCTCTCTCTCTCTCTCTCTCTCTCTCTCTCTGCGATCAGGACTCAATCAGAGTAGGATCCCAGACTCTTACATGAAGTCAGTTGTCTGGTTAAGTGTTTTGATCGCCCCCACAGACAGAACATCACAATTTGAGTCTGCCAGATCCACTCTGATTGAACACCCGTTAAAACGTTGCACTGTGTTCTGCGCCAGTGGCCCAGTGCATCCGATTTCAGCCAGCATTTTATTCAGGTGCTTTCCAAAGCCTTTGTTTGTCCCCAATCTTCCTGCAAGGCATCAGATTGCCTTTTCTGTAGGGGGATTCTGCCCTTAGATGGTCGGCCCTCCCAAGTTTACGAGCACCATCTGCCCGAGTTACTAGAGGTGACTAACACAGACATTCACACACAAAGATATGAGATGTGACTAACACAGACATGCACACAGCGATACGAGGCATGACTAACACTGACACACATCAAGATATGAGATATGACTAACACAGACATACACGTAAAGATATGACACATGACTAACATAGGCATGCACACAAAGATATGAGATATGACTAACATAGATATGCACACACAAAAATATGAGATGTGACTAACATAAACATGCACACAAAGAGATGAGAAATGACTAACCCAGACAAGCACACACAAAGATATGACACATGACTAAAACAGATACACACATATATGACTAAACACAGACACACGTAAAGATATGAGACATGATTAACACGGACACACCAAGATATGAGATATGACTAACATGACACACACCAAGATATGCGCCATGGCAAGCACCCACACACAAGCTAAGATATGAGCCATGGCTAGCACAGAAACACATTAAGATATGAGCCATGGCTAGCACAGAAACACATTAAAATATGAGCCATGGCTTCACAGGAAACACCAAGATATGAACCATGTCTAGCACAGAGACACATCAAGATATGAGCCATGGCTAGCACGGAAATACACTAAGATATGAACCATGGCCAGCACAGACACACACTAAGATATGAAGTGAATCAATTCAGAGGAAGAGGTATGTTTACAGCACTCGGAAAAATGACAAATAATCAACAACAGAAAAAAATATGGACCAAGGCAGGATCGAACCCGTACTCAGTGGCACAGCGCCTTGCCACGAAAAGCCAAACGCTTAGGAACTCTGCCACTCAGCTAACTAAGATATGAACCCTGGCCAGCACAGACACCCACCAATATATGAGCCATGGCTATCGCAGACACCCACTAAGATATGAGCTACGACTAGCACGGATATTCACTGAGAATTGAGCCATGGCTCAATTCAAGAGAAGCAGAAGAGGAGGTAGAAGAGCAGCGATCGCGAAATGTATCCATATGCTTGGGATTGTTGTATCGGCAGACTCTTCTTAACGTGGGAATCATCGACATACGAGACGCACGCCCCGGTTAACTGTTCACAGGTTCCGTTCAAACAGTTGTCCGAAGATTTGAGAGTGCAGTCTGACCTGTAGAACGTTCCCTTGCTTGTACAGTTCCCGGTTGACTGTTCACAGGGGTCGTTGAAACAGTTGTCCGGACATTTGAGAGTGCAGTCTGACCCGTAGTATGTTTCCTTGCGCGTACAGTCTGCACTTTCCGGGTCACATATGATGTCACAGCCATCAGAACACGTCTGTTCGCACTGTAGCCCAAAATTACCATCGGGACAAGTGTCATTACAGGTATAGCCAGGATGTTTACATTGTAGGCATTTTTAGGATTGTTTCTCACATAAAGGACAGACACTGAGACAAGCAGTCGTGTCCATAGATCCCATGCGAACAGTTGCCGTGACACGTACCGATGATGACATTGCAGCCTTTGCTACACCCACTACACACTTCACAAAACGACCCAGAATGTCCGTCCAGACAATAGGTGTCTGTAAATGTTTGCACCTCATACACCGTCAGTGCACTGTCGGCCTGCGAAATGGTCGGTGAGAACTCAATCTTAATGTGCGCCATTGACGTTTGTATTGTGACTACAATAGTGTTCACAGAAACATTAGGGTATGATATATCATTATACTGGAACACTACGCCGCCACTGTCAGAGAAAGCCTTTAGAGTGCCATTCTTTACCCGAATCATAGTGCTAGCTCGAAGATAGATTCGAATGGCGTGAATCTTCTGAGGCGTGGCAAAGTTCAGATTCCAGTTTAAACAGGATTGGTTCCACTTCTCAATTTTGTGTGTGCAGTAATTGTCATAGAGATTGGTCTTTGTTTTGTCATTAACTGCGGCCTCTGGTACACATCCGTCTCCTGTATAACAAGCATTAAATGTGTCGGTCTGGTTTGTGTTCTGTTTGAGAGCCACATTCCGACCCCCGTCAATGTAGATGGAGCAGATATTTGCACCTATCGACCCTTCATTCCGTAACTTGTTGATCAGACCAGCCCCAGAGCAAAAGACATCAATATCGTGCTGGCTAACTACAAACCTTGATTCATTGTTACATGAGGCAAAACCATTTAGTTTTACCATGAAACTGTACGGATATGTTAAGTCATTCACATAAATCCTAAACCAGGAGAACGGCAAAGATTGATTGAGAGTTGCCTCAACTGATGCAGAATTTGTGTCCGGATTACATGTGGTGTCGTTGTTATCAAACAGGAAAGTAGGTTAAGATTTTTGGGCGTATTTGTACACGAGATCCAAAAACTAACACTGGGGTCCGAAATATTCGTGCTGACAACTGTCAATGTTTGGGCATGTCCCTGTAGTTTTGTCACAAACTGAGTCATAATAGCAGAGACATTGTAACGTACAATTTGCCCCAAACGAACCGTCTGCACAAGTTAGGTCATTAACTTCCAAGGCAGCGAACGAAGCCAGCAGAATAAACACTTGATCTACAGCGATGGTTAACGAACTTTGTACAAACATTTATTATCAAACCCGTGATTACATTTCTAAAAATCCGCCAACTCGCTGTGATAACAGATAGCGTGATGTTCTTTAATAGAATGAGACAAACCGTTGGAGACAAGCAAAGTCAACATTGTTTACATCATAGCTCGAACGCAAACAAGCGTCCATCTTGGTGCGTCCCGTGACGTCATCCTTCTTTGTGTTATGAAACGAAGGAAACTAACAGTTGACGATGACAGTTTAGATATTCTTCCATATGATGTCAGAGAGATCTACACTGATAATTTGAGAGCTGGGGTTACAGAACTAGGAGAGCGCCTACATTCACAGTGAGACATTGGTTACATTTAGATACATGTTTTGGCTTTTTAGAATGGGATATACATATTCCCCGACTATCTAAAGGAACATTTCAGTGACATGACTCAACTTTTCCAAACAAAAATGAAAATTATCGACATCACTCGTAACGCTGTTGGTGAGTTTACGCGTGTTGGGAGATTACGCCGTAAATCATATCTTGTTGTTGATCCCTCGTATCACCATATCAATAGTTCCCAGTTTTAAAAGTTGACTGAAATAAAGGAGGCTTTTTTTCAGTTTTGGTAGATAGATACCGAATGCTTATACTTGTCTTAAGTGCACCTACATTAGACGACATAGTTATACCAGGTCTGCAGGATGATGGTACACTTTTATAAGGATCATATTCTTGGACTAACTGTGTTGGGATAGATAACAAGCTTTTAATGTGCGTTGTCTTTGCAAGCTAAAGAACATCATATAGCAGGACAAAGTAACAAACTAACGTCATGCAGCGAGCCCATACTCCCGTCCATCATGGTGTTACTTAGGAATCGGAGATTACGGTAGGTGGGTCACGCAGGAAGTATGGAAAAAATAAAGGATGTTTGCAGGGCTTTATTGGGGGTATTTTTTTTTTTATCAATGAAAGAAATAGACAATGTGGCTGCCAATCGTAGCACATGGAGAGCAAAATTTAAAAAATGGCATAGCAAGTTTCGAGACAGTGCTGTTGTCAAATTCAGAAGACAAAAACGCATCTTGTTCATTCTTCAGATGGATCTGTCTATCCAAGATTGGCAAATTAAGCCATGAGAGAAGTAGTTCAGTGACTCATCACCCTGTATGAGACACAAATGCTTTACCAAACTACTGACTTATCATGATTGCTTGCCACCAACCGTCTGTCATGACGTCACTGGTTATGTAGTTTTATTTTATTTATTTTTATGATAAATCTCACCTCCAATTAACATTAATTACCTAGATTGTTTAATAAGACATGAGATCGCCTCGGTGTTCGACATAGACTCATGATGCAGCATAATGTGTCACAGCCTCAAACATATATTATCACCGTCTACTGGGAAGTCTACGTTAAATTCTTCATCGATCTTTGAGTTGTTATTATCATTGACATGTTTATAGAGGCAAAGCAGTAAGAAAACTTACCAATACAAATATAAGATGTGTTAGACGTCTTGTATCCGTATAAATGAGATGGAGAACGGTAGGATACAAACATATTCCTAGTACTTTTTCCCCAATAACAGCCTATGGATGCAAAAGCTGAATAATGTGGTCACGTAATAAACCAGACAGACTGGATCTCATCATAACTACGCTATTCTAATGGAGTTTTGATTACGGTGTGCTAATATTGATAACCATTTTATAGCGAAGTAACGAACGTGTATGGAAATATTGGGTGAGTGATTGATTGATCTACTTAGTCACCACTCTAGCCACTCACCCATCACTTCAATATATATTTATACAGCTATTTGTATACTGAATCACACAAACACACACACACGCCTCCATCAAACCCAGCTATCCGTCCACTTGTTCTACGACCCACACACGAACACTGGCACCTCCCCATCAAACCCAACTATATTTCCACTTGTTCTACGATCCACACACGAACACTGGCACCTCTCCGCCAACAATTATTACTTTTGTTCAGCCAGCTAAATTTTCCTACGTCTATTCCTTTTGTGTACTCTCTGAGTAATATGCACATACACACACGAACACGCATACAGTCTTATTTGGGATTTGTTACTAAATATTAAAAAAATTAGTAATAACTAATACAATTTATCAGAGAGGCAACTGACATGCACTACACGTCTCTGGATATTTTAAAAATGGTGAAATGTTAGTGCTTGTTATGACTGCCCTAGAGATCGATAGATGGCTGCGATGCGTTGAACGATTTTCACGCTGCGCTCGCGGTAGGAAGGAGAATATTGATGGTCCGTTCATTGAGTTAGGGAGAGAAACCAATATATATACCTGATTATGGTCGTATCTATCTTAAATATGGCTCTTTTACGTCCGCAAGGATATAATAAATATCATTTTATTATTATAAGTATATATGCACAATATATCTATGAAATAACTAACGTATCGCTATTTCCTGAAATGGTAGTTTCGCCTCCGGAGTGGGCGTGGTCTATAGCCGGACAATATACACTCGTCCCAATTGGTAGTTACTTTGGCGGGAAACAGCGATGTCCATCACTCATTACTCATTAACCAATCTACTCAATTATATATATATATATATATATATATATATATATATATATATATATATATATATATCAGTAGTTAGGAAATGTTGCACACGGTCCGGGATAATTAGTTGAGTAAATAGTAGGAGGAAGAGTTTTACTGTGGTGAGTACAAGAGTTATATAGAGGCTGCGGCAATTTGGCTTCCCGCAATGATATATGTATATATGTATATGGCTTAGAAGAAGAATGGTGAGTGTTAAGCTCATGAAGAGGATAGTTGGAGGATAATATATATGTATATATATATATATATATATATATATATATATATATATATATATCTTTATATACTATTTTAAATGTTGCCATTATTAGTCCTGGTCCTAAATCATTCCATTATATCAAGGCTTTCTGTGGCTTCCATTGATAAAATTACAGCCACCCCTTCTCTATTTTGCTCCAGGTTCCTGGTGTTCTGATGATAAAAATACATTTCTTGTGTAGGCTTCATCTTTTCTGCTTCTAACCGTCTTGTTTCGCACATTCCTAGAATATTTATTTTGTAATTTGTCATTCCTCCTGCTACTTGTGAGGCTTTTCCTTTCTCATTTAGAGTACGTACATTCCATGTGCAAATTCTGGAGGATTTCCTGATAAACAAAGGCTGAGTCAGCGACCAAGACTCCTCGCAGCTTTCTCTAGGTTGCGTCTAATAATTCCTGGCCTGAGAACCCTTATCTTTTCAGGATGAAGTAATTGCAATTTTCTTTACTTTGACTTGTCCATGTTTGTGATTGTTTTTGTGGCTTATTTTGTTACTGAACAGGTTAGCCAATCCCATGTCTAAACCCTCCTTAGTCGTCTCTTATAAACATGCCTATTAGAGAACATCGCTACAATTCTTTACTTCCTTTTTGGAGCGCACGTTTCAACAGTAATGTTTTCAAAATTCAAAAATGAAATAGTGTTTTTTTTAACATGACTTTCTATTAGACCATTTTATGGTTGGGTAGTCCTTTGAACGATTGAATTTGAGTGATTGGTTTCGGATGCATGCTGTCATCATTGCTATTTGGGATTGCCAGTATTTATTATCTATGTATTACATAATAAATACAAGTTGCAAAGACAATAATAGAATTAAATAGCACGATAGAGAATTACCTGGAAAATCTAAATTTTGCAGATAATATAGTGTTCCTAAGTGACAATGTTAACAAGATACAAAATATCACGTACACCCTACGTATATCATGCATGACGAAAAAAGAGGACTTGAAATTAACTTGGATAAATAAAAAATAATGAAAAATAACAATACCCCAGAGGGTAATATATATCTAATTCGTAAGACATTGGAAAGCGTAGACCACTATATATATATATATATATATATATATATATATATATATATATATATATATATATATATATATTGGTAGTAATGTAGATCGCGAGGGTGAAACAAAAGAAGAGATCCGAAGCAGGATAGCAATGGCATCAGCGAATTTTAAAAACCTGGACAAAATATGAAAATCAAAAATTCTAAGCAAGAATACTAAACTTAGAACATACAACTCAAACATATTATCAAATTGCGCATTTGGGGACTTCCGTTTCTAAGATGGCTGATCTAGTCCACGTTCTCTCGATCGCTGCAGAAAGTGCATTAGATGTCTTATTAATTTCGGTTCTCCATTGCACTCCTATGCGTTAAAGTCAGGATGATGATCTACTTATTACATCTACGCCGCTAAACCAATGTCGTACGCTGGCAATATTCCATTTTCGACAAATCAAGTATTGTGAATGCGACCTTCCATCGTCTAGGCTTGTTCTGTGCTTTACGTCACATTGGTGCTGTTAATGACCGTTGTTGGATTTGCTTGACGCAAGTTGTTTCTATGTTATTCATTAATGTGTAATGCTTCGTCAGCCGCAGTTTTATCTCTTTGGGGAATTGGCACCGTATTCTGTTCGCCGTGGGCTACATTCACTAGAGTAATCAGGATTCTAAAAGGCGCGTTATTGCAGTGCGTCCAACATTATTATGTGTACTACGTCATCGTAATTGCACCACACCCTCATACATCTCACTCTTTCCGCCTTTTGAATACCTGTCATTCCACTGTTCTATTCTTTCTCCTTCGAGTTTGCACACTGACCCCGGTTTGAACCCTTCCACACATACGATTGTCCCCGTATGGACGTGCACATGCATGTATGTGTCCATAGGCACGGGTATTGGTATATATGTGTATACGCATGCATGTATATGTGCTCTTGCTTGTATGCATACACATGTATGTGTGTGTATATGTATGTGTATGTTGATATGTATTAGTATGTGCACTTCTTCTTGCACGTGTACATATGTATACACGCATCTGTGTGTGTGTATACATGTATTTATGGGCCCTTAGATACTTTCAGATATTGCCTGTGCCTTTGTAGTCGACGTACCTAGATAGCGTTCCCCCCACTCGTGTATTTTTAGAACCCTTCACCTCTGACCACAGGGTATAAATTACAGCTACACCCGTGAGAAATTCCTTTCATAGCCTGACCACTGTCCACGACACACAGGGAAGTCAACATATTTCGATTATTTTTGTTTTTGATGTTTCATTACTAGTTAGCTATGTAGGATTAGTTTTATTTATTCACATATCTGTGTGTGTATGTTGTTTGTTTGTTCCTGCTGAAGGCCTATTGAGCCGAAACGTCGTTCGAATCTGTGTCGTCTATTAATCACGTAAAGCTTCTAACATACCATTTTTTTTTTTTTTTCAATTTTTCCTCGCATTCAGCTTTACTGCAGCTTCGCATTTTTATGCATTCATTTGCATTTCTTTGCCTTAACCCCTTACTAGTACAATACCGCTGCTACTTAATGTTTGTATTTCGTCCTAAGTGTTTACTTTAATATATATATATATATATATATCTTAGTTTAGACCTGCTATTTTTATATTATCCTTTAGTATTAGTACGTTTGCCGACTACAGCGTTGTTATCATTGATGTGATCACTATCGCCTTCATACCACATTTTAGTTTCAGATCTTCCACTCTCGCTCGTTTCCCCTAGTCCCTTCCCCTGCTCCTCTCTCCGACAGCATGCCCACACTTAAAAAGTTCTCGAACTCCATCCGCCGAGGCACTCTATCAGCCTTCCAACATTTACCTACAGACATCTCTTCTATATCCACTGAACTCGCCTTTACTACTTATAAGCTTACTAGATTCAGTTGCCATGTTAACTTTCTCAATAATTGTATACGATTTAAGATTCTACCACATGGGTTCCGTTCTAAATTCACCCCTTTTGTCCACCAGCCTAACGCTAGTGAAATTAGGCGATTTGACAGTATTGAAAGACGCCTGGGTTTCCATCGTATGAGGCTCGTCCTAGCTAACCACACCAGGCTAGTCTCCCACCTGCGCACTCAACGCCTCCAACTGGTAGCGAGACTCAGGTGTTTAATTACCGGTCAGGACACTGTTATCCGCCAGATCATCCACGACTTCAATAGGCAACTCTACACTTTTATGTCCTCCCAGCACAAGAAGAAGATCTCCCACCTTCGCCCCGTCCCCCCCTCCCCCACACCAGCCACATCGGCGGCCCCCGACTCTTTAGTTTTCTGCATACCCCCCGACCTCCACCTCTCACATGATGAGAGGTCTGTTCTCTCTAAAGGTTTAAAATTTATCCCGCGTCGTCCTTCCAGTGACCACTACAATCTTTGTAAGGACGTCCATGATTTCCATAGACGTATGCGCTTGAAGCACCGTTTCTCTGACACTACTGCTACTTATTCCTCACCCACCCCTGTGGATGAGTTCTCTCGCTTCCAATCTCGCAAATCAGATTGGACCCCTCAACCTGGCGCATCACAGGCCTTGGATCACTACATTAATGTCACCTCACGTGAGATACAACAACTGTGCCCTAGAAAACTTCACCGCTCTAATCTATCTCCCTCTGAGCTTCGGGCCCTTTCAAATCTCCGCCGCCGGGAGGACATTGTTATCAAACCGGCAGACAAGGGGGGAGCGGTGGTAGTTTGGCGCAAAGACTTATATATTTCTGAGGGCAACAAACAGCTATCCAATACCACTTTTTATAAACCCCGCCCTGACGACGCCACTGTCCTCTACAATAAGCAGGTCAAATCTACCATCAAGGAACTGATCCGAACCAACCGGCTCCCTCCTAGCGCGTCCCGCCTCATTATTCATAATAGTGGTCTTGGGAAACCATCTTTCTACATGCTCCCCAAAATTCACAAAATCGACAATCCAGGACGCCCCATCGTGTCAGCGTGTGCTTGCCCGACTGAACACATATCTGACTATCTAGACAGTGTCTTCCAGCCTATGGTCGTTAGTCTTCCCTCATATGTCAAGGACACTAACCATGCATTGAGTATCTTCTCTTCCATCTCTCTCTCTCCCGAGGTTGCTCATACCGACTTTTTACCCTTGATGTTTGCTCTCTCTACACCTCTATTCCTCACTCCGACGGCCTCCTGGCTCTACGTTTCTTTCTTGACCAGAGACAACACCCCTCTGTTGATACTGCAACTCTTCTCCGCCTCACTGAGCTTGTACTCAACCTCAACACCTTTGAGTTTAATGGTAACTTCTATGACCAGGTCAGTGGAGTAGCCATGGGCACCAAGATGGGCCCTAGCTATGCTTGCCTATTCATGGGTTACCTGGAGTACCAAATTCTCAATTCTTATCAAGGTCCTCTTCCTATCATATACCTTCGGTACATTGATGACTGCTTCGGACTCACCGATCTACCTGAGGATGACCTCTCCAGGTTTATCGACTATATTGGTAGCTATCACAAAGCTATCAAGATCACATCTTGTATATCCACTTCCTCTGTTACCTTCCTAGATCTTATTGTTTCTTTGGGTACTTCTGGCCTCCACACCTCGGTTTTCTATAAACCCACAGACGCCCACTGCTACCTTCTCTATACTTCATCCCATTCACCTTCTTGTCGCGACTCTATTCCATTCTCACAGTTATTGCGTCTCCGTCGCATCTGCCAGGATGACCAAGATTTCCTCCGACAGGCTCACCTCATGTTAGGTTTCTTCAGCCGCCGGCTTTATCCAGACTCGGTCCTCCAGTCTGCCCTCAAGCGGGTCCTCCTTATCTCTCGTCCCGAGGCACTCACCCCTTCCAACCGCCCCCCTTCTGAGAGAACTATACTCACCCTCACATATCATCCTCACAACTTAGCAGCTGTGAGGATACTCAACCGCTACCGTTCCATTCTCCTCTCTGATCCCACTACCCGTCTACTTTTTAGTGATCCCCCGATGATCGCCTTCAAGCGCGACAGGAATTTGGGAGACATTCTGGTTAGGAGCCGTCTCCCTCGCTCCTACCCTCAACACTTCGGTACGGCCCCTTGTGGTCGTAACTGTATCACCTGTGCCTATGTGCTCCCTACTGACTCGGTCTTATTCCCCAATGGACGGTTCGAGATCAAGCATGGCTTCACATGTGTGTCCCGCAACATCATTTATGCCATTATATGCCAACGATGCCACATGACCTATATAGGCGAGTCTGGTAGAAGATTAGCGAAAGATTTTGTGAACATCTACGTGATGTCCAACAGAACACTGGCACTCCAGTGTCTTCCCATTTCAACTCCCCAGATCACAAGGGCAAAGACGACATCCGTGTCACTGGTATTGTCCTCTGTCACTCTGGCGACCGCAGCCGCTATACTTTGGAAAATCGCCTCATAGTCCAGTATGGTTCGCTGACCCCACGAGGCATGAATGTATCACACTCATACACATAGTTTCCTTTCGGCTGCTCCTTCCCTCTTGCATAGCCCTCTCTACCACCCATGTGGTGGCTCTTTAGTCTATCTACTATGCCACGCTATTCTTAGTTCTTCTCCACTGGTCCCCGTTGAGGCACTTCGGTGTTCTCCTATATACCTTTTTTCTGCGCTACTTACCCCTCATATGTTTTTATTGCACCACACCCTCATACATCTCACTCTTTCCGCCTTTTGAATACCTGTCATTCCACTGTTCTATTCTTTCTCCTTCGAGTTTGCACACTGACCCCGGTTTGAACCCTTCCACACATACGATTGTCCCCGTATGGACGTGCACATGCATGTATGTGTCCATAGGCACGGGTATTGGTATATATGTGTATACGCATATACATGCATGTATATGTGCTCTTGCTTGTATGCATACACATGTATGTGTGTGTATATGTATGTGTATGTTGATATGTATTAGTATGTGCACTTCTTCTTGCACGTGTACATATGTATACACGCATCTGTGTGTGTGTATACATGTATTTATGGGCCCTTAGATACTTTCAGATATTGCCTGTGCCTTTGTAGTCGACGTACCTAGATAGCGTTCCCCCCACTCGTGTATTTTTAGAACCCTTCACCTCTGACCACAGGGTATAAATTACAGCTACACCCGTGAGAAATTCCTTTCATAGCCTGACCACTGTCCACGACACACAGGGAAGTCAACATATTTCGATTATTTTTGTTTTTGATGTTTCATTACTAGTTAGCTATGTAGGATTAGTTTTATTTATTCACATATCTGTGTGTGTATGTTGTTTGTTTGTTCCTGCTGAAGGCCTATTGAGCCGAAACGTCGTTCGAATCTGTGTCGTCTATTAATCACGTAAAGCTTCTAACATACCATTTTATTTTTTTTTTTTCAATTTTTCCTCGCATTCAGCTTTACTGCAGCTTCGCATTTTTATGCATTCATTTGCATTTCTTTGCCTTAACCCCTCATCGTAAATCCCTAGACCGGCCGTACGCTAATCTTACGGTCTGTTGTTTGATGTGCGACGGGAATAATCTGACGACTAACTATACGTTTATATGTTCGAAACTGGAGTCAACAACGATGGCCTAACATCATCAAGCGCTATACATTTTTAAAGAAATATGACGATCATCACTTTCGGGAGAACGTGATATTCTTGTATATAGTGGAAATGGCGACAGGAACCATTGCAGGCTATGCATGAAGAGTGTTCCTTGTTGCAGTTTCCTCATATTCCAAGTCCATGAGGGACTGGTTGGTCTCGAGGCATTACGCCAACCTCGGGACAGAGAAGTTGTGGGTTCAAACCTCGGCTACATCGGTTGGGATTTTTATTTGTGATTTCTCTCCGCGATAACCACCCCTGGTCTCAGCAGCGAGGTCCGGCTTGAAACGTCAGTTACTCATCGACGGAAAAGAGAAACCGGAGTTATCTGCCTGTGCGGCGAGGGACCCCAGTGCACACGGCTGCCAGGGAAAAATGGATTAACACGTAAAATTCAGTTCCTAGTCTCGAGGGACTTCGTCAGAGTTGAAAGCTGGCGAACGCAACAACAACAATAACAAATTGCTCAGCGGCAGACGGTGAGTTTGGAATTTGAGGAGGCTAGGCATGAGACCGAACTTGTAGGTTGACCTTTAATCTGATCAGTTGGGACATAAACATGACTGCAATTTGCGCTGTGCAATATAGTTTCTTCTATTAGTGCCATAAATTAACATAATTATAATTACATCATAATATCTTAGTTATTTGCTTTATAATTTATGAAAAAAAACATGGTTTTGCTGTTAATGAAATTTTCTTAACGTTTTGTTCAGGTTTATTTATTATATAAAGGCATAGCCTTTATACAATAGCCTTCTTACAGCCATGCGTCTTCTGGCAGTGGGATAAACTTACTTAATGAAATAAATTACTCTTATCAGGACAAACCACTTTAGCAGCTGCTTCGAAACACTTTTTCACAAATTTTTCACTTGAAAATGATTTCAAACTCTTAGCAATTTTTTCGTTAATAAAATAGCTCACACAAACATCATTCTCTAAACTTTTTTTTTTTTACATTATAATACACGCTCTGTTGACCTTCTAATGACTAATGACTTCTTTAAATGTGCTATTTTGTCGTGCTTAACTTATCCTTCCGGTGAACTGTAATTCTCATGTTTGGATTGGAAGTGACATCTCAGGGTGTTATGGTTATGTTATGGTTATGGAAGGCTTCGGTATCACCGCAAACGAATTACAATCCATAATTGCTCAACCGCCCGTGCCAGTGGAATCATCCGAATTACCAACTCATCTCCCAAACAAAGAAAGGTAACTGTAATCCCCATCGTAGAATTCTCAGCACACGCCAAAAGATATAAGGCGAAACCGCGCAGAAAGTGAACACAGCCAACTGTTCCCTGTCATACGATATCATCATTCATCGTAAACAAGCGGGATATCGAAGCAGGATCAAAACGGATGAGACACACAGCTCACGGTGTGCACAGAGCACTTAACTCAGTAGCTCCTGCAACAAGCCGGACTTGGAATATGAGGAAACTGCAAGAAGGAACACTTTTCAGACATAGCCTTCAATGGTTCCTGCCGCCTATCCACCCTATACCATGGGAGTTCACGTCCTCCCGAAAATGATGATCGTCATAGCACTTGATGATGTTAGGCCATCATTGATGACTCCAATTCCAAACATATAGACACACAGTGGTGGTAAGTTATCATTTCCAATCCAACAGAAGCCACATGACCTGTAGTTAGTAAAACCACAGAGAGAATATGATTTTGTGACCTTCACTGATTCACTCTTAGATGTGAATGTGTAGTTTACACAAGAGGAACAGTTTTCAACTACAGTGATCCCATTTAAGGCAATTCTGGGATAGCAAGGCAAGTCTCCTTTATAGCAGCAGAACTTGATGTTCTCCGCTCCCTTCTTGTAGCTGCCGCCACACGATTCTGATGTCTCATTAACTTGGATATCATTCAAGAACAATGTCAGATTAACATTCCATAGATATGGCTCTGCTGATGAAATGCTTGGTGCAACAGTTGTATCAATCAAACTGGAGGCTCCTGGTCTGTGGTCATTAATATCACAGACGGCACATGATCTCAGGGTGTATTCTTTTAGAGCAGACATTGGCGTTCATTACATTTTAAACACACGGAACTATCGTAATACTATATTTAAAAAAAATAATCCATAGTTCAAAATAATCCATACATCTAAAAAGTATGAAATTCTGTATCTACTTTCCTCCTTTTGTTTGATAGTGTCATTGTGTAACTAATTAATGAAACCGGTTAAATGCATTATAATGATTTAAGCATTGCTAGTTTATGAAAAGATTATGTAACACCAGTCCACCACTGCAATTCGTAACCCCTACCAAAACCGATGCTAAAGACATAGACACACAATCCCTTTGATCTCACACAGGATTGTCGTCGAATAAAAGTTCCCTTATCAAACATCCGCCGGCACGGTACCACGTCATCCACTCCAAAACCGCGATCTTTTAGCGGCTTTAGCCACAGCGACACTAACAACAAAGGACGCATAATCAGCGGCATTACAAAAAGGACTGTCCTGCGGCACCGTTTACTTCATTGTTTGGTATCACTCATGTTTGAGAACTATTTCTTTTTTTTCCAAACTTAATTGAACTATATCAAAAGCAAGAAACCGATTAACTTACAAAAATTTAGACAACATAATAAGCATTGCTGTTAGTCAAACACCACTAAACATGGACAACCTTGTGCGTGAAGTTCAAGCACAAGCCTTTCATTAAACTTTCATTAAGCTTTCTTTGTATAATTTATTGTTGAATTTTCTCACCACCCTTCCCAACCATTTTACTGTCTCACCTCTCTCTCTCTTTCTCTCTCTCTCTCTCTCTCTCTCTCTCTCTCTCTCTCTCTCTCTCTCTCTCTCTTGTCTGTCCTCCACTGTCCATCATTAAATACGATTTTTTTAAAAATTACAACTGTGTGTAAATGTAAATTAGGTAAGATACATATAAATGCTTCATTAGGTGATGGTATCTAGCGCTCGGCGTCTCCATCCAGAGATTTCGTATCTGGCCCTGAGAAAATGAAAAGTTGTTCACCCCTGGTTTAACTGAATGTGTATAAATTGTTGTTTTCCCATTTCTTCGCATTTCTGCTGTAACTATTCTTTGTTTTTCTACATTTGTTTTGGATTTCCATAGCAATCTTTGCCTATGTAATTTTTTTTTTCAGATGTTAAGCCATTCCTGAGTTTTCTCTGTACCGGTATAAAATCGGTCTGATTGTGTACTTTGTTGTCTGGGATTTGCCAAATCCGTAGTCGTCTAGGGTGTTGCTTGAACCAGGTGTTACCTATAATCATTTCATTAGCCCTATATACCAAAGAAAAAAAAAACAAATTTGGATGTGTTCATGATTTATATTCACATTAAAATTTACTTTTAAAAAGAAAAAGCTTAATATTAAGTTGTCTTAAAAGTGAACTTTTTTATTTGAAAATGCTTACCAATCTGAAAATATGAATGATAACAATAGAAAGTAGTCTGCTTTTACTGAATGTCTCAATGTACCTTAATTTCATATAAAGCTCAAAACTTGACTTGAAGCGACAGAGTAAGTCTAGCCAGTACGCACAGTATGTCTACATTCCTCTGCCAATATCATGTATCTATCACTTGATCTCCATCCTGTACTCTGCATGTTCCAGATTTATCGCAAGCCCTTCAGACGACGTGGCAAGAAGCATCGACTACTTAGCTTACGCCCACTCCTTTGTTCTCCAGTCTGCAGTTACAAACTGCAGACTTCTGATCGCCATCATATGTGCTATGCAACACAAGACGAAAGTGCTTGTCAGACCGAATAATAGCAGAAGCTAAAGAATCCATTTCCTAAGCAATTGCGCATGAGCTTCAGGATCTACGAAAATGACTACTTCGATGGTGCTACATTTAATGAGGATATTTTGTTCGAGACTAATAATTATGATCACTGTTCTTTATTGTTTCATTTGGATCAGCATGACAAGTGAGCCCTTATATTACTTTATTTCGTCAGTTCTGACTCGTTTAATTCTATAATATTTCATTTTTTACGAACACCATTTCACTTAGTCACTATATGACATACAAAGTAATTTTATTTGCGCATACTTATTTGTATCTGTCACATTAAGATTTTTGTTAAAAATTACATAAAATAGGCCATAACCACATAAATAAATGCTGTTCGTAAATTATACAGGTTATTTAAAGTAGATAAATGTGCATTGAGATTGTTCCAGAAACATATTTAATCATTCACTGCTATAATTTTTCGTTTATGTCGCTAAAATGGCAAATAATCAACACCGTAGCAGGAGCAACAAAGAGAAAACATATACAGCCCCTGAAGTATCATCTCAAGGTTACTATATATCAACTGTGCATGAGAACTTATAGGACTGGGTGGTATAAAATCGCAAACACTGACTGTCTGGGCTGTCATAGACTGTCTGTCTATATGTGGAGTAGACAGTCGTACACAGTGACTCCGTGTGCTTTTAATATGTGCTTAGTAGGTAGTCACACGCGATAGGGCCAGCACACCCGATGCGTATTTAGGCTCTGACATCAGTTTTAAAATGTATACCTAGTGATCTTAGTAAAATCATTTATTTTCAACCAGTAATCAAAGGAAAATCATTAATTCAGACAATTCGAGCAGCACAAGAACGACAAATGATATAAGCAACGACACCTTTTTGGTATCAGTGAAAGAGAAAAGAAGAAAGAAGAATCATCTGGATTGGTGTATTCGTGAATGTGTAAATAGGATTGTGTAATTCTTGGGATTTATCAAGGGAAACTAAAGTGATAGTAATTACAAATTTTCAATGCGAGACCAACGTAAAGGTGAACAACCACGATATAGAGGTAGACCATGAAGAAGACTGACGGAATTTACGAAATAATAAAACGCTACAATATATGTACCAAGTCACGGAAAGGGCCCTTGATAAAACAGATCATTGACTCAAGCCAGCGATTCCTACCAGCAAAAAGCAGAATATAAAAGAAAGAAGAAATAAGGTAGTCGCCCACACTGGTTATCTGTACATGTAGTATGTACATAGTAGGCAGTAGCACACACACTGACTGTCTGTACATGTAATATGTACATAGTAGGCAATCGCACGTACTGGCTGCTTGGGATATATATATATATATATATATATATATATATATATATATATATATGTGACAGAGGAGAAGAGGAGAAAGATTAATATAATTCTGTGAAGAAAACAGGCTGATAATGTGTAACACCTACTTCGAGCAAGAGAAAATGAAACTATACACGTGGAAAATCCCTGGAGATAAGAAGAGGAATCAAATAGATTACATAATGATGAAAGAAAGGTTCCGTAACAGCGTAAAAAAAGCCAAAACCTACACAGGGGCAGATATTAACTCCGATAACAATCCTGTACTGGTTAAAATGAAAATCAAACTAAAGAGAAACAAGCAAAAGTCTAATTCATCAACAAATCCACTAGATATAACAGCTTTAAATCAAAAAGATATTAAAGATACCTATACAATACAAGTAAATAACACATACCAGAAGCTGCTAGAAGAAGGAATTGAACAATACAGAAGAGAAAATCCTGATGAAAAAGTAACAACCAAATGGCAATGCATAAGAAAAGCATACAAGAAACCTGCGACACCTTACCCACAAGAGAAAAGAATAAAAAAAAAATGGATAACTAACACAATCTTAGAAAAAATGGAAGAAAGGAGACAAGCAAAGAACACTGCCCAATACAATAAAATAGATAATGAGATACGGAAAATGTGCAAAAAGGCAAAAGAAGACTGGCTCAGCCAAAAATGTATAGAAATAGAAACTATGGAAAGCAAACAAGACTTAAGAGGAATGCACACAGAAATAAAGAGAATGACTAATAAAAATAAAAAAGCCACAGAAGGTGTGGTATATGTCGATGCATTGCAGACAAAAAAGGAAAAATGCTAACAGACAATAAGGATATTATAGACAGATGGCAGGAATATATAACAGAACTATTTCAGGATCAAATGGACAAGAAACTAGTTATAAAATGTACATCAGGCTATAAAATCTTAAAATCTGAGGTGGAAAGAGCTATAAAAACAATGAAAAATGGAAAAGCAGCATGACCTGACAGCATACAGATAGAGGTGATACAGGCACTAGAAGATTTTGGCATTGAAGTGATTACAAACATATGCAACGACATATACCACACAGGATACATACCAAATGAACCAAAAACATCAACTTTCATTGCATTGCCTAAAAAAGAATGGTGCAGTTGAATGCAGTGACTTTAGAACAATACGCCTAATGAACCATGTTACAAAAATCTTGCTAAAAGTTATACAAGGATGGATTCAGAATAAAATCAATACTGAATTAGATGAACAGCAATTTGGATTTAGGAAAAATAGCGGGACAAAAGAAGTCATATTCTGCATGAGAACATTAATCGAAAAATACACAGAAGTAAACAAACCAATATATGCCTGCTTCATAGACTACACCAAATCTTTTGATAAAGTACACCATAAACAACTTATAGAATGCCTAAAAGACATACATCTAGATGACATAGACATACGACTAATGTGTAATCTATATCTATAGCAAACAGCAATAATAAAATATAACAAAGAGAACTCTACACCCATTTTAGACAAAAAGAGGAGTAAGACAGGGATGCATCCTATCACCAAGCTTGTTCAATCTATACACTCAGCAAATTTTTAAAAACATCATAGAGATGCCAGGCCTACAAATTAATGGAAATATAATCAATAACCTAAGATATGCTGACGATACTGTACTATTATAGTAGAAAATACTATAGTAGAATACTATTATAGTAGAAAATCCTAAAGATGTACAACAATTACTTAATGAAATAAACATGACAAGCAGAAAATATGGACTAGATATGAATATCAAAAAGACTAAAACAATGATCATAAACAAAGAAGATACTCAAAACCCACAAGTGAATATCAAAATAGAAGGAATAGACCTGGAGACAGTTCAGAACTACAACTACCTTGAACATACTATAACCAGTGATGGAAAATGTACAACTGAAATAAACAAAAGAATAGGAATGGCAAAAAGTAATGTTAATGTCATGAAGAACATACTAACATCAAAACAATTAACACCAGGGCTAAAACTAAGAATGGCAAAATGTTACTACATCTTCTCAATATTCCTATATGGTGCAGAAACATGGACATTAGACAAGAAAACAGAACAGAGAATTGAAGCCTTTGAAATGTGCATATATAGAAGAATAGGTAGAATTGGATGGAAGGAAAAGAAAACAAACGATGAAGTTTTAAAACAACTAAAAATGAAAAGAGAACTACTAAGCACAATTCAAACAAAACAAATGCAATTTTTGGCCATGTTAAAAGACACAACAGCCTACTAAAAGTAATCCTGGAGGAGAAAATACAAGGTAAAAGAGGCAGAGGCAGACCAAGACTAACATGGATGAGTAACATCAAAAGATGGACAAATCAGCCTATGACAACCTGCACCATCAAAGCAAGAGACAGAGCAGAATGGCGCTCCATGGTAGCCAACCTTCGTTACGGAGAAGGCATGATGATGATGATGATGATGATGATGATGATGATGATGATGATGATGATGATGATGATGATGATGATATATGTTCAGAATTGGCAGTCGCATTTACTGACTATCTGAAATATGTGCTTTGTGAACAGTCCTAAACATTGACTCACTGGATGTGTGAGGCAATTGCAACCACTGAATGTTTCGGTCGTATTACGATTTAAAAATAAATAGCTGGACATTTTATATTTCTCTTGATGTTCTCAGCATAGATGTTGAATAGGTATGGAGAGAGGATGCATATCTGTCTCACCCCTTTTTGTACTTAAAACCAATTTTATGTTTCACATGCTAATCTGATAGCTACTTGCTGTTAGTGATATAGTGATTCGATAAGTTGTATTATTATTGTATTAAAGCCAATATATTTCATGATGCTCCACAATTTCTGATATTATATGCAGTCAAAGGCCTTGCTGTAATCTATGAAGCAATATGCATTTCTATGTTGTATTCCCTCATCATAGGGAGCCGCGATAGCTCAGTGGTTAGTGAACTGGACTACAAATGACAAGGGGTAGGGTTCGATCCCAACCGACGGCTCCGGGTTCACCCAGCCTTAAATGGGTACCGGATTTTTTTCTGGGAAAGTAAAGCAGCACGGGCGTAATACTGACCACATTACCCCAAAAATCATGTGCTGGAGGTCTGTAAAATATAGGGTCACTAACACCATATTTCCCTATACGCCACTTGGCGTGACTGGGGTACTTTACTTTTTTTATTTTTATTTTATATGAAAAAAAAAGAAAAATAGGACACGATATGATAAAGAAGGATTCTCCCACTCCCTCCAGGCCACCTTTTAAAAAAAAGGTTCAGGACATGGCAATGTGGCTCGTATTTTCAATACTTTATTTCAAAAGTACATTTTAACAATCATTCTTCTTCTGCTTCTTCTTTCCTTCCTCATCTGCCTTTCAGCGTCGAGGGGAGATATAATTTGCGGTCTTTTGCTCTTCTGTTCGCCTCTGCTGCTGTTATGTTTCCTAGTGCTTCTAATATTCCATCGATCCATCTTTTACGTGGTCGACCCTTGGGTCTGTTGTTCTCACAACGTTTGTTGAAGGCTCGTTGTGTTGTGTTTTGTTCTTTCTGCCTTGTCACGTGGCCGAACCATTTTATATGTTGTTTCCTTATATATTCTATGGCTGGGGCTATTCCTAGCTTTTTTCTCAGTTCTTCATTTCTGATCTTATCTCTCAGACTGTTTCCTGTCATTCGTCTAACACATTTCATCTCTGTAGAGGTTATTTTTCTTATTGTTCTTGCATCTAGAGTCCAGGTCTGGCATTGGTAGCACAACGTTGGAATGAAGATTGTATTGTATAGTGCTCGTTTTGCCTCCAGAGTTATTTCCTTGTTGGATAATAGTGGTGATAACTGTCCGATGATTTGACAAGCTTTGTTGCATCTTGATTCTATCTCTGCTGTTTGGGAATTGTTGTTTGTCATTAGACTTCCTAGGTATTTGAATTCCTCTACTTGTTTTAGTTGTCTGCCTTCTATAGTTATGTTGATTGATGTTCTGTTTATTTTTGGCGACATTCATGACTTCTGTTTTGTTGATGTTGATTTTCATGTTGTATTTTGTTCCTAAGATGTTGAGTTTGTTTAAGTGTTCTTGTAGGTCTTCTATTGTTTCATGTATTAGTGCCTGGTCGTCTGCAAATAGACGCTCGTTGATCTCCTCTGTCTCTGATGGGTTGGCTAGCTTGCATATATGGTCCATGTATGTAATAAACAGTAGGGGGGATAGTACGCACCCCTGTCTTACACCTGATCTAACTTCGAAGTGGTCTGTGTAGCCTGTTGCTGTTCTGACCCTGCAGCTGCTGTTGGCGTAGAGACTTTTAATAATGTTGGTTAGATGTTGGCTTACTCCGTATGTTGTTAGTATCTCCCACAGTTGTTCTCTGTTTACTCTGTCGAATGCTTTTTCCTGGTCAATGAAGGCTATGTATAAGTTTTGGTTGTGTTCATCACAATCATTAAACTATTAAATTGTACAGATGATGCACATCGTGTACTGCCTCATTCAATTTTATAAAGTTTTAGCACTTCTCTGGTGACCCTATTTGAGCAAGGAATTTTTTTTCGTCCAGTAAGTATTTGTGAAAATCCACACAAGATAAAATATAGATATGCCTTAAATTAAATTGTATAAATATAATTTATCTAATAATCTCCACGCATCGTATAACGATTCTCTCCTTAGAAACACTGATAATTTTGTAAAGAAAATAGCCTCTCCACATTTGCATTAGGAATTAGAACTAAAAAGTAAAATTGACAGATGTGAAGAAGCTCAAAGTTCAACTCAGAAATGTGAGTGTTCCTTTAAGAAATTGACCCATTGCTTGTCTAAAATGGATTTATAATCTTTTTGTGGCTAGATTAACTGCATACGGTTCAACGGTGCAGAATTAATTTTTTTTAAAAGTTTATACTCTTCAGTTTTAATTTGCTTACTTCGTAGGTAAGGCAAACATGAATCAAATTGATTACCCTTAATGGTATGAAGATTTTCTATTTCCATTCATTCAACGCGTTTTAGTTTTGCCAGTGGTAAAGCTGGAAAGGAGTTGGATTATTACAACGCAGTGGAAATGTAATTTACTCTGGGGGAACACACACGAAAGAGGAGCAGGGGTTAGATAGAGAAAGAAGTAAAACAGTGAAAGGAGGGTGGCCAGTATCAGATAAAATTCTACTAGTAAAGTTGAGAGGTCGACCAATGGATATCAACATAACTCAAGTTTATGCACCAAACAAGTAATAGCGAATAGGACATTGACACTTTTTACGAGCTAGAGATGACCATGGAATAGTGTAAATCCCAGAAATAACTATTATATTAGGGGATTTCAGTGCACAGGTAGGAATAGCTAAAGTGCAAAATGTGACTGGAGGACATGGCATTGGAGAGATGAATGCCAGAGGAGATAGATTGATAGATAGGGCAAAGACACATGAAATGATTATAGTTAAAACCTGGTTCAAACAACACCCTAGGCGACTATGGACATGGCAATGTCCAGACAAAAAAAAGTACACAGTCAAATTGATTTTATACTGGTACAGCGAAGATTTCGGAATGGGCTAACATCTGTTAAAAAGAAGGTCAGGAGCAGATTGCAATAGTGACCATGTACCAGTAGTTGGAAAGCAAAGAATAAAACTGCGGAAGACCAGAAATCTCCAAGAAATATGAAATTAGAAATAGAAATGCTGAGAGTAGATAGACAAATGAGTGACAAGTACAGAACGGTAGTACAAAATAGATATAATGCTATTGAAAAAATACAGAACATCAAGGAGCAGTGGGAAATGCTCAAACAATCAATTCAACAAACATCAAAAGAAGTAATACCAAAGACTTACGGGGAATATGGCGCCCTGTTCGCTGTCTTCTTCAGAGGACTCACAGATAAGTGCTGATTTTCAGTGAACTTTTCTCTTTATTTGTCTGTTTTTATTGATATTTGAAGGGTTCATGTGATTGTACGCGCTTTCTATTTGATGTAAATCACTTTGCTTCTTTTGATTCATTGCATTTTGTTACAATTTCTTTATTTGATCACTGATACTCATCTTTGTTGTTGATTGCTCTATTGAACGCGTCAAAAAATGGCGGTTTGTTTTCGCCGGTCTGTCGTCAAGGACGCATAATTCATTTAATTTGTAAAAGGCTCACAGTGTATCCGCGTGCTGCAGAGCTATTTAAACGGAGTTGGCCCGTTTATAACGTGGAAACGGGTTCTGCACCGTGCGACTGAGTAAGTGCACGTGAGTCTAGACCATCCACAGCATCGACGTTCAACTACCTTATATTTGATACTTTGACGACGGTAAGTATTCAGATGCAGCCCAAACGACAACATCGAAGAAGGAAAACACGACAAGGTAAGAGAGGTAGCGTTAAACTGTCGAAGTGTGAGAGGCTAAGCCTAAAGTATGTGCGCGTTACATATTGGAATTGTGGGTCCATACATCAACGACGGCCCATTCTTTATAAGCTTCTGTGCGGCGCCGATATGATGATTTTGCAAGAAACTCTTCTTGGTGACAGGACAGTAAGTACTCCTGGATTTCTTTATTTCTACAATAGGCGACACCTTGGGCAGACCATCCTTGTGCGCAACAATATGGTGGCAGCTGAGGTTGATATGTCTGCGTGGGGCAATGCAGAATTGCAGGTACATGCGGTTAGGGTGCAGACCCCAGTTTATTTCGTGATTGTAAATGTGTATGCCTGTAATCAGAAGGTGAACACACAACAATGGCAGAATCTCTTCGAGTTCGATGAAGAGAACGTCATTTTCTGCGGAGAATTTAATGCTAGAGGAAACCAGTGGGGTAACGTCATAATAAACAAGCAGGGAGAAGACACAGAGAACGCACTAGTGTCAGTCGATTTAGTGTGCTTGAATGATGGAAGGGCAACAAGAATGGCCACTCGAACAGGGGACTCTGATAGTGTCATAGACCTTGCACTGGTGTCTTCCACCTTCGCACCGGTTTGCAGGTGGAGTGCACTGGGGTTCCCGGAAGTGATCACTATCCATGTGTCCTTCTAACTGAGAAAAGCAGAAATAGAAGCCAGAAAAGGAAGCTCCACACATCCCACTACGAGAAAACAGACCAGGACGTCATTAGCAAAATCAGACATAGGAAACAGAGCGCCCCCTCGTAGAAGGCAGGAGAGATGGACGCAGCCACCCTGGTGGAACGTAGAAGTAGAGAAGCTTGGCGGAGCAAGAGACAAACGGCCAAGACATGGCAGAAAACTAGAAAGAATGGAAGAACACAACCTGAGCTCTTGAAGCGTCTGAAAGTAGAGGTCGACCAACAAATGATGTACTTTAAACTATGTGCTAAGCAGGCTAGGGATGCCAAATGGGATGACTTCTGTAAGAAAGTGTGCTCAGAAAAATCGCTAGCCACATTCTGGCGCCTTCATCAGAGCATGAATGGCACAACACGACACAGAGGCATACCAGACTTTCAGAGCACAGGCCGGATATGGCACAAATCTGATGAGAGCAAAGGGAAGGCTCTGCTTACCCGCTACATTGAGCACACGGACCAAAGAAATGAGACTGTAAGAATGAGGATACGGGGATCGCTGTCAAAATTGTGTAAGGATGTAGTGCTGGAAGAAGATCTCACAATTACAACCGATACCATTCGCACGACACTTAAAAGGTCACACAACACTGCTCCTGGTCCAGATGGCGTTCGGTACGATAATATAGGCGATTTAGCTGATGACGACTTGACAAAACTGGCCAATGAGTTTAATGTCAGCATTCGGAGTGGCCAGATTAAGGAGGAGTGGCTACACAGCTACTTACTACCGCTACCGAAGCCAAACAAGGACCATTCTCAGATCAGTGCCTACAGAATCATCACAATGCAGAACACTGCGGGCAAGCTTCTGGAGAAAATAATTGCCCGTGTCCTCACCTGTCACCCTGAACAGAAACGCGCATTCCCACCCACACTCGGAGGTTATAGATATAACAAAGAGACATGGCTCAACGCGGCAGTCTTTGCCTATGACGTCTTCGAAGGCTTCCACAGACGAGAGGAGACATGTGCTGCTGCTATAGATCTGGAGGATGCATACAATAGGGTACCATTTGGATATCTCATGCATATGCTCCTCAAACTGACAGTGCACCCCTTCCTCTTTAGACGGATCGCCGCGGCACTGTTTCAGAGGAAGGTGATACTCAGATGTGGAAGTTGGTCTTCCGAGCCAACATCCTTTTGTCCAGGACTGCCACAAGGCTCACCATTGTCACCAGTTCTATTTAACGTGTACACAATAATGATCACGGAAAAACAGCTGGATGGGAGGGGAAGAACTATGACTTTTGCTGATGATATTCCGGTATATCTTCAGGGAAGAGACAGAAGTGAAATAGCCTTCATAATGTAAAACGAACTCGATCGCGTTTCTTCCTGGTGTGGGGTTTCAGGTGCCTTGGTTAATCCTAATAAAGCAAGAGTTTCATGGTTCTCCCTTAACAATAATATCGTTAATACGACCACACCGGTAGTACGAATGGGAGCTGATGAGGTGACCAGGGACAAGTTGATGACATGCCTCGGAGTCAAGTTTGATCGCAGCCTGTGCTTTCGGGACCACGTTGACCATTAAAAAAAAAAAAAAAAAAAAAAACTATCTTTACGTCACATAGTACCATTGCTGGTGTATGACGAGGGGCAACCTCGACCAGAGAAATAAAGGCCGCTTGGTCAAGCAGTCGCCACGACGTGTGAGACTCAGGATTTTTATTTCACCCCCGATAGAAAAAATCCTTTCTGTCTACCGCGGGCTTCGAACACCGAACGTCGGCTTTTCAGCTAGCGGAACAGTGGTTTTAGCCGTACGGCCACGCCATGTGATAACTAAATCCCGCAAAGGATTAGCCGCCTTGAAGGTCATGGCAGCTGCCAACATCGAGCAGAGGCTACTTACTCTTCTGTTCCAGGGATTAGTCCTCGCACCAATCGAGTATGCCCTGGCAATTCTTACTGTCAGTACGACTCAAATTGATAGGCTGGAGAAAATACTTAATGAAATCATGCGCATTATCTTGGGATGTACAAGGGACACTCCTTGTGTAGCAATGAGGTATCTTCTTGACTTTCCAACCATGGATGACAGAATCAAGATCTGGAGAGCACGAGCATACCTGAAGATTAGTACAGATAAAGACCATCCATTGCACCACGTGCTCAACACAGGGAAAGGTGCCAGGCTAAAAAGAAGCAAATCATGGGTGGGCCGAGCAGAAGATGTCATCAAACAGGTCTGTGGGCTTACCAATATCAGCGTTGGTGAGGAGTGGATACCGGTGCCTACGTCTTTCAAGGGGACTTTCTCGTGTATTGTCACACTCGACAGGAAAAGTAAAGAACAGAACCCGGTCGTGGTTAATGCTGAGGTCAACGGTCTCATCTGCGATAACACCGATGAGAAAGATACTGTCATCTATACAGACGGATCTGTAAGACGACACCAAAGAAGTGCATGGGCATTTACAGCACGCTCGGCAGGCAGAATAGTCTACGAAGACAGTGGTGCATACGTCATGACCACGAGTAGCATGACAATGGAGGATATGGCAGTGACCAAGGCATTCAAATGGTCAGAGTCACAAGACTACACCCACGCATGTATACTGAGTGATTCGATGAGCATGATAAAAAAAAGTGGAGGCGGGATCTGTACGCATGCAATGTGTAGAATCGTTGCAGAATTCCAAATTACGTAAGGTCACCTTTGTCTTTGTCCCTGGACATGCGGGAGTACGGGGAAATGAAAGAGCAGATAGGTTGGCTAGCTGCGCTGTCGTTAAGGACGGGCAACCAATGGATCGGATGGGCATCATTAATGCCCTCAGAGATGTGGGAAGAGCACAGGACTTCGACAAATACAGATCCACGTCACTTCTTCGGAAGATTAAGGTGGGCACAGCCAGATATGAGAAACTTAGTGGCCGTGTAAGAAGACTTATCAACCAACTTAGAACTGGAGTTGTCAGTCGCTGGACACTGAGGGAATTGCTGAGGAGGGGATCTGAGCACCTATGGACATGTTCGGAGTGCAATGATGATGACCCGCAAATAACTCAATAACTATATGGGCCACTGCAAGAATTACAAAAGACAGTAAAATTTATACAGGAAACGACATTGCAGATATAGACAATACTTCGGGCGAACGAAAGATAGATAGATAGATAACGAAACTACTCAATGGCTATATAACACTGGGAACATACCCGGGGATCTACTAAAATCCTTCTTCATAGAGATACCAAAGAAGTCAGGCGCCTTAGATTGTGAAGACCATCGCACTATCTCATGAGCCACATGACGAAAATATTATTAAAAATCATGAGACGTGTAAGGAACAAGATAAAACCAGAAATAAGTGAGGAACAATGTGGATTTGTGGAAGGAAAGGGCATCAATAATGCAATATACATCCTAAGTACTTTGATAGAAAGATCTATAGAGATCAGGAAATATCTATGTATGTGCTTTGTAGACTACACGAAAGCATTTGACAAAGTAAAACATGTGGAAATAATCAATATGCTGGAGAAATTAAACATTGATGGCAAGGATCTGCGAATTATAAAAAAAAACATACTGGCAACAAACAGCGGCTGTACGACCAAACAGGACAATTCCAATATATAAAACAAGGAGTCAAGACAAGGCTGTGTTCTGTCACCGGATTTGTTTTCACTTTACAGCGAACATATTATGAGATTAATAGTAGACAAAAAAGGAATTGAAGTCAACGGTCACAACATAAATAATTTGCGATATGCGGATGACACAGTCATAATTGCAGAGATAGAAAATGAACTACAAGAAATGATAGACATAATAGTGAAAGAAAGCTAAAAGATAGGTCTAAGTCTGAATAGTAAGAAAACAGAAGTAATGGTCATATTGATGGAACAATCATCATCATCATACAGCATAAAAATAAACAGGATAAATCTAAAACAAGTGCAACGTTTCAAATACTTTGGCACAATAATAACATTAGATGGAAGATGCACCACAGAAATGAAAAGCAGGATAGCTCAGGCCAAAATAGCATTTCAGAAAATGAAAAATATCTTATGCAACAAATCTATGTCAATAGAGGTGAGAAAGAGAGTTCATCGGTGCTATATAGAACCAATTCTGACCTACGGAAGCGAATCATGGACAGTAGGCAAACAAATGGATAGACGGTTAGAGGTCACAGAGATGGGATTTCTCAGAAGAATGTTCAAAGTTTCCAGAACAGCTAAAAAGACCAATGAGGAAATTCGCAAAGAGGCCAACACAAAAATGCAGCTCCTAAAAAAGCAATGAACATTTGTCGAGCACATCATAAGAAAAGGAAAGTTGGAATACGTGGTTGCAACAGGCAAAATACAAGGAAAGAGAGATCACGAACGACAAAGAGAGTAAATATTATATAGCTTAGTGTCATGACATGGAAAACAGTCAACAAAACTGATACGATGCACTGTAGATAGAAGATTGTGAATGACATGATCGCCTACGCCAACCGGTATGGTACATGATGATAATGATGATGAATTGTCAATCGCCTTCATAGTCTACATTGTCTTGTTTTCCAGTCTGTTACGCAACGCCAGGTTTTAAAAATAGTTGAACTATTCGAACACTCTTTCTCAAGGAGTTTTCAAGAGGGGTGAATGTATGAATGTTTAAGATAAGTGATGCTTCTGCGGTGGATGGTGTTGTGGTCAATAAGTAGTAACGGTTATGGTCTCCACTCCGTGATGGCAGACAGAGAATTTCAGTTATAGAGACAATGGCTGGAATCTCTAACTACATAAATCTCTCCTCTCCTGCAGAGAACTGGACCCCGCCAGGTTATTTTAGCCCGCTAGATACAAATAACAGACATACTCTGATTCCACTCGATCGCATTAACAATGACCGTGCCAGGAGAGAGTGTAAACGTGCTCATCAATATTTGATTGAACACATCAAATATATGTAGTAGGGTCCTGTAGAACCCGCCTTTAACCATGAACACGTAACACATCAAACTTGATCTCTGTAGACTCTCTTGATACGATGTAACACCTTTCGTGTAACACCTTTATGCACCGATAACAAGTAAGTGCACGTTCTGGTTACCGTGAACGTTCTGATTCTGCCCTGTGAGCTGCGTGTCCTGGCAGCTAAGGTTCTGCCCCCGTGCCTTGACAGAGTTGCTGGACTGGACTCGTGATTCTGTAGCTCATGACTGGCCAGGACACGCATTTTGCGTCCCTCGTGATCGTAAAGTTAATGTAATTCGCACTGCTGTTTTGATAATGTCTTCTCCGACTTCGGAGGGCCAGATCTTGTTAGCCCACCACAGGTGTCGTTTTTCGCTAGGTCACATACATACGCAATACTGGCGAGATTCAACCAGTCAAATGAACTCCAATTTTAAAAGCAAAACAACTCTGGTTTATTCATGAATCGTCACTCACGAACAACAGTTTAAACTTCAGCCAACATTCTGTTTCTCAGCTGCTCAATCGCTATAAATAAGTGTAAGACACGAGGCTTACAACATGTGCCCCAATTCCTTTCGTTCTCTACTGTCAATTCGAAAACATTCCTTTAAATCTGGCTGAATCAACTCCTAACGTTACTTCACCTAGTTGTCTTTAGATTTAATCTAGAGCCGCTGATCTAATCTTGAATAGCTCTTAATTCACACGTTTCCAGAGTCGACTGGTAGTTTCATAATCATCATCATCAAGTACCGGACGTGCTGGCGTAGGTGATCATGTCTCTCCACAACTTTCGATCTCGGCAGCTATTTATCATTTCTGTTGTTGACCTTCTGCCAAGCCATTCTCTTAAGCTGTCTGGAATTTTCTCTCTTTGCTTCCCTCTATCTCTTCGTCCCTCAATTTTTCCAGTTGTTACAATACATTCCAGTTGTTCTCTTCTCATTACATGGCCAAAAAATGATGATTGTTTCTTCCTAATATTGGAAATTAGTTCTCTTTTTGCTTTGACCTCTTTCAGAACATTTTAATTACTCTTCTTAGCTGTCCACGCTATTCTCAACATTCTCCTGTCAAACCACATTTCTACAGACTTCAGTGATATTCTTGTCTTTTGTCCTATTGTCCATGATTCGCATCCATATGTTAAGACTGGCTCTACATAACATTTAAGAACTCTTTTTCTTGTTTCTATTGTCAAAAATGGATTGCACAGTAGCTTCCTCATTTTCTGGAAAGCTGTTTTTGCCTGAGCCATTCTGCATCTTACCTCTTTTGTACATCTTCCGTCAGAGGTTAACAAAATTCCCAAATATGTAAATTCATTTACCTGTTTTAATATTTTTCCACTTGTCTTTATTTTGCACTGAGGTGATGTCTTTTTCTTTGTTGTTACCATTACTTCTGTCTTTTTTGCTATTAAGGCTGAGTCCTTTATTTTTGCTTTCTTTCACTATAATGTCCAACATTTCTTGTAACTCATTTTCACTCTTAGCGATTAATACTTATCATCAGCATACCTTAGATTATTTATATTATGACCACCAATTGTTATTCCAGGCATGCCCCTTATGGATCTTAAAATAATCTCACTATAAATATTAAACAAATCTGGTGACAGCACACAACCTTGTCTAAATGGGAGATTGTCTTTGGGAGATACGGTAATCTAAAAAAAAAGGAATAAGTGACGCTATACTGACCTTTGTTTTTCGAGTCAAATTTCAAAACACCACGTACTCTTCTAAAGATCAACTCTCAACAAAGTCACGTTCTCAATGATGCGTATATTTTACGGTTCTTAATCAGCCTTATCCGAATTGACTGTAACAGACAGGAAGTATAGCGTGATCCTCATTTACGCCAAAGGATGAAAAATAATATGCCATGTACGCACGCACAAGCATGAACATAAACATGCGACCTTTTTTCACTGTCAATTAGTGTTCAGAACACAGTAGTACTTCCAAATCAAGGAGACATCAAACCTGTTATTGAGTTATTTGCGGGTCATCATCATTGCACTCTGAACATGTCCATAGGTGCTCAGATCCCCTCCTCAGCAATTCCCGCAGTGTTCAGCGACTGACGACTCTAGTTCTATGTTGGTTGATAAGTCTTCTTATTCGACACTAACATTCACGTTTTTGGCTGTGCCCAACTACTCTTTCATCCGAAGGAGTGACGTGGACTCATGGTTGTCGAAGCCTTGTGCCCTTCCCACATCTCGAAGGGTATTGATGATGTCCGCCCAATCCATTAATTGACCGTCCTCAACGATAGCCAAGCTAGCCAACCTGTCTGCGCTTTCATTTCCCGTACTCGCCACATGTTTTGGAACGTAGACAAAGGTGGATGCGCTTTTTGGTGCGTCTCAAGATGACAGTCTGTTTTCGTCGGTTTGTTGTCAAGGACACGTAATTTTATTTACGTGTTAAAAGTTTACGGTGTATACACGTGCCGGAGAGCTGATTGACTAGAGTTGGCGAGTCTATAACGTGGAAATGGGTTCTGGACCGTGCGACTAAGTGATTGCACGTGAGTCTAGACCATCCACAGCATCGACTGTCAGCGACAAAATCAAACATGTATGAATTACTTTGAAATTTTGTCCACTTAAGTTAGTTCTGAAATTCACGGATCTTGGATCCACATTCACGTCAACCCTTTTTCTTTGATGATGAAATAAACAGCCGAATTGGTAAGGCAGCTACGACTTTCGGCAAACTCACAAAAAGGGCCTGGAACAACACAAAATTAACACTAAAGACCAAACACTCAATATATCAGACGTGTGTACTTGTTATACTGATCTGAAACCTGGACAACATACTCAAATCATGAAAAAGGACTAAATACTTCCACATGAGATGTCTCTGCAGAATAATACACATCAAATGGCAGAACAAATTAACCAACTTAACAGTCCTGCAACGTGCTAAGACCATAACAATCATGTCAATGCTCAGAAGACGAAGGCTTCACCCAGCGAGTGGAAGAAAACCACATTCCTAAGCAAACGCTATATGGTGAACTAATACACGGGAAAAGACAAATCGCCAGACCTGAACTACGATATAGAGATATTTGTAAATCATCTCTGAATTACTTCTCCATCTGTGAAAATGATTGGGAACATTTGACAAGAGAACGCACATCACGGAGAGCCTCTATAAAAAAGTAATGGCATAACATCATTTCGGGGTGTACTATGGCAAAACATGAGAGAGGAAAAAACGCATGAAAAAAAGATGGAAAATCCTATTGATCAGTGGGCCTGGCTTGTTCATTTTGTGGCGAAAAGTGTTTGTCAAACATTGGTAGAATCAGGGAAAATTGAAAAAAAAAAATAGAAAAAAAATGGTATGTTAAAAGCTTTACGTGATAAGTGGACGACACAGATTTGAACGACGTTTCGGCTCAATAGGCCTTCGACAGGAACAAACAAAAAAACACGCACACACGTTTTTTGTTTGTTCCTGTCGAAGGCCTATTGAGCCGAAACGTCGTTCAAATCTGTGTCGTCTACTAGTCATGTAAAGCTTTTAACATACCATTTTTTCTATTTTTTTTTTCAATTTTCCCTCACATTCAGCTTCACTGCAGCTTGGCATTTTTATGCATTCATTTGCATTCCTTTGCCTTAACCCCTTATTGGTAGAATCAGCCATGAGAGAAGCTGTTCGACAAAAACAAAACCTCCCCCAAAAAACTACACTTTAGCCTGCACTAAACCGTCTAACAAGACGAAAAAGGCTAAATAGGGCTGTGTGTGTGTGCGAGCGTGCGTGTGTGTACACATACACAGATATTGATGTAACTGTGTTTTATATTTAAATAGATAACTTAAATGATGTACATAATGCCGTGTATGCAATGAGCACAGATATGCCAGGGTGGAAATAGAAACATACATTCTATTCCTCCAATGGTAGTCTAAAATAATAGTTCAACTAATTAAGTGTAACGGAAAGACAGTGGCGACACACTTACTGCAATATCGCATTACATTTTGCAAACAAGAAACATTACTAAAGCCGTGGACGTCTTCACTCCCTGTCGTGCTACTTAAAATAAAGGAAACATGGTATACTATATGCTATACCAACAATTAGCAAACTATCGAACCTATGCCAATAGCGCTCAAAATTTGGGAAAACAAATTACAATTCCAGGTTGTCATTTATTAGAGTTTTGCTTTAGGTTTAGAATATAAAGAAACTGTAAAACAGATTTTCGACTTACAGAATTTGTGTAATTAGATATCAGTTAGATATCAATTTAGATTTCACCTTCAGGGAAGTGGAGCGGTTGTGAGGCTCACGACTAACAAGGCCACAGGTGAAGGCGATATACAGTCGAAATGCTAAAAGCAAACACCTCCAGAAAATGGTCAATACTATATGAAAAGCAGTACAGTTATCAGTGAAGTGGTAAAAAGGTATCATTCAAATTCCAACAAAGGGCAATCTCAAGTGCCATTTAGGCTCAAAAGGCAATAGACAGTCTAAGTCTTAAAAATCTTACTAGTATTACACCAGTTATGTACACACATGTACTCAGTTTTATAACATTCATGTACTTTGGGTCTCGAAAGAATCTACACAAGCTTTGACACAGGGAGGCAACTCGACAAAAATCCAATGCATTGGTAGAGCAACCCGAGGCCACCGATTGAACTGTTTTTAACTTGTATCTGGAGACCAATAGGCCATAGGGTAGTTGACAGTGATGAGCACAATAATTAGGAGTACAGCACAGTCATTTGTTTTTATCCCACGACGATAACACCTTGTCTTACTTCATTGGATTGGCTTCAAGAAGACAATTACTGTACATAATGACACACAGCACTATGGACTCCAATTAATAAATAAAACACTACCAAAAAAAAAAAAAACCAGTACAAACTATATGAATTAATAACAATTTGTTAAATACTTGCAGTGAAACGATTTGACAATAGTTCTACATATTAGCTGAAGTAATACGACACAGAATACCTACTATCACCACCCTGTTTATTATCTTTCTAAAGTAAATACTGAATGAAGCTTTTGAAGATCACAATTGTTTAGTAAACATAGGACAGTACATCTTGAATTTCCTTAAATCAGATGGTACAGAAGGATTATCAGGGAGAAAAAACTTACTATATTTATGAATTAATTAAAACATGCTCTCAACGGAATAGAACGTGGAGATCGACGTAGAGTTGGAGAAGATTCCCCCCTAACCTTCCAACTCGCTGTCTTCACTCGGCTATCTCCATGCACTCTGAGACTATGTGATTGGTTTTTTTTTTCATTAAAATTTGAAAGTGTGTCAATTATTGAACGGGTGAGGGGATTAAATCCTATTGTGTGTATGTGTGTATGTGTTTTTTTTTTAAGATAAGCCATATATAACAAAATCCTATACTAGATCCTATACTACAAGACAAATGACATTTTTGAGGCATGTTAAAAGACACAACAGCCGACTAAAAGTAATATTGGAAGGAAAAATACAAGGTAAAAGAGGCAGAGGCAGACCAAGACTAACATGGACGAGTAACATCAAAAGATGGTCAAGTCAATCTATGACAGCCTGCACCATCAAAGCAAGAAACAGAGTAGAATGGCGATCCATGGTAGCCAACCTTCGTTGCGGAGAAGGCACACGATGATGATGATGATACTAGATCACTTTATTAATAGAAAAAAAAAATAGTGTATTAACGTCCTGGGAAATATAAGCCTATAACAAAAATTTCACAACAATCCGCACAATCAAAATAGTTTCCGAGAAAATTGATTTTGTTTTGGGGCAACAATTTCTGAACGAACGTTAGATGTGCATATCTTTACTCCCATCTGTTTCATCCCAAGAAGAAACATGGACTCATGGTTGTCGAAGTCTTGCTCCCTTCCCGCACCTCGGAGGGCATTCATGACGTCCGCATAATCAATTGTTGATCGTCTTCAACGACAACAAAGCTATCCAGCCTGTCCACTCTTTCATATTCCCATACTCCGGCAAGTTCAGGGACGTAGACAAGGGTGACTGTGTATCGTTTACTTCTGTAATGACTCGACCATCTGCCAACCTCCACATTTTTTTCATGCTCATCGAATTACTTAGTATACAGGACGCACCAAAATGGCAGCTTATTTATATTCGAGCTATGGACTAAGCAATGTTTACTTTGAATACCACGATAAATGTTATTGCAGCGAGTTGGCAGATTTTTGAAAATGTATTCAGTGGTTTGAACATAAATGTTTGTTCACAGTTCGTTAACCTTCGCTGTAGATAAAGTCGTTAATTTGATGGCTTAGTTTGTGACATTGGTAGCTAAGGACCTAACTTGTGCAAACGGATGGCATTGGCAAGGACCATTTTGAATCTATGAAGTGTGCTCATTTTGTGTTTAACTCAAAAGCATATGTGCTTTTTAACCAAAGAACTTTTTTGGGGGGACTCAATGAAGATATTCCCGATGGAAGAATAAATTGTACTATTAGTCCCGTAAATGATTCGCTTCCAGAGGTTTATGATGTAAACAAAGCAGTTTTGTCATTGCAAGTGAATAATGCCCACACCTATAATTGGTTAGAATTGGGTAGCAGCAGCAGTTTTATAGCGAACACAGAAAACATCACAGGATTGTGCTGTTCTGAAACAGCTATGCCATGCTACCCTAGAATTGCCTTTAATGGGATTACTGTGACCACAAACCACTCTCCATGTGTGTGCCACGTATTTACACCTCTGAAAGAAATTCTGAATATAACAACATCATGTGCCGTCTGTGATATTAATGACCACATACCAGGAGCCTCCACTATGATTGATACAACTATTGCACCAAGCACTTCATCAGCAAAGCCATATCTATGGAATGTTCATCTGACATTGTTCTTGAATGATGTCCAAGTTAATGAGACATCAGAATCGTGTGGCGGCAGCTACAAGAAGGGAGCGGAGAACATCATCAATTGTGTTTTTACTAACTACAGGTCATGTGGCTTCTGTTGGATTGGAAATGATAACTTACCACCGCTGTGTGTCTAAATGTTTGGAATTGGAGTCATCAACGATGGCCTAACATCATAAAGTGCTACGACGATCATCATTTTCGGGAGGACGTAAACTCCCATGGTATATGGTGGATAGGCGGCAGGAACCATTGAAGGCTATGTCTGAAAAGTGTTCCTTCTTGCAGTTTCCTCATATTCCACGTCCGGCTTGTTGCAGGAGCTACTGAGTTAAGTGCTCTCTGCACACCGTGAGCTGTGTGTCTCATCTGTTTTGATCCTGCTTCGATATCCCGCTTGTTTACGATGAATGATGATATCGTATGACGGGGAACAGTTGGCTGTGTTCACTTTCTGCGCGGTTTCGCCTTATGTCTTTTGGCGTGTGCTGAGACTGCTACGATGGGGACTACAGTTACCTTTCTTTGTTTGGGAGATGAGTTAGTAATTCGGATGATTCCACTGGCACGGGCGGTTGAGCAATTATGGATTTTAATTCGTTTGCTGTGAGACCGAGGCCTTCCATAACCAATAACCAATAACCAATACAGGCGTCGGTTAGTCTTGTGGGTCAAACCAGATGAATGTCATCGTCACTGCCATCACCACTATCGTCATGCTACTTGTGATCATAAACACAGCTGTCTTCTTTAACTGTTCTGCCTGGACAGTGAACTGTAACTGCCCTCGTCTGGGGAGCGTACTCTAAATGTCCATGTGCTCATTTGGTGTACTACGAATCCGTCTGTGTAGATGATTGCATCTGTCTCGTCTGTGTTATCCAGCATGAGAGCATGACCTCCGTATAGACTACGACTGATTTCTGCTCCCTGCATTTCCTGTTGAATGTGACAATATATGAGAATTTTCCAATGAAGGATGTAGGCATCGATATCCACTCCTAGCCAGTGTTGATAGCTATAAGGCAAACCTAATTGCGCTTCCAGTGTTGCGCTTCCAGTGAGACCCAAGATGGCGGTATCTTTTCTCTGGTTCGTTGGCAAGGAAGTGTAATTTCATTGATGTGTGTTTCTGCATGAAGAAAAAAAAATCACAGTGTATCTATATGCCAAAGAGCAGATTGACCTGGGTTGGCCAGTCTATAACGTGGAAACGGGTTCTGGACAGTGCGCCTGACTGAGTGCACGTAAGTCTAGACCGTCCAAGCATCGACTTTCAGCGACAACATCAACAATGAAGCATTCAGACGAAGCCTTGACAACAACATCAAAGAAGGAAAACAAGAAAGGACAAATATTCCGGAATGTGTACGAAACGTTTGAAGTGCAAGAGCATAGACGTAAAGTATGTGCACATTATATACTGGAACTTTGCTTTCATAAAATCAACGACGACCCATTCTTGATAAGCCACTGTACGGCGCCGAAATAATGATTTTGCAAGAAACACTTCTTGGTGATAGGACAGTTAGTGCCCCTGGATTTCACTGCTTCTACAATTGACGACACCTTGGACAGGCCATCCTTTTGCGAAACAATATGGTGGTAGCTGAGATTGAAACATCTGCGTGGGACTGAAAAATTGTTGCTACATGCGGTTAAGGTGCAGACCTCAGTTCCTTTTGTCGTTGTAAATGTGTATCCCAGAAATGGGAATGTGGGAACACAAAAATGACAGAATCTGTTCACGAACGAGGAGGAGAACGTCATTTTCTGCGGAGACTTTAATGCTAGAGGAACCCAGTGGGGTAACGTCATAACCAATAGGCAGAGAGAAGACGTAGAAAACGTTCTGGTGTCTGCCGATTTAGTGTGCTTGGATGATGGGATGGCAACCAGAATGGCCACTCGAACAGGGGACTCCAATAGTGTCACCTTAAGCCCTTAACTGATTTTGTGGATCGTTGGATTTTGTTGCATATTTCCTCATTGTTGATGTGGTCGGTCTATAAAAGATATACGCAATATCTTTCTATGCCATCTGGATTAAAGTTTGTACTTTTTAAAAAGATTAACAGTGAGTGTCCGCGTTTCACAGGCCCATAAAAATGCAGATCATGCCACTACAGATCATGCCACTACAGATCATGCCACTACAGATCATGCCACTACAGATTATGCCACTACTGTTCATGCCACTACAGATCATGCCACTACTGTTCATGCCACTACAGATCATGCCACTACTGTTCATGCCACTACTGTTCATGTCACTACAGATCATGCCACTACAGATCATGCCACTACTGTTCATGCCACTACAGATCATGCCACTACTGTTCATGCCACTACTGTTCATGCCACTACAGATCATGCCACTACAGATCATGCCACTACTGTTCATGCCACTACAGATCATGCCACTACTGTTCATGCCACTACAGATCATGCCACTAATGTTCATGCCACTACAGATCATGCCACTACTGTTCATGCCACTACAGATCATGCCACTACAGATCATGCCACTACTGTTCATGCCACTACAGATCATGCCACTACAGATCATGCCACTACAGATCATGCCACTACAGATCATGCCACTACAGATCATGCCACTAATGTTCATGCCACTACTGTTCATGCCACTACTGTTCATGCCACTACAGATCATGCCACTACAGATCATGCCACTACAGATCATGCCACTACAGATCATGCCACTACTGTTCATGCCACTACAGATCATGCCACTACAGATCATGCCACTACTGTTCATGCCACTACAGATCATGCCACTACAGATCATGCCACTACAGATCATGCCACTACTGTTCATGCCACTACAGATCATGCCACTACAGATCATGCCACTACAGATCATGCCACTACAGATCATGCCACTACTGTTCATGCCACTACAGATCATGCCACTACAGATCATCCCACTACAGATCATGCCACTACAGATCATGCCACTACAGATCATGCCACTAATGTTCATGCCACTACTGTTCATGCCACTACTGTTCATGCCACTACAGATCATGCCACTACAGATCATGCCACTACTGTTCATGCCACTACAGATCATGCCACTACTGTTCATGCCACTACAGATCATGCCACTAATGTTCATGCCACTACAGATCATGCCACTACTGTTCATGCCACTACAGATCATGCCACTACAGATCATGCCACTACTGTTCATGCCACTACAGATCATGCCACTACAGATCATGCCACTACAGATCATGCCACTACAGATCATGCCACTAATGTTCATGCCACTACTGTTCATGCCACTACTGTTCATGCCACTACAGATCATGCCACTACAGATCATGCCACTACAGATCATGCCACTACAGATCATGCCACTACAGATCATGCCACTACTGTTCATGCCACTACAGATCATGCCACTACAGATCATGCCACTACAGATCATGCCACTACTGTTCATGCCACTACAGATCATGCCACTACAGATCATGCCACTACAGATCATGCCACTACAGATCATGCCACTACTGTTCATGCCACTACAGATCATGCCACTACAGATCATCCCACTACAGATCATGCCACTACAGATCATGCCACTACAGATCATGCCACTAATGTTCATGCCACTACTGTTCATGCCACTACTGTTCATGCCACTACTGTTCATGCCACTACAGATCATGCCACTACAGATCATGCCACTACAGGTCATGCCACTACAGATCATGCCACTACAGTTCATGCCACTACAGATCATGCCACTACTGTTCATGCCACTACAGATCATTCCACTACTGTTCATAAAATCTTATATTTGTTCTTAGTGAGATATTGTTTTTTCACATATGGTTTAGTATTGTCAGGGCTGTTAATGTCCGTGTAATTCTAATATTTATTATTTGAGCCTCCGTCAGTGACAAAAGAGCCTCGATTTTATATTTAGTTGACTGCTTCAGGAGCTTCTATTTATTGTATTTATTTATTTTTTCAAAGCCCGAGGCCTTATTTGTAATTAATTTGGTTTTGTCAACATTGATCTCCAACCTTTTTGCTCTAGATGTATTATATAGCTACTCAGCTAGGTCGAGCTCTGAAAGAACACCTGATAGCCCACTTATAAATTGTGCTAAACGAAGATTGCTAATAATTCTGCACGTGTGGATAACCGTCAAAACATGTTTTCTTTGATGGTGTCATTCTTTCAAGAAATATAATTAAATGTTAGGTATGGCTGGCAAGCGTAAGAGAACAGCAAACAAATCTTTGGAGACCATTAAAATGTAGTTTTACTGAAGAATATTGAAACTACTGTGAAAAGCTAGAAAGACTTAGTGATGATGCTCTAGAAGAGACCAAAGCAAAAAAAGAAAGCTTCTATAGATGAAAGGTAGCAACCACGGCATACAGTGTCAACTGTAAGACAAGCAAAAATATTGGAAAGAAGAATTCGGGGGAGACAGAAAGAATACCAGACAGTTGAAGAGAATTACCTGGTAGGAGTCAACAAAATTAATAGGCATCTGCAAATATAGTTGTGGGGAGACTAAATTACAACGCCCGTAATCACGGTGCATGGTGAATTTTCACATTTTAAACTGACCTATAATTATACGTTTTTGCATTATCAATAGTTGTTTGAAAAATGAACAGTGGCAATTTAACATCATCATCAAAAAGTATCATGCTGGCGTTGGTGATCATGTCTCTAAACAACTTTATATTGCTACAGTTGTTTATAATTCTGCTGTTGACTTCCTACCAAAGCGTTCTCTTAAACTGTTTTGACTATGTTCTCTCTATCTCTATTGTCCTTTAATTTATTTCCATCATCATTTAGTGCCGTCTTCACATCGAAGGTTAGTTATTATGGGAGGGAATAATAGAACAAAGAAGTATGTGTTAGCACTCGGAAAAATTGACAGACAAACAACAATAGAAAAAAACGAAGAACAATATATGGTCCGAAGTGGGATCGAACCCGTACTCAGTGGCACCGCGCCTTGCCACGAGAAGCCGAACGCTTGGCACACTACCACGCAGCCAACTAAAAAATTGGCTATTGCAGTAGTGTCTTACACGATGACGTTCTCAATGACTATAGCATAGGGTAACGATCACAGACCGGAAATAAATTGTATATTTGTACTTTCCTATTAATGCAAGTATCTCCCAGTAGGGCTGAATACTTGTGTTGTAGACAAACATTTATTGGACGAAACAGCACGAATAGTAGTTCCCAGTGATTATATACTGGGTACAAATAATAATACATAAATATTATTATATGGGGAACTTCCGAGGCGATAATAGGGAATAATAGAACAAAGAAGTATGTGTTAGCACTCGGAAAAATTGACAGACAAACAACAATAGAAAAAAACGAAGAACAATATATGGTCCGAAGTGGGATCGAACCCGTACTCACAGTGAGTACGGGTTCGATCCCACTTCGGACCATATATTGTTCTTCGTTTTTTTCTATTGTTGTTTGTCTGTCAATTTTTCCGAGTGCTAACACATACTTCTTTGTTCTATTATTCCCTATTATCGCCTCGGAAGTTCCCCATATAATAATATTTATGTATTATTATTTGTACTTATTATGGGAGGCCATTTTACTCTGTGTCTTGGTTTGATGATGCATGTTGTCATAGGTTCACCTGTCCATCTTTTGATGTTATCAATCCACTTTAGTCTTGGTCTGCCTCATTTACCTTGTACCTTCCCTTACATGATGACTTTTAGAATGGCATTATGTTTCTGCACATTTCCAGACAATTTCAGATATCTGTTTCGAATTGTGTTAAGTAATTATTGTTTTCATTTTCAACTGATTTAGAACTTTGTTCGTTTTCTTTTCCTTCCACCAAATTCTGCCCCTTTTTCTATAGATCAAAATTTCAAAGGCTTCAATCTTCTGCTCTGATGTCTTATTTAATGCCCATGTTTCTGCACAATACTGGAATGTTGAGTAAATATAGCCTTTTGCAATTCGTAGCTTTACTTCCGACATTATCTGATTTTATGTGGTTATATTTTCATTTCGTTAATGCTTTTTGCCATTTTTATTCTTTGTTGATTTCTGTCTTCCATTTTCCATCATTTGTTACATAGCATGTCCAAGTTAACTTTATTCTTGAACTCTTTCTAGGTTCCATCTGCTTTGACATCCACTTGTATATTTTGTGTGTTTTCTCTTAGTATAATAGTCTTTTACAGATTTATATTCAAACTATATTCTTTGATTGTCTTATTTATTTTGTTACGTGGTTGTAGGCTTTCTGAATTTTTTACCACTAATACCGTACCATCAGATTATCTTTATTTATCGTATATCCATTAATCTTTATACCTGTCATTCTCGTAATGTCTGGTCTCAGATCCGGAATTTATTTCCAGTTGTCACGTTATATTTCAGCTGGCCCTAAATAAACATCCATTAATGTATTTGCCTGCTATTCTATTTGTCCATAATTTACATACATATGTCAAGACTATAACACTGAATAGATTTTTTTTTTCAATTCCTTTTGACAAAAATGGATTGCATCTCTTTCTCATTCTTACAATGCCGCCTTTGCCTGAGCTCTTCTGCATTTAATGAATTTAAATATTTGGGAACTTTGTTAACTTCGGATGGTAGATGTACAACAGAGGTGAGACGCAGAATGGCTCAGGCAAAAGCAGCTTTCCAAAAAATGAAGAATATACTATGCAATCCATTTTTTGACAATAGGAACAATAAAAATAGTTCTTAAATGTTATGTAGAGCCAGTCTTAACATATAGATGCGCATACTGGACCATAGGACAACAGATAAGAAAATCACTGGAGTCTGTAGAAATGTGGTTTTACAGAAGAATGTTTAGAATACCATGGAAAGCTAAGAAGAGTAATGAAAACGTTCTGAAAGAGGAAAAAGCAAAAAGAGAGCTAATTTCCAATATTAGGAAGAAACAATCATAATTTTTGGCCATGTAATGAGAAGGAAACAGCAGGAATATATTGTAACTACCAGAATGGCCACTCCAAAAGGGGACACTGATAGTGTCATAGACCTGGCACTTGTGTCTTCCACTTTCGCACTGGTTTGCAGACGGAGTGTACTTTGGATTCCACATAAGTGATCACTATTCATGTGTCATTCTAAATGAGAAAGGCAGAAATAGAAGCCCGAAAAGCAAAGTCAACACATTTCAATATGAGAACACAGACCAGGATGCCGTTTGCAAAATCAAACATAAGAAACAGTGAGCCCCTCGCAGGAGGCAAGATACATGGAAATAGCCGCCCTGATGGAACGTAGAAGTCGAGGAAGCTTGGCAGAACAAGAGACAAACGGCCAAGACATGGCAGAAATACCATACAGATTGAAAGAACACAGAATGAGTTTTTGAAGCGTCTGAAAGAAGAGGTTGACCAAAAAATGATATACTTTAAATTATGTGCTATGCGGGCTAAGGATGCCAAGTGGGATGATTTCTTTAAAAAAAAGTGTACTCAGAAAAATCGCTAGCCACATTCTGGCGCATGAAGAGCATGAAGGACACAACACGACATAGAGGCATACCAGACTTCCAGAGCACAGGCCAGATATGGCACAATTCTGATGAGAGCAAATGGAAGGTCCTGATTGCCCGCTACATTGAGCAGACTGACCAAAGAAATGAGGCAGTCAGAATGAAGATACCCTGGTCATTCTCAGAATTGTTTGAGGATGTAGGGCTGGGAGAAGATCTATCAATCACAATCGATGCCATTCGCACAACACTTAAAGGGTCATACAACACTGCTCCTGGTCCAGATGGTGTTCGGTACGACGACATAAGCGATTTGGCTGACAACGACTTGAAAAAAGTGACCAAAGTGTTTAATGTCAGCATTCAGAGTGGACAGATTAAGGAGATGTGGCTACTCAGCTACTTACTACCGCTACCAAAGCCAAACAAGGATCGCTCTCGGATCAGTGCCTACTGGTTCATCACGATGCAAAACACTGCGGGCAAGCTACTGGTGAAAAATAATTACCCGTGTGCTCTCCTGTCAGGAGACAAATAATAATAAATGAATATTATTATAGAGCTATTATGCTAAGAGAAAGCACACAAAATATACAGATAGGCGTTTTCCACCTACACTCGGAGGTTATAGATATTACAAAAGGACATGGTTCAACGCGACAGTCTTCGCCTATGACTCTTCGAAGGCTCCCACAGACGAGAGGAGACCTGTGCTGCTGCAGCTATAGATCTGGAGGATGCATACAACAGACTACCATTTAATTAATGAAATTTGAATATGAAATTTGAATATCTCATGCACATGCTCCTCAAACTGGAGGTGCACCCCTTCCTCATTAGATGGATCGCTGCTCTACTGTTTCAGAGGAAGGTGATACTCAGATGTGGAAGTTGGTCATCCGAGCCAACATCCATTTGTACAGGCTCACCATTGTCACCAGTTCTATTTAACGTGTACACAATAACGATCAAGGAACAGCAACTGGATGGGAGGGGAAGAACTATGACTTTTGCTGATGATATTCTGGTATATCGACAGGGAAGAGACAGACGGGAAATCGCATCCACCATGCAAAACGAACTCGATCGCATCTCTTCCTGCGTGTCTTGGTTATTTCTAATAAATCATCAGTTGCATGGTTTTCCCTTAACAATCATATCGTTAACACGGAAACACCGGTGGTACAAATGGGAGCTGATAAGGTGACCATGGACAGGTTTATGACGTACCTCGGAGATAAATTTGATCGTAGCCTAATGTTTCCGAGACCACGTCTACTATGTGATAACAAAATCCCGCAAAGAATTAACAGCCTTGAAGGTCATGGCAGTTGCCAACATCGAGCAGAGGCTACTTACCCTGCTGTGCCAGGGACTAATCCTCGCATCTATCGAGTATGCTCTGGGGATAATTACTGTCAGTAAGACACAAATTGACAAGCTGGAGAAAATACAGAATGAAGCTATGCGAATTATCTTCGGGTGTACCAGGACGCCCTGTGTAGCAATGGGGTATCTTATTGACTTTCCAACCCTGGATGACATGATCAAGATCTGAAGGGCACGAGCATACCTGAAGATAAGTGCTGATAAAGTACATCCATTGCAATACGAGCTAAACACATGGAAAGGTGTCAAGATAAAAAGAGACAAATCATGGGTGGGCCGAGCAGAAGATGTCATCAAACAGGTCTATAGGCTTACCAATATCAACGCCGGCAAGGAATGGTTACTGGCGCCTACGTTATTCAGAAAGACATTCTCGTGTATTGTTACACTCGACAGGAAATGTAGGGTACAGAACTCGGTCAAATCGGAGATTAACGGTCCCATCTGGGATAACACAGATGAGAAAGATGCAGTCATCTATACAGACGAATCTGTAAGTCGACATCAAAGGAGTGCATGGGCATTTACAGCCCGCTCGGCAGGCAGAATAGTCGTAGAAGACAGTGGTGCATACATTATGACTACGAGTAGCATGACGATGAAGGTGATGGCAGTAACCAGGGCACTCATCTGGTTAGTGTCACAAGACTACACCAACGCATGCATACAAATTGATTCGATGAGCATGATAAGAAAAGTAGAGACGGGCTATGTACGCAGGCAATGGATAAAGTCATTGCAGAAGTCAACAGTACGTAAGGTCACCTTTTGTCTACGTCCCTGGCCATTCTCGAGTACGGGGAAATGAAAGAGCAGACAGGTTGGTTAGCTGCGCTGCCGCTGAAGACGGTCAACAAATAGGTCGGGCGGACATCATGAATGCCCTCCAAGATATGGAAAGGGCACAGGACTTCGACAACCATGAGTCCACATCACTCTTTCGGATGAAAGAGATGGGCATAGCCAAAAACGAGAAACTTAGTGACCGAATAAGAAGACATCAATCAACACAGAACTGGAGTCGTCAGTCGCTAGGCACTGCGGGAATTGCTGAGGAATAAATTCTGAGCACCTATGGGCATGTTCGACGTGCAATGATGATGACCTGCAAATAACTCAATAACTCCATGTCAACTGAATACTTTGTTACTTGCATTTCGAGGTACGCATGCTGTTTATCTTATTCTCTATCAGTTTAAATTAACATACACAAAAGATCACGGTGAAGAATATTATAAACTAATCATCATCATCATCATGTACCGGGCCTGCTGCCGTAGGTGTCATGTCTCTCCACAGCCTTCGTTCTCGACAGTTATTGATCATTTCTGTTGTTGACCTTCTGCCAAGCCATTCTCTTAAGCTGTTTCCAGTTGTTCTCTTCTCATTACATGCCCAAAAAATGATGATTGTTTCTTCTTAATATTGGAAATTAGCTCTCGTTTTGCTTTGACCTCTTTGAGAACATTTTTTTTTAACAAGCTCTAACAATCAGACTAGCAGAGAAGGAGATAGACGTTGCCTGCATCCAGGAATCTCATCTTAATCCAGAGCACAGATTTATGATCAGGGGCTACCAAACATTTAGACAAGACAGGAAAGGTCACAAGGGTGGAATTCTTATACTTATTAAAAATTCCATGCCAGCAAAACTGATAGATGTAGTCACAAACGGAGAGGCAGAGATCATTGGTACAGACCTATACATTAACTCCGCTAGTATAAGGATATATAATAAATACTGTCCAAATGACAAATTACTGAAGCTGGAGTCAACACACACGAAAAGAAGGTCAATAATATGATAGAGCGGTTAACAAATGGCATCCTGAGAGCTGCTAAAGAATCCATTCCTAGAGGAGCAAGAAGAAACTACAAGCCATACTGGAGCAAGGAAATACAAAGACTAGAAGAGGAACTGGACTCTGCCAGAGAACCAGCTGAAACATCACACACCACAGAGAGCAACATTGCCTACAAAGCAGCCTCGGCAAAATACAGACGTGAGGTCATGACATCAGCCAGACAGAGCTGGATAGACAAAACAGAGAGCCTTCATCTAGACAAAAATGGTCATAAACTATGGAAACTTGCGAAAGCTCTGAGCGAAGAAAACAATTGCCGACCTCCAATATCATTAAAACACAATCAGAACATCCTCACAGGCAAAAGGACAGCAAATCTATTGATAGAGACTTACAAAAACATTAGTAGAATAAACATTCCAATAGACGAACAGAAAGCTGCAAGACGGGAAAACCAAGATGCAAAACACATGCCTTTAGCACCAGAAGAGCATCAGACGACCATCTTTAACCCAACTGAATTAGATGTTGCCCTCAAAGGATTGAAGCTCAAAAGTTCCCCTGGTAAAGATGGAATCTCCAACGAAATGCTCCTAAATCTGGGACAGAAAGCCAAGAGTCAGCTTCTAAGGATATAAATGCTAGCTGGAAGAGAGGTCATGTGCTGGCAATCTGGAAAGAAGCTATTATGGTGCCCATCCTCAAGTGTGGAAAAGACCCACTAGACCCAAGTAGCTATAGACCAATTAGCCTACTGAGGTGCCTGAGTAAACTCATGGAAAGCTGGTCAACAGAAGACTTATGTGGCATTTGGAGACAAAACAACAAATCGGACCACAACAAAGTGGCTTCCGTCAGCACAGATCAACTGAAGACCTGGTCACCTACATTGCACAGGAAATAGAGGATGCTCTACAAGAAAAGAAACACACATTGGCAGTGTGGGTCGACATGGAGAAAGCTTTTGATAGGGTTTGGAGAGAGGGTTTAAAGGACAAGCTTTTTAGACTTGGCATCCAGGGTCGTTTATTCAATTGGGTCTCTCAATACCTTCAGGATAGAACGACCAGAGTACAAGTTCAAGGTCAACTAAGTAAGAAGGTCTCTGTCGAACAAGGTGTCTCACAAGGCGGAGTCTTGTCCCCAACACTCTTTTTAATTTTCATAAATGACATCGTAATGGACATTCCACCCAGAATACACTCAGCAATATACGCAGATGATCTGGCGTTATGGGCTCGCGAGGAAAGTATGTCGGTGGCTGGACCCAGGATGCAAGATGCCCTAGGTGAACTTGAAAAATGGACGAACACCTGGTTCTTACCAATTAACGAAAGAAAAACTACATATACAATTTTCAGCCTATGGAGAAAAACACTCTCTACAAACTTGAAGATACAAGAACATACACTCCCTATTGACCAAAACCCAACATATCTTGGTGTCACCATGAATCGCAGAATGACTTAGAAAAATCAGATAGACAGAGCAATGATAAAAGCCAGAAAACGAACAAATGTTATGAAGAAATTGGCAGGAACGGACTGGGGGCAGACAGCAATATTTTGAAAAAACTATATGTAGGAAGAGTCAGACCAGTTATAGAGTATGGAGTCACAGACTGTGCTATGGCTTCCAAATCACACCTTAGCAAAATTAACGGAACACAGAACCAAGCTGCCCGTATCATCACTGGTGCTAGGAAATCTACACCTATCAAGACTCTAGAAACAGTAACAGGTTTTACAACCCTTAGATGACAGACGGGTCACTAAAGTATTGCAACAAGCGGAGAAATATAGAAGGCTCCTTAGCCACCCCATGCACCAAAGAATGTCTGGTTCCGGAATTGTACGACTAAAGAGGAGCAACTTCGCTGCAACTGCCAATGAATTAACTACTGGAGACCCAGTACTTTCCCAAACAATATCGAAACCCTTGGGCCCATCTGATATGTCTCCTCATGGAAAACATAAAGTACCTGAACTTCAGGAAAATATAACAGGAATCATGAAATAAGGCACCCAATCAGACACAGAAAGAAAACACGTAGCAGAAAAACACATACACGATACCTACCCACAGGACTCTTGGTCCCACATATACACAGATGGCTCTGCTACAAATGCCACCAGAAATGGAGGGGGAGGTGTGTTCTTGACGCTGAATAACCAGGACGAGATCACCAAGTCAATAGCTACTGGAAAATGTTCAAACAACTTTAAAGCAGAAACTGAGGCCATCAGAGATGCTGCAACACTGGATACTCAACACAAAAATAACATGCACAATACATTGGTGATTATGACTTTTACACTGTCAGTATTATCAGCTCTAAAAAGTCCCAAGAACAATAAACTAGATGACTTGAGAACTACCCTGGACCAACTATGCAACAACTTCCAGAGCGTAGTCATTCAGTGGATACCTTCACACTGTAATATACACGGGAACGAACGCGCAGACAAATTAGCTAAAGAGGGAGTGAGATTACCACAAGAGAACCATCCGCTCAGTTATGTTGACTAACTAACTAACTTAACTATCAAGGAGGGAACAAGTCATCATACTTCGCCTACGCACTGGCCACAATAGAATGAGAAATCACATGTTCACCAAATTCAAAATAGGTACAACCAGCCTATGCCACTGTACACTGGACAGTATTACTGCAAAACATGTTCTACAGGATTGCCCCCACTACACAGACCTGAGAAGAGCAATGTGGTCCACGCCCACCTCCCTGGAAGAGAAACTATATAGGGCAATCGATTCGCTTAAACAGACAGTTGACTTCATGAGAGAGTCTGGAATCCTACTCTGATTGAGTCTTGATCGTAGAGAGAGAGGGAGAACATTTTCATTACTCTTCTTAGCTGTCCATTGTATTCTCAACATTCTTCTGTAAAACCATATTTCTACAGACTCCAGTGATTTTCTTGCCTGTTGTCCTATTGTCCATGATTCGTGTCCATATGTTAAGACTGGCTCTACATAACATTTAAGAACTCTTTTTCTTGTTTCTATTGTCAAAAATGGATTGCATAGTATCTTCCTCATTTTTTGGAAAGCTGCTTTTGCCTGAGCCATTCTGCATCTCACCTCTTTTATAAACTAATATTTAAAATTTTGTAGCAGCATGTTTAGTTGGCTTTCAATATATTTTAAACACTTTATGTGTACATGACGAAGCCGTAGGCTTATATTATAAAATTATAGCATATGTTATAATTATAATATAACAAAACATTATTTTTCATCAGAATGTGATGTCTTAGCAAGAAATGGTTGCATCGGTGGATCTGTGAGGTCATTTTGTTCACGAAAAGCAAATAGGTACAGTAACTACAGTATCGTATGTAAAATATAATGAAAAGAGTGAGAAATTACGAAGATTGAAGCGTACAATATTGAAAAAAGACGGACAAGGAAATAAAAGATGAATGAAAGTGGCAGTTAATTCTGAACTATAGAATTAGTCTGGCTGGGTTGGCCTTTTCTAGTTACGTATCATCATCATCATCATCAAGTACCGGGCCTGCTGACGTAGGTGATCATGTATCTCCACAACTTTCTATCTCGATAGTTATTTATCATTACTGTTGGTGACCTTCTGCCAAGCCATTCTCTTAGGCTGTCTGGTATTTTTTCTCTTTGCTTCCCTCTATCTCATCGCCCCTAAATTTTTCCAGTTGTTACACTATATTCCAGTTGTTCTCTTCTCATTACATGGCCAAAAAATGATGATTGTTTCTTCCTAATATTGGAAATTAGCTCTCTTTTTTGCTTTGGCCTCTTTCAGAACATTTTCAATACTCTTATCAAGACTCTTAGCTGTCCATGGTATTCTCAACATTCTTCTGTAAAACCACATTTCTACAGACTCCAGTGATTTTCTTGCCTGTTGTCCTATTGTCCAGGATTCACATCCATATGTTAAGACTGGCTCTACATAACATTTAAGAACTCTTTTTCTTGTTTCTATTGTCAAAAATGGATTGCACAGTATCTTCCTCATTTTTTGGAAAGCTGCTTTTGCCTGAGCCATTCTACATCTCACCGCTTTTGTACATCTGATCTTCCGTCTGAGGTTAACAAAGTTCCCAAATAATTAAATTCATTTACCTGTTTTAATATTTTTCCACTTGTCTTTATTTTGCACTGTGGTGATGCCTTTTTCTTTGTTGTTACCATTACTTTTGTCTTTTTGCTATTAAGGCTGAGTCCTTTATTTTTACTTTCTTTCACTATAATGTCCAACATTTCTTGTAACTCATTTTCACTCTTAGCGATTAAGACTGTATCATCAGCATACCTTAGATTTTTTTTAGGCCTATATTATGGCCTCCAATTGTTATTCTAGGCATGCCCCTAATGGATCTTAAAATAATCTCACTATAAATTATAAATATGAAACAAATCTGGTGACAGCACACAACCTTGTCTAACAGTACTAACACCCTGTTTTATTTGTTGAAACATTCCCAATTGGTTTCCAGTTCTTATGGCCGCTGTTTGTTGCCAGTACATGTTCCTTATTATTTTTAGATCTTTGCTGTGTCTACGTTTATGCTTTCTAAAATTTTGATTATTTGTTGGTGCTTTACTTTGTCAAATGCTTTGGTATAATCTATGAAACATAGGTATAGATTGTTACGTTACGTATAGTTGACAAGATGTTCGACCTAGATTGATTCTATTCTCCCTGGCTGCTGACTAGTGACTGTCCCTGTGGTGTGAGTGTTACTGTTACCCAGTACCCACTGGACCTGTTACTAGAGTAGTCAAGAGACTAAGTCAGTCAGACTTGTAGGATATAATTGATACATCATTATATGATCATGTAGTAAGTAAAAATGTAAATTAAGAGTTGCAATTTAATATGGGTAAAATTCCCTAGTATTATAGTTAAAGTTTAATAACCAAGCAAAGTCATATTTATTATTCATATTCAATTCATTTTATTTCAATGATAACAATAAATAACATTCATAAAAATGATAATAATGATGATTTCATCCATCTCAGTTCCTTGCCGCTTTGGCTTTGACGGCTTTGTTGACGTTTCAACAAAATTTTGACCAAAGTTACAGTTTACAGTGGTTTGCAAATACTAAAAATTATGGTATGGTTATCTTATCGTTGTTTCTCTTTTCTCTGCAACTGCAATAAATGAATGACGGATCCGGGATTTGATAACCTCCGAACAAAGTGTAGTAATGAAAAATGATGTATTGTAATGTTGGCTCAAGGGGACGTTACTTTTCCTAAAAATAATTTATATACTTAAAAACGAGTACTATTAACAACATCATATACACACTATAATAATACATATTATACACTAAAAATAATAAGTGTTATATAGATAATTATTTACAATGCACGTCTATAATAAATGACCAGTGTCGAGCAATGATGTGTTCTTGCTCTGACCCTATTTTTGGAATCTTCTTCGCTGTTCTGTTGAAACATGCATTCTGAGTCTCAAATGCGAACAAAGGAATTTATGTATATACTAGATCTGACAGTCGGTTGTTCAATCTTGCAAGATTAAATCAGACATATCACTATCAGAGATATATTATTTGCTGACGATGCAGCACTTGTCATGCAAAGTCAAGAACTCAAGAGCATGATAAATCATTTTTGCATGTCTGCAAAAGATGGCATAAAAATGCGAAGCTGCAGTAAAGCTGAATATAAGGAAAAATTAAAAAATGGTATGTAAGAAGCTTTACGTGACAAGTGGACGACACAGACTAAACAACGTTTCAAAACGTTTTTGAAACGTTGTTTAGTCTGTGTCGTCCACTTGTCATGTAAAGCTTCTTACATACCATTTTTTTATTTTTCTCTGCAAAAGATGTCAGCCTCACAATAAGTTTGCAGAGAACTAATATACTCGGTCAGAACATCAAAGCAGCACCTGCTATCTTTATCGACAGCTATAAACTTGATATCATGCAGCAGTATAGTGTATAGCTACCTGGGGTCCATTATCAAAGACAAGCTATCTTTAGATATCAAAATGCCCTATGAGAACTTGAAAAATGGACGAACACCTGGTTCTTACCAATTAACGAAAAAAACTATGTATACAATTTTCAGCCTATCAAGAAACACACTCTCTACAAACTTGAAGATAAAAGAACATCTTGGCGTCACCATTAATCGCAGAATGATTTGGAAAAATCAGATAGACAGAGCAAGCAAAAAAGCCAGAAAATGAACTAATGTTACGAAGAAATTTGCAGGAACGGACTGGGGAGCAGACAGCAATATCTTGAAACGACTATACATAGGAAGAGTCAGACCAGTCCGTGAGTATGGAGTCACAGCCTGGGCAATGGCTTCCAAATCACAGCTTAGCAAAATTAACAGAACACAGAATCAAGCTGCCCGTAATCATCACTGGTGCTATGAAATCTACACCTATCAAGACTCTAGAAACAGTAACAGGTTTACAACCCTTAGATGACAGACAGGTCACTAAAGTATTGCAACAAGCGAAGAAATATAGAAGGCTCCTTAGCCACCCCATGCACCAAAGAATAACTGGTTGCGGAATAGTACAACTAAAGAGGAGCAACTTCGCTGCAATCTCCAATGAAATAACTAGAGACCCAGTACTTTCCCAAACAATACCGAAACCCTTGGGCCCAACTGATATCTCCTCATGGGAAACACAAAATACCAGAAATTAACTCTTTCCGGTCTATTATCTAACACCTCGGTTCTATGAAATTGATCAGTTATAACCACTCACCAACACGTCGGTTATTTCGGGTGTTGCTGAATATGTGATTCGTTTTCACTGATTTTTGTTTTTTTTTCAGCCGATACTTGATTTCCGGAAGTAGGAGAGTTCTCTCTCTTGATCTTTCTGTTTATACCGGCATAGTCGAAGTTTCGAACGTTGGAAAATTTTTAATTTATATTCATTGTTTATTTCTCAAATTTTTGTCACATAATGGCCGCGCCCACTGTTGATACTTCTTGCAGTAGACCAAAACGATATAGAGCAGAACAAGCTAGATCTATGTTCGAAACGTTGTTGAGTGATTCAGAAATAGAGTATTCATAGCATTTAGACTTGGGCAATAATTTTGTTGTGATGATGGGTCAGAATATTGGTAAAAGTTATGATAAAAAGGTAAGACGATCTGGCTTAGGTTTAGCTAGTGGATGCCTTCTATTACAGCACTATCAGTGTCTCAGAGGAATCAAGTGGTAGTTATTCTGATAACGAAACTGGTACTTTAGGGACATATCACACAAAATAAGTCCAGTTGTGTAAATAAAAATAATAAACTTGACTTGTAAATATTATTGTTCTGACGTCACATAAATTTATAATATTTTTCATTCTGGGGTCATTTACAAAAATGTACATAATTTTGTTATTTGTGGACATAAATTAATTAAATAAACTGTACTTTGGAGGAATTTGGATTATGTTGTGTAATATTTCTAGACAAATGGATAGCAACACATATAAACATGGAAAAGGGTAAGTGAATTACAATATTTTCAATTAAAAATGATCTACCTTGAATATTTTATATTTTAAAAAATATTTATTCCTTTAAATAATCACATATCATAAATATATTGCTATTTTAGTTTTCTTTATCCATTTCCCTTTCCGATGATGTGTAACACATGCCACATTTATCTAAATTATTGTGTGAAGTAGTCAAATGAAAAAGGTATATGGTAAAATTTCTGGAAACAGGAAGATTAACCTGGTCCAAATCTGAACATTCCTGTTTCCTGTTCTGGTCCTGAATCCTGAAAGAGTTAAGGAAGATATGACAGGAATCAGGAAAAAAGGCACCCAATCAGACACAGAAAGAAAACATGTAGCAGAAAAACACATAAACAATACCTACCCACAGGACTGGAAGACTCTCACTTATTATGAGATCAATAGTAGACAAAAAAGGAATTGAAATCAACGGTCACAACATAAATAATTTACGATATGCGGATGACACAGTCTTAATAGCAGAGACAGAGAATGAGCTACAAGAAATGATAGATATAATAGTAAAAGAAAGCAACAAGAAAGGTCTCAGTCTGAATAGTAAGAAAACAGAAGTAATGGTTATATCGAAGAAACAATCATCACCATCATGCAGCATAAAAATAAACAAGACAAATCTGAAACAAGTGCAACTTTTGAAATACTTGGGCACAGTGATAACATCAGATGGAAGATGCAACACAGAAATAAAAAGCAGAATAGCTCAGGCCAAAATAGCATTTCAGAAAATGAAAAATATTTTATGCAACAAATCTATGTCAATAGAAATGAGAAAGAGAGTTCATCGATGCTATATAGAACCAATTCTGACCTATGGAAGCGAATTATGGACAATAGACAAACAAATGAAAAGACGATTAGAGACCACAGAGATGGGATTTCTCAGAAGAATGTTGAAAGTTCCCTGGACAGCTAAAAAGACCAATGAGAAAGTTCTCAAAGAGGCCAACACAAATAGGGAGCTCTTAAAAAACATCAGAAAGAAGCAATCAACATTTTTCGGGCACATCATGAGAAGAGGAAAGTTGGAATACTTGGTTACAACTGGCAAAATAAAAGGAAAGAGAGATCGCGGACGACAAAGAGAGAAAATACTGGATAGCTTGGTGTCATGGCATGGAAAACAGTCAACAACAGAACGCATACGATGCACTGTGGATAGAAAATTGTGGAAAGACATGATCGCCAATGCCAACAGGTACGGCACATGATGATGATGATGATGACCCACAGGACTCTTGGTCCCACACATACACAGATGGCTCTGCTACAAATGCCACCAGATATGGAGGGGGAGGTGTGTTCTTGATGCTGAATAACCAGGACTAGATCACCAAGTCAATAGCTACTGGGAAATTCTCAAACAACTTTAAAGCAGAAACTGATGCCCTCAGAGATGCTGCAACACTGGCTACTGAACACAAAAATAACATGCACAATACATTGGTGATTCTGACTGATGCACTGTCAGTACTAATAGCTCTAAAAAGCCCCAAGAACAATGAACTAGATGACTTGAGAACAACCCTAGACAAACTATGCATTAACTTCCAGAGAGTAGTCATTCAGTGGCTACCATCACACTGTAATATACACGGGAATGAACGCGCAGACAAATTAGCTAAAGAGGAAGGGAGATTACCACAAAAGAACCAGCCGCTCAGTTATGATGAAGCCAAATCCATCCTCAAAGGTCAGTATCATGAAAAATGGAAACAAGAACATCCAAAGCATGACGAGAAGGACGATTACCACCAACTATCAAGGAGGGATGAAGTCATCATACTTCGCCTACGCACTGGCCACAGTAGAATGAGATATCACATGTTCACCAAATTCAAAATAGGTACAACCAGCCTATGCCACTGTACACTGGACAATATGACAACAAAAACATGTTCTACAGGATTGCCCCAGTACACAGACCTGTGAAGAGCAATGTGGTCCACACCCACCTCCCTGGAAGAGAAACTATATGGGGTAATCGACTTACTTAAACAGACAGCTGACTTCATGAGAGAGTCTGGAATCCTACTCTGATTGAGTCTTGATCGCAGAGAGAGAGAGAGAGATATTAAAATTTACATTGTTAAAGCTGCTACCACCTTTGCTCATCTTTCTAGGCGTGTCTGGCAAAACAGCAAACTAACAATTAAAACAAAGAGCTGCACTTTACAATGCCTGATTCAGTATCTTTTTGTATGGCAGCAAATCATGGACAATTATGCAAAGCAAGAGAGAAGAATCGGCTTCCTCAATGAGATAGAGCTGCTTGCACAGAACAGAGACAAATGGTGAGATTTGGTAAAATATCTTTAAAAGAATTGAAAACTGCTAGAACAAAAATTCAGATATGAGAGGGAGTATCTTGGTCCACGCCCTATGGGCCGGCTACGGCTCGAAAGGTCAATAGGTAGATAGAAGAGAGAAGGCTAAATGCATTCTATATGCGATGTCAGTGCAATGTATTATTGGTATCACCTGGAAAGTCAAGTTGACAAACGTGGAGGTCATCACACGCACAGGCCTCCCAAACATCTACACGCTACTCAAACAACGTAGGTGATGTTATTTTGGCATTTACACCATATGAAAGATGGTTGCATACCAAAAGACATACTTTATGGACAACTAGCAGATAGCCAAAAAATACAGTGAGGCACTCAAAACTCTGATTTATAGATGCTTGTAAATGTGACATCACCCATACGCTGACGGAGTCTGAAAGGGGAATAAAGAATTGTGGCGTGTGTCTTACCAGGCATGTTTGTAAGAGGTGACTAAGCAGGTTAGGGTATAGGACTGGCTATCCTGTACTGTAAAAAAATAAGCCATGAAAATTTCGCTAACATGAACAAGTCAAAGAAAAGAATAAAATAAATCCACCATTCAGGAAAGATAAGGGCACTCCGGTGAAAAATATATGATGCAATCCAGTGAAAGTCACAAGGAATCTGGGTTGCCGGCTCAAATTTTGTCTACCAGGAAATCCTCCAGAAATGGCACCTGGAATGTAAGTAAAAAAGGAAAGTACCCCCATCATGCCACGTGGTGAATAGGAAATATGGTGTTAGTGACCATAAATTTTACAGACCTTCGGCAATTGATTTTTGAGGTAATGTGGTCGGTATTACGCCTGTGCTACTTTACTTTCCCAGAAAAAAATCTGGTACCCATTAAAGGTTGGGTGAACCAGAAGCCGTCGGTTGGGATCGAACCCTACCTCTTGTCCTTTGTAGTCCAGTTCACTAACCACTGAGCTATCATCTCACCTGGAATGTATGTACTCTAAATAAGCAAGGAAAAGCTGCACAAGTAGCAGCAGAAATGACAAATTACAAAATATATATTCTAGGAATGTGCGAAATAAGATGATTAGGAGCAGAAAGTATAAAACTAAACTCAGGAGAGATGATGTTATCACCAGGATACCAGGAACCTGGAGCTCAACATAGGGAAGCCCTGGCTTCCTTCCTATCTGTGCTTCCATGATGTTATCATGGGAAGCACAGATAGAATGGAAAGCAGTAGGGCCAAGACTAATAAGAGCAAAATTTAAAACAACAGAATAAAATGACATATTATCCAATGCTATGCACCAACTAATGATAGTGAAGATTTAGTAACAGATGAATTCTATATAAACAGTTGCAATGTCAGATGGACGGGAAATGAACCAAAGATATTATAATCTTGATGGGTGATCTAAACACCAAAGTAGAAACAGACAACTGTTGCTTTGAAGAGGTCATGGAAAAACATGGACTCAGAGAGAGTGGAAAGATATTCGTGAACTTCTGTGTCTTTATACAAATGACCCTAGAAGGAACCATATTCCAACATGAAAAAATACATAAAGCTACATGGGTGTCACCAGATCATAGAACAGAGAATCAAATCCACATAAGTTAATAAAAAGTTTAAGTCATCATTTTTTTTAAACACACACACATGCACCCACCCAAACACCCCGTCCCCCCACCTCCACGCACACACAATCTTTTGCGTCTTAACAGGCGGTTGGTAGTTTGTTAAAATATTAGTGTCTTATGCTGTTGAGAAGAGTGAAAATGAGTTACAAGAAATGTTGGACATTTATAGTGAAAGAAAGCAAAAATAAAGGACTCAGCCTTAATAGCAAAAAGACAGAAGTAATGGTAACAACAAAGAAAAAGACATCACCTCAGTGCAGAATAAAGACAAGTCATCATCATCATCAAGTACCGGGCCTACTGGCGTAGGTGATCATGTCTCTCCACAACTTTCGATCTCGGCAGCTATTTATCATTTCTGTTGTTGACCTTCTGCCAAGCCATTCTCTCAAGCTGTCTGTTATTTTTTCTCTTTGCTTCCCTCTATCTCTTCGTCCCTCAATTTTTCCAGTTGTTACAATATTTTCCAGTTGTTCTCGTCTCATTACATGGCCAAAAAATGATGATTGTTTCTTCCTAATATTGGAAATTAGCTCTCTTTTTGCTTTGACCTCTCTCAGAACATCTTCATTACTCTTCTTAGCTGTCCCTGGTACTCTCAACATTCTTCTGTAAAACCACATTTCTACAGACTCCAGTGATTTTCTTGTCTTTTTTTCTATTGTCCATGATTCGCATCCATATGTTAAGACTGGCTCTACATAACACTTAAGAACTCTTTTTATTGTTTCTATTGTCAAAAATGGATTGCATAGTATATTCCTCATTTTTTGGAAAGCTGCTTTTGCCTGAGCCATTCTACATCTCACCTCTTTTGTACATCTTCCGTCTGAGGTTAACAAAGTTCCCAAATATTTAAATTCATTTACCTGTTTTAATATTGTTCCACTTGTCTTTATTTTGCACTGAGGTGATGTCTTTTTCTTTGTTGTTACCATTACCTCTGTCTTTTTGCTATTAAGGCTGAGTCCTTTATTTTTGCTTTCTTTCACTATAATGTCCAACATTGCTTGTAACTCATTTTCACTCTTAGCGATTAAGACTGTATCATCAGCATACCTTAGATTATTTATATTATGACCTCCAATTGTTATTCCAGGCATGTCCCTTATGGATCTTAAAATAATCTCACTATAAATATGAAACAAATCTGGTGACAGCACACAACCTTGTCTAACACCCTGTTTTATTTGTTGAAACATTCCCAATTGGTTTCCAGTTCTTATGGCCGCTGTTTGTTGCCAGTACATGTTCTTTATTATTCTTATATCTTTGCTGTCTACGTTTATGCTTTCTAAAATTTTGATTATTTTTTGGTGCTTTACTTTGTCAAATTTTTGTGTTCGCCAGCTTTCATCTCTGACGAAGTCCCTAGAGACTAGGAACTGAATTTTACGTGTTAATCCATTCTTCTCTGGCAGCCGTGTGCACAGGGTTCCCTCGCCGCACAGGGAGATAACTCCGACTTCGGAGGTACTCATGTTAAACCTGATAACAGGAAAAAATGAGCATACTTGATGAGAGATCACAACAGCTTGGACTGAAGATTAATAGAGATGAGACCAACATTATGAGAATTAATACAGATGGCAATAACCAAATAAAACTAGGAGAAATACCTTTTCTAGACGTACAATCTTACATATATCTGGGCAGTAACATAGATAAAGAGGGAGGAACAGAAAATGATACCAAAATAAGGATATCAAAAGCAAAAGGAGCTTTCATTGCACTGGGAAACATATGGAAATCCCAAAAAATTAGGTCAAATACAAAAATAAAAATTTTCAACTCAAATGTTAAGTCGGTCCTATTATATGGCTGTGAAACATGGAGAATAACAAAATTGACAATCACGAAGGTACAGACTTTCATTAATGGATGCTTACGCAGAATAAAGGGATGGAAATGGCAGGACAAAGTCACTAACGTGGAATTATGGAAATGTACCGGTCAAATACCAGTGGATAAAGAGATACAGCGAAGACGATGGCGATGGATAGGACACACACTACGGAAGCCAACTGAGAGTATTACACAACAGGCCCTTTTTGGAATCCCCAGGGGAAAAGACACAGAGGAAGACCAAGGAATTCTTGGAGAAGACAGATCGAAGCAGAGATGAAGATGATGGGGAAGACATGGAATGATCTTAAAGGAATTGCAAAAAACAGAACGACTTGGAAAGTGTTTGTTGAAGACCTATGCTCCACTGGGAGCTAAAAGGTAGAAGTCTTTGTAAAATGCCTTGGTGTAATCTATGAAACATAGGTATAAATCTGTTTTCACCTCTATGGCTCTTTCTACTACAGATCTTATAATATAAATGGCATTGCTTGTTCCTTTATCTCTAACAAAACCACACTGTTCATCACTAATTTCTGGACTGATTTTGTTTTGCACTCTTCGCATGATGATTCTTAGTAATATCTTAGTCATATGACTCATAAGGCTTATTGTGCGATGATCATCGCATTCAATCACGCCCAATTTCTTTGGTAGGGCTATGAATATTGATTTGAGCATGTCGTCTGGTATATATCTGCTGTTGTAGATATCATTCAATATTTTTGTTATTATTTCTATTCCAAAATTACCCCTGGCTTCAATCTCTTCTTTAGTTATATTATCTGGTCCAGGAGCTTTGCCTGCTTTCATATTGCGCAAGGTGTCTTCCACTTCTTCTCTGAGTATTTCTGGTCCTTCTCCATTATCCTTAATATTTACTTCCATTTGTTCATCATTATACAGATCTTTAATGTATTCTGTCCATCGGTCCCTTATGTTTTCTTGATAAATCAACAGTTCTCCTTCCTTTGATCTTAGACATCCATTTTTTTATTGCGTTTTTCTTCCTGTTAATTCCTCAATTTGTTTGTATATAGCTTTAGCATCTCCTTTTTGTTGCATTTCAATCTCTTTGCATCTCTCTTTTAGCCATGCTTCTTTCGCTTCATTGCATTTTACAACAATTTCTTTATTTAATCTCTTATACTCATCTTTTTTTCTTCTGCTTGTATCCATTAGCTGCAAAATGTCGTCTGTCATCCATTTCTTTCTTGAATTTGTCCTCACTGGTGGTATGAACTCTTTTGATGTTTGTTGCATTGATTCTTTTAGCATTTCCCACTGTTAATCAATGCTCAAAGGTCAAAGCAAAAAGAGAACTAAATTCCAATATTTGGAAGAAACAATCATCATTTTTTGGCCACATAATGAGAAGAGAACAACTGGAATATATTGTAACTACTGGAAAAATTGAGGGACGTAGGGAAAAGTTAGAGCATATTGTGACAACTGGGAAAGTTGAGGGATGAAGATATAGAGGGAAACAAAGAGAGAAAATACCAGACAGCAGACAGCTTATAAATAACTGTCGAGATCGAAATTTGTGGAGAGACATGATCACCTACGCCAGTAGGCACGGTACTTGATGATGATGATGATGCTGTTTGCTCAACAGCTTCTCTAGTGGTTGAATCTGCTAATTTTGCTTAGACAGATTTGACTGCAGAATGAACAAGATGTATTCATGGTGCTATCCTCGTCTCCTTTCTCCTGCGCCTTTTGTCTTCGGAATTTGATATTGGCGCTGCCTCGAGTAACATCCTTATATGATGTAAAAGTATATAGAGGAGCAGATGTGGCTTCAGATCATCTTCTATTAGCAAAACTTAAACTGTAAAGATATGCTACAACACATAAAAGTAGACAGTAATGTAGGGATTCTTAAAGAGCAAGGAATTAAAGAGAAATTTACTGTTACAGCATCAAACAAATACCAAGTCCTCCATCAACTAGAAAATACAATAAATATAGAAAACCACTGAAACAGCTAAAGAATATATGGAAGGAGATGTGAAGAAACTCTAAGAAAGAGAACACCAGAATAAGCCATGGATGACATTAGTGACTCTGGAGAAAATAAAAAAAAGAAAGAACAAGAAAGCCGGCATAAATAAAAAAAAATTAGAAGTACTTACTATCTATCTATCTTTCGTTCGCCTGAAGCATTGTCTATATCTGCAATGTCGTTTCCTGTATAAATGTTACTGTCTTTTGTAATTCTTGCAGTGGCCCATATAGTTTTGTCTGTAGTGTTGTATCTATGGGCCAATGGATTTTCCTCAGTCTACTATATTCAGTGCAGTCTTGAAGTATGTGTTCAGCAGTCTGGGGCGCCTGTCCACATGTACAAGTAGTTGAGGTGCCGATCTTGAATTTTGTATACATGTGACTATGGAGTCGATTGTGTCCTGTTCTGAGACGTATAATGATAACTTGTTCATATCTATTCATATTATAAAAGGCATCCTGATTTGGGGCTTGTGGTCCTCTGATTGATTTGATTATCTGTTTCTTATGATGGTATGTAACAGGTGTATCTAGTTGTGTGCCTGTTGAACCTTCCTTTGCCAACTGATCTGCTTTCTCATTTCCTGGTATTCCACAGTGAGATGGGATCCACTGCAGGGCAACCCTGTGGTGCTTGCAGAGTTCAGTCAATAAGGTCTGCAGATGTGGTAATTTTCTGGATTGTAGTGCCTAGAGTACTGATCTTGCATCTGTCAAAAACACTACAGGCTGCGGGCTAAGATTAATGTTCAGCAGTTTTTCTATTGCTAACTTTATTGCTTGTTCAATTTGTTGTTGAGGCCAGCTCCTTGTCGTGGGGATGGGGCTTAACAGTCACCAGGGACTGAAAACCAAGACTGGCCAGGCCTTCCTACACCCGTGCAAGACCACAGTCTGCTCTAGCAATTTTAAGTGCTGAAGTCGGAGGCAACCAGCCAAAAGGCGCACTACAAAAATCAGGATGCCACGCACTCACGCCAATGGGAAGTACTTACTATAAGTGAGAAGATACATTAAAAGGAATAAGAGGAAATATATAGATTAACTAGCTAAAGAGGCAGAGGAGGCAGGAAACAAAGGAAATATGAAAGAACTGTACAACAGCACAAAGAAATTGAAGCAGAACATGCAAATAGGTCAATGCCTTTATTAAGCTTAGTAATATAAGGGCAGAAGCAATGAAGAGATGGAAAAAGGCACTTTGAAGAACTCTTGAACAGACCGGGTCCTAGATAATCCTCCAGATATACTACCAGCAAGGGAAGAGTTGCAAGTTAACTGTGGAAAGCCAAGCAAAGAAGAAATAATAAAAGCCATCAAGCTATTAAAAAACGGTAAAGCCACAGGACCAGATGAACATCCTTCAGAAGCCATCAAGGCTGATATTAACATCTGTAGCACAGGACTTCGACAACCATGAGTCCACATCACCCCTTCGGATGAAAGAGATAGGAGTTAAGATGGGCACAGCCAGAAACGAGAAACTTAGTGGGTGTATAAAACATAATAGAACCTCATTTAAGTAATAATCAATTTGGATTCAGAAAAGGCAAAAGCTGTACTGATGCTATATTTACATTGAGACAACTATGTGAAAAAACAACAGAATATGACAGAAACCTAAATATAGTGTTCATAGATCAGGAAAAAGCGTTTGATCGTGTGGACAGGAACAAACTTTAGAAACCTACGGGGTGGCAGGACAACTACTAGATAATATAATGGCATTATATAAAAACAGTCAAAGTGCCATTAGAACATCGGAAGGTCTGTCAGAATGGTTTCAGGTTACAACAGGTGTAGGACAAGGATGCGTCCTCTCACCACTCCTCTTCATCATATATGTGGACAAAATAAATCAGGAAACAACCAACAATAAGGAAAAATCAAATAATAACATAGAGGTAGAAAACTCCAACATCAACGAGCTACTCTTCGCAGATGACCAATGCCTAATATATGAGGATGAAAACCTGCTACAACAGCATTTAACATCTCTAGATAAAAGCTGCACAAACTACAGTATGAAAATTAACACAGCAAAAACAGAGGCTATAAGAATAAGCAAATTAAAACACCCATTAAACATTAAGATCAAAGATAAAGAAATAAAACAAGTAGAGGAATTCAAGTATTTAGGCACAATGTTCACAGAAGATGGAAAACTAGACATAGAAATTGACATGAGAATACAAAAAGCAAATGCTGTCACATACCCACCAGCTTTCACCATTGCTAAGACATCCAAACATTTCTATGCCAGCTAAACAACAAATGATAAATAGCATTTTCATACCAACTTTGTGCTATGAAAGTCAAACATGGACCCTTTCTAAATCACATTTAAGAAAGATCAATACATGTGAGATGCAATGCTTGAGAAAAGTAACAAATAACACAAGAAGAGATAGAATACCAAATGAAACCATAAAAAAAAATAGTAGAAACAAAACCCTGCCAAGAATATATAGAACAACAACAACTTAAATGGTTTGGCCACCTGGTCAGAATGAATCCTTATCAATCACCATCAAGGGCGTTCTTCTCGAGAATGCATGGAAAAAGACCAAGAGGAAGACCCAGAAGAAGATGGATAGATGCAGTGACAGAAACATGTAACAACAAAGGAAAGTAATTAATTCAGACAGTTCGAGCAGCTCAAGAACGACAAATGATATAAACCACAACACCTTTTAGGTATCATTGAAAAGAGAAAAGAAGAAGACAGACATACGACTAATATGTAATTTGTATTGGGAGCGAACAGCAATAATAAAATATAACAAAGAGAACTCTACACCCATTGATATAAAAAGAGGAGTAAGACAAGGATGCATTCTATCACCAAGCTTGTTCAATCTATACACTGAGCAAATCTTGAAAAACATCACAGAGATGCCAGGCCTAAACAAACATTAATGGAAAGATAATCAATAACCTAAGATGTGCTTATGATTCTGTACTACTAGCAGAAAATCCTAAAGATCTACAACAATTACTAAATGAAATAAACGTGACAATAAAAAAATATGGACTAGATATGAATATTAAAATGACTAAAACTATGATCATAAACAAAGAAAATTCTTGAGACCTACAAATAAATATCAAAGTTGAAAGAATACATCTGGAGACAGTTCAGAGCTACAACTACCTGGGACATACTATAACCAGTGATGGAAAATGTATAACTGAAATAAACAAAAGAATAGGTATGGCAAAAAGTAATTTTAATGCCATGAAAAATATACTAACATCAAAACAAATAACACCAGGGCTAAAACTGAGAATAGCAAAATGTTACATCTCTTCTCGCTATGGAGCTAGTGCTAAAATGTTACATTTTTTAAACACATCTTTTATACACACATTTTTGAGTAACATCAAAATATGGAGAGTCAGCCTAAGACAACCTACACTGTCAAAGCAAGAGACAGAGTGGAATGGCACTACATGGTAGCCAACCTTCGATGCGGAGACGGCACTCGATGATGATTATCTATAATTGTTTTAAATTGTGTTCAGTGTGAATGTTACTGTTGTTGATTTTAATCATGTTTTTTTTTTTAGTTTCAAGCATCAATGTATCTTTTTTACAGAGACACTTTTCTTTACAACGTTGTATAGGGTGTAGGTACAAATATCATAATAGAACCTCAAATTATTTATTCTGTATTAGGTTCACTTAATATCTGTAACAAGGTTATTTGGTCCAGAAATTAAGCTTTAAAAAGCTTAAAGTGACAAATCTTCAAAACAGCTAGAGAAGTATGTTGAGCAAAGCTAAGCATGTTGCTTCTAATTTGTGCTTAGAAGTGAAACTCCCTGGAACTCAGGGTGAAGTAAAATGCAAAAGAAAGAGATTCCATGATGATGGTGCTACAGAAGGAGCAAATTTGTCAAAACAAGATGAAATGGATGAATCCCCTGAGGAACCATATTTCAGAAAATGTAATGTTATTGGTGCACTGACTGTTCATTTCAATGCTACAGCGACATTTCTGGAAGTTCAGCTTCTTCCGGAAATAACTATCAATTCCTCAAGATAAGCTGAAAGAAAAGTCAAAATTACAGGCAAATCAATATTCCTCAGATACCAGTGAAGATTTTGTAATGGAGATAAACCATTTGCCGTCTGTTCATTAAGCACATTTTGGAGATGGCCAATTTAGTCCATTGCAGATACTTAGTTACTTAAAAATATACAGGATGGAAGGAGTCATTTAAGGATCATTTCAATGCCAAAATCTTCTAGTGCCTGTATCATCTCTATCTGTATATTGTCAGGTCCTCCTGCTTTTCTCTATTTCGCTGTTTTTATAGCTTTTCTACTTCAGATTTCAGGATTTTAAAGCTGGACGTACATTTTATAAATGGTTTTTTGTCGCTTTTGTCATGAAATAATTCTGTTATATATTCCAGCCATCTATCAATTGTTGTCCGTTAGCATTCTTCCCTCTTTGTTTGCAATAAAACCATTTCCTGCAGCTTTTTTGTCTTTGTTAGTCATTCTCTCTATTTCTGTGTGCATCCCTCGTAAATTTTGTTTACTTTCTATAGTTTCGACTGCTAGACATCTTTGGTTGAGCCAGTCTTCTTTTGCCGTTTTGCACATTTTATTATCAATTTGCTTGTATCTGGCAGTGTTCTTCGCTTGTCTTCTTTTTCTATTTTTTCTAAGATGTTGTCAGTTATCTATTTTTGTTTTTTGTTATTTTCCTTTTTGGTTAAGGTGTCACAAGATTCTTGTATGCTGTTTTTTTATGCATTGCCATTTGGTTGTGACTTTTTCTTAAGGATTTTCTCTTCTGTACTGCTCAATCCCTTCTTCTAGCAGCTTCTGATATGTGTTCTTTACTTGCACTGTATAAGTTTCTTTAACATGGTTCTGATTTAAAGCTGTTATATCTATTGGTATTGCTGAATTAGTCTTTTGTTTCTCTTTAATTTGATTTTCATTTTAATCATTACAGGATTGTGATCTGAATTAATATCTGCTCCTGGATAGGTTTTGGCTTTCTTGACGCTGTTTTTTATCATGAATCTGTCTTTTATCATTATGTAATCTATTTGATTCCTCTTCCTATCTCCAGGGCTTTTCCATGTGTATAATTTCCTTTTCTCTTGCTTAAAGAAGGTATTACATATTATGAGCCTGTTTTCTTCACAAAATTGTATTAATCTTTCTTCTTTTAGTTCTGTAATGACATGTTTCCGAGAGTGGGAATATGACAGAAGTTTGTGAAGTGACATTGAGATGTTTTTCTAAGTTTCTGTAGTGATATGTTTCAGTGAATGAGGACAGAGATAATTGATGTAAGGTGTTAGGAGAGAGTCATGAATTTAGTTAGGAAATAGTTAATAGGGAGCCAGAACTTCCTAAGCACTACATTGACAACTGGAGCGGTCATCCACACTGCCCAGACTCTATTGTATTGAGAATATGATTCAGTGAACTTGTGTAAATAAACACATTTGAAGTTATTGTTTACAAGGAGACTTGTTTACTTACTGAGTTGGCTGTAGATGTGATTATAAGCTGTATCCAGAGGGCTAGTCTGACCCAAACACAATCACAAAAAACACAATGCAAAGTACCCATGAGTTATGACGGTAGCAGAAGTGAGGGTTCCACATCCTCAACATATAAGAGCTATATGCCATATGTTAGGTCGAAGAGAGTTCTCAGTTGGTGCAAGGCAAGACAAGGCAGAATGACATTACAGTCAGTCGATCAGATCATAATCAGTTGAAGTAATCATAATCAACAGCAAAGATCTATCAATTGAGAGCGCCGATGTGATATCTCTTTTCACACATCATTATAGAATCTAGTAATAGTGATAGAAAAATCTTTATATAGAGTTTTTCAAAAGGAAATAGTCTGATCCTCAGAAGCTCCCCTTGCTGGTCAAGTTTTTGGTACTTTAGCTTCTTGATACTATAAGGAATGTGGGGCAGGAGCCACCTGGTTTGTCTTTCAGGAAAAGTGGAGGCGGGTTCTGTACGCAGGCAATGGGTAGAGTCGTTGCAGAAGTAAAAAATACATAGGGTCATCTTTGTCTACATCCCTGGACATGCGGAAGTACAGGGAAATGAAATAGCGGACAGGTTGGCTAGCTGCGCTATTGTTGAAGACAGTCAACCAATTAATCTGGCGGACATCATCAATGCCCTCCGTGATGCGAGAAGGGCACAGGACTTCAAAAACCATGAGTCCATGTCACTCTTTCAGATGAAAGAGATGAGGAGTTAAGATGGGCATAGCCAGAAAGAAGAAACTTAGTGGGTGTATAAGATGACTTATCAATCAACGCAGAACTGGAGTCGTCGGTCACAGGACACAGTGGGACTTGCTAAGGAGGGGATCTGAGCACTTATGGACATGTTTGGAGTGCAGTGATGATGACCCGCAAATAACTCAATTATTTCAGCTTTTGATTTACATAAATTATGGTAAGTTTGGTTTTCTATTATGTGTTATAATAATTTCTTATTTTTGTCCTGTTAGAGCAAGTGTGAAAAATATTTTAAAAGTTGTGAGTCAATTTCAATTTTATATACATAGCAGACCATATATTTTAACTTTTATATCACTTTTAGGCTTTAATCCACCAGCAATTCCTGATGGAAAATTTGTTTGACACTTGAAAATGGTCACTTGGTTTATGATATAATTTAGCTTCACTGAAAGCAGTAGGCTACTATCTGCAGCTACCTTGCAAGTATATTTGAGAGAGCAAAAGGCTTAGGTAGGGCACCCTAGAATAAGACAACTCCTTCTTTGTGGGTGAACGTATCAGTCAAGCTAGCTGAGATGACTGTAAATATAGCCTGTCAGCCCTGTAGCTATCTTTTAGAATTTATTTCTTAATGCCATCATTTTTATTTAAAATTTGCTCAGTTATTAATATTCCTTGCTAATGATAAAAAAAATTAGGAAATTTTAGTCACTCAGTCAGAGTTAAATCTCACAGCCCGTTTTTTTTCCTAACTTTTTTAAAAGCATCCAGCTGACAGTGTATACAGGCCTTGATTTGAGCACTCAAGTATTAGAGTGAGAAGAAACATCCTGTTGTAGTTTGTCAGAATTAGAGTTCTTTTTTTTTTTAACAGATGATCAGTAATGCTCTAATTACCATTTGCTTTGTCAACCATATGTCAAGTAATATAGTGTCTTTAGATTTTAAATGAAAAGTCTATTTTTTCTGCTCTATAAAATCATCATCATCATCATCGAGTGCCTTTTCCGCAACGAAGGTTGGCTACCATGGATCACCATTCTACTCTGTTTCTTGCTTTGATGGTGCAGGCTGCAGGCTGTCATAGATTGACTTGTCCATCTTTTGATGTTACTCGTCCATGTTAGTCTTGGTCTGCCTCTGCCTCTTTTACCTTGTATTTTTCCTTCCAATATTACTTTTATTAGGCTGTTGTGTCTTTTAACATGCCCCAAAAATTTCATTTGTCTTGTCTTAATTGTATTTAGTAGTTCTCTTTTTATTTTCAGTTGTTTTAAAACTTCATCGTTTGTTATCTTTTGTTTCCGTCCAATTCTACCTATTCTTCTATAAATCCACATTTCAAAGGCTTCAATTTTCTGTTCTATTTTCTTGTCTAATGTCCATGTTTCTGCACCATACAGGAATATTGAGAAGATGTAACATTTTGCCATTCTTAGTTTCAGCCCTGCTGATATTTGTTTTAATGTTAGTATATTTTTCATGGCATTAAAATTACTTTTTGCCATACCTATTCTTTTGTTTATTTCAATTTTGCATTTTCCATCATTGGTTATAGTATGTCCCAGGTAGTTGTAACTCTGGACTGTCTCCAGATGTATTCCCTCAACTGTGATATTTAATTGTAGGTCTTGAGAGTTTTCTTTGTTTATGATCATAGTTTTAGTCTTTTTGATATTCATTTCTAATCCATATTTTTTGCTTGTTATGTTTATCACATTAAGCAATTGTTGTAGGTCTTTAGGATTTTCTGCTGGTAGAACAGTATCATCAGCATATCTTAGGTTATTCATTATCTTTCCATTAATGTTTAGGTCTGGTATCTCTGAGATGTTTTTAAAGATTTGCTCAGTGTATAGATTGCACAAGCTTGGTGATAGGATGCATCCTTGTCTTACTCCTCTTTTTATGTCCATGGGTGTAGAGTTCTCCTTATGGTTATGGTTATGGAAGGCCCCGGTATCACTGCAAACGAATTAAAATCCATAATTGCTCAACCGTCCGTGCCAGTGGAATCATCCAAATTACTAACTCATCTCCAAAACAAAGAAAGGTAGCTGTAGTCCCCATCATAGCAATCTCAGCACACGCCAAAAGATATATGGCGAAACCGCACATAAAGTGAACACAGCCAACTGTTCCCTGTCATACGATATCATCATTCATCGTAAACCATTGGAATATCGAAACATGATCAACACGGATGATATACACAGCTCACGGTGTGCACAGAACACTTAACTCAGTAGCTCCTGCAACAAGCCGGACTTGGAATATGAGGAAACTGCAACAAGGAACACTTTTCAGACACAGCAATTAAAAGTTCCTGCCGCCCAACCGTCATATTGACCGGTATTCCAATAATGAGACCATCTTGAAACCGGAAGTCTTTGAAATGTGAAATTGCATGAAACATTCTTTGGCTCGGCTTGAAATATGAAATTGCATGAAACATTCTTTGGTAAACACACGACCTGTGTGTAACCAAACTCTTCTAGAGCCTGTATCATCTCTATCTGTATATTGTCAGGTCCTGCTGCCTTTCCCTTTTTCATTGTTTTTATAGCTTTTTCTACTTCAGATTTTAGGATTTTATATTTGTATGTACATTTTATGTCTGGTATTTTGTCCCTTTCGTCATGAAATAATTCTGTTATATATTCTTGCCATCTATCTATTATTTCTTTGTTGTCTGTTAGCATTTATCCCTCATTGTTTGCAATACATCCGTTTTGTACAGCTTTTTTGTCTTTATTCGTCATTATCTTTATTTCTGTGTGCATCTCTCTTAAGTTTTGTTTACTTTCCATAGTTTCGACTTCTAGACATCTTTGGTTGAGCCAGTCTTCTTTTGCTTTTTTGCACATTCTCCGTATTTCATTGTCTATATCCTTGTCATTGAGTAATTTTGTTATGACTTGTACTCCCAACTCTCCTAATGCATTTATCTCTTCGATTGTTATATTGTCAGGACCTGGAGCTTTGCCTCTTTTCATGTGTTGAATTGCGTCCTCCACTTCACTCTGCATTATTGGTGGTCCTGTGTCTTCATTTGAATTGTTTAATTCTGGTCTTTCATCATCATAGAGTTGACTGATATATTCTGTCCATCTTTCTATTGTCTTCTCCTGTCCCATTATTATATTTCCTTCCTTTGATTTCACACATCCTGAAACTGATTGTGCATAAATTTTGGGTCTTTCTTTTGTTGTTTTTCCATTTCTTCACATTTCTGTTTTAACAATCCTTCCTTTGCTTCTCTGCACTTGTTTTGGATCTCTTTGTGCAATATTTTGTATGCTCGTTCTTCTTTCTTATGTTTTCTTCTTTCGTCCATTAGTTGTAATATTTCTTCTGTCATCCATTTCTTTTTGTTGATTCTTTTAGTCACTGGTATAACTTCTTTTGATGTTTGCTGAATCGATTGTTTGAGCATTTCCCACTGCTCCTGGATGTCCTGTATTTTCTCAATAGCATTATATCTATTTTGTACTGTCATGCTGTACTTATCACTCATCTGTTTATCTACTCTTAGCATATCTAGTTCTAATTTTATATTTCTTGGTGATTTCTGTGCCTTCCGCAGTTTTATTCTTATCTTTCCAACTACTGGTACATGGTCACTATTACAATCTGCTCCTGGCCTTGTTTTAACCGATGTTAGCCCATTCCTGAATCTTCTCTGTACCAGTATAAAATCAATTTGATTGTGTACTTTTTGTCTGGGCTTTGCCATGTCCATAGTCGCCTAGGGTGTTGTTTGAACCAGGTGTTACCTATAATCATTTCATGTGTCTTTGCCCAATCTATCAATCTATCCCCTCTGTCATTCGTCTCGCCAAGGCCATGCCCCCCCAGTCACATTTTGCACTTTAGCTGTTCCTACCTTTGCATTGAAATCCCCTAATACAACAGTTATTTCTTGGGATTTACACTGTTCCATGGCCGCCTCTAGCTCCTCGTAAAAAGTGTCAATGTCTTCTTCTTCGCTATTACTTGTTGGTGCATAAACTTGAATTATGTTGATATCCATTGGTCTGCCACTCAATTTTACTAGCAGAATTCTGTCTGATACTGGCCAAAATCCTTTCACTGTTTTGCTTCTTTCTCTATCTAACATGATGCCTACTCCTCTTTCGTGTGTGGTTCCCCCAGAGTAAATTACATTTCCACTGTCGCGTTGTAATAATCCTGCCCCTGTCCATCTCATTTCACATAGTCCCAAGATGTTCAATTTCATACTCTTCATTTCTTGACTGATGTTTTGAAAGTTCCCTGGACAGATAAAAAGACCAATGAGGAAGTTCTCAAAGAGGCCAACACAAAAAGGGAGCTCTTAAAAAACATCAGAAAGAAGCAATCAACATTTTTCGGGCACATCATGAGAAGAGGAAAGTTGGAATACTTGGTTACAACTGGCAAAATAAAAGGAAAGAGAGATCGCGGACGACAAAGAGAGAAAATACTGGATAGCTTGGTGTCAATGCATGGAAAACAGTCAACAACAGAACTGATACGATGCACTGTAGATAGAAAATTGTGGAGGGACATGATCGCCTACGCCAACCTGCAGGGTACATGATGATGATGATGATGATATCCTTGTATCTGGCAGTGTTTTTCGCTTGTCTTCTTTCTTCAATTTTTTCTAAGATTTTGTCAGTTATCCATTTTTGTTTTTTTGTTACTTTCCTTTTTGGGCAAGGTGTTGCAGGATTCTTGCATGCTGTTTTTTATGCATTGCCATTTTGCTGTGACTTTTTCCTTAGGATTTTCTCTTCTGTACTGCTCAATCCCCTCTTCTAGTAGCTTCTGATATGTGTTCTTTTCTTGTAGTCTATAAAATAAGAATTGAGTAAAGAACAAAACTTAGCTGAGAGTGGCTATATTTTGTTTCATAATTTGTTCATATTATTTATATTCACAGCCTACCAGAACTTATCCCAGTATTTGATGTAAAGGACAGTGGTTTTGACATAGTTATTGTTGTCACTGACAAAATAGACAAATTAACAGGCACTTTGGAACCATTAAAGGAATCTTTGAGAAACTATTCTCAGGTATTTACACAGTGTTATTTGTTGTTGATTATAAACTATTTAAATTAATTAACCATCTACTTAGCTTAGGTTAGCTTGGTTATTTTCAAATTACTTTACAAGCTATTACCCATAGACTTCATTCTAATTGTTCAATATTTTTCATTAATCCTGTAACAGATTGACAAAGCTTTTGACAAGCAGCCAGTTTTGATAAACACAGATGCAGTGCCATCTAGAAGACTGGTTTGTGTGTTTTTGTGCTTTTATTGTATATTTTGTATTTAATCAGGATGAAAGCTTCTGAAATAGTTGCCTACTTATCTTTTGTATGTGTTTCCTTCAGAGTAAATCACATTTCTACTAAAGAGTTGCAATTGCAATAATCTTGTTCCTTTCCATCTCATTTCACATAGTTCAGGATTTTCAGTTTCATTCTCATTTCTTGACTGATGTTTTCTATCTTGCTACCCTGGAATACAAAGTCCTCCAACAAATAGAAAATACAATAAATATAGAAGATCATTGGAAACAGGTAAAAGATATATGGAAAGAGACATGCAAAAAAACACAGGGGAAAAGAGAACGCCAGAATAAGGCATGGATGACAGCAGAGACCCTGGATAAAATTAAAGAAAGAAAGAACAAGAAAGCAGACATAAATAAAAGCAAAACGAGAAGTAATAAAGCCAAGACACAGGAAGCTTACACAGAGGTGAACAAAGAAGTGAGAAGATGCATTAAAAGGGATAAGAGGAAAAATATAGATGAACTAGCTAAAGAGGCAGAAGAAGCAGCAAATAAAGGCAATATGAAAGAACTGTACAACAGCACAAAGAAATTAAGTGGAAAATACAAACAGATCAATGCCTTTATTAAAGATAAGAAAGGAAATCTGCTTTGTAATATAAGGGAACAAATGGAGAGATGGAAAGAGCACTTTGAAGAACTTTTGAACAGACCCGGCTCAAATAATCCTCCAGATATACTACCAGCAGAAGAAGAGTTACACATTGTAGAAAACCAAGCAAAGAAGAAATAATGAAAGCCATCAAACTATTAAAAAATGGTAAAGCCACAGTACCAGATGAAATTCCTTCGGAAGCCATCAAAGCAGATATTAACACCTCTACCAAAATGTTACATAATCTATTAGATAAAATTTGGGAGAGGGAAGAAATACCTAAAGACTGGAAAGAAGGTTATATGATCAAACTACCAAAGAAAGGAAGTTTACAGGAGTGCACAAATTATAGGGGAATTATGCTACTATCAGTGCCAGAAAAATATTAAGCAGAATCATTCTGGAGAGACTAAAAGAGGCCGTAGAGAAACATTTGAGAGATGAACAAGTGGGTTTTAGGAAGAACAGATCATGTGCTGATCAAATAACTACTCTACGTACAAAAGTTGAACAAAGTTTAGAACTAAAATCCCCACTTTATATTGGATTCATAGATAACGAAAAGGCATTTGATAGTTTAGACAGAAGAATGCTTTGGAAGTTGCTGAGTCATTACGGAATCCCCATAAAGTTTATTAACCTGATAAAAACAATTTATGAAGGAATGAAATGTAGTGTAGTGCATGAAGGACAGCTTACAGAAGCATTTGAAATAAGAACAGGAGTAAGGCAAGGATGCCTTCTGTCTCTATTTCTCTTTCTACTGGCCATAGATTGGATTATGAAAATAACTCAAAACAACAGAAATAGCATCCAGTGGTCACTTACCAAATAACTTGATGATTTAGACTTTGCTGATGACATAGCTCTCCTATCACACAGACATCAACAGATGCAGGATAAAATTGTTGTTGTTTTTGTGTTCGCCAGCTTTCATCTCTGACGAAGTCCCTAGAGACTAGGAACTGAATTTTACGTGTTAATCCATTCTTCTCTGGCAGCCGTGTGCACAGGGTTCCCTCGCCGCACATGGAGATAACTCCGACTTCGGAGGTACTCATGTTAAACCTGATAAAAGGATAAAATGAGCATACTTGATGAGAGATCACAACAGCTTGGACTGAAGATTAATAGAGATAAGACCAACATTATGAGAATTAATACAGATGGCAATAACCAAATAAAACTAGGAGAAATACCTCTACTAGACGTACAATCTTACATATATCTGGGCAGTAACATAGATAAAGAGGGAGGAACAGAAAATGATACCAAAATAAGGATATCAAAAGCAAGAGGAGCTTTCATTGCACTGGAAAACATATGGAAATCCAAAGAAATTAGGTTAAATACAAAAATAAAATTTCAACTCAAATGTTAAGTCGGTCCTATTATGTGGCTGTGAAACATGGAAAACAACAAAATTGACAATCACGAAGGTACAGACTTTCATTGATGGATGCTTACGCAAAATAAAAGGATGGAAATGGCAGGACAAAATCACTAACATAGAATTATGGAAATGTACCAGTCAAATACCAGTGGATAAAGAGATACAGCGAAGATGATGGCGCTGGATAGGACACACACTACGGAAGCCAACTGAGAGTATTACACAACAGGCCCTCTTTTGGAATCCCCAGGGGAAAAGACAAAGAGGAAGACCAAGGAATTCTTGGAGAAGACAGATAGAAGCAGAGATGAAGATGATGGGGAAGACATGGAATGATCTTAAAAGAATGGCAAAAAACAGAACGACTTGGAAAATGTTTGTTGAAGACCTATGCTCCACTGGGAGCTAAAAAGGTAGAAGACCTTGGAATCTTGATCTTGAATCTTAAAGTGCCTCGATACATATATCGCATATGGTTTGATTGTTTTTCACCATCCATCTCTCTCTATATATATATATATATATATATATAATGTCTTGTGTAGAATTGAATCACAAGGCATTTTTCTCAGGTGAACAAACCATTGTATATGTTGTTTCTGTATGTGGTCAAGATTGGTTTTATGCTGATTCTTTTTATCGTTCCATTTATCATTTTGTTTCTCTTGATCGCTTCAGCTGCTTTCATTTTTTCAGCTTAATATTATCATTAATAGCTGATTGTCTAAATTGCTTTTAATACTATTCTGTAGTGCATTTATAGTAGATAATCTGTTAACAAAACTTGTGAGTGTAGATTTGATCTTTGTATTTCCAGTTGATTACTGCTACTGAAATTTGTTTTAAGATATGAGTATATTTGAATTTTTAGTACATTTGTATTTACCACTTGTCTTAATAGATGCATCGTGGCTTTAGATACAAATTGTTTACTATAACATCTTCCACTAGACTCACTTTTATTTTAGTTTCTGGTATGTAAGACATATTCTCAAAAAGTAGCATTTTCATCTATGATAGAAGTTTTCTGCTTTCTTTTTAAATTTATAGCTTAATTATTTTGTATTGGGTTAATTTTGCTGTTTATATTTTAAGCAAAAGTGCTTCACTCGAGAAACAATGTGTAATAAATTGTCATACAATATAAGGCATTCAAAGACATGCCGCATTGTGTGCAAGAAACTCAATAGAAGAGAAAGTACTAGTTTTTATTTTTTGTACATCATGAGAAGAAAGGGAAGATAAATGCGACAAAGTTGCTTCAAAAAGTGGAAGAAATGGACATTGAAAATGCACATAAGGAACAAAAATTGAACTCTTTCAGTACGGAAACTTTTTATCAATGCAACGGAATTAATTTCAGAGACAAATTTTTCATGTTTTTAAAAATCAGTCTACATATTTATAATTATCTAACACATAACATATATTTATGGATTTTTAGATAATAGAACAAGGAATTAAATTTCACAAATACCAAGATAGTACAAGACATGTAAAAAGAATATGGTTTGACGGTTTACACTAATCAAATTGAGAGTGGCGCATTATGTGTAACCGTAATTAGCATGATGCACAGTGCATCAAGACGTATGGAAAGAGCTAATGAAATGATACATAAATTGAATGTTAAACATTTGCAACATTGAACTTAGATTTACTACAAAATTATGTGATAATCAACTGTTAGAGTTCTTTAATTAATGCTGTGCTTTGAATATTGCTTAATCGATAAAATTAATAGCTAATTACATAGCAAGAGAGTGATGCAGAGGTAAAGACAATACACTACATCATATCATCATCATCAGTTACTGGGCCTACTGGCGTAGGTGATCATGTCTCTCCGCAACTTTCGATCTCGGCAGCCATTTATCATTTCTGTTGTTGACCTTCTGCCAAGCCATTCTCTTAAGCTGTCTGTTATTTTTTCTCTTTGCTTCCCTCTATCTCTTCGTCCCTCAATTTTTCCAGTTGTTACAATATATTCCAGTTGTTTTCTTCTCATTACATGGCCAAAAAATGATGATTGTTTCTTCCTAATATTGGAAGTTAGCTCTCTTTTTGCTTTGACCTCTCTCAAAACATCTTCATTACTCTTCTTAGTTGTCCATGGTACTCTCAACATTCTTCTGTAAAACCATATTTCTACAGACTCCAGTGATTTTCTTGTTTGTTGTCCTATTGTCCATGATTCGCATCCATATGTTAAGACTGGCTCTACATAACATTTAAGAACTCTTTTTCTTGTTTCTATTGTCAAAAATGGATTGCATAGTATCTTCCTCATTTTTTGGAAAGCTGCTTTTGCCTGAGCCATTCTGCATCTCACCTCTTTTGTACATCTTCCGTCTGAGGTTAACAAAGTTCCCAAATATTTAAATTCATTTACCTGTTTTAATATTGTTCCACTTGTCTTTATTTTGCACTGAGGTGATGTCTTTTTCTTTGTTGTTACCATTACCTCTGTCTTTTTGCTATTAAGGCTGAGTACCCCCATCACGCCAACTGGCATATAGTGAATATGGTGTTAGTGACCATAAATTTTACAGACCTTCAGCACATGATTTTTGGGGTAATGTGGCGGTATTATGCCCGTGCCGCTTTACTTTCCCAGAAAAAAATCCGGTATCCATTAAGGCTGGGTGAACCAGAAGCCGTCGGTTGGGATCGAACCCTACCTATTCTCCTTTTTAGTCCAGTTCACTAAACACTGAGCTATCGTGGCTCCATATGTGCTTTATAGACTACACAAAAGCATTTGACAAAGTAAAGCATGTGGAAATAATCAATACTCTGGAGAAATTAAACATTGATGGCAAGGATCTGCGAATCATAAAAAGTATGCACTGGCAACAAACAGCAGCTATACGAATTTAGCAACCAAACAGGACAATTCCAAAAAACAAGGAGTCGGACAAGGCTGTGTTCTGTCGCTGGATTTGTTTTCACTTTACAGCGAACATATTATGAGATCAATAGTAGACAAAAAAGGAATTAAAGTCAATGGTCACAACATAAATAATTTGCGACATGCGGATGACACAGTCTTAGTAGCAGAGACAGAGAATGAACTACAAGAAATGATAGACATAATAGTAAAAGAAAGCAACAAGAAAGGTCTCAGTCTGACTAGTAAGAAAACAGAAGTAATATATATATATATATATATATATAAGGTCATATCGAAGAAACAATCATCACCATCATGCAGCATAAAAATAAACAGGACAAATCTGAAACAAGTGCAATGCGTCAAATACTTGGGCACAATAATAACATCAGATGAAAGATGCACCACAGAAATAAAAAGCAGAATAGCTCAGGCCAAGATAGCATTTAAGAAAATGAAAAATATCTTATGCAACATATATATGCCAATAGAAATGAGAAAGAAAGTTCATGGGTGCTATATAGAACCAATTCTGACCTATGGAAGCGAATCATGGACAGTAGGGAAATAAATGAAAAGACGATTAGAGGCCACAGAGATGGGATTTCTTAGAAGAATGTCCAATGTTCCCTGGACAGCTAAAAAGACCATTGAAGAAATTCTCAAAGAGGCCAACGCAAAAAGGGAACTCCTAAAAAACATCAGAAAGAAACAATCAACATTTTTCTGATACATCATGAGAAGAGGAAAGTTGGAATACTTGGTTACAACTGGCAAAATAAAAGGAAAGAGAGATTGCGGACGACAAAGAGAGAAAATACTGGATAGCTTGGTGTCATGGCATGGAAAGCAGTCAACAACAGAACTGATACGATGCACTGTAGATAGAAGATTGTGGAAGGACATGATTGCCTACACCAACATGGTATGGCACATGATGATGATGATGATGTATGCTCCTGCTCCTCCATTCTTTATTGCTTTCTGTGCTGATCCATCTGTGTACACTCGGATCCATAAGTTGTGTGGGTATTCTTCATCCAAGAAACTGAGAGTTATTGTTTTACGTTGTATACTATTCGGTGCCTCCTTGTCAGTTTGCTTTCACTTCTGTCTGTATTTGTATTGACAATCCGCATTCCTCTGTCCAGGGTGTCTGTTCTGGTATGTACAGAAGGGTTCTGACAACTCTTGGCATACCTGGTGTTTGTCTACAAATCCGCTTGACTTGGTGAATAAAACTGCTTCTCATAAGAAAATTTATCCCCCTTCGTCCTTCTAGTGACCATTATAATCTTTGTAAGGATGTCCATGATTTCCATAGACGTATGCGCTTGAAGCTCCATTACTCTGGCACTACTGCTACTTCCTCCTTACCCACCCCTGTAGACGAGTTTTCTCGCTTCCACTCCCGTAAATCGGATTGGACCCCTCCACCTGGCGCATCCCAGGCCTTGGATCACTACATAAATGTCACTTCACGTGAGATACAACAACTGTGCCCTAGAAAACTTCACCACTCTAATTTATCTCCCTCTGAGCTTCAGGCCCTCTCTAATCTCCGCCGCCAAGAAGACATTGTCATCAAACCGGCCGATAAAGGGGGAGCGGTTGTAGTTTGGCGCAGAGACCTATACATTTCAGAGGGTAATAAACAACTATCCAATACTACGTTTTATAAACCTCGTCCTGATGACGCTACTGTCCTCCACAATAAGCAGGTCCAATCTACCATCAAGGAACTGATCCGTGACCACCTCCTTCCCCCTAGCGCGTCTCGCCTTATTATCCCGAATAGTGGTCTTGGGAAACCATCTTTCTATATGCTCCATTGACATTGTCTTCCAGCCCATGGTTGCCAGTCTTCCCTCATATGTCAAGGACACAAACCATGCACTTAATATCTTCTCTTCTATCTCTTTCACCCATGGTCGCTCATACCGACTTTTTATCCTTGATGTTTGCTCCCTCTACACCTCTATTCCTCACTCCGATGGCCTCTTAGCTCTACATTTCTTTCTTGACCAGAGACAACACCCCTCTGTGGATACTGCCACCCTTCTCCGCCTTACTGAGCTTGTACTCAATCTCAACACCTTTGAGTTAGATGGTAACTTTTATGACCAGGTTAGTGGAGTAGCCATGGGCACCAAGATGGCCCCAGCTATGCTTGCCTGTTTATGGGCTACCTGGAGTACCAAATTCTCAATTCATATCAAGGTCCCCTTCCCATCATATACCTTCGGTACATTGATGACTGCTTCGGACTTACCGATCTACCTGAGGATGACCTCTCCAGGTTTATCGACCACATTGGTGGCTATCACAAAGCTATCAAGTTCACATCTTGTATATCCACTTCCTCTGTCACCTTCCTAGATCTTATCGTTTCTTTGGGTACTTCTGGCCTCCATACATCGGTTTTCTATAAACCCACAGACGCCCATTGTTATCTTCTCTACACTTCATCCCATTCACCTTCCTGTCGGGATTCTATTCCGTTCTCCCAGTTATTGCGTCTCCGTCTCATCTGCCAGGATGACCAAGATTTCCTCCTACAGGCTCACCTCATGTTAGGTTTCTTCAGCCGCCGGCTTTATCCAGACTCGATCCTTCAGTCTGCCCTCAAGCGGGTCCTCCTTATCTCCCGTCCTGAGGCACTCACTCCTTCCAACCACCCCCCTTCTGAGAAAACTATACTCACCCTCACTTATCATCCTCACAACTTAGCTGCTGTGAGGATACTCAACCGCTACAATTCCATTCTCCTCTCTGATCCCACTACCCGTCTACTTTTTAGTGATCCCCGATGATCGCTTTTAAGCGTGACAGGAATCTGAGAGATATTTTGGTTAGGAGTTATCTCCCTAGCTCCCACCCTCAACACTTCGGTACGGTCCCTTGTGGTCGTAACTGTATCACTTGTGCCTATGTGCTCCCTACTGACTCAGTATTGTTCCCTAATGGACGGTTTGAGATCAAGCATAGCTTCACATGTGTGTCCCGCAACATCATTTATGCCAACGATGCCACATGACCTATATTGGTGAGTCTGGGAGAAGATTAGCGGAAAGATTTTGTGAACATCTACGTGATGTCCAACAGAATACTGGTACTCCAGTGTCTTCCCACTTCAACTCCCCTGATCACAAGGGCAAAAACGACATCCGTGTCACTGGTATTGCCCTTTGTCACTCTGGCAACCGCAGCCGCTATACTCTGGAAACTCGCCTCATAGTCCAGTATGGTTCGCTGACCCCACGAGGTATGAATGTATCACACTCATACACATAGTTTCCTTTTGGTTGCTCCTTCCCTTTTGCACAGCCTTCTCTACTGCACATATTTGGGTTCTTTGGTCTACTTACTATGCCATGCTATTTATAGTTCTCCTCCTCGAGTCCCTAATGAGACACTTCGGTGTTCTCCTCTATACCTTTTTTCTGTGCTCTTTACCCCTTATTTGTTTTTATTGTACCCCACTCTCGGACATCTCACTCTCACTGCCTTTTGAGCACCTGTTAGTCTATGGTTCTTTTCTTTCTCCTTTGTGTTTGCACACTGACCCCTGTGTGAACTCCTCTGGTTCTGTGTACATTTGCGCACATTTCTGCACATTTCTATACGTTCACGACAGCAGCACTTGTTTGCTATTTCCTTCTCGTTTTGACCTCTGTTTACACACAGGATAGTCACATTTGTGTTTTCTTTAACACATTTTGAATGTTTTAGTTTTGGTTGTTTCGTTATTAGTTTTTGTGTGTGTGTTTTTTTTTTTTGTTCCTGCTGAAGGCCTATTGGGCCGAAACGTCGTTTAGTCTGTGTTGTCCACTTATCACATAAAGCTTCTTACATACCATTTTTTTCTATTTTTTAATTTTTCTCATAAGCTGTTTCAATGCAAGAGTTTGGAATCGGTCCTACATTGGATTCGGCACATGTCTCGGCATGCATGACAATTTTTCTGCCTGTATCAGCACCTTTGTGTCCCTCCTTTCTATCAGTGCTTGTATCCTCCACAATTTCTCCATCTCCAATAATGGTGTTGATGTCATTGCTCCTGTGATGACCCTAAGTGCCTGGTTTTGTACTTTATCCAGCTCTTGCAGTGTGGTATTTGATGCTGAGCACCATGCAGATGATCCATATTCTAAATTTGGGCGTATACTCTGTTGGTAAACTTTACTGAGTATTTTCCCACACGCACTCCACGTGGTTCCATACAGCTTTCTTAGAAGAGCCAACTTCCTCCTTGCTTTTTGAGTTGCCTTATTTATCTGCTATTTCCAAGATAGTTTGGTGTCAATGTAACTCTGAGATAAGTAGCTTGTATGTCTTCTTTTAGAGGCTCATTATTTATGTTGATGGGTCCTGCTTTTTGTTTTGGGGAGAGTGAAAAGTGTAGTACTGCATTTCTCTGATTGATGCTGATACACCATCTATTTGTCCATGTGTTCAGTGCATTCATAGCTCTTTGCAACAATTTGGAGGCCACTGTTGCATATTACTCTGTGCACCACATTACCAGGTCATCTGCATACATTGTCACTTTGATATCATGTTGGAGTTCAGTAACTAGGTCATTAATAAAGACTAGAACAAGTGTTGGAGATAGTACCCCTCCTTGTGGGATGCCCTGGCGCAGTAGGGTCTTCTCACTTTTAAGACCATCCAGTTGCACTCTGGCTCTCCTGTTATGCAGGTATGCTTTCACCCATTTGTACATCCTGCCATTTACTCCATAATTTCTCAGTTTCTTCAAAAGCCCTTCCTTCCATACTTTATCAAATGCTTTCTTTAGGTCTATCCATGGTGCTAGTACCAGTTTCTTTTCTTGGAATGCATCTTCAATTTCCTGGGAAAGATAGGTTGCCTGATCTTCAGTAGAGTAAGACTGTTGTCTAAAGTCTGCTTGCTGTGGCAAAAGGTTTTAACTTTCCAGTACCACTGCAGTCTGAGATTGATTATGCATTCCATTATTTTACACAAACAGCTTGTAAGGCTGATTGGTCTATAGCTGGATGTCGTTGAACCATCTTTTCCTGGCTTTAGAAATGGTATCATAATTGCTTCTCTCCATGTCTGTGGCACTCTACCTGTGATCCAGCAAATATTGTAGATCTGCAGTATTCTAAGTTCTTAATCATTTCATTGGACACTCCATCACTTCCTGGTGACTTTTTTATTGTTAATTTGGATATTGCCAGCTCTAGCTCTCTTTGTGAAATGGATATTTCCATGACTTCATGTATGGTCCCTTCTTCTCTTACATTTTGTTGCTTTAAGCAGGTCTCTTGTCATTTCTCTAGGCTAATTTCAATATTATTGTTATTTGCAAAGGAATCTGCAATGTGATTTGCTGCCTGTTTACCTGTTAGGATGTTTCCATCCTTCTTCAGTGTAATTTTGGTGTTCCTTTCTTTGGTGTTCCACACTTTTCTTGTGTCTTTTTCAAGATTCAATGACTCTGTTTTCTCTTTCCAGCTTTTCTGTCTGGCTTGTAGTTTAGCCCTTTGAAATTTGGCCTTAGCATGCTGATAGTTATTGTAGTGTTCCTGGCAAGGGTTACTTTCTGCTTGCTTTTGAGATTTTTCCATGTCATTGTGTAGTTGCTCTAGTTCACTACTCCAGTATGGTTTGTAGTGTTTCTGTGCCCCTCTAGGTATTGTTTCACTGGCAGCTTGTAGTATTAGTCTACTGAATTCATCAACTATTTTGTCGATGTCTCTGTCTGTATTTAGATCTTTAGTCAGTATACTGGTGTATTGTTGATACATTTTCCAGTCTCCTTTTTGTAATTCCATCTAGAGAGTGCTGCTCTCCCTGATGGCTTCATTTTGCACCACTAAAAGGACTGGTCGGTGGTCGCTGCCTCCAAGTTGTTTTCCAACAATACATGTAATATTCCAATCCAGGTCTGGTGAATGGAAAGAAAGGTCTGGTGTAGATGTCGTATGCCATGATCTGGAATAGAATGTTGGTGGATTTGTTGTCTGGTTTAGCAGTATAAGTCCATTGTCGTCCTGCCAATTTTCAAGCTCTTCACCTCTCTTGTCCATAAAGTCTTCACATACAATCATTCTTTCTTTTAATGAAATTGTGTCTAATACCAGTGAGCGGTCACTCGGGCAGTAGTAATTGAGTAAATTAAAGTCCTTATTTTCTGTTCTGAGGTGCAGTATCTGATATTCAGCCCCATCCATACACACTTCAAGCTGACATGCATTGATGTTGTTCTTTAGAAGTGTCAGTATTCCGCCCGTTTTTCTGTCAGATCTGTAACACTGGTATCCCCTAATCTTCAAGGCTGTCTTAGTTTAGAAGGGTTTCTTGCAAACAGCATACGCTTACATGCTCTTCATATAGGATATTTTCTAACTCTTATCTTTTTTGCTGTATCCTTCTCTTTTGCTGTTGATGCCTACAGCATTCCAGTGCATTATTTTAAGCGGTCTTAGTTTTTATTGGCCAGTAGCTCTATTCTCTCCTCTTCCCCCCCTCCCCCCAACCCCCACCCCACTCGACTCCACGAGGCTTGAGGAGGACATCCAGTAATAGTGGTTGGGCACTCTCGAGGCTGAGGTGTCCATCACAGGACAAGTGACATATCTATTCACAGTTATAGACATACTTCCCATTGGTGTGGGTGCATGGCATCCTGATTGCTGAAGTGCGCCTTTTGGCTGGTTGCCTCCATCTTCAGCACTTAAACTTGCTAGAGCAGATTGTGGTCTTGCTCGGGTGTAGGAAGGCCTGGTCAATCTTGGTTTTCAGTCCCTGGTGACTGTTAAGCCCCATCCCCACGACGAGGAGCTGGCCTTGATGGGGCCAAAGACATTACCTCTATTAATTTTTTTTTTAATGCCTTGAATAACACCTGATGTAAGTGAATACTGAAGTGAAAATCTATGTTTTCTCATTGCAAACAAAGTAGTATACAATCTTCATCCCAACGTTGTGCTACCAATGCCAGCCCTAGATGCAAGAACAATAAGAAAAATAACCTCTACTGAGATGAAATGTGTTAGACGAATGACAGGAAACAGTCTGAGAGATAAGATTAGAAATGAAGAACTAAGAAAAAAGCTAGGAATAGCGCCCACCATAGGATATATAAAGAAACAACAGATAAAATGGTTTGGTCACTTGACAAGGCAGAAAGATCAAAACACAACACAACGAGCCTTCATCAAACATTGTGAGAATACCAGACCCAATGGTCGACAATGAAAAAAGATGGATGGATAGAATATTAGAAGCACTAGGAAATATAACAGCAGCAGAGGTGAACAAAAGACCGCAAATTATATCTCCCCTCGACACTGAAAGGCAAATGAGGAAGGAAAGAAGAAGAAGAAACAAAGTAGTAGCAAATTTTGAGAAACAGGTTTGATGTTAAGATTAACATCAAAGGCACGCTTTAAATATAAATGTCAAAATTAATTAATATTTCTACTTTTGTATATTGTTTTATACTATTTTCTTCGAACCATTTCTAATATAGGTATTTTCAGCAACTGGACCACTCAATAGAGATTTTGATGATGTGAGACGTTTTGCTGATGCAGCAGAATCTGGGATGAAAAGGTTGTAACAAGCTGTAACATTATTTCTTTTAAATATGAAGCTGTCAAGCTTATTAGCAACATTAAATGAAAAATAAGAGATCCAAGATAGTTTGAGATATTTATGTATACCAATCATATATAGGGTAATGTAAGACAAAAATAAAATTTTAGATTACATGACTTTAAGTAAGTTAATAAATCAACAAAACAGAAGTAATGAATATCACAAAAGAGAAACGACATCAATATAACGATAGGCGGCAGACAACTAAAATAAGTGGAGGAATTTAAATATCTAGGAAGTCTAGTTACAAATGACAATTCACAAGCAGCATAAATAGACTCAAGATGCAACAAAGCTTATGAAATCATCAGACAGCTATCAGCACTATTATCCAACAAGGAAATAACTCTAGACACAATACTGGTACTCTACAATACAATCTTCATTCCATATTGTGCTACCAATGTACCCTACCTTTGTACTACCTGGACCCTAGATACAAGAACAATAAGAAAAATAACCACTATCAAAATGAAATGTGTTAGACAAAGGACAGGAAACAGCTTGAGAGATAAAATCAGAAATGAAGAACTGAGAAAAAAGCTAGGAATAATTCCTGCCATAGAATAAATAAAGTAACAAGGATAAAATGGTTTAGCCACATGATAAGACAGAAATACCAAAACACAACACAACAAGCTTTCAGTAAAAGTTTCAAAAACACCAAACTCAAGTGCCGACATGGAAAAGATGGATTGAGGGAGTATTAGAAATACTAATACTTCTGGTTGGTGCAGCGGCCAAGATAGCCGCTTAGTCAAACAAGATTCAGGACTAGTGGCACTTTTTCTGCTATATGATTTCAAGTGATTCTTTCTGGTTTGGATTATCTTTTGTGGAGACATTGGTAGTCCAGTTGCATTCACCTGACCACATGTTGTGAAAGTCACATTGGTGCTGTTCATGACCGTTGTTGGAATTCCTTGACGCAAGTTATTTCCATGTTACTCATTAATGTAAACTACTTCGTCAGCCGCAGTTTTATCTCTTTAGGGAATTTGCACCGTGTTTTGTTCGTCGTAGGCTGCTTTCACTAGAGTAATCAGGAATCTAAAGGGAGCGAAATTGTTGTGTGTACGGCATTGTTGTGTGCTACGTCATCGTACATCCCTAGACCAGCCGTACGCTAATCTTACGGTCTGTTGTTTGATGTGCGATGGGGATAATCTGACGACTAACTGTGGGTCTAAATGTTCGGAATTGGAGTCAACAACGATGGCCTAACATCATCAAGCGCTATACATTTGTTAAAAATCATCATTTTCAAGAGGACGTGAACTTCCGGTATATGGTAGATAGGCAGCGGGTACAATTGAAGGCTATGCATGAAAAGTGTTCCTTGTTGCAGTTTCCTCATATTCAAAGTCCGGCTTGTTGCAGGAGCTACTGCGTTAAGTGCTCTGTGCGTACCGTGAGCTGTATGTCTCATCTGTTTTGATCATGTTTCGATATTCCAATTGTTTACGATGAATGATGATATCGTGTAACAGGGAACAGTTGGCTGTGTTCACTTTCTACGCGGTTTCGGCTTATGTCTTTTGGCGTGTGCTGAGACTGCTACGATGGGGACAACAGTTACCTTTCTTTGTTTGGGAGATGAGATATTAATTCAGATGATTATACTGGCACGGGCGGTTGAGCAATTATGGATTTTAATTCGTTTGCAGTGATACCGGGGCCTTCCATAACAAAATAACCAAATCACCTGACCACAAAATCAACAGGGTTTGGTGTTTGTGTGGTGATTTAGTGCTGTAGGCAAATACACTTGGAGTGTAATTGAACAGTACCAAGTCTCACCTTTGCCCTGGGATGGGATGTGTGATCTGTGTTTGACTATAAATCTGCCTCCTGCTGGACTACTGTCAGATAAAGTATTTCACTGAAGTAGAGCCTGACTTCAGTTGTTGGGACACCGCAGTGTGTCTCCTATACAGCTCCATCGTCTTCACTGTATCTCTTTATTCACAGGTATTTGACATTGTACTTTTCAATAATTCTATGTTATTGATTTTGTCCTGCCATTTATTCTGTGCAAGCATCCATTAATCAAGATCTGTATCTTCGTGATTGTCATTTTTGTGTTCTCCATGTTTCACAGCCATATAATAAGACTGACTCAACATTGGACTTTAAATTTTTATTTCTGTCTTTAACCTAATTTATTTGGGCTTCCATATGTTTCCCAATGCAACAAATGCTCCTCTTGCTTTTGATATCCTTATTTTAGTGTCATTCTCTGTTCCTTCTTCTTTGTCTATATTACTGCCCAGATATATGTAAGATTGTACGTAGGGAGGTCAAAAAGTAATGCACACCAATTTTTTTCTCGGAAACTATTCGGGCAAAATGTGTGAAATTTTCACAGATTGTAGCTGAACATCCCCTTTACACTACCTATTTTTCAACATAATCTCCGTCCAAGCGTATTGCCTTACGCCAACGCGAAACTAGGTCATGAATGCCCCGTTTGTACCAAGTTTTGTCCTGCTTGCGTAGCCATTTTTTAATTGCACGGATCACACCCTCATCATTGTCAAAGTGTGTCCCATGCAGGAATTTTTTGAGTGGTCCAAACAGATGGAAATCTGAGGGAGCCAGATCAGGGCTGTAAGGAGGATGGGGCAGTACAGTCCAACCAAATTTATTGATTGCTTCCCGTGTTACCAGACTTGTGTGAGGGCGTGCATTGTCATGTTGAAGCAACAAATCTGCAGATGGCTTATTAGGCCGAACTCTGTGGAACCGATTTTTGAGTTTTGTCAGTGTATTGATGTAAGCTGTCGAGTTGATTGTCTCACCTCTTGTCATTACATCAACAAGAATCACACCATCAATGTCCCAGAAGACAGTGATCATCACCTTTCCGGCTGATGGAGATGTTTTGAATTTTTTTCTTTTTGGTGACTGCGGATGATGCCATTCCATTGACTGCATTTTTGTTTCAGGCTCATAATGATGTGCCCACGTTTCGTCACCGGTAACAATTTTTGACAAAAACATTTCTCCTTCAACACCGAAACGCTCCAACAATTCAGAACAGAATGTTTTCCTTTGAACTCTGTGATCATTTGTTAGGCACCGAGGAACCCATCGAGCGCAAATCTTTGAATATCCGAGAGTTTTAAAAATTGTGATTGCACTTCCCTTGCTGACTGTAAGCTGCAATGCCAATTGCTGACTAGTGATGCGCCTATCCTTACGAATAATGGCATCAGCCCGGTTTAACATGTCTGTGCTGGTAGCCGAGGCAACACGTCCAGAACGCGGTAAATCATGCAGCTCCACTCGTACACTTTCTGCAGCTTTAATTCTCTGAACCCAGCGACTAACTGTGCTCCTATCGACTGCAGAACATTTGTACACTGCACACAGTCGTTTATGAATGTTTGCCACAGTTTCTTTTTCCGCAACCAGAAATTCTATGACAATTCGCTGTTTGTAACGGACATTGTTGCCAAGCTCCATTTTAACGGTTCATAGATTGCGTAATATTTATCAGAATGCTGTGCAATTTGGTACACATAATTGGAACATGTCATATTCCAAGTGTGCAAAATTTCATATTCCTATCTTTGTTATTAGCCGAGAAAAAAATTGGTGTGCATTACTTTTTGACCTCCCGTATCTAGTAGAGGTATTTCTCCTATTATTATTTGGTTGTTGCCAACCTGCATTAATTCTCAAAATTTTGGTCTTATCTCTCTCTATTAATTTTCAGTCCCAGCTGTTGTGATCTCTTATCAATTATGCTCAGTTTATCCTACATCTGTTGATGGTTATGTGATAGGAGAGCTATGTCATCAGCAAAGTCTTAAGTCATTATATTACTTGATCAGTGCCCACTGTATTTCATTTCTGTTGTTCTGAGTTATTTTCATAAATTTAATCTATGGCCAATAGAAAGAGAAATGGAGATAGAAGGCATCCCTGCCGTACTCCTGTTCTTATTTCAAATGCCTCTGTAAGCTGCCCTTTGTGCTAATACTACATTTCATTCCTTCATACATTGTTCTTATCAGGGTAATAAATTTTATGGGGATTCCATTATGGCTCAGCAACTTCCAAAGCATTCCGCTGTCTAAACTATCAAATTTCTTTTCGTAACCTATGAATCCGATATAAAGTTGGGACTGTAGTTCAGAGCTTTGTTCAACTATTATACCTAGGGTAATATTTGATCAACCTGTGTGTTACCGGGGCCTCATTATGAGGGAAGTAAAGAATAATGACACTGTGACCTTCCAGGCATGTCGTTAGAGGTGAATAAGGAGGTTGATCGATTGCTTGACAAGTTGTCATTGTAAAAAGTATTGTTATGGAAATAGAGCCATAGGTTTTGGAAGCAGTGATCTCTGAAATATGTGCCATTTTGGCATGCTAGGTTTCTATTTTTTAAAATTGTGGTTCTGCCCTATGTGCCGTCTTCGGCTCAAAAGGACGATAGATAGATAGATAGTTATTTGATCAGCACATGATCTGTTTTTCCTAAAACTCACTTGTTTATCTCTCAAATGTTTCTCTATGGCCTGTTTTAGTCTCTCCAGAATGATTCTGCTTAATATTTTTCCTGGCACTGATAGTAACATAATTCCCCTATAATTTGTGCACTCCCGTAAACTTCCTTTCTTTGGTAGTTTGATCATATAACCTTCTTTCCAGTCTTTATGTATTTCATTCCTTTCCCAAATTTTATCTAGTAGATTATGTAACATCTTAGCGGAGGCGTTAATATCTGCTTTGATGGCTTCTGAAGTTATTTCATCTGGTCCTGTGGCTTACCATTTTTTTAATAGGCTTGATGGCTTTCATTATTTCTTCCTTGCTTGGTTTTCCACAGTTAATGTGTAACTCTTTTTCTGCTGGTAGTATATCTGAAGGGTTATTGGGCTGGGTCAGTTCAAAAGATATTCAAAGTGCTCTTCCATCTCTTCATTTGTTTCCTTATATTACTAAGCAGGTTTACTTGCTTATCTTTAATAAAGGCATTGATCTATTTATATTTTCCACTTAATTTATTTGTGCTGTTGTACAGTTCTTTCATATTTCCTTTATTTGCTGCTTCCTCTACTTATTTAGCTACTTCATCTATATATTTCCTCTTATCCCTTTTAATGCATCTTCTCACTTTGTTCACCTCTGTGTAAGTTTCCTGCTTTAGTACTTCTTGTTTTGCTTTTATTTATATCTGCTTTCTTATTCTTTCTTTCTTTAATTTTCACTAGGGTATCTGCTGTCATCCATGCCATAATCTGTCGTTCTCTTTCCCTAGGGTTTCTTCGCATGTCTCCTTCTATACATCCTTTACCTGTTTCTAATGAACTTCTATATTGTATTTTCTAGTTACAAGAACTGGAGGACTTGGTGTTTGTTTGATACTGTGACTGCAAATTCTCTTTAATTCCTTGCTCTTTAAGAAACCCTACATTGAAATACTGTTTACCCTTATGTGTTGTAGTACATCTTTTCAGTTTAAGTTTGGCTAGCAGAAGAAGATGATCTGAAGCCACATCTGCTCCTCTGTATACTTTTATATCATGTAAGGATGAATTAAACTTATTATTAATACATACGTGGTAAATTTGATTCTCTGTTCTATGATCTGGTGACACCCATGTAGCTTTATGTATTCTTTTATATTCAAATATTGTTCCTCCTAGGCTCATTTGATTAAGAGCACAGAAGTTCACGAATATCTCTCCATTCTCATTCATTTCTGCAAGTCCATGTTTTCCCATGATCTCTTCAAAGCATTTGTTGTCCGATCCTACTTTTGCATTTAGATCTCCCATCAAAATTATAATATTCTTGGCTCATCTTTCATCCATCTGACATTGCAACTGTTTATATAGAATTAATCTTTAACTAAATCTTCGTTATCATTAGTTGGTGCGCAGCATTGGATAATGTGTATTTTTATTTTATTTTTTGTTGTTTTAAATGTTGCTCTTATTAATCTTGGCTCTGCTGCTTCCCATTCTATCAGTGTATTCTGTGCTTCCCTTATTATTGTTATAACAAAGCTACCCCTTACCAGGAAGTGTCCAAGAGTTGTGCACTATTTATACAGAATGGAGCACATCCAATAGAACAATGTGAACCTAATAACGCACATTTTTTACAGAATGCAACACGTTAAATAGAACAGTATGAACGATCAGGATAAACACTTGATTGGATGCAGGAACTGGGTCTGAGCAGATAAGGGAATGCCCCACCTGTAGTGAAACCATTTCGTTCTAAAGTCTAGAATTACTAGGAACATAACACAGCAGTAGAGGTCAACAAAGAGCAAAAGGCTGCTAATTATATCTCCCCTCGACGCTGAAAGGCAAATGAGGGTGGAAAGTAGTAAATTATTTTTGTATGAAATTATGTGTTGACTATTAAAAAATGGAACAATATTAAAACAGGTAAATGAATTTAAATATCTGGAAACAATGTTAATGATGGTAATGAACATGTAACAGTGGAGGTGAAAATGGATAACAAAGAGGTGAGTGAGTGAGCAAATTCACAGGGAGAAAGTGAGAAAATTAACTCAGACAGAATAACGGAGTTCCCGTGAAAAATGAGAGAGTTCAGTTAGAAAGGGACAGAGAATGTAAAAGGATTTGTGATTGGCTGGAGGGGCAAGATATAGTCAAAGTACAAGGTTAGATAGGGGAGCTTTTTAATCATGTGGACATCCTGAGAGCAGCGTCGCCTGGAGGCGGTAGCCATAGTGTTAATGTTAAATGTTCAATTAGTTATATTCGAGCAAATGGTTTGACAATGAATTCAGTTTAGTTAAGAGTTTTTCCTAAGCTTTTTGACTTAGAGAGAGTCCGGGAGACTGTGGGAGATTCACACAAGCGACGGCCAGGGTGGCCAATGTTATAGAAACCCTAACTAGATTGGCAGTAGGCCAATGGCTCATGGAGGCAAAAAAGGGCTAAGAGTTAGTCCAAGAGTAGCTAGAATGATAATAGTGCAGAAGTAAGTCTCGTGTTTAAAGTCGAGGCAATTCTTGTGTTTAGACTAGAGATTAGATTTCAGTTACATATTAAGAGGATTTTTCAGTGTAAACAGATAGAGTGCCAGAGTGATGGAGGTATGATTGTAATGAGCCAGTGGTGGGGTGTGCTAAACACTCCAAAGTATGGTGACAGCTTTACAAGTTAGGAACACAACACAATACTGACGTTTCGGCCTGTGGCCTTCTTCAGAATACAAGGACAACGACAACAAACGGTGAAGCACAATTAACTATAACTACATGTTAGATGATCAAGTGGAGGGCGAGGAAAGTAGGATGTTGAAATAAGAAAGGAGAGAGAGAAATGAATACTACATGAGGAGAGGTAGGATGGGCGTCAAGATATATAAAATAGAAAAAGAGAAAAATGTTTAATAAAATGCACTTAGCTTAGAGCAGCAAGTCTGTCCTCCAGGCTGGAACAAGTCGGAATGATTAGGAGCGTTAAGACTGTGTCTAGAAAGTAACACGTGATTGAGACATGCGAGTTAAGAAGGACAAACGGATCTAGTGGCAGTATGATTGTAATGAACAGTGCCTGCAGTATATTTCGTGAGTGTGTGCAGCCGAGCGCAAAGTAAGTCGCTGGCTTTTAACTTCTCGTGTTACTTGACAAACTATCTGTTAATAAACTCAAGTCATATTTTATGGGTGGACATTTTGAATAGTGCATTTTTGTCAGTGTTTGTGGTTGGTAAACGGCGTGGTGAAGAACGAACATTAAGGTCACAGAGAAGACTGAGTCCTCAGAGTGATGTGGGGACATTACATCAGAAAATCAGTGCGAAGTACACCACTTAAAAAGATGTCAAAAGGAAGTGGAGTAAGTTCCTGGTAATTCACGGGCTGCTGACTCAGTCCGGTAGAAAGCAGTAGTCAATAAGCAGGTCCAAAGTTTGTCAGTGCTAACAGTGAGTACATCAGGCGGCTGGATTCGACGGGGCAGTGAGACAGGCAAGCAGAACATACAGCTATGGAGGCATAAGGAATCGAGCTAAGTACTTTCAGAACATTTTCAGCCATCGGAAGAGAAGCAGAAAATAGCCTTGTGTATCTGAACCGTAAAGGGAGTAACACAAAGTACTACAGTTGTGTGGCTTCTGCCCTGTCATGATTGTTACAGTTATTCGCCTTGTAGGGCGGTGCACGCAAGGGAGAGTTACAAAGCCCCCCCCCCCCCCTAATCAAACCCTCAATTACAAACAGAGGTGAGATGCAACATTTTTCAGGCAAAAGCAGCTTTCCAAAAAATGAGAAAGATACTGTGCAATCCATTTTTAATAAAAGAAACAAGAAAAATAATTCTTAAATGTTATGTAGAGCCTATCTTAACATATGGATGTGAATCATGAAAAGTAGGACATCAAACAAGAAAATCACTGCAGGCTGTAGAAATGTGGTTTTACAGAAGAATGTTGAGACTAACATGGACATCTAAGAAAAGTAATGAAAACATTCAGAAAGAGGCCAAAGCAAAGAGAGAGCTAATTTCCAATATTAGGAAGAAACTATCGTCATTTTTTGACCATGTACTGAGAAGGGAAAAGCTAGAGCATACTGTGACAACTGGGAAAGTTGAGGGATGACGAGATAGAGGGAAGCAAATAGAAAGGATACCAGACAGCTGAAGAGAATGGCTTGACAGAAGGTCAACAACAAAAATGATAAATAACTGTTGGGATCGAAAGTTGTGGAGAGACATGATCACCTATGCCAGCAGGCATGGTACTTGATGATGAATTGAAAAGAGCAGGTTCCAGACATAGTAGAGGCTCCTGGGACTACATCATTAACTTGAGGAACATATTTAAGAAGTGTAAGGAATACAAATATATCAGTCAACTCTATGATGATGAAAGACCAGAATTAAACAATTCAAATGAAGACACAGGACCACCAATAATGCAGAGTGAAGTGGAGGACGCAATTCAACACATGAAAAGAGGCAAAGATCCAGGTCCTGACAATATAACAACCGAAGAGATAAATGCACTAGGAGAGTTGGGAGTACAAGTCATAACAAAATTACTCAATGACATATATAACGCTGGACACATACCCGAAGATCTACTAAAATCTATCTTTGTAGCCATACCGAAGAAGTCAGGCGCCACTGATTGTGAAGACCATCGCACTATTAGTCTCATGAGCCATATGACTAAAATATTACTAAGAGTAATCATGAGACGTGTAAGGAACAAATAAAACCAGAAATAAGTGAGGAACAATGTGGATTTGTGGAAGGAAAGGGTACCAATAATGCAATATACATCTTAAGGACATTGATCGAAAGATCTATAGAGATAAAGAAAGATCTATATATGTGATTTATAGACTACACGAAAGCATTTGACAAAGTAAAGCATGTGGAAATAATAAATATGCTGGAGAAATTAAACATTGATGGCAAGGATCTGCGAATCATAAAAAACATGTACTGGCAACAAACAGCAGCTACACGAATTAACAACCAAACAGGACAATTCCAATATATAAAACAAGGAGTCAGACAAGGCTGTGTTCTGTCACCGGATTTGTTTTCACTTTACAGCGAATATATTATGAGATCAATAATAGACAAAAAAGGAATTGAAGTCAATGGTCACAACATAAATAATTTGCGATATGCGGATGACACAGTCTTAATAGCAGAGACAGAGAACAAACTACAAGAAATGATAGACATAATAGTAGAAGAAAGCAACAAGAAAGGTCTCAATCTGAATAGTAAGAAAACAGAAGTAATGGTTATATCGAAGAAACAATCACCACCATCATGCAGCATAAAAATAAACGAGACAAATCTAGTACAATGTTTCAAATACTTGGGCACAATAATTACATCAGATGGGAGATGCACCACAGAAATAATCAGAAAATGAAAAATATCTTATGCAACAAATCTATGTCAATAAAAATGAGAAAGAGAGTTCATCGGTGCTATATAGAACCAATTCTGACCTATGGAAGCGAATCATGGACAGTAGACAAACAAATGAAAAGACGATTAGAGGCCACAGAGATGGGATTTCTCAGAAGAATGTTGAAAGTTCCCTGGACAGCTAAAAAGACCAATGAGGAAGTTCTCAAAGAGGCCAACACAAAAAGGGAGCTCTTAAATAACATCAGAAAGAAGCAATCAACATTTTTTGGGCACATCATGTGAAGAGGAAAGTTGGAATACTTGGTTACAACTGGCAAAATAAAAGGAAAGAGAGATCGCGGACGACAAAGAGAGAAAATACTGGATAGCTTGGTGTCATGACATGGAAAACAGTCAACAACAGAACTGATACGATGCACTGTAGATAGAAGATTGTGGAGGGACATGATCGCCTACGCCAACCGGCAGGGTACATGATGATGAGGGAATACAACATAGAAATGCATATTGCTTCATAGATTACAGCAAGGCCTTAGACTGCATATAATATCAGAAATTGTGGAGCATCATGAAATATATTGGCTTTAATACAATAATAATACAACTTATCGAATCACTATATCACTAACAGCAAGTAGCTATCAGATTAGCATGTGAAACATAAAATTGGTTTTAAGTACAAAAAGGGGTGAGACAGATATGCATCCTCTCTCCATACCTATTCAACATCTATGCTGAGAACATCAAGAGAAAACGATGATAGATTTGTGAAGCACAACCCTTTCACAATAAATGACAACATAAATCCAGAACTCAGAGATGTCTACATTTATTGTGAAAGCAAGGACACAGCCCCCCTCCCCCCAAAAAACAATGCAAAGGAATTAAAAAAGACAATTGAGTGTGTTAAAAAACACAGTGAAGAGTAAAACCTCTCTAAACATGCAGAACAGAAAGCCAAGATAATGTCTATCGACAAAGCAAAAAACCAACCCAAAATCATCAACAGTGGGGAGCTTGAAATTATAATGAACTATTAATATCTGGGATTTAAAGGTAAAAGTAAAGTTTGAGACTTGAATCGGCGTCTAGCATGCGAGTTTTCACCAATATGTTGTCGGCCACCTATCCAGAGGTGTTCTGAGACTTCTGGATAGTGTTGCTTCAAGCATCGAAACTCACGATGCAAGGCAGCATTCCTCACCTTGCCAGAATACTACCCTGGTACCCATTTCTACCAGCGACTGGGTTTCCAACCATGAGTACAATTCACACTGCTTCCAGTGGGAATCAAACACGGGTTGTCTGAACGTCGGTAGCCCAGACAGGTTGTTTTCCAAACTAGGCTACAGAGGCTCCCAACCCCAATCTGGGATCTGTAGTAACTAATAATGGAGACTGCCTAGAAGAGATCAAAAGAAGATTAACAATAGCAATACAAAAACTAAATACTATGAAGAACATGTGGCACAATATCAGTAAGGTGGTAAAGTTAAAATTACTGAGGACATGTATCTTCCCTGCAGTCATAACATGGTTGTGAATCATGGACAATCTCACATACAACAAGGGAGAAAATTGATTCAATCGAAATAAAATGCTACAGAAAAACCTTTATGATACCCTGGATAATTAGAAAGAGCAATGAAGACATATTTAAAAAACTTAAACATTAAAAATAACTGGCTTATATACACAATTTTGCAGAGGAAATTAAAATACTTTTTCCCACATTAATAGACACAGTGGGCTGGAGAGAAAAAGGCATTTTCTATTAAAATTAACGGAATGAAAAACACATTTTTTGTGTTAAATAAAAAATGCAAAAAAATTTTTTAATTTTCCAGATTTGTGTTTCTTTGCCAAGCATATCTGACTTTAGCACGATATGATTTTAGTACCAGGTTGCCTGTTCTCTTTGATCCCGACTAGATTGACCAGACTGGATAGTCTGTTTCTAGGAGCACCTCTGGGAGGTGAAACAGGATCTTGATCAGCTCTATAGTTCACCAGTCCAGATACATACAGTCAGTCATAAATTGCTGTCCACACTTTCAGTTGCTGGATGGGCACCTCTTCATTAGAGTGGACCACTTGTAAAATTTGATATTTTAAGAGAATCTTGTTAATGTTTTTGAGGAAATGATCACTTGGAAAGTGGAGTTTACAAAATTATTCAAAAATAAAATATGAAGACATAAATAATGAACGTTAGAGAAATTTATTTAACACTTTCCAAACCATTATCCAATATATTGGATCACTTATGAAGCTCAAATGGACGATATCATATCTGATGAATGGTTGAATTTTTGTTTTGTAAGTGGCAAATTGGGCTTTACATTAACCAATATTTGATTCTGTTACCTAGAAGAGGTCTCCAGGATACTTTTGACTGATACTAGAGTGGTGTTTCTTTTCAATAGGGATAATTTGTTCAATCTAGGTTCCATGTTTATTTCTCACAAATAATGACCACATCCACCACTTCTAATTTAAACACTAGGCCAAAAAGTTATAGAACTGAATAAGTTGTAATGGTTAGTCCTGTAGTAAGTAAGAAACAGAAACAGCCTGTCTGGTAGGCTTAGTGCTTAGGCTCAATTTAATTAGTTTGCTGGTGAGTGCTTCCAGTCAACAATTGTCCCAGTGCGCAACACAATATGATTAATTCACAATACAGAATCTGCAATTCCAAATATTCTGAATTACACTTGTGTTTGACACTTCATTTTTTTTTTGCATTCACTAGCTTTCACCTCTAGTGAGGTCCCTAGAGCATAGAATCTGAATTTTGTGTGTTAATTTGTTTTTCCCTGGCAGCACAGGGGTCCATCGCCACACAGGCAGATAACTCTGACTTTGATGGTACCCATATTTTTTAGGACGATGAGTAATTGACTGGGCCTCGCTGTTGAGACCAGGGTTGGTTGCCTCAGAGAAAAATTGCAAATAAAAATCCTAACTGGTGCAGCAGGGATTTGAACTCACAATCTCCCTGTCTTGAGACTGGTATTTTGCCTCAAGACCAAACCCCTCTCCCCAAACACACACTTTATATGACTCAAGACTTCATCTAGATCTTGTACAAATTATATTCACACAGTTCTCAGTTACACTTCACAACTCATCTGGATAAATATTTTGATTGCACTCATTACACATGAAGTTGGCTATGGTTGTCTAAATATCTATCAAACTATTTCATTAGTGCAAATTTTGTATATGTGTCTAGGCTACTGTCTGTGTTATGACATTCTCTCAGGTTCTGTAATTAAATCCACATATTTTCTTTTATTTTAGCATAAAATCATATGACTGATAATATGACTTCTGTACATAACTTGTATCAACAACTATTCCTATGATACCTGTTTATTCCTAGCCTTGATATTTCATATAAGCACTGATCTCTTTAAACATCTGTTTAATTAAATATCTGGTTGTAGCTCAACTTCTTCCTTGGAAATAAATCTTTCTGAATAATTCTCTCTTTAAATCAGCTCTCTCTGAATGTTCTCTAAGTCTTGAAACCCTGTATAAATATTAAATCCTTAAATTTCTCTCTGAATCCGCTAAAGCTAACAACCATTTCTTTAAATATTGTAGTTCGGCCTACCTGCCCAACATTGGTTGCAACCATGTTTCTTGCCTAATCATCTTATCTGCCTTGGAGATAAACCTTGACCATGTCACTTCATTGTTTTTCTTTTCTGCTTGTTTTGAGGCTAGACGCTTGAAACATTTTAATTGTTCGAAAGTCCACTCCTTATCAGTGTCAAGCGTTTGATTTATTGTCTCATTCATAATCATAAGTATTTCTCTGCATACCAGAATTGATGATACGATCAGCTGTACAAAAAATACACTTGTAAATTTAAAAAGTTTTGAAGATGACGAAAATTTATTACATTTGTGTTAAATCTGAAGTCATTGATAACAATGTACATAAATTCTATTTTTATTGACATAAATTCATCATATATACTGTATTCTGAAGGGCTTAGGATACTCTTGTGTAAAATTTCAAGAAAAATTAATAACAGCACCATGGAAAAAGTTGTGTGAATTGTACAATACTCTGAATTGAAAATTATCTACACTTAAATATTTTGTTTATTTTCTATATCATCATCATGCGCCATACCAGTTAGCATAAGTGATCATGTCCTTCTACAATCTTCTATCCTCAGTGCATTGTATCATTTCTGTTGTTGACTGTTTTCCATGCCATGACACCAGGCTATCTGGTATCTTCTATCTTTATTGTCCATGATCTCTCTTACTATGTATTTTATTTCCTATATAGTATATTCATTCCTTCAAATACTATATCAGTAACAAGAAACTCTTTATACAGAGCGTCACAGCAGGGGGGCAATTTGATCATCAGAAAAGGTGCCCTGTCAAGCAAGTGTTTTGGGCCTTTAATTTCTTGACAATGTTGGGGAGGCGGGCCTGCCTAGGTGTTGGCCTCTTGGTGTTGACCTCTTGCTTCATTGAACTTGAAGGCTCACACTATATTCAGCATATAATAATTAAACTTAATCTCCTCAACATTTCTGATTGGATCCTACTTTCCGTACCCGATTGCACATGACTGTCTTAGCTTTAGCCTATAACATTGATGTTTTCTTCATGGTGGCAGCATCTAAAATGACTTTCTACTCTGCGTGAAATCCTTATGTACTCTAATGACTGCTTCTTATCATGGAATAACTAGGCATGGTGGGGAAGGTTAGTATCTGACAAAAGGTGATAATGATATATCACGCTGGGAACTTCACTCCTTTGTACCTGTTGTTGAATTTGGTTCTCTTGGCTATGTCAGGCTTGTCACAGCTTCCACGGTTCATCTTTCTGACTGTTCGAGTGGCTTACTCTCTGATGTTTTTCTAGTTCTTCCTTGTTGGCTGTCAATGTTCCAGATTATGATGGTTTGAACAGCTCCTTCACAAACCTGAATGCAATTTACTGACATTTTCATATTTTGTATTCATTTTCCTGTCCAGTGATATTTAATATGTACTATATTTACTTACTCCTGTGTGTTACCGGGGCCTCATTATGAGGAAAGTAAAGAATAGTGACACTATGACCTTCCAGGCATGTCTTAAGAGGCGACTAAGGAGGTTGATCGATGGCTTGACAAGCTGTCATTGTAAAAAGTATTGTTATGGAAACAGTCATAGATTTTAGAAGCAGTGATCTCTGCAATCTGTGCCATTTTGGCACACAGGGTTTCTGTTTTTGTGATTGTGGTTCTGCCCTATGTGCCGTCTTTGGCTCAAAAGGACAATAGATAGATATTTACTTATGATGAGAGGTAATAAGATGAAAAAGGTACATGGTGACTTTTTTTTTTTTATTGAAAACCTAAAAACCTAACATGAAAGTCAATTTTGGAAAGAGATAAAAAGTTTTTATTTTTAATCTGCATATGTAAGCCTTCTGAAAATACCAGTGAGCTATCCGCAATATTTCAAGGAAAGTAAAGAACTGGCACTGAATGTGGCCTTACTCTGGACAAAGAGGAAGTCACCATGTTTGTTCTTCATTCCTTAACTCTTTCCGTACATTTCGACGCACTGTACGTCATGTCAATTTCGGTCACGTACGTTTAGCCGCACATTGCATCACTCTCAATTTGATTCGTGTAAGCTATCACCAATCTGTATTCTTTTTACTTGTCTTGTATCATCTTGGTATTGGTGAAATCTAATTCCTTGATCGATTTTATAAAGATTCATATATAGTATGTTATGTATTAGATAAATATAAACATGTACATTGATATTTAAAACTATGAAAAGTTTTGTCTTTGAAATCTCTTCCATTGCATTGATAACAATGTTCCATACTGAAAGAATTAAGAGATGAGGAGAGTGGATGGGATAATGAGAGACTGGGGAGTTTAAAGGTAGAAAATGGATCTGGTCAATTAAAAGTGCTTAGTGGAAAAAGTAGATGTATCTATAATCAATACCTTACGGGGTCAATCAGTCTGCATACGCTTCGAGAAATGCTGGGACTTACCAGTGGATCAAATATGGGGATGCCCCAAATGCATTGAAACTGATTCCATGAATAGAATAGAATGTAAAATGCAACAGTGTTGCATGGTGCATGTAATGGTATGAGGTTGTTAATACTAGAAAAATATCTAGAAATAATTTCTAGCTTTGTGCTAATCATTGTTAAAAATTGTCAACCAGTTATGCATTTGACTGGAGTGAATCACTTTAAGAGTTTTATGGAAAGGGTTTGTATAATTTGCTTTGATTCATTCATAGAATGCAAGAATGTGCAATGACTTTTTCAGCTTCTGAAATTTGTATTTGACTACTGAGGCGTGACCACAGTCAAGGAACAAAAGAATTATCTGAGATGAAGTAATCTTTCGTGCTTTCAATAGTGTGTGGCAGGATTGTTTCATACTCAGGAAGGTCCTGAGGAGGGGATCTAAGCACTTTTGAGTTAGCCTTTGTGCAATTTAAATTATCTGTCAATTAGAAAACTGGAAAGATTTTAAATAACTTGTTGAGTTACTTCTAGCTTTGGCATTTTCTACAGTGTGCAACGATTATGGGGAATGGATTGGGCGGACATCATCAGTGCCCTCTGGGAAGTCGGAAGGACACAGGACTTCAACTACCATGAGTCCACATCACTCATTAAAATGAAAGAGATGGGAGTTAAGATGGGTACAGCCAGAAACGAAAAAAAACTTAGTGTTAGTGTAAGAGAATTAATCAACCAACACAGAACTGGAGTCATCAGTCGCAGGACACTGTGAGACTTGCTGAGGAGGGGATCTGAGGACCTATGGACATGTTCAGAGTGCAATGATGATGACCCGCAATAAATCAATAACAAGTAAATAAATATGGAGACCTGGTTCTTCACTTCCTGGAGACAAAGGACAACAACAGAAAGCAAAACAGGTTATTGTCTTTATTAGGATCTTTTAAGAAAAATAGCATAATCTCTATGGAAGAATTGGATGAACAGTGAGGAAAGCAAAAACTAGTAATGAGGTTATCAAATAGCTGGTAATGAAAAACGTGCTATTTAACACAATTCAAACAAGAAAAGTGAACATTTTAGGGCTTGTAAAGATAAAACCTACTGAAAGTCATATTGGGGGATGTAATGCAAGGTAAAATTCAGTGGCAGTCAAATTATACAGTGGACTGACAACATCAAGAGATAGACAGGAAAATATATGACAGTGTGCTCCATCAAGGCAAAACAGAATAAAATGGTGCTTGATGGTAGCAAATCTTCAATTAATATATAAATGGTGTAGAACAAAGTACAACTTTTGAAGAAATTCTGGTCCAAACTAATGTATTTCTCTTTAAATCAGAAACATTTTAACTTCAGAGAGGTTAAGCTCCACAAACATTAAAAAACACTGTCCCGCCATGAATTCATTTGTGGGAGTAAACAATAAAACCATGAAGAGCCGCTTCAAAGCTGGAGTGAAAAACAATATAGTATGAACAAATATAGTATAAGGCAAGAGTAAACAACAAACATCATTTCTACTCTGATAAGTCTAAACTGGGAAAAATAAAAACAGAGCTTTGAGCAAACAATTTTTCAAATTCAAAACTACTGCGTAGCATCCAAGCTTTCATGAAACTTTTTCATCACGTTTTCAATAAAAAGTACTTTTTTGTTGAGCATTCTGTGAAAATTTATAGCAAACTATCTATCTATCTATCTATTGTCCTTTCGAGCCGAAGACGGCACATAGGGCAGAACCACAATCTCAAAAATAGAAACCTTGCGTGCCAAAATGGCACATATTGCAGAGATCACTGCTTCTAAAATCTATGGTCTGTTTCCATAACAATGCTTTTTACAATGACAGCTTGTCAAGCCATCGATCAACCTCCTTAGTCGCCTCATACAACATGCCTGGAAGGTCACAGTGTCACTATTCTTTACATCCCACATAATGGGGCCCCGGTAACACACGGGCAAACTACAGACATAAATTTGCACTATTTCAACATACCATTTCATGAGAATGAAAGGATTTCTAATATGTACTACCAGTAGTGCCAATTTTAAAACACAACTAATACATACTGAATAATTTTTAAAAATATCATTCTGCAAAACATAAACTCACAGTTTGACATAATTTGTACTTGTGTTACCTTATATGTCTTTTAAACAGTCAAAGTTTAAGGCTAAGGGTTCAAAAACAGATAGTTAATATATATATATTAAAATTTAATTTTAAGACAAATGTAAAGTGATTATATCATGAGAATTTGGAAACAAAAAAAAAAACTGATGTTTGAATAACTAGCATCTTGATGCTTGAAAATATCCCTTTACTTACCTATCAGGTAATTCGGTAAATGCAAATGGTTTTAAATAATAATCAAAATTCTGGCTGATACAAAGTCAGACCTGGAGGTAGCCAGTATTTTGATTGGTACTTCCGGTCAATATGGCAGATAGGTGGCGGAAACCGTTAAAGGCTGTGTCTGAAAAGTGTTCCTTGTTGCAGTTTCCTCATATTCCAAGTCCGGCTTACTGCCGAAGCTACTGGGTTAAGTGCTCTGTGCACACTGTGAGTTATGCATTTCATCCGTTTTGATTGTGTTTCGATATTATGATTGCTTACGATGAATGATATCTATCGTATGACGGTGAACATATGGCTGTGTTCACTTTCTGTGTGGTTTCGCTTTAGTCTTTTGGCACGTGCTGAGACTGCTATGATGGGGACTGCAGCTACCTTTCTTTGTTTGGGAGATGAGATATTAATTTGGATGATTCCACTGGCACGGACGGTTGAGCAATTATGGATTTTATTCATTTGCAGTGATACCGAGGCCTTCCATAACCATAACTTGATTGGTACTTTGCTTCTATAGAGTTTTCCCACAATATATTAGGTAGTTACATTATTATTTATGAATTCAAAAACAAGATATTTTTGTTTCTAAATTGGATCAACAGGGTGTCAATGCCATTTATGTAGTTGCAGCAAGCTTTTTTGTATTTAAAGATTTGTAATTTTCTTTCCACTTTATTTGTTATGATGACATACATTTTATCTTAATATATAACCTAATTTAATAACAACTTTAAAAGCACCAGTCTAATAAGTTATCATCACTGACAACATTTTTTTAACAGGGGAAGGGAACCCTGGGCATAAAAACAAGGTGGCACTCGTGTGAGTGATGAATGGTCATTATTCACTGATTTTGGTCTTTCTTTATTTTTGGAAATGTGTAATGAAAATGTACAGGAAATGCACTGCACTAATACAGTTACTGCGCTGCTGTACAACTACACATCTTAGATGGAACCATAGATATATTTCATTATTGATTGAATTATGAAGTGGTTTAAATGTAGGTAGCAGTTCAGAAAATATGTTTATTTTTTAAATATTGTAGGACAGGAAAGACTAAGCTTATTTTAATCTGCCCTGAATGCTGTGAGGCCACTTTCAACAATTAGTAACCAGCACACCGAAGAACCTTGTTTGTATACTTACTTGAACATTTTCTTTCTGTTTAGGGCTCTAGGTGCTGGTTGTAAGCGTCCTCTGATTGTACGTCCCATTGATAATAGTTTTGAGGAAGCTGACATTGTTGCAAATCTTGCTGTGCTGCAAGCTCTTTATGTGGTAAGTTAACTGACAAAAATTGTGGGTGATGTGGAAGATGTCTTGATCAGGCCACCTAAAAATTGATAATAAAGAGTATGTTTAAAAAAATTTCAGTTGGAAAATTCCAGATGGCGTTTGGAGCATGCTTTATGGAATATCTTCATTAATTCATGGCCAAATGGTTGAGCGAGTAAAGAGGAAAATCTGACGTTTCAAGAATGCAAAAATGGAGATGTGATCATGTTGGGCTGATAAGTCCAAGGTACTTCATCATACTATTACTTTTTGTTGTCTGCAGCAATTTTGAAACAGTGCTAGTCAAAATTATGTTATTTTTATCTGCATAACGAGGATGCATGAGCTAGGTGACCTGTGATTACCAAGGCAAGATAAATAGTCCACAGCAAATAAAACCACCTCATCACATTTCAGTTTGACTTCCTTGTAACAATCTGTATTAAACCAATCTGGCTAACAGGGTTAGGATTAAGTTAGTTCCTGTCCTGCAGTGGTAGGATCTGTTGATATAAAAGATCTAATTTTGCAGTGCCTTTTGGATGGACAAGCTGCAACTTCTCCAGCAGGATCAGGGAAGACAACAACATTCACAGTCAGAGCACCAATGGCTCATGTTGACCTCGTCATATTCAGTTGTCATCATGTCCATGGTAGTTTTGTTAAAGTTGTATTCTGACTTAACTTTTTTTTATTTGTTCTTGAATAGTTGTTGGACTGTTTTCAATGCCTTCCACGCTAATAATAGTTCTGAAGCTCATAACTGCAAATTATTAAGTGTCTTCTTTTTCCTAGTACATCTTTAGATTAAGTTATGATCCATAAGGTGCTCAAAGAGGTGGCCAGTGAGAAAATTATGCTTCCTCATACATAAATTTTTTACTGTTACTGGTTAAATCCAGCAGACATTCTATATTTGTCTTGTGCTGAACATTGATGTGGAGATGGTTTCTGTGGCCAGATTTATTCATGAAATTAACTTATGTATTGGATGAAATATATTAATCAACTCTATGATGGTGAAAGACCAGAGCTAAACAATTTAAATATAGGCACAGGCCCACCAATAATGCAGAGTGAAGTGAAGAAGGCAATTCAACACATGAAAAGCAAAGCTGCAGGTCCTGATAATAAAACAATTGAAGAGATAGATGCATTAGTAGAGCTGGGAGTACAAGTCATAACAAAACTACTCAATGACATACATAACACTGGACACATACCCTAAGATCTACTAAAATCTGTCTTTGTAGCCATCCTAAAGAAGTGGTGACACTGATTTAGAAGACCATCGCACTATTACTCTCATGAGCCATATGACCAAAATATTGCTAATAATTATCTTGAGGCATGTAAGGAACAAAATAAAACCAGAAATAAACGAGGTACAATGTGGATTTATGGAAGGAAAAGGCACCAATAATGCAATATGGTTATGGTTTGTCGAAGGCCCCGGTATCACTGCAAATGAATTAAAATTCACAATTGCTTAACCACCCGTGCCAGTGGAATCATCCGAATTAACATCTCATCTCATTGAAGGATTCAAACAAAGAAAGGCAGTTGCATTCCCCATCATAGCAGCTACAGCACACGCCAAAAGACATAAGGCCAAGCAGCACCAAAAGTAAATGCAGCTGAATTGTCCTTCATATGATATCATCATTCATCATAAGCAATCAGAATATCGAAGCACAATCTGGATGAAACACACAGCTCATGGTGTGCATAGAGCACTAAACTCAGTAGCTCCGGCAGCAAACAAAACTTGGAATATGAGGAAACTGCAACAAGGAACACTTTACAGACTATGCCTCAAAGGTTTTTGCCGCCTATCCACCATATTGACCGGTATTCCAATGATGACATATATTGTAATCAACACAGAACACACTATTGCGCACACTGTAAAGGATTTCAGATCACAGGCACGATTTCCTATCTATACACTTATCTGCATTTGAAAAATAGAATTAACCATTTTTTTGGCAAAAAACGTGACATTGAACGTTGACACAAACATGACTGCTGCATCTTGAAACCGAAAGTCCCCCATTGCAATATACATCCTGAGAACATTGATAAAAACATAAATAGAGGTAAAGAATGATTTATATATCTGCTTTATAGATAACATAAAAGCATTTGACAAAGTTAAAGCATGTGGAAATAATCAATATGCTGGAGAAATTAAACATTGATGGCAATGATCTGAGAGTTATAGAAATATGTATTGACAAGAAACAGCACTCATAAAAATTACCAACCAAACAGGCCAGTTCCAATATATAAAACAAGGAGTCAGACAACGTTGTGTTCTGTTGCCAGATTTGCTCTCACTTTACAGCAAAAATATTATGAGATCAATTGTAGACAAAAACAGAAATTGAATTCACTGTAACAACATAAACAATTTACAATATGGAGACAAATAATAATAAATGAATATTATTATAGAGGGAAACATCCGAGGCGATAATCAGTGAATCAATTCAGAGGAAGAGGTATGTTTATAGCACTCGGAAAAAATGACAAATAATCAACAACAGAAAAAAATATGGACCAAGGCAGGATCGAACCTGTACTCAGTGGCACAGCGCCTTGCCATGAAAAGCCAAACGCTAGGGAACACTGCCACTCAGCTAACTAAAAAATTAGCTTCGTAGGCAAGGTCCTTTCGCGAAGGCTTTCCCATGAGTATAGCATAAGGCTGCGATCACAGCGCGGAAATATTTTTCCTGTTAAGACAAGTATCTCCTGGATAGGGTAGGGCTAAATGGCAGTGTTCCCTAGCGTTTGGCTTTTCGTGGCAAGGCGCTGTGCCACTGAGTACGGGTTCGATCCTGCCTTGGTCCATATTTTTTTCTGTTGTTGATTATTTGTCATTTTTTCCGAGTGCTGTAAACATACCTCTTCCTCTGAATTGATTCACAATTTACAATATGCAGATGACACAGTCTTAATATCAGAGACAAAGAATGAACTACAAGAAATGTTAGACATAATAGCAAAAGAAAGCAACAAAGAAGATCACAGTCTGAATAGTAAGAAAACAAGTAACGGTCATATCGAAGAAACAATCACCACCACGCAGCATAAAAATAAACAGGACAAATTTGAAACAAGTGCAAAGCTTCAAATACTTGGGCACAATAATAACATCAGATGGAAGATGCACTACAGAAAAAAAGAGTAGAATAGCTCAGGCCATAATAGCATTTTAGAAATGTAAAACGCCTTGTGCAACAGTCTATGTTAATAGAAGTGAGAGAGTTCATCATTACTATATAGAGCCAGTTCTAACCTATAAAACTGAATCATGATCAGTCGACATCATCATTGAGTGTCATCAAGGAGGTTGGCTACCATGGAGCACCAGATTTAATTTGTTTTCTTTTCTTTCCATCCAATTCTACCTATTCTTCTATATATCCACATTTCAAAGGCTTCAATTTTCTGTTCTGTTTTCTTGTCTAATGTCCATGTTTCTGCATCAAACAGTAATGTTGAGAAAGTAAAACATTTTGCTATTCTTAGTTTCAGCCCTGCTGTTATTTTTTTTATGTTAGTATATTTTTCATTAAAATTACTTTTTGCCATTCCTATTCTTTTGTTTATTTCAGTTTTACATTTTCCATCACTGGTTATAGTATGTCCAAGGTAGTTGTAGTTTTGAACTGTCTCCAGGTCTATTACTTCAATTTTGATATCCACTTGTAGATTTTGAGTATTTTCTTTGTTTATGATCATAGTTTTAGTCTTCTTGATATTCATATCTAATCCATATTTTTTGCTTGTCATATTTATTTAATTAAGTAATTGTTGCAGATCTTTAGGATTTTCTGCTAGTAGTACAGTATCATCAGCATATCTTAGGTTATTGATTATCTTTCCGTTAATATTTAGGCCTGGCATCTCAATGATGTTTTTAAAGATTTACTCAGTGTATTGATTGAACAAGCTTGGTGATAGGATGCATCCCTATCTTACTCCTCTTTTTATATCAATGGGTGTAGAGTTCTATTTGTCTTATTTTATTATTACTGTTTGCTCCCAGTATAAAATACATATTAGTCGTATGTCCATGTCATCTAGATGTATCTCTTTTAGGTATTCTATAAGTTGTTTGTGGTGTACTCTATCAAAAGTTTTGGTGTAGTCTATGAAGCAGGCATATATTGGTTTGTTTACTTCTGTGTACTTTTTTAAAATTGTTCTTATGCAGAATATGGCTTCTTTTGTCCCATTGTTTTTCCTAAATCCAAATTGTTATTCTTCTAACTCAATATTGATTTTATTCTGAATCCTTTCTTGTATAACTATTAGCAAGATTTTTGTAACATGGCTCATTAGGCTTATTGTTCTAAAGGCACTACATTCAACTGCACCATTCTTTTTAGGGAAAACAATGAAAGTTTATGTTTTTAATTCATTTGGTATGTATTTTGTATGGTATATCTCGTTGCATATGTCTGTGATCATTTTAGTGCTAAAATCTTCTAGTCCCTGTATCATCTCTATCTGTATGTTGTCAGGTCCTGCTGCTTTTCCCTTTTTCATTGTTTCTATAGCTTTTTCCACTGCAGATTTTAAGATGTTATAGCCTCATGTACATTTTATAATTGGTTTCTTATCCCTTTGATAATGAAATAGTTCTCTTATATATCCAGGCCATCTATCTATTATATCTTTATTGTCTTTTAGCATTTTTCCTTTTTTGTTTGTAATGCATCCGCTTTCTGTGGCTTTTATTATTTTAATTAGTCATTCCCTTTATTTCTATGTGCATCCCTCTAAAATCTATTTTGTTGTATTGAGCAGTGTTCCTCGCTTGTCTTCTTTCTTCCATTTTTTCTAAGATGGTGTTAGCTATTCATTTTTGTTTTTTGTTCTTATCCTTTTTGCGCTAAGGGGACGTAAGTTTTTTGTATGCTTTTCTTTATGCATTGGCATTAGATTGTAACTTTTTCATCGGGATTTTCTCTTCTGTACTGTTCTATCCCTTCTGATATGTGTTCTTTACTTGTATTGTGTAAGTATCCTTAACATTTTTTTTTATTTAAAGCTGTTATATCTAGTAGTATTCTTGATAAATTAGTCATTTGCTTGTTTCCATTTAGTTTGATTTTCATTTTAATCATTACAGGATTGTGATCTAAGTTAATATCTGCTCCTGGATAGGTTTTGGCTTTGTCGGTAGACAAAGAAATGTAAAATTAGACAATTAGAGGCCATGGAGATAAGATTTCTCACAAGAGAGTTGAAAGTTCTCTAGACAGCTAAAAGGACCAACAAGAACATCCTAAAACAGACCAACACAGAAAGGGAACTCCTAAAAGACATCATAAAGAAATAATCAACACTTTTCGGACACATGAGTACAGAAAAGTTGAAATACTTGGTTACAACTAGCAAAATACAAGGAAAGAGAGATTGTGGATGACAAAGAGAGAAGATAAAAAGATAGTTTGGTGTCATGGCATGGAAAACAGTCAACAACAGAATTGATACGATGCACTGTAGATAGAATATTGTGGAAGGACATGATCGCCTATGCCAACCGGTACGGCACATGAAGATGATGATGATTGTTTTTCTTTATTCCTTTCTTCTCTTCTAGAAAATTAGTGAGGAAAATATTCTGCTATTGCACCAATGAAAATATTATGTTATGTTAGTTCCATTTTGAGCAAAGATGGCATATTGAGTATGAATTTAAAAAAACTCCCCACATCTGATGTTTTATCGCTGTTATCATTCCAGTATTGTCAGACTTTGCATGAATCCACTCTGTGTCTCACCATATGCCCCTGTTCTGGGTGAGCTTCTCAATCTCAGTAAAGAGGCTCATACCTGCCATTACTGCCTCTCTTGTCAATGTTGTTCAATATTTTTCTAGGTTGACTTTTTCTCTATTGCCTGTTGTTTCTATTTGAGAGCTTACTTTGTGATTCTTTTAGCATCTCTTCTCATCACACGGTTGATGCAGTTAGTTGCATAACCATTTCTCTTACTCCTGCACTAGTCGTGACTTCATTCCATGGTGTAAAAAATATTTTCATGAAGCTTGTTTTAGAATGCATCTAATTTGTTTCATATTTCTTTTACTGTTTTCCAGCTCACACATGCATAAGTAAGGGTAGATATTACATTTAATTTGAAAATCTTAATCGTTATTTTTGTGCTTAGGAATTTTTACTTCCATATTTTCTCAAGATATGTGAAAGTCATTGCTGTCTTTGCTGTTTGGATTCTAATTTCTTTCTTTGAGTTTCCTCCTTGATCTATGCAACCTCAAAGGTTTTCCTTCTGTGTATATTTTTTCTTCTGAATAAATTTGATTTTTCATTACTCTCATATTTTCTTGATTGATCACAAGTCCTATTCTGTTAGCAGCTTATGATATTCCATTTCTTTTTTCCTGCATTGCTTTCACATTGATACTGAAAGAACTATGTTTGTAAAATCAAGAACCCCTAATTGAGACTCATGTATCCACTCACTGCTTGTGCCACCTGTACAGCATTTCTGCATTATGAAGTTGACGGAATTTCCAAACAATAGGGTGGAGATATAATTTTTTTTAAAATACATCCTTGTTTCATCCGAATTTCAACCTGGAACTATTCACTCAATCTTTCCTTCTTGCAAACTTTCATCATTTCTTTCAAGAGTTCAGATTTCTTTTTCAGTATCAATGGATGTTTCTCAGTAACAACTTGTTAGGTTTCGAATCATCCATAACAAGCATTTTAAAAAAAAACTCTACCTCTTATATCAATCTAGAAAATTTTTTAAAAATAATTTCCCTTAAAATAATTTGTTTTCAGAAACTTAACATTATCACCAAAATCAATGATATAAATTAGTATTTTTGATGTTATAGAGATTGCCATTAACTGTAGTGACTAGCATGCTGTCTTTGTGATCAAGTGGATGTGATAAATGTTTCTATTTGACAAAGCTTGAAAAAGAATATTTGGCTTACTTAGTTGGAAAAAGTAATAATCCAGAGGAGTAGCAATTCATCTCTAAATTCTATGGTTTAGAGTAGTGAAATGTAATACTTCACTTCTCCATCAATATTATGCTACAGACCATCCTTTACTTTAGTATCTTAGATATAGTTGTTGTCCTTTTGTTAACTAAAAGTCATTTGTGAGCTATAACTATTGAGTCTCGAGATGTATTTTCCCATTTTCAGTGGAATAACATTTTGAAGACACTCTGCAATATGGAATTGTTTTTTAAACTTTCTTCTTATATTGTTTTTATTCTTTATTTTGTCTTCTTCAGGCTTGTATTTTTCATTTATTTCTCCTCATTCCATTTTCTTGCTTGTATTATGAGTGTCTTCACTTCCCTAAGAATGACTGAAAGTAGTTTATGCTGAGAAGGTTCCTTTGTTTCTTTGCACTTTTGTGAACCTTTTCATTTCCATGACCCCATCAAGGCCAGCTCCTTGTCATGGGGATGGGGCTTAACAGTCAGCAGAGACTAAAAACCAAGACAGACCAGATTGTCCTACATCCGAGCAAAACCACAGTCAGTTCTAGAAAGTCAAGGTGCTGAAGACAGAGGCAACAAGCCAAGAGGCGCACCACAGTAGTCAGGATGTCATACATTCACTCAAATTGGAAGTATGTCTGTAACTATGAATCGATGTGGCACTCACCCTGTGGTGGACACTCACCTCTTCCTCCTATGATTGCTGAATTATTGCCTCGGAAGTTTCCCTTTATAATAATATTCATTTATTATTATTTGTCTCCGGTGGACACTCAGGCAGACGCAGTGCTGGGCCCTCATCTTCCAAAGAGCCCTACCACTATTACTGGAAGTCCTTCTCAACCGTCATGTGGAGTCAGGGGGTGAGAGAATAGAGCTACTGGCCAATCAAAACTAAGACCAGTTAAAATAATGCACTGGTTTGCTGAAGGCATCAACAGCAAAAGAATTGGGTACAGTAAAAAGAGTTAGACAATATCCTACATGAAGAGCAAGTAAACTAATGTTGCTAGCAGGAAACTCATCTAAACAAAGACATAGACGTGAAAATAGGGGATACCAGTGTTACAGATCTGACAGAAAAGACAGACAAACTTGTAAATAATAATATCAATGCATGTTAGCTTAAGGTGTATATGGATGGAGTTAAATATTAGATACTGCACCTCAAGACAAAAAACATGGATTTTAATATTCTCAGCTATTATTGTCTGAGTGACTTATCACTGGCACTAGACACAATTTCATTAAAAGAAAGAATGATTGTGTGTGGAAACTTCAACAGCCGTTCACAGAGTTGGGGCTATGAACACATGGGCAAGAGAGTTAAGGAGCTTGAAAATTGGCAGAACAACAATGAACTTATACTGCTAAACCAGACAATGGATGCACCAGATCATGACATTCCATATCTACACCAGACATTGCTTTCCACTCACCAGACTTGGAATTGAATATTACATGTATTGTTGAGAAAATCTTACGGCAGCGACCAGTCTTTTTAGTGGTGAAAAATGAAATTATCAGGAAGTAAATGAATTATCATTTTCTCTACATCGAATTACAAAAATGCACACTGGAAAAATGTATCATCATTACACGTTTTCTAACTAAAGATTTGAATACAGAAAGAGACATCAGCAAAATAGTCAATGAATTTAGTAGACTAATACTACAAGAGTAGAAGAAAGCAACAAGAAAGGTCTCAGTCTGAATAGTAAGAAAACAGAAGTAATGGTTATATCGAAGAAACAATCATCACCATCATGCAGCATAAAAATAAACGAGACAAATCTAAAACAAGTGCAACGTTTCAAATACTTGGGCACAATAATTACATCAGATGGGAGATGCACCACAGAAATAAAAAGCAGAATAGCTCAGGCCAAAATAGCATTTAAGAAAATGAAAAATATCTTATGCAACAAATCTATGTCAATAAAAATGAGAATATCAGTGATATATAGAACCAATTCTGACCTATGGAAGCGAATCATGGACAGTAGACAAACAAATGAAAAGACGGTTAGAGGTCACAGAGATGGGATTTCTCAAAAGAATGTTGAAAGTTCCCTGGACAGATAAAAAGACCAATGAGGAAGTTCTCAAAGAGGCCAACACAAAAAGGGAGCTCTTAAAAAACATCAGAAAGAAGCAATCAACATTTTTTGGGCACATCATGAGAAGAGGAAAGTTGGAATACTTGGTTACAACTGGCAAAATAAAAGGAAAGAGAGATCGCGGACGACAAAGAGAGAAAATACTGGATAGCTTGGTGTCATGGCATGGAAAACAGTCAACAACAGAACTGATACGATGCACTGTAGATAGAAGATTGTGGAGGGACATGATCGCCTGCGCCAACCGGCAGGGTACATGATGATGATGATGATGATGAATACTACAAGATGTCAATGAAACAATACTTAGAGGGTAACGGAAATGCTATAAATCTGATACAGTCGAACCTGGTCTTAGGACCACCTGTTTAAAGCGTTTCCCTGGTTATAGGACCGGGTCTACAATTTCCCCGAGTTTTTTACTATATGCTAACACTGATTACGGCGCTCACGTATGACGCGACCAGAGACCAGGCTAATTAACCGCCGCCAATGTTATTTATCCCGTTTACGACGACAGCCAGCTTCGTCTCGCTAGGAGCCATAAACGATCGACACAGGTGTCTACAGGTGTTGATGTTTTCCCGTATTTAGTGAGTCCCAGATTACAGTGGGACGTGTACGTTTATCAGTCAATACTGGTGCAGACACAGATCTATGATTCGTGAAGTGACATCACTTCGCGGTTCCGTCTAGACCAGAGTAGACCATTGCGTGGCCCGTATAAATTACAGGAATTAACTAAAGAATTAGTCATTGCCCGCTTAGAGTGTATTCATGTACATGTACAGTATGTCAGTGAATTATTTTTGTGGATTTTAAAAGTGTTACACACAATATAGGAAATGGCCAGTGTCAAAAGTGTAAAACCAAAAGCATTAACGCTGGAAGAACGAATATCAGTGATTCGACAAAATCAGCAAGGTAAAAGTTCGCGATTATTGGCAGAACAGTTTGGAGTGGGAAAGACACAGATTTTACGTACGTTAAAGAGAAAAGCAGAGTATATGAATGACTTTGAAAATAATGCACCAAGTATGAAAAGAAGGAATAGCAGGAAAACGGGAAATGAAGACATAAATACACTTTGTTGGAAATGGTGTCAATCAGCACTTGCACGAAAAATTCCGTTATCTGGGCCGATGATCAAAGAACGAGCTTTACAGTTTGCAAAGAATTGGAAAACTCAGTCTTTAAAGCATCGAACGGCTGGTTAGAGGCCTTCATTAAAAGACACAATCTTGTGTTGGTAAGCAATGTGGCGAAGTCGGTGATTCAGATATGAGTGCTGCGGCTGACTGGACTTCTAAATTATCCGCGATATGCTATGGTTACGCTGCTCAAGACATTTTTAATTTAGATGAAACGGGTTATTTTCAAAGCGACTACGGACAAAACATTTTTTGTCAAAGGAGAAAAATGCGCTGGGGGTAAAAAAAGCAAAGAGCGAATAACAGTGATACTATGCACTAACATGTTGGGGAACGAGAACCGGCTTTAGTGATTGGGAAAGCAGCTAACCCTAGGATTTTTAAAAACATCAACATAAACACACTGCCAGTGATTTACAGAAACAACAAAAAGGCATAGATGACTGCAGCTATATTTGAAGATTGGCTGAAAAGTTTGACCGTAGATGCAGAAAAAAAAGCGCCACATTATTTTATTTGTTGACAACGCTACCTGTCATCCAAGATCGAACTACAGAATGTTAAGCTGCAGTTTCTGCCACCCAACACAACTGCATTAGTTCAACCCCTAGACCAGGGTGTCATTCAGACATTTAAATTAAGTTTAGACAAAAACAGCTTCTACATCTTATCACAGTCATGGAATCAAACAAGGATCAGGATGCTTCGGAACCGAACTCGTGAAACAGGTCAATTTACTGGATGTAGTCTACTGGATTGTTGCAGCATGGAAAGAAGTGGACAACTCAACCATCTTAAGTGTTTCTGTAAAGCAGGTTTCATTGTCCTGCTGAAACACACGCATATTCTCTGACGCACATGGAATCTGCATCAAAGACCGACGTGCAAATTGTTTCTACTGCAATTTCTACTGCTTTGGATAACTTTCAAAAGAATTGTTGGATACCAATTGACAGACATCTCCATGATTGATTCAGGGCTCCAAACTTGCAACACAATAGAAACAAACTGGGATCTTCCTGCCACTGCAATTTTAGCTGCTGAGGATGTGAATAGTGAATCAGACAACGAACAAGATTCTACTGACATTGAGAAAACATACACTATCGCAGATGCACATAATGCTTTGGAGCTTCTGCGCACCTATTCAATAACAAACGGGAGATCTGACATACTAGACGTTATCATGGACTTGAGAGAAAAATTGAACTTATCGTTTATTTCATCTGTCAAACAACAGACTACCATATTGGATTTTTTTTCAAGTCAAAAGTGATACATGTACAGTATAAGTGGAATCTGCGTATGTGTGTTTTATTTTTGTGTGTTTAACTATCGTGTTTTATGAAAAAGTGTCCAACCAGTGGCTATTGTAGACCGACATGTGCACTATGTTCTACTCATGGATTACGCTGATTTGCAGGTTAGTTTTCATAGTGCTTAGGATAAAATTTTTTTATCGCTCTATTTATTATGTGAAACCTGTGAGGCAGGACCACCTGTCCTATGGGACCAGTTTTTGAAAGTCCCGTGAATGGTCGCCTTAGACAGGTTCGACTGTAGTTGGTTAGTACTCTGATAGGAGTAGTGAACTAGAGCAACTGCACAATGACATGGAATATCTCGAAAACAAGCATGAACTAACCCTTGCCAGGAACACCACAATAACTGTCAGCATGCCGAGGTCAAATTTCAAAGGACTAAACTACAAGCCAGACGGATAAGGTGGAAAGAGTAAACAAAGTCCTTGAATCTTGAATGTGGCACAAGAAAACTGTGGAAGCTTATAAATCAACTTAATGATGAGGGCACAGAAGGGAACACTAAAATTTCTCTGTAGAAGAATGGAAGTATTTTAAGAGGTAAACAGGCAACAAATCACTTTGTAGGCTCCTCTGCAAAAGACAGTAATATTGAAATTAGCATAGAGAAATGACAAGAGGCTTGTTTGAAGCAACAAAATACAAGGCAAGAAGAGACTAGACACGAAATCATGGAAATACAAAAAGAGAGCTAGAGCTGGTAATATCCAAATTAAAAATGAAAAAGTCACCAGGAAGTGATGGAGTGTCGAATTAAATGATTAAGAACTTGAGAGCTGCAGCTAAAGCAAAACTACTGCAGATCTACAATACCTGCTGGACAGCAGGCAGAATGCCACTGGCATGGAGAGAAGCAATCATGAAACCATTACTAAAGCCAGGAAAGGATAGTTCTACAACATTCAGCTTTAGACCAATCAGCCTTACAAGTTGTTTATGTAAAACAATGGAGTTTATAATCAGTCTTAGACTGCAGTGGTACCTGGAAAGTGAAATCCTTCATGTGCCACAACAAAAGACTTTAGACAGTGTTACTCTACTGAAGATCAGGCAATCTTTCCCAGGAAATTGAGGATGCATTCCAAGAAAAGAAACTGATACTAGCAGCATGGATAGACCTAAAGAAAGCATTTGATAAAGCACGAAAAGAATAGCTCTTGAAGAAACTGATAAATTAAGAGTAAAAGGTAGGATGTGTAAATGGGTGAAAGCATAGCTGCATAACAGGAAAACAAATGGATGACCTCAGAATTAAGAAAATCCTAGTGCATCAGAGCATCCTGCAGGAACAGGTACTGTGTCCACCACATTTCCTAGTGTACATCAACAGCCTAGTTACTTAACTACCACATGACATCAAAGTGGCAATGTATGCAGTTTACCTGGTAATGTGGTGCACAGATAAATATGCTACAGTGGCCTCCAAATTGTTGCAAAGAGCTATGAATGTATTGAACTCATGGGCAAACAGATGGTGTATCAGCATAAACTCAGATAAAGGCATTACTACGCTCTTTACTCACATTAGAACAAAAAGCAGGAGTCATCTACATAGATAATGATATTTGAAAGAAGACAAATAACCTGCATATCTCTTACGCTTAACAACAAACTGTCTTGGAAATAGCAAAAAGCCAGAAGGAAGATAGCTATTCTAAGAAAGCACATCCAACACTAGCTGGATAAAGTACAAAACCAGGCACTTATGGTCATCACAGGAGCAATTAAATCAACACCAATATTGAAGATGGAGAAATTGTGGAGAATACCGGCATTGAGAGATATCAGGGACACAAAAGTGCTGATACGAGAGAAAAATTCTCATGCATACCAAGACATCCAATGAAGGGACGATTCCAAAATCTTCATTTTGGGATGGTTTAAAGGAAGCAGTTTTATCCACCAAGCAAAAAGAATTTGTAGACAGACATCAGACATACAGAGTGTTGTCAGCCCCTACTGTCCATACTAAAACCGACCAAGGAATTCAGATTGTTGATATAAATATGGACAGAAGTGAAAAGAATATTTTAATAACAAAATAGTATATAGCGGAAAACAAACACTCTCAGTTATCTGGGTGAAGAATATCAACAAGATTTCTAGGTTCGTATACACAGATGGATCAGTACAAAATGCAGGAAAGAATGGGGAAGCAAGAGCATACATAAAGTACCCAAATAACATTAGGGTTATAAATGGAATAACAACAGGGAAATACTGTCACAATTACGATGCAGAAATCCAAGCATTAAAGTTGGCAATGGTAGAGTACTGAACAGTAAGTAATCTTGGTCCACACAGCCTGTAGTGTTTCTGACAGATGCAAAACAAGCACTCTAGACACTACAATCCAGAAAATTACCACATCTGCAGACCTTATTGACTGAAATCTACAAGCATCACGAGGTCACCCTGCAATGGATCCAATCTCACTGTGGATACCAGAAAATAAGAAAGCAGACCAGCTGGCAAAGGAAGGCACAGCAGGCAAGCAACCAGATGCACCAGTTGCATACCATCAGAAGTATCAGATAATCAAATCAATTAGAAGACCTTCAAGCCTGCGATAATATGAATAGATGGGAATATGTTATCATTGTATGCCTCGACTCAATAGTCTCACGTTTACAAAATTCAAGATTGGCACCTCAGCCACATGTACATGTCGACAGGCACACCATGTGGAAAGAGCGGACAGGTTGGCTAGCTGTGCTATCATTGAAGACAGTCAATTAATGGATAGGATGGACATCATCAGTGCCCTCTGAAATGTGGGTTGGACTTTGACAACCATGAGTCCACATCCCTCCTTCGGATGAAAAAGATGGGAGTTAAGATTGGCACAGCCAGAAGTGAGAAACTTAGTAGGCATATAAGAAGACTTAACCAACACAGAACTGGAGTCGTCAGTTGCTGGACACTGCAGGAATTGCTGAGATGGGGATCTGAGCACCTATGGACATGTTCGGAGTGAAATGATAATGACCCACAAATAACTCAATAACCATCTTTGTTATCTTCATCATCTGAATAATCTGAAATATATCCATGATGGATATTAGTTCCTTTTTTTGGATTGACGTCATGGGACGCACCAAAATGGACGCTTCTTGCGTCCAAGCCATGTAAACAATGTTGACTTTCCTTGTCTCCAACGGTTTATCTCATTCTATTGGAGAATTTCATGCTGTCTGTTGCCACAGTGAGATGGCGGATTTTTTTGAAATGTGGACACGGGTTTGGTGATAGATGTGTGTGCACAGTTCGTTAACCATCGCTGTGGATCAAGTCTTTGTTCGCTGGCTTCGTTAGCAACAATGGAAGCTAATGACCTTACTTGTGCAGCCGGTTTGTTTTGGACGAATTGTACGTTACAGTGTCACTGTTATAGTGGCTTAGTTTGTGACAGGACTACAGGGACATGCCCAGACAATGACAGTTGTCAGCACGGGGTTTTCGGACCCCAGTGTCAGTACTTGGATTTTATTTGCAGGTATGCCCAAAAGTCTGAACCTACTTTCCTGTTTGATGGCAGCGACACCTCATGTGGTCCGGATACGGATTCTGCATCGGCTGGGGCAACTCTCAATCGGTCTTTGCCGTGCTCCTGGTTTGGGATTTGTGCGGATGGCTTAAAATATCCGGACAGTTTCACGGTAAAACTGAATGGTTCTGCCTCATGTAACAATGTATCAAGGTTTGTAGTTAGTCCGCACGAGATTGATGCCTTCTGCCCTGGGGCTGGTCTGATCAACAAATTACGGATTGAAAGGGCGATAGTTGCAGGTGTCTGCTCCAACTACATTGGCGGGGGTCGGAAACTGGCTCTCAAACAGAACACAAACCAGACCGATTTAATGCACAAAACATGTGATGCTTGTTATACAGGAGACGGATGTGGACCAGAGGCCGCAGTTAATAGCAAAACAAAGACCAATCTCTATGACAATGACTGCACACACACACAATGGAGAAGTGGAACCAATTCTATTTACTGGTATCTGAACTTTGCAACGCCCCAGAAGACTCACATCATTCGAATCTATCATCAACCTAGCACTATGATTCGGATAAAGAATGCCACTTTAAAGGCTTTCTCTGACAGTGGCGGAGTAGTGTTCCAGTATAATGATATATCCTACCCTAATTTATCTATGAACACTATTGTAGTCAAAACACAAACGTCAATGGCACACATTAAGATTGAGTTCTCACCGACCATTTCGCAGACCGACAGTGCACTGACGGTATGTGAGGTGCAAACATTTACAGACACCTATTGTCTGGACGAGCATTCTTGTCGTTTTGTGCAGTGTGTAGTGGGTGTAGTAAAGGCTGCAATGTCATCATCGGTACTTGTCACGGCTACTGTTCACATGGGATCTATGGACACGACTGTTCCGGGTCTTGTCTTATTGTCTGTCCTTTATTTGAGGAAAAATCTGGAAAATGCCTACAATGTAAACATCTTGGCTATACCTGTAATGACACTTGTCCAGATGGTAATTTTGGGCTACAGTGCGAACAGATGTGTTCTGATGGCTGTGACATCATATGTACTCTCAAATGTCTGGACAACTGTTTCAACGACACCTGTCAACAGTCGATCGGGAATCTGTACATGCAAGAGAACGTTCTATGGGTCAGACTGCACTCTCAAATCTCCGGACAACTGTTTAACGAAACCTGTGATTCCCACGTTCAGAAGAGTCTGCCGACTACAACAAGCCCAAGCATATGGACACTTTAATGTGTTTCTGTGCTAGACATGGTTCATTTTTTGGTGTTTTTTAGTGAAGCCATGGCTCATATCTTGCCGTGTTTCTGTCCTAGCCATGGCTTATATCTTAGCTTGTGTGTGCTGGCCATGGCTCATATCTTGGTGTGTGTCATGTTAGTCATATCTCATATCTCGGTGTGTCCGTGTTAATCATGTCTCATATCTTTATGTGTGTCTGTGTTTAGTCATATCTCATATCTTAGTGTGTACCAGTGTTAGTCATATGTCATATCTTTGTGTGTGCATGTCTGGGTTAGTGATATCTCAAATCTTTGTGTGCATGTTTATGTTAGTCATATCTTTGTGTGTGCATGTCTGTGTTTGTCACATCTCATATCCTTGTGTGTGCATGGCTATGTTAGTCCCATCTCATATCTTTGTGTGTGCATATCTATGTTAGTCATTTCTCTTATCTTTGTGTGAATGTCTATGTTAGGCATGTGTCATATCTTTGTGTGTGCATGTCAATGTCAGTTATATCTCATATCTTTATGTGCATGTTTGTTAGTCATGTGTCATATATCTTGATGTGTGTCAGTGTTAGTCATGCCTCGTATCGTTGTGTGCATGTCTGCATTAGTCACATCTCATATCTTTGTGTGTGCATGTATGTGTTAGTCACATCTCACATCTTTGTGTGTGTATGTCTGTGTTAGTCACATCTCACATCTTTGTGTGTCCGTGTCTGTGTTAGTCACCTCTAGTGACTCGGGCAGATGGTGCTCGTAAACCTGGGAGGGCCTACCATCTAAGGGCAGAATCCCCTACAGAAAAGATCATCTGCTGCCTTGCAGGAAGATTGGGGACAATCAAAGGCTAGGGAAAGCAAACCCGAATAAAATGCTGGCTGAAATCGGATGCACTGGGCCACTGGCGCAGAACACAGTGCAACGTATTAACGGGTGTTCAGTCAGAGTGGATCTGACAGACTCTAATAATGATGTTCTGTCTGTGGGGGCGATCAACACACTTAGCCTGACAGCTGACTTCATATGAGAGTCTGGAATCCTTACTCTGATTGAGTCCTGAACGCAGAGAGAGAGAGAGAGTTCCTTTTTTGATGAACTTATATTTAAATCTCATGGGTCACAGTTATATTTAAATCTCATTTATATCTAATGGGTCACAGTGTAATGTTTAACTACCTAGTTAGAGTTCTTGATTTTTTATCCTTTCTGTCCGTTAGACATCTCATAGGCTTGTAGTGTTTTTTGCCACACATCTCTATTCTGGGTGAGATGTTCAATCTTATCTAATGAGTCTGTGCCAGCCAACTTTGTTTCTCTTATAAATGTTCTTTTTAGTTTTCTCTTTAGGTTTTCCTCTTTTTCTGTATTCTGATGTTTCCCATAGAAGAGCCTGTTGTCATCTCTTCTCATCACATGTCTTTCCTTAATTGTAGATGAGATCTTTGGTCGCATGGCCATTTCTCTTATTTCAATTATTTTCTTATATTAGTCTTTAATTCATTCCACTGTACACAGAGTATTTTTCTTAGGCATTTGACTTCCAGTGCATTCCAAGATGGAGACTGTTTATTTTCAGTCTTGCATGGACCATTAGGCGTGAGACTGAAAACCTTACCCTGAGACTCGCTTCAGAGCAGCCCTAAGCGGGGAAACAATCATATTGTAGAATCTTGTTGTGTTACAATGAGTCATGCCCAAAAACCTGCCCAAGAGATTAGTAGTACGTTGAATATCATCAGCCCAAAAGTACTAACACTCTATTGGAATGTTCAACAGTGGCTGCTTCCAAATTAGCACAAGTTGTCAGCGAAATGGAGAAATACCACCTTGATATATTAGGAATTAGTGAAACTAGATAGCCAGGAATAGGAAGAAAAAAACCATCAACAACAACATGACAATTATTTATTCAGATACGGATGATAATAAACATGGAGGAGTGGGAATTATAATGAACTGCTGACTATCTTACCGAATGGGAGCTAGTCAATCATTGATTAATTAGAGCATGCTATAAAACCACGTATGGAAGACTATACAATAATATAGACATATGCACCTACTCAAGACTATACAGATGAACAAAAAGAGACATACTAAGAAGATCTAAATAAAGTTGTGAAGCAAGTGAAATCTTTGGACATCTTAATTGTAATGGGCGATATGAATACTAAAATAGGAAAGGGTAGATATAAGACCATTATAGGAAATCATGGTTTAGGAATGGACTAAAAAGGACAAGGGGTAGGGTTCGATCCCAACCGATGGCTTCCGGGTTCACCCAGCCTTAAATGGGTACCGGATTTTTTTCTGGGAAAGTGAAGCGGCACGGGCATAATACCGACTAACATTACCCCAAAAATCATGTGCTGAAGGTCTGTAAAATTTATGGTCACTAACACTATATTCCCTGTACGCCACTTGGCATGACAGGGGTACTTTCCTTTTTTTTTATGGTTTAGGAAAAAGAAATGAAAGAGGAGAAAGATTAATACAATCTTGTAAAAACAGGTTGATAATATGTAACTCCTACTTTTAACAAGAGAAAAGGAAACTATACACATGGAAAAGCCTTGGAGATGAGAAGAGGAATCAAATAGATTACATAATGATAAAAGATAGGTTCCGTAATAGCATCAAGAAAGCCATACATATCCAGGAGACTAATTCATGAACAATATCACTAGACATAACAGCTTTAAATCAAAAAGATGTTAAAGATACTTGTATAATACAAGCAAAGAACGCATATCAGAAACTGCTAGAAAAAGAGACTGAGCTGTACAGAAGAGAAAATCCTGATAAAAAAAAGTTACAACCAAATGGTAATGCTTAAAGAAAAGCATACAAGAAATCTGCTACATCTTACCCAAAAAGGTAAAAAATAAAAGTGCAGAACATACACCATCATGAAAAAAATAAAACAAAAAAGACAAGCAAAGAACACTACCAAAAAGAACAAAATAGATAATGGAAAATGCAAAAAGGCAAAAGAAGACTGGCTCAGCCAAAGATGTCTAGAAATCAAAACTATGGAAAATGAACAAGATTTAAGAGGGATACACACAGCCATAAAAATATTGACTAGCAAAAATAAAAAGGCCGTAGAAACTGGATTTATTGCAAAGACACAGACATGCAATGACATATACCATACAGGAACCAAATAAACTAAAAACATCAACTTTCATTACATTGTCTAAAAAGAATGGTGCAGTTGAATGCATTGATTTTAGAACAATAAGCCTAATGAGCCATGTTACAAAAATCTTGCTAAAAGTTATGCAAAGAAGGATTCAGAATAAAATCAATTTTGAATTAGAACAACAATTTGGATTTAGGAGAAAAAAATTGGACAAAAGAAGCTATATTCTGCTTGAGGACATTAATCAAAAAGTACACATAAGTAAACAAACCAATATATGCCTGCTTCATAGACTACACCAAAACTTTTGATAGAATACATCATAATCAACATATATAATGCCTAAAAAATATACATCTAGACGACACAGACATATGACTAATATATAATTTATACTGCGAGCAAACAGCAATAATAAAATATAACCAAGAGAACTCTACACCCATTGATATAAAAGGAGGAGTAAGATAGGGATGCATCCTATCACAAAGCTTGTTCAATCAATACTCTGAGAAAATCTTTAAAAACAGCACTGAGATGCCAGGCCTTAACATTAACAGAAAGATAATCAATAACATAAGATATGCTGATGGTACTGTATAAATAGCAGAAAATCCTAAAGATTTACAACAGTTACTTAATGAAATAAACATACAAACAAAACATATGGATTAGATATGAATATTAAAAAGACCATGCTTTTTACGTCAACACCTTGAGTGCTGTTCAGTGGCCATCACTGGAATTGTTTGACACTAATTATTTACAAATTACAACTCATTAATATGGACTGCTCTGTCAAGTCAACCGAAGGTTTCACTTTAGGGATTTTGCACCATCGTTAAGGTGTTTTGTGCTTTGTTGGCTGCATTCACTAGATTAAACGGTCTTTGTAGGCGCATCCATTGTTGTGTGTGTATGTCGTCATGATAGCTGATCATATATCCCTAAACTGGACGTACGCTTATAATGAAGGGCGAAATGACGGAGTTTTGTTCATGACTTTGCAGTATTCACATTGTAGGGGAAATATGAGCACTTACGGATTGTTGTTCGATGTATGGTGAGGCTAGTCCGACGAATAACTGAGTTTTATTTGTTTGGATTTGGAGACAAAAACAATGTCCTGACATCATCAAGCGCTATACATTGTTAAAAATGTGACGATCAACATTTTCAGGAAGACATGAACTTCCGGTCAATATGATGGATAGGCGGCAGGAACTGTTAAAGGTTGTGTCTGAAAAATGTTCCTTGTTGCAGTTTCCTCTTATTCCAAGTCTGGCTTCCTGCCTGATCTACTCAGTTTAATACTCTGTGCACACCGTGAGCTGTGCGTTTCACCCGTTTTGATCATGTTTTGATATTCCACTTGCTTACGATGAATGATGATATTGTATGACAGGGAACAGATGGCTGTGTTTTCACTTTCTGTGTGATTCCGCCTTATGTCTTTTGGTGTGTGCTGAGACTGATGCGATGGGGACTACAGCTACCTTTCTTTGTTTTGGAGATGAAATATTAATTCGGATGATTCCACTGGCACAGGTGGTTGAGCAATTATGGAATTTAATTCGTTTGCAGTGATACAGGGGCCTTCCATAACCATAACCATTAAAAAGAAGAAATCTATGGTCATAAACAAAGAGAATATTTAAAACCTACAAATGGATATCAAAGCTGAAGGAATAGATCTAGAGACAGTTCAGAGCTACAACTACCTTGAACATACTATAAGTAGTGCAGTGATGGAAAATGTACAACTGAAATAAACAAAAGAATAGAAATGGCAAAAAGTCATTTTAATGCCATTAAAAATATATTAACATCAAAACAAATAACACCAGGGCTAAAACTAAGAATAGTAAAATACTATATCTTCTCAACATTCCTATATGGTGCAGAAACATGAACAATAGACAAGAAAACAGAACAGAAAGTTGAAGCCTTTGAAATATGGATTTCTAGAAGAATAGGAAGAATTCCAAACTACTGACTTATCATGAGTGCTTGTTACCAACCGTGTCAAGATGCCAAAGGCTATATTATATTTTTATCATATTAGGAAGAGTTATTAAGTTTTTTGCAGGTCATCATCATTGCACTTCAAAAATGCCCATAGGTGCTCAGATCCCCTCCTCAGCAATTCCCACAGTGTCCAGCGACTGATGACTCCAGCTCTGTGTTGGTTGATAAGTCTTCTTATATGCCCACTAAGTTTCCCATTTCTGGCTGTGCCATTCTTAATTCCCATCTCTTTCATCTGAAGGAGTGATGTGGACTCATGGTTGTCGAAGTTCTGTGCCCTACCCACATCTTGGATGGCATTAATGATGTCCGCCCGATCCATTGGTTGACCATCTTCAACGACAGTGAGCTAGCCAATCTGTCCACTCTTTCATTTCCCATATTCCTGCATATCCAGGGATGTAGGCAAAGGTGACCCTATGTATTTCACTGCATGCGTACAGAGCCTGCCTCCAATTTTTTTATCATGCTCATCGAATCACTTAGTATGCAGGTGTGGGTGTAGTCTTATGATTCTAACCAGATGAATGCCCTGGTCACTGCCATCACCTCCATCATCATGCTACTCATGGTCCTAACGTATGAACCACTGTCGTCTTTGACTGTTCTGCCTGCCAAGCGTGCTGTAAATGCCCATGCACTCCTTTGGTGTCATATTACGGATCCATCTGTATAGATGACTGCATCTACCTCATCTGTGTTATCCCAGATGAGACCATTGACCACGACTAAGTTCTATTCCCTACATTTTCAGTTGAAATGTGTTGAACTCATGGTACAATGGATGCATTTTATCTGCACTTATTTTCAGGTATGCCCATGCCTTCCAGATCTTAAGCCTATCATCCATGGTTGTAAAGTCAAGAAGATACCTCATTGCTACACAGAGAGTGTCCCTCGTACAACCCAAGATAATGTGCATAGCTTCATTCAGTATTTTCTCCAGCCTGTCATATTGTGTCATACTCCTTCTTCTTCTTCTTTCCTTCCTCATTTGCCTTTCAGCATCAAGGAAAGATATAATTTTCGGTCTTTTGCTCTTCTATTCGCCTCTGCTGCTGTTATGTTTCCTAGTGCTTCTAATATTCCATCGATCCATCTTTTTCATAGTTGACCCTTGGGTCTGGTATTCTTGCAACGTTTAGTTAGGGCTCATTGTGTTTTGGTTACTCTGCCTTGTCACGTGGCCAAACCATTTTATCTGTTGTTTCTTTATATATACTATCATCATCAAGTACCAGGCCTGCTGACGTAGGTGATCATGTCTGTCCACAACTTTCAATCCTGACAGTTATTTATAATTTCTGTTGTTGACCTTCTGCCAAGCCGTTCTCTTAAGCTGTCTGGTATCTTTTCTCTTTACTTCCCTCTATATCTTCATCAAAAACGATGCAGGAAAACACAAATGAACTATCATCAATAGCCAGCAAAATTGGGCTTGAGGTCAATCATGAAAAGACTAAAGTCATGAAAAGTTTAATTCCAACAAGTGACAAAATATACATGGAAAACAAACCAGTAGAAGAGATCGATCACTTCATCTATCTTGGAAGTCACATTGATCGAGAAGGGGATACGAGCAAAGAAATTAGAATCAGACTGGCTAAAGCAGCAATGTCTTTCAGAAGCCTTGAAAAGTTGTGGAAATCAAAACTCATTAGCACAAACACAAAACTTAGGCTATTCAAATCAAATGTACTATCAACCCTTACGTATGCGTGTGAAAGCTGGAAAACAACAAGAGATATAGAAACAAAGTTGAACGCATTCGAAAATAAATGTCTAAGGAAAATACTTGGTATAGAATGGAACGAATTCAAAACAAACGAGGAAATTAGAGAAATCGCCAATCAACCACTAATATCTTCAGTAATAAAGAAAAGACGATGGTCATACGTTGGACATGTGATGAGAAGAGATAATAATCGAATAGCAAAGCAAGCCCTCATATGGGAAACAACAGGTAAAAGAAAAAGAGGAAGACCCAGGGAGACACTGAGAAGAACATTGATGAGAGAGGCAAGAGCAGCAGGAATCGGCTCCCTCAATGAGATAGAACTGCTTGCACAGAACAGAGACAGATGGCGAGATTTGATAAAATATCTTTAAAAGAAAACTGCTAGAACAAAAATTCATATAGGAGAAGGTGTATCTTGGTCTACGCCCTATGGGCCGGTTACGGCTCGAAAGGTCAATAGATAGATAGATAGATAGATATCTTCATCCCTCAACTTTCCCAGTTGTCACAATACGCTCTAGCTTTTCCCTTCTCATTACATGGTCAAAAAATGATGATTGTTTCTTCCTAATACTGGAAATTTGCTTTGGCCTCTTTCAGAATGTTTTCATTACTTTTCTTAGCAGTTCACTGTATTTCTCAACATTCATCTGTAAAACCACATTTCTACAGCCTCCAAAAGCTACGACTTTTGGCAGTCACAGAAAGAGCCTAGAACAACATGAAATTAATACTAGAGACCAAACTCTTAATATATCATACGTGTGCTCAGCACACTGCTATATTGATCTGAAACCTGGACAACATACTCAAATCATGAAAAAAGATTACATTTCTCCTACAAGTTTCTGCAGAGTAATGCACATCAAATGTCAGAACAAACTCACCAACTTAACAGTCCTGCAATGTGCTAAGACTCTAACAATCATGTTAATGCTCACTAGCCCAAGTTAAGATGGCACGTCCAGCGAATGGAAGAAAACTGGATTCCTAAGTAAATACTATATGGTGAACTAATACACGGAAACACAAATCTGCAGACCTAAACTACAATATAGAGATATTTGTAAATTATCTCTGAATGACTTCTCCATTTGTGAAAATGACTGGGAAAATCTGGCAAGAGATCACACATCACGAAGAGCCTCTATAAAAAATGACATAACATCATTTGAGGCTCTATTATGGCAAAACATGGAAGAGAAAAGACTGGGAAGACCCTGTATATTAGTGGGCCTAACTTGTTCATTCTTTGGTCAAGTGTGTTTGTCAAACATTGGTAGAATCAGCCACAAGAGAAGCTATTCGACAAAAACAAAACCTCCTAAAAAAATTACACAAAAGTTTCCACTAAACTGCCTGACAAGATGAAAAGGGCCATATATCAGAGATTGACATTCTTCCCAGATATTCAAATCCATTTACCTATTTTAATATTGTTCCACTTGCCTTTATTGTGCATTGCGGTAATGTCTTTTTCTTTGTTGCTACCATTACTTCTGTCTTTTTGCTATTGAGGCTGGGTCCTTTATTTGTTTTCCTTCACCCTAATGTCTAACATTTCTTACAACTCATTTTCACTCTTAGCGATTAAGACTGTATCATCAGCATACCTGAGGTTATTTATATTATGTCCTCCAATTGTTATTCCAGGCACATCCCTTATGGACCTTAAAATAATCTCACTATATAAAATAAATTTTGGTGACAGCACACAACCTTGCTTAACACCCTGTTTTATATGTTGAAACATTCCCAATTGATTTCAAGTTCTTATGGCCACTATTTATTTCCAGCACATGTTTTTTTATTATTTGTAGATTTTGCTGTCAACATTTATGCCTTCTAAAATTTTGATTATTTCTTGGTGCTTTACTTTGTCAAATGCTTTGGTATAATCTATAAAACTTAGGTATGGATCTGTTTTCACCTCTATGGCTCTTTCTACTAAAGATCTTATGATGTATATTGCATTGCTTGTACCTTTACCTCCAAAAAAAACAACTGTTAAACACTAACTTCTGGATTGATTTTATTTTGCATTCTTAACATGATGATTGATTCTTAGTAATATCTTAGTCATGTGACTCATAAGGCTTATTTTGTGATGATCATCGCATTCAATCACACAAGATTTCTTTGGTAGGGCTATGAATATTGATTTGATCATGTCGTCTGGTATATATCCACTGTTGTAGAAATCACTCAACATTTTTGTTATTTCTATTTCAAAATCACCCATGGTTTCAATCTCTTCTTTTTAATTATATTATTTGATCAGAAGCTTTTCCTACTTTCACATTTTGCAAGGTGTGTTCCACTTCTTCTTTGAGTATTTCTGGTTCATCCCCCATCATCTTTAATATTTACTTTTGTTCGATGATCATCATAAAGAAGTTATATTTGTCTTGTAACCTCTTGTCTGATATGAGTAGACCTAAATTTAACTTGATATTAACCAAGGCTCTTTTTTCTGTTTTTAATTTTACTTTAAGCTTTCCCATAACAGGTTACATGATCACTATTGCAATCTGCAAGAAAAGAAGACATTGAAATCACTGTAGTCTGTAGAAATGTGGTTTTACAGAAGAATGTTGTGAATACCATGGACAGCTAAGAGGAGTAATGAAAACGTTCTGAAAGAGGCCGAAGGAAAAGGAGAGCTAATTTCCAATATTAGGAAGAAACAATCATCAATTTTTGGCCATGTAATGAGAAGAGAACAACTGGAATATATTGTAACAACTGGGAAAATTGAGAGACGAAGAGATAGAGGGAAGCAAAGAGAATAAAAAATAACAGACTGCTTAAGAGAATGGCTTGGCAGAAGGTCAACAACAGAAATGATAAATAGCTGCCAAGATCAAAGGGTGTGGAGAGACATGACACCTACGCCAGTAGGCCCGGTACTTGATGATGATGATGATGATGATGATGATGAAGAATCAAGCCTCTGGCATAGTTAAAATAACTGTGGAGGTGCTGAAAACATTTAATAATCAAAACCTATCCCACCTAAGAATGTTAATTAATAAGATTTGGGATGAAGAAAAAGTTCCTACAAAATGGAAGAAAGAGATCATTATCAAACTACCTAAAAAAAAGGCAAACTTAAAGATTGCAATAACTGGAGAGAAATTATGCTTTCATCAGTTTCCTCCAAGATTTCTGTAGAATCATGCTGAACAGAATAAAATATGCTGTCGATAATATTATACGTGAAGAACAAGCAGGATTCAGAAAGTGGAGAAGCTGTCTTGATAAATAATTCACTTCAAGGATTAATACTAGAAGAACATACAGAAAAGCAACAACCATTAACCTGCAATTTCATTGATTTTTTAAAAAAGCGTTTGACAGCATACATAGATTGTCCTTATGGAATATCTTGAAACATTATAAAAGACATATAAGATGGCTATATTTGTGTAGTTCAAACAGAGGAGGGAATGTGTAATTGGTTTTGAATTGAAACAGGAGTTAAACAGGAATGTATACATAGTAGGGTTACCAAATGAAAAAAAAAAAGAAAAAAAAAGCAGAACATTTTATTTAAAAAGACTGATTCTTCACAAAACGTAGGACACAAAAAAAGCAGGACAAAATAATGTGGTGCTAATTTTCGATACTTTACATAAAAAGGTAATGTTTTGCTCATATTAATATGATGAAACTGAATAATAAAAATATAACAAGTCATTAATAAAGGAACTATTTAAATGTACAGATAAGCTAATCTATCTATTGTCCTCTCGAGCTGAAGACTGCACATAAGGCAGAAATTCTAGACTCTTTGTGTCCGACGATCTTTGTTATCAAGCATCAGACCCTACACAGAACCTGCATCATATTTCACCATACAACTCTGTTCTGGGTGAGTTATTTAATCTTGGTGAGGAGCTGATGCCTGCTGTTTATTGCTTCTTACCTAGTGTTCTTTTTAGTGTTTCTTTAGGTTGACCTCTTTTTCTTTTACCCTCTGGTTCCCATTTTAGGGCCTGCTTTGAGATTCTCTTGTTGTCTCTTCTCATCACATGTCCAACATATGATCACCTAATACCTAATAATAGTACCTTGTCTAACTTCATGATTGCTGGTACTCCTCTGATAACCCAGTTTGTTTGAACAAGGAGTGTTGTTTGTTATCCAGTGGTTAATTCTTTCAACAAACTGACAAACGCCTGAAGATCCTAAATTCTCAGTAAACAAACAAAACTTAGACTATACAACTCCTGTGTACCTGTGCTAACATATTGATGTGAAAGTTTGAAATGCACCAAGACTTTTGGTAGGAAATTAAATGCCTTTGAACACAAACACTTTCAACAAAGTTGCTCTCAAATATATGTTGGAAAAAAAAACATTTCAAATGAACAGATAAGCGATAAATCTAAACAAGAATTTGTGTCAAGCTTTATAAGAAAAAGGCATTAGAAATACATTGGTCATGTGCTGAGAATGAATGAAGAAAGACTTCCCCACCAGGTATTGATGTGGAAACAATCTGGTAAAAGAAAACAAGGCAGACCAGAGAATTGCTATGCAGAACAATTATTATGAAAGGTTCTACAATGGGACTAAGAAACAGCTAAGAACTACAAGAGCTAGCAGTAAATCATCAATAGTGGAGAACTATGACTTCTCCCCTAAGTGCCATCTTCAGCTCGACAGGAAAATGAATGAAATACTTGTGGAAATCAACAAAAAATAGATGTCTTAAATAAATTTTATAAACATAATTTCTCTAATAGATTCCAGATACAGATGTCTTCCCCTGGTGGGGAAGTCTTTCTTCATTCATTCTCAGCACATGACCAATGTATTTCCAATGCCTTTTTCTTATAAAGCTTGACACAAATTCTTGTTTAGATTTATCTCTTATCTGTTCATGACTCACTTTGGTCCACTGAGATTGGACAAATCTTAAGAAGCTCAGAGTTTGAATCAGAATCTGGATGTGCCTTCAGGAGGTTAACCCACTGTTTGTCAAAGGGAGATATATAATCTTCTTTAGTTAGATTAATTGCAGAAATCAACACCAATATTGGAGATAGAGAAATTGTAGAGGATGCCAGCACTGAGGGAACGGAGGGACACATAGGTACTATTCTATCTATCTATTGACCTTTCGAGCCGTAACCGGCCCATAGGGCGTAGACCAAGATACACCTTCTCCTATATGAATTTTTGTTCTAGCAGTTTTCTTTTAAAGATATTTTATCAAATCTCGCCATCTGTCTCTGTTCTGTGCAAGCAGTTCTATCTCATTGAGGGAGCCGATTCCTGCTGCTCTTGCCTCTCTCATCAATGTTCTTCTCAGTGTCTCCTGGGTCTTCCTCTTTTCTTTTACCTGTTGTTTCCCATATGAGGGCTTGCTTTGCTATTCGATTATTATCTCTTCTCATCACATGTCCAACGTATGACCATCGTCTTTCTTTATTACTGAAGATATTAGTGGTTGATTGGCGATTTCTCTAATTTCCTCGTTTGTTTTGAATTCGTTCCATTCTATACCAAGTATTTTCCTTAGACATTTATTTTCGAATGCGTTCAACTTTGTTTCTATATCTCTTGTTGTTTTCCAGCTTTCACACGCATACGTAAGGGTTGATAGTACATTTGATTTGAATAGCCTAAGTTTTGTGTTTGTGCTAATGAGTTTTGATTTCCACAACTTTTCAAGGCTTCTGAAAGACATTGCTGCTTTAGCCAGTCTGATTCTAATTTCTTTGCTCGTATCCCCTTCTCGATCAATGTGACTTCCAAGATAGATGAAGTGATCGATCTCTTCTACTGGTTTGTTTTCCATGTATATTTTGTCACTTGTTGGAATTAAACTTTCATGACTTTAGTCTTTTCATGATTGACCTCAAGCCCAATTTTGCTGGCTATTGATGATAGTTCATTTGTGTTTTCCTGCATCGTTTTTATCTGATTGCTGATGAGAACTATGTCATCAGCAAAGTCGAGGTCCTCCAAATGGTCCTTGTATCCATTCGATGCCTTTATTACCAGTGCAGCATTTCTTCATTATGAAGTCCATAACAATTCCAAATAACAAGGGCGATAAAATACATCCTTGTTTAACCCCAGTTTCTATTGGGAAACATTCGCTCAGTCCTTCCTCTGTTCGAACTGCACATGTGTAACCATCATACATGTCTTTGATAATATTTATGATTTTTGATGGTAAGCCATATTGCTTCAGATTTTCCACAAAGAATCTCTATGAATACTATCAAATGCTTTTTTGAAGTCGATGAAGTTAAGTACAAAAGGTTTTTGCTTTTCAATGTGTTCCTCCAATATAAGTCGTAGAGTGAAAATGTGGTCAAGACAGCTTCTCCCTTTTCTAAACCCAGCTGTTCTTCACGCATTACTGTATCTATTGAATCCTTTATTCTATTTAGGATGATTTTACAGAATAATTTTGAGGCAACTGACAAAAGTGTCACGCCTCTCCAATTGTTACAATCTCTAAGATTGCCCTTTTTTGGGATCTTAACAATGATTCCTTTTTTCCATTTATGAGGCGTCTTCTCTGTTTTCCAAATGATGTTGAACATTTTTTGGAGATGTATTAAATTATGGCTATCAATTGCCTTGAGGATCTCAGCTGTTAACTTATCCTCTCCAGCAGCCTTGTTATTGGTCATTAGCTTTAAGGTGGTTTCTATTTCACTCAAGGTGAAGTCATCTAAATTTACATCTAATTCTGCTGCTGGTGTTTCAGTTTCAAAATCTATTAAACTGTGAGGTAGTGGACGGTTAAGAATTTCTTTGAAGTGTTCCGCCCAACGGGCTTTTATGTCTGCGCTTGTTGTTAGCATTAATCCAGATTTGTCTAGAATTGGTGTTCCACTGGATGTATAGGTGTTTGTCAGCATCTTTTGTACAGTATAAAGAGTTCTGCTGTCTCCTGTAATTGCAGCTGTCTCTGCTTTCTCTGCCAAGTTGTCTATATAAGCTCTTGTATCTCTTCTTGCCGAACTTTTCACTTTGTTGTCTAATTCTTTGTAGTTGCTTTTGCCAGAACCTTTCCAAGATCTGAGGTACTATTACAGGCAGAAAAATTATCATGCACGCCAAGACATCCAATGAAGGACCAATTCAAAAATCTTGCCTTGGGATGGCTTAATAGAAATTTCATCCTCCAAGTCAAACAAATATGTAGACACACTCTAGACATACCAAGAGTTGTCAGCCCTATACTGCCCATACCAGAACAGACCCCTGGACAGACGAATCTGGATTGACAATACAAATATGCACAGAAGTGAAAGAAATACTTAACAAGGAGGAACAGAATAATACAAAATAATATATATTATTATATAATAATATATGATATATAAAAATAATGTCATAGATTTTAGAAGCAGTGATCTTTGCAATATGTGCCATTTTGGCATGAAAGGTTTCTGTTTTTAAGATTGTGGTTCTGCCCTATGTGCTGTCTTCGGCTCGAAAGGATAATAGATAGATAGATTATATAATACATAATATATATATATATATATATAAACAGAAATAAAACAATCATCAGTTTCTTGGATGAAGAATACCCACAAAATCTATGGGTTCATGTGTACACAGATGGATCAACACAGAATGCAGTAAAGAATGGGGGAGCAGGAGCATACATATAGAAATATAGTGATATGAATAAAATAGCAACAGGGAAATAATGTCAAAATTATGATGCAGAAATCCAAGCAATAAAGTTGGCATTATAAAAACTGTTGAACAGTAATCTTAGCCCACAGCCTCTAGTGTTTTTGACAGATATGATTTTGACAGAATGATCGGCACTGCAATCCAAAAAATTAACAATTCTGCAGACCTTATTGACTGAACTCTGCAAGCACCTCAGGGTCACCTTGCAGTGGATCTCATCTCACTGTGGGATAAAAGGAAAAAAGAAAGAGCAGATCAGCTGGCAAAGGAAGGTGCATCAGTAACACAACCAGATGCACCAGTTACATACCATCAGAAAAAAACCTAATCAAATCTATCAGAAGACCACAAGCCCCAAATCAGGATGCCTTTCATAATATGTATAGATGGGAACAAGTTATCATTATACGCCTCAGCACAATTGACTCCACAGTCACATGTATACAAAATTCAAGTTCGGCACCTCAACTACACTTACATGTGGACAGGCGCCCCAGACTGTTGAACACATACTACAAGGCTGTACTGAATATAGTAGACTAAGGAAAACCCATTGACCAATAGATACAACACTGCAGACAAAACTATATGGGCCACTGCAAGAATTACAAAAGACAGTAAAATTTTTACAGGAAATGACATTGCAGATATAACACTTTGCGCAAACGAAAGATAGATAGATAGATAGATTAATTGCATATTGTTTGAGGTTATAAAACTGGTCAAAGAGTTTTGATTCTTCAATAGTTTGATTCTTCAGTTTTTACTTTGTAGGTAGTGCAAACATGAATCAAGTTGATTATATTTAATGGTATTAAGATTTTCCATTTTTTTATCAATTGAAAACATTTTAGTTTCTGCAGTGGGGAAGACATTTCTTCAAATATTCAAGGCAAGTGTTGTAAAACTCAGCAATCTGTTTATGAAGTGAGCAGTCTGTTTATGAAGTGATTACATTTATAGTCTAATCCACTCTCTTTGAAGGGTTCTAATACTTCTCTTACATTCATAGGCACAAATTCTTCATTAACTCTAGATTACGAGACCAAACCATGAGTCACGTTTTTACGAGACTGTAGTAGAAATTACTACCACTTAATTGTTACATCTGGAGTTAGGAAAATAATATTTTCTTTGAACTTTACTACATATATGTGTGTTTACGCTAGGAGAGATACAGGAATTGTGTACGGTAATCATTTTCTGGCTTACATTCCATTAAGGTCTGAAATTTGATCACATGGCATCATGGCTACTGAAAATATTATGTTGTCTATTCATGTGTCGACTGTTAGTCTGTCATTCGAGCTATATTTTCTGCTTCCTCTTAGCGTCATTCGCTGGCTATCCTGTGTTACAAAGGTTTGTTTGATGCCTGAACCGAAAAATGAGTGAGGAAATTTCCCTCCAGGATGATCAAAAAAATTTATTGAAAATTAGCCAGATTTATAAAAAAGACGGCCCCCTTTGTACGATGGCAGAGTACTTTTTATGATGTGCACACTTGTGTCTGATCCAGCATCGAGAGAAACAAATTCAACACTCAGGGGTCAGCAGAGATAATAATTAGGAAAGTATAGGGTGAGGGGGAATGTTTGCCTGCAGCAAACTGTCATATTCAAAGAATTTGTATATTGAGGGGTGGTAATTTTTTGCAACAGTATCATAATCTAGGGTTAAGCCTACTCCTTACTGAATTAAAACAAAATCAAAATGAATATAAATGAAATATAAACATATTGTGAAAGGAAGTAATTTTCAATGCTGGATACATTTTTTGGAGCTTTTCATTGGCAGGGAGGAGAGTCAACGATCTCATTTTAGTGTGACATAAAAGTTCTTAATATTTGATTTTAACAAATGCACAGTATTCTTTCAACTGTTCTATTCTCCCCATATAAAAATGAAAAAAGGTAAATGTTTTCAAAACAATTGTCTCTATGTCAACACTAAGACAATCTGCACCATGTTGACAACAATTATGTAGAATGTGAGCAGGACATTCAACACCAGTTATTTTAACAATTAGCATCTTTAATTTTTTATTTTTTTTTTTTTATTTTGTTCCCAGTATTTCTTAAATAAGTAAAGGCTCCCTTCATGCCTTGCTAGGCATATGAGGAATATGGTGTTAGTGACCATATTTTTCTATGACCATGACACATTTTTCGGTGATGTGGCCAGTGTCATGCCAGGCCACCTTTACTTCCCAGAAGAATCTCTGGTACCCATTTTTAGAGGCTGGGTGAACCCCGGAGCCTTGTCGGTCCATAAAAAAATCTGCCACTATGGGGATTGAACCCGGACCCTTCTGGTCTGGAAATGAACACACTAACCACTCAGCCACCGAGGCTCCCAGTATTTCTTACCATACCTCTAAAATTCACATTGACATCATCCCAAGAAAAAGCAATGCACTTTGTTGATAACTATGAGGTAGGGTTCAATCCCAACCGACGGCTTCCGTTTCACCCAGCCTTTAATGGGTACCAAATTTTTTTCTGGGAAAGTAATACCAACCACATTACCCCAAAAATCATGTGCCGAGGGTCTGTAAAATTTATGATCACTAACAACATATTCCCTATACTCACTTGGCGTGATGGGGGTACTTTACTTTTTTTGTTGATAACTCATATTTTTCTAATACATGTGATATGTAATCTAATGCTATCTGAACAGTTTCATTCGCACATGATTTTATTTATAGTAACTTGACTTGAATTCTTTCATACTTATCAAATACTGCACAACTAACAGGAATGGTTTCAATACTGCATGTTGGCTAGCATCTATAACTATTTCAGAAAAGGGTGCTTTATTTCTTAAGCTGTCAATCACAATATCCAAAGCATGAATAGCATGAAGAATAATATGATTAATAATAGCTTCTGTTTTACCTCTCCCACACTTGATATTGTTTACAATGTCAGAACAACTGAATCAGGGTAGATGTTTTTGTTTAAAACTGAAGTACAGTTCATAGAATTGTATGTTGCATATGACCCCTATGTCCAAAAATTACAAAACAATAACAGATAGTATATTTTGCTTCAGGGGCTAGGTAGTCTAGAGGCACGACATTGGCCTCAGGACATTAAAGACCCGAATTCAAAGTCAACCAGAAGCAGTGGTGATTTTTTAAAAATATGAAAATTGAATCCATGATTTCTTTATGACATTACCCTCCCCTGAGCTCTTGGGTAGTGCGATCCAGTGCCTAGACCTCTCGTTTAATGGTACTAATAGGAGGTCCCATGTACATTTACACACATTAAAGAACCCTTGACAGTTAAAATAAAAAAGGGTAAACCATAAATATGGCCGCTGCCCGAGGAAAAATTATCACCGCAATCATACGCAAATTCTATAGTTTTGTTCTGTAACATAAAAAAACAGAATGTTTTCTGATTTTCGATAGTCTGGCCTGACATAGGAAAAACGCCTAAAAAGCAGAACATATCTGACAAAATCCTGGTATTTGGTAATCCTTCTGCAGAGGGATTTTTTTGCAGTTGCTATTGCTTTCATGCATAACTAGTGTCAATTTGTTGTAATTTGATTTGGCTGTTTTCAGGCCAGTACTTATAATTTGTTTTCTTGGGCCTATCCTTGGCATGTTCCTCCAAGTCAATGTCTTCATACCTAGAATCTTGATACTTGTATTTAAAGCAGAAGCTTCTGTTTTGCTGCAAATGCTAACTCTTCTGATAAGATCCTTGAGTTTCTATTTATCTTTCATTCAAAACTTTTGGGGGCTATGGTGCCATTCAGCAAGCATAGCGGAAAGCAAATCATAGCTGGTAGCTTGTGCCAGGATCAGTAAATCAGAACTATCCAGATTACACCTCAACTCTTTGCCCTTAGAAACAGACTAACCAATTAAGTCTGGCCAAGACTAGGGATTGAGGGGGAAGGCAACTTGGTACTCAAAAATGCCGTGCTGAAGGTGTTGAATGTCTTGGGATGAAAGATGTGGATATCATGTGATACTGTGAACCACAACACAATGCATCCATGCCCACTTAACATCCTTTCTAGTGCAGATAACAGGGAGGTCTAACTTTTCCTTTAGTCATTAGGCGAGTGCAAGCAATTTCAAACTTTAAAAAAGCTTTCACACACAAATATAGACAAGATATAAAACAATTTGAAAGATATATTTGATATGTATATATCCGTCCATTTAAGATGTTACATTTTATTTTATTTGTAGCCATTAGAGTTACGGGAAATTGGCATTGGACCTCGTGTTGATGGTCTTGGTATCTGGTGCAATGACATTAATGAGGTTACTAGACGTATCACTGTTATTAAATCTCTAGAAAGTGGAAGGTAATGTACAACTTCACTCTCCTCGTGAATTTTATTACATTTCACAATAGTTCAGTTATAACTTTTATTTTGATTCTAGTAAGCTCTTATTTAACCTTAGATTATGTACCGTTGTACATTTTCAGCTTTCATTTTCCTCTTTCTTTAATTTTTAAATACTTATCCCAATGATTTTGTGTCACAGAAATATTAATTTCATATTTTGCAATATTCCCTCTTTAATTTGAAATATGATATGATATGTTTTATTTAAGTACTAAGAATCATCATGCGAAGAGTGCAAAACAAAATCAGTCCAGAAATTAGTGATGAACAGTGTGGTGGTTTTGTAAGAGGTAAAGGAACGAGCATGGCCATATACATCATAGGATCTTTAGTAGAAAGAGCCATGAAAACAGATCTATACCTATGTTTCATAGATTATACCAAAGCATTTAACAAAGTACAGCACCAAGAAATAATCAAAATTTTAGAAGGCATAAACGCAGACAGCAAAGATCTAAGAATAAAAAAAAAAAAACATGTACTGGAAACAAATAGCGGCCATTGAGTTATTTGCGGGTCATCATCATTGCACTCCGAACATGTCCATAGGTGCTCAGATCCCCTCCTCAGCAATTCCCTCATTGTCCAGCGACTGACAACTCCAGTTCTATGTTGGTTGATAAGTCTTCTTACATGGCCATTAAGTGTCTCATTTCTGGCTGTGCCCAACTTAACTCCTATTTCCATCATCCGAAGAAGTGACGTGGATCTGTGTTTGTCGAAGTCATGTGCTCTTCCCACATCACGGAGGGCATTGATGATGTCCACCTGATCCATTGGTTGCCCATCCTCAACAACAGCGCAGCTAGCCAACCTGTCCGCTCTTTCATTTCCCCGTACTCCCGCATGTCCAGGGACATAGACAAAGGTGACCTTACGTATTATGGATTTCTGCAACGACTCTACCCATTGCATGCATTCAGAGCCCGCCTCCACTTTTTTATCATGCTCATCGAATCACTCAGTATACATGCGTGGGTGTAGTCTTGTGACTTTAACCATTTGAATGCCTTGGTCACTGCCATCGCCTCCATTGTCATGCTACTCGTTGTCACGACGTATGCACCACTGTCTTCGTAAACTATTCTGCCTGCCGAGCGTGCTGTAAATGCCCATGCACTTCTTTGGTGTCGTCTTACAGATCCATCTGTATAGATGACTGCATCTTTCTCATCGGTGTTATCGCAGATGAGACCGTTGACCTCAGCATTAACCACGACCGGGTTCTGTTCCCTACTGTTCCTGTCGAGTGTGACAATACACGAGATATATATATATATATAGCGGCCATAAGAACTGGAAATCAATTGGGAATGTTTCAACAAATAAAACAGGGTGTTAAGCAAGGTTGTGTGCTGTCACCAGATTTATTTAATATGTATATCTATCTATCTATTGACCTTTTGAGCCGTAGCTGGCCCATAGGGCGTAGACCAAGATACTCCTTCTCTTATCTGAATTTTTGTTCTAGCAGTTTTCAATTCTTTTAAAGATATTTTATCAAATCTCGCCATTTGTCTCTGTTCTGTGCAAGCAGCTCTATCTCATTGAGGGAGTCGATTCCTGCTGCTTTTGCCTCTCTCAGCAATGTTCTTCTCAGTGTCTCTCTGGGTCTTCCTCTTTTTCTCTTACCTGTTGTTTCCCACATGAGGGCTTGCTTTGCTATTCGGTTATTATCTCTTCTCATCACATGTCCAACATATGACCATCGTCTTTTCTTTATTACTGAAGATATTAGTGGTTGATTGGCGATTTCTCTAATTTCCTCGTTTGTTTTGAATTCATTCCACGCTATACCAAGTATTTTCCTTAGACATTTATTTTCGAATGCGTTCAACTTTGTTATCAGGTCTACGTTTCATTAACAAAATCGTTTTAACGATAGCGGCTTGTTAAACCTCTGATCAATGGTTCTATACCAAGCCGGAGAAAAATAATTCCTCCATCTTGGATACAACCGGAAACAACTTTCTTAATAATATGTATAGTGAGATTATTTTAAGATCCATAAGGGGCATGCCTGGAATAACAATCAGAGGTCATAATGTAAATATTCTAAGGTATGCTGATGATACAGTCTTAATCACTAAGAGTGAAAATGAGTTACTAGAAATGTTAGACACTATAGTGAAAGAAAGCAAAAATAAAGGATTCAGCCTTAATAGCAAAAAGACAGAAGTAATGGTAACAACAAAGAAAAAGACATCACCTCAGTGCGCAATAAAGACATTATGGAACAATATTAAAACAGGTAAATAAATTTAATTATTTGGGAACTTTGTTAACCTCAGACGGAAGGTGTACAACAGAGGTGAGAATGGCTCAGGCAAAAGCAGCTTTAAAAAAATTGAGGAAGATACTATGCAATCCATTTTTGACAATAGAAACAAGAAAAATAGTTCTTAAATGTTATGTAGAGCCAGTCGTAACATATGGATGTGAATCATGGACAATAGGACAACAGACAAGAAAATCACTGGAGTCTGTAGAAATGTGGTTTTACATAAGAATATTGAGAATACCATACACAGCTAAGAAGAGTAATGAAAACATTCTGAAAGAGGTCAAAGCAAAAAGAGAGCTAATTTCCAATATTAGGAAGAAACAATCATTATTTTTTGGCCATGTAATGAGAAGAGAACAGCTGGAATATATTGTGACAATGGGAAAGTTGAGGGATGAAGATATAGAGGGAAGCAAAGAGAAAAGATACCAGACAGCTTAAGACAATGGCTTGGCACGAAGGTCAACAACAGAAATGATAAATAACTGTCAAGATCAAAAGTTGTGGAGAGACATAATCACCCACGCCAGCAGGCCAGGTCCTTCATGATGATGATGATGTTTATTTAAAGAGAACATTTTATAGAATTTTTACATCGGTAACATTGTATTGTTCATAAATCTAAGTTAGATAATTCAAATCAAATCAACAAAATTATCAGGAAGGGAAAGAGTTAAAACTTTCAATGTAGGTGGCAAAACTATTAACATCCTGCAGCTTGCTGGTGACATCGGTGGTTAGCAGGAGCAGAACAAGAACTAACAGACTTGATATGATGAATAGATAAAACATATGTTGCATATAGCATTGAGATCGATGCCGAATAAACAAAGCTCATGACTAGGGCTCTAACTTTTATGACCTGAAAAATACAAAATATGACTTAAACATGAAAAATAGAATAGAAATATACATAAATTATTTAGGGGTTAAGGCAAAGAAATGCAAATGAATGCATAAAAATGTGAAGCTGCAGTAAAGCTGAATGTGAGGAAAAATTAAAAAATAGAAAAAAATGGTATGTTAGAAGCTTTTCGTGATTAGTGGACGACACAGATTAAACGACGTTTCGGCCCAATAGGCCTTCAGCAGGAACAAACAAAAAAAACACACACATGGATATGTAAGTAAAACTAATAACGAAACATCCAAAACAAAAATAATCAAAATATGTCTATCCTGTGTGTCAGGCCCAGGTCAAAATGAAAAGGAAATGGTAACCTGAGTGTGGCTGTCGTGAATGTGCAGAAATGTGCGCAAATGCACACAGAACCAGAGCAGTTCACACAGGGGTCAGTGTGCAAACACAAAGGAGAAAAAATAGAACAATAGACTAACAGGTGCTCAAAAAAAGGCGGTAAGAGTGAGATGTCTGAGAGTAGGGTACAATAAAAACAAATGAGGGATAAGGAGCACAGAAAAAAGGTATAGAGGAGAACACCGAAGTGTCTCATTGTGGACTAGAGGAGGAGAACTATAAATAGCATGGCATAGTAGATAGACCAAAGAACCCAAATATGTGCAGCAGAGAAGGCTATGCAAAAGGGAAGGAGCAACCAAAAGAAAACTATGTGTATGAGTGTGATACATTTATGCCTCATGGGGTCAGCGAACCATACTGGACTATGAGGCGATTTTCCAAAGTATAGTGGCTGCGGTCGCCAGAGTGACAAAGGACAATCCCAGTGACACGGATGTCGTCTTTGCCCTTGTGATCAGGGGAGTTGAAGTGGGAAAGTGAACATCTACGGGATGTCCTATCATTTATGCTATAAAATGCCAACGATGCCACATGACCTATATTGGTGAGTCTGGGAGAAGATTAGCGGAAATATTTTGTGAACATCTACGGGATGTCCAACAGAATACTGGTACTCCAGTGTCTTTCCACTTCAACTCCCCTGATCACAAGGGCAAAGGCGACATCCATGTCACTGGGATTGTCCTGTGTCACTCTGGCGACCGCAGCCGCTATACTTTGGAAAATCGCCTCATAGTCCAGTATGGTTCGCTGACCCCACGAGGCATAAATGTATCACACTCATGCACATAGTTTCCTTTTGGTTGCTCCTTCCCTTTTTCATAGCCTTCTCTGCTGCACATATTTGGGTTCTTTGGTCTATCTACTATGCCATGCTATTTATAGTTCTCCTCCTCTAGTCCCCAATGAGACACTTCGGTGTTCTCCTCTATACCTTTTTTTTCTGTGCTCCTTATCCCTCATTTGTTTTTATTGTACCCTACTCTCAGACATCTCACTCTTACCACCTTTTGAGCACCTGTTAGTCTACTGTTCTATTCTTTCTCCTTTGTGTTTGCACATTGACCCCTGTGTGAACTGCTCTGGTTCTGTGTGCATTTGTGCACATTTCTGCACATTCACGACAGCCACACTCAGGTTACCATTTCCTTTTCATTTTGACCTGGGCCTGACACACAGGATAGACATATTTCGATTATTTTTGTTTTGGATGTTTCGTTATTAGTTTTACTTACATATCCATGTGTGTGTTTTTTTTGTTTGTTCCTGCTGAAGGCCTATTGGGCCGAAACGTCGTTTAATCTGTGTCGTCCACTAATCACGTAATGCTTCTGACATACCATTTTTTTTTCTATTTTTTAATTTTTCCTCACATAAATTATTTACTTATTTCTTATTAAAAAGTACATTGAAGTTATTAATTTTTAGAATTATAGAAGATCATGATCATCATGTACCATACCACTTGGTATAGGTGATCATGTCCTCCCACAATTCTCTATCCTTGGTGCATCGTATCAGTTCTGTTGTTGACTGTTTTCCGTTCCATGACACTAAGCTAAATAGTATCTTCTTTCTTTGACGTCCACAATCTTTCTTTCCCTGTATTTTGCCATTTGTAACCAAGTATTCCAGCTAACCTTTTTACAGGATGTGCCCAAAAAATGTTGCTTCTTTCTGTTTCTTAAGAGCTCCCTTTTTTGTGTTGGCCTCTTTGAGAATTTCCTTGTTGGTCTTTTTAGCTGTCCATGGGACTCTCAACATTATTCTGAGCAATTCCATCTCTGTGGCCTCTAATAATTTTTACATTTGTTTGTCTACTGTCCATGATTCACTTTCATAGGTCAGAATTCGCTCTACATAGCACTGATGAGCTCTCTTTCTCACTTCCATTGACATAGACTTGTAGCACAAGACATTTTTCATTTTCTAAAATGCTATTTTAATAAAATATATTTTTGTTTTATTTTTTTAATTAATAGAGAGATAAGACCAACATTATGAGAATTAATGCAGTTGGCAATAACCAAATAAAATTAGGAGAAATAGCTCTACTAGACGTACAATCCTACATATATCTGGGCAGTAATATAGATAAAGAGGGAGGAACAGAAAATGATACCAGAATAAGGATATCAAAAGTAAAAGGAGCTTTCGTTGCACTGAGAAACATATGGAAGTCCAAAGAAATTAGGTAAAATACAAAAATAAAAATTGTCAACTCCAATGTTAAGTCAATCCTATTATATGACTGTGAAACATGGAGAAGAACAAAATTGACAATCATGAAGATACATACTTTCATTAATGGATGCTTACGCAGAATGAAAGGATGGAAATGGCAGGACAAAATCACTAACATAGAATTATGGAAATGTACCAGTCAAATACCAGTGGATAAAGAGATACAGTGAAGACGATGGCACTGGATAGGACACACACTGCAGAAGCCAACTGAGAGCATTACACAACAGGCCCTTTTTTGGAATTCCTAGGGGAAAAGATAAAGAGGAAGAAATTCTTGGAGAAGACAGACAGAAGCAGAGATGAAGGCAATGGGGAAGACATGGAATGATCTTAAAAGAATGGCAAGAAACAGAACAACTTGGAAAGTGTTTGTTGAAGGCCTATGCTCCACAGGTAGCTGAAAGGTGGTGGAAGAAGAAGAAAATGCTATTTTCACCTGAGGTATTTTGTTTTTTATTTCTGTGGTGCATCATAAATGATCATCATCATCATCAAGTGCCGTCTCCGCAACGAAGGTTGGCTACCATGGAGCGCCATTCTGTTCTGTCTCTTGCTTTGATGGGGCAGGTTGTCATAGGCTGATTTGTCCATCTTTTGATGTTACTCGACCATGTTAGTCTTGGTCTCCTTTTCCTCTTTTACCTTGTATTTTCCCCTCCAGGATTACTTTTAGTAGGCTGTTGTGTCTTTTAGCATGGCCCAAAAATCACATTTGTCTTGTTTGAATTGTGCTTAGTAGTTTTCATTTTTAGTTGTTTTAAGACTTCATCGTTTGTTTTCTTTTCCTTCCATCCAATTCTACCTATTCTTCTATATATCCACATTTCAAAGGTTTCAATTCTCTGTTCTGTTTTCTTGTCTAATGTCCATGTTTCTGCACCATATAGGAATATTGAGAAGATGTAACATTTTGCTATTTTTCATTTTAGCCCTGGTGTTATCTGTTTTGATGTTAGTATGTTCTTCATGACATTAAGATTAGTTTTTGCCATTCCTATTCTTTTGTTTATTTCAGTTGTGTACATTTTTCATCACTGGTTAAAGTATGTCTAAGGTAGTTGTAGTTCTGAACTGTCTCCAGGTCTATTCCTTCAATTTTGATATCCACTTGTAGGTTTTGAGTATTTTCTTTGTTTATTGTCATAGTTTTAGTCTTTTTGATGTTCATATCTAGTCCATATATTTTGCTTGTCATGTTTATTTCATTAAGTAATCGTAGATCTTTAGGATTTTCTGCTAGTAGTACAGTATCATCAGCATATCTTAGGTTATTGATTATCTTTCCATTAATTTGTAGGCCTGGCATCTCTATGATGTTTTTAAAGATTTGCTCAGTGTATAGATTGAACAAGCTTGGTAATAGGATGCATCCCTGTCTTACTCCTCTTTTTATATCAATGGGTGTAGAGTTCTCCTTGTTATATTTTATTATTGCTGTTTGCTCCCAGTATAGATTACATATTAGTCGTATGTCCATGTCATCTAGATGTATGTCTTTTAGGCATTCTATAAGTTGTTTGTGGTGTACTCTATCAAAAGCTTTGGTGTAGTCTATGAAGCAGACATATATTGGTTTGTTTACTTCTGTGTACTTTTCGATTAATGTTCTCATGCAGAATATGGCTTCTTTTGTCCCGCTATTTTTCCTAAATCTAAATTGCTGCTCATCTAATTCAGTATTGATTTTATTCTGAATCCTTCCTTGTATAACTGTTAGTAAGATTTTTGTAACATGGCTCATTAGGCTTATTGTTCTAAAGTCACTGCATTCAACTGCACCATTCATTTTAGGCAATGCAATGAAAGTTGATGTTTTTAGTTCATTTGGTATGTATCCTGTGTGGTATATGTCGTTGCATATGGCTGTAATCACTTCAATGCCAAAATCTTCTAGTGCCTGTCAAAATCATCTCTATCTGTATGCTGTCAGGTTCTGCTGCTTTTCCCTTGTTCATTGTTTTTATAGCTTTTTCCATCTCAGATTTTAAGATGTTATAGCCTCATGTACATTTTATAACTGGTTTCTTGTCCCTTTGATCATGAAATAGTTCTGTTATATATCCCTGCCATCTATCTATAATATCTTTATTGTCTGTTAGCATTTTTCCTTTTTTGTCTGCAATGCATCCACCTTCTGTGGCTTTTTCATTTTTATTAGTCATTCTCTTTATTTCTGTGTGCATTCCTCTTTAAGTCTTGTTTGCTTTTCATAGTTTCTATTTCTATACATTTTTGGCTGAGCCAGTCTGCTTTTGCCTTTTTGCTCATTTTGCGTATTTCATTATCTTTTTTATTTATTGGGCAGTGTTCTTTGCTTGTCTCCTTTCTTCCATTTTTTCTAGGATTGTGTTAGTTATCCATTTTTGTTTTTTGTTCTTTTCTCTTTTGGGTAAGGTGTCGCAGGTTTCTTGTATGCTTTTCTTTATGCATTGCCATTTGGTTGTTACTTTTTCATCAGGATTTTCTCTTCTGTATTGCTCAATTCCTTCTTCTAGCAGCTTCTGGTATGTGTTCTTTACTTGTATTGTATAGGTATCTTTAATATCTTTTTGATTTAAAGCTGTTATATCTAGTGGATTTGTTGATGAATTAGACTTTTGCTCGTTTCTCTTTAGTTTGATTTTCATTTTAATCATTACAGGATTGTGATCTGAATTAATATCTGCTCCTGGATAGGGTTTGGCTTTCTTTACACTGTTACGGAACCTTTCTTTTATCATTATGTAATCTATTTGATTCTTCTTCTTATCTCCAGGGCTTTTCCATGTGTATAGTTTCCTTTTCTCTTGCTCAAATTAGGTGTTACATATTATCAGCCTGTTTTCTTCACAGAACTGTATTCTTTTTCCTAAACCATGATTTCCTATAATGGTCTTATATCTACCTTTTCCTACTTTAGCGTTCATGTCACCCATTACAATCAAGATGTCTGTAGATTTCACTTGCTACATAACTTTATTTAAGTCTTCATAGTATGCATCTATTTGTTCATCTGTGTAGTCTTGAGTAGGTGCATATGTCTGTATTATTGCTATGTCGAATGGTTTTGCTTTCAACTTGAGTAGTATAATCCTATCACTGTATGTCCAGTGGGTACTTATATATTTTTGTAGTTCTCTTTTTATCAGTATTCCTACCCCCCTTTGATGTTTTGTCGTGTTTCCTGATTATATAAATGTATATTTTTCGTCCTCCATGTACCCACATTCTTTCCATCTTGTCTCTGATATGCCTAAAATAATCTATATTTATTCATTCTGCTTCTTGAATCAGATTTTCCTTCTTGATATAGAGTCCTAATATTCCAAGTACTTATTTTAAGATCTTTCCTCCGACATAAGTTCAGATTCTCTCCATGGCTTCCTCTGGACTAGTACGTGATGAGGCTCCAATCTCTTTCACGGTGGTCAGCCACATTCGTCTTTCATTTCCGAACATGCCTCTTGTGTACCACACACTTTGCTATTTTCGCTTTCTGGGCCGTTGGTCATTGCTGACTCTTCCGCCCCATCCACCGTTGCAGACTTTGTACAATTCGGAATGGACTTTTCCGTCTGCCTGATGCACGGTTAAAAACAATGACCTTTCACCAATAAGGGAGCCATGATAGCTCAGTGGTTAGTGAACTGGACTACAAAGGACAAGAGGTAGGGTTCGATCCCAGATTTTTTTCTGGGAAAGTAAAGCGGCACGGCGGGCGTAATACCGACCACATTACCCCAAAAATCATGTGCCAAAGGTCTGTAAAATTTATGGTCACTAACACCATATTCCCTATACGCCACTTGGCGTGACGGGGGTACTTTACTTTTTTTTTTTTTTTTTTTTTTTTATCACCGATCGGTCAATCTCGAATGAAAAGAAGATAAATACCCACTTAACAACGAGAATTTCCACCATTCACCAGCCTGTGAGAAGTTAAACAACTACAACAATCATGAGCAGAATATTAAATCCAAGAAGCACACCGCATGTAACCGGCGTATTTCAAAACAACACACGCTGTAACGGAAAACACTGTCTACACATGGACGCCATCTTGAATAGATGATAGCTATGTAAAAATACTGACCAAATTATTACATTATGCCTATGTTGAAGAAGATTGTGATGATTTAAACTGGATTTCCAGTTTTATAGATAACACTTGACTTTTAAAACATACATTTGAGCTTAATAGTACCTAAAATGGCCACAAATATGACAATATATAGCCATAAATATGCATTTATGCCCCCAATTTGGTCAAAATATGACCTAAACCTAAATTGTGGTCAAAATGTGTATTTATGTGACCAGTAAAAACAATGTTGTTGTATTTAGAAAAGCATGAAACATGTTGAAGTTAACTTGGATTTAAAAAATGCATGTCAGGAAAAAATAAAATATGACATGTTACAAAAATTTTAGCCCTAAATGACCAATAACTCTAGGAGTATTGTTGGAAAATCAAAATAAATGGACAAGAACTAGAAACCGTTGACAAGTTTAAATACTTAAATTTAGTTGTCAGCAATGAAAGCTTCAAACTTTAAAATATCAGCTAGAGTAGCACAAACTACAGCAGCCCTTGCAAAACTAAGACCAATTTGGAAAGATAAAAACATCACCCCTGGCTCTAAAATCAGGCTGATGCCAACATTTATTAAATTAGTTTTTGTATATACTTGTGAAACATGGGCAGAACTACAGAAGAGAATACATGCTATGAGGATTAAATATTATTGTAAGATTTTGGGCATCTATTACTTTGGTCCTATCATATATGAAAATGATATCAAAGAAACAAAACAAGCAATTGGAGTACATGATGAGCTGACTATTGTGAAAAAGCACAAAAGGAAATCGTTTGGCCATGTATCTCATTCGTTTAGTCTAATGGAAACCTTTCTGTCATTCAAAAGGCAAGGTGTCAGCACAATCAAGATCATGGCCAGGGCAAACTTCCAGCAATCATAACTATTCTCGCTCATGCAGGTATGGTGCTGTCAGTACTGGATAATGGTTTGGGTATGCTCACTCTCTGTCAACTCAGATAAAGTCGAATGAGGGCCTAGGGGCAGTTCTTGTATGCACTAGAGATAGACCCATCCATTCAATGAGGTACTTACTTGACTTACCAAGAATTAGAATGTGACAGATCTGCTTAGGTCAAGGCTTATTTGAATGTAGTAAAGAACATAATTCATCCCTTTAATTCAGAATTGGGTGTGACCAAGGGCAGGTGCCTCAGGCATAGAAACTCCTGGACGGCTGAGGTAGAGGAGTCCATAAGAAGAGTATGTAATCTTAATGACGTTAGGGCTGATAATGATTGGATAGAAATAACAGCATAGAAAAAGAGGCCAACCAAAGTAATTATTCAGCTTGGCAGGGAGTGTGCAATTGGGCCTGTGGAGCTACCGAGGTCATAATACAGGAATCCATAGAAAAAGTGTCATCACTTCAGGATCCGATCATCTACACAATGGTTCTGTATCCTACGGATAACACAGTGGTTGGGATTTTGTAACATACCAACATGGTAGAGAAGTGGCTAGGGAACCTGTCAAGTGTAGCATTATAGTGTTTAGCATGAGAAAAGAGATAGAAGCTGCAATGATGGCAATAACATGGTTGGTTACGCAGAACATGGATCATGCAGTCTTGGTAATTGACTCAAAAACTATGCTACAGAAGATTGACAGATAGTGTCTATGGCAGGAGTGGATGCAGCTCTTGGATGACTGTAAAGCAAATGCATTAACATGGGTGTACATGACAATGAAATAAGTGATATGCTTGCTGGCAGCTGTGGCACTGAGTGTGGCCTTACTCTGGTCAAAGAGGACATCACCAAGTTTGTTTTTCATTCCTTAACCCTCAATTACAATACCTATCTGTAACTCTTCCAGTTACGATACTGTAGTAAAAATTACAACCACTTAAGTGTAACATTATGTGCTCTAAAAATAGTAATTTCTCTGAACTTTTGATACAATCCCATGTGTTCACACTAAGCAAAACACAGGGACACAAAATTTCTAATTCAGGTTGATTTATGGCCTGAGTTTCACCTCATGGACCGAATGTGTTACAATGTCTATCAGTACAGTCACCCTAAGTCTGTTAGTATGCTCAGTGACCGCATATCGTTATCTGTTGTGTTTCCCAAGTCACAAAGGGTTGTTTGACGTCTGCCGATGACCAGGAAATTTCCCTGGTCATAGCAAAAAAAAGACAAAGAGGAAGACCAAGGAATTCTTGGAGAAGACAGTTAGAAGCAGAGATGAACATGATGGGGAAGACATGGAATGATCTTAAAAGAATGGCAAAAAACAGAATGACTTGGAAAGTAATTGTTGAAGACCTATGCTCCACTGGGAGCTAAAAAGGTGGAAGAAGAATAGCAAAAAAAAAAAAAACCTGTAATTTTGTTCGCATTAAACAATGTATCTCACGATCTCACAAAAAAAAAAAAAAAAAAAAAAAAAATTTCCCCCAAACCCACTTTTAAACAAATGAAAACTCCATATAAATTACAAAAATTTTGTATCAAATGGAAGGTATGATGGAGTCATTGTGTGTTGAAGTTATCTGGTCAGAACTACTTGTACATTTGGAGAGATCAGGTTTCTTCCAATAATCCCTGATCTCAGGGTAGTTGAGAACAAATGCCTAGACCTCTTGGAAATAGTTGATAATAAAAAGGATCTGTTTTCAAGTTCATTAAGAAAGAGAGATCTTTACAGTTGAAAATTTTAGAGGTTGCTAGCCACTACTTAGGCGAGATATAAAAAAAAAGGATAAAGCAAAATCTCTACTATTAGAATAATTAATCAGTTTTCAGAAATTATCCTGGGGATCCTTGCTAGTGCTCCAGAGATCATCTTCCTGTTATCAGGAAAGAGATAAAAAAGTAATAGGTAAAGAGTCCCGTCATGCCAAGTGGCATATAGGGAATATGGTGTTAGTGACCATCATTTTTATAGACCCTCAGCATATTATTAATTTTTTTTTTTTTTATTGGGGGGGGGGGGGGGGGTAAAGTGGTCAGTATTATGCCCGTGCCACTTTACTTTTCCAGAAAAAAAAAATCTGGTACCCATTTAAGATTGGGTGAACCTGGAATTCTCTTGTCCTTTGTAGTCCAGTAGGAAAGAGATCAGATTACTAATTTACATTGTCTGGGTATAGTGATGATGGTTCTAACACAAAAACAAAGACCATTTGTTTGTAGGAAATCTAGATTCTATATCATTGTAGCCACCATTCAAAGTCTCTGTCTGGATTGTTATGCTAAAAATTATTACTTTTGAGTTTTGTGACTCCATTGTATATCATAATTGGATATGATCCTGTCACCTTTTAATATCATTTGTTTTCTAGGATTGTGAGTCGTGATATCGGGGGTTCTGACCCTGAAAGAATGGCTGCCCCAAAGGTTGAGGAGTATTTGCATGAAGCTTTTACAGGAAGTGGTATTGATGTAGGTGAAATTTTATTTTCAGAGGAAACTATGTTTTTCAAAATTAGTTCTGTAATGCAAGGAACTTATTTTTATCTAGATTAGCATTTCTCAACCTTTTTTAATCCATGTACCACCTTCTGGCCTTAATTTCTTCCCATGGCCCTCCTGTCCTTTCATATAAATCATATATATATATATATATATATATATATATATATATATGATTTATATATATGATTTATATGAAAAGACAGGGGGGCCATGGGAAGAAATTAAGGCCAGATGTATGCTTACAATATGGCAGTTGAAATAGCAATGGTTCAGCTGGCAAAATTAAGGTTTTCCCTATTCTTGTGCATGACTTTTCTTCTTTATATGTCAATTTTAATATTTTGTAAGGAGCAATTAAACCTTTGTCATTTAAATTTGTAGATTTCTGAATGAACATTTAATGATTTTTGTCACCGTAGGTCTATCTTGTCACATACTTTCATTGGAAAGTTTAATATTTTAAATTAAGCACATGAATTATATGTGGTCTTGCAGTGACAGAATAAATACATAGCCAAACTACTTGACTGAGTATTGTCAACATTTCTACTTTGTCAAGGTAGCCTTGATATGATGTACTAAATATGATGCAGTAAATTATGTAGTGGGACAGGGAAAACAATTTCAAAACAGATGTTGACAAACTGTACGTATATATATTTCTTGCAAAATTATAAAAAAAAAGCTCTTTCTTAAATAATTAGAACTTCCCAAACAAAGACTATGAAAAATTATGGCATTGTAAAACATATAATTATCTATATTCTTTACTTTAAGTGTAATCTATCAATACACTTTCTATGTACAAAAATATGTTGCTATATATTTGTGTATATACTCACAAATCATGAATTATGTTGATCAAGACAGATTTTTGTGATGCTAAGAAATTAAACATAGCAACTGCAAAAGGACTGACAAAATTGTTGTTCTGTAATACTTAGATTTGACAAACTTGTTAGCCTAATTTATATTCCTTCAAATTTCACCCACAACACTTTGCAAAAGACTAAAGAGAAGAGGACATCAAGGTTAAGTTGTGGTTGACTTGTGGAGAAAAGTGAAATCTGCGGTTGTATTCCACACACAACACGAATAACAATTGGAGGTCTTAATATAATCTAAGGTATGCTGATGATACAGTCTTAATCGCTAAGGGTGAAAATGAGTTACAAAAAATGATGAACACTATAATGAAAGAAAGCAAAAATAAAGGATTCAGCCTTAATAGCAAAAAGACAGAAGTAATGGTAACAACAAAGAAAAAGATATCACCTCAGTGCGCAATAAAGACATGGAACAATATTAAAACAGGTAAATAAATTTAAATATTTGTTAACCTCAGACGGAAGAAGTACAACAGAGGTGAGAATGGCTCAGGCAAAAGCAGCTTTCCAAAAAATGAGGAAGATACTATGCAATCCATTTTTGACAATAGAAACAAGAAAAAGAGTTCTTAAATGTTATGTAGAGCCAGTCGTAACATATGGATGTGAATCATGGACAATAGGACAACAGACAAGAAAATCACTGGAGTCTGTAGAAATGTGGTTCTACAGAAGAATGTTGAGAATACCATGGACAGCTAAGATGAGTAATGAAAATGTTCTGATAGAGGTCAAAGCAAATAGAGAGCTAATTTCCAATATTAGGAAGAAACAATCATCATTTTTTGGCCATGTAATGAGAAGAGAACAACTGGAATATATTGTCATCATCATTGAGTGCCGTCTCCACATCGAAGGTTGGCTACCATGGAGCACCATTCTGCTCTGTCTCTTGCTTTGATGGTGCAGATTGTCATAGGCTGACTTGTCCATCTTTTGATGTTACTCGTCCATGTTAGTCTTGGTCTGCCTCTGCCTCTTTTACCTTGTATTTTCCCTTCCAATATTACTTTTATTAGGCTGCTGTGTCTTTTAACATGACCCAAAAATTTCATTTGTCTTGCTCTAATTGTGTTTAGTAGTTCTCTTTCCATTTTTAGTTGTTTTAAAACTTCTTCGTTTGTTTTCTTTTCTTTCCATCCAATTCTACCTATTCTTCTATGAATCCACATTTCAAAGGCTTCAATTTTCTGTTCTGTTTTCTGGTCTAATGTCCATGTTTCTGCACCATGCAGGAATATTGAGAAGATGTAACATTTTGCTATTCTCAGTTTTAGCCCTAGTGTTATTTGTTTTGATGTTAGTATATTTTTCATGGCATTGAAATTACTTTTTGCCATACCTATTCTTTTATTTATTTCAGTTGTACATTTTCCATCACTGGTTATAGTATGTCCCAGGTAGTTGTAGTTCTGAACTGTCTCTAGATGTATTCCTTCCACTTTGATATTTAATTGTAGGTCTTGAGAATTTTCTTTGTTTATGATCATAGTTTTAGTCTTTTTGATATTCATATCTAGTCCATATTTTTTGCTTGTCATGTTTATTACATTAAGTAATTGTTGTAGATCTTTAGGATTTTCTGCTAGTAGTACAGTATCATCAGCATATCTTAGGTTATTGATTATCTTCCCATTAATGTTTAGGCCTGGCATCTCAGTGATGTTTTTTAAAGATTTGCTCAGTGTATAATAGCAATATTAAGATATAACAAGGAGAACTCTACACCCATGGACATAAAAAGAGGAGTAAGACAAGGATGCATCCTATCACCAAGCTTGATCAATCTAAAAACTGAGCGCAAATCTTTAAAAACATCTCAGAGATACCAGGCCTAAACATTAATGGAAAGATAATCAATAACCTGAGATATGCTGATGATACTGTTCTACTAGCAGAAAATCCTAAAGACCTACAACAATTGCTTAATGTGATAAACATAACAAGCAAAAAATATGGACTAGAAATGAATATCAAAAAGATTAAAACTATGATAATAAACAAAGAAAATTCTCAAGACCTACAATTAAATATCACAGTTGAGGGAATACATCTGGAGACAGTCCAGAGTTACAACTACCTGGGACATACTATAACCAATGATGGAAAATGCAAAACTGAAATAAACAGAAGAATAGGTATGGCAAAAAGTAATTTTAATGCCATGAAAAATATACTAACAACAAAACAAATATCAACAGGGCTGAAACTAAGAATGGCAAAATGTTACATCTTCTCAATATTCCTGTATGGGGCAGAAACATGGACATTAGACCAGAAAACAGAACAGAAAATTGAAGCCTTTGAAATGTGGATTTATAGAAGAATTGGATGGAGACAAAAGATAACAAACGATAAAGTTTTAAAACAACTGAAAATAAAAAGAGAACTACTAAATACAATTAAGACAAGACAAATGAAATTTTTGGGGCATGTTACAAGACACAACAGCCTACTAAAAGTAATATTGGAAGGAAAAATACAAGGTAAAAGAGGCAGAGGCAGACCAAGACTAACATGGACGAGTAACATCAAAAGATGGTCAAGTCAATCTATGACAGCCTGCACCATCAAAGCAAGAAACAGAGTAGAATGGCGATCCATGGTAGCCAACCTTTGTTGCGGAGAAGGCACACGATGATGATGATGATGATGATCAGTGTATAAATTGAACAAGCTTGGTGATAGGATGCATCCTTGTCTTACTCCTCTTTTTATATCCATGGGTGTAGAGTTCTCCGTGTTATATTTTATTATTGCAGTTTGTTCCCAGTACAAATTACATATCAGTCGTATTTCTGTGTCATCCAGATTTATATCTTTTAGGCAGTCTATAAGTTGATTATGGTGTATTATATCAAGTGCTTTGGTGAAGTCTATGAAGCAGGCATATATTGGTTTGTTTACTTCTGTGTACTTTTCAATCAATGTCCTCATGCTAAATATGGCTTCTTTTGTCCCACTGTTTTTCCTGAATCCGAATTGCTGCTCCACTAATTCAGTATTAATTTTATTCTGAATCCTTCCTTGTATAACTTTTAGTAAAATTTTGGTTACCTTGCTCATTAGGCTTAATGTTATAAAATCACCGCAATCAACTCCACCATTATTTTTAGGCAATGCAATGAAAGTTGATGTTTTTAGTTCATTTGGTATGTATCCTGTATGGTATATGTCATTGCATATGTCTGTGATCACCTCAATGCCGAAATCTTATAGTGCCTGTATCATCTCTATCTGTATATTGTCAGGTCCTGCTGCTTTTACCTTTTTCATTGTTTTTATAGCTTTCTTTTTCTACTTCAGATTTTAGGATTTTATAGCTGGATGTACATTTTATAAATGGTTGTTTTGTCCCTTTCATCATGAAATAATTCTGTTATGTATTCCTGCCATCTATCGATTATATCTTTGTTGTCTGTTAGCATTTTTCCTTCTTTGTTTGCAATACATCCGTTTCCTGCAGCTTTTTTGTCTTTATTAGTCATTATTTTTATTTCTGTGTGCATTCCTCTTAAATGTTGTTTACTTTCCATAGTTTCGACTTCTAGACATCTTTGGTTGAGCCAGTCTTCTTTTGCCTTTTTGCACATTTTTCGTATTTCATTATCAATTTCCTTGTATCTGGCAGTGTTCTTCGCTTGTCTTCTCTCTTCCATTTTTTCTAAAATGTTGTCAGTTATCCATTTTTGTTTTTTTCCTTCTTGGGTAAGGTAATGCAGGATTCTTGTATGCTGTTTTTTATGCATTACCATTTGGTTGCGACTTTTTCTTCAGGATTTTCTCTTCTGTACTGCTCAATCCCTTCTTCTAGCAGCTTCTGATACGTGTTCTTTATTTGTACAGTATAAGTTTCTTTTACATCTTTCTGATTTAACACTGTTATATCTATTGGTATTGCTGAATTAGTATTTTGTTTCTTTCTCTTTAATTTGATTTTCATATTAATCATTACAGGATTGTGATCTGAATTAATATCTGCTCCTGGATAGGTTTTGGCTTTCTTGACGCTGTTCCGGAATCTGTCTTTTATCATTATATAATCTATTTGATTCCTCTTTCTATCTCCAGGGCTTTTCCATTTGTAAAATTTCCTTTTCTCTTGCTCAAAGTAGGTGTTACATATTATCAGCCTGTTTTCTCCACAAAATTGAATTAATCTTTCTCCTCTGTTATTTCTTTTTCCTAAACCATGATTTTCTATAATGGTCTTATGTCTGCCTTTTCCTACTTTTGCGTTCATGTCACCCATTACAATCAAGATGTCTGAAGATTTCACTTGCTTCATAACTGTATTTAGATCTTCATAGTATGCTTCTATTTGTTCATCTGTATAGTCTTGAGTATGTCTGTATTATTGCTATGTCAAATGGCTTTGCCTTCATTTTTATTAATATAATCCTATCATTGTATGTCAAGTGAGTATTTATATATTTTTGTAGTTCTCGTTTTATTAGTATGCCTACCATTCTTTGGTGTTCTGTTGTGTTACCTAAGTATATAAATGTATATTTATCATCTTGTATGTATCCACTTTCCTTCCATCTTGTTTCTGATATGCCTAAAATATCTATGTTTAATTGCTCTGCTTCTACCATAAGATTTTCTAGTTTTCCTTGTTGGTATAAGGTCCTAACATTCCATGTGGCTAATTTTAGCTCATTCCTAATACATTAGTTAGAATTTCTCCCCATGGCTTTCTTTGGAATATTACGTGATGAGGCTTCAATCTCTTTCACGGTGGTCTGCCATATTCGTCTTTCATGTTCTGAATATGCCTCATGTGTACCACACACTTTGCTGTTTTTGCTTTCTGGGCCGTTGATTATTTTGACTTGGACCATAGAAGTAAGAACAATAAGAAAAATAACCACTACTGAGATGAATTGTGTTAGACAAATGACAGGAAACAGTCTGGGAGATAAGATAAAAAATGGAAATCTGAGAAAAAAGCTAGAAATAATTCTCGCCATAGAATGCATAAAGAAACAACAGACAAAATGGTTCAGCCACATGGCTAGGACAGAAAGATCAAAATACAACACAATGAGCCTTCAGTAAACATTATGTGAACACCAGACCTAAGGGTCAACCATGAAAAAGATGAATTGATGGAGTATTAGAAACACCAGGAAACATAACAGCAGATGGAGCTATAACAGAAGAGTAAAGGACTGCAAATTATATCTCCCCTCAACGCTGAAACATAAATTAAGAAGGAAAGAAGGACAAGATGAACATTGTTTACTATTTAAACTGTATGAAATTGTTTATTGTTGTTCCATAATATAATACATACCTTGGAGATCTGTCACCCTCATAATTACATATGATTCTTTATTGAAATGAACACTATGTTCTGTTAATATTGTCAATGTTTATAAGGATTACTGCCATTGTGTGTTATATATTCATTGAGAGGACAATTTGAATAGTATTATTGACCAATACTGTAGATATTTAGATAGTTTGAAAGACTATTGCATTAATGGAACTTTTTTTTGTTTTGTATGCTCCATTGATTGAATTCCTAGTTATAAAGTGTTTTTCATTAAGGCACAGTTTCAGTTGAAGAAAGTTACAATTTTGAATAGTGCCCCTCTTACTTTCTCTTTTTTCTAGTGTTTTAGATATATATGTTTACTGACTTCCAGTCAATATGGCGGATAGGCGACAGTGAACCGTTGAGTCATTGTCTGAACAATGTTCCTTGTTGCAGTTTCCTGATATTCAAAGTCCGGCTTGCTGCTGGAGCTACTGAGTAGTGCTCTGTGCACACCGTGAGCTGTGTGATTCATCCGGATGGTATTTCTAAATTAAGATTGCTTACGATGAATGATATCGTATGACGATGGATCATATATATGTGTTCAATTCAGTGCAGAAACACCTTGTCTTTTGACGTGGGCTGTATCTGCTATGATGAGGACTGCAACCGCCTTTCTTTGATTGGATATACGATGAGTTGTTAATATGGATGATTCCACTGGCACGGGCAGTTGAGCATTATGGATTTCCATTCATTTGCAGTTATACAGCGGCCTTCGCCATAACCATGTTCACTGGTGAATCAAGTTACAACAATGATGTATAGTTTTAATTGTCATTTATATGTTATCCAAGTGGTCATAGCATTTTTTTGTCAGTGTATTATTTATGTATTAATTTCATTGTGTGGTTGATAGCATGAATTAATTTACAATATTTATGTAATTTCAATATTATTTTGTTAAAATTGTTCTAGGTGAACCTTGGGATGCCGTATCTCTTAAAACGATCAATATACAGAAATACAACACAATGAGCCTTCAATAAACATTATGAGAACACCAGACTTAAGGGTCGACCATGAAAAAAATGAATTGATAGAGTATTAGAAACATCAGGAAAACATAACAGCAGATGAAGCTAACAAAAGAGTAAAGGACTGTAAATTATATCTCCCCTCAACGCTGGCCATCGTTGGAATTGTTTGACGCAAGTTATTTACAAGTTACAGCGCATTAATGTGGACTGCTCCGTCAAGTCAACCAAAGTTTTTTCTCTTTGGGGAATTTGCACCGTGTTTCGTTCGTTGTAGGCTGCATTCACTAGAGTAATCAGGAATCTATGGGTGCAGTCATTGTTGTGTGTGCTACGACATCATAATGGCACATCGTATATCCCTAGACTGGTCATATACTTATCTTACGGTCTGTTGTTTGATGTGCGACGGGGATAATCCGACGACTAACTGTGAACTAAAATATATTTGGATTTGGAGTCAAAAACGATGTCCTAACATCATCAAGCGCTTACATTAAAATAAATATGACGATCATCATTTTCAGGAAGAAGTGAACTTCTGGTCTATATGGTGGATAGGCAGCAGGAACCATTGAAGGCTTTGTATGAAAAGTATTCCTTGTTGCAGTTTCCTCATATTCCAAGTCTGGCTTGTTGCAGGAGCTACAGAGTTAAGTGCTCTGTGCACACCGTGAGCTGTGTGTCTCATTCGTTTTTATCATGTTTTGACATTCCAATTGTTTACGATGAATGATGATATCGTATGACAAGAAACAGTTGGCTATGTTTACTTTCTGTGCGGTTTGCCTTATGTTTTTTGGCGTGTGCTGGGACTGCTATGATTGGGGACTACAGTTACCTTTCTTTGTTTGGGAGATGGGTTAGTAATTCAGATGATTCAACTGGCATGGGCGGTTGAGCAATTATGGATTTTAATTCGTTTGCAGTGAAACCGGGGCCTTCCATAACCAAAACCATAATCTCTTAAAATAATGGCAAGTAATTAATATTAATTCTCACTTTAATGTTTCAGATAAATGTGATCAGTGATGTAAATGTATTGCAAACAGAATACCCTCTTCTTTGGGCAGTTAACCGTGCAGCTCACAGTAAGTTTGTCAAATTTAATGCTACATGTTTGTGTAACTCTTTCACTGCTAAACTAGGGGGTATAACTACCCTTGCTGGCATAGTAAAAAGCAACATACCATATTTATAAAGCTATTGAAAAATAATTGTTGAACATAATAAACTAAAAAATTAATTTAGAATGAAAATTGCATGTGATTTCATAATAACCAAAACTCATGATTACATAAATGTTAGTATGTTCACAATTAAATGTACAGCTAGTAGAATGACAACAACAAAAAACACATTTGTGCAAAAAAAAGGCAGGTACTCATTGAAAAAATATAAATTTAGTGCTGATCCAATATTTTTTTATTACTTTAAAAAAAAAAGCACATGCTATCTCCATCGCATGAAATCAAATCACTATTAAACTTTCACTTCTAAATTGAATAAAACTTATTTCAAATTCACTTTCCTCATAATCTTTATGAAAATCATCAAAATACGATGACCTAATTTCATTGTGGAAGCTAAAAAAACAGAAGAAGCAGATCAGAATTCGATTACAATTTGCAAACACAAATTTGAAAATGTTATATAATTGGCCATTTTCCACTAACAAATGTGGAAATGATAGCAACTTTAGTGTACTTTCACATTGATGATGATGATGATGATGATGATGATGATGATGCGTTCGCCCGATGATTTGAGGTATTCTAACGGATACGAACCGTAGACTTCCTCCTCGTCATCCGCCCTTAAAAGGACGTTAAGTGGACATAGTTACGTTGTGTTGAAGTTTGCAACACTGTGATATCTGCGCCTTTCGGCCCAACACATCCGATTTCAGCCGACGTTTTTTTGTGTACCGGGTTCGTCTTCCCACTTCGATCCCTGCTCGCTTGGCCAGACTAGACAGGTTAGTCTGTTTCTAGAGGCACCACGAAGAGGTCTAGCAGGGTCTGGATGGTTCTGGTTCACCGATCCTGGCGCAAGCCATCAGTTGTGAGTCACTGACAACTTCCAGCTCTGGTGCTGGGGGGGCGCGCCTTCGCCTCCACTTTCACATTGAAGAGTTCCTGTTAACCAGTGTGTGGTATAATAGTAAAGGGTTAAGGCATAAAAATGCGAAGCTGCAGTAAAGCTGAATGTGAGGAAAAATAAAAAATATGTTATGTAAGAAGCTTTACGTGATGAGTGGACGACACAGACTAAACGACCTTTTCGGCCCAATAGGCCTTCATCAGGAACAAACAAAAAAAACACACACACAAAACTAATAACGAAACAACCAAAACAAAAACAATCATCAAAATACGATGAACAAATGTGGTATAATAGTGCCTAACTTCACAACAACGAGACAAACCAAAAATATTGGAAATTGGTGCATCGGTAACCAAACGGTTTACATTAGTCAGTTTCATATTTTAGTCAATTTCATATTTTATCATATCATCAGGTGCCATGCAGATTATTGGTTATGGTTATTGGTTATGGAAGGCCTCGGCATCACTGCAAACGAATTAAAATCCATAATTGCTCAACCGCCCGTGCCAGTGGAATCATCCGAATTACTAACACATCTCCCAAACAAAGAAAGGTAACTGTAGTCCCCATCGTAGCAGTCTCAGCACACGCCAAAAGACATAAGGCGAAACCGCGCAGAAAGTGAACACAGCCAACTGTTCCCTGTCATACGATATCATCATTCATCGTAAACAAGCGGGATATCGAAACAGGATCAAAACGGATGAGACACACAGCTCACGGTGTGCACAGAGCACTTAACTCAGTAGCTCCTGCAACAAGCCGAACTTGGAATATGAGGAAACTGCAAGGAGGAACACTTTTCAGACATAGCCTTCAATGGTTCCCGCCGCCTATCCACCATATACCATGGAAGTTCGCGTCCTCCCGAAAACGATGATCGTCGTAGCACTCGATGATGTTAGGCCATCGCTGATGACTCCAATTCCAAACACATAGACACACAGTGGTGGTAAGTTATCATTTCCAATCCAACGGAAGCCACCTGACCTGTAGTTAGTAAAACCACAGAGAGAATATGATTTTGTGACCTTCACTGATTCACTCTTGGATGTGAATGTGTAGTTTACACAAGAGGAGAAGTTTTCAACTACAGTGATCCCATTTAAGGTAATTCTGGGATAGCAAGGCAAGTCTCCTTTATAGCAGCAGAACTTGATGTTCTCTGCTCCCTTCTTGTAGCTGCTGCCACACGATTCTGATGTCTCATTAACTTGGACATCATTCAAGAACAATGTCAGATTAACCATTCCATAGATCTGGCTCTGCTGATGAAGTGCTTGGTGCAACAGTTGTATCAATCATACAGGAGGCTCCTGGTTTGTGGTCATTAATATCACAGACGGCATATGATGTTGTTATATTCAGTATTTCTTTCTGGGGTGTAAATATGTGGCACACACATGGAGAGTGGTTTGTGGTCACAGTAATCCCATTAAAGGCAATTCTAGGGTAGCATGGCATAGCTGTTTCAGAACAGCACAATCCTATGATGTTTTCTGTGTTCGCTATAAAGCTGCTGCTGCTACACAATCCTGACCAATTATAGGTGTGGACATTATTCACTTGCAATGACAAAACTGCTTTGTTTACATCATAAACCTCTGGAAGCGAATCATTTATGGGACTAATAATACAATTTATTCTTCCATCGGGGATATCTTCCTTGAGTCCCCCCAAAAAAAGGTCTTTGGTTAAAAAGCACATATGCTTTTGAGTTAAACACAAAATGAGCCCACTTCAAAGATTCAAAATGATTCTTGCCAATGCCATCCGTTTGCACAAGTTAGGTCCTTAGCTACCAAGGTCACATACGAAGCCATCAAATTAAAGACTTTATCTACAGCGAAGGTTAACGAACTGTGAACAAACATTTATGTTCAAACCCTTGAATACATTTTCATTATATATACAGCTTATTTATATTCGAGCCATGCAGATTAGTGTAGGCAATCATCTCTCTCAATATCAAGAGATGTGTGTGTATACATGTATTTATGGGCCCTTAGATACTTTCAGATATTGCCTGTGCCTTTGTAGTCGACGTACCTAGATAGCGTTCCCCCCACTCGTGTATTTTTAGAACCCTTCACCTCTGACCACAGGGTATAAATTACAGCTACACCCGTGAGAAATTCCTTTCATAGCCTGACCACAGTCCACGACACACAGGGAAGTCAACATATTTCGATTATTTTGTTTTTGATGTTTCATTACTAGTTAGCTATGTAGGATTAGTTTTATTTATTCACATATCTGTGTGTGTATGTTGTTTGTTTGTTCCTGCTGAAGGCCTATTGAGCCGAAACGTCGTTCGAATCTGTGTCGTCTACTAATCACGTAAAGCTTCTAACATACCATTTTTTTTTTTTTTTTTAAATTTTTCCTCGCATTTAGCTTTACTGCAGCTTCGCATTTTTATGCATTCACTTGCATATCTTTGCCTTAACCCCTCTCAATATCACTAGGTTTTTCATAGATGTCATAATTTAGATCAATGTTCTTTTATTATGCCATTTAGATAAGCTGTTCAATATTTTTTATCTTCTTTTCTGATCTTTTTGATCCTCTTTCATCTTCTTTCCATTCATTTGATATTTCTGGTTTCTCCAGCTCATTTTAAATATTCTTCATTTGTAATTTTTTCTATCCATGGAATTCGCATTATTCTTCTGATGAATCACATCTCAGCTGTCTCTAATATTCTTTATGTTGTCTTTTATTATCGTCCATGACTCTTCCATATAGTAGAACAGGTTCGATGTAGCATTTTAGGACATGTTTTCTAACATTAATTGATAATGATTTGTTACATAGGGTGTTTTTCATTTGATGAAATCCTGTCTTTGCTTGTTATATTCTGCTTCTAATTTCTGCAATGCATCTGCCATCTGATGTTATTATTGATCCCAGGTATTTGAATGTATGCACTTGTTTCAGGATTTTTCCACTTAGTTTTACTTTACATTATTGTGTATTTGCTTTTTTGATATTATTATTGGTTTTCTGTTATCAATACTATCATCTGCATACCTGAGGTATGCTGTTGTGTTTTCTGGCTCTGATTTTTGTGTTTAATGTATATAGTTAGTTTGATACACCCAATGAAAGATTTTGCCAAAACATTGTAGTATGTCTTTCTTTTAGTCTAACTGCTCAATAAGGGTTTTTATTTTATATACTGTGGTTGTTTATGTTGCTTCCCCTCATTTTAATTTGCTTGTTTTCAATTGTTCTTAAAATATTTTCTTTGTATAAAGAAAATAGATCTGTTGACAGTACACATCCCTGTCGCACTCCTTGTCTTAGTTGTTGATATTCTCCATGTTTGCTTTCAATTCTTGTCATCAGCAAAGTCTAAATCATCAAGTTGTTTGGTCAGTGACCACTGGATCCCATTTCTGTTGTTTTGAGTTATTTTCATAATCCAATCTATGGCCAGTAGAAAGAGAAATGGAGACAGAAGGCATCCCTGCCTTACTCCTGTTCTTATTTCAAATGCTTCTGTAAGCTGTCCTTCATGCACCACACTACATTTCGTTCCTTCATACATTGTTTTTATCAGGTTAATAAACTTTATGGGAATTCCATAAAGACTCAGCAACTTCCAAAGCATTCTTCTGTCTAAACTATCAAATGCCTTTTTTTATAAAGTGGGGATTTTAGTTCTAAACTTAGTTCAACTATTATACGTAGAGTAGTTATTTGATCAGCACATGATCTGTTCTTTCTAAAACCTGCTTGTTCATCTCTCAAATGTTTCTCTATGGCCTCTTTTAGTCTCTCCAGAATGATTCTGCTTATTATTTTTCCTGGCACTGATAGTAGCATAATTCCCCTATAATTTGTGCACTCCTGTAAACTTCCTTTCTTTGGTAGTTTGATCATATAACATTCTTTCCAGTTAAGTATTTCTTCCCTCACCCAAATTTTATCTAATAGATTATGTAACATCTTGGTAGAGGTGTTAATATCTGCTTTGATGGCTTCCAAAGGAATTTCATTGAGTCCTGTGGCTTTACCATTTTTTAATAGTTTGATGGCTTTCATTATTTCTTCTTTGCTTGGTTTTCCATAGTTAACGTGTAATTCTTATTCTGCTGGTAGTATATCTGGAGGATTATTTGAGCCGGGTCTGTTCAAAAGTTCTTCAAAGTGAACTTTCCATCTCTCCATTTGTTCCCTTATATTACTAAGCAGATTTCCTTTCTTATCTTTAATAAAGGCATTGATCTGTTTGTATTTTCCACTTAATTTCTTTGTGCTGTTGTACAGTTCTTTCATATTTCCTTTATTTGCTGCTTCTTCTGCCTCTTTAGCTAGTTCATCTATATATTTCCTCTTATCTCTTTTAATGCATCTTCTCACTTCTTTGTTCACCTCTGTGTAAGCTTCCTGTGTCTTGGCTTTATTACTTCTCATTTTGCTTTTATTTATGTCTGCTTTCTTGTTCTTTCTTTCTTTAATTTTATCCAGGGTCTGTGCTGCCATCCATGCCTTATTCTGGCATTCTCTTTTCCCCAGTGTTTCTTCGCATGTTTCTTTCCATATATTTTTTACCTGTTTCTAATGATCTTCTATATTGTATTTTCTAGTTGTTGGAGGACTTGGTATTTGTTTGATATTGTGACTGCGAATTTATCTTTAATTCCTTGTTCTTTAAGAAACCCTACATTGAAATACTTTCTACCCTTATTCGTTGTAGTATACCTTTTTTGTTTAATTTTAAGTTTGGCTATCAGAAGATGATGATCAGAAGCTACATCAGCCCCTCTATATACTTTTACATCCTGTAAGGATGACTTAAACTTATTATTAATACATATGTGATCAATTTGATTTTCCGTTCTATGATCTGGTGACACCTATGTAGCTTTGTGTATTCTTTGATGTTGGAATATTGTTCCTTCTAGGCTCACTTAATTAAGGGTGCAGAAATTCACAAATATCTCTCCATTCTCGTTTATATCTCCAAGTCCATGTTTTTCCATAATCTCTTCGAAGCCTCTGTTGTCTGATCCTACTTTAGCATTTAGGTCTCCCATCAAGATTATAATATCTTTGGCTCGTCTTGCATCCATCTGACATTGTAGCTGTTTATAGAAATCATCTTTAGTTAAATCATCCTTATAGTTGGTTGGTGCATAGCATTGGATAATGTGTAATTTTATTTTGTTTTTGGTTGTTTTAAATGTTGCTCCCATTAGTCTTGGCCCTACCGCTTCCCATTCTATTAGTGTCTTCTGTGCATTCCTTGATAGCATTATAGCTACCTCTTCACTATGTTGTGCTCCAGGTTCCTGGTGTCCTGATGATAAAATCATCTCTCCTGTATTTAGTTTTTTTCTTTCCGTTCCTAGCCATCTTGTTTCACACATTCCCAGAATATCTATCTTGTAGTTTGTCATTTCTTCTGCTACCTGTGCAGTTTTTCCCCTGTTCTCCATGTTTGCTTTCAATTCTAATGGCTGCTACTTGTTTCCAGTATATATGTTTAATAATCCTCAGATATTTACTATCTATATTGATATTTTCTAGAGTTTTGATTATCTATTCATGATTGACTTTATCAAAAGTTTTGGTGTAATTAATAAAGCATCAGTATCTTTCATATTTGCTGTGTCTAAAAATAATAAATATTTGAGTAGATTGTCTGGTTCATTTAACATTCATGTCATTGATATCAGGCTTAACTCTTTCCCTTCCTGATTATTTTTCTGGTTTGAACTGAATTATTTGACTTGGATTTGTGAAAACCCAATGTAATAATCATGTGCAAATTTTGTTATTAAATAAAGCGTATATCAAATAAAAGAAGGAATATTGCACAACATGATAATAATATTTTTAGGACATAAAATCATTGGGGAAGTATTTGCTTGCTTGCTTGCGTTCGCCCGATGACTTAAGGAGTGTACCTCGTCATCATCCGCCCTTAAAAGGTCGTTAAGCAGGCGTGTCTGTGTTGTGTTTTGGTTTACAGAATAACTGTGATATTTGCGCCTTTCGGCCCAACACATCCGACTTCAGCATGGGGAAGTATTTAAAATGAGAAGAAAGAGGAAAATTAAAGTTTACAAATTTTAAATATTACTCACAGACTACTCAATCACAATACAATGAAATATAATAATGTAAACATACTATTTTTTACTAATTTTTTAGTATACTTTTTCACAACTGTTGTAGTCTAAATAATCCATAGGAAACTAGAGTTTCACTCGTTTTCCATTGGAAGTCATCATAACTTGACATAAAACACACACAGAAAAAGCACAATCTGAGGTACACTTTATAAATCGAATGTATTCCCAACACATGCTAAATTAAAGGTTAGTGAAGTGGATATGTAATAGGGGAAACCACCCTTCTAAACCAAGGATGGCCAATTAGGTGCCCGCTGGCCAGTTTTTGTGCCTTTTTTTGTGGCCCGCGGCGGATAAAAAATAAAATCAGGTTGCATTGAGCAAAATGTCCTGGGTAAAATTGATTTAAAATTTGTTACATTAACTTAGGAGCCGCGATAGCTCAGTGGTTAGTGAACTGGACTACTACGGACAAGGGGTAGGGTTCGATCCCAACCGACGGCTCCGGGTTCACCCAGCCTTAAATGGGTACCGGATTTTTTCTGGGAAAGTAAAAGCAGCACGGGCGTAATACCGACCACATTACCCCAAAAATCATGTGCTGAAGGTCTGTAAAATATAGGGTCACTAACACCATATTTCCCTATACGCCACTCGGCGTGACGGGGGGTACTTTACTTTTTTTTTTTACATTAACTTCTACCGTGGAGAAAACTAACTCAGATATTCCCTAGTAGACCTATGTTTAAAACTCAGAACACTCTAGTAGTTAGTTTAACGTCAACTTCCCATCCTCCTACCTCCTCCACCCCAACACATTCACCTCACAATTATTTTACTTTCAGTTTCTTTCTCTCCAAACCTCTTTTCATCAGTCAAAATTATATATCCGATCTGATCAATCTGATTTTGTCGAGTTACAGTGAACAGTTCCATTTTAACAGGAAACAGTGCTATTGTTGTAATCTGTGTTTTCATTGTCTGTTGCTTCGGTCGTGGTATAATATGAACAATAAACGTCAATTAAATGAAAAAATCAGATTTTTTAATGAGAAATGGGTACATGATTTTTTATTTATCAACAATAAGGATAGCAAACCGCAGTGCCTTGTGTGTTTGCAAGTGTTGTCTGTAAATAAAGAGTATAATCTTAAACGGCATTACACACAGCATCATGCCGCTAAATACAAGGACTGCATTGGTACAATACGTTCTACACTTGTGTGCGATTTGAAGAAAAAGGTTAGTGCTCAGAAATCTGTTTTTACTACATTAACAACAAAACAAACAAGTTCCTTAATGGCATCGTTTGTTGTAAGCGCAGAGATAGCGAAATTTAAAAAATCATTATGTGACGGTGACTCCATTGACACTGATTTCAAATTTTCTGTATTAATGCTAGACAAACTATTGGAGCAATTCAATGAACGATTTTCTGACTTCAGTGGTATACGACCAAAACTGGCATTGTTTAACAACCCTATGAAGTGTGACATTTTCCAACAACATGACACTTTTCAGTTGGAGTTATGTAACCTCCAAAGTGACCCTTTTTCCAATCAAGGATGGAGATAGGAGTTGACTTTTGGAAACTTGTGCCACAGGAAAAATATCCCGCATTGAGTGATTTCAGTTTGAAAATTACTTCTATGTTCGGAAGCACATATATATGTGAATGCACTTTTTTCAACAATGAAGGAGATTAAATCGTCACAAAGAAACCGACTCACTGATGGCCACCTTCAGGATTTATTATGAATATCATCATCATCTTTACACATTGACTTTAATGAACTTGTTGCTGCACATTAACGTCCACATTGTTCTCATTAAGGTTTGTTACATGTCAACTTTAAAATGACCTAACTAAAACATGTTTGTTAAACAATATAAATAGCAAATTTTATTCATTTTTATAAATCAACTAGGCATTTTTAACTCTGTTGCAATAAAATGCTTTATGTAAGTAAATAATGCCGATAAATAACAAAAATATTACCTTAAAAACAAATGCCAAGTTTATTTGTATTGATGTTGTTATGTGTGTGGCCCGCCACAAAAAAAATAATAAAAAAGTGGCCCGCCATTTGAAAGAAATTGGCCATCCCTGTTCTAAACAGTGGACTACTGTAAAACTTAAAAAAAAAAGAGATACAGAAGAATTATTAAGACAATTCACAAGAGTCAGTGAGAACATTGTTTGGAAGCAAAAGGGAAAGGAACTCTGCAGGTGTGAGCGTTATTGTGAAGGCAAAGAGTTAAAAAGGTTCTAAAATTCAAGTTTTTTAGGTAAATATTTTCACAGAGGACACTGGAATGAATAAAGAAATTGAAACATGATGTCAGTAGGCCAACACAGTAGCAAATCACCATTTTTATCTAAATTATAAAAGGACAACAAAAGAGTACCATAATTAACCATACCGTTTATTGTCATTGTCAGACAGAGTTCTTATCTAGGACACAAAAACGTCAAATCATTATTTTCCGCTACGAGTCATACTCTCAGTCCATGTAGTAGTAGTCTCCGTCAGTCATAGTTGACTATGAATTTTTCAGCGCCCCTAGAAATGTTATTTTTTCTTTTCTTTCCTTTCGCCATGTATTCTCTATCTCTATGAATCTGTCTGCTTCTTGTTTGAGGTAAACCTTTAGAGTGTGTTTCCAGAGATTGCGATCTGTAGCTATGTCTTCCCAGGCTGCAGGGTTTATGTTCAGAGTCTTTATGTTGTGTTTACACACATCTATAAGTTTTGGGCACCCCCTAGTTCTTTTACCATCAGCCATTTGTCCGTAGATATATCTTTTGGTATGCAGCCATCTTTCATACAGTGTACATGGCCAAGCCATCGTAACCTATGTTGTTTGAGCAGCGAGTAGATATTCAGGAGGCCTGTGCAATTCATGACCTCCACGTTTGTCACTTTATCCTTCCAGGTGATACCATGAATACGGTGCAGACATCGCATATGGAATGCATTTAGCCTTCTCTCCTGCTTACATAGGTTGTCCAAGATTCGCTGCCATACAGGAGAATACTAATTATGCAGGCATTGTACACTGCGGCTTTTGTTTTAATTGTCAGTTTGCTGTTTTGCCAGACACGCCTAGAAGATGGGCAAAGGTGGTAGCAGCTTTACCAATGCGAATGTCAATTTCTGTATCTTGCTTGCTTGCATTCGCCCGATGTCTAAAGTATTCTAGAGTATTCGTAGACTATAGAATTCCTCTTCGTCATCCACCCTTAAAAGGACATTAAGTGGATGTGTCTGCGTTGTGTTGTGGTTTGCAGTATAACTGTGATATTTGCGCCTTTTGGCCCAACACATCCGACTTCAGCACGACATTTTGAGTACCGGGTTGTCATCCCTCTTCGATCCCTACTCACTTTGCCAGACTATACAGGTTAGTCTGTTACTAGAGGCACCACAAAGAGGTGAAGCAGGGTCTAGATGGTTCTGGTTCACCGATCCTGGCACAAGCCATCAGCTATGGGTCGCTGACAACTTCCAGCTCTGGTGCTGTGAGGCGCGCCTTTGCCTCCAATTTCTGTATCTAAAGATAGTATGTTGCTGATGATGGGCCCCAGGTAGTTATACTGCCACGCCGCACAATATCAAGTTTATAGTTGTCGATAGAGATTGCAGGTGTTGCTTAGACATCCTGACAAAGTATGTTAGTTTTTTGCAAACTTATTATTAGACCGAAGTCTCTGCAGGCAAGATTGGGTGAGGTATGGTCTGGTCTTGTGGCTTATGAATTCTATGGTAGCCATGAAGTTTCCTCGGTCACCTGGAAACATTTTGATTAATGGAGCTCTTGGTGAAGCAGAGTCTGACAGGCCATCAATGAATAATAGTTATAGTTATAGTTATGGAAGGCCCCGGTATCACTGCAAACGAATTAAAATCCATAATTGCTCAACCGCCCGTGCCAGTGGAATCATCCAAATTACTAACTCATCTCCAAAACAAAGAAAGGCAGCTGTAGTCCCCATCATAGCAGTCTCAGCACATGCCAAAAGACATAAGGCGAAACCGCATGGACAGTGAACACAGCCAACTGTTCCCTGTCATACGATATCATCATTCATCATAAACCATTGGAATATCGAAACATGATCAACACGGATGATACACACAGCTCACGGTGTGCAATGAGCACTTAACTCAGTAGCTCCTGCAACAAGCTGGACTTGGAATATGCGGAACCTGCAACAAGGAACACTTTTCAGACACAGCAATTAAAAGTTCCTGCCGCCTAACCCGTCTTATTGACCGGTATTCCAATGATGACGTATATTGGAATCAACACAGAACACACTATTGCGCACACTGTAGAGTATTTCAGATCACATGCATGTACTCCGCTTCACCGGGGAAGATCCCAACAGTGGAACTTTTTATCTATACACTGATCTGCATTGGAAAGACAGAATTAACCATCTTTCTGGCACAAAAAACGTAACAGTGAACGTTGACGCAAACATGACCACGCCATCTTGAAACCGGAAGTCCCAATGAATAATATATTGCTTTAAGAACTGTATCAAGACATAAACTGATTAAAAGGAAAGTGTTCTTGACAGTGTTAAAGGACTAAGAGACAGAACAGCAAAATACAAAATAAGAACATTGAACATCCTAAGTCTGAGAGATAAAGCAGAAGAAATTAGAGAAATAATGAAAAGAAGAAAAATCCAACCATAGGGTTATATAAGACATAAAGAAAACAGAAGCAAGACAGTTTATTTATTATAAGGCCAGTTCTAAAGTTATTTAAATATAAGTTAATCAGTTAATGAAAATGCCATAGTTAGAAGCAACACATTCAAGGATGAAGTAGGATAAAAATAAACGGTACAGGAAAGGTAATAAAAATGGAAATCATGTAGGGGAGATCACAAAACAAGGGAAATAGGAAGACAGATTGATAGGACAGGTTTTATAAGTCATTAAGAGCAGACATGTTGACAGGATGACAGTGAGAGTTGTACCGCAGAAATGGATGAGACCTGAAATTATTGAGTTACTTGCGGGTCATCATCATTGCACTCCAAATATGTCCATAGGTGCTCAGATCCCCACCTCAGCAAGTCCCACAGTGCCCAGCGACTGACTACTCCAGTACTGTGTTGCTTGATAATTCCTCTTATACGTCCACTAAGTTTCTCATTTCTGGCTGTGCCCATCTTAACATCTTAAGATGTTCTCTTTCATCCAAAGGAGTGACGTGAACTCATGGTTGTTGAAGTCCTGTGCTCTTCCCACTTCTCAGAGGGCATTAATGATGTTCACCCAATCAATTGGTTGACCGTCTTGACAGCGTAGCTAGCCAACCTGTCCACTATTTCATTTCCCCATACTTCTGCATGCCCAGGGACATAGACAAAGTGACTATGTATTTTTTACTTCTCCAATGACTCTACCTCCGTACAGAACCCACCTCCACTTTTCTTTTCATGCTCATCGAATCACTTAGTATGCAGGCATGGGTGTAGTCTTGTGACTCTAATCATATAAATACCCTTGTCACTGCCATCATCTCCATCGTCATGCTACTCGTTGTCATAACATTTGCACCACTATCTTCTTTGACTCTTCTGCCGGCCAAGTGGGCTGTAAATGCCCATGCACTCCTTTGGTGTCGTATTATGTATCCATCTGTATAGATGACTGCATCTTCCTCATCTGTGTTATACCAGATGAGACCATTGGCCTCTGCATTGACCATGATGAAGTTCTGCTCCCTACATTTCCTGTTGAATGTGACAATACACGAAAAAGTGCCCCTGAATGACGTAGGCACCGGTATCCAGTCCTCACCAATGTTGATATTGGCACCCCCACAGACCTGTTTGATGACATCTTCTGCTCAGTTCACCCATGATTTGCCTTTTTTTAGCCTGACACCTTTCCCTGTGTTGAGTTCATGGTGCAATGGATGCTCTTTATCTGCACTTATCTTCAGGTATGTTCGTGTCCTCCAGATCGTGATCCTGTCATCCAGGGTTGGAAAGTCAAGAAAATAACCTCATTGCTACACAGGGAGTGTCCCTCATACACCCCAAGATAATATGCATTGCTTCATTCTGTATTTTCTCCAGCCTGTCAATTTGTGTCGTACTGATAGTAACAATTGCTAGGGCATGCTTGATTGGTGCGAGGACCAGTCCCTGGAACAGAAGGGTAAGTAGCCTCTGCTCGATGTTGGCAGCTACCATGACCTTTAAGTCGGCTAATCCTTTGCTGGCTTTTGTTATCACATGGTCAACGGGGTCCCTAAAACACAGATTGTGATCAAACTTGACTCCTTGATGTGTCATCAACCTGTCCCTGGTCACCTGATCAGCTCCCATTCATACCACTGGTGTTTCCATGTTAATGACATGATTGTTAATGGAGAACCATGTAACAGATGCTTTAGTTAACCAATGCACCTGATACACCACACCAGGAAGATACGATCGAGTTCGTTTTGCAGTGTGGAGACAATTTTCCATCTGTCTCTTCCCTGTCAATATACCAGAATGTCATCAGCAAAAGTCTTAGTTTTTCGTCTCCCATCCAGCTGCTGTTCCGTGATCATTATTGTGTACACATTAAATACAACTGGTGACAATGGTGAGCTTTGTGGCAGCCCTGGACAAATACTTGAATCAGCATCTTAGCACGCAAGTTTTCTCCCATATGTGCTCGGCCGCCTATCCAGAAGTCATCATCATCAAGTACCGGGCCTGCTGGTGTAGGTGATCATGTCTCTCCACAACTTTCGATCTCGACAGTTATTTATCATATCTCTTTGTTTCACTCTATCTCTTCGTCCCTCAATTTTCCTTGTTGGTACAATATATTCCAGTTCTCTTCTCATTTAATGGCCAAAAAATTATGATTGTTTCTTCCTAATATTGGAAATTAGCTCTCTTTTTGCTTTGGCTTCTTTCAGAACGTTTTCATTACTCTTCTTAGCTGTCCATGGTATTCTCATTATTCTTATGCAAAACCACATTTCTACAGACTCCAGTGAGTTTCTTGTCTATTGTCCTATTGTCCATGATTCACATCCATATGTTAAGACTGGCTCTACATAACATTTAAGAACTCTTTTTCTTGTTTCTATTGTCAAAAATGGATTGCATAGTATCTTCCTCATTTTTTGGAAAGCTGCTTTTGCCTGAGCCATTCTGCATGTGGAAAATGGATAACTAACACCATCTTAGAAAAAATGGAAGAAAGGAGACAAGCGAAGAATACTGCTCAATACAATAAAATAAATAATGAAATACGCAAAATATGCAAAAGGCAAAAGAAGACTGGCTCAGCCAAAAATGTATAGAAATAGAAACTATGGAAAGCAAACAAGACTTAAGAGGAATGCCACAGAAATAAAGAGAATGACTAATAAAATTAAAAAAGCCACAGAAGGTGGATTGCAGACAAAAAAGGAAAAATGCTACCAGACAATAAAGATATTATAGATAGATAGCAGGAATATATAACAGAACTATTTCATGATCAAAGGGACAAGAAACCAGTTATAAAATGTACATCAGGCTATAAAATCTTAAAATCTGAGGTGGAAAAAGCTATAAAAACAATGAAAAATGGAAAAGCAGCAGGACCTGACAGCATACAGATAGAGATGATACAGGCACTAGAAGATTTGGCATTGAAGTGATTACAGACATATGCAACGACATATACCACACAGGATCCATACAAATGAACTAAAAACATCAACATTCATTGCATTGCCTAAAAAGAATGGTGCAGTTGAATGCAGTGACTTTAGAACAATAAGCCTAATGAGCCATGTTACAAAAATCTTGCTGAAAGTTATACAAGGAAGGATTCAGGATAAAATCAATACTGAATTAAGTGAGCAGCAATTTGGATTTAGCAAAAATAGCAGGACAAAAAAAGCCATATTCTGCATGAGAACATTATTTAAAAAGTGCACAGAAGTAAATAAACCAATATATGCCTGCTTCATAAACTACACCAAAGCATTTGATAGAGTACAGCACAAACAACTTATAGAATGCCTAAAAGAGATACATCTAGATGACATGGACATACAACTAATATGTAATTTATGCTGGGAGCAAACAGCAATAATAAAATATAACAAAGAGAACTCTACACCCATTGATATAAAAAGAGGAGTAAGACAGGGATGCATCCTATCACCACGCTTGTTCATTCTATACACTGAGCAAATCTTTAAAGACATCATAGAGATGCCAGGCCTACAAATTAATGGAAAGATAATCAATAACCTAAAATATGTTGATGATACTGTACTATCTATTGACCTTTCGAGCCGTAGCTGGCCCATAGGGCGCAGACCCAGATACTCCTTCTCTTATCTGAATTTTTGTTCTAGCAGTTTTCAATTCTTTTAAAGATATTTTATCAAATCTCGCCATTTGTCTCTGTTCTGTGCAAGCAGCTCTATCTCATTGAGGGAGTCGAATCCTGCTGCTCTTGCCTCTCTCGTCAATGTTCTTCTCAGTGTCTCTCTGGGTCTTCCTCTTTTCCTCTTACCTGTTGTTTCCCATATGAGGGCTTGCTTTGCTATTCGGTTATTATCTCTCTCATCACATGTCCAACATATGACCATCGTCTTTTCTTTATTACTGAAGATATTAGTGGTTGATTGGCGATTTCTCTAATTTCCTCGTTTGTTTTGAATTCATTCAACGCTATACCAAGTATTTTCCTTAGACATTTATTTTCAAATGCGTTCAACTTTGTTTCTATATCTCTTGTTGTTTTCCAGCTTTCACACGCATACGTAAGGGTTGATAGTACATTTGATTTGAATAGTCTCAGTTTTGTGTTTGTGCTGATGAGTTTTGATTTCCACAACTTTTCAAGGCTTCTGAAAGACAATGCTGCTTTAGCTATTCTGATTCTAATTTCTTTGCTTGTATCCCCTTCTCGATCAATGTGACTTCCAAGATAGGTAAAGTAATCGATCTCTTCTACTGGTTTGTTTTCCATGTATATTTTGTCGTCTGGTGGAATTAAACTTTTCATGACTTTAGTCTTTTCATGATTGATCTCAACCCCAATTTTGCTGGCTATTGATGATAGGTCTACGTTTCATTAACAACATTGTTTTTACGATAGTGGCTTGTTAAACCTCTGATCAACGGTTCTATACCAAGCCGGAGAAAAATTATTCCTCCATTTTGGAAACAACCGGAAATACTGTACTACTAGCAGAAAATCCTAAAGATCTACAACAATTACTTAATGAAATAAACATGATAAGCAAAAAATATGGACTAGATATGAATATCAAAAAGACTAAAACTATGATCATAAAGAAAAGAAATACTCATAATCCACAAATGGATATCAAAATTGAAGGAATAGACCTGGAGACAGTTCAGAACTACTACTACCTTGGACATACCAGTGATGGAAAATGTACAACTGAAATAAATAAAAGAATAGGAAAAGCCACAGGACCAGATGAAATTCCTTCGGAAGCCATCAAAGCAGACATTAACACCTCTACCAAGATGCTACATAATCTATTAGATAAAATTTGGGAAAGGGAAGAAATTCCTAAAGACTGGAAAGAATTTGTTGCATGATATATGATCAAACTACCAAAGAAAGGAAGTTTACAGGAGTGCACAAATTATAGGGGAATTATGCTATTATCAGTGCCCATAAAGTTTATTAACCTGATAAAAACAATGTATGAAGGAACGAAATGCAGTGTGGTGCATGAAGGACAGCTTACAGAGGAATTTGAAATAAGAACATGAGTAAGGCAGGGGTGCCTTCTGTCTCCATTTCTCTTTCTTTTTGGATTATGAAAATAACTCAAAACAACAGAAATGGAATCCAGTGGTCACTGACCAAACAACTTGATGATTTAGACTTTGCTGATGACATAGCTCTCCTATCACACAGCCATCAACAGATGCAGGATAAAATGAGCATACTTGATGAGAGATCACAACAGCTAGGACTGAAGATTAATAGAGATAAGACCAACATTATGAGAATTAATACAATTGGCAATAACCAAATAAAACTAGGAGAAATACCTCTATTAGATGTACAATCTTACATATATCTGGGCAGTAATATAGATAAAGAGGGAGGAACAGAAAATCATACCAAAATAAGGATATCAAAAGCAAAAGGATCTTTAATTGCACTGGGAAACCTGGAAATCCAAAGAAATTAGGTTAAATACAAAAATAAAAATTTTCAACTCAAATGTTAAAGCGGTCCTATTATATGGCTGTGAAACATGGAGAACAACAAAATTGATAATCACGAAGATACAGACATCTCATTAATGGATGCTTACGCAGAATAAAAGGATGGAAATGGCAGGACAAAATCACTAACATAGAATTATGGAAATGTACCAGTCAAACACCAGTGGATAAAGAGATACAGCGAAGACGATGGCGCTGGATAGGACACACACTACGGAAGCCAACTGAGAGTATTACACAACAGGCCCTTTTTTGGAATCCCCAGGGGAAAAGACAGAGAGGAAGACCAAGGAATTCTTGGAGAGGACAGATAGAAGCAGAGATGAAGATGATGGGGAAGACATGGAATGATCTTAAAAGAATGGCAAAAAACAGAACGACTTGGGAAGTGTTTGTTGAAGACCTATGCTCCACTGGGAGCTAAAAAGGTAGAAGAAGAAGAGACGCTTATGCTTACTAAAATTTTGATTATTTCTCGGTGCTTTACTTTGTCAAATGCCTTGGTATAATCTACGAAACATAGATCTGTTTTCACCTCTATGGCTCTTTCTACTAAAGATCTTATGATATATATGGCATTGCGTTCCTTTACCTCTTACATAACCACACTGTTCATCACTAATTTCTGGACTGATTTTTATCCAGAAGTACTACCCTGATACCTATTTCTGCCAGCGGCTGGGTCGACTGCAGGGGTATTTTTTTTTATCCAACCACGAGTACAATTCACATTGCTCCAAACGGGAATCGAACACAGGTTGTCCGAACATCAGTAGCCCAGCCGGGTGGTTTTTCCAACTAGGCCTCCTTGGCCCCCAAAGCCATGAGCCTTGTCTCTTTGTTATACTTGGCACCCTTAGCCTGCTTAGCACATAACTTAAAGTGCGCCATTTTCTGATCAACCTCTTTTTTCAAACACTCCAATAGCCCAGGTTGTGTTCTTTAATTCTTTCTAGCTTTCTGCCATGTCTTGGTTGCTTGCCTTTTATTCTGCCAAGCTTCCTCTACTTCTTAGTTCCACCAGGGCGGCTGCATCCATCTCTCCTGCCTCTAACGAGGGGCACCCTGTTTGCTGTACCTGAATTTGCTAATTATGTCCTGGTCTGTGCTGTCATAGTGGAATGTGTTGAGCTTGTTTTTCTGGCTTCTATTTCTGCCTTTCTCAATTAGGATTACACATGGATAGTGATCACTTCCGTGGAATCCCAGTGCTATCTACCTGCATACCAGTGTGAAGTTGGAAGATACCAGTGCTAGATCTATGATACTATCAGAGTTCCCATTTAGAGTGGCTATTCTTATTGCACTTCCATTATTGAAGCACACTAAATTGACTGACACCAGTGCATTCTCCATGTCTTCTCCCAGCTTGTTAGTTATGATATTACCCCATTGATTGCCTCTAGCATTAAAGTCTCCACAGAAAATTATGTTTCTCCTCGAACACGAAGAGATTCTGCCATCATTGTAGGTCCACCTTCCCATTATAGGCATATACATTCACAGCCACGAAAGGAACTGGAGTCAGCACCCTAACTGCATGTAGCTGCAATACTTCACTGTCCCACACAGACATATCAATCTCAGCTGTCACCATGTTGTTTACCTGAAGTGATGTTAGCTAGAAATTTATAGACTTAGAATAAACCAAAGTAGATTCAAGCAGTAGAATATATTAGGACATCCTATAAAGGATGGTTTTCTGGTAGTTAGTCGACTGGGACACCTGCCAGGGACACCTGTTTCTCTCTGTGGTTTTACTAACTACAGGTCATGTGGCTTCTGTTGGATTGGAAATGATAACTTACCACCACTGTGTGTCTATATGTTTGGAATTGGAGTCATCAATGACGGCCTAACATCATCAAGTGCTATGACGATCATCATTTTCGGGAGGACGTGAACTCCCATTGTATATGGTGGATAGGCGGCAGGAACCATTGAAGGCTATGTCTGAAAAGTGTTCCTTCTTGCAGTTTCCTCATATTCCAAGTCCGGCTTGTTGCAGGAGCTACTGAGTTTAGTGCTCTGTGCACACCGTGAGCTGTGTGTCTCATCCGTTTTGATCCTGCTTCGATATCCCGCTTGTTTACGATGAATGATGATATCGTATGACAGGGAACAGTTGGCTGTGTTCACTTTCTGTGCGGTTTCGCCTTATGTCTTTTGGCGTGTGCTGAGACTGCTACGATGGGGACTACAGTTACCTTTCTTTGTTTGGGAGATGAGTTGGTAATTCGGATGACTCCACTGGCACGGGCGGTTGAGCAATTATGGATTTTAATTCGTTTGCTGTGATACCGAGGCCTTCCATAACCAATAACAATAACCTGCCAGAATTATTTGTTGTGCATAGCGAACATGTACATATTGTATGTAAACTGTTTCAAATATGTTGAGTCCTCTTGACCAGTTGAAGTGTGAGTTTTGACTCAACAGAGATCATGTTCAAGTCAAAAATATATGTTGTTCATGTAATTGTTTATAAATTTAACATCTGCTCTAAGGAGAAGTCCTCCTACCAAGATCCAAATTGCAAAGATGAAGCCACACATTTTATCTTAATTAATGGAATTGATAAAAGATCATTGCAGAATAAGAGAAGAGAATTAGTAAAAAAATCTCCTTCACATAAAATCTGGTTAATGATACACCTTACACGAAACAGTGTTATGTAATTTGTAAAAGCATTTGTTAGTTAATAATTTTTCACTCAGCAGTAATATGTAAAGAGATACAGCAAAGACGATGGCATAACCATGAGTCCATGTCACTTCTTCGGATGAAAGAGATGGGAGTGTAGATGGGCACAGCCAGAAACAAGAAACTTAGTGGGTGTGGAAGAAGACTAATCAACCAACACAGAAATGGAGTCGTCAGTCACTGGACACTGTGAGACTTGCTGAGGAGGGGATCCGATCACCTATGGATATGTTCGGAGTGCAATGATGATGAGCCGCAAATAACTCAGTAACGATGGCACTAGCTAGGACACACACTGAAGAAGCCAACTGAGAGTATTACACAATAGGTCCTTTTATTGGAATCCCCAAGGAAAAAAGACAAAGTGGAAGACCAAGATATTCTTGGAGGAGACAGATGGAAGCAAAGATGAAAATGATAGGCAAGACAAGGAATGATCTTAAAAGAATGGAAAAGAAACAGAACAGCTTGGATAGTGTTTGTTGAAGACCTAAGCTCCACAGGGAGTTGAAAGGTAGAAGTGAGTGTAATATAAGAAAAAGGAGCAAGTACCCTCTTCAAATGGCACAGTGTAATTACCACCTTGTGGATCAACCTGAAACCTAATAAATGAAACATTACTCTGCTTTAAATTATCATCATCATGTACCATACCGGTTGGCATAGGCGATCATGTCCTTCCACAATCTTCTATCTACAATGCATCGTATCAGTTCTGTTGTTGACTGCTTTCCATGCTATGACACCAATATATCCAGTAATATCTCTCTTTCCTTTTATTTTGCCAGTTGTAACCAAGTATTCCAACTTTCCTCTTCTCATGATGTGCCCAAAAAATGTTGATTGTTTCTTTCTGATGTTTTTTAAGAGCTCCCTTTTTGTGTTGGCCTCTTTGAGAACTTCCTCATTGGTCCTTTTAGCTGTCTAGGGAACTTTCAACATTCTTCTGAGAAATCCCATCTCTGTGGCCTCTAATCGTCTCTTCATTTGTTTGTCTACTGTCCATGATTCGCTTCCATAGGTCAGAATAGGTTCTATATAGCACAGCTGAACTCTCTTTCTCATTTCTATTGACATTGATTTGTTGCATAAGATATTTTTCATTTTCTGAAATGCTATTTTGGCCTGAGCTATTCTACTTTTTATTTCCGTGGCGCATCTTCCATCCGATTTATTATTGTGCCCAAGTATTTGACACGTTGCACTTGTTTCAAATTTGTCCTGTTTATTTTTATGCTGTATGCTGGTGATGAATGTTTCTTCGATGTGACCATTACTTCTGTTTTCTTACTATTCAGACTGAGACCTTTCTTGGTGCTTTCTTTTACTATTATGTCTATCATTTCTTGTAGTTTAATCTTTGTCTCTGCTATTAAGACTGTGTCATCCGCATATCGCAAATTATTTATATTGTGACCGTTGACTTAAATTCCTTTTTTGTCTACTATTGATCTCATAATATGTTCGCTGTAAAGTGAAAACAAATCCGGAGACAGAACATAGCCTTGTCTGACTCCTTGTTTTATAAGTTGAAATTGTCCTGTTTGGTTGTTAATTTGTATTGCTGCTGTTTGTTGCCAGTACATGTTTTTTATGATTCGCAGACCCTTGCCATCAATGTTTAATTTCTCCAGCATATTGATTATTTCCACATGCTTTACTTTGTCAAATGCTTTTGTGTAGTCTATAAAGCACATATATGGATCTTTCTTTGCCTCTATAGATCTTTCTATCAATGTTCTTAAGATGTATATTGCATTATTGTTGCCCTTTCCTTCCACAAATCCACATTGTTCTTCACTTATTTCTGGTTTTATTTTGTTTCTTACATGTCTCATGATGATTCTTAGTAATATTTTAGTCATATGGCTCATGAGACTAATAGTGCGATGGTCGTCACAATCAGTGGTGCCTGACTTCTTCGGTATGGCTACAAAGATAGATTTTAGTAGATCTTCTGGTATGTGTCCAGTGTTATATATGTCATTGAGTAGTTTTGTTATGACTTGTACTCCCAGCTCTCCTAATGCATTTATCTCTTCTATTGTTATATTGTTGGGACCTGGAGCTTTGCTTCTTTTTATGTGTTGAATTGTGTCCTCCACTTCACTCTGCATAATTGGTGGTCCTGTGTCTTTTGTTTGAATTGTTTAACTCTGGTCTTTCATCATCATAGAGTTGACTGATATATTCTGTCCATCTTTCTATTGTCTTCTCCAGTCCCATTATTATATTTCCTTCCTTTGACTTTACACATCCTGAAACTTTGACTTCTTTTCTTCCTGTTAATTCATTTAACTGATTGTGCATAAATTTTGAGTCTTTCTTTTGTTGTTTTTCCATTTCTTCACATTTCTGTTTTAACCATCCTTCCTTTGCTTCTCTGCATTTGTTCTGGATCTCTTTGTGCAATATTTTGTATGCCCGTTCTTTCTTATGTTTTCTTCTTTCATACATTAGTTGTAATATTTCTTTTGTCATCCATTTCTTTTTGTTGATTCTTTTGGTCACTGGTATAACTTCATTTGATGTTTGTTGAATCTATTGTTTGAGCATTTCCCACTGCTCCTCGATATCCTGTATTTTCTCAATAGCATTATATCTATTTTGTACTATCGTGCCATACTTATCGCTCATCTGTTTATCTACTCTAAGTATATCTAGTTCTAATTTTATATTTCTTGGGGATTTCTGTGCCTTCCGCAGTTTTATTCTTATCTTTCCAACTACTGGTACATGGTCACTATTGCAATCTGCTCCTGGCCTTGTTTTAACAGATGTTAGCTCATTCCTGAATCTTCTCTGTACCAGTATAAAATAAATTTGATTGTGCACTTTTTTGTCTGGGCTTTGCCATGTCCATAGTCGCCTAGGGTGTTGTTTGAACAAGGTGTTACCTATAATCATTTCATGTGTCTTTGCCTAACCTATCAATCTATCCCCTCTGTCATTCGTCTCTCCAAGGCCATGCCCCCCAATCACATTTTGCTCTTTAGCTGTTCCTACCTTTGCATTGAAATCCCCTAATATAATAGTTATTTCTTGGGATTTACACTGTTCCATGGTCATTTCTAGCTCATTGTAAAAAGTGGCAATGTCCTCTTCTTTGCTATTACTTGTTGGTGCATAAGCTTGAGTTATGTTGATATCCATTGGTCTACCTCTCAATTTTACTAGCAAATTCTATCTGATACTGGCCAAAATCCTTTCACTGTTTTGCTTTTTCTCTATCTAACATGATGCCTACACCTCTTTCGTGTCAGGTTCCGCCAGAGTAAATTACATTTCCGCTGTCATGTTGTAATAATCCTGCTCCTTTCCATCTCATTTCACATAGTCCCAAGATGTTCAATTTCATTCTCTTCATTTCTTGACTGATGTTTTCTATTTTGCCAACCTGGAATGCTGATCTAATGTTCCAAGTTCCTATTGCTAGTGTCTCCTTATTTTTGATCTTGCATACAGTAGCTTGATGACGATTGGGTGTCACCTGTAGCACATGACACTCCCTACCAGATGAGGTGGCTGTGGAGTCCCCATTAACGTCGTTAACTGTAGATATAAAGTTGTGATTTGTCATGATTAGTCTAGGCAATAAAAGAAGGTGGTTTGCCATTCCTTTCCTTCTTGGCAGTGACTGTACTAGTCGGAGATCACAGCCATTGTCTCTATACATGAGATCCTCTGCCTGCCATCGCAGTGTGGGGACCATAACCGGCACTACTTGTCGGCTGCTCCCACAACACCATCCACCACCTGCTCCAATGGCTTCACATAACCCTGATAGGGGGGCTAAACGGGAGCTCCACCTTGCCCAAGGGTGTCCCGAAGACTAGCGGAGGAAAGGAGACGTCTTACTCCTTTGGTAGGTCAGAACTCTTACCCCGCTAACTCATAAGTTCTCATAGTAAGTAAAAAAAAGTAAAGAGCTCCATTTCGCCAAGTGGCGTATAGGGAAATATGGTGTTAGTGACCATAAATAATTTGTATAGACCTTCGGCACATGATTTTTGGGGTAATGTGGTTGGTATTACGCCTGTGCCACTTTACTTTTCCAGAAAAATCCGGTACCCATTTAAGGCTGGGTAAACCTGGAAAGCGTTGATCAGGACTTCTTGTGCTTTTTAGTCCAGTTCACTAAACACTGAGCTATCACAGCTCCCTAGGTTCTCATAGGTTTACTTGTTAATTTACTTAAGACGAACAAACCAAAGAATAAATGGGCTTCCTTGTACATTCAGACAATAGTATTGAAAATGAAAAGAGGAGAACAAGCTGAGATGTATATACAATTATAGGGTGCAGTGATAATTGGGGGGCACATGTCAATCTTTTTTTTGTTTTTTTCTGTTTGCCAGCTTTCACTCCTGACGAAGTCCCTAGAGACTAGGTACTGAATTTTGAATGTTAATCCATTTTTCCCTGGCAGCCTTGTGCACAGGGGTCCCTCGCCGCACAGGCAGATAACTCCGACTTTGGAGGTACTCATATTTTTTCCGTCAATGAGTAATTGACGTTTCAAGCCTGGCCTCACTGCTGAGACCAGGGGTGGTTGCCGCAAAGAGAAATCATAAATAAAAATCCCAACTGGTGTAGCCGGGATTTGAACCCACCACTTCTCTGTCTCGAGGTCGGCATCTTGCCTTGAGACCAACCAATCCCCCCCCCCTCCCCCATGTCAATCTTAAATTTTAATTTATAATAATAAACATTATTATTTATAATAATAATAATAATTAATAGTTTTTGCAAGAAGTTTTGACTGGACACAACATTGTCAGATTTCTTTCAAATTTCACAATTATGTGCTAAATTTTAAAAATCCCTTTTATTTTAATATTATCCAATAAATTAATTATTAAAGATTTAAAAGTGCAGAGCTATTGACCAAAGTGAGCGATTTCCCTAATAATTTATATGGCTGGCGCAATGCTTTTTAATTTTAGCGAAAAAACTCCCCTTCCTCAAATTTAAATTTTACTTCAACCCGAATGAATAGGAAGATCGCTTATAAATGTTGCAAAAATAAACATAAAATGGTTTTTGGCAGTTTCTAATTATATGGTTACTGAATTTTAAAATTCATTGTTTTAAACTCTGCACTAGTAAATTAATAATAAAAATTATTGAAAAAAGCACATGTGTAACACTGATCACATTACCCTAAAAATCATGTTCCGAAGGTCTGTAAAATTTATACTTGGCCTGACAGGGCTCTTTACTTTACTTTTTTTACATTAACCATGCAACAGAAAATAAACTAAAAATGCTTTATTTAAAGTTTTACCCCATGGGAAAAGAATGGCGTACCATAAAAATATAACTTTGTCTTGAGAACATTGTCTACTTCTTGGCGAGACACGATCTGTTCAGTCTTAGACTAGGTCTTCCAGATTATATTAGGCCGCAATTGCCGTTCAACAAATGAATGTGAAAATTATTTTGGGCTGGAGCCCATGTGCATGATGAGTGAATTTTATTTGTGATTTTAAACACAATACTTAGACTATTCAAATCAAATGTACTATCAACTATTATGTACGCATGTGAGAGCTGGAAAACAACAAAAGACAAAAACAAAGTTAAATGCATTCGAAAATAAATGTCTACGGAAAATATTTGGTATAGCGTGGAACGAATTAAAAACAAATGAAGAAATTAGAGAAATCTTCAATCAACCACTAATATCTTCCGTAATCAAGAAAAGACGATGGTCATATGTTGAACATGTGATGAGTAGAGATAGAGATAATAAACCAAGCATGTGTTAAGATAGGAAATAACAAAGCAAGCCCTCATGTGGGAAATAACAGGTAAGAGGAAAAGAGGCCGACCCAGAGAGACACTGAGAAGAACCTTGATCAGAGAGGCAAGAGCAACAGGAATCGGCTCCCTCAATGAGATAGAGTTGCTTGCACAGAACAGAGACAAATGGCGAGATTTGATAAAATATCTTTACAAGGATTGAAAACTACTAGAATAAAAATTTAGATAAGAGAAAGAGTATCTGGGTCTATGCTCTATGGGCCAGCTACGGCTCGAAAGGTCAATAGATAGATAGATTGTGATTTTATTCTCCTGATCTTTCACCTGATGTTTATATATACTAACACTAATTATGTGATATCTCCAGTTAAATCCATTAAAATGCAAGTCTCTTCAGCCATGCTCAGTAACTTCATGATTGCTAAAAAAAATGGTATGCACTGCTTCATGAAGTAGGCAATATAGTTTTTGAAAATTGTATGTAGATAAATTTTAAGAAGAAAAAAAGCGGAGTTTTACAAAATTTATCTTTACTTCTATTGATTTTACTTACAACTCATATTAAAATAAAAACACATTTAAAATGTACTAAATATGAGTTAATCATATGATGGTTGGTTGGTTGCGTTCGCCCGATGACTAAAGTATTCTAGAGTATCGTAGTAGACTAGAATATTCCTCTTCATCATCCGCCCTTACAAGGACGTAGTGGACGTGTCTGCGTTGTGTTGTGGTTTACAGTATAACTGTTATATTTGCGCCTTTCGGTCCAACACATCCGACTTCAGCACAACATTTTTGAGTACCGGGTTGTCTTCCCTCTTCGATCCCTGCACGCTTGGCCAGACTAGACAGGTTAGTCTGTTATTGGAGGCACCACGGAGTGGTGAAGCAGGGTCTGGATGGTTTTGGTTCACCGGTCCTGGCGCAAGCCATCAGCTGTGGGTAGCTGACAACTTCCAGTTCTGGTGCTGGTAGGTGCGCCTTCGCTTCCCCTAGCTGGTATTAAACTCATCGATTTCTGCATTGCTTCATTTATAATCGTATCTATTCTAGCGTTGTCTACAACTTTTTGTCTTACATTTCATTTCGCAAGTTACTACTTTTCGCTCATGTCTTTCAAGAATTGTCCCTGTCTGATATAAACAAGGTTTTTATGACTTTCTTCTTTGTTTGCGCAGTCACATTCAGAAGTTCATCAAATCAGTGTTCCATAGTCCTGAAGGATTCTAAAAGCTAGTTCTGTTTCCTTTATTCTGGTTCTGATTTCCATTTTTTTTCCCCCCCAGGTCGTAAATAGGCACTGACATTTCATGTGAACAGACTACTACACTGTGTAATGATGTCGTCATTTATAAAGAAAAAAATATTATCGTTGTTTAAAAATATACTGGCAGTAATACTGTATTACTTATACGTCATGGTGTGTGACAGGGTTCTTTCTTGATTTTAATGTTTATTTCCTATTGAGAAGTTAATCATATAATATGGAAGGTATAGAATAGATTAAATCAGCAGTTAAGAAGAAAAAAGACTACATAAATAGTGGATAAAATAAAAGATTTAAGGAGTTTATATAAAATATAGATTGTGATGCATAAAAACGAAAAGGAAGATCAAGAAAGCAAAGCAAGTATCCTGGAAGCATTTGGCAGAGTCATTAGCTAAAACTGAAAGTTGGTCTCATGGTTTGCTTACCCAAAGAGAGTGTCAAATTATGCAATAATATGGATTATGCAAGACATTCACAAAAAGAGGAAGAGGATGCCAAGCTCAAGGTAGATCCACAATACTTTGGAGTAACAACATCAAAGAAACTGAATAAAAGATCAAGTGTTGATATCTGAGGCTGTTAGAAGAATAAGAACTAGAACTTTTTATCTGCCACAATACCCAAAGTGATAAAAAAAGAAAGAAAGAATATTTCTAAGATTCTTGTCCTCTATTGGTTGCATATGAAATCCTGCCTCCATCTTTGTTTTTAGTTTTTAATACAAATGATAGGGAGCTGCGATAGCTCAGTGGTTAGTGAACTGGACTACAAAGGACAAGGGGTAGGGTTCGATCCTAACCGATGGCTTCCGGGTTCACCCAGCCTTAAATGGGTACCGGATTTTTTTCTGGGAAAGTAAAGCAGCATGGGCGTAATACCGACCACATTACCCAAAAAATCATGCGCTAAAGGTCTGTAAAATATAGGGTCACTAACACCATATTTCCCTATACGCCACTTGGCGTGACGGGGGTACTTTACTTTTTTTTAAAATACAAATGATATGTATCCATTTGACCAAACCATATTAGATTAATTTTTGCAATACCTTCTTTTTTAAAAGAGATATCACTTCTTTTCAAGCTATGTTTATGCTTTTTAAAGCTTCACGATGATTTATTTATTTGAATGTTGCTTCTGAGAGCTGTAAGAACAAGAGAATATATACAAATATAACATAACGAAATCCACTTTTTTCTTTTCATCAGCTGTTGATAGACATAGAGCTCGACTGATTTTTATGGAATATAATGGTAGTGGCATCATAAACAAGACTCTTTTCCTAGTTGGAAAGGTATTGTTGTAGCATTCATTATGTTAGATTACATCTTTAGATCTTGTCTTTTATTTGCAGCAAGTTTACAAATAAGTATAAAGAGTGTGATTTATGTGCTCCTCAACTAGTCAGGCACATCAAGTTATGACATAAGAGTCCATTGCAGCAGTTGAAGGGGAGTGATGGTAAATCACTGAATGTATACAGTAACCTAGTCATAGTTGACTATGGATTTTTCAGCGCTCCTAGAAATGTTATTTTTTCTTTTCTTTTGCCGTATATTCTTGTTTTCTATGAATCTGTCTGCTTCTTGTTTGTCCTCTGCAGTTGAAGAGCAAGGGTTTACTCCTGAAGTCTACTCCATGAACAGGTACCCGCTAGACAGCAGGGGTTTATAATCGGAGTTAATCTTCTCCTATATACATTGACATTTTTAGGCTAACGGGTAAATCACTGAATGACAGTGAATGAAATACCAATCTGTTTCTACTATAAAATGTTTTCAAATTACCCATTTTTGCTGTTTCCATTATTTTAAAAAAAAAGAATATCTCTATTCCTTAAGGTCTTTGGGGAATATGATTTTAGTGTCCATATTTTTAAATAACCAAAATGTCACATTTTATGGGTGATTTGATTGTTCTTTCTGCATTCTTTTGCATGATGATGTGTTCTATAAAGTTCTCACTTCTTCCTTGGGTATGTCAGTATCTTTCTTTCACCATTTCCTAACTATAACCATTTGAACATCTTTTGGTTCCACTGTCTTACCCTTTATACTTTGTACTTTCCAACCATAAATGACAGATTAACATCTGGTGGGATGGAGCTAGCATACCTGAAGATAAGTGCAGATAAAGAGCATTCATTGCACCAAGAGTTCAATACAGGAAAAGGTGACAGGCTAAAAAAAAAACCAAATCGTGGGTGGTGCAGGTGTCATCAAACAGGCCTGTGGGCTTACCAATATCAACACTGGCAAGGAGTGGATACCAGGACCTTTATCATTTAGGGACACATTCTCATGTATTGTCACACTCAATAAGAAATGCAGTCAGCAGAATCCACTCATGGTTGATGCAAAAGTTAAAGCCCTTATCTAGGAAAGCGCAGATGAGGAAGATGAGGTCATCTATTAGGATCTGTAATATGACAATGTCCATTGATGTAGGCTCAGATGACCAACATCCACATCATAGTATCACCTTCCTCTGAAACAGTGCTACAGTGATTCATCTGTTGAGGAAGGGATGCACCGGCAATTTGAGGAGCATGTGCATGAGGTACTCAAATTGTACTCTGTTGTATGCATCTTCCAGATCTATTGCAAGTACATTATGAAGAACTATGCACTTAATTAAAGCCATGTATTTTTCATGTTTTCGTTCTGCTGTGTATTTTTTTTCAACAAATTTTGTTATTAATTGACCATGTGTGTTATTTCATACTGCTCTGAGATGTCTTGTAAAGGTTACATTTTTGTAGTTGTTAAAGCAACTTTGTGTATTAATTGTGCATATTTAGGGCGATATTCCATTTTTGGGATTTGTCAGGGATGTTTACTGAGATGCTGCACATGTGGGTCATATTCCTAGTGCTTTCACCACATTTCATGTTAGGGTTTATATTTCACCCTTGATATCAAATAAACACTTGACTATACTAATGTCCACCAGTTTTACAAATGACTGGTATAATCTTCTTTTCATATTATTGTTTTCAGCTGGTAAATATCTTACTACAGTCCTTATATTTCCAATATATAGTTTATCTTTTACTGTGCAGTCCATTTTTAACAATAGTAACAAGAAAAAGAGTTCTTAAATGCTTTGTAGAGCCACTCTTGACATATTGATGTGAATCATGGACAATAGGATAACAGACAAGAAAATCACTGGAGTCTGTAGAAATGTGGTTTTACAGAAGAATGTTGAGAATACCATGGACAGCTAAGAAGAGTAATGATAACGTTCTGAAAGAGGCCAAAGCAAAAAGAGAACTAATTTCCAATATTAGGAAGAAACAATCATCATTTTTTGGCCATGTAATGAGAAGGGAACAGCTGGAATATATTGTAACAACTGGGAAAATTGAGGGATGAAGAGATAGAGGGAAGCAAAGAGAAAAGGTACCAGACAGCTTAAGAGAATGGCTTGGCAGAAGGTCAACAACAGAATTGATAAATAACTGTTGAGATTGAAAGTTGTGGAGAGACATGATCATTTACGCCAGCAGGCCTGATACTTGATGATGATGATGAGTTTATCTTTTGGTTTTAATGAGGGGATCAGTATCATGATGTCATAATTTGCAAGCGAGGACATGGATGTGTTAGGTGTTGTCCTGTCTAGGATGACTAGTTAGTTAAAGTTTGACTAGCGCTGTTCTTGCATCTATATGGCATAATTTATTTGTTGTTTTTTTTCTCGTTAATTGCTGCATCATTAACAATCATGATTCTTCATCTGAGTGATTAATAGCAATGTTCTTCCAAGCATTGGGATTGATGTTATAGTATTTTAGTAATATATTTAGTGCATCCTTTAAATCTTCTCTTATGTCCACCATTTGATCTTCTGCCCTGTGCACATAAAATTAATTTTTGGTAGATGTTGATCTGACACGTGAACAATGTATTCAGCCCATTTCAGATGTGATCTACATAGCATGGAGGTATGTTTATCATTCTGATAATGCCAACACATTATGTCTGTCATAATTTTATTTCATCTTCTGCATTGCATATGGAAGTGATTCAACTTCATGATATGGTAAATGTAGATACTCCAGATTTCAATGGCATCAAATAGAGTAATGAGAATAACAGTTGGGTAAAAACTCCAGTTAGTTTTGCCGCTTGATGTCACAACTTTTCCAGACTTAAGCACACTTGCAAATGCACACTTGCATTGAAAATTCTTACATTTACCTTATCATTGATGTTAACTACTTGAGAAAGATTGTTTTCAGGATAAGTGAAAGGTCAACTGTTTATAAAAAAATTTTTTAACTTGACATTAAATATAAATACATATTGTCTGATGGCAAAGAGGATTGGAGGAGCATGCCGTAAAATATAAATTGTCTATATTTTTTGTGCAGTTTTTCAATTTGACGCATATGTGATCTGTTATATCTGTATATGTGGTAATTATGAATTTTTTCACTAATCTAAATCACTTTTAGTGTTTACGGTTTTTATTGTATTGTTATATTTAGGGAATTACATTTGACACTGGTGGTGCAGATATCAAAGCTGGGGGTGTCATGGCTGGCATGCACAGGGACAAATGTGGTGCTGCAGCTGTTGCAGGATTTATGAAGGTGATAAGAATGCAGAGTTAATGTTTTGTGTCAGCAGATTTTTCCATCAATTATATGATGATGAATTATATCAAGTCCATATGTGTAGAAACAAATATGTGTACGTCTGTAAAATTTAGCATTAAATGAAAACTAATTTGATATGAATTATTGCAGCATTATGACAACAGAATATTTTCCTGTGTGTTACCGGGGCCTCATTATGAGGGAAGTAAATAATAGTGACACTGTGACCTTCCAGGCATGTCGTAAGAGGCGACTAAGGAGGTTGATCAATGGCTTGACAAGCTGTCATTGTAAAACGTATTGTTATGGAAACAGCGCCATATATTTTAGAGCAGTGATCTCTGCAATATGTGCCACTTTGGCACGCAAGGTATCTGTTTTTGAGATTGTGGTTCTGCCCTATGTGCCGTCTTCGGCACAAAAGGACAATAGATAGATGACAACAGAGAACTCTTTTCACAGCTAGTTGAAGCTCAAAAATTTGTTCATAAATGATTTAAATGTGAATGAAAACAAGCATTTATTATTATTTGTGTGTGTGAGAAAAATAATGAGTAAGTGCATAGAGTATTATTATTTATTTTTATATTTCTCCTATTTCATTTTATAGGTGTTGTCCATTGTTAAGCCACCAAATTTGAGAGTTGTTGCAGGCCTACCAATGGTCAGGAATAGTGTAGGAGAAGGTCAGAGTTTTTTTTTAGAGAGATCATATTTTTTTTAACATACAAATATTTTGTACAGGCACAGGCTGATAGGTAGGTCGATGAAGCTGATCAGTCTGTGCTGACAGCTCATCTATGAAAAGGATAACCTCTCAGTCTTTTATTACCATAGAGTGTGTTCATATCTGTTTAGATTGATGCTAGTTGTTTCTGTCTTGTAATGTTGTGAACCCATGAAAATGTGTGTAATCTTTAACTTTCGTCCCAATTCTTGACGTCACATTTTATTTTTAAATACCACGAAGAAAATAGGGTACATTACTAACAATGCAGTAAAAGAAAAACTGCTGAAGACATATATCACACCTGTTCAGAGAACATTCTTTAGCTGAAATGACCTAAGTCACGTTGACACAAATTAGGCCCTAATATGATGGAAATGAGCCCCATCTCCTGTCCTGACAAAAATGTTGGTGTTTCTAACCTACATTCAGGACTACTTTCATTAATTAGATTTTCCCACATTCCTGCTATAAAAACAATTATTGTTTATATAAAAGCACTTTTATTGCCATGCCTGTTGTTTCAGTTAATCTCACAAATTTTCTAAAATAACAAAAGCAGCATAAAAGCCCAGTGTTTATGACTTTCAATTTGCGGGCTCCTGCAAGCACAAAAGTATATCTCAACTTCAAATGCGAGTTTAACAAAATTTAAACGATCAAAAAAATTATGACTTTCACTTTTACACACCAAAATGATTATCTCTCTCTCTCTCTGCTATCAAGACTCAGTCAGAGTAGGATTCCAGACTCTCACATGAAGTCAGTAGTCTGTTTAAGTGAATCGATTGCCCCATATAGTTTCTCTTCCAGGGAGGTGGGTGTGGACCACATTGCTCTTCTCAAGACTGTGTACTGGAGCAATTCTGTAGAACATGTTTTGCAGTCATATTGTCCAGTGTACAGTGGCTTAGGCTGGTTGTACCTATTTTGAATTTGGTGAACATGTGATTTCTCATTCTATTGTGGCCAGTGCATAGGCGAAGTATGATGACTTGATCCCTCCTTGATAATTGGTGGTATCCATCACTCTCGTTATGCTTTGGGTGTTCTCGTTTCCATTTTTCATGGAACTGACCTTTGAGGATGGATTTGGCTTCATCATAACTGAACGGATGGTTCTCTTGTGGTAATCTCCCTCCCTCTTTAGCTAATTTGTCTGCATGTTCGTTCCCGTGTATATTACAGTGTGATGGTATCCACTGAATAACTACTCTCTGGAAGTTATTGCATAGTTTGTCCAGGGTTGTTTTCAAGTCATCTAATTCATTGTTCTTGGGGCTTTACAGAGCTGATAGTACTGACAGTGCTATCATCAGTCAGAATCACCAATTTATTGTGCATGTTATTTTTGTGTTGAATAGCCAGTGTTGCAGCATCTCTGATGGCCTCAGTTTCTGCTTTAAAGTTGTTTGAGAATTATTTTCCAGTAGCTATTGACTTGGTGATCTTGTCCTGATTATTCAGCGTTCAGAACACACCTCCCCCTCCATTTCTGGTGGCATTTGTAGCAGAGCCATCTGTGTATATGTGGGACCAAGAGTCATGTGGGTAAGTATCGTGTATGTGTGTTTTTCTGCTACGTTATTGAGTTATTTGCGGGTCATCATCATTGCACTCCGAACATGTCCATAGGTGCTCAGATCCCCTCCTCAGCAATTCCCTCAGTGTCCAGTGACTGACGACTCCAGTTCTATGTTGGTTGATAAGTCTTCTTACACGGCCACTAAGTTTCTCATTTCTGGCTGTGCCCATCTTAACTCCCATTTCCATCATCCGAAGAAGTGACGTGGATCTGTGTTTGTCGAAGTCCTGTGCTCTTCCCACATCTCGGAGGGCAATGATGATGTCCGCCTGATCCATTGGTTGCCTGTCCTCAATGACAGCGCAGCTAGCCAACCTGTCCGCTCTTTCATTTCCCCATACTCCCGCATGTCCAGGGACATAGACAAAGGTGACCTTACGTATTTTGGATTTCTGCAACGACTCTACCAATTGCATGCGTACAGAGCCCGCCTCCACTTTTTTAATCATGCTCATCAAATCACTCAGTATACATGCGTGGGTGTAGTCTTGTGACTCTAACCATTTTAATGCCATGGTCACTGCCATCGCCTCCATTGTCATGCTACTCATGGTCATGGCGTATGCACCACTGTCTTCCTTGACTATTCTGCCTGCCGAGCATGCTGTAAATGCCCATGCACTTCTTTGGTGTCGTATTACAGATCCGTCTGTATAGATGACTGCATCTTTCTCATCTGTGTTATCGCAGATGAGACCGTTGACCTCGGCATTAACCACGACCGGGTTCTGTTCCCTACTTTTCCTGTTGAGTGTGACAGTACACGAGAAAGTCCCCTTGATTGACGTAGGCACCGGTATCTACTCCTCACCAGCGCTGATATTGGTAAGCCCACAGACCTGTTTGATGACATCTTCTGCTCGGCCCACCCATGATTTGCCTCTTTTTAGCCTGGCACCTTTCACTGTGTTGAGCATGTGGTGCAATGGATGCTCTGTATCTGTACTAATCTTCAGGTATGCTCGTGCTCTCCAGATCTTGATTCTGTCATCCATGGTTGGAAAGTCAAGAAGATACCTCATTGCTACACAGGGAGTGTCCCTCGTACATCCCAGGATAATACACATGGCTTTTTTTTGTATTTTCTCCAGCCTATCAATTTTGAGTCGTACTGACAGTAAGAATTGCCAGGACATACACAATTGGTGCGAGGACTAATCCCTGGAACAGAAGAGTAAGTAGCCTCTGCTCGATGTTGGCAGCTGCCATGACCTTCAAGGCGGCTAATCCTTTGCAGTATTTTGTTATCTCATGGTCGACGTGGTCCCGAAAGCACAGGCTGCGATCATACTTAACTCCGAGGTATGTCATCAACTTGTCCCAGGTCACCTCATCAGCTCCCATTCATACTACCGGTGTGGTCATATTAACGATATGATGGTTAAGGGAGAACCATGAAACTGATGCTTTATTAGGATTAACCAAGGCACCTGAAACCCCACACCAGGAAGAAATGTGATCGAGTTCGTTTTGCATTGTGGAGGCGATTCCCCGTCTGTCTCTTCCCTGTCGATATACCAGAATATCATCAGCAAAAGTCATAGTTCTTCCCCTCCCAACCAGCTGTTGTTCCGTGATCATTATTGTGTGCACGTTAAAGCGAACTGGTGACAATGGTGAGCCTTGTGGCAGCCCTGGACAAATGGATATTGGCTTGGAAGACTAACTTCCACATCTGAGTATCACCTTCCTCTGAAACAGTGCCGCAGCGATCCATCTAATGAGGAAGGGTTGCACCGCTAGTTTGAGGAGCATATGCATGAGATATTCAAATGGTACCCTATTGTATGCATCCTCCAGATCTATAGCAGCAGCACATGTCTCCTCTCGTCTGTGGAAGCCTTAAAAAATGTCATAGGCAAAGACTGCCTCATTGAGCCATGTCTCTTTGTTATATCTATAACCTCAGAGTGTGGGTGGGAATACGCGTTTCTGTTCAAGGTGACAGGTGAGGACACGGGCAACTATTTTCTCCAGCAGCTTGCCCGCAGTGTTCTGCATTGTGATGATTCTGTAGGCACTGATCTGAGAATGGTCCTTGTTTGGCTTCGGTAGTGGTAGTAAGTAGCTGTGTAGTCACTCCTCCTTAATCTGGCCACTCCGAATGCTGGCATTAAACTCGTTGGCCAGTTTTGTTAAGCCGTCGTCAGCTAAATCACCTATGCCATCGTACCAAACACCATCTGGACCAGGAGCAGTGTTGTGTGACCTTTTAAGTGTCATGCGAATGGTATCGGTTGTGATTGTGAGATCTTCTTCCAGCCCTACATCCTTACATAATTTTGACAGCGATCCCCGTATCCTCATTCTTACAGCCTCATTTCTTTGGTCCGTCTGTACAATGTAGCAGGCAAGCAGGGCCTTCCTTTTGCTCTCATCAGATTTATGCCATATCCGGCCTGTGCTCGCCAGAATGTGGCGAGCGATTTTTCTGAGCACACTTTTTTACAGAAGTCATCCCATTTGGCATCCTTAGCCTGCTTAGCGCATAGTTTAAAGTGCATCGTTTTTTGGTCGACCTCTATTTTGAGACGCTTCAAGAGCTCAGGTTGTGTTCTTCCATTCCTTCTGGCTTTCTGCCATGTCTTGGCCGTTTGTCTCTTGCTCCGCCAAGCTTCCTCAACAACTACGTTCCACCAGGGTGGCTGCGTCCATCTCTCCTGCCTCCTACGAGAGGCGCTCTGTTTCCTATGTCTGTTTTTGCTAATGATGTTCTGGTCTGTTTTCTCGTAGTTGAATGTATGGAGCTTTTTTTCTGGCTTCTATTTCTGATTTTCTCAATTAGGAGGACACATGGATAGTGATCGCTTCCGTGGAACCCCAGTGCACTCCACCTGCAAACCGGTGTGAAGGTGGAAGACACCAGTGCCAGGTCCATGACACTATCAGAGTCCCCTGTTTGAGTGACCATTCTTGTTGCCCTTCCATCATTCAAGCACACTAAATCGGCCGACACCAGTACGTTCTCTAGGTCTTCTCCCTGCTTGTTGGTTATGACGTTACCCCACTGGTTTCCTCTAGCATTAAAGTCTCCGCAGAAAATGACGTTCTCTTCATCGAACTCGAAGAGATTCTGCCATTGTTGTGTGTTCACCTTCCCATTACAGGCATACACATTAACAATCACAAAATGAACTGGGGTCTGCACCCTAACAGCATGTACCTGCAATTCTGCATTGTCCCACGCAGACATATCACCTCAGCTGCCACCATATTGTTGCGCACAAGGATGGTCTGCCCAAGGTGTCATCTATTGTAAAAATAATGAAAGCCAGGAGTACATACTGTCCTGTCACCAAGAAGAGTTTCTTGCAAAACCATTATATCGGCGCAGCACAGTAGCTTATCAAGAATGGGCCGTCGTTGATTTATGGACCCACAATTCCAATAAGTAACGCGCACATACTTTAGGCCTAGCCTCTCACACTTCGATCTTTTAATGCCACCACGCTTGCCCTGTCGTGTTTTTCTTCTTCAATGATGTCGTTTGGGCTGCATCTGAATACATACACTTACCGTCATCATAGATTATTTTGTCGCTGAACGTCGATGCTGTGGATGGTCCAGACTCGCGTGCATTTACTCAGTCGCACGGTCCAGAACCCGTCTCCACGTTATAAACTGGCCAACTCCAGTAAATCGCTCTGCAGCACGCGTATACACTGAGGGCCTTTCACAAATTAAATGAATTACGCGTCCTTGACGACAGACCGGCGTAAACAAACCGCCATTTTCAACGCGTTCAATAGTGCAATCAACAACAAGGATGAGTATAAATGATTAAATAAGGAAATTGTAACAAAATGCAGTGAATCAAAAGAAGCAACGTGATTTACATCAAATAGAAAGCACGTACAATTACATAATCCCTTAAAATATCAATAAAAACAAACAAATAAACAGAAAAGTTAACTGGAAATAGCACTTATCTATGAGTCCTCTGAAAAAGCCAGCGAAGAGTGCACCATATTCCCCGGAAGTCCTGCTACGTGTTTCTTTCTGTGTCTGTTGAGGTGCCATTTTTCATGAATCCAGTCATATTTTCCTTACTATGAGTCACTATGAATCGCAGAATGACTTGGAAAAATCAGATAGACAGAGCAAGGATGAGAGCCAGAAAACGAACAAATATTATTAAGAAATTGGCAGCAACAGACTGGGGGCAGACACCAGTATTTTGAAAAGACTATATGTAGGAAGAGTCAGACCAGTTCTAGAACATGGAGTCACAACCTGGGCTATGGCTTCCAAATCACACCTTAACAAAATGAACAGAATACAGAACCAAGCTGTCCATATCATTACTGGTGCTATGAAATCTACACCTATCAAGACTCTAGAAACAGTAACAAGTTTACAACCCTTAGATGACAGACGGGTCACTAAAGTTTTGCAACAAGAGGAGAAATATAGAAGGCTCCTTAGCCACCCCATGCACCAAAGAATATCTGGTTCCGGAATTGTACGACTAAAGAGGAACAACTTTGCTGCAATTGCCAATGAACTAACTACTGGAGACCCAGTTCTTTCCCAAACAATATCGAAACCCTTGGGCCCATCTGATATGTCTCCTCACGGAAAACATAAAATATCAGAACTTCAGGAAAACATAATAGGAATCATGAAAAAAGGCACCCAATCAGACACGGAAAGAAAACACGTAGCAGAAAAACATATACACGATACTTACCCACAGAACTCTTGGTCCCACATATACACAGATGGCTCTGCTACAAATGCCACCAGAAATGGATGGGGGGGGGGGGGGGGGGGGGGTGTTCTTGACGCTGACCAATCAGGACGAGATTACCAAGTCAATAGCTACTGGAAAATTCTCAAACAACTTTAAAGCAGAGGCTGAGGCCATCAGAGAAGCTGCAACACTGGCAACTCAACACAAAAATAACATGCACAATAAATTGGTGATTCTGACTGATGCACTGTCAGTACTATCAGCTCTTATAAACCCAAGAACAATGAACTAGATGACTTGAGAACTACCCTGGACCAACTATGCAATAACTTCCAGAGAGTAGTCATTCAGTGGATACCATCACACTGTAATAAATATGGGAACGAACATGCAGACAAATTAGCTAAAGAGGGAGGGAGATTACCACAAGAGAACCATCCGCTCAGTTATGATGAAGCCAAATCCATCCTCAAGGGTCAGTTCCATGAAAAATGGAAACGTGAACACCCATAGCATAACGAGAGTGACGGATACCACCAACTATCAAGGAGGGATCATGTCATCATACTTCACCTACGCACAGGCCACAATAGAATGAGAAATCACATGTTCACCAAATTCAAAATAGGAACTACCAGCCTATGCCACTGTACACTGGACAATATGACTACAAATCATGTTCTACAGGATTGCCCTCAGTACACGGACCTGAGAAGAGCAATGTGGTCCACACCCACCTCTCTGGAGGAGACATTATATGGGGTGATCGATTTGCTTAAACAGACAGCTGACTTCATGAGAGAGACTGGAATCCTACTATGATTGAGTCTTGATCGCAGAGAGAGAGAGAGTTTATGACGAAACTACAGGGATAAGCCCAAACAATGACAGTTGTCAGCACAAATATTTTGGACCTCAGTGTCAGTACTTGGTTCTCGTGTACAAATACGCCCAAAATTCTTAACCTACTTTCCTGTTTGATTACAACGACACCACAAATTCGGACACAAATTCTACATCAGTTGAGGAAACTCTCAACCAATCCTTGCTGTTCTCCTGGTTTAGGATTTATGTAAATGACTTAACAGTTTCGGACAGTTTCACAGCAAAACTAAATGGTTCTGCCTCATGTAGCAATGATTCAAGGTTTGTAGTTAGTCAGCACGAGATTTATGTCTTTTGCTCTGGGGCTGGTCTGATCAACAAGTTATGGATTGCAGGGGGGATAGTTGCAAATATCTGCTCCATCCACATAGGCGGGGGTCGGAATGTGGCTCTCAAACAGAACACAAACCAGGCCGATACTTTTAATGCTTGTTATACAGGAGACGGATGTGGACCAGAGGCCGCAGTAAATGGCAAAACAAGGACCAATCTCTATGACAATGACTGCTCACACACAAAACTGAGAAGTGGAAACAGTCCTGTTTACTAGTATCTGAACTTTGCCACACCCCAGAAGATTCACACCATTCGATTCTATCATCGAGCTAGCACTATGATTCGGGTAAAGAATGCCACTCTAAAACCTTTCTCTGACAGTGGCGGCGTAGTGTTCCAGTCTAATGATATATCATACCCTAATGTTTCTATGAACACTATTGTAGTCACCACACAAACGCCAATGGCACACATTAAGATTGAGTTCTCACCGACCATTTCGCAGGCCGGCAGTGAATTGACGGTGTGTGAGGCGCAAACATTTACAGACACCTATTGTCTGGACGGGTATTCTTGGTCATTTTGTGCTGTGTGTAGTGGGTGTAGCAAAAGCTGCAACTTCATTATTGGTACGTGTCACGGCAAATGCTCACATGGGATCTATGGACACGATTGCTCCAGGTCTTGTCTCAGTGTCCTTTATGTGGGAAAATGCCTACAATGTAAACATCCTGGCTATACCTGTAATGACACTTGTTCCTATGGTAATTTTGGGCTACAGTGCGAACAGACGTGTTCTGATGGCTGTGACATCATATGTGACCCGGAAAGTGCAGACTGTACATGCAAGGAAACGTACTACGGGTCAGACTGCACTCTCAAATGTCCAGACAACTGTTTCAACGACACCTGTGAACAGACAACCGGGAATTGTGCATACAAGGGAATGTTCTACGGGTCAGACTGCTCTCAAATCTCCTGACAACTGTTTGAACGAAACCTGTGGACAGTTAATCGAAGCCTGCGTCTCGTGTGTCGATGATTCACACGTTAAGAAGAGTCTGCAGACTAACCCAAGCATATGGATACCTCAATGTGTTTATGTGCTGGACTTGGCTCATTTCTTGGTGTTTTTCTGTGAAGACATGACTCATATCTTAGTGTTTTTCTGTGCTGGTCATGGCTCATGTCTTGGTGTGTTTCTGTGCTAGCCATGGCTCAAATCTTAGCTTGTGTGGGTGTGTGTGTGTGTGTGTGTGTGCTAGCCATGGCTCATATCTAGGTGTGTGTCATGTTAGTTATATCTCATATCTTGATGTGTCCGTGTTAATCATGTCTCTTATCTTTATGTGCGTCTGAGTTTAGTAATATCTCATAACTTAGTGTGTATCTGTGTTAGTCATGTGTCATATGTTTGTGTGTGCATGTCTGGGTTAGGGATATCTCATATCTTTGTGTGCATGTTTATGTTAGTCATATCTCATACATTTGTGTGTGCATGTCTGTGTTTGTCACATCTCATATTCTTGTGTGTGCATAGCTATGTAAGTCACATCTCTTATCTTTGTGTGTGCATACCTATGTTAGTCATATCTTATATCTTTGTGTGTATGTCTATGTTAGGTATGTGTCATATCTTTGTGTGTGCATGTCTAAGTCAGTCATATCTCATATCTTTATGTGCATGTCTATGTTAGTCATGTGTCATATATCTTGATGTGTGTCGGTGTTAGTCATGTCTCGTATCGCTGTGTACATGTCTGTGTTATTCACATCTCATATCTTTGTGTGTGCATGTCTGTGTTAGTCACCTCTAGTGACTCGGGCAGATGGTGCTCGTAAACCTGGGAGGGCAGACCATCTAAGGGCAGAATCCCCCTACAGAAAAGACAATCTGCTGCCTTGCAGAAAGATTGGGGACAATCAAAGGCTAAGGAAAGCAAACCTGAAAAAATGCTGGCTGAAATCAGATGCACTGGGCCACTGGCACAGAACACAGTGCAATGTATTAACGGGTGTTCAGTCAGAGTGGATCTGGCAGACTCTAAATGTGACGTTCTGTCTGTGGGGGCGATCAACACACTTAACCTGACAGCTGAGTTCATGTGGGAGTCTGGAATTCTGCTCTGACTGAGTCCTGATCGCAGAGAGAGAGAGAGAGAGATATTTTCCTTAAGTTCTAGTATTTTATGTTTCCCATGAGGAGACATATCAGATGGGCCCAAGGGTTTCGATGTTGTTTGGGAAAGTACTGGGTCTCCAGTAGTTAGTTTATTGGCAATTGCAGCAAAGTTGCTCCTCTTTAGTCGTACAATTCCGGAACCAGTTATTCTTTGGTGCATGGGGTGGCTAAGGAGCCTTCTATATTTCTCCAAAATGATTAAATTGTATAGTTGTATAAAGAAATATATATTGTAATGTATTATTAATATCACTTATGAACATCAGCGCTGCAAGCACAGAAACATAGACCTACTTCAGACACAAATTTCACAATTGACTGTGCTCACAAAAATTATTACTTTTACTCACAGAAATTAGAAAACTTTACTGTATAAACAAATCTAGATTCAAAATCTTAACATAAGAGATCAAGCAGATTATAATATAAATTATATAGTCCAGGTGTAATTTTTTCCAGAAGTGGCAGGCTAGACAAACAATACAGTCACACTTTGTGGGAGGGAATTCTATATTTGAAGTCACAAATGCATGAAACTAAAGTGGAGGTTTTAAAGAACAGGCGTTCAGATGTGATATCTTCCCAATAGCAATATATATTTGTGAATCGTGGAAATCTCACAAACAATGAAGAAAATTGGTTCATTCAAATCAAAATGGTGCAGAAAAATTCTTAGAATACTCAAATAATGATAAAAAGATAGAAGTCTTGTGAAAAGACTTTCCATCAAGAATTGGCTTATAAAAGATCTTTCAGGGGAAATTAAAATATTACAGCCATATCAAAAGTCATGGTGTTTTGGAATGAACAATAATGAAAGGCATGGTTCCAGGAAGATGAGAGGAGTAGACCAAGAAAAAGGTGCTTTCAAGACATCAAAGAGGCCTTGAACTTAACAGCAAAGGAAGTGAGAAATCTGGCAGGAGAAAGAGATTCCTTTAGGTGGGCAGTGACGAGAGGTAGGGAATAGGCAAATAATTGCGATGCTGCGGTAAAGCTGGTAGCAAGGAACCAGTGACGAGAGCAATGTTCTGAAAGAACATGCGACTTGATGATGATGTATTTATCTTATTGACTTTTCCTGAAGTCAAGCTTAGAAGTCCAACATTAACATCATAGTAATGAAATGAAGGTCGGGTTTTTTTTTTGTTTTTGTTTTTTTTTACTTCTGTTATGATTTCATTATTGACTGTCATCATACCATATGTACCGTACCGGTTGGCGACATGTACCGTACCGGTTGGCGTTGGCGATCATGTCCTTCAACAATCTTCTATCCACAGTGCATCGTATGAGTTCTGTTGTTGACTGTTTTCCATGCCATGACACCAAGCTATCCAGAATTTTCTCTCTTTGTCGTCCGCGATCTCTCTTTCCTTTTATTTTGCCAGTTGTAACCAAGTATTCCAACTTTCCTCTTCTCATGATGTGCCCAAAAAATGTTGATTGCTTTTTTCTGATGTTTTTAAAAGCTCCCTTTTTTCTTTTGGCCTCTTTGAGAACTTTCTCATTGGTCTTTTTAGCTGTCCAAGGAACTTTCAACATTCTTCTGAGAAATCCCATCTCTGTGGCCTCTAATCATCTTTTCATTTGTTTGTATATTGTCCATAATTCGCTTCCATAGGTCAGAATTGGTTCTATATAGCATCGATGAACTCTCTTTCTCATTTCTATTGACATAGATTTGTTGCATAAGATATTTTTCATTTTCTGAAATGCTATTTTGGCCTGAGCTATTCTGATTTTTATTTCTGAGATTAGGGCATTTATTTTTATTTTCCATTTTAACTATATTATCAGTCATTTTTGTGATCATTTTTAATTCTTTGCAATTAAGACTGCATCATCAGCAGGTTTTAGATTGCTTTTTTTGGATCTCAGTTTAATATCTAAATATGAGTTTTCATATCATGTCAGTTTACCATCACTCAGTTCCTTTACAGCGTGCTAGCAATAGAATTATTAGTTATTTGTATTAGATCTGTCTGTTAAGTGTAAAGCACATATAAATATCCACAGTTTAGGTTATGTGATTTCTAGGTGTTTAAAATTTACAATGATGCTGGGCTTATCATGTTATTATTTTATCAAATTTATGCGTGTGTGCCAGTTATGCGGCATTAGATTTGAACCATAAATATAAATAAGGAATTTATCTACTTGTTAAGAACCACCAACAGAAACAGTAAATATTTGTTTCATAGCAACACAAGTAATGAACATAAAACAAAACCCTGCAAAAACTAATTACTGAAAACATGTGAACCAATCCTTGATGGCACTTGTTAAAATAGGTCAGAGCAACATGTTCTCAAATTACTGTGGAATTTTCTGACTTAGATCGCACCATATTATTAAGATGGTGTGAACAGGCGTGATTTAAAGTGTATTGATTGTGATGTTGTAAAAACTTAATGATGTATTCTGTATTTGTCTCTCAGAAAGCTATGTTGCAGATGAAATAATAAAATCTCGGGCTGGTGTTAGAGTGCGAATAGGTAACACTGATGCTGAAGGCAGAATGGTCATGTCAGATGTTTTATGTCGTATGAAAGAATTGGTAAGTTGTAATTAAAAATAACAAAGGAAACCTCTTTTATAACTATAAGAATTAAGAGTATCCCTTTTTTTCAGTTACAATTTGTTTTGTTATAATGGATATATAATTTTTACTATCAAAAATGATACATTTTTTGTATAAAATGATCATTGTGTACATCCTGGGTAGAGAAAAAAAGACGATGTTACTGTTTAAGTGTGTTAAGTTAGCTCAGTTGCATTTTAGATTTTTAGGATATCTTGTCTGTGACTCTAGTACTCATTGCCATTAGCATAATATGTATTAACCAACTTTCTTACATTCATCATCATCAGGTGCCATGCTGATTGGCAGGGTTGGTGTAAGAGATCATCTCTCTCCACATCGGCCCATCATGCATGTCATAGTTTCAGTCGGTAATCTTTTATTATGCCATTTCAATAAGCTGTTCAAAATTTTTTATCTTCGTTTTCCTCTGCTCTTCTTTCCATTCCTTCCATATTTTGTTATACAGGGTGTTTATAAAGTTGCTGTGCAGAGAAAATATTAAGAATATCATGACATAAATTTCATCAATTTATAGTATAATTTCAAAAATATTTTTCAAGTCACTGTACAGTCACTTTATAAACACCCTGCAGCATTCTTTCTTCCGGTGCATTCCAAGATGGGGGCTCTGTTTATGTTCCGTCTTGCGTAAACTTTTAGACGTGAGGCTGACAACCTTACCCTGAGACTCGCTTTAGGACATGCGTGAGTATGGAGAAATGAAATAGCGGTCTGGTTGGCTAGCTGCACTGTCGTTGAAGACAGTGAACCATTGGCTCAAGCTGACGTCATCAAATTCATCCCGAGATATGGGAAGGGCACAGAACTTCGACAACCATGAGACCATGTCACTCCTTCGGATGAAAGAAATGGGAGTTAAGATGGGCACAGCCAGAAATGAAAAACTTAGTGGGCTATAAGAAGACTTATCAACCAACACAGAACTGGAGTCGTCAGTCACTGGACACTGTGGGACTTGCTAAGAAACAAAAGAATTCCAAAACAGGCTCTTCTATGGGCAACATCAGGATACAGAAAAAGAGGAAGATTTATAGACACTAAAAAGAACACTATAAGAGAAGCAAAGTTGGCAGGCATAGACTTATTACATAAGATCAAACATCTCGCTCAGAATAGAGATGGGTGGCGAAAAACACTACAAACCCTATCGACATCTAATAGCACAGGAAGGATCAAGAATAAATTATTCTCTCATTGTCTTCCTTTTGCATGTCATGTCCTGAAATGTTGATTGTCTCTTCCTTACGATTTTTATGATATTTCTGGTTTCTCCAGTTTGTTTTAAACATTCTTCATTTGTAATTTTTTGCTGTCCATGGAATTTGTAGCATTCTTCTGATAAACCACATCTCAGCTGCCTCTAATATTCTTTGTGTTGTCTTACTTATTGGAGTTATTGTCCATGACTCACCTTCATAGTAGTCACAGGTTCAATGTAGCACTTTAGGATACCTTTTCTAACATTAATTGACTGAGTTGTTATATAGTTTCAGTCAGGTCGGGTAATTTTACCTGCTACTGTATGCAGTAAACAGTACAACCTGTGGCTGCCCTGCTGCCTTGCAGGTAAGCTCGGGAGAGTAAAAGGCTAAGGGAGGGTACCCCGAAGTAAAACAACCCCACTGCCTTGTGGGTGAGACTTTTTAGTCAAAGGCTAGCGGAGCCAACCGTAAACAAACTGACGGAAGGCAACAGAAAACCACCGTCGTAATTTCTTTGTATAATCATGAATCGCCACAACATTAGACATAATGACAACAACGTTAAGGGGGATTCCCATGGAAAACCCTCGTTCGGTAGGGAATATCATGTGCTACAGGTGATACCCGATCGTCATCAAGCTACTGTAAGCAAAATAAAGATTAAACAAACTCTAAAGATAGGTACTTGGAATGTGAGAACACTCATGCAGAAGGGTAAACTAGAAAATTTCATACAAGAAATGAAAAGAATGGGTTTACAATTACTGGGACTTTGCGAAATGAGATACACCGGATCAGGGAGATATATTCTGATAAACATAAAATAATCTATTCTGGAGGTACTGAACACCAAAGAGGAGTAGGTATCATCTTGGATGCAAAAAGAGCAAGAACAGTGAAAGGCTTTTACCCAATATCTGACAGTCCTTTTAGTGAAATTGAATGGAAAGCCAATAGACATAAATCTTATACAAGTTTATGCACCAACAGCAGACAGTCTAGAGGAAACAATTGATAAATTTTACGAGTTAAATGAGGCACTTCATAAATGCAAACCACATGAAAACACCATAGTTCTAGGGGATTTTAACGTAAAAGTAGGAAAGGAAAGAGTTGAGGAAGTAGTTGGTCATTATGGCCTAGGCGAGAGGAATGAAAGAGGTGAGAAACTTATTGACTGGGCAAGAACACACAACATGATGATAGGAAACACCTGGTTTAAGCAACATCCAAGACGTCTGTGGACATGGAAAAGCCCAGGGGACAACGTGCGTAATCAAATTGATTATATAATGATAAGCAATAGATTTAGAAACAATCTGGTGTGTGTGAAAACTAGACCAGGGGCAGATTGCAATAGTGATCATGTACCAGTTGTGGGAAAGCTTAGAGTAAAATTAAAAACAACAAAACGAGCCTCAGTTAACATCAAGTTAAATTTAGATTTACTAAAATCAGACAAGAAGCTACAAGACAAATATAAAATCACAATTCAGAACCGGTACAATGCAATAGAGGAGATACAAAGCATTTTTGAACAGTGGGTACTGCTAAAAGAGTCAATGCAACAAACATCAAAAGAATTCATACCACCAGTGAGGACAAATTCAAGAAAGAAATGGATGACAGATGATATTTTGCAGTTAATGGATACAAGAAGAAGAAATAAAGAAAATGAAGATGAGTATAAGAGATTAAATAAAGAAATTGTAGTAAAATGCAATGAAGCAAAAGAAGCATGGCTAAAAGAGAGATGCAAAGAGATCGAATTGCAACAAAAAGGAGATGCTAAAGCTATATACAAACAAATTGAGGAATTAACCGGAAGAAAAACACAATCAAAAACTGGATGTTTAAGATCAAAGGAAGGAGAACTGTTGATTGATCAAGAAAACATAAGGGAACGATGGACAGAATACATTAAGAATCTTTATAATGATGAACGAACGGAAGTAAATATTAAGGATAATGGAGAAGGACCAGAAATACTTAGAGAAGAAGTGGAAGACGCCTTGCGCAATATGAAAGCAGGCAAAGCTCCTGGACCAGATAATATAACTAAAGAAGAGATTGAAGCCAGGGGTAATTTTGGAATAGAAATAATAACAAAAATATTGAATGATATCTACAACAGCGGATATATACCAGACGACATGCTCAAATCAATATTCATCGCCCTACCAAAGAAATCGGGTGCGATTGAATGCGATGATCATCGCACAATAAGCCTTATGAGTCATATGACTAAGATATTACTAAGAATCATCATGCGAAGAGTGCGAAACAAAATTAGTCAAGAAATTAGCGATGAACAGTGTGGTTTTGTTAGAGATAAAGGAACAAGCAATGCCATTTATATCATAAGATCTTTAGTAGAAAGAGCCATAGAGGTGAAAACAGATCTATACCTATGTTTCATAGATTACACCAAGGCTTTTGACAAAGTAAAGCACCAAGAAATAATCAACATCTTAGAAAGCATAAACATAGACAGCAAAGGTCTAAGAATAATAAAGAACATGTACTGGCAACAAACAGCAGCCATAAGAACTGGAAACCAATTGGGAATGTTTCAACAAATAAAACAGGGTGTTAGACAAGGTTGTGTGCTGTCACCAGATTTGTTTATTATTTATAGTGAGATTATTTTAAGATCCATAAGGGGCATGCCTGGAATAACAATTGGAGGTCATAATATAAATAATCTAAGGTATGCTGATGATACAGTATTAATCGCTAAGAGTGAAAATGAGTTACAAGAAATGTTGGACATTATAGTGAAAGAAAGCAAAAATAAAGGACTCAGCCTTAATAGCAAAAAGCAGAGGTAATGGTAACAACAAAGAAAAAGACATCACCTCAGTGCAAAATAAAGGCAAGTGGAACAATATTAAAACAGGTAAATGAATTTAGATATTTGGGAACTTTGTTAACCTCAGACGGAAGATGTACAAAAGAGGTGAGATGCAGAATGGCTCAGGCAAAAGCAGCTTTCCAAAAATGAGGAAAATACTATGCAATCCATTTTTGACAATAGAAACAAGAAAAAGAGTTCTTAAATGTTACGTAGAGCCAGTCTTAACATATAGATGCGAGTCATGGACAATAGGACAACAGACAAGAAAATCACTGGAGTCTGTAGAAATGTGGTTTTACAGAAGAATGTTGAGAATACCATGGACAGCTAAGAAGAGTAATGAAGAGGTTCTGAGAGAGGTCAAAGCAAAAAGAGAGCTAATTTCCAATGTTAGGAAGAGACAATCATCATTTTTTGGCCATGTAATGAGAAGAGAACAACTTGAATATATTTTAACAACTGGGAAAATTGAGGGACGAAGAGATAGAGGGAAGCAAAGAGAAAAAATAACAAACAGCTTAAGAGAATGGCTTGGCAGAAGGTCAACAACAGAAATGATAAATAGCTGCCGAGATCGAAAGTTGTGGAGAGACATGATCACCTACGCCACTAGGCCCGGTACTTGATGATGATGATGATGTTATATAGTTGTTATTTCCAATATTAATAAGAAACAATCATCATTTTTTGGCCATGTAATGAGAAGAGAACAACTGGAATATATTGTAACAACTGGAAAAATTGAGGGACGAAGAGATAGAGGGAAGCAAAGAGAAAAAATAACAGACAGCTTAAGAGAATGACTTGGCAGAAGGTCAACAACAAAAATGATAAATAGCTGCCGAGATCGAAAGTTGTGGAGAGACATGATCACCTACGCCAGTAGGCCCGGTACTTGATGATGATGATGTTATATTGGTGGTTTTTCATTCTATGGAATTCTGTCTTTGCTTGTCCTATTCTACTTCTAATTTCTGTAGTGCAGCTCCATCATTACTTACATTAAGCCTATTCAAGGGCATTTGGCAGTGCTACATAGTTTATAGGCTGCTGAGATCTTCCTTTGTTATGAGGAAGTGAGATAGGAGTATACATTTATTTTTTTAACTGTGAGCACAATGGCGATGGTTCAGTATACAAATGATGCAATTCATTTTATCCAGAATACTAAGTTGATTTTGATTAATTACTTTTTGTGTGTTTTAAAAGATGCTGTTAAATAACAGTACTATCTTTGTGTGCATGTCTATGTTAGGCATGTGTTATATCTTTGTGTGTGCATGTCCATGTCAGACATATCTCATATCTTTATGTACATGTCTATGTTAGTCATGTGTCTTATATATTGATCTGTGTCAGTGTTAGTCATGCCTCGTATTGCTGTGTGCATGTCTGTGTTAGGCACATCTCATATCTTTGTGTGTGCATGTCTGTGTTAGTCACCTCTAGTGACTCGGGCAGATGGTGCTCGTAAACCTGGGAGGGCCGACCATCTAAGGGCAGAATCCCCCTACAGAAAAGATCATCTGCTGCCTTGCAGGAAGATTGGGGACAATTAAAGGCTAAGGAAAGCTAACCTGAATAAAATGCTGGCTGAAATTGGATGCACTGGGCCACTGGCGCAGAACACAGTGCAACGTTTTAACGGGTGTTCAATAAGAGTGGATCTGTCAGACCCTCACTTCATGTGAGAGTCTGGAATCCTACTCTGATTGAGTCCTGATCGCAGAGAGAGAGAGAGAGAGAATAACAGTAAAAATATTTCAGATTTATCAATAAAGTGTATTACATTTTTGTTATGTTTTGTTAATTTTTGTTTGCAGGCAATGGATGCTGTCAATCCAGAGTTATTTACAATTGCAACATTGACTGGACATGCTATCCGAGCAATGGGACCAGATTATTCTGTATGTTTTGTTTCTGTATATGTTTATTTTTGTTTCTCTATATTGCATGATGAACAGTTGACAGATTCATAAATAGGATTGGAGGATGTTGTCTGCTCTCCTCCCAGAGAGTATTGGCCTATACTCTAGGCACAGTACCTCAGTAAAAGAGGACACAAACAAAAAATCATCATGTGACAGTTCTATCTCAAGCCATGGCACCACTTGAAACTCCCACCAAATAAAGGACCCGGTTAATGTTTAGGCCTGGCATTACTGCAATGTTTTTAAAGATTTTTTCTCAGTGAATAAATAATGAATGAACAGGCATGCATAGCTTGGGCCTATCTTGGTACCCGTAGCAACCCACTGGTCTGGTTGAAGAATCGTCCGCCAAATTCAAATGAATTGAAGGTCAAACACAATTTTGGATGAGTGGTTGAACAAAATATAGGGTAAACAATAGAGTGCATCATCTTACTCCTCTTTTTATATCAATAGGTGTAGAGTTCTCTTTGTTATATTTTATTATTGCTGTTAGCTCCCAATATATATTACATATTATCATATGTCTGTGTCATCTTGATGTATATCTTTTAGACAGTCTATAAGTTACTTATGGTATATTCTATCAAAAGCTTTGTTGTAGTCTATGATGCAGGCATTGGTTTGTTCTTCTTCTATTTTTATATAATGTTTATAATATCTGTTTATTGTACTTCTGTGTAATTTTTTATTAATGTCCTCATGCAGAATATGGTTTCTTTTGTCCCACTGTTTTTCCTGAATCCAAATTGTTGTTCTTCTAATTCCATATTGATTCTATTCTGAATCCTCCTTGTATAACTTTTAGCAAGATTTTTGTTACATGAATCATTAGGCTTATTGTTATAAAATCACTGCGTTCAACTGCATCATTCTTTTTTGGCAATGCAATGAAAGTTCATGTTTTTAATTCATTTGGTATGTATCTTGTATGGTATATGTCGTTTCATATATCTGTGATCACTTCAATGCCAAAATCTTCTAGTGCCTTTATCATCTCTATCTAAATAATGCACTGGAATGCTGAAGGCATCAACAGCAAAAGAGATGGGTACAGTAAAAAGATAGAATTAGAAAATATCCTGCATGAAGAACAAGTAAGCATATGCTGTTTGCAGGAAACCCATCTAAACAACGACATAGCCTTGAAGATTAGGGGATACCAGTGCTACCGATCTGACAGAAAAAACAGACAAAAGGGCGGTATACTGACACTTGTAAGGAACAACATTAATGCATGTCAGATTGAAGTGTATATGGATGGGGCAAAATATCAAATACTGCACCTCAGGACAGAAAATACAGACTTTCACCTACTTAACTACTACTGTCCGAGTGACCGCCCACTAGCACTAGACACAATTACATTAAAAGAAAGAATAATTGTATGTGGAGACTTTAACAGCCATTCACAGAGCTGGGGCTATGAAGATATGGACAAGAGAGGTGAAGAACTTGAAAATTGGCAGGATGACAATGGGCTTATACTATTAAATCAGGCAACAGATCCACCAACATTCTATTCCAGATCATGGCATACCTCATCTACACCAGACCTTGCCTTCCATTCACCAGACCTGGATTGGAATATCACACGTATCATCCAACATAGAACTGGAGTCGTCAGTCGCTGGACACTGAGGGAATTGCTGAGGAGGGGATCTGAGCACCTATGGACATGTTCGGAGTGCAATGATGATGACCCGCAAATAACTCAATAACTCCCTCTTAAATTTTGTTTATTATCCATAGTTTCAATTTCTAGACATCTTTGGCTGAACCAGTCTTCTTTTGTCTTTTAGCACATTTTGCATATTTCATTATCTATTTTGCTGTATTGAGTAGTGTTCTTTGCTTGCCTTCTTTCTTTTATTTTTTTCCAGGATGGCATCCATTATTCATTTTTGTTTTTTGTTCTTTTCCTTTTTGGGTAAGATGTCGCAAGTTTCTTTATGTTTTTCTTTATGCATTGTTATTTGGTTGTAACTTTTTCATCTGGATTTTTTCCTCTCTACTGCTCAATCGCTTCTTCTAGCAGCTTCTGATAAGGTAAGGTAAAGTACGAGACTTGAACCGGTGTCTTAGCACGTGAGTTTATACCCATATGTGCTCGGCCGCCTATCCAGAAATGTTCGGATACTTCTGTATAGTGTCACCTCAAGCATCGAAACTCAGATGCGAAGCGACATTCCTCACCTTCCCAGGGTAATACTCTGGTACCCATTTCTGCTAATGGCTGGGTCGACCGTGGGGGTATTTTTTTTTTCAAAATCACAAGTACAATTCACACTGCTCCCAGCAGGAATCAAACACAGGTTGTCCAAACGTCGGTAGTCCAGTCGGGTGGTTTTCCCAACTAGGCTACCGAGCCTATATATTTTAACTTGCATAAGTATCGTTAACATCTTTTTTATTGAACGTTGTTATGCCTAGTGGTATTGTTGATGAATTAGTCTCTTTTTTGTTTCTCTTTAGTTTGACTTTCATTTTAATCATTACAGGATTGTGATCTGAGTTAATTATCTGCTCCTGGATAGATCAGCAGAACAGATTAATCCAATTTTTATTATTTCTTTGGCAAATAATTATTCCGAATTTGTATAAATTGCAATTCAAACAACCTCCTGCTATGAACTATATAGGTATTAAACAAGCAGATAAAAGACTACAATTGAAGGATGACCATGGACCAAGCAGTGCAGAGAGAGTTTGTTGTTGCTCTGCAATACACCATTTGGTCTTTAAATCACTAATAGTCGTGTCTGTCCATGAAAAAAAAAAAAAAAAAAAGAAGCAGATTTCTAACATTGTTTAAAATATTCCAGGGCTTTGTTATTTGTTACCATGTAAATATTTAAGAAGAAATTTATTTTCTGCTAGTTCTGTTTGCGTTCTTGTTTCTACATGGTGCATATTTGGTATGCTCAACAGTTCAGTTTGTTATTTTTCAGAATGTTAAGTTAGTTTTTTTTTTAACCTGTATTAGATACAGTGGGACTGATTGGTCTCAAGGCAAGACGCCGGCCTCGAGACAGAGAGGTTGTGGGTTCAAATCCCGGCTACACCGGATTTTTATTTATGATTTCTCTCTGTGGTAACCATCCCTGGTCTCAGCAGCGAGTCCCGGCTTGAAACGTCAATTACTCATCGACGGAAAAAGTAGGTCTGAAGTCTGAGTTATCTGCCTGTACGGCGAGGGACCCCCTGTGCACACGGCTGCCAGGGAAAAATGGATTAACACGCAAAATTCAGTTCCTAGCCTCTAGGGACTTCGTCAGAGATAAAAGCTGGCGAACAAAAAAAAAAAAAAAAAAAAAGACACAGGACACTCCATGGCTGATGGGTGGAATTGAATGGTCTTCAAAAAACCAACCGGTTACATAGCATGACTAATTATGTTTTTCAGCTTTTTAAAATTCAGAATTATACTATTAACCATTCAGCCTATTATATTTAAATACAAGGTCAATTTCTGGAGCTCTTTTGTTACATAATTAGAAAGCAGCCATTTTGGAACAATCTACTTAAAATTTGATTTAGGAACATTTTCTTTTTTCTACTTTGATATTTAAATAAATTACCTCCTCTTTCATTGAAGCGTTATTTATGTCTCATTTGTGATGAAATTCATACAGATTGTTCCATTTTGTTTCCATACAAGGAAAGTTATCTATTAGTGTTGTGATGTGTATTTTTGTTGTTTTCCTTTCGTTTTCCTCATTCCAACACATTTTGCATGCCACTTTCTTTATACAGATATCTTATGCTATTGTAAACACAAAAAAGCAGTCATTCCAAAACATTTTAATATACAATACATAACCAAACAATTAAAAATAAAACAAGATATATTTCATTTTGAGTAACAAAGGTGGTGTAGGTGCAGGAAAAACTAGAAATTGTTGATTTAAAAACAGTGCTGATATAGATGTAGGGAAAGCATTGTATGATATAGCTTTGTGAATATATGGTGAGACTGGACAAACCATATGGTCTTCAACAGATGACAAGATAAGACAAACTGCAAACAACACTCTGTTTCATATCTGGCCCACTAACCATTTGTCTTGACTGTGTTAACTTTACTAGAATTTTTAGTTTATTCTCCATTGAAGACCTTTTAGGTCAAAATGTTATATCCACAAAGCTGTAACATACCTTTTTTATTTTTTTCAATAACCACTCCAAATCCTGACTAGGGTTCTCCAAGATCCTGGATTACATTTAAGGATTTTATCAGTATCCTCTCAACAAAGCAACATTGTGAGCAATTAACAATGAAACAAACAGAAACTCATGGAATACTAAATTACCCAACTATGAGCATGAAAAAGGATGAAGAGAAACACATGAGTCCTAGAGAAGGACACAAGTAATCTAGATCTCTGACTTGTTTCATGTGCAGTATTATCTCTAATTGGGATTTTGAAATGTTAGAACAGTGTTCCAGCACACTGCCTAAAGAGCATCCAAAGAAGAGCACCCTTCCCTGGTTTTGGTGACAAATTATTATCTGTTAATTCATCTAATATTGTCTGGATATCTCTAAAGTTATTAATTATCGCTAGAACAATGGATCATGAATTGTGACCAACTTTTTGCAAACACAACAGATGGAATGAAAGTAGGGGAGAACAGAGGAAAAAAAGGAAGTGCAAAAAAAAAAGATAATCATAATAGTGAATGCAGCAATGACTTTCAGAGATAAAATAAACATCAAATGATACTGAGCAGCTAAACCTACAGAGAGATGAGACAAATTACAACGTTTTGGCAAAAGCCTTCATCAGGTTCAAAGCAACAAATATAACACTTTGTACAAAAGCATGATAAGGAAAGTACTACTCTAAAATAAATGAAATATAAACATAAAAGTGAAACACTGATGTCAAGATTAAAATTGATGGAATAGGAACAGTGGCCAGGATTTAATATGTATGTTGGTCACAAGAAAGATAATCAATAGGGCAGGTAGGATCTCAAGGTCTGAAAAGGAGCCAGATATGTTTATTAAATTAAGTTTATTAGGCTTAAATAATACTTATTAGGTAATAAGTAGTGAAGAAGAGCAGTTCATTAGATTCTAGTGGATGTTGAAGAAGGTTCAAAATGGATGGCAATGTGTGATATGAGTGACTGGTATCAGGGTTGCCAACTGCCGTCGGTGTCAATCCGCTAGACTGGAGCCAAAAGTCAGCGATTTTCCGCCAGATTGTCCGAAAAATTACACCAGAATTTCCGCCAGATTTTCCAAAAATATTTCCTAAGTTTATTACTTAGGAAACTTACATTAAATTATTATTTATCTATGTACTATTTTATTATTATTATTATTACGCATCTCCAAACCAAATGGGAGAGTAAATTTAAAGAAAAATAATTATTATTTTGATTTGTAACAGCATAACTACAACTATATTAATACATGTAGAAACTAACTTAATTTGGCAACATAAAAATAATTTGAAAGACAAAGAAATTGCAAAGTGTCCAGTTTTCGTGAAGAGGAAAAGGCAACGCTGGCCGACTGATGCTTCTTTGATTTGCTGTGAGAAAGAAGATCACAATGTTTCGATGCCAATACACATTTGCAAAACTTGCATCTAGCCTTGTTCAGCACTATCAGGGACTTCTAAGATCCAATCTGTAAGGTCCACTTCATTTAGCCCACTCTTTACGAAATCGTTGCTGATATTGAAGTGTCATATCTTTATGTTGTAATGTGAATGTACGTTGCTGATAGTTACAGCCACATGTATAATATGGAATGACCAAAAATTGTAACTCTCTTATAGCGGTAGAGCGTTGAACCTACACAATTTGAAATAAATATTGACTTTACTATTCACGTAGAAAGAAACACGTTACTGAACACTCACACTGACTCTAAACAAATCCTCAGTTTGAAATATTAGACTTGCTAATTAATGATGACATACTTGACTTAACACTATGACTATAAATCCTCCGTTCTCCAACAATTTATTTCCAAAGTAGAAAAGTTTCAGTTTCAAACCGAAAGTCTTTACTACAATTATACAGTAGCCTCCGTCAGTCATAGTTGACTATGGATTTTTCGGCGCCCCTAGAAATGTTTTTTTTTCCTTTCTTTTCTTTCTTCGTGTATTCTCTTTCTCTATGAATCTGTCTGCTTCTTCTTTGAGGTGAACCTTTAGAGTGTGTTTCCAGAGATTGCGGTCTGCAGCTATGTCTTCCCACGCTGCAGGGTTTATGTTCAGAGTCTTCATGTCGCGTTTACACACATCTACAAATCGAAGTTTTGGGCGCCCCCTAGTTCTTTTACCATATGCCAGTTGTCCGTAGAGTATATCTTTTGGTACTCGGCCATCTTTCATACGATGTACATGGCCAAGCCAGCGTAACCTACGTTGTTTGAGCAGTGTGTAAATATTCGGTATGCCTGTGCAAGTCAGGACCTCCACTTTTGTCACTTTATCCTTCCAGGTCATACCAAGAATACGGCGTAGACATCGCATATGGAATGCATTTAGCCTCCTCTCCTGCTTTACATAGGTTGTCCAAGATTCGCTGCCATACAGGAGGATACTAATTATGCAGGCATTACAATTCTTCTTCTACCTTTTAGCTCCCAGTGGAGCATAGGTCTTCAACAAACACTTTCCAAGTCGTTCTGTTTTTTGCCATTCTTTTAAGATCATTCCATGTCTTCCCCATCATCTTCATCTCTGCTTCTATCTGTCTTCTCCAAGAATTCCTTGGTCTTTCTCTTTGTCTTTTCCCCTGGGGATTCCAAAAAAGGGCCTGTTGTGTAATACTCTCAGTTGGTTTCCGTAGTGTGTGTCCTATCCATCGCCATCGTCTTCGCTGTATTTCTTTATCCACTGGTATTTGACCGGTACATTTCCATAATTCCACGTTAGTGACTTTGTCCTGCCATTTCCATCCCTTTATTCTGCGCAAGCATCCATTAATGAAAGTCTGTACCTTCGTGATTGTCAATTTTGTTATTCTCCATGTTTCACAGCCATATAATAGAACCGACTTAACATTGGAGTTAAAAATTTGTATTTTTGTATTTAGCCTAATTTCTTTGGATTTCCATATGTTTCCCAGTGCAATGAAAGCTCCTCTTGCTTTTGATATCCTTATTTTGGTATCGTTTTCTGTTCCTCCCTCTTTATCTATATTACTGCCCAGATATATATAAGATTGTACGTCTAGTAGAGGTATTTCTCCTAGTTTTATTTGGTTATTGCCAACTGCATTAATTCTCATAATGTTGGTCTTATCTCTATTAATCTTTAGTTCTAGCTGTTGTGATCTCTCATCTAATATACTCATTTTATCTTGCATCTGTTGGTGGCTGTGTGATAGGAGAGCTATGTCATCAGCAAAGTCTAAATCATCAAGTTGTTTGGTCAGTGACCACTGGATCCCATTTCTGTTGTTTTGAGTTATTTTCATAATCCAATCTATGGCCAGTAGAAAGAGAAATGGAGACAGAAGGCATCCTTGCCTTACTCCTGTTCTTATTTCAAATGCTTCTGTAAGCTGTCCTTCATGCACCACACTACATTTTGTTCCTTCATACATTGTTTTTATCAGGTTAATAAACTTTATGGGGATTCCATAATGACTCAGCAACTTCCAAAGCATTCTTCTGTCTAAACTATCAAATGCCTTTTCGTAATCTATGAATCCAATATAAAGTGAGGATTTTAGTTCTAAACTTTGTTCAACTATTATACGTAGAGTAGTTATTTGATCAGCACATGATCTGTTCTTCCTAAAACCTGCTTGTTCATCTCTCAAGTGTTTCTCTATAGCCTCTTTTAGTCTCTCCAGAATGATTCTGCCTAATATTTTTCCTGGCACTGATAGTAGCATAATTCCCCTATAATTTGTGCACTCCTGTAAACTTCCTTTCTTTGGTAGTTTGATCATATAACCTTCTTTCCAGTCTTTAGGTATTTCTTCCCTCTCCCAAATTTTATCCAATAGATTATGTAACATCTTGGTAGAGGTGATAATATCTGCTTTGATGGCTTCCGAAGGAATTTCATCTGGTCCTGTGGCTTTACCATCTTTTAATAGTTTGATGGCTTTCATTATTTCTTCTTTGCTTGGTTTTCCGCAGTTAACGTGTAATTCCTCTTCTGCTGGTAGTATATCTGGAGGATTATTTGAGCCGGGTCTGTTCAAAAGTTCTTCAAAGTGCTCCTTCCATCTCTCCATTTGTTCCCTTATATTACTAAGCAGATTTCCTTTCTTATCTTTGATAAAGGCGTTGATCTGTTTGTATTTTCCACCTAATTTCTTTGTGCTGTTGTACAGCTCTTTCATATTCCCTTTATTTGCTGCTTCTTCTGCCTCTTTAGCTAATTCATCTATATATTTCCTCTTATCCCTTTTAATGCATCTTCTCACTTCTTTGTTCACCTCTGTGTAAGCTTCCTGTGTCTTGGCTTTATTACTTCTTGTTTTGCTTTTATTTATGTCTGCTTTCTTATTCTTTCTTTCTTTAATTTTATCCAGGGTCTCTGCTGTCATCCATGCCTTATTCTGGCGTTCTCTTTTCCCCAGTGATTCTTCGCATGTCTCTTTCCATATATTTTTTACCTGTTTCCAATGATCTTCTATATTTATTGTATTTTCTAGTTGTTGGAGGACTTGGTATTTGTTTGATATTGTGACTGCGAATTTATCTTTAATTCCTTGTTCTTTAAGAAACCCTACATTGAAATACTTTCTGCCCTTATTCGTTGTAGTATACCTTTTTAATTTAATTTTAAGTTTGGCTAACAGAAGATGATGATCAGAAGCTATATCTGCCCCTCTATATACTTTTACATCCTGTAAGGATGACTTAAACTTATTATTAATACATATGTGATCAATTTGGTTTTCCGTTCTATGATCTGGTGACACCCATGTAGCTTTGTGTATTCTTTTATGTTGGAATATTGTTCCTCCTAGGCTCATTTGATTAAGGGCGCAGAAATTCACAAATATCTCTCCATTCTCGTTTATATCTCCAAGTCCATGTTTTCCCATAATCTCTTCGAAGCCTCTGTTGTCTGATCCTACCTTAGCATTTAGGTCTCCCATCAAGATTATAATATCCTTGGCTCGTCTTGCATCCATCTGGCATTGTAGCTGTTTATAAAAATCATCTTTAACTGAGTCATCTTTATCGTTGGTTGGTGCATAGCATTGTATAATGTGTAATTTTATTTTGTTTTTTGGTTGTTCTAAATGTTGCTCTCACCAGTCTTGGTCCCACTGCCTCCCATTCTATTAGTGTCTTCTGTGCATTCTTTGATAGCATTATAGCTACCCCTTCGCTATGTTGTGCTCCTGGTTCCTGGTGTCCTGATGATAAAATCATCTCATTACAATACTGTACTAAATTTTCTATTGGTCAGAACGAAAGTGATATAATGACGTAGTACGTACATAATTTCACTTGTCACATAAGTGCTACAGACGCTCTTAGTTTGTGTTTTGACCACGATAAGGCTAATTTTAGTCGATTATCGTGATAAAAAAATCCGCGATTTGCTGCTGTCATTCAAAATAAATCCGCTAGAAATTCCGCCAGGCGGATTCATTATTTTTTGGCCGCTGGACGCTGCTCCATTTCCGCTAGATCTAGCAGAAAATCCGCTAAGTTGGCAACCCTGACTGGTATATGTAGTTGTTAGATGATCTTGAAGAAGGTTCATAGTGAACGGCTGTGATGTGCGCTAGACCAGGGGCAGATTGCAATAGTGATCATAAACCAGTTGTGGGAAAGCTTAGAGTAAAATTAAAAACAACAAAACGAGCCTCAGTTAACATCAAGTTAAATTTAGATTTACTAAAATCAGGCAAGAAGCTGTAAGACAAATATAAAATTACAATTCAGAACCGGATGAACAGTGGGAAATGCTAAAAGAATCAATGCAACAAACATCAAAAGAGTTCATACCACCAGTGAGGACAAATTCAAGAAAGAAATGGATGACAGATGACATTTTGCAGCTAATGGATACAAGAAGAAGAAATAAAGAAAATAAAGATGAGTATAAGAGATTAAATGAAGAAATTGTAGTAAAATGCAATGAAGCAAAAGAAGCATGGCTAAAAGAGAGATGCAAAGAGATTGAAATGCAACAAAAAGGAGATGCTAAAGCTATATACGAGCTCGTACAAACAAATTGAGGAATTAACAGGAAGAAAAGCGCAATCAAAAACTGGATGTCTAAGATCAAAGTCAGGAGAATTGTTGTTTGATCAAGAAAACATAAGGGAACGATGGACAGAATACATTAAGAATCTTTATAATGATGAACGAACGGAAGTAAATATTAAGGATAATGGGTAAGGACCAGAAATACTCAGAGAAGAAGTGGAAGACGCCTTGCGCAATATGAAAGCAGGCAAAGCTCCTGGACCAGATAATATAACTAAAGAAGAGATTGAAGCCAGGGGTGATTTTGGAATAGAAATAATAACAAAAATATTGAATGATATCTACAACAGCGGATATAGGCGACATGCTCAAATCAATATTCATAGACCTACCAAAGAAATTGGGTGTGATTGAATGCTATGATCATCGTGCAATAGGCCTTATGAGTCATATGACTAAGATATTACTAAGAATCATCAATGCTAAGAGTGCGAAACAAAATCAGTCAAGAAATTAGCGATGAACAGTGTGGTTTTGTTAGAGATAAAGGAACAAGCAATGGCATTTATATCATAAAATCTTTAGTAGAAAGAGCCATAGAGGTGAAAACAGATCTATACCTATGTTTCATAATGAAAGGCATTTGACAAAGTAAAGCACCAAGAAATAATCAAAATTTTAGAAAGCATAAACGTAGACAGCAAAGATCTAAGAATAATAAAGAACATGTACTGGCAACAAACAGCGGCCATAAGAACGGGAAACCAAATGGGAATGTTTCAACAAATAAAACAGGGTTTTAGACAAGGTTGTGTGCTGTCACCAGATTTGTTTAATATTTATAATGAGATTATTTTAAGATCCATAAGGGGCATGCCTGGAATAACAATTGGAGGTCATAATATAAATAATCTAAGGTATGCTGATGATACAGTCTTAATCGCTAAGAGTGAAAATGAGTTACAAGAAATGTTGGACATTATAGTGAAAGAAAGCAAAAATAAAGGACTCAGCCTTAATAGCAAAAAGACAGAGGTAATGGTAACAACAAAACTACTCAATGACATATATAACACTGGCCACATACCTGAAGATCTACTAAAATCTATCTTTGTAGCCATACCGAAGAAGTCAGGCGCCACTGATTGTGAAGACCATCGCACTATTAGTCTCATGAGCCATATGACTAAAATATTATTAAGAATCATCATGAGATGTGTAAGGAACAAAATAAAACCAGAAATAAGTGAGGAACAATGTGGATGTGTGGAAGGAAAGGGCACCAATAATGCAATATACATCTTAAGAACATTGATAGAAAGATCTATAGAGGTAAAGAAAGATCTATATATGTGATTTATAGACTACACGATTGGCAAAAAGCTATCATTGTCCCATTTTGGAAGAATAAGGGAAGTAAAAGGGAGTGTGAAATGTACAGAGGAATATCCCTATTGAGTCAAGTTGGTAAAATGTTTGCTAAAATATTAGAGAGGAGAGTAAGATACATAATAGAACCTCAATTAAATAATAATCAATTCGGATTCAGAAAAGGCAAAAGCTGTACTGATGCTATATTTACATTGAGACAACTATGTGAAATACAATAGAATATGACAGAAACCTAAATATAGTGTTTATAGATCAGGAAAAAGAATTTGATCGTGTGGACAGGAGCAAACTTTGGCAAACTTTAGAAACATACGGGGTAGCAGGATAACTACTAGAAAATATAATAGCACTATATAAAAACAGTCAAAGTGCCGTCAGAACATCAGAAGGTCTGTCAGAATGGTTTCAGGTTACAACAGGAGTAAGACAAGGATGTGTCCTCTCACCACTCCTCTTCATCATATATATGGACAAAATAAATCAGGAAACAACCAACAACAAGGACAAATCAAATAATAACATAGAGGTAGAAAACTCCAACATCAATGAGCTACTCTTCACAGATGACCAATGCCTAATATATGAGGATGAAAACCTGCTACAACAGCATTTAACATCTCTAGATAAAAGCTGCACAAACTACAGTATGAAAATTAACACAGCAAAAACAGAGGCTATAAGAATAAGCAAATTAAGACACCCATTAAACATCAAGATCAAAGATAAAGAAATAAAACAAGTAGAGGAATTCAAATATTTAGGCACAATGTTCACAGAAGATGGAAAACTAGACAGAGAAATTAACATGAGAATACAAAAAGCGAATGCTGTCACATACCAGCTTTCATCATTGCTAAGACATCCAAACATTTTTATGCCAGCTAAACAACAAATGATAAATAGCATATTCATACCAAATTTGTGCTATGAAAGTCCAACATGGACCCTTTCTAAATCACATTTAAGAAAGATCAATACATGTGAGATGTGATGCTTGAGAAAAGTAACTAACAACACAAGAAGAGATAGAATACCAAATGAAACCATAAGAAAAATGGTAGGAATAAAACCCTGCCAAGAATATATAGAACAACAACTTAAATGGTTTGGTCACCTGGTCAGAATGAATCCTCACCAATCACCATCAAAGGCGTTCTTCTCTAGAATGCATGGAAAAAGACCAAGAGGAAGACCCAGAAGAAGATGGATAGATGCAGTGACAGAGACATGTAACAACAAAGGAAAATCACTAATTCAGACAATTCGAGCAGCACAAGAACGACAAATGATATAAACCACGACACCTTTTAGGTATCAGTGAAAGAGAAAAGAAGAAGAAGATAGACTACACGAAAGCATTTGATAAAGTAAAACACGTGGAAATAATAAATGTGCTGGAGAAATTAAACATTGATGGCAAGGATCTGCGAATCATAAAAAACGTGTACTGGCAACAAATAGCAGTTATATGAATTAGCAACCAAACAGGACAATTTCAATTTATAAAACAAGGAGTCAGACAAGGCTGTGTTCTGTCGCTGGATTTGTTTTCACTTTACAGCGAACATATTATGAGATCAATAGTTGACAATAAAGGAATTAAAGTCAACGGTCACAACATGAATAATTTACAATATGCGGATGACACAGTCTTAATAGCCGAGACAGAGAATGAGCTACAAGAAATGATAGATATAATAGTAAAAGAAAGCAACAAGAAAGGTCTTAGTCTGAATAGTAAGAAAACATAAGTAATGGTTATATCGAAGAAACAATCATCACCATCATGCAGCATAAAAATAAACAAGACAAATCTGAAACAAGTGCAACGTTTCAAATACTTGGGCACAGTGATAACATCAGATGGAAGATGCAACACAGAAATAAAAAGCAGAATAGCTCAGGCCAAAATAGCATTTCAGAAAATGAAAAATATCTTATGCAACAAATCTATGTCAATAGAAATGAGAAAGAGAGTTCATCGATGCTATATAAAACCAATTCTGACCTATGGAAGCTAACATGGAAAATAGACAAACAAATGAAAAGATGATTTGAGGTCACAGAGATGGCATTTCTCAAAAGAATGTTGAAAGTTCCCTGGACAGCTAAAAAGACCAATGAGAAAGTTCTCAAAGAGGCCAACACAAAAAGGAAGCTCTTAAAAAACATCAGAAAGAAGCAATCAAAATTTTTTGGGCACATCATGAGAAGAGAAAAGTTGGAATACTTGGTTACAACTGGCAAAATAAAAGGAAAGAGAGATCGCATACGGCAAAGAGAGAAAATACTCGATAGCTTGGTGTCATGGCATGGAAAACAGTCAACAACAGAACTCATACGATGCACTGTGGATAGAAGATTGTGGAAGGACATGATCGCCAACGCCAACCGGTACGGCACATGATGATGATGAATGGTAACAACAAAGAAAAAGACATCACCTCAGTGCAAAATAAAGACAAGTGGAACAATATTAAAACAGGTAAATGAATTTAAATATTTGGGAACTTTGTTAACCTCAGACGGAAGATGTACAAAAGAGGTGAGATGCAGAATGGCTCAGGCAAAAGCAGCTTTCCAAAAAAATGAGGAAGATACTATGCAATCCATTTTTGACAATAGAAACAAGAAAAAGAGTTCTTAAATGTTACGTAGAGCTAGTCTTAACATATGGATGCGAATCATGGACAATAGGACAACAGACAAGAAAATCACTGGAGTGTGTAGAAATGTGGTTTTACAGAAGAATGTTGAGAGGACTATGGACAGCTAAGAAGAGTAATGAAGATGTTCTGAGAGAGGTCAAAGCAAAAAAAGAGAGCTAATTTCTAATATTAGGAAGAAACAATCATTTTTTTTGGCCATGTAATGAGAAGAGAACAACTGGAATATATTGTAACAACTGGAAAAATTGAGGGACGAAGAGATAGAGGGAAGCAAAGAGAAAAAATAACAGACAGCTTAAGAGAATGGCTTTTAAGAGAAAACAACAGAAATGATAAATAGCTGCCGAGATCGAAAGTTGTGGAGAGACATGATCACCTACGCCAGCAGGCCCAGTACTTGATGATGATGATGATGTGCGCTATTATTACTCCTCCGCTAGCCCACAGAACCCTAAAGCCATCACTCTAGAGATCTCCACTGTTGTCTATGTTGGGCCAGCTTTTGATGTTACCCCTTATAAAACTATTTTCCTTCAGTTCTTTATCAACCATTCCCTGCTGTGTGTTATTGGTGGTTGACATAAACAGTTGTTAATTGATTATGAAAAAGGTTCAAAATGAAACATTGTGAAATAAGTTATCATAAGATTGCATGTCCTTTGCAGATTGTTGCATTTACCACAGCCCATCTGAAAAAATCTCTTTCTTGATACCAATACCACAGATCTCACATTTTTTCTGTTGTCAGGTTCAAGGTCTTTTTGATGTCTTGAAATCACCCTCTTCTTGGTCTGCCTCTGTTGCATTGTGCAGGAATTATGTCTTCCATTATTGTTCTTTCCAGCCTGCTGTGTCTTTTGGCATGGCCATATTATTTTAATTTCCTCTATAGAATGGTGTTTATAAGCCAGTTCTTTGTAATATTTAAGTCTTTTAATATGTCTTCGTTGCACTTTTTCATTATACAAGTTATCTTAAGGATTTTTCTGTAACATTTTGTTTCAAGTGAATTGATTTTCTTTCTTGCTGTTTGCAAGATTGTCCATGATTCACAACCATGTGTTGCTATTGGGAAGATACATGTCTTCAGTCATTTTGATTGCACTGCCTTGCTGGTATTGTGGCACGTGGCATTTAATTTTTGTGTTGCTGTTGCTAATCTTCTTTTTCATCTCTTTTTGGCAGCTCCAATTTAAGTTACTACAGATTCAAGATATTCGTAGTTTGTTACAATTTTAAGTTCTTCACTCTTGAGGATGGCTTTTTGCTTTGTCACTGGAAGCTATCTTGGTTTTCTGTATGTTTAGATAGGAGTTTTGTTCTTCACTGTGTTTTTTAACACACTCGAATAGCTCTTTCAATACTTTTGCACTATTTGCTATTTGAGAGGGAGACTGTGTCATCAGCATATCTGAGTTCTGGAATTATGCTGCCATTTATTGTGAAAGGTCGAATTTCACAAAAACCGAACATTGTTTCAGACATTTCTCAAGATATTCTCAGCATAGATGAACTGGTATGGAGAGATGTGGTATAAGTAAGTGGTATATATATCTATTTATCTATCTATTGACCTTTTAAGCTGTGGCCGGGCCCATAGGGCATAGACCCAGATAGACTTTCTATTTTTCTCAATTTTCTTTCTAGCAGTCTCAATCCTTGCAAAGATCTTTTTCAAATCTCGCCATTTTTTTCTATTCTGTGCAAGCAACTCTATCTCATTGAGGGAGCCGATTCCTGCTACTTTTGCCTCACTGATCAATGTTCTTCTCAGTGTCTCTCTGGGTCAGCCTCTTTTCCTCCTACCTGTTGTTTCCCACGTGAGGGTTTAACGCTTTGTTATTCAATTATTATCGCTTCTCATCACATGCCCAACATATAACCATCATCTTTTCTTGATCACTGAATATATTAGTGGTTGATTGGCAATTTCTCTAATTTCCTCATTTGTTTTGAATTCGTTCCATGCTATACCAAGTATTTTCCTTAGACATTTATTTTCATATATGTTCAATTTTGTTTCTTTGTCTCTTGTTTTTCAGCTCTCGCATGCATATGTAAGGGTTGATAGTACGTTTGATTTGAATAGTCTAAGTTTTGTTTTTGTGCTGAGTTTTGATATCCACGTCTTCTCAAGGCTTTTGAAGGACGTTGCTTTTTAAGCTATTCTGATTCTAATTTTTTTACTTGTATCCCCTTCCCAATCAATGTGACTTCCAAGACACACAAATTGATCTATCTCTTCCACTGTTTTGTTTTCCATGAATATTCTGTCATCTGTTGGAATTAAGCTTTTCATGACTTTAGTCTTTTCATAATTGATGTAAAGCCCAATTTTGTTGGCTATTGATGATAGTTCATTTGTTTTCCTGCATTGTTTTTATCTGACTGCTGATAAGAACTATGTCATCAGCAAAGTTGAGGTCCTCCAAATGGTCTCCTTGTATCCATTTGATACCTTTGTTACCAGTGCAGCATTTTTCATTATGAAGTTTATAACAACTTCAAATAACAAGGGCTATAAATTACATCCTTATTTAACCCCAGTTTTTATTGGGAAACATTCGCTCAGTCCTTCCTCTGTACAAACTGCACATGTGTAGCCATCACACATGTCTTTGATAATATTTATGATTTTTTTATGGTATGCCATATTGCTTCAGAATTTTACACAAAGAATCTCTATGAATGCTGTGGGATGCTTTTTTGAAGTCAATGAAGTTAAGTACAAAAGGTTTTTGCTTCAATGTGTTCTTCCAATATAATATATATAGTTGTCTGATAAATTTCAGGAGTTTTTGTTGATTTATCTCCCTTCTACATGTGAGGGTTCATAACAATGAAATATAACTTGCGCTGACCTCAAAGATGGGAGCCGCGATAGCTCAGTGGTTAGTGTACTGGACTACAAAGAACAAGAGGTAGGGTTCGATCTTAACTGACGGCTTCTGGGTTCACCCAGCCTTTAATGGGTACTGGATTTTTTTTCTGGGAAAGTAAAGCGGCACGGGCGTAATACCGACCACATTATCCCAAAAATCATGTGCCGAAGGTCTGTAAAATTTATGGTCACTAACACCATATTCCCTATATGCCACTTAGGCGTGACAGGGGCTTTTTACTTTTCTTTTTTACTTTACTGACCTCAAAGATACCTTTGGTGGTGATCTATAGATAGGGGAGAGATGTTGTTAAAGAATATGTGACAGCAGTTGATAAGTCTGTCTCTGTGAGCTAGCCCAGATATGATGTAAAGTTTTCACACTTTTGACAATTGTTCCTGTTGATGTATTACAGTAGGATCCACTTATAACAAGACAGGTTATAATGAGGATCCTGATATAACAACAATTTTTAAATCCCTGAATTTTGTTCTTCTTTATTTTATCTGTAATGAGGCTGGGTCAGTTTCAAAAGAAGCAACTGATAAATGGAAGCAAAGTGAACTACAGGATCAAGCAATTTAGACCAAAGAATATATGAATTCGGACAAGACAGGTCTCTTTATTATTGTATTTGTATCCCAAACCACACAAACGCTAAAAAAGGACAAACAATAATAGTTACAAGATTCCAAAAAGATACAATTTCTTTATTCTAATCACTGCCAACATGAATGGGGACAAGCTGCCCCTGCTCGCATTTGGAAAAATTTGAGAAGGCACATTATTTTAAAAATATGAGAACACAGCCGATAGAGTTTAAAAAAAAAAATCATGGATGACAAAAATCAGTATTTAAACAATGGGTTTGCTAGCTGGACAGGAATTTATTGTTGCAGGTAAGAAGTATAGCACTTATTATCGACAATTGCTCAGCTCATCCACATTTAACATGTTTGAAAGCTATTTCTTTGTTTACATAAGTACATTCCCCTATTATTAAACATGAATATAGGATATAATGAGAAATAGTTATAACGACAATCTATCAATGGTCCCAAGGATCTCTTTATAACCAGATTCTGCTGCATTTTCATACTGTCTAATGTTTTTTTTCAGATAATACTGGACAATGGACCAGCAAGAAAAATGCATACTGCACAAAACATTCAATCTTCTGGAGACAATTACGGAGACCTGTTTGAAATTTCAACAATAAGACGAGATGTATGGATAAGTATATAAGAGTAATTGAAAAAAAATTTGTATCCTCTAGTCAGTGCAAACCTTCCATATTTTTAGAGGCAAACCTGTACACTGGACCCAAAACCCAAAAAAATAAGGTCTATAAATTAAAAATAAAATGTACACATCAATTTTTTTAAGTGTTAGCTTATAATAATTAGAGGTTCTGTGAAGTTCCTAAGTTGTCTATCAATTAACATGGTTTGCACCATACTTTCTTAAGCAAAGATGTTTTTAAACTGTTTTTTGGATACAACATAATTAGTCATCTTCTTTCAGAGTTATAGTGAAGTGGGTGCTGAATTTTAAAATCCATGTTTTTTTTTAAGACTAACCAGCAAATTAATTATTAATATATTGAAAAAATCAAAGCTATTAGCTTTATTACCTTTCACCATTTTCTGAAAGTTGTTGATCTACTGTTAATGATGAATGTTAAAACCGTACCCCTTAATTTCAAAATGTATTAGAACGCTAAATTGTTGTAGTATTTTTTAAAAGTGAAAACATTCAAAATCTCCCAAGTCAACAGATGAGACCGAAATTAGTTACTTGGAACTATGCGATAAACAAGCCCTTGACAGGAGCTACTTGTACACCCAAATTGAGGCTGGGCCCCTAATTCATAAAAATTTCCATTTGATTAATAAACATCTGTTACAGCCATTATCATGCAGTATTTTATACACTTTATGGCAATTGCTTGTTGAATTTATTCTGTTGCTGTGAATCAATATGGATATTTAGATTCATTGTGCATTTCTTCAAAAGTGTATGAAATTTTAAAGAAATCAGTAACTCCAAAGTTTTACTGCAGCAATTTAAATGCCTCAGAACCATAACCTCACAATAACAGCTTACAGCATTTTGTGATATCAATTTGAAAAGATAATGTCAATAAAATTGTTGGAAAAAATTTTGTTATTTTTAGCCATTGTACATTTTTACTTCTAGAATATTCTGAAGACCTGATAAACATGGCACCAACTATCAATACAACAGAAACCACACAAGAATACACGAACACTGAACCCAACATCATGAAAGAGGAAATCAAAGAAGTAATCAAATATGCACAAAGAAATAAAGCATCAGGGATAGGTAACATTCCACTTGAAATAATAGCAGCAGCAGGAGAAACCATGTAACAGGAGTTACATGGCTGCACAGAATATTCAATGCAGCATGGCACCAACAAAAAGTCCCAGAAGACTGTCAACAAGCAATCATATCAATGTGAAAAATAAGGTAGCAAGAGAGACTGCAATCAATATAGAGATATATCGCTTCACAGCCATGTCAGGAAAGTTATAAGACAAAATTATGGGAAAAAAACCTGAGACCAATAATAGAACTACAGTCAAGCGTTTCTCAAATATGGTTCTGAAAAAACAGAGAATGTACTGACAATCTATTCACCTTAAAATAGCTAGCAGAAAAGATGGCAGAACAGAATCAAAATTTATATATAGCTTTCATTGACCAGGAAAAAGCATTTGACAGAGTAAACAGAGAACAACTGTGGGAGATACTATTGTTGTATTTGCAGTACCTGGCCTTATCTCTTTTCTCTTGCGCCTTTTGTCTTCTGAATTTGATATCAGTACTGTCTCGAAAGTTGCTGTGTCATTTTTTATGTTTGCTGTCCATGTACTATGATCCACAGCCACATTTTCCCAGTTTCTTTCACTTATAGAAAATTCCCTCAAGGAAGCCCTGCAAACATCCTTATATCTCAGCACTGGTCTGCCCATTGGTCTCTTTCCATCCTTAAGTTCGCCATACAATATTTGTTTGGGAATACGATTGTTTCCCATTCTTCTTACATGGCCCAGCCACCTTAGCCTACGAATACTAAGTGTTGCCATGATCGAATCGGATTCATCATGAGCAACCAATGCTGCATCATCAGCGAATAGAAGCTCCTTGGTTAGGGTCTCAGTTGTTTTTAATTTTGACCTCTGACATGCAAGATTGAGTAATGAGCCGTCAGATCTTGTACGGGGTACTGGTTGGTCTCGAGGCAAGATGCCGGCCTCGAGACAGAGAGGTTGTGGGTTCAAATCCCGGCTACACTGGTTGGGATTTTTATTTATGATTTCTCTCTGCGGCAACCACCCCTGGTCTCAGCAGCGAGGCACCACTTGCAATTTCAATTACTCATTGACGGAAAAAATATGAGTACCTCCGAAGTTGGAGTTATTTGCCTGTGCGGCGAGAGACCCCTGTGCACATGGCTGCCAGGGAAAAATGGATTTACATGCAAAATTCAGTTCCTAGTCTCTAGGGACTTCATCAGAGGTAAAAGCTGGCGAACTAAAAAAAAAAAAACTGATGTAGATGTCTCCAGAGACGGCTTCAAACATATTGTGTAGATGGGCAGTCAAAAATATGCCGGATAGAGTAGGGTCAAGGACACATCCTTGTTTGACTCCACAGTTCATCTCAAAGAGCTGGGAAGATCTACCATTGAACTGGATGGTGACAGACATATTGTTGTGAAACGACTTGATCAGCTTAAGTAATGTAAGAGGGCAGCCAACATTTTCCAAATATAACTATAGATGACAGACAACTAAAACAAGTAGAGGAATTTAAATACCTAGGAATTCTAGTGACAAATGACAATTCACAAACAGCAGAAATAGACTCAAAATGCAACAAAGCTTGTAAAATCATTGAACAGCTATCACCACTGTTGTCCAACAAGAAAATAACTCTAGAGGCAAAACAGACACTCTATGATATAATCTTCATCCCAATGTTGTGTTACCAATGCCAGTCCTTGACACTAGATGGAAGAACAATAAGATAAATAACCTCATTTGATGAAATAGATGGTGACAGACATATTGTTGTGAAACGACTTGATCAGCTTAAGTAATGTAAGAGGGCAGCCAACATTTTCCAAATATAACTATAGATGGCAGACAACTAAAACAAGTAGAGGAATTTAAATACCTAGGAATTCTAGTGACAAATGACAATTCACAAACAGCAGAAATAGACTCAAAATGCAACAAAGCTTGTAAAATCATTGAACAGCTATCACCACTGTTGTCCAACAAGAAAATAACTCTAGAGGCAAAACAGACACTCTATGATATAATCTTCATCCCAATGTTGTGTTACCAATGCCAGTCCTTGACACTAGATGGAAGAACAATAAGATAAATAACCTCATTTGATGAAATAAAATAAAAAAGTAAAGAGCCCCTGTCACGCCAAGTGGTGTATAGGGAATATGGTGTTAGTGACCATAATTTTTACAGACCTTCAGCACATGATTTTTGGGGTAATGTGGTCGGTATTACGTCCATGCCGCTTTACTTTAAAAAAAAAAAATCTGGTACCCATTTAAGGCTGGGTGAAAACGGAAGCCGTCGGTTGGGATCAAACCTGACTTCTTGTCCTTTGTAGTCCAGTTCACTAACCACTGAGCTATCATAGCTCCCCATTTGATGAAATGTGTTAGATGAATGACAGGAAACAGCCTGAAAGATCAGAAATGAAGAACTAGAAAAAAGCTAGGAATAATTCCCGCCATAGAATATATAAAGAAGCAACAAATAAAATGATTTAGCCACATGATAAGGCAGAAAGATCAAACCATAACACAACGATGTCAGTGTCATTTTACAGTGTTCTGAATGTAACAGATTAGATTTTCAGGATTTTTATTTAAACTTATTACTTTCTCCAGCATAAGTTATTTTCAAGATTGGAAATATTTATGATTATGTGCTGTGTGAATCTTGTAATTTAAATTGTTTTAATTTATTTTAAAGATTTTCACTATATTAACATTTTCAAGCATAATAATACTAAAGATTCTATATGTGAATAAACTCGTGAATGCACAGTCAAATAAATTATATTTTTGTTTAGCTCTATGTTACTCTATTTTAGCCTGTCATTGTTATTGTCTGTCTTCTTATCCTGTGAAGTGGTGGTGGGAGAAGCAGTTTTTAAACTTAAGTATATTGTACTGATTAGCCCAAGCTGCTGTAGAATTTTAGGATTGCATCCTTATCAGTAATGTCTTTCCATCTGAGACTTTGAATTCCTTATGCCCTGAAGTCAGATCATAGGTTATTGAAGGTGTGTAGCTGTAGCTACATTCATCTTCTGTCTTTTTGAAGTGTTTAGTACAAGGCATTTTGTGATGTCATATTTTTAATTCTAGTGAGAACTACTTCTCTCTAGCATCATCTCTTATATATTGTAGTCTTCTTCTCTTGTGCCTTAGTTAGGAGTCGTGTTTGATATTATTAACAAGAATCACTTGCCATTTTGATATTTTAATAAAATTAGTTTTTATGTTAGTGAATTAGTTTTGTGACATGGTTTCACTTTCCTCTTTTTTTTTGCTCATCATCTTTGAAAATGTTTCCCAATTACTTTGATTCTGATAACAGTTTTCAATCATACACCTAAATATTATATTGGTACCATCTACTTTTCTTCATTATCTTTCATTACTAACTAAGTGTAACCTTAACCATTTTAAGTATTCTTTTATTTGTCCATATTTTTAGGACTACAATTTTCATAAGGGCAAATCAGAATATGAGGATGTTCTGCAATCAAACAACCTTCCCTCCACACAGACAAACAGAGGACATCAATGTCCCTCAGCATTCCTCATAATGGCTTCTGGACTAGACAAGGTTAGATTGAAACTTTAAAAAAAAAACATAATCTGAAAGTGAATTATAAACTGCTTCGCTAAATCTATACAGCTCCATCCAACCATTTCCCTACCCACAAGCTACCTACAAAAACAGTAAGTTTTGTCTCATCCCTTTCTCTTGAATTGTTATTGTTATTGGTTATTGTTATTGGTTATGGAAGGCCTCGGTATCACAGCAAACGAATTAAAATCCATAATTGCTCAACCGCCCGTGCCAGTGGAATCATCCGAATTACTAACTCATCTCCCAAACAAAGAAAGGTAACTGTAGTCCCCATCGTAGCAGTCTCAGCACACGCCAAAAGACATAAGGCGAAACTGCGCAGAAAGTGAACACAGCCAACTGTTCCCTGCCATACGATATCATCATTCATCGTAAACAAGCGGGATATCGAAGCAGGATCAAAACGGATGAGACACACAGCTCACGGTGTGCATAGAGCACTTAACTCAGTAGCTCCTGCAACAAGCCGGTCTTGGAATATGAGGAAACTGCAAGAAGGAACACTTTTCAGACATAGCCTTCAATGGTTCCTGCCGCCTGTCCACCATATACCATGGGAGTTCACGTCCTCCCGAAAATGATGATCATCATGATGATCATCATGATGCACTATAAGGTAAGTTATCATTTCCAATCCAATCTCTTGAATTGTCTGACATAAACAATTTTGATAGCTGTGTTACCCTAGTGTTCTAGAGATTATGGGAACATATTAACACTTCTATCAAGGCTAGTTTGAGACACATTCAATCAAATGAATTTATATTTGATTTAATCATCATCATCATCAAGTACTGGGCCTGCTGGCGTAGGTGATCATGTCTCTCCACAACTTTCGATCTCGGCAGCTATTTATCATTTCTGTTGTTGACCTTCTGCCAAGCCATTCTCTTAAGCTGTCTGTTATTTTTTCTCTTTGCTTCCCTCTATCTCTTCGTCCCTCAATTTTTCCAGTTGTTACAATATATTCCAGTTGTTCTCTTCTCATTACATGGCCAAAAAATGATGATTGTTTCTTCCTAATATTGAAAATTAGCTCTCTTTTTGCTTTGACCTCTCTCAGAACATCTTCATTACTCTTCTTAGCTGTCCATGGTCCTCTCAACATTCTTCTGTAAAACCACATTTCTACACACCCCAGTGATTTTCTTGTCTGTTGTCCTATTGTCCATGATTCGCATCGATATGTTAAGACTGGCTCTACGTAACATTTAAGAACTCTTTTTCTTGTTTCTATTGTCAAAAATGGATTGCATAGTATCTTCCTCATATTTTGGAAAGCTGTTTTTGCCTGGGCCATTCTGGATCTCACCTCTTTCGTACATCTTCCGTCTGAGGTTAACAAAGTTCCCAAATATTTAAATTCATTTACCTGTTTTAATATTGTTCCACTTGTCTTTATTTTGCACTGAAGTGATGTCTTTTTCTTTGTTGTTACCATTACCTCTGTCTTTTTGCTATTAAGGCTGAGTCCTTTATTTTTGCTTTCTTTCACTATAATGTCCAACATTTCTTGTAACTCATTTTCACTCTTAGCGATTAATACTGTATCATCAGCATACCTTAGATTATTTATATTATGACCTCCAATTGTTATTCCCTTATGGATCTTAAAATAATATCACTATAAATATTAAACAAATCTGGTGACATCACACAACCTTGTCTAACACCCTGTTTTATTTGTTGAAACATTCCCAATTGGTTTCCAGTTCTTTTGGCCGCTGTTTGTTGCCAGTACATGTTCTTTATTATTTTTTCTATATATATGTATTTGATATAATATGTATATGATTTGTATTTAATTTAATTATATATTATTTACATATGTATTTGATTTAATAGTTACATTAATTTTTGAATGATCATCGACTAGCCATGTTAGATGATTTTGTGATTGACCGGTGGCTGGATGCTTTCAGCACTACAGTAAAGAATAATTGCTATGCAACAAGAGCATCAAAACTTGTGGACTTATGTCTTAGGCTGCCATTTGCAATGCCACTTTCACCAGTGTTATTCAATATCATTCATGAGGACTGATTCACTTCCAGAGTGTCACAAGATGGCATTATTCTTTTTACCGGTTTGACGAGGAAGTGTATTTTTTTCATTTTTGTACATTATAAGTAAGATTTCTCTGATGAATTAATACAAGATGGTGGTAATCTTTTTAAAATTTGCACAGGGAAATATCGATATATCGTAAGTCACATCAATTATGTAATCACACAACCAAATAATCTAGAATTGGATTGCAGACCTTTTAAACTGGCCAGGTGCGGTCGGTAAGCTTGCCAACCAAAATTATTGCATGTCGAGATGATGTGTGATTGATGGATGTGTGAAAAGAAGAGAAGCGACTATGATAGAGACCCCATACTTGGTCTCATGTACCATATTAAAAAAACTAAGAACTTCCAAACAAAAAGTTTTTTTCTTATTTAGTTTCAATTTTTCTGCCCAAACAGAACTGAGTAAATTTAACACTGTTATTCTCGATTTTATTCCATGTATTATTTACTTTGATGTGAGTATGTATTTCATGTTCTAAATTCTCTCTATTTAACTTGATATCAACTTGTAGGTTCTCTTTGTTATCATATTACTGTTTATTTCTTTAACTAGTTGTAATAGTTGTAGACTTTCTGCTAGTAGTAGATGCATCATCTTCTTCTTTCCTTCCTCATTTGCCTTTCATGGTCGAGGGGAGATATAATTTGTGGTCTTTTGCTCTTCTGTTCGCTTCTGCTGCTATGTTTCCTAGTGCTTCTAATATTCCATTGATCCATCTTTTTCGTGGTCAACCCTTGGGTCTGGTGTTCTCCCAACGCTTATTGAAGGCTCGTTGTGTTGTGTTTTGATACTCTGCCTTGTCACGTGACAAAACCATTTTATCTGTTGTTTCTTTATATATTCTATGGTGGGGGCTATTCCTAGCTTTTTTTGTTCTTCATTTCTGATCTTGTCTCTCAGGCTATTTCCTGCCATTCGTCTAACACATTTAATCTCAGTAGAGGTTATTTTTCTTATTGTTCTTCCATCTAGGGTCCAGTTCTGGCATTGGTAGCACAGCGTTGGGATGAAGATTGTATTGTACAATGCCTGTTTTAGCCTCTAGTGTTATTTCTTTGTTGGACAATAGTAGTAATAGCTGTCCAATGATTTGACAAGCTTCGATGCATCTTGAGTCTATACCTGCTGTTTAAGAATTGTCATTTGTCACTAAACTGTCATTTAAATTCCTCTACCTGTTTTAGTTGAGGCATCATCAACATGTTTTATGTTGATTATTTTTTCATAAATTTTTTCATCTGGAATTTCCATATCTTTTCTAGATTTCCTCATTGTATAAATTTATTAAACATAGAGATATTACTCAGTCCTGTCTGAGTCCTCATTTTATATCAATAAGTGCAGAGTTCTCTCAATTAGATCTTATTTTACTGATTTCTGTTCACAGTATAAGTTGCATATTTGTCTTAGAACAAATACTATTTTTTAAGGTGTCTTTGTTAGACCTCATTACAGAGTAGAAATATAAAGCGTCATATAAAACAGTAATATCAGACTAAATCAGTGTGTGTCTCTGAACAGTTTAATATTAACTGGGCACCACAATTTGATAGTTTTTTTCTAATTTCCTATCTGTTCTCAATCAACAGTTAAAGGGTTAATGATTTTTCAATATTACTTTTCAAACCTGTAAAAATGTGCATTCATTTGTCATTATCCTTCACTAAAGCAAAAGACTTAACAAACTTGTGGCTTGTCATCACACCTGTTCGAGCATACTCTTTAGTTGAAATGACCTTGGTCACGATGACACAAATGAGGCTGTTATATAGCGCAATTGAAGCCCTTCTTCTGATAAAAAGTCTGATGTTTCTAATTCTAACCGACATTCAGGACTGCTGTCTACACAGCTTTCATTAATTTTTCTCACTTTCATTAACTTTTTATTCTTATATAAAAGACATTTTATATAATGCCGCCAACATTGCCATGTCTTTTGTTTCAGTTCATCTCACAAATTTGGTAATATAGACTTTTGCTTTTACCAGCGCCTCTAGCACAAAAATATAGATCTCAACTTCCAATACAAATTTCACAAAATTGAAATGCTCAACAAAACTATGACTTTCACTTTAACTCACAGAAATTATAAAATGATATTATTGTATAAACAACTATAGCCGTTCAATGTTAATATAACCGATCAAATGTTTTTTTTTTTTTTTGTGTCAAGATGGCGGAGTGACCGTGCTGGTGTATTTTTTGATTCAGTGAAACATCAATATTTCTATTCTATATGGATTATGTGTCAAGTTTCCAATTCCAGAGAATGATATAATGTGATCTAAAATATCATTAAGCAGGACAGACATATAGAATTTTGTTTTTTAAGTGTGTATAATAACAGTTTCTGTGTGAAAACAACAAAAATGTAGAGAAACAACACGAGTAGAAAATGGGTCACGGCCAACAGTGACCACAGTGCGCGGGCACGCACTAGTAACATAAACAACAGCCCTTACTCTGCGACAGAACTAGCACAGCAGCAGAGGACAATGTAACATACACACAACAGTGCTCAGAGCCAAAATAATGGAGAAACAATCACGATTATACAGACATAACGTAAATAAAATTGCAACCATAAATATTTGCGGTTTCAGAGACAAAGAAGAACAATTAATCGACACAATGATAAAAAGTAGAATCAAAATACTCGGAATAGCAGACACAAGACTGAAGGAGAAACAAACAAGGAAAGCGTACATGAATTATACCATAACAAACTCAGGAGTTAACACCAACGAAGCAGCAAAACACGGAGTAGGATTGATTGTAGACCCAGAAACATCCAAAAACATTATAGAAATACATCAACATTCAGAAAGGATAATTACCCTAAGAGTAATAGAAAACAACGTCAATATAACATACATCCAAATATATGCACCTTGCAACAACAACGACAAAGAAAGCAAAGAATTCTACGAAACACTTAACGAAATCATAAACAAAGTAAATAAGAATGAAGATCTACTGGTGATGGGATCTACTAGCAAAACAAGACAACAAGAACCAATTGAAAACACGAAAACAATCCGAAAGGACAATAAAATTAAACCAACTTAAAACAGAAGACAAAAAGAAAGAAATAGAAAAACAACTAGAAAACCAATTTAAACAACTACCACAACAAATAACTACAGTAGATAACGAGTGGCTCGTATTAAAAAAATCATTGACAAAAATAGCAACCGCAATATGCGGAACGAAGCAAAGGAGAAAGGAGGGAAAGATGAGCACTCCATGGTGGAATGATATAGTCAAGAACGCCATAAAAAGAAAGAAAAAACTGTACAAAATCTGGCTAAAAACTAAAAAGCCAAGCGATTATGATATATACACAATAGAAAGAAGAGAAGTGAAGAAATTAATCAAAGAAGAAAAACATAAAGCATGGATAAAATTTGGAGAAATGATTAGTAATAATCACAAATCAGCATCCAGAGACTTCTATAGAACAATTAAAGCCATAAGACAAAAGAAAGACAATTATGACCCAACTGAAATCATCAATGATAAACGAGGCCAAGCAATAACAAACAAAGCGCAAATCTTAACGAGATGGAAAGAATATTTCGAAGAACTTATGAATGTAGAAACAACGAGTCCAAGAACACACAAAAAGGAACTAATAGTTGGCGATAAAGAACGAAATATACTAATGGAAGAAATAGGACAAACATTACGACTAGCACCAAGAAACAAAGCCCCGGAATCAATAACATCCCAGTAGAAATGCTAACAGCAGCGGGAGAGGCAGGATGTAAATGGCTACACAGAATATTCAACGCTGCATGGATACAACAGCAAGTCCCAGACGATTGGAAACAGTCCATTATATTACCAATATGGAAAAAGAAGGGCAGCAGAAGAGACTGCAACCAATATAGAGGAATATCGCTATTAAGCCACACAGGGAAGTTATATGCCAAGATAGTTGAAAAAAGATTGAGACCAATTATAGACCCACAACTAAGCAATGCACAGATGGGCTTCAGGAAGAACAGAGGTTGCACAGATGCCCTATTTATCATAAAACAACTAGCGGAGAAAACTATAGACAGAGTAACAAACAGGACAGAGTAAGAAACACTGACCTGAGGTAGAAACTCGAAATTGAACCAGCCATCGAATACATAAAGAAACAACAGATAAATTGGTTCGGCCACATAACAAGACAAAAAGAACTAACAATGACTCAAAGAGCCTTAAATAAACGCTACGAAAACGCCAGATTAAGAGGAAGACCGAGAAAGAGATGGATAAAGGGAATACTAGAGTCACTAGGAGGAATAACATTAGAAGAGGCCAACAGAAGAGCAAAGAATCACAGAGTGTTTCTCCCCTCGACACCAACGGCAACAGAGGAAGGATAGAAGAAAAAGAAGAAGAAATAAAATTATTAACCCTTAATTATAACTATCTCTAACTCTCCCAGTTATGATACTGTAGTAAAAATTACTACCACCTAAATATAACATTAGGTGCTCTGAAAATAGTAATTTCTCTGAACTATTGACAGTCCCTGTGTTCACACTATGCAAAACAGGGACTCGAAATTCCTGGCGCAGGTTGATTTATGACCTGAGTTTCACCTCATGAACCTGACATGTTACAATTGTCTATCGGTATGGCCACCATAAGTCTGTCAGTATGTTGGGCAACAGCACAGCGTTATTCACTGTATTTCATGAATCACAAAGGGTTGTTTGATGTTTGCAAATGACCAGAAAATTACCCTGCTCACAGCAAAAATAAAAATAAAAAAAGGAGAAAGTGCCAATTTCTTAAAATTGATTTTTTTTTTTTTTTTTTTTTGGTGCATTGTTCAATGTATCTCTCAATCTCAAAAAAAAAAATATTTAACAGCAATGGAAACAAATTAAACACACAGAGGTCGCCAAAAGTGACAATTAGGATGGTAAACGAAGGGGGGTAAAGTTTGAATACAGAAAAATGTCAAATTTTGAGGAATTTGTGTTTTGATGCAGTAAATTTTACAATGGTAACTTAATCTAGAGTTAAATCACTTATAGTCACCTGTGTAATGAACACAAAAACATATATCTACTCAAAATATAAATTTCACAAAATTGAAACACTAAAAACATTTATGACTTACTTTTATTCACAGAAATGATAAAATTATATTGTATAAACAAATTTAGCCGTTCCATGTTCATATGACGATTGAATGTTGTGAATTAAGTGGATCGTAACATAAAATATGTAGCAGTGGTGTAATTTTTCTAGCAGTTGTGGGCTAGTCAAGCATTCTGGTTAGACTTTGTGGGAGGGAATTTCATATTTGACATCAAGACTGTATAAAACTAAGGTAGAGGTTTTAATGAGCAAGCATTCAGATCCCACTAAAACACAGACCTAGTGGCAGGGACCAGTTAATACAAACCAATTATTCTCATGCATGACATTATGATGATGGTAATTTGGAAGTCAACTGGGAATGATAAAAGAACTGATGTAAAGCCATCCTATTCAGAACATACAAGTTAATGTGTCTGTATGTTCTAGATGGCCATGGTTCATTTTATAGCTGAAGTTGTGTACAGAGACAGAAGAAGGTACTTATTCATGTAAAAATGCAGTCTGTTCCTAGGTTCTGTTATGATTGCAACAGTCTATATCACTTTACAAGGAAGTTCCAGAACCATTATTCCAAATATTTTTATTGGGAATAACTGTTCAAAATTCTAATGCTGGAGAACTTGGAGAAATAACTACTTCTTTTTGATGCTTGAGCCCCATTTGGAGGGGGCACTAGACAAGGATGTATAAACATTTTATCCACTAACTGGAAATGAGGGGGGGGGGGGGGAGGAGGGGGGGAGTTATGCTTATGACACCATAGATTGGTAAATAAGGTTTTAAACAGGTTCAGTCAAGAGTTATGGAAGGTATTAACAACAAGGAGAGCACTGATAAATTAAAATGATATGAATGAGCGCTATAAGTTTCAGCATTCCATACTCTGACAGTATTATATCCTATCTATTCTATCCTTGAAATCAGTTTCACTGCAGTCAGAAATTTCCCAGATCTGTTTCACCTCATATCACTGTATCTCACCAAATTGCTTTGGCACCATTGACAAATTCTGTTTACAAGGTCAACCTTCATGCATGTCTTAATCAGCTGCACAGGTGAAAGTTCCGAGCAACTTCCAACGAAATAATTATAATATAACATATACTTGACTGAATTATATTCTGTGGGTTACCAGTCATCATTGGACCAAAAAATTCACTCCTTAGTGCTTTAAATTAAACAATCATATTTGAACCACAAAGTGCATTAAATTAAACATTCATTTTTGATCCACACAGTGCATTAAAGGTTATTGTTGTTAGGATCATTATCACTGCACACCAAACGAATCCATAGGTGCTCCGATATCCCCTTTGGGAATCTAGAGCAAATCCTAGGCGAATCCTGGCCCTCATGCACAAACTCCATAGTACTACCTGGGATTGATGGTATAGTTTTATGCTGAAAATTTTGCCTAGGCTGCAGTGATATTTATGACCTACACTTTTTAAATTTTAACTGGCAATGGTACTTTAATGAACACGAGTACACATGGGACTTCTGTTTATTGCCATTATCCGAGAGGACTAGACATTGAATCTCATTAACCAGAAAGGTAACGTCAAAAGCCACGAATTATATTTTCCTGTTTTTGAAAAATCACCACTGCTTCTGGTAGACTTTGAACCCAGGTCTTTCTTGTCCTGAGGCCGATGTCATACCTCTAGACTACAAAGCCCCCAATAAATTAAACAATCATTTTTTATCCACACATTTATATGGCCTTTTGCCAAATAGTGCATTAAATTAAACAATTATGTTTGATCCAGACTGTGCATGAAGTTAAACAATTATATTTTACTCAGACATTCTCTCTCTATCTCTCTTTCTCTGTGATCAAGACTCAATCAGAGTAGGATTCCAGACTCTCTCATGAAGTCAGCTGTCTGTTTAAGTATTCCAATTGAATACTTGTTAAAATGTTGCACTGTGTTCTGTGCCAGTGGCCCAGTGCATCCAATTTCAGCCAGCATTCAGGTTTGCTTTCCTTAGCCTTTGATTGTCCCCAATCTTCCTGCAGGGCAGCAAATTGTCTTTTCTGTAGGGGCATTCTGCCCTTAGATGGTCGGCCCGCCCAGGTTTACGAGCACCACCTGCCCAAGCTTGATGTAGTTATTAGTTGGTCATTAGACCATCACCATCACACATCAAACAACAGACTAAAAGTCCCTCATAACTAAGACGAACCTCTGGGAGTCTCACCGATGCTGACAAGTCATGTACGAAACCCCACTCAGTCTTTCATTGATTAGAGTACGACCGTCCTAGGGCTATGCTACTAGCTAACTAACGTGATGACGTAGCTCACACAACAATGGTTGCACTCACAATATCCCAGTTACTATAGTGAAAGCAGCCAACAGCACGCGAAAAGCTGATGCACAATCTCCAAATTGAAAACTGCTACTGACTAGACAGAACGGAGCTTAGCAAGGAGATGTACCATGCAAGAACTTGACGTCAAACAATTACAATGACGGTTTTGGAACAGCACACGATGTGTTGACGTAATTCACATATAACGCTAGGCAGGGGAAGGTCGCATTCACAAACGTTTGACTTGACAATGAAGAACATTGAGGTGAGTACAACCTGTCATCATTAGCGAACTTTGCTAACTGGATCAATGATTAGCTCAGACGCAGAAAATTACACCATAGAGCCGAAGCTAATCAGTTCCCTAATGTAACTTCTGCAGCGGTCCAGCGAACGTGACCTCATTCCACCATGTTTGAAAACGGAAGTCCAAACATTCTATCTATCTATCTATCTATCTATCTATCTATCTATCTATCTATCTATCTATCTATCTATCTATCTATCTATCTATCTATCTATCTATCTATCTATCTATCTATCTATCTATCTATCTATCTATCTATCTAACCTAACCTAACCTAACCTAACCTAACCTAACCTAACCTAACCTAACCTAACCTAAACCTAAACCTAAACCTAAACCTAAACCTAAACCTAAACCTAAACCTAAACCTAAAACTAAAACTAAAACTAATTCTAAAACTAAAACTAATTCTAAAACTAAAACTAATTCTAAAACTAAAACTAAATCTAATCTAATCTATCTTCCGAGCTGTAGCCGGACCTTAGGGCAAAGACTCAGATACTCTTTCTCTTATCTAAATTTTTTATTCTAGCAGTTTTCAATCCTTGTAAAGATCTTTTATCAAATCTCGCCATTCGTCTCTGTTTTGGACAAGCAACTCTATCTCATTGAGGGAGCCGATTCCTGCTGCTCATACCTCTCTGATCAGTGTTCTTCTTAGTGTCTCTCCAGGCCGATCTCTTTTCCTCTTACCTGCTGTTTCCCACATGAGAGCTTGCTTTGTTATTCGGTTATTATCTCTCCTCATCACATGTCCAACATATGACTATTGTCTTTTCTTGATTACTGAAGATATTAGTGGTTGATTGGCGATTTCTTAATTTCCTCATTTGTTTTGAATTTGTTCCACGCTATACAAAGTATTTTCCTTAGACATTTATTTTCAAATGCGTTCAACTTTGTTTCTGTCTCTTGTTTTCCAGCTCTCACAAGCATATGTACGGGTTGATAGTACGTTTGATCTGAATAGTCTAAGTTTTGTTTTTGTGCTGATGAGTTTTGATTTCCACAACTTTTCAAGATTTCTGAAAAGCATTTTTGCTTTAGCTATTCTGATTCGAATTTTTTTACCTGTATCCCCTTCCCAATCGATGTGACTTCCAAGATAGATAAAGTTATCAACCTCTTCCACTGGTTTGTTTTCCATGTATATTCTGTAATCTGTTGGAATTAAGCTTTTCATGACTTTAGTCTTTTCATGATTGATCTCAAGCCCAATTTTGTTGGCCGTTGATGCATTTTTTCATTATGAGGTCTATAACAATTCCAAATAACAAGGACAATAAAATAAATCCTTCTTTAACCCCAGTTTCTATTGGAAAACATTCGCTCAGTCCTTCCTCTGTTCGAACTGCACATGTGTAACCATCATACATGTCTTTGATAATATTTATGATTTTTTTATGTTTACGACCAAGACCTAGCATATCTACCTCCTCGTGGTCTCCCCTGGTAACAGTCTGCGACAAAATAGGCTGGCTAACAGAAGCTAGGATCGCCATGTTCCCCATAGTGGTGGCTGTTACTGATATAGAGGACCCAGTATTGCAATACCTCTGGGCAGGACTAGTAGTTTCCCAGCATAGCCTGGGACAGACGAACTCCAACCTCTCCAGTAAGAGCCGGGAATGTCAAGAAAGCCATTACAACCCGCCACATCTAATGAGTCAAAGAGCAGCAGCTCGTATCAACTCGTGGCAATCAATTAATAATAATAATAAAAAAAACTTTTGTAATCTTCACATGTTCATTAAATCATCATCATCGGGTGCTGTCTCCGCAACGAAGGTTGGCTACCATGGATCGCCATTCTACTCTGTTTCTTGCTTTGATGGTGCAGGCTCTCATAGATTGACTTGTCCATCTTTTGATGTTATTTATCCATGTTAGTCTTGGTCTGCCTCTGCTCTTTTACCTTGTATTTTCCCTTCCAATATTACTTTTAGTAGGCTGTTGTGTCTTTTAACATGCTCCAAAAATTTCATTTGTCTTGTTCTAATTGTGTTTAGTAGTTCTGTTTTTATTTTTAGTTGTTTTAAAACTTTGTTTGTTTGTTTTCTTTTCTTTCCATCCAATTCTACCTATTCTATAAATCCACATTTCAAAAACTTCATTTTTCTGTTCTGTTTTCTTGTCTAATGTCCATGTTTCTGCACCATACAGGAACATTGAGAAGATGTAACATTTTGCTATTCTTAGTTTCAGCCCTGCTGTTATTTGTTTTGTTGTTAGTATATTTTTCATGGCATTAAAATTCCTTTTTGCCATACCTATTCTTTTGTTTATTCCAATTTTACATTTTCCATCATTGGTTATAGTATGTCCAAGGTAGTTGTAGCTCTGTACTCTCTCCAGATGTATTCCCTCAACTGTGATATTTATTTGTAGGTCTTGAGATTTTTTTTTTTTACGATCATAGTTTTAGTCTTTTTGATATTCATATCTAATCCATATTTTTTGCTTGTTTTGTTTATCACATTAAGCAATTGTAGGTCTTTAGGATTTTCTGCTAGTAAAACAGTATCATCAGCATATCTTAGGTTATTGATTATCTTTCAATTAATGTTTAGGCCTGACATTTCTGAGATGTTTTTAAAGATTTGCTTAGTGTATAGATTGAACGAGCTTGGTGATAGGATGCATATTCATTAAATACTTGATAATAATTATCAAACGATAATCAATAATATCTATATATATATATATACTACAATATCCAAATGAAGTGCTCTAGGATATCATAGAAGCGATCATTGCCCTTGCATCATACTGGTGGAGAAGCGTGGACATCTGGTTAGTGCGGCGGGCCAAAAAAGATCGCTTGGTCAAATCACGTTTGGTGTTACAGAGTAAGGTGTAGGTAGGACCTAGATTACATGAAGTAAGGGAGAAAGAGAGTGTACTGTCTGACCCAAGCAGACAATCTGTATCTTAATAGGCAGAAACATAGGACTGACTTTAATAAGTCCTGAAACAGGTCAGTTTGACAGGACATTACAAAGTCCAAGAGACAGGCAGGATAGCAGATGATAGACAAGTTATTCATGAGTTAGGAAGATCATAGTTTCAGCAAGACCATGAATTGAGAGAGGTTCGCAGATCTTGAGATAGCCAATGGGGAGTGACTAAACCTTCTGGAAGTGATTGGAAATAACGAAACTAGAGAACTGGGAGGATTTTGAGCAGTCAGACAGTCATATGTGCAACAGTTAGGGAGATAAGAGGTAGTTAGATATTTTCCTTACTCAGACCAAACACTCTTATGTGAGATAAAATGTTGGATTCTAATTGCTGTCAGGAATTGTTACAGAACATAGAAGATATTTAGTTAGTAACCAAGAGACAAAGTATATTGTAGTAGTGATAGTTAGCCATGCAATATAGTTGACATACTTGTGCTAAGAACAGTGATATGAAGAACCTTGTTTATAGTTGTGAAATGTTAATGTTGTTGTAAGACTGGTGTGTACATGGCGATAAACATAGTGGGGTAATATTGAGGAGATAACTAATCTATGCATAGTTTCAACCTGAGTTTATATTATCGTTTGTATTTATCAACCAATTTGTGCAGCCCATGAATACACAAATAGAAGAGCAGTCAAAGAAATACAAAGCTGAAGTACTACATATACAATTATGAGACAGGACTCTAACAGCCTTGCATCATTACACCACGCTGGAAAGTGGTGTTGCTCACTGAACAGTTGAGATTTGATTTCATCACAGCTTAAGAACCATGCAATGCCACATTAGGACTAATAGCATTTTCGCTGCAGTGTGTTTTCAAATGATTCTTTCTGGTTTGAATCTTCATTTGTGGAGACAGCAGTAGTCTTGTTCACATTCACCTGATCACAAAATCAAAATAGGTGTGGTGTCCATGTATGGTGGTACCTGCTGAAGGTGACTTGCCGTTGATTGAAGTGGAACAGTACTAGGCCCTGGTATAGGGTATGTAATCTATGTTCAACTGAAAATTCGCCACCAACTGGACTGCGGTTGGATCAAGTGTTTCACAGAAGTAGAGGCGACTTAATTTGTTTGGACAGCAATTCTTGAGGCATGCTCACTAATCATGAAGACTACATGGATTTGGAATGAGGCACATGAAGGTCATGCTGCCCATGATGGCTATTACAGTGACCATAAATATGCATCATGAGCTTTGTGCATTTTTTCAGAACACAGCACATTCACTCTAGAACAGTATGAATGATCAGGATGAAGACTGTTGGTTATGGGAATGCCCCGCCTGCAGTGAAAGTCTAAATAGTAGATCCAGGAAATGCAGGCCAAAAATACAGTTGTTAATGTATGACATTTCAGGTCCAGATGTTAGCAAGACAACGCACAGCGTTCACTACCACAGGATGAAAAGTTGGAAGCAGCCCCCATGGTGGACTGATCAGATAGAGATCAACTGGTTAGATAAACAACAAGCAATTGGGAAATGGCAAGAATATAAGTAGCATAGTCCAATGCGACCACATCCTTTTGTTGAAGCACGACATGGGTATGAAAGTTGACTTTTTTTAAAAACTTTAACAAAGCAAGTCAAAAGTGAGAAATGGACAGAGTTTCTTGCGATGGTGAGCTCTCAGATCATTGAAGTTATTCTGGTAGCTTCAAAGGAGCATAAATGGTGAAGTGAAAAATCATTTTTTTTTTACTTCCAGGGCTTAGATCATGGTAGAGAACAGAAAGAAATGAAGGTTGGACACTCTTTCAATATCTTTAGCAGAACGATCAAAAATATATGGTGGGTCATTGCTTTGCCAGAATGGCTATCTCTGACATGTGTAGGGCCTGGAGAATGGAGGAAAATAAATGTTACAGCAGATGAGATTAAAGCCGTATTAAAGCATACAAAGTACAGAACACCAGATCCAGATAGATTCACTATGAGGAAATTGCTGAGTTGTCTGATGAGGGTTTGGAGGAACTAGCAAATATCTATAACAGTGGTATTTTTGAGCACTACTGTCAATGAAATACTGGCAACATAATTATTTGATACTGAAGCCAGGCAAAGACCTTACTAAAATACAAGGCTATTGCATAATTACTATGTAAAACAGTGTGAGTAAATTACTGGAGAAAGTAACTGCTAGGAAATTAACCTACCAGCTGGAGGCTGTCTTTTTCGACCTACCCTCGGGGGGCACAATCCAAACAGAGAGACTTGCATATATATTGTGATCTTTGCTCATGATGTACATCAGGGCTTCAATGCAGGCATTGAAACCTTTGCTGCTCAAGTTGATCTAGAGGATGCATACAACAGAGTGCCTCTGAATTTCCTGATGTTTCAGCTTCTTGATCTCAAAATCAGTCTTTTCCTCCATAATTTGATTCCTGCAGTCTTTTTCTAATGAAAGGTGGTATTTAAATGATAAATTTGGACCTCCAAATGAATATTTCAACCCAGCCTTCTACAGAGTTCAACATTACCTTCAGTGTTCTGCGACCACACAGTAATGATCACAAGTGAGCAAATCTAGGACGGGGCAAACACATTATCTTACGCTGATAGTATTTTGTTATATTGGAGGGTAGACAGAGAAAGTGTTCCAAAACACTTCAGACAGAGCTTCATCATATAATTAAGTATGTTGTGTGGAAACACAATAGCACTTGTCAATCTTGACCAAGTTTTTCATTGAATAATGGTATTGTCAACAAGTCGATGCCAAATTTATATCTATGTTCATAGATTTTCGAGAGAACTCATGCAATGAGATACCTAGGAGTGTCTTTTTAATCTGAGCCTTGCTTTTAACATGCATGTCTGCCAGGCAGAATTGAAAGTCAGAAAGGGCCTATTTGCATTGAGGGGCATTGCTGCACACAAATCGAGCAGCATGACCATGTTCTCTTATACTAGGGGCTGGTCCTGTGTGTGATTGAGTATGCACTGGCAATCCTGACTCTGTTCCGTTTCCAAGATGGTGGAACTAGTTCACGTTCTCTTGATTGCTGCAGAAGTTGCATTTGGGGTCTGATTAATTTCGGCTCTCTATTGCAATTTTCTGCGTTAAAGTCAAAATGATGTTCTACTTAACACATCTGCGCCAATGAAGCAGAGTAGTACGCATGGCAATATTCCTTTTTTGATAAATCAAGTGTTGTGAGTGCGACCTTCCACCGTCTAGAGTTGATCTGCAGTTAACGTCACATTGAGTGCTGTTCAATGACCGTTGTTAGAATTGGTTGACGCAAGTCATTTACACGTTACAACTCATTAATGTGGATTGCTCCGTCAAGTCAGCCGAAATTGTATCTCTTTAGGGAATTTGCACCATGTTTCATTTGTTGTAGGCTGCATTCACTAGAGTAATCATGAATCTATGGGCACCACCATTGCTGTGTGTGCTACGTCATCATAATGGCTCATCGTATATCCCTAGACCGGCCATACGCTAATCTTACGGTCTGTTGTTTGATGTGCGACGGGGATAATCTGACGAGTGTGTTTTATATGTGCGAATTGGAGTCAAAAATGATGTCCTAACATCATACATTTTTAAAAATATGATGATCATCATTTTCAGAAGAATGTGAACTTCCGGTCAATATGGTGGATAGGCGACAGGAACCATTGAAGGCTATGTATGAAAGTGTTCCTTGTTGCAGTTTCCTCATATTCCAAGTCCGGCTTGTTACAGGAGCTACTGAGTTAGGTGCTCTGTGCACACCGTGAGCTGTGTGTTTCATCCGTTTTGATCATGTTTCGATATTCCAATTGTTTACGATGAATGCATATGATATCGTATGGCAGGGAACAGCTGGCTGTGTTCACTTTTTGTGCGGTTTCGCCTTATGTCTTTTGGTGTGTGCTGAGACTGCTATGATGGGGACTAGAGCTACCTTTCTTTGTATGGGAGATGAGTTAGTAATTCGGATGATTCCACTGGCACAAGCGATTGAGCAATTATGGATTTTAATTCGTTTGCAGTGATACCGGGGCCATCCATAACCAAAGAACCAAATCCTGACTCTGAGCAATATACAAATGAAAAGATAAAAGGATACAAAATGAGGCAATATGCATCATCCTTGTGTGCATAAAAGATACTGATACCACATTATTCGCTAGATATACCATGAATTCATGAGAATAAAAGGCAACAAGTTAAAATGAGGATTATCATGGATGGGTCAGGCTGTGGATATTGTTTAGCTGGTGTGTTTGATTGAGGTCATGAAGCCCGGCGAAGGATGAGTACGAGTGTCGCCAGAATACAGAACATCCTTAACTATTGTCATCACACTGGACAGACAACGTAGACAACAAAACCTCTTGGTCATTGAGGCATAATTGCAGGCCTTCATTTTTGAGAACTCTTCTGAGAGTGATGCAGTCATTTACCTTTTAATAGGTCTATTATTTGGCATGTATGTAATAGGTGTATTTTTGTCATGGATCACAGCTTATGTTTGAGGTAGAACTCTGAAGAAAGATTGTGGTACTTTCTCAATGACTACAAGTATTTTCTCCATAGAAATTATGGCTGGCACAAAAACATTAGCATGGCTTCAGACACAAACTTATAATGTGTCTTTCCTCAGTTGACCTAGTGGATGCATAAGTATGCTCAGGAAGATTGCAAAAACTAGCTGGGTTTGACAGCAGTTGTTAGAGTCTCTTGAGAGGTCTAGTCTAACAGAAGTCTGTTTCTTTTTCTTGCCAAGGCATTTGGGCGCAAGAGGTAATGAGCACACTGCTTACTTGCCAATATACCTGATGTCAAGTGCAAAAGGGCAATGGACCATGATGACATTGTAAATGCCCTCAGGGGCACTGTACAAAGAAACAACTCAGAAAATTACACTGAATCCATAACCATGAATAAACTGCACAAATATTCTATCTAGGTGGGAGATGCCAGATTTAAGCACTACTCAGGAATTTTAAAAAAAATGTGTCAACCAACACAACACTGATATCATTAGTTGCTACATGTTAATGGATATACTTCACAGATGATCTGAGCACTTATGAACTTGCCTATTGTTCAATGAGGATGACCTGTTGACTAAATAATTATATATTTTTTTTAATTTAAGTGTTGACACTTGATAACAAAGATCATCGGACATAGTCTAGAATTTCTGTCATATGTACCATCTTCAGCTCAAAAGGACAATATATAGGCAGATAGATGGTTTTTAGCATTCAATCTTTTATTTGGCCAAAAAGTTATTGATCTCTACTTGTATTCAGCCAAGTAATCAAAATCTTGTCATGTTACTTTTAAAGATTCAACCATAAAAATTGAATTTAGACAATTACTAGTACTGTATAGGCAAAGGTTATATTTCATGTTCTCATTTCAGCATGGAATCAATTCAGCACAGCCACTACCATACTCTCATATCGACATAGCTGGTTCTAGTGGTCCATACCCAGGTGTTCCAACTGGTGCTCCAGTGGTTGCTTTGTCTGCACATTACATTCTGAAATAGAGAGTGATTTGAATACCTATGTCGTGAGCAGAGAACCTTCAGAATCTTGAGTCTGCGGCTAATCTAGAACAGCCAAACACAACTATTTTTTGTCCACATTTACATAAAACAAAGATTTAAAGTTACACAAAAGAATTATATTTTGGGGCACATAACTAATGGCTAGAACAACTCCATCAACCCTAGCCCTTTTCTCTTTTTTTTTTTCTCAGAAATTCCTCATATTTTATTTTGCTAATTTATCTCTTATATCATCCTTTCTTTCTATCAAACTTCATCATCATCATTGAGTGCCGTCTCCGCAACGAAGGTTGGCTACCATGGAGCGCCATTTTGCTCTATCTCTTGCTTTGATGGTGCAGGTTGTCATCGGTTGATTTGTCCATCTTTTTATGTTACTCGTCCATGTTAATCTTGGTCTGCCTCTGCCTCTTTTACCTTGTATTTTCCCCTCCAGGATCACTTTCAGTAGGCTGTTGTGTCTTTTAACATGGCCTAAGAATCGCATTTGTCTTGTTCTAATTGTGTTCAGAAGTTCTCTTTTCATTTTTAGTTGTTTTAAGACTTTGTCGTTTGTTTTCTTTTCCTTCCATCCAATTCTACCTATTCTTCTATATATCCACATTTCAAAGGCTTCAATTCTCTGTTCTGTTTTCTTGTCTAATGTCCATGTTTCAGCACCATATAGGAATATTGAGAAGATGTAACATTTTGCTATTCTTAGTTTTAGCTCTGGTGTTATTTGTTTTGATGTTAGTATGTCCTTCATGACATTAAAATTACTTTTTGCCATTCCTATTCTTTTGTTTATTTCAGTTGTACATTCTATCAAACTTAATTTTTGTAATTGCACTATGTAGTACTATTTTTTTTTATAATACAAAGCTTAAGTTGATGCGTGATTTATATGTCTGTCACCTTGTATAGTTTCCTTGAATTTGTACACAATCATTAAGTTCCATCTCCGCATTGAAGGTTGGCTACCATGGAGCTCCATCTCTTGCTTTGATGGTGCAGCTTGTCATAGGCTGACTTGTCCATTTTTTTATGTTACTCATTCACATTAGTCTTGGTCTGCCTCTATCCCCTTTTACCTTGTATTTTCCCTTCCAAGATTATTTTTATTTTTAAAAAAATTGCATTTTTCTTGTTTGAATTGTATTTAGTAGTTCTCTTTTCATTTTTAGTTAATTTTAGGACTTCATCATTTGTTTTCTTTTCTTTCCATCCAATTCTCCCTATTCTTCTATATATCCCCATTTCAAAGGCTTCAATTTTTTGTTCTGTTTTCTTGTCCAATGTCCTTGTTTCTGCACCATACAGGAATGTTGAGAAGATATAACAATTTTACTAATTCTTAGTTTTAGCCCTGGTGTTATTTGTTTTGATGTTAATATATTTTTCATGACATTAAAATTACTTTTTGCCATTCCTATTCTTTTGTTTATTTCAGATTTACATTTTCCATCACTGGTTATAGTATGTCCAAGGTAGTTGTAGTTCTGAACTGTCTCCAGTTCTATTCCTTCAATTTTGATATCCACTTGTAGGCTTTGAGTATTTTCTTTGTTTATGATCATAGTTTTAGTCTTTTTTTTATATTCATATCATGTTTATTCATGTTTATTTCATTAAGCAATTGTTGTAGATCTTTAGGATTTTCGGCTAGTAATACAGTATCATCAGCATATCTTAGGTTATTGATTATCTTTCCATTAATGTTTAGGCCTGGCATCTCTGTGATGTTTTTAAAGCTTTGCTCAGTATTTAGATTGAACAAACTTGGTGATAGAATGCATCCCTGTCTTACTTCTCTTTTTATATCAATGGGTGTAGAGTTTTCTTTGTTATATTGTATTATTGCTGTTTGCTCCCAGTATAAATTACATATTAGTCGTTTGTCCATGTCATCTAGATGCATATCTTTTAGGCATTCTATCAGTTGTTTATGGTGTATTCTATCAAAAGCTTTAGTGTAGTCTATGAAGCATCTACGAACAAAGTTGAACGCATTCGAAAATAAATGTCTAAGGAAAATACTTGATATAGCGTGGAACGAATTCAAAACAAACGAGGAAATTAGAGAAATCGCCAATCAACCACTAATATCTTCAGTAATAAAGAAAAGACGATGGTCATATGTTGGACATGTGATGAGAAGAGATAATAACCGAATAGCAAAGCAAGCCCTTATTTGGGAAACAACAGGTAAGAGGAAAAGAGGAAGACGCTGAGAAGAACATTGATGAGAGAGGCAAGAGCAGCAGGATTCGGCTCCCTCAATGAGAAAGAGCTGCTTGCACAGAACAGAGACAAATGGCGATATTTGATCAAATATCTTTAAAAGAATTGAAAACTGCTAGAACAAAAAATTCAGATAAGAGAAGGAGTATCTTGGTCTACACCCTATGGGCCGGCTACGGCTCGAAAGGTCAATAGAATAGAAATAGAATGAAGCAGGCATATATTGGTTTGTTTACTTCTGTGTACTTTTTAATTAATGTTCTCATGCAGAATATGGCTTTTGTCCCACTATTTTTCCTAAATCCAAATTGCTCCTCATCTAGTTCAATATTGATTTTATTCTGAATCCTTCCTTTGTATAACTTTTAGCAAGATTTTTGTAATATGGCTCTTTAGGCTTATTGTTCTAAAGTCACTGCATTCAACTGCACCATTCCTTTTAGGCAATGCAATGAAAATTGATGTTTTTAGTTCATTTGGTATGTATCCTGTATGATATATGTCAATGCATATGTCTGTGATCACTTAAATGCCAAAATCTTCTGGTGCCTGCATCATCTCTATCTGTAAGCTGTCAGGTCTTGCTGCCTCCTGTACAGAATATATAAACAAATTAAACTGTAAGTCCTTCCTTACAAACCATTTGTATATATATTTTTATAACATTTACACAGTTGAGAACATACAAAGTCTTTTTTTTTATATTTTATTTTTATTAAAATAAAACCTGTATAACAAAAGTGCACTGCTTATTGATATTCCAGAAATAACCAATCGCATTCTACTACATCACTATTTTTAATGGTCTATTAGACCTGCTTTGTTAGTATTATACACATTTAATTGATTTTTCAATATTGTACACATTTAATCGATTTTTCAATTTCCCAGTCAGAACACTTAATGTTACAATATATTATTTTACATATGTAATGATATTTTAAATCACTTGCTTTTCTAAGATGATGCTTCTTTAACAATGCTTTGATAGTCTTGCATTTTTATAAATTTTAAATTAAGTTATAGTTGTTGATCACAAATTAGCAACCATAAAGTGAAAAGCCTATAAATTTTAACATCCACAGACAACATAAGTAAAATGCATTTTATTATTAATAATTGTTTTTTGCTATTTACTTATAGGTTTTAAATCTCTCCACTCTTATATTGCCAAAATTGAACATTTTTGGTTCCCAGTTTATTTGTTAGAATGCTGTTTCCTACGAAATTCATATCACTGAAAGAAATCACTGAAAGAACCATAACAGTATGTTACCAAACAAGTTATGTATAGCTAATTGGCATCATACAATGATGCTATCTATGCACCAACAAATTAAGGTACTGATGCCCAAAAAGATTTATTTTATTATTTGTTTTTCAACATTAACAAAACACTAAAATATCACATTCTGTCATGATGTCATGACATTAGTCATGAGAGATTTTAATACCAAGTTTGCAGGTGGTAACAATGGAAAAGAAATATGTAGGAAAATATGGCTTTGTGAACTGTAAAATTTTATAATAGCAAGTACCTCATTCTCATATAAAAATATACAAAAAAATTACATAGAACTCACCTGACAATATACTAAAAACAAAATATATCATTTTTCATAAGCACCGAATCATGCTCATTGATCCAAGATGTTTAGAGCACATAGAAGACATATATCAACAATGATCACAACCTCCACATTGCCAAATAAAAGAAATTAAAATTAAAAAGTTACATGAACCAAGTAAGAATGCAAAAATAGACTCCTCATTTATAACCATGTGATCTTCAGAATAAATATAACATCAAAATACAAAATCAATTTGCATCTTTATCAAAAACAATTGACAAATCAGGTGCTGAAATGAAAAATTTTGAAACAAACTGGGATTTTACAAAAACATTAAAACATTTATACTTCAGCTAAAATAGTGGGACGGGGGAATGGATAAGTGAGAAAGCATGGATGAAAATATGAAACAAGTTCAAATTGAGTCTGCTGACAATAAAAGCCACATCTTGATGACATGTTTCAAGATAAAGTAGTGGAGGGCGGTGCATGAAAAGACAAACAGGATTTCATCAACAAATTAGCCTTAGCAGGAAATGAAGGAAACAGGAAAACCCTACACCACAACATGAATCATCACAGGCGATTGAAGTTGTATTTACAGCTATGATTTGGGGTCAAAATTGCAGTTGTCACAGCGCAAGAGCCTGCAGTCACCAAGACCAAATAAGATTTGGCAAATCCAGAATTAAAAAAATGATGCTTGCCCATCCTTTTTTTTTTTCAAACATCAAGTGCATTGTTCACCTTGGATTTGTTCCTTCTGGCACTGCAGTGAACTCTGATGCTATCACTGCATTTTAAGACACTTGAGATAATAAGTGCGATGAAAAAAAAAAACTGGCGCAGATGCAATGGCTGTTGCATCAAGACATCAGCTGGCACCTCACCCAGAATAATGCACATTTTTATAGAAAACAACATGACCATGATGCCACACTCTCCGTATTCACCTGCCCAAATCCATTATGATTTCACATTGTTCCTTAAACTGGAATTGAAGTTGTATTGAAGTAGTATAATATAGTTAAACATAGTTGAATTGGAATTCTTAAGTCGTAATACTGTACTGGTTCAAAATCGATGTTTTTACAGAACATTTTTATGAAGAAAAAAAATTATGGCATGAGCGTATATATTAATATCATAACTTTTAAACCTCAAATATTTCTATGATGCATTTCATATCAAAATTTGTAGAATTAAGTTAATATTTTAACAAATGTATTTTAAAATGTATTTTTTCAAGAAAAGTGCAAAAAGAAACTAAAAAACTTGATGTAGAAAGAAATTACATTGAAAAGCATAAAAACAAAAACTGCAGTTGAAATAATATTTACATGTTTATGCATGTCAGTAACACCATCAATAATGTTTATTGTAAAATTTATTCATTTTTACACAGAATTATACAGTTTAAAATGTTTATGCTTAAAAATAAAATGTTTGCAAATTTATCTAATTTGTATGATCTTATGTCAATTTCAGCAAAACAAAAAAAAAAAAAAAATAAGAGATCACATATTTTTAATGCCACAATATTTTTTAATCCACATATTACAATGATGTCATCATCATCATGTGCCATACCTATTGGCATAGGTGAACATGTCCTTCCACAATCTTCTATCCAAAGTACATCATATCAATTCTATTGTTTACCATTTTCCATGCCATAACACCAAGTTATCTAGTAGCTTCTCTCTTTGTATTCCGCAATCTCTCTTTCTATGTATTTTGCCAGTTGTAACTAATTCTGACCTATGGAAGCGAATCATGGACCGTAAACAAACAAATGAAAAGACGATTAGAGGCCACAGAGATGGGATTTCTCAGAAATCAATGAAAGAATGTTGAAAGTTCCCTGGACAGCTAATAAGACCAATGAGGAAATTCTCAAACAGGCCAACACAAAAAGGGAGCGCCTAAAAAACATCAGAAAGAAACAATCAACATTTTTCAGACACATCATGAGAAGAGGAAAGTTGGTATACTTGGTTCATCATCAAGTACCGAGCCTACTGGCGTAAGTGATCATATCTCTCCACAACTTTCGATCTCGGCAGCTATTTATCATTTCTGTTGTTGACCTTCTGCCAAGCCATTCTCTTAAGCTGTCTGTTATTTGTTCTCTTTGCTTACCTCTATCTCTTCATCCCTCAATTTTTCCAGTTGTTACAATATTTCAGTTGTTCTCTTCTCATTACATGGCCAAAAAATGATGATTGTTTCTTCCTAATATTGGAAATTAGCTCTCTTTTTGCTTTGACCTCTCTCAGAACATTTTCACTACTCTTCTTAGCTGTCCATGGTACTCTCAACATTCTTCTGTAAAACCACATTTCTACAGACTCCAGTGATTTTCTTGTCTGTTGTCCTATTGTCCATAATTCACATCCATATGTTAAGACTGGCTCTACATAACATTTAAGAACTCTTTTACTTGTTTCTATTGTCAAAAATGGATTGCATAGTATCTTCCTCATTTTTTGGAAAGCTGCTTTTGCCTGAGCCATTCTGCATCTCACCTCTTTAGCGGATCTTACACCGGATCAGGGGAGATGTATTCTGATAAACATAAAATAATCTATTCTGGAGGTACTGAACACCAAAGAGGAGTAGGTATCATCTTGGATGCATAAAGAGCAAGAACAGTGAAAGGCTTTTACCCAATATCTGACAAAGTCCTTTTAGTGAAATTGAATGGAAAGCCAATAGACATAAATCTTATACACGTTTATGCACCAACAGCAGACAGTCTATTGATAAATTTTACGAATTAAATGAGGCACTTTATAAATGCAAACCACATGAAAACACCATAGTTCTAGGGGATTTTAACGCAAAAGTAGGAAAGGAAAGAGTTGAGGAAGTAGTTGGTCATTATGGCTTAGGCGAGAGGAATGAAAGAGGTGAGAAACTTATTGACTGGGCAAGAACACACAACATGATGATAGGAAACACCTGGTTTAAGCAACATCCAAGACGTCTGTGGACATGGAAAAGCTCAGGGGACAACGCACGTAATCAAATTGATTATATAATGATAAGCATTAGATTTAGAAACAGTCTGGTGTGTGAGAAAACTAGACCAGGGGCAGATTGCAATAGTGATCATGTACCAGTTGTGGAAAAGCATAGAGTAAAATTAAAAACAACAAAACTAGCCTCAGTTAACATCAAGTTAAATTTAGATTTACTAAAATCAGACAAGATTGAGTGAAGAAACAATCATCACTTTTTGGCCATGTAATGAGAAGAGCAAAGCTTTTGATAGAGTACACCACAAATAACTTATAGAATGCCTAAAAGATGTGCATCTAGATGACATGGACATACGACTAATATGTAATCTCTACTGGGAGCAAACAACAATAATAAAATATAACAAAGAGAACTCTACACCCATTGATATCTCTCTCTCTCTCTCTCTCTCTCTCTCTGCGATCAGGACTCAATCAGAGTAGGATTCCAGACTCTCACATGAAGTCAGCTGTCAGGTTAACAGTGTTGATCGCCCCCACAGACAGAACGTCACCATTAGAGTCTGCCAGATCCACTCTGATTGAACACCCGTTAATACGTTGCACTGTGTTCTGCACCAGTGGCCCAGTGCATCCGATTTCAGCCAGCATTTTATTCAGGTTTGCATTCCTTAGCCTTTGATTGTCCCCAATCTTCCTGCAAGGCAGCAGATGATCTTTTCTGTAGGGGGATTCTGCCCTTAGATGGTCGGCCCTCCCAGGTTTATGAGCACCATCTTCCCGAGTCAGTAGAGGTGACTAACACAGACATGCACACACAAAGATAAGAGATGTGACCAACACAGACATGCGCACAGCGATACGAGGCATGGCTAACACTAACACACATCAAGATATATGACACATGAATAACATAAGCATGCATAAAAAGATATGAGATATGACTGACATAGACATGCACACACAAAGATATGACACATGCCTAACATAGACATGAACACAATATGAGATGTGAGTAACATAAACATTGTTATTGAGTTACTTGCGGGTCATCATCATTGCACTCCGAACATGTCCATAGGTGCTCAGATCCCCTCCTCAGCAATTCCCTCAGTGTCCAGCAACTGACGACTGCAGTGCTATGTTGGTTGGAGCAGTCGTGTCCATAGATCCCATGTGAACAGTTACCGAGATACGTACCGATGATGATGTTGTAGCCTTTGCAGCACCCACTACACACTGCACAAAATGACCAAGAATGCCTGTCCAGACAATAGGTGTCTGTAAATGTTTGCACCTCACTCACCATCAGTGCACTATCGGCCTGCGAAATGGTCAGTGAGAACTTCAATCTTAATGTGTGCCATTGTCGCTTGTGTGGTGTCTACAATAGTGTTCACAGAAATGTTTGGGTATGATATATCATTATACTGGAACACTACACCGCCACTGTCAGAGAAAGCCCTTAGAGTGGCATTCTTTACCCGAATCATAGCGCTAGCTCGATGATAAATTTGAATGGTGTGAGTCTTCTGGGGCGTGGCAAAGTTCAGATACCAGTAACAAGAATTGGTTCCATTGATATAAAAATAGGAGTAAGACTGGGATGCGTCCTATCACCAAGCTTGTTCAATCTATACACTGAGCAAATCTTTAAAAACATCAGAGAGATGACAGGCCTACTAATTAATGGAAAGATAATCAATAACCTAAGATATGCTGAAGATACTGTACTACTAGCAGAAAATCCTAAAGATCTACAACAATTACTTAATGAAATAAACATGACAAGCAAAAAATATGGACCAGATATGAATATCAAAAAGACTAAAACTATGATCATAAACAAAGAAAATACTCAAAACCTACAAGTGGATATCAAAATTGAAGGAATAGACCTGGAGAGAGTTCAGAACTACAACTACCTTGGACATACTATAACCAGTGATGGAAAATGTACAACTGAAATAAACAAAAGAATAGGAATGGAAAAAAAGTAATTTTAATGTCATGAAGAACACACTAACATCAAGACAAATAACACCAGGGCTAAAACTAAGAATAGCAAAATGTTACATCTTCTCATTATTCCTATATCGTGCAGAAACATGGACATTAGACAAGAAAAAAGAACAGAGAAATGAAGCATTTGAAATGTGGATATATAGAAGAATAGGTAGAATTGGATGGAAGGAAAATAAAACAAACGATGAAGTCTTAAAACAACTAAAAATGAAAAGAGAACTACTAAGCACAATTCAAACAAGACACATGCGATTTTTGGGGCATTTTAAAAGATACAACAGCCTACTAAAAGTAATCCTGGAGGGGAAAATACAGGGTAAAAGAGGCAGAGGCAAAAAAAAAAATAACATGGACGAGTAACATCAAAAGATGGACAAACCAGTCTATGACAACCTACACCATCAAAGCAAGAGACAGAGCAGAATGGCACTCCATGGTAGCCAAACCTTCGATGCGGAGACGGCACTCGATGATGATGATGATGAATGAGAAGAGAACAACTGGAATATATTGTAACAACTGGGAAAATTAAGGGACAAAGAGATAGAGGGAAGCAAACAGAAAAGATACCAGACAGCTTAAGAGAATCAGAATGATGGCTTGACAGAAGGTCAACAACAGAAATGATAAATAACAGTCGAGATCGAAAGTTGGGGAGAGACATGATGATGATCACCTACGCCAGCAGATCCAGTACTTGATGATGACTAAAGGTCTTGTCAGGTAGGGTAATTTTACCTGCTACCGTATGCAGTAAACAGTACAACCTGCGGCTGCCCAGCTGCTTGAGGTATGCTCGGGAGAGTAAAAGGCTAAGGGATGGTACCCTGAATTAAAACAACACCACTGCCTTGTGGGTAAGACTTTTTAGTCAAAGGCTAGTGGAGCCAGGGGACAACGCACGTAATCAAATTGATTGCATAATGATAAACAATAGATTTAGAAACAGTCTGGTGTGTGAGAAAACTAGACCAGGGGCAGATTACAAAAGTGATCATATACCATTTGTGGGAAAGCTTAGAGTAAACTTAAAAGCAGCAAAATGAGCCTCAGTTAAATCATCAAGTTAAATTTAGATTTACTCAAATCAGACAAGAAGTTGCAAGACAAATGTAACATCACAATTCAGAACCGATACAATGCAATAGAGAAGATACAAAGCATTGATGAACAGTGGGAAGTGCTAAAAGAATCAGTGCAACAAACATCAAAAGAGTTCATACCACCAATGAAGACAAATTCAAGAAAGAAATGGATGACAGATGAAAGTTTGTAGCTAATGGATACAAGAAGAAGAAATAAGGAAAATAAAGATGAGTATAAGAGATTAAATATAGAAATTGCCCAAAAAAATGCAATGAAGCAATAGAAGCATGGCTAAAACAGAGATGCAAAGAGATTGAAATGCAGCAAAAAGGAGATGCCAAAGCTATATACAAATTGAACAATTAACAGGAAGAAAAACACAATCAAAAACTGGATGTTTACGATCAAAGGAAGGAGAACTGTTGATTGAACAAGAAAACATAAGGGAACGATGGACAGAATACATTAAAAGTTCTTTATAATGATGAACAAACAGAAGTAAATATTGAGAATAATGGATAAGGATCAGAAATACTCAAAGAAGAAGTGGAAGACGCCTTGCTCAATGAAAGCAGGAAAAGCTCTCGGACCAAATAATATAACTAAAGAACAGATTGAAGGGTGATTTTGGAATATAAATAATAACAAAAATATTGAATGATATCTACAACAGCGGATAAATGCCAGACGACCTGCTGAAATCAATATTCATAGCCCTACCAATGAAATCTGGTGCAATTAAATGCGATTATCATCACATAATACGCCTTATGAGTCACATGACTAAGATATTACTAAGAGTCATCATGCTAAGAGTGCGAAACAAAATCAATCCAGAAATTAGTGATGAACAGTATTAGGGGTAAAGGTACAAGCAATACCATATACATCATAAGAACTTTAGCAGAAAGTGCCATAGAGGTGAAATTAGATCTATTCCTATGTTTCATAAATTATACCAAAGTGTTTGACAAAGTAAAGCACCAAGAAATCATCAAAATTTTAGAAGGCATAAGCAAAGATCTAAGAATAATAACGAACATTTTGGCAAAAAAACAGCGGCCATAATAACTTGAAATCAATTGGGAATGTTTCAACAAATAAAACAGGGTGTTAGGCAAGGTTGCGTGCTGTTACCAGCTTTGTTTAATGTGTATAGTGATATTATTTTAAGATCCATAAGGGGCATGCCTGGAATAACAATCAGAGGTCATAATATAAATAATCTAAGGTATGCTGATGATACAGGCTTAATTGCTAAGAGTGAAATTGAGTTACAAGATATGTTTTAGACGTTATAGTGAAAGAAAGCAAAAATAAAGGACTTAGTCTTAAAAGCAAAAAGACAGAAGTAATGGTACAACAAAGAAAAAGACATCACCTCAGTGCAAAATAAAGACAATTGAAACAATATTAAAACAGGTAAATGAATTTAAATATTTGGGAACTTTGTTAACCTCAGAGGAAGATGTATAACAGAGGTGAGATGCAGAATGGCTCAGGCTAAAGCAGCTTTCCAAAAAATGAGGAAGATACAATGCAATCCATTTTTGACAATAGAAACAAGAAAAAGAGTTATTAAATGTTATGTAGAGCCAGTCTTAACAATGGATGCGAATCATGGACAATAGGACAACAGACAAGAAAATCACTGGAATCTGTAGAAATGTGGTTTTACAGAAGAATGTTGAGAATATCATGGACAGCTAAGAAGAGTAATAAAGACGTTCTGAAAGAGGCCAAATAAAAAAGAGAGCTAATTTCCAATATTAGGAAGAAACAATCATCACTTTTTGGCCACGTAATGAGAAGAGAACAGCTGGAATATATTGTAATAACTGGGAAAATTAAGGGAAGAAGAGATAAAGGGAAGCAAAGAGAAAAGATACTAGATAGCATAAGAGAATGGCTTGGCAGAAGGTCAACAACAGAAATGATAAATAACTGTCGAGATCGAAATTTGTGGAGAGACATGATCTCCTACGCCAGCAAGCCCGGTACTTGATGATGACTAAAGGGCACAGTAAACAACTCAACAAATTTGACAAAAATATGTTTATACATAAACTAACAAAACAACATGATCAGGGCAGAAAAACGTTGGGAATTTAAAACATGGCTACATCTGTTTACTCATACAAAAAAAAATACAGAAACTCTCATTCTTTTAAATAAAAAGAATAATAAACAGTGACCTTGTCAGCATATCCCCTTACCATCTAATATTCTAATATGCCCTCCGAGATGTGGGAAGAGCACAGGACTTCGACAAACACAGATACACGTCACTTCATCGGATGATGGAAATGGGAGTTAATATGGGCACAGCCAGAAATGAGAAACTTAGTGGCCGTGAAAGAAGACTTATCAACCAACATAGAACTGGAGTCGTCAGTCGCTGGACACTGAGGGAATTGCTGAGGAGGGAATCTGAGCACCTATGGACGGACATGTTCGGAGTGCAATGATGATGACCCGCAAATAACTCAATATTATATCATTTATAATGTTTTTTACAAATTAAAATGAAAAAAAAAACGTGATGAGATCACAATAATCAGTGACGGCTAATTATTTCACAAATGCAGTTACCAAGAATTTCACAAAATAATAACATGAAATGTTGCTATTACAAAGTATTTCTCAGATGTTATAATGCAAAAAAATAAGACAAATGGGGACGCACCAAAATGGCAGCTTATTTACATTCGAGCCATGGTCTAAGCAATGTTTACTTTGAACACCACGATATCTGTTATTGCAGCGAGTTGGCAAATTTTTGAAAATGTATTCAAGGGTTTGAACATAAATGTTTGTTCACAATTCGTTAACCTTCGCTGTAAATAAGTCTTTATTTTTATGGCTTCGTTTGTGACCTTGTAGCTAAGGACCTAACTTGTGCAAACGGATGGCATTGGCAAGGATCATTTTGAGGGAAATACTTGTCATCTCTTTACCTCCAAGCAGCCCTGCCTCCATCGTACCCATCGAAAGATCATCCACATTTTCACCTCTCATGTGATTGGTTAACCTCAGATCAGCTGACCTCCCTGAGACATGCTATGGACACCTTATGAAGTGAGGGATGCCAGATGCCCATCATTTATATGTGGGTGGGCTGGCATGAAAATGGGGGTTTAAGCCATCTTGGCATCACTGATCATCTTGTGCTACAGCCATTCATACCTCAAGTTGATGAAGATGGAAGTAATGTAGTAGCCTGGGTTGATAACAATGGTGAAGTCATTGCTTGTTTAATACGATACAACCAGGAACAAATGGACATAGAGTTCTCCAAGACCCTACAAGAGTGCCATGTTTGTTACTGTGAGAAGCCAGGAGAACAGTTTTACCGCTTGCATGAATGCAAACATCACTTCTGTCACGAGTGTATGGCAGAGTTCTGTGAGATGCATGTAAGGGAAGGAACTGTTGAAGCTCTCAGATGTCCTGACAGAGAATGCAAAGCACTTATACCACCTTACATTGTGAAGGCCGTGATGGAGCCCCAGGCATACCAGCGATGGGAATAATTACTGTTACAAAAAACTCTGGATGCCATGTTAGAAACAGTCTATTGCCCACGTTGTACAAGTTTAGTCATTTTGGCTCGATGCCCTGTTTGTTACTTTGACTTTTGTACAGAGTGTGAACGGGGATGGCATCCGGGACGCAAGTGCATGACAGATGAAGAAGTTTTAGAAGAAATTCAACTCAAGCACAGGGTAATACTGTCATGAACAAAGCGGAGGAGCAGAAATATCAGGAATTACTGCGCAAAATAGAAATACAAATAGAGGATACAAAGCGTATAAAATTAGATACAAAAAGGTGTCCAAAATACAGAATTCCTATTGAGAAAGTTGATGGATGCAACAAAATGACCTGCGGGTGTGGACAGTTCTTTTGCTGGTTGTGTGGGAGAGCGATTGAGGGCTACGATCATTTTGGTGCCGATTCCTGTGTCCTGAACACTCTCCCAGAGCCCGTGCCAGTTGTCAATACAGTGAGACGTCCAGCTGGGGGCCTTCTTCGAATTCAGGCACGCATTGCAGTGAATCCCGAACTGGCTAAGAAACGCTTACTTTGCCCTGCGTGCGGGCAGATGAATGTCAAAGGGATGGACCATAATAACCATATCAGGTGTTGGAACTGTAAAAGCAACTTCTGTTTCTTGTGTAAGCAGAGAATTGCTGCTGGCAATGTAACCACACACTTCAGAGGTCCTTGTCTCCAGCATTCATAGCATCTAGCCTGGGAATGTTGTCTAACTTAGTAGCTTTGTTTCATTTTTTAATAGCTCTGTTTAGTTTTTTTTAATAGCTCTGTTTAGTTTTTTAATAGCTGTTTAGTTTTTTTAAAAGCTCTGTTTAGTTTTTTAATAGTTCTGTTTAGTTTTTTTAATAGCTCTGTTTAGTTTTTTTAATAGCTCTGTTTAGTTTTTTTTAATAGTTCTGTTTAGTTTTTTTAATAGTTCTGTTTAGTTTTTTTAATAGCTCTGTTTAGTTTTTTTTTATAGCTTTGTTTAGTTTTTTTTTATAGCTCTGTTTAATTTTTTTTATAATTTTCTTTTATTTATTTATTTATTTATTTTTTTTTTTTTTCATACCCATGTATGTTACAGGAGATTGTGGGGAGATGCGCTTTGCTTTGTTGAAACAGTTCTGTCTGGCCTGCTGCAGAATTTCTATGATGCCATTTTTGTTTCTTGATTTTTCTCGTTCTTTGAGGCCAGATTTTCCTTTGTTGTAGCTTTGCAGTGTCAGCTGGTTAGTATCTATTCTTACGGTATAAATGAATCACTTTCCGTTCTCTCCGTGTTCACCCAGTGACTGCTTCATCGTCTGCCCATGACATGTTCCGTGGTCTATGGACTTTGGAACAGATTGGTGCCACTGCATGCAGGGCATTCCCATGTCTCCTACACCCCAGTTCTAGCAACAAGGTGTTCATCCTGATAGTTCAGACTGTTCTACTTCTAGCGAACATGCCATGTTTTCTGGGTGGGGTACACGGTTCCTGGTGCCCATGGCTCATATCTTGGTGTATTTCCGTACTGGCCATGGTTCATGTCTAAATGTGTTTCCGTGCTAGCCATGGCTGGTATCTTGATGTGTTTCTGTGCTAGACATGTTTCGTGTCTTGGTGTGTTTCCGTGAAGCCATGGCTCATGTTTTGGTGTTTTTCTGTGCTGGCCATGGCTCATATCTTAGTGTATGTCCGTGCTAGCCATGGCTCATATCTTAATGTGTTTCTGTGCTAGCCATGGCTCATATCTTAGTGTGTTTCTTTGCTAGCCATGGCTCATATCTTAGTGTGTTTCTTTGCTGGCCATGTCTCATATCTTGGTGTGTGTCGTGTTGGTCATATCTCGTGTCTTTGGTGTTTCTGTGTTGGTCATGTCACATATCTTTATGTGTGTCTGTGTTTGGTCATATCTCATGTCTTAGTGTGTATCTGTGTTGGTCATGTGTCATATCTTTGTGTGTGCATGTATGGGTTAGTGATGTCTCATATCTTTGTGTGCATGTTTATGTTAGTCATATCTCGTGTCTTTTGTGTGTGCATGTCTGTGTTGGTCACATCTCGTGTCTTTGTGGGTGCATGTCTGTGTTAGTCACCTCTAGTGACTCGGGCAGATGGTGCTCGTAAACCTGGGAGGGCCGACCATCTAAGGGCAGAATCCCCCTACAGAAAAAAACAATCTGCTGCCTTGCAGGAAGATTGGGGACAATCAAAGGCTAAGGAAAACAAACCTGAATAAAATGCTGGCTGAAATCGGATGCACTGGGCCACTGGCGCAGAACACAGTGCAACGTTTTAACGGGTGTTCAATCAGAGTGGATCTGGCAGACTCAAATTGTGATGTTCTGTCTGTGGGGGCGATTAACACCCTTAGCCTGACAGCTGACTTCATGTGAGAGTCTGGGATTCTACTCTGATTGAGTCCTGATCGCAGAGAGAGAGAGAGATGGATATATATATAAATATATATATATATATATATATATATATATATATATATATATATATATATATATATTATAATGTATAGGTTTTTTTACTTTATGGTAGTTGGTAATCTCTATCATCATCATCATGTGCCATACCGGTTGGCGTAGTCGATCATGTCCTTCCACAATCTTCTATCTACAGTGCATCGTATCAGTTCTGTTGTTGACTGTTTTCCATGCCATGATACCAAGCTATCCAGTATTTTTTCTCTTTGTCGTCCGCGATCTCTCTTTTCTTTTATTTCGCCAGTTGTAACAAAGTATTCCAACTTTGCTCTTCTCATGATGTGACCCAAAAATATTGATTGTTTCTTTCTGCTGTTTTTTTTTTTTTTTATGAGCTCCCTTTTTGTGTTGACCTATTTTGCAACTTCCTCATTGGTCTTTTAGCTGTCCAGGGAACTTTCAACATTTTTCTGAGAAATCCCATCTCTGTGTCCAAATCTAAATCTAATCGTTATTTTCATTTGTTTGTCCACTGTCCATGATTCGCTTCCATAGGTCAGAACTGGCAATCTCTATGGTGGGGGTTATTCTGTCTATTCTGATTTCGCACTTCGACTTGTCTGGCTTCGCATTGTGTTTTTTTTTTTATCTTCTGTTTTTTTTTTTTTTTTGACTGGGCATTTTATGCAATCTCTATTGCTTTTGATTTGATCATTGACAATCTTCTGGCAGATATACAGCTGACGAATTTACTCTGTAAATTATCTTACAGTCTCCACAACTGTTAGTAAAAAAAAGTAAAGTACCCCCGTCACGCCTAGTGGCGTATAGGGAAATATGGTGTTAGTGACCCTATATTTTACAGACCTTCAGCACATGATTTTTGGGGTAATGTGGTCGGTATTACGCCCGTGCTGCTTTACTTTCCCAGAAAAATCCGGTACCCATTTAAGGCTTGGTGAACCCGGAAGCCGTCGGTTGGGATCGAACCCTACCCCTTGTCCTTTGTAGTCCAGTTCACTAACCACTGAGCTATCACGGCTCCCCCACAACTGTTAGAGATTAATTAATTAAGCTTCTCTTTCTGAAATGTTTGTTACTTGGAGACCTATATCTTGAGTGTCCTCAACTCTTTACCAGCAACATCGCTCAGCTTTCAGTTGTTGTTTTACCTTAGGCAAATATATAGCCTCTTGTTACTTGACTTTTATAAGCTTCTGTCTATCGGACGATACTCTCTCTCTCTCTCTCTCTCTGTGATCAGGACTCAATCAGAGTAGGATTCCAGACTCCCACATGAAGTCAGCTGTCAGGCTAAGTGTGTTGATCGCCCCCACAGACAGAACATCACAAGTAGAGTTCGCCAGATCCACTCTGATTGAACACCCGTTAATACGTTGCACTGTGTTCTGCGCCAGTGACCCAGTGCATCTGATTTCAGCCAGCATTTTATTCGGGTTTGCTTTCCCTAGCCTTTGATTGTCCCCAATCTTGCTGCAAGGCAGCAGATTGTCTTTTCTGTAGGGGGATTCTGCCCTTAGATGGTCGGCCCTCCCAGGTTTACGAGCACCATCTGCCCGAGTCACTAGAGGTGACTAACACAGACATGCATACACAAAGATGTGAGATGTGACTAACACAGACACGCACGCACAAAGATGTGAGATGTGACTTACACAGACATGCACACACAAAAGTGTGAGATGTGACTAACACAGACATGCACACATCGATACGAGGCATGACTAACACTGACACACATCAAGATATATGACACATGACTAACACAAACATGCACACAAAGATATGAGATATAACTGACATAGACATGCATACACAAAGACACGACACATGCCTAATATAGACATCCACACAAAGATATGAGATATGACCAACATAGATATGCAGGCACAAAGACATGAGATGGGACTAACACAGCCATGCACACACAAGGATATGAGATGTGACAAACACAGACATGCACACACAAAGATATGAGATATGACCAACATAAACATGCACACAAAGATATGAGATATCACTAACCCAAACATGCACACACAAAGATATGAGATATCACTAACCCAAACATGCACACACAAAGATATGACACATGACTAACACTGGTGCACACTAAGATATGCGATATGACTAAACACAGACACACACAAAGATATGAGACATGATTAACACGGACGCACCAAGATATGAGATATGACCAACATGACACACACCAAGATATGAGCCATGGCAGCACACACAAGCCAAGATATGAGCCATGGCTAGCACAGAAACACATCAAGATATGAGCCATGGCTTCACGGAAAAACACCAAGAAATGAACCATGTCCAGCACAGAAACACATTAAAGTGTCCATATGCTTGGGCTTGTTGTAGTCGGTAGACTCTTCTTAACGTGGGAATCACAGGTTTCGTTCAAACAGTTGTCCGGAGATTTGAGAGTGCAGTCTGGCCCATAGAACGTTCTCTTGCATGTACAGTTCCCGATTGACTGTTCACAGGTGTCGTTGAAAGAGTTGTCTGGACATTTAAGAGTGCAATCTGACTCGTAGTAAGTTTCCTTGCACGTACAGTCTGCACTTTCCTGGTCACATATGATGTCACAGCCATCAGAACACGTCTGTTCACACTGTATCCCAAAATTACCATCGGGACAAGTGTCATTACAGGTATAGCCAGGATGTTTACATTGTATGCATTTTCCGGATTTTTTCTCAAATAAAGGACAGACACTGAGACAAGACCCGGAACAGTCGTGCCCATAGATCCCATGTGAACAGTTGCCGTGACACGTACCGATGATGGCGTTGCAGCCTTTACTACACCCACTAGACATTGCACAAAACGACCAAGAATGCTCGTCCAGACAATAGGTGTCTGTATATGTTTGCACCTCACATACCGTCAGTGCACTGTCGGCCTGCGAAATGGTCGGTGAGAACTCAATCTTAATGTGTGCCATTGGCGTTTGTGTGTTGACTACAATAGTGTTCACAGAAATATTAGGGTATGGTATATCATTATACTGGAACACTACTCCGCCACTGTCAGAGAAAGCCCTTAGAGTGACATTCTTTACCCGAATCATATTGCTAGCTCGATGATAGATTCGAATGGTGTGAGTCTTCTGGGGCGTGGCAAAGTTCAGATACCAGTAAACAGAATTGGTTCCACTTCTCCATTGTGTGTGTGTGTGCAGTCATTGTCATAGAGAATGGTCTTTGTTTTGCCATTAACTGCGGCCTCTGATCCACATCCGTCTCCTGTATAACAAGCATCAGATGTGTCTATCTGGTTTGTGATCTGTTTGAGAGCCACATTCCGACCCCCGCCAATGTAGATGGAGCAGATATTTGCAACTATCGTCCCTTCAATCCGTAACTTGTTGATCAGACCAGCCCCAGAGCAAAAGACATCAATCTCGTGCGGACTAACTACAAACCTTGATACATTGTTACATGAGGCAGAACCATTCAGTTTTACCGTAAAACTGTCCAGATCTGTTAAGTCATTCACATAAATCCTAAACCAGGAGTGCGGCAAAGATTGATTGAGAGTTGCCTCAACTGATGTAGAAACTGTGTCCGGATTACATGTGGTGTCGTTGTTATCAAACAGGAAAGTAGGTTCAGATTTTTGGGCATATGTGTAAACAAAATCCAAGTACTGACACTGGGGTCCGAAATATTCGTGCTGACAACTGTCATTGTTTGGGCATGTCCCTGTAGTTTTGTCACAAACTAAGTCATTATAGCAGTGACACTGTAACGTACAATTTGCCCCAAACCAACCGTCTGCACAAGTAAGGTCATTAGCTTCCAAGGTCGCGAACGGAGCCAGCGAATAAAGACTTGATCTACAGCGATGGTTGACGAACTGTGTACATACATTTATTATCAACCCGCCATTTACATTTCTAAAAATCCGCCAACTCACTGTGGTAACAGATAGCATGAAATGCTCTAATAGAATGAGATAAATCGTTGGAGACAAGGAAAGTCAACATTGTTTACATGGCTTGGACGCAGGACTTGATGATCAAGACGATACTGAAGACTTTTGAGTTATCTTGACATCACGTACACTAGAAATGAAAAACTGACAAGAGTCCAAACAGTTGTACCCTTTCTTAAGGAGTCTTGACTACCTGTCAGCGCCTTGGTTTTCATTTATTAACCAAAACATAATTATAAAAGTTCTTTAGATCATTCACACTGACCTCACAAAAGAATTTTCGCAACTCTCCGTCTAAACTATCGACTACTACACAGCCCTATAAAAAACTAACAGGTACTAACCCAATTGACATAGAAAATCATTTTGGATTGGAAATACTAACTCTCTTATTAAGTTCTCTGTGCCTATTCCTATATAATTATATTGTTTCTCTTTAAATGTTACTACATTCTTCTAACTTCTTCATTTGCTGGTCTTGTGGCTCCCGCACTAAACCACGACCTCTCTGTTCGAATACATTGTCCAAGTAGGGTTGCCAGATTATAATTTTCATTTTAAGCCAAACAGTACCAAAAAAAAATAGTCAGAAATAGGCCAAACAGTCCTAAAAATGAGCCTAAAATGTGGCAAACGTTGTATCACCTTCACATCGTATGAAATGCTCCAGGTCCAGATCAGTACAATCATCCTCATTAGAGCTGCTTGGAGCCAGAAAAGGAAAAGATATTATGAAGAAATTGGCAGGAACGGACTGGGGAGCAGACAGCAATATCTTGAAACGACTATACGTAGGAAGAGAATGACCGGTCCTAGAGTATGGAGTCACAGTCTGGGCTACAGCTTCCAAAACACAGCTAAGCAAAATTGACAGAACACAAAACCAGGCTGCTCGTATCATCACTGGTGCTATGAAATCTACACCTATCGTGACTCTAGAAACAGTAACAGGTTTACAACCCTTAGAAGACAGACGGAAAACTAAAGTAATGCAACAAGCGGAGAAATATAAAAGGCTGCTTAGCCACCCCATGCACCAAAGAATAACTGGTTTCGGAAAAGTAAGACTAAAGAGGAGCAACTTCGCTGCAATCTCCAAAGAACTGGCAACTGGTGACCCAGTACTGTCCCAAACACTACCGAAACTATTATGCCCGTCTGATATGACTCCTCACGGGAACACAAACTACTAGAACTTAAGGAAGACATAATAGGAATCATGAAAAAGGCACACAAACAAACAAAGAGAGAAAAACACACAAACAGCAACTACCCACAGGACTCCTGGTCACACATATACACAGATGTCTCCGCTACAAATGCCACCAGAAATGGAGGAGGAGGTGTGTTCCTAAGGCTGAAAAACCAGAATGAGATCACCAAGTCAATAGCTACTGGGAAATTCTCAAACAACTATAAAGCAGAAACGGAAGCCCTCAAAAATGTTGTAACATCAGTCATAACAAGCTCTAAAAACCCCCAAGGAAAAGTGAGCTCGATTACTTGAGAACAACCCTAGACCAACTGTGCAATAACTTCCAGAGAGTGGTCATCTAGTGGATACCATCACACTGTAATATACATGGAAACAAACGCGCAGACAAATTAGCTAAAGAGGGAGGGAGATTACCACAGGAGAACCATCTGGTAAGCTACGACGAACCCAAATCCATCCTCAAAGGTCAGTATCATAAAAAATGGAAACGAGAACACCCAAAGCATAACGAGAGGAACGGATACATTCAACTATCAATGAGGGATCAAGTCATCATATTTTGCCTACGCACTGGTCACAACAGAATGAGAAACCAGATGTTCAACAAACTCAGCCAATGTACACTTGGCAATATGACAACAAAACATGTTCTACAGGATTGCCCCCAGTACACAGACCTGAGAAGGACAATGTGGTCCACACCCACCTCCCTGGAAGAGAAACTATACGGGGCAAATGAATCACTTAAACAGACAGCTGCCTTCATAAGAAAGTCCGGAATCCTACTCTGAATGAGCCATGATCGCAGAAGAAGAAGAAGAATACGGCGCATATGCAATGTGAAGGGTAAGCCGTATAAAATAATGGTTTGTCTAGGAGGTAGTAAATTTGTATACATTAAATAAAGAAATTAAAAAATTAGGAAAAAAAATATATTCGTGGGGACATTGAGATTATATATTATTATATTATTATGTCTTGTGCAAAATTTGAACAACTTCGATCAAGTGGTTACAGAGATATTAATTATTAAATAGCGGCTAACCCTTTTGAAACTGACTATAGCGCACAACAGTAAAATCCAAAATAACGCATTGACTAGAATAAGTCATCTCGGATTCGGTAGTAGTCGACGACTGGTCGACTTTGTGGCAGTACTAGTTTGTCGAAAAATATATTTGTTGTCATTCTTCATTGAATTAAGTTAACAATCAAACCGATAGTAAATTTGGTTAAGTCACACATCGTTAAAAGTATGTGCAAGATATTGCAAAACCATAATATTTTAATTAAATTAATTTAGTATTGTATATTGGAAGAAAAAGTGGCGCGGCACAGTTGTAATCTTTTTATTGAAACAATTATGCTTCAATCACATACCGATTATAACCTGTTTCCGATAGTAGTAATAATGTAATACTCATACTGAATACTGTAATGTAAGTAAGTAGTAAGGAACATGTTTTGTATATAATATGATTATATTATTTATTGTTCTCATCGCGACATAAGATTACATCATTTTATAGTTCTTAGTATATTCGCTTAATAAAAATGAATTTTGAATGGTTTTACAGTTTCTGTTAAAATTAGACTAGAAGTAGAAGAGTTGGGGTGCGAATCGCCGAATGGTAAAGTAGCCAAATATCATATGAAAATATAAAAAAAATATTACAATTTAAAATGAATAACAAAAACAAAGTTAGTGTCAAACCAAAGGAGAGAAACGGAAAGTTGAAAGGACATAGCATATAATATAATAAATAATATGTATCATATGACGATGATGATGGATTATTTGGATCACATGTTGTCATCTCACATGACATTTGTTATCAATATAATCATTTAAATTATCATAATTATGATCAATCATTTTATCGACTCTTGTCTTTACTGTACACTACTCTTCTATCTCATGCCGACCCGACCTACTTCACTCACTGAGTGCTTGAAAGCAGCTTGTTACAATTCTGAGTTGTTGACTCGAGACTTGTCAGCTTGTCAGACTGCTGAGTTGATCCACTGTACTGTACACTATAGTATCACGACTAAGTACTAAGTCTAATCTCAAATCAGTTGTAGTGAGTTACTAAGTTATTTTATTATTACCGTGCCGTATAATTATGTTGAAAGTTCCCTGGACAGCTAAAAAAGACAAATGAAGAAATTCTCAAAGAGGCCAACACAAAAAAAAGGGAACGCCTAAAAAAACATCAGAAAGAAACAGTCAACATTTTCGGGCACATCATGAGAAGAGAAAAGTTGGAATACTTGGTTACAACTGGCAAAATAAAATAACTGAATAAAGTAACTGTGTTTAGTCTACATCTTTAATTCTGTTTGTGATGATCTTGCAAAGTAGTTTAGAGGCTACCGATAGAAGAGTCACACCTCTCCAGCTGTTGCAATCCTTGAGATTAGCCTTATTTTTTAATTTTTACAATTATACCTCTTTTCAACTGTATAGGTACTGTTTCTAGTTTCCATATTGTGTTAAATATTTTCTGTAGATGTTTTAAGTTATGACTATCCATTGTTTTTAGAATCTAAGTTGTTATATCATTTTCACATGCAGTCTTGTTAGCTGAGCCGTACAGCTGTCTCTACTTCATTCAGGGTGAGGTTGTCTAAATTTATATCTAACTCTGAGGCTGGTGTGTTGGCTGTAAAATCTGTTAAATGCCTTGGTATTGGTCAGTTAAGCATTTCCTTAGTGTTCTGTCAATTGTTACTTTATTTCTTCATTAGATATTAATATGATTCTATATTTGTTCATCGGATTTGTTTTCACTTTACAGCGAATATATTATGAGATCAATAGTAGACAAAAAAGGAATTGAAGTCAACGGTCACAACATAAATAATTTGCGATATGCGGATGACACAGACTTAATAGCAGAGACAGAGAACGAACTACAAGAAATGATAGACATAATAGTAAAAGAAAGCAACAAGAAGGGTCTCAGTCTGAATAATAAGAAAACAGAAGTAATGGTTATATCGAAGAAACAATCATCACCATCATGCAGCATAAAAATAAACGAGACAAATCTGAAACAAGTGCAACGTTTCAAATACTTGGGCACAATAATAACATCAGATGGGAGATGCACCACAGAAATAAAAAGCAGAATAACTCAGGCCAAAATAGCATTTCAGAAAATGAAAAATTTCTGATGCAACAAATCTATGTCAATAGAAATGAGAAAGAGAGTTCATCGATGCTATATAGAACCAATTCTGACCTATGGAAGCGAATTATGGACAATAGACAAACAAATGAAAAGACGATTAGAGACCACAGAGATGGGATTTCTCAGAAGAATGTTGAAAGTTCCCTGGACAGCTAAAAAGACCAATGATGAAGTTCTCAAAGAGGCCAACACAAAAAGGGAGCTCTTAAAAAACATCAGAAAGAAGCAATCAATATTTTTTGGGCACATCATGAGAAGAGGAAAGTTGGAATACTTGGTTACAACTGGCAAAATAAAAGGAAAGAGAGATCGCGGACGACAAAGAGAGAAAATACTGGATAGCTTGGTGTCATGGCAAGGAAAACAGTCAACAACAGAACTAATATGATGCACTGTAGATAGAAGATTGTGGAGGGACATGATCGCCTACGCCAACCGGTATGGCACATGATGATGATATTTGTTCATAACAGGTGCCCCACCAGATGTAAAAGTGTTTGTTAGAATCTTCTGTACATTATAGTTATTATTCCATAAGCATTATAATTTAAAATGCGGGATTTTTATGAATTTAAAAAAAAATTAGGTTATTTAAAAAATTGCAATATAAATACCAAATCATGGATTTCCATTTTATTATACATGAAAATAAATTCATTTGAAAATAAATGTCTAAGGAAAATACTTGGTATAGCATGGAACGAATTCAAAACAAACGAGGAAATTAGAGAAATCGCCAATCAATCGCTAATATCTTCAGTAATAAAGAAAAGACGATGGTCATATGTTGGACATGTGATGAGAAGAGATAATAACCGACTACGGCTAGAAAGGACAATAGATAGATAGATATAAGGATCACAATTCCTGTGGAAGGGTGACAACATACTACCAGATATGTAATATAGACCCTGAATATCTCATGGGGAGATCCATGTCAGGTGTAAGGGGACAAAACAGGAGATGGGAAGGAAGAAAGGAGAGAAGAGAGGGGGGGAAGGGTCATGGGAATGAAGGGGGGGAGAGGGGTAATAGATTACCTGTGAGAAAGGGATACATTGATGCCCTGTGGGGTGAGGCAACCCATACAGGTGATCAGACGATTCTTTAAAGTGAAACGGCTACCGCTAACAGAACAAGCCATTAACTTAAACATCTGCCTTACCCTGATGACCCTTAGAGTTGAAGTGGGATGCTGTATGTTACACCCTACTACTTGCTCCTGCTACCAGCTTTACCATTTCACAGCAATTATTTACCTTTCACCCCCCTGTATACTTATTGACAGTGGTGAATCAATAGTCACTGACATCAGGTCTTGATCTAAACTCATTGCTATGAGTATTGCAAGAATCTATAGATTTCATAATATCCCACTGATGTCCTTTCCTTTAATCTACAACCTTCCATCATTGGTTCTGACCTGCCAACTTTTTGTTTCAGCATATGAATTTATGCTTTATAATCAACAACCACAGTTGTGAACACTGTATTACAAAAATCAAATGGCGTCTATAATTGATTTCCCTCTTTGGTCATGCGCAGAAAACTGGTTCTGTTTGAGTTTTATAAAATATATTCTCTAAAATGCAGACGGAAGAATTAATTTGATGCCTCAAAGCGCCACGGACGGAAGGCACATTTGAACTATGATTCCTCTAAATGTCTACGGTACGTAAAAGGTTAATGTTCTCATCTTTCAATTTGAGGCTATCTATATTCTGAACCTTCAGTTTTTTGTGTTGGCTTTCCAGTTTTAATTTTTCCAATACATAAATTATGATTACTGTTAACATCTGACCTATATGCTCTCACATCTATCAAAGATATTCTAAATTGCCTTTCAATACACAGGTGGTATATCTGGTTTTTGGTTCTATCATCAGGAGATAACCAAGTTGTTTTGTATATCTCCTTGAGTGGGAATAATGTTCCATCTGTAATCAAGCCTTCTGTTAAACATAATTCAAATAATCTTTCTCCATTTTGGCTTGCTGTATCATTTCTTTCTTTCCACATTGCCTTCTCAACTCCTGTGCTGTCTTTTCCTACTTTGGCATTTAAGTCATCCGTTACAATTAGAACATCGTGTTTAGGTATTTTACTTACAAGTTGTTGAAATTGATGGTAAAATTCATCTTTGATTTCATCTCCCGCCTCATTTGTAAGTGCATGACATTGTATAATTGTGTGTCTTCCATGCCTTGATGTGTAGCTTAGTGTTTTATTAGAGCCATAAACAGCTATTTCTGAGCTACAGTCACTGTGACTTTTTCCATTATGATTTTCATACTTGAGGTTGAGTCGTATTGACTCTATGTCTCTAGCAACAGTTTTGCCTCTCACTTTCACAGAGTACCTCAGACCTGATTTTTTTTTCCTGTCTAGCACAGCCTATCTATATTTGTGCACCATTGCATCATTCTTAGCAGTATTTTCAGATGCAAACTGTATTGTTTCTAGATCTGTTCTAACATTTATATAATGCACCAATTTCTCTTTTCGTGTATTTTGATTTGCTGTCACCAGTATTAAACCATTGCATGTTAACATAATATTGGCGGGAAAAGGTTTTTTCATCAATGATTAATAATTTTGCTCTTAGTTGTCAGACATGGTAGTTATTGGGTGTCAACATGCTGATTTATTGATCTAAGGATGTAGCTATGTTCTATAGATAAAAGTCATAAAATAGTTCATCCATTTGTTAAAACAGATATCAGGGAATATAATAACTTGGCGAAGAATGACATCACTTTCATATGTTATTGTACTATCTTCTTCTATCCTTCTTCCATTGCCGTTGGCGTCGAGGGGAGATATAATCTGTGATTCTTTGCTTTTCTGTTGGCCTCTTCTGGTGTTATCCCTCCTAGTGACTCTAGTATTCCCTTTATCCATCTCTTTCTCGGTCTTCCTCTTAATCTGACGTTTTCAAAGCGTTTGTTTATGGCTCTTTGAGTCATTGTTAGTTTTTTTTTGTCTTGTTATGTGGCCGAACCAATTTATCTGTTGTTTCTTTATGTATTCGATGGCTGGTTCAATTTCGAGTTTCTTCCTCAGGTCGGTGTTTCTTACTCTGTCCCTTAAGCTGTTTCCTGTCATTCTTCTGACACATTTAATTTCGGTGGTCGTTATTGTACTATGAGATTAAAATATTCAACATTCCATGTCACCCCATACTGTTGAAAATATCTTCACATATGATAATAAATTATTATACATAAAATATTACATCTTGACAAGACTTACAAAAGTCATATTTTTTTTGTTTTTTTTTTTTTTTTTACCACATTTAAGATCTTCTTAGTGAAAAGTGAATAAACATGGAAAATTTGAAAATGACAACTACAGATGAAATTTCAGGGGCATCTAGATTTATAGCATTTTCTCAGATAACTTCAAGTGAACTTAATATTGTCAATATTGATCATTGCTACTCAAAGCCTTGGAGTTCTCATCCAGATGCTAGCAATGCGCGGCCACTACATATGCTATTCATGGACAAATTTCCTTGTCTCTCAAATCAGGAGAAACAGCAAAGGTTAGTTTACTTAAATGTGTTTTTTTTTTTTTTGAGGTTTTTTTTTCCTATTAATTGTTATTTGTACACTGTTGAACTGATGGTGCAATTGAGTTTTATGAATGGCAAATGCACCTGTGGGCATGTTTGTGATAAATGTTGTAGGCATTCCTAGTGCATTCTATCAGATGTTGTGTGCATTTGTGTCATCTGTTCAGAGGCACTGATCACCCATGTACCTAACCTCAGTCCACAGAGATGATATATCAAACAATAATAAATGATTACTATCAGGGTAAATTGAAAGCCTAACAGTTGTTATCAAAATCCCATAAATGGCTGGCTATTTTTTTAAAATCTTGTTTTTGTCTTAATTTCCTTTATGTTCTCTTTTAGTTCAGTATGCTCCTCATTAAGCAGAAATGTGATTCTTTCTACATCTACATTAGATTGAGATTAAAATATCTCCAGACCTCTCTTTTGCTTATAAAAATCTTGAAATCATACATTGACCTCATGTGATTAACTTACTTGATGAAAAAGATAACTTTTACCAATTATCAATTTCCTTAACTGATCTATATATTTGAACCTGTAATTGTTTGGGTCGCCCGTGCGCTGCCGTGGCCCGAAAGGGGAATAAAGAATAGTGGTGCTGTTCCCTACCATGCATGTACGTAAGAGGCGACTAAGGAGGGTTGGGCATGGGACTGGCTATCCTGTACTGTAAAAAAAATAAGCAAAAAAAACTTCACAAACATAGACAAGTCAAAGTTACAGCTTGGAAAGTGTTTTGTTGAAGACCTATACTCCACAGGAGGGAGCCGCAATAGCTCAGTGGTTAGTGAACAAAGGACACGGGTAGGGTTCGATCCCAACCGACGGCTTCCGGGTACACCAAGCCTTAAATGGGTACCAGATTTTTTTCAGGGAAAGTGAAGCGGCACGGGCGTAATACCGACCACATTACCCCAAAAATCATGTGCTGAAGGTCTGTAAAATTTATGGTCACTAACACCATATTCCCTATACGCCACTTGGCGTGACAGGGGTACTTTACTTTTTTTTTACTATGCTCCACAGGGAGCTGAAAGGTAGAAGAAGAAGATTGTTTGAACCTCTTATGTAACCAAGTGATGTAATGTTTTCCAGCTCTGATCAGGATTGTCAAATCCATTGTTGAACGGTATCTGTACATTGTGAAAATTTTTTAAAAAGGGAAAAGTAGTATGGTAACAGCTTTGCGTAGGTGAGAAACAAAACAAAAGTTGAACGTTTCGGCCAAAAGGCCTTCAGCAGGAATAACAAACCACAACACAAAAATATGTATCAGGATATACACAGAAATCTAATTTCATGGCGATAATATGCTAGACTCTCAAAAAAGGAAACTAAGTCATTTCCCTGAACTCCAGATTTTGGTCAGCCACAGAGCTTGGTCAGGCAACAACTGGATTGAAATGTCCAGCCAACAGGGCGGGATCAAAGTGTGAAAAACAGTAAGAAAGGAAGGGTTCTAAAAATATGTGGTGGGTACAAGATCCCAGGCTTTACTATTACTGAAAACGTTTCTATGAGTTGATTCCAATAACTAAATCTATGTGGAAAAAGTGAACATATAAATCTGTGTATATCTGTAACTATGGGTGTGCACGAAACACATCTGTACCTACGCATATTTTACACATGCAGACAAATATATACACATATATAGGTACAAGTGTGCATGAGGGTAAGAAATATGTAGCAAGTATCCTATGTGTATGAGAGTGATATATTCATGCCTTGTGGGGACAGCAAACCCAACTTTACTATCAGATGATTCTCAAAGGCAAACTGTCTACGATTGCTGGAGTGACATGAGACAATGCCAGTAACTCGCATGTCGGGTTTACCACTGTGGCATGAGGAATTCATAGAGATGCTCACAAAATCTGTCCCTAGACATCGTTCAGACTCACCTATATACATCATCTGGCAATGCTGACATATTATGACGTATATTGCTACACCACTGACTTGGTCATAGAACTGACCATTGAATTTGAAAGTATTAAGATTGAGAACAAGTTCGATGAGGCAGAGGAGAGTGGAAGTATCAACCGATGGATGTTTTCTTTGGGCGAGACAGAACTGAAGAGCCATTAGGCCATCAATGTGAGGGATATATCATTTAATCCATAATATGTCAGCATTATCCTTTTTTGAGAGTCTAGCATATTATCGCCATGTACTTAGATTTATGTATATATCCTTATATATTTTTGTGTTGTGGTTTGTTGTTCCTGCTGAAGGCCTTTTGGTCGAAACGTCGTTCTACATTTGTTTTGTTTCTCACCTATATAAAGCTGTTACCATACCACTTTTTTCTCAAATTTTCATTATTACCATCAACTTTACAACAGCTTCACATTTCTATGCATCTTGATGCCTTTACGCATTTGTACATTGTATTTACTATGACTACTGGACATAAAAGCCATTGAATATTATAATGAACTAAATTTACAACAAGGATGAGCTTCAACATCATATCAAATGTCTCAAAATCATCTGCCGAAAATACAACCTGAAGACATAAACAACGTATAGGCATAAATAACTAAATGCATCACTCAGTTATAATACATATATATATATATATATATATATATATATATATATATATATATATATATATATATATATATATATATATATATATATATATATATATATATATTATATAACTGAAAAATACTAAAACAATTTAAAGTTCACTCACTACACAGGCAGTATCTTCACCTTAGTCTTTAATTTGGACTGGCATCACTGTAGTTGGGACATTTCCCCATATCTGCTCTGCCACCCATTCCAGCAACCATTGAAGTACAGTAATCCCTCAGTTATCGCGGTTAATATGGACCAGAACCGGCCGTGATAAGTGAAAAACCGTGAAGTAGTGTCGCCCTCTCATTTTTAACATACATACATTTTTTGTGTATGTATAATATGAAAATAAACAAGGATGTATTTTATCGCCCTTGTTATTTGGAATTGTTATGGACTTCATAATGAAGAAATGCTGCACTGGTAATAAAGGCATCAAATGGATACAAGGAGACCATTTGGAAGACCTCGACTTTGCTGATGACATAGTTCTCATCAGCAGTCAGATAAAAACGATGCAGGAAAACACAAATGAACTATCATCAATAGCCAGCAAAATTGGGCTTGAGATCAATCATGAAAAGACTAAAGTCATGACTAGTTTAATTCCAACAGGTGACAAAATATACATGGAAAACAAACCAGTTGAAGAGATCGATCACTTTATCTATCTTGGAAGTCACATTGATCGAGAAGGGGATACGAGCAAAGAAATTAAAATCAGAATAGCTAAAGCAGCAATGTCTTTCAGAAGCCTTGAAAAGTTGTGGAAATCAAAACTTATCAGCACAAACACAAAACTTAGGCTATTCAAATCAAATGTACTATCAACCCTTACGTATGCGTGTGAAAGCTGGAAAACAACAAGAGATATAGAAACAAAGTTGAACGCATTCGAAAATAAATGTCTAAGGAAAATACTTGGTATAGCATGGAACGAATTCAAAACAAATGAGGAAATTAGAGAAATCGCCAATCAACCACTAATATCTTCAGTAATAAAGAAAAGACGATGGTCATACGTTGGACATGTGATGAGAAGAGATAATAACCGAATAGCAAAGCAAGCCCTCATATGGGAAACAACAGGTAAAAGAAAAAGAGGAAGACCCAGGGAGACACTGAGAAGAACATTGATGAGAGAGGCAAGAGCAGCAGGAGTTGGCTCCCTCAATGAGATAGAACTGCTTGCACAGAACAGAGACAGATGGCGAGATTTGATAAAATATCTTTAAAAGAAAACTGCTAGAACAAAAAATCCATATAGGAGAAGGTGTATCTTGGTCTACGCCCTATGGGCCGGTTACGGCTCGAAAGGTCAATAGATAGATAATATGAAAAAACACAAATGAACTATCATCAGCCAGCAAAGTTGGGCTTGAGATCAATCATGAAAAGACTAAAGTCATGAAAAGTTTAATTCCAACAGACGACAAAATATACATGGAAAACAAACCAGTAGAAGAGATCGATTACTTTACCTATCTTGGAAGTCACATTGATCGAGAAGGGGATACAAGCAAAGAAATTAGAATCAGAATAGCTAAAGCAGCAATGTCTTTCAGAAGCCTTGAAAAGTTGTGGAAATCAAAACTCATCAGCACAAACACAAAACTTAGACTATTCAAATCAAATGTACTATCAACCCTTACGTGTGCGTGTGAAAGCTGGAAAACAACAAGAGATATAGAAACAAAGTTGAACGCATTCGAAAATAAATGTCTAAGGAAAATACTTGGTATAGCATGGAATGAATTCAAAACAAACGAGGAAATTAGAGAAATCGCCAATCAACCACTAATATCTTCAGCAATAAAGAAAAGATGATGGTCATATGTTGGACATGTGGTGAGAAGAGACAATAACCGAATAGCAAAGCAAGCCCTCATATGGGAAACAACAGGTAAGAGGAAAAGAGGAAGACCCAGAGAGACACTGAGAAGAACATTGATGAGAGAGGCAAGAGCAGCAGGATTCGGATCCCTCAATGAGATAGAGCTGCTTGCACAGAACAGAGACAAATGGCGAGATTTGATAAAATATCTTTAAAAGTATTGAAAACTGCTAGAACAAAAATTCAGATAAGAGAGGGAGTATCTTGGTCTACGCCCTATGGGCCGGCTACGGCTCGAAAGGTCAATAGATAGATAGATAGATATAATATCAATAAGTGTATATGAAACCATACAAGTGCATATGTTATCATTAGAACATTAAATAATAGTTTCAAACATGTAAATAAAATATTAATAGTATAAATAACATACATAAAATAATGTATAAATGATATAAATATGATACATGTGTGTGTAACATATGTAGATGTAACTAAAGTGTAGATACTGTAAATATTTTTACTTCGCTTACTGTCCTTGGAGAACGATATCGATGCAGTTTTACGGATATTCATTTCATCTTTTTTATGTAGCGAACCGTCGATTCGTTCAATCCGTAATGGCGTGCAACAGACGCATAGCTTTGGCCTGCCTTAAGCATGTCCAATAAATTAACTTTCTTGTTCACAGTCATCATTTTTCTCTTCTTCTTGGGTTCACTAGAGGATTTAGAGGGTGGAGAACGTCTAGGAGCCATTTTCAAGGGCGTCACAAGTACTATTTTGCACAAAAAGACACAAGAGAACAGAAAAAATTAGCACACCTCGAGACTATGCATCACTCAAACATTGATTTGAATGAGCGCGGTCATCTTCGCTGGGTATGAGAGTGAAGGTGGGGGAAACGTCTAGGCCAATCAGCTTGCGAGATTCTCGAGTCGGGAAGGATATCAAATGGCGGGATGCTAGCAGCCAATCAGAGACGTGGATTTTGAATTGTGTGGGTACTCCCTGCCTTCTGCTGGCGTGCGGACAACTTTCATGCCATAATTCCCCAATTTTGAATTTTTGAACAATCCGCGATGTACTGGTGCCGCAATAAATGAACCGCGAAGTAGCGAGGGATGACTGTATTCATCTACTAATTATTCCAGTCCTGCATTGATTTAATTGTTGCGTTTCATTTCCACTGAAGATGCCTTTCGTGCTTTCACCCTTTGTGGTGCTACCGTTCCATTGACATTTCCTCTGCTTCATTGTCACTTTCCTGTAATAGGTGTCTCTGAAAATCCTCAGAATTTCATTTATTAAAAATTTTAAGGTCCCCTGCTTATTGGCAGACCCTGCCAATCTGTCAGCTATTTCATTCCTACTAACTCCAGCATCCCGGGGCAATATATTCAAGTTAGGCTATTAACGTGAGACACGTAAAGTAGATACACCAACTCTCTGTGAAGCATATTCTTGTCACTTTGCTTTCTGAGTCAGTCAGTATGACTGGATGTGTTCTCAGCCTCTTAACCAGCCATGTGATAGCTTTCATCATTCTCAATCTCAATGTGTGCTGGAGCTGCTGCATCTTTCTTTATCAATTTTCCATTAGAATACACCGGAAAACCCAAACCGCCTTGCATACCCTCCCTGTGACCAGTCCATTAATGTAAATGATTGGATTTCAGAATGAAGTTGCAGTACCTCCTGGATCTCAAATTCAGTTACCCCATGTGCCCAGTCATGGTATTTCCTGTCCAATCGTACGACTAGGTTGGTCTGCACCTGTCATACATATCTATCTAAACACTACCAGTAGGTATGTTCTTGTTGCATAAGTCCTGTAGTGTTATTTCAGCTTCTGTCAACCACGATCTCCCACCCTTAATGCAGTTGCCTTTGATTGACTAAAATTCTGATATCAGTGGATGTACTTTGTTGCATGCCACCCCCAAAGTACAATTTTGCTTGCATGTACTTGTGTCATGCTTGAATGTTTGAAAGGTTCAACAGGAATTGCATAGCTGAGATTGGCCTTTCCCTGGTGCATCCCACAACACAGCTCGCATAGCCTCGTTCTATACCCTTTTGAACTTAGTAGCTGAATGTAAGATAGGGTAAGATGGCCCAGCCTGTAGTCTATGACTGACAAAACCTTTGGTTGCATTAAGAGGAATAGCGTTCATTGATGGAAGCCAGATCTTGCTATAACCTTTACAGCATTCACTCCTTTTCTGCCATTTTGGACAGCATTGTGTTTATGATAGTTGAAGGGCAATGATCTGTCAAAAGAGATCCCAAGGTATTTCAAGCTTTGGACTCTTTCAGTGTGCATACCATTGTATTTCAGAGTATGCAGCTGCATTTACACAATGTGATTGTTCAGTGAGCATCAGAGCAACTTAGCCTTGCCAGGATTGATACAGCCACACCAGTCAGTGATTCAATCACTTGATCTGCAATCTCTGCATGATGTCATTATGGTTCTTGCCCTTTCTATAAACCAAATGTCATACACTTATGTTAGGATGAGACCTGGTCCGCCCAAATGTTTCTGTTTCACACCGCCTTCTTTACTAAAATGTACAGACCATTTACTCCCATTGTCGTGATTACTTACCATATCAATATTGATTGCTAGTTTTGTGTTAACATTTACTGAAAATACTGTCCTGACAAACCAGTTAATGTTTTGAGGTAAAGTGTTTTTCTAAATGAAATTCTTTATTTATTAAAATAATTTTGAGTATATTAAGCAAATCTGTTGTTCCATACGTGTTGTTAAAGTACTTTAAAGAAATACATAAATGTTCACTTTGTTTCAGCAAATTAAGGTTTATGTACAACCCCACTGCCTTGTGGGTGAGACTTCTTAGTCAAAGGCTAGCGGAGCCAACCGTAAACAAACCGACGGAAGGCAACAGAAAACCACCGTCGTAATTTCTTTGTACAATCATGAATCGCCACAACAATAGAAATAACGGCAACAACGTTAAGGGGGATTCCAATGGAAAACCCTCGTTCGGTAGGGGCATCATGTGCTACAGGTGATACTCGATCGTCATCAAGCTACTGTAAGCAAAATAAAGATAAAACAAACTCTAAAGATAGGTACTTGGAATGTGAGAACACTCATGCAGAAGGGTAAACTAGAAAACATCATACAAGAAATGAAAAGAATGGGTTTACAATTACTGGGACTTTGCGAAATGAGATACCGGATCAGGGGAGATGTATTCTTATAAACATAAAATAATCTATTCTGGAGGTACTGAACACCAAAGAGGAGTAGGTATCATCTTGGATGCAGAAAGAGCAAGAACAGTGAAAGGCTTTTACCCAATATCTGACAGAGTCCTTTTAGTGAAATTGAATGGAAAGCCAATAGACATAAATCTTATACAAGTTTATGCACCAACAGCAGACAGTCTAGAGGAAACAATTGATAAATTTTACAAGTTAAATGAGGCACTTCATAAATGCAAACCACATGAAAACACCATAGTTCTAGGGGATTTTAACGCAAAAGTAGGAAAGGAAAGAGTTGAGGAAGTAGTTGGTCATTATGGCTTATGCAAGAGGAATGAAAGAGGTGAGAAACTTATTGACTGGGCAAGAACACACAACATGCTGATTGGAAACACCTGGTTTAAGCAATATCCAAGACGTCTGTGAACATGGAAAAGCCCAGGGGACAACGCACGTAATCAAACTGATTATATAATGATAAGCATTAGATTTAGAAAGTCTGGTGTGTGAGAAAACTAGACCAGGGGCAGATTGCAATAGTGATCATGTACCAGTTGTGGGAAAGCTTAGAGTAAAATTAAAAACAACAAAACGAGCCTCAGTTAACATCAAGTTAAATTTAGATTTACTCAATTCAGACAAGAAGATGCAAGACAAATATAAAATGACAATTCAGAACCAGTACAATGCAATAGAGAAGATACAAAGCATTGATGAACAGTAGAAAATGCTAAAAGAATCAATGCAACAAACATCAAAAGAGTTCATACCACCAGTGAGGACAAATTCAAGAAAGAAATGGGTGACAGACGACATTTTGCAGCTAATGGATACAAGAAGAAGAAATAAAGATGAGTATAAGAGATTAAATAAAGAAATTGTAGTAAAATGCAATGAAGCAAAAGAAGCATGGCTAAAAGAGAGATGCAAAGAGATTGAAATGCAACAAAAAGGAGATGCTAAAGCTATATACAAACAAATTGAGGAATTAACAGGAAGAAAAGTGCAATCAAAAATTGAATGTCTAAGATCAAAGGAAGGAGAACTGTTGTTTGATCAAGAAAACATAAGAGACGATAGACAGAATATATTAAAGATCTTTATAATGATGAACGAATGGAAGTAAATATTAAGGGTAATGAAGAAGGACCAGAAATACTCAGAGAAGAAGTGGAAGATGCCTTGCGCAATATGAAAGCAGGCAAAGCTCCTGGACCAGATAATATAACTAAAGAAGAGATTGAAGCCATGGGTGGTTTTGGAATAGAAAGAATAACAAAAATATTGAATGATATCTACAACAGCGTATATATACCAGACGACATGCTCAAATCAATATTCATAGCCCTACCAAAGAAATCGGGTGCGATTGAATGCGATGATCATCGCACAATAAGCCTTATGAGTCATATGACTAAGATATTACTAAGAATCATCATGCGAAGAGTGCGAAACAAAATCAGTCCAGAAATTAGCGATGAACAGTGTGGTTTTGTTAGAGATAAAGGAACAAGCAATGCCATTTATATCATAAGATCTTTAGTAGAAAGAGCCATAGAGGTGAAAACAGATCTATACCTATGTTTCATAGATTACACCAAGGCATTTAACAAAGTAAAGCACCAAGAAATAATCAAAATTTTAGAAAGCATAAACGTAGACAACAAAGATCTAAGAATAATAAAGAACATGTACTGGCAACAAACAGTGGCCATAAGAAGTGGAAACCAATTGGGAATGTTTCAACAAATAAAACAGGGTGTTAGACAAGGTTGTGTGCTGTCACCAGATTTGTTTAATATTTATAGTGAGATTATTTTAAGATCCATAAGGGACATGCCTGGAATAACAATTGGAGGTCATAATATAAATAATCTAAGGTATGCTGATGATACAGTCTTAATCACTAAGAGTGAAAATGAGTTACAAGAAATGTTGGACATTATAGTGAAAGAAAGCAAAAATAAAGGACTCAGCCTTAATAGCAAAAAGACAGAGGTAATGGTAACAACAAAGAGAAAGACATCACCTCAGTGCAAAATAAAGACAAGTGGAACGATATTAAAACAGGTAAATGAATTTAAATATTTGGGAACTTTGTTAACCTTAGACAGAGGATGTACAAAAGAGGTGAGATGCAGAATGGCTCAGGCAAAAGCAGCTTTCCAAAAAATGAGGAAGATATTATGCTATCCATTTTTGACAATAGAAACAAGAAAAAGAGTTCTTAAATGTTATGTAGAGCCAGTCTTAACATATAGATGCGAATCATGGACAATAGGACAACAGACAAGAAAATCACTGGAGTCTGTAGAAATGTGGTTTTACAGAAGAATGTTGAGAGTAGCATGGACAGCTAAGAAGAGTAATGAAGGTGTTCTGAGAGAGGTCAAAGCAAAAAGAGAGCTAATTTCCAATATTAGGAAGAAACAATCATCATTTTTTGGCCATGTGATGAGAAGAGAACAACTGGAATATATTGTAACAACTGGAAAAATTGAGGGATGAAGAGATAGAGGGAAGCAAAGAAAAAAAATAACAGACAACTTAAGAGAATGGCTTGGCAGAAGGTCAACAACAGAAATGATAAATAGCTGCCGAGATCGAAAGTTGTGGTGAGACATGATCACCTACGCCAGTAGTACTGGTACTTGATGATGATTTCTGAAATTCTTGTTACCCTTTAGGTTTTTCTGCGTATATCTGCATTTATTTTCCAAATTTCAAATGGATGGTTGACTGATTCTTTATGTTTAAACATCCAAAATATCAGTTGGAATGCCGTTGTTAACTCTTTCTGAACTTTGGTGGACTTTAGGTTTTCTTTAGGTTTGGATCAGATCAATTTTCAATTCAGAAAAATTCCATCACATCCTTTTCACTTGACAATTTCACGCAATAATATAATTAAATGTGGTACATGTTATACATCACCGGAAAGGAAAATAGTTGAAGAAAATCAAAATAGAAATCTATTGGTTGGTTGTTTGGTTGCGTTCGCCCGATGACTAAAGTATTCTATAGTATCATGGTAGACTAGAATATTCCTCTTCATCATCCTCCCCCACAAGGACGTAGTGGATGTGTCTGCGTTGTGTTGTGGTTTGCAGTACAACTGTTATACTTGCGCTTTTCGGCCCAACACATCCGACTTCAGCTCGATATTTTTGAGTACCGGGTTGTCTTCCCTCTTCAATCCCTCCACGCTTGGCCAGACTAGGCAGGCTAGTCTGTTACTGGAGGCACCGCAGAGAGGTGGAGCAGGGTCTTGATGGTTTTGGTTCACCGATCCTGGCGCAAGCCATCAGCGGTGAGTCGCTGACAACTTCCAGCTCTGGTGCTGGGAGGCGTGCCGGGTATCTAAAGGAAAAAATATATTATTTATTATAAATAATATAAAAATATTATAATATAGGCAGATAACTTTTCAGTTAAAAATATCATATTACATGTACCTCTATTTTTCCCTGACTAGAGCAGTGTTACTATCCATTCTCAAAATTATACACAAATTAATCCAAAGTTCTTCTTCAAAATACACTTTACTTGATGCAGTTATGCACAAATAATGAAATTAGGCACAAGAAATGGTGTGGCCACTATTTGTCAGGATAAACACACATTTACATAGAAAATTCATCCACTATATCTACAAATTGAAGACCATCGTACTATTAGTCTCATGAGCCATATGACTAAAATATTACTAAGAATAATAATGAGACGTGTAAGGAACAAAATAAAACCTGAAATAAGTGAGGAACAATGTGAATTTGTGGAAGGAAAGGGCACCAATAATGCAATATACATCTTAAGAACATTGATAGAAAGATCTATAGAGGTAAAGAAAGATCTATATATGTGCTTTATAGACTACACGAAAGCATTTGACAAAGTAAAGCATGTGGAAATAATCAATATGCTGGAGAAATTAAACATTGATGGCAAGGATCTGCGAATCATAAAAAACATGTACTAGCAACAGACAGCAGCTATACGAATTAACAACCAAACAGGACAATTCTAATATATAAAGCAAGGAGTCAGACAAGGCTGTGTTCTGTCACCGGATTTGTTTTCACTTTACAGCGAATATATTATGAGATCAATAGTAGACAAAAAAGGAATTGAAGTCAATGGTCACAACATAAATAATTTGCGATATGCGGATGACACAGTCTTAACTCTTTCCGTACGGAAGCTTTTTATCAATGGAACGGAACAGATGTCAGAGACAACGTTTTTCATGTTTTAAGAATCAATCTACATATTTATATTTATCTAACATGTTACAGGTTATTTTTGAATTGTTAGATAATTGAACAATGTATTATATTTCACCAAAACCAAGATGATACAAAACATGTAAAAAAAAAAAAAAAGAATACCGTTTGATGACGGTTCACACTAATCAAATTGAGAGGGACGCACTATGCGGCGAAACGTACAGAAAGAGTTAATAGCAGAGACAGAGAATGAACTACAAGAAATGATAGACATAATAGTATAAGAAAGCAACAAGAAAGGTCTCAGTCTGAATATTAAGAAAACAGAAGTAATGGTTATATCGAAGAAACAATCACCACCATCATGCAGCATAAAAATAAACAAGACAAATCTGAAACAAGTGCAACGTTTCAAATACTTGGGCACAATAATAACATCAGATGAGAGATGCACCACAGAAATAAAAGCAGAATAGCTCAGGCCAAAATAGCACTTCAGAAAATGAAAAATATCTTATGCAACAAATCTATGTCAATAAAAATGAGAAAGAGAGTTCATCGGTGCTATATAGACCCAATTCTGACCTTATGGAAGCGAATCATGGACAGTAGACAAACAAATGAAAAAACAATTAGAGGCCACAGAGATGGGATTTCTCAGAAGAAAGTTCCCTGGACAGCTAAAAATACCAATGAGGAAGTTCTCAAAGAGGCCAACACAAAAAGGAAGGGAGCTCTTAAAAAACATCAGAAAGAAGCAATCAACATTTTTTGGGCACATCATGAGAAGAGGAAAGTTGGAATACTTGGTTACAACTGGCAAAATAAAAGGAAAGAGAGATTGCGGGCGACAAAGAAAGAAAATACTGTATAGCTTGGTGTCATGGCATGGAAAACAGTCAACAACAGAACTGATACAATGCACTGTAGATAGAAGATTATGGAGGGACATGATCACCTACGCCAACTGGTATGGCACATGATGATGATGATATCTACAAAACAAAGAAAATACCATATGAATCAAAGGAGTAATTATGAAGCTTCTTCTAGATATTGAATACAACTATTGGTGAATATTTATACAGAATCGTTACTTTACTTTAAAATATTCAACAGTACTCTCTCTGAGCTGATGTGTCAGTTTTGGTCCGGTAGTACCTTCATAAGTGGAGCCAATGTGCCGGTTTGTGGTTCGGAAAGAGTTAAAGCACAAAATGGTACAACACCATGTTCTGTGCATAATTTTACGAAGCATATGATTGTCAACTGCCATCCTTCATTCTCTTTTTAGTGTGTGGGTGTTCGTGAGTTCATAAACTTGCAAGAGGACATTCACACAACAGGGGCTTGTATTGGCGATCTGAAATTTTTATTATTTTTTAAAATTGTGTTCACCAGCTTTCACCTGTGACGAAATCCCTAGAAACTAGGAACTGAATTTTTGCGTGTTAATCCATTTTTCCCTGGCAGCTGTGTACACAGGGGTCCCTTGCTGTACAGGCAGATAACTCAGTCTTCGGAGGTACTCATATTTTTTTCATCGATGGGTAATTGACGTTTTAAGCCTGGTCTCTCTGTTGATCACCTACGCCAACAATCCAGGTCGGGATTTGAACTCACAACCTCTCTGTCTCAAGGCTGGCATCTTGCCTCAAGACCAACCAGTCTCCCACGATCTGAAATGTAATGTGGAAAGTAAATGCACAACATCTGCACAAAAAAAACCTAGGGGTAAGAATACTTTCAAACCACCCTGTACATTCAGATGGATTCACTATCTCACTGGTTGTGCAAACATCTAATTTGACCGCATAGGTGTTCATTTTCATTTTTTTTTTACACTCTTAATTATAATCTCATTAACAACCATATTGATATCAGGTCAAGATGCTGGCAAGGCAATGGGCAGAAAGGAATCATTGACTCAGATATCTTGTTTTCATACCATCGCAAAGCTGGTAAAACTATTCTTCTGACTATGAAAGAAAAGCAGTTAATTACTTTATGGAATGAATCAGTTAATGTGGTCATAATGTTACAGTTTCTTTTGTTTCAGGTTGTTTTTTTTTCCCTTTCTGTAAAATATAATTAATTTTGTAAATAAACTGACAAAATTATTCTTAATACATAAAGATCTACAGATTTTATTGATGTTGTTGGACATGATGACATCATCCCACCAGTGTGTAATGCTGGAAAGACCAGAACAGTGTTGTCAGATTATGAAGTTAGTCATTCTGATTATGTTGATGGCAGAGATGATTGGGAGGATCACATAGCTGCAGTCAGGTGGGTGACTATTAAATTATAATTTAAATCTCTTCCAGGGGGACTTGGTAGTCCAGAGGTAAGGCATCGGCCTCTAGACAGGTATGTCCTGGGTTCAATTCCCACTACAGACTGGGAATTTTTAAAAAATCAGATCCATGGTTTTATTGTGGCATTACCCTCCTTTGGTCCCTGGGTAGTGAGTTTTGATGTCTAGCCTTCTTGGAAAACTGCAGTAAAATAGGAAATCAGATGTCCATTTGCACATGTTAAAAAACTTTATAAAGATAACTGGAACAAATATTAAAGCAGGTAAACAAATTTAAATACCTGGGAACAATGTTAACCTCTGAAGATAGATGTACAACAGAGATGCATTCATCCATCTATCTATTGTCCTTTCAAGCTGAAGACAGTACATAGAGCAGAAATTCTAGACTCTTGTGTCCAACAATCTTTCAACTGTTAGACATTACACATGTATTTGGAGATGTAAAAATACTTAGCAAGCACACAAAACACAAACTATTCAATTCTTGTGAGATACCTATGCTGATATGTGGATATGAACGTTGGAAATCCACTCAGAGGACTATTTCCCTTTAAAAATAAATGCCTTGGAGGACTAATGTAAATGGAAGATATTTTTCACAAAATGAAACTATAACAGAAGAAACCAAACAAAAATATCTGGAGAAGATGCTGAAAGTACATCAGTCTTGTGTTCAGAATTGGCAAAAAAATACTCCCACACGCCCCTCATGTGTGCACCAGGTGGTAAAGAAAGCACAGAAAACCAAATGAAAATCTAAGAACAAAACAAGACCTTGTAGTGAATCGTCAGACATGGAAAGTTATGATTTCAGCCCTATGTGTTGTCTTCAGCCTTAGAGGAACTAACTTTTAACAAAATGTTATTAATAACTTTTTAATTTTAAGAAAAATTCACAATAATTGTACATTTAGAAATAGGGAGAATGATGTGCTACCAATGTTTTATTAAATGGTTTCCCTAATTAAAGAAGTGGAACTTGCAACTCTCTCTGCTGTGGCATATCCTCTGCTATTACATTATAAAACTGTGTTAATAGATTTAGGATGTCATGATAGCAGCCAAAAAAAAAAAACTTTTGAGAGATTTTGTTGTAATTTATGCTATCATTTGATGTATCTATTCTGTGTTGTTTATTCTGAATAGAACCACTTGGTCAGTCTTACAAATAGAATCTTTGCAAAGGTCATTAGAGTCCTTCAAGCTGACAGACTTGCCAGATTGTCCATTCAAGGGGTGAGAAACTTTAGTTGTAAAGTTTGTATCATACTAATTCTTCATATGCTTTTGACTTCAATTATTTAAAACCATTTTGATCAAACTTACTTGTTAAAAATCAATGTGTGCTGGGTCCAAGATTTAGTCAATACCAGCACTTAATAGCAATCAACAACTCACAATTTATTATTCATGTCAGGGTCAGTGCATCCAATTTAATTAATTTAACTTCAAGGAAGCTAATCATACTTTGTCTTCTGAAAAAAAAACTACTCAGTCTGGTCAAGAGATGAGGTATTAAATTGATGTTCAATATTTTGGATGTGTCAAGTCAAATGACTCAAATATCATAGCCTTTTATATTTTGTAAACTGTGGCAGCGCAACAAACTCTACAAGCAAGGTGGGGACAACAAAAAGTGCATTACCTTAGATATTTATAGAAGAAATAATATTACAATCGGGCATGTAAATATACAGTCGAACCTGGTCTTAGGACCACCTGTTTAAAGCGTTTCCTGGTTATAGGACCGGGTCTACAATTTCCCCGAGTTTTTTACTATATGCTAACACTGATTACGGCGCTCACCGTATGACGCGACCAGAGACCAGGCTAATTAACCGCCGCCAATGTTATTTATCCCGTTTACGACGACCAGCCAGTCCTTCGTCTCGCTGGGAGCTATAAACGATAGACACAGGTGTCTACAGGTGTTAATGTTTTCCCGTATTTAGTGAGTCCCAGATTACAGTGGGACGTGTTACGTTTATCAGTCAATACTGGTGCAGACACAGATCTATGATTCGTGAAGTGACATCACTTCGCGGTTCCGTCTAGACCAGAGTAGACCATTGCGTGGCCCGTATAAATTACAGGAATTAACTAAAGAATTAGTCATTGCCCGCTTAGAGTGTATTCATTCAGTGTAATTATTTTTGTGGATTTTAAAAGTGTTACACACAATATAGGAAATGGCCAGTGTCAAAAGTGTAAAACCAAAAGCATTAACGCTGGAAGAACGAATATCAGTGATTCGACAAAATCAGCAAGGTAAAAGTTCGCGATTATTGGCAGAACAGTTTGGAGTGGGAAAGACACAGATTTTACGTACGTTAAGAGAAAAGCCGAGTATATGAATGACTTTGAAAATAATGCACCAAGTATGAAAAGAAGGAATAGCAGGAAAACGGGAAATGAAGACATAAATACACTTTGTTGGAAATGGTGTCAATCAGCACTTGCACGAAAAATTCCGTTATCTGGGCCGATGATCAAAGAACGAGCTTTACAGTTTGCAAAAGAATTGGAAAACTCAGTCTTTAAAGCATCGAACGGCTGGTTAGAGGCCTTCATTAAAAGACACAATCTTGTGTTTGGTAAGCAATGTGGCGAAGTCGGTGATTCAGATATGAGTGCTGCGGCTGACTGGACTTCTAAATTATCCGAGATATGCTATGGTTACGCTGCTCAAGACATTTTTAATTTAGATGAAACCGGGTTATTTTTCAAAGCGACTACGGACAAAACATTTTTTGTCAAAGGAGAAAAATGCGCTGGGGGTAAAAAAAGCAAAGAGCGAATAACAGTGATGCTATGCACTAACATGTTGGGGGAACGAGAACCGGCTTTAGTGATTGGGAAAGCAGCTAACCCTAGGATTTTTAAAAACATCAACATAAACACACTGCCAGTGATTTACAGAAACAACAAAAAGGCATGGATGACTGCAGCTATATTTGAAGATTGGCTGAAAAGTTTTGACCGTAAGATGCAGAAAAAAAAGCGCCACATTATTTTATTTGTTGACAACGCTACCTGTCATCCCAAGATCGAACTACAGAATGTTAAGCTGCAGTTTCTGCCACCCAACACAACTGCATTAGTTCAACCCCTAGACCAGGGTGTCATTCAGACATTTAAATTAAAGTTTAGACAAAAACAGCTTCTACATCTTATCACAGTCATGGAATCAAACAAGGATGCTTCCGGAACCGAACTCATGAAACAGGTCAATTTACTGGATGTAGTCTACTGGATTGATGCAGCATGGAAAGAAGTGGACAACTCAACCATCCTTAAGTGTTTCTGTAAAGCAGGTTTTCATTGTCCTGCTGAAACACACGCATATTCTCTGACGCACATGGAATCTGCATCAAAGACCGACGTGCAAATTGTTTCTACTGCAATTTCTACTGCTTTGGATAACCTTTCAAAAGAATTGTTTGGATACCAATTGACAGACATCTCCATGATTGATTCAGGGCTCCAAACTTGCAACACAATAGAAACAAACTGGGATCTTCCTGCCACTGCAATTTTAGCTGCTGAGGATGTGAATAGTGAATCAGACAACGAACAAGATTCTACTGACATTGAGAAAACATACACTATCGCAGATGCACATAATGCTTTGGAGCTTCTGCGCACCTATTCAATAACAAACGGGAGATCTGACATACTAGACGTTATCATGGACTTGAGAGAAAAATTGAACTTATCGTTTATTTCATCTGTCAAACAACAGACTACCATACTGGATTTTTTTTCAAGTCAAAAGTGATACATGTACAGTATAAGTGGAATCTGTGTATGTGTGTTTTATTTTTGTGTGTTTAACTATCGTGTTTTATGAAAAGTGTCCAACCAGTGGCTATTGTAGACCGACATGTGCACTATGTTCTACTCATGGATTACGCTGATTTGCAGGTTAGTTTTCATAGTGCTTAGGATAAAATTTTTTTTATCGCTCTATTTATTATGTGAAACCTGTGAGGCAGGACCACCTGTCCTATGGGACCAGTTTTTGAAAGTCCCGTGAATGGTCGCCTTAGACAGGTTCGACTGTATTAATGACTTTAAGGTTGTGCTGAAAATATGTTAAGTTTGGTTAATTATTATTGTTATCATTTAGAGAATAACTATAGTGCTGTCATTTTCAAAAATAATAAAATGAGAATGCCAATGTCAATATTTATATCATGTGTTTCATTTAGAACAAGCATTCGTTTGAAGTTTCCTGTTATATATAAATAGGTCATTATTTACCTCATCAGAGACTTTAATGCTAGAGGAAACCAGTGGGGTAACGTCATAACCAATATGCAGGGAAAAGACCTAGAGAATGCAGTAGTGTCAGTCGATTTAGTGTGCTTGCATGATGGAAGGGCAACAAGAATGGCCACTTGAACAGGGGACTCTGATAGTGTCATAGACCTTGCACTGGTGTCTTCCACCTTCGCACCGGTTTGCAGGTGGAGTGCACTGGGGTTCCACGGAAGTGATCACTATCCACGTGTCCTCCTAATTGAGAAAAGCAGAAATAGAAGCCAGAAAAGAAAGCTCCACACATTTCACTACGAGAAAACAGACCAGGAAGTCATTAGCAAAATCAAACATAAGAAACAGAGCGCCCCTCATAGGAGGCAGGAGTGATGGACGCAGCCACCCTGGTGGAACGTAGTTGTTGAGGAAGCTTGGCGGGGCAAGATACTTTAAACTGTGTGCTAAGGATGCCAAATGGGATGACTTCTGTAAAAAAGTGTGCTCAGAAAAATTGCTAGTCACATCTGGCGCCTTCATCAGAGCATGAATGGCACAACACGACACAGAGGCATACCAGACTTTCAGAGCACTGGCCGGATATGGCACAAGTTTGATGAGAGCAAAGGGAAGGCCCTGCTTGCCCGCTACATTGAGCAGATGGACCAAAGAAATGAGGCTGTTAGAATGAGGATACGGGGATCACTGTCAAAATTGTGTAAGGATGTAGTGCTGGAAGAAGATCTCACAATCACAACCGATACCATTCGCACGACACTTAAAAGGTCACACAACACTGCTCCTGGTCCAGATGGTGTTCTGTACGATGACACAGACAATTTAGCTGACGACGACTTGACAAAACTGGCCAATGAGTTTAATGCCAGCATTCGGAGTGGCCAGATTAAGGAGGAGTGGCTACACAGCTACTTACTACCGCTACCAAAGCCAAACAATGGCCATTCTCAGATCAGTGCCTACAGAATCATCACAATGCAGAACACTGCGGGCAAGCTGCTGGAGAAAATAGTTGCCCGTGTTCTCATCCGTCACCTTGAACAGAAACGTGCATTCCCACCCACACTCTGAGGTTATAGATATAACAAAGAGACATGGCTCAATGCGGTAGTCTTTGCCTATGACGTCTTCGAAGGCTTCCACAGACGAGACATGTGCTTCTGCTATAGATCTGGAGGATGCATACAACAGGGTACCATTTGAATATCTCATGTATATGCTCCTCAAACTGGCGGTGCACCCTTTCCTCATTAGATGGATCGCCGCGGCACTGTTTCAGAGGAAGGTGATACTCAGATGTGGAAGTTGGTCTTCTGAGCCAACATCCATTTGTCCAGGGCTACCACAAGGTTCACCATTGTCACCAGTTCTATTTAACGTGTACACAATAACGATCACGGAACAACAGCTGGATGGGAGGGGAAGAACTATGACTTTTGCTGATGATATTCTGGTATATCGACAGGGAAGAGACAGATGGGGAATCGCCTCCACAATGCAAGACGAACTCGATCACATTTCTTCCTGGTGTGGGGTTTCAGGTGCCTTGGTTAATCCTAATAAAGCATCAATTTCATGGTTCTCCCTTAACAATCATATCGTTAATACGACCACACCGGTAGTACGAATGGGAGCTGATGAGGTGACCAGAGATAAGTTGATGACATACCTCGGAGTTAAGTTTGATCGCAGCCTGTACTTTCGCGACCATGTGATAACAAAATCACGCAAAGCTGCCTTGAAGGTCATGGCAGTTGCCAAAATCGAGCAGAGGCTACTTACTCTTCTGTTGCAGGGATTAGTCCTCGCACCAATCGAGTATGCCCTGGCAATTCTTACTGTCAGTACGACTCAAATTGATAGGCTGGAGAAAATACAAAATGAAGCCATGCGCATTATCTTGGGATGTACAAGGGACACTCCCTGTGTAGCAATGAGGTATCTTCTTGACTTTCCAGCCATGGATGACAGAATCAAGATCTGGAGAGCACGAGCATACCTGAAGATTAGTACAGATAAAGAGCATCCATTGCACCACGTGCTCACACACAGGGAAAGGTGCCAGGCTAAAAAGAGGCAAATCATGGGTGGGCCGAGCAGAAGATGTTATTAAACAGGTCTGTGAGCTTACCAATATCAGCGTTGGTGAGGAATGGATGCCGGTGCCTACGTCGTTCAAGGGGTCTTTCTCGTGTATTGTCAAACTCGACAGGAAAAGTAGGGAACAGAACCCGGTCGTGGTTAATGCTGAGGTCAACGGTCTCATCTGCGATAACACCGATGAAAAAGATGCAGTCATTTATACAGATGGATCAGTAAGATGACACGATAGAAATGCATGTGCATTTACAGCACGCTCGGAAGGCAGAATAGTCAAAGGAGACAGTGGTGCATACGTCATGACCACGAGTAGTATGACAATGGAGGTGATGGCAGTGACCAAGGCATTCAAATGGTTAGAGTCACAAGACTACACCCATGCATGTATACTGAGTGATTCGATGAACATATAAAAAAAAGTGGAGGCTGGCTCTATACGCATGAATTGGGTAGAGTCGTTGCAGAAATCCAAAATAAGTAAGGTCACCTTTGTCTATGTCCCTGGACATGCAGGAGTACGGGGAAATGAAAGAGCAGACAGGTTGGCTAGCTGCGCTGTCATTGGGGACAGGCAACCAATGGATCGGGCGGACATCATCAATGCCCTCCGAGATGTGGGAAGAGCACAGGACTTCGACAAACACAGATCCACGTCACTTCTTCAGATGATGGAAATGGGAGTTAAGATGGGCACAGCCAGAAATAAGAAACTTAGTGGCCGTATAAGAAGACTTATCAACCAACATAGAACTGAAGTCGTCAGTCGCTGGACACTGCGGGAATTGCTGAGGAGGGGATCTGAGCGCCTATGGACATGTTTGGAGTGCAATGATGATGACCCACAAATAACGCAATAACTCAATAAGGTTGAAAATTGTTGAGAGAAACAAGAAAACTAACATCAATTTAACAAAATATATTTTGTTAGAATAAACTTTAATCAAACTGAGAAATAAATTTCTTTTATCATCATATAGAATAGATGCAACAATGTTTTGTTTTTTTAATACAGATACTGGAACCTCACTGTGATTTTGTTAAGGATGCATCTTTCCAAACACTGAATTAATACAAAACCTTGATTTTAAAAAAAGAATTGCAAATCTAGATAGAAGGAAGACAGATGAATTGTTGCATTTGATAATTAAAGAAAACAGACGTTATTGATTATTTGTAGAGACTTGATCTTTATGTTCTATCATGAAAGAATTCTGTTTCATGCTGAGTTTCATGATTTAAATATAATTAGACATGATGAGCAGTATAAATTCTGTATTAACATATGTGCTATCCGTAGCGTTTTATATCTATGACTGTAATATAAATTAATTGGTTTACATGATATTAAGTCAGAGTGAAACAAGACACTCATTGTGGAACATACTGATACTATATAGAATACCACTACAAATTATTAGCATCATTGAAGATCTGTATGACAGCTTCTCATGTGCAAATCATACAGAGGAAGGATTGAGTAAATGGTTCCAGATTGATACCACAGTGAAACAAAGAAATGTACTTGGTCATAGAAGTCACCATTAAACTCAAGGGTGTTGAGGTTGAGGATAAGCTCATTGAGGTGGAAAAGAGTGGAAGTATCAAAAGACGGGTGTTGGTGTCAAGTGTGAAAGTATCAACAGAAGGGTGTTATTTATTGGTGTAGCCATGGGCACCAAGGTGGGCCCCAGCTATGCCTGCCTATTCATGGGTTATCTTGAACACTGAATACTCAATTCATTTCAAGGTCCCCTTCCAAATCAAATACCTCCAGTATATTGATGACTGCTTCGGACTAACAGATCTACTTGAGGACAACATCTCCAAGTTTATCAACTTTGGTTCTTTGGTTATGGAAGGCCCTGGCATCACTGCAAACGAATTAAAAATCTGTAATTGCTCAACCGCCTGTGCCAGTGGAATCATCCGAATTACTATCTCATCTCCCAAACAAAGAAAGGTAGTTGTAGTCCCTATCATAGCAGTCTCAGCACACGCCAAAAGACATAAGGCGAAACTGCACAGAAAGTGAACACAGCCAACTGTTCCCTGTCTTACGTTATCATCATTCATTGTAAACTAATTTATCAACTAATCGGCAGCTATCTCAGAGCCATCAAGATCACATCTTGTATCTCCACTTCCTCTGTTACCTTTTGGACCTTATTGTTTGCTTGAGCACCTCTGACCTCCATACCTCGGTTTTCAAAAAACCCACAGGTGCCCATTGTTACCTTCTCTATACTTCATCACATTCACCTTCATTTCGTGATTCTGTTCTGATTTTTCAGTTATTGCGTCTTCATTGTATCTGCTACGATGACCAGGATTTTCTCCTTCAGGCTCATCTTATGTTAGGCTTCTTTAGCAGGTGGCTTTATCCAGATTTGATCCTCTAATCTGCCTTCAAAAGGGTCCTCCTTATCTCTCGTCCTGAGGCACTCACTCCTTCCAACCAACCACCACCACCATACCCCATACTTCTCCACTCTGATCTCACCACTCGCCTACTTTTCCGTGATCTTCCTATTTTCACCTTCAAACACGATAAGAATTTGAGAGATATTCTGGTCAGGAGCCGTCTCCCTCACTCCGACCATAAACACTTTGGCACAATCTCCCGTGGATGTAACTGTATTACCTGTTCTCATGTGCTTGACTCTGTCTTATTCCCTAACGGATGGTTCGAGATCAAGGATGGTTTCACACGTGTGTTCTGCATACCATCATATGCCAATGATGTCACATGACTTATTTTGGCAAGTTTGGGAGAACTTTAATGAAAAGATTTTGTGAACACCTTCAGGATGTTCAACAGAATACTGGCACTCTAGTGGCATCCCATTTCAATTCCTCAGACCACAAGAGCAAAAGTGAGATCTGTATCACTGGTATTGTCCTTTGCCACTCCAGCGACCACAGCCGGTTCGCCTAGGAGAATCACCTTATAGTCCACCTGGGCTCACTGACCTCATGGGCCATGAATGTAGCTGCTCTTTCCCTATTGCATATTCTATTCTTTTGCTCATGTATGAGCACATTAGTATATGCACATGCTATGTTATTCACGGCTCTTTTCTAATTGACCACACTGCATCACTTCAGTGGTCCCCTATATCTCTTGTGTCTGGGCTGCTTATTTTTGTGCAAGGCGGTACCCTTTCTACCTGCACTACACTGTAGCTTACCTTTTACATGTTCTTAATGAACTCCACTATGAGATATCTCACTCTTTCCTCCCTTCGAGTATCCTGTATTCTTCTGGTCTATTCTCTGTGGCTTTTTTGTATGCACAACGACCTATTTGGGACACTTTTTGGTGTGTATGTGCATTTTTTGGTGTGTATGTGTATGCACACGTATGGGTGTATCCGTGTGTGTATGTATGTATATATATTATTTACAAATTATAACTCATTAATATGGACTGCTGTGTCACTTGAACCGAGGGTTTCACTTTAGGGATTTTGCACCATTGTTAAGGTGTTTTGTGCATTGTTGGCTGCATTCACTAGATTAAATGGTCATTTGTAGGCGCATCCATTATTGTGTATGGTACGTCCCTAAACCGAACGTAAGCTTATAATGAAGGGTGAAATGATGGAGTTTTGTTCATGACTTTGCAGCCCCGGTGTGAACTGGTTTATCATTTCACAAATTCACATTGCAGGGGAGATGTGAGCGTTTACAGTCTATTGTTCGATATGCGATGAGGATAATCCAACGAATAACTGTGTTTCATGTGTTTGGATTTGGAGACAAAAATGATGTCCTAACATCATCAAGTGTTATACATTTTTAAAAATTTGACGATCAACATTTTCAGAACTTGGACTTCTGGACAATATGATGGGTGTGTGGCAGGAACCGTTAAAGGCTGTGTCTGAAAAATGTTTCTTGTTGTTTCCTCATATTCCAAGTCTGGCTTGCTGCTGGAGCTACTGCGATTAATGCTCTGTGCACACCGTGAGCTGTGCGTTTCATCCGCTTTGATCGTGTTTCAATATTTCAATTGCTTATGATGAATGATGATATCGTATGGCGGGGAACAGATGGCTGCGTTCACTTTCGGTGCAGTTTCACCTTATGTCTTTTGGTGTGTGCTGAGACTGCTATGATGAGGACTGTAGCTACCTTTTTTTGTTCGGGAGATGAAATATTAATTCTAAAGATTCCACTGGCATGGGCGGTTGAGTAATTATTGATTTTAATTCATTTGCAGTAATACCGGGGCCTACCATAACCATATATATATATATATGGGTGTGTATATTTCATATGAGTGTGTGTATATATATTTTTTTTTCATTCGCCTGCTTTTACCTCTGGCAAAGTCCCTAGAGACTAGGAACTGAATTTTGCGTGTTAATCCACTTTTTCCCTGGCAGCCATGTGCACAGGGGCCCCTCGCCTCACAGGCAGATAACTCCGACTTCAGAGGTACTCATATTTTTTCCATCGATGAGTAATTGACGTTTCAAGCCGGGCCTCGCTGCTGAGACCAGGGTGGTTGCTGCAGAGAGAAATCTTAAATAAAAATCCCAATCGATGTAGCCGTGATTGAACCCACACATTGGATTGAACCTCTCAGTCTCAAGGCCGGCATCTTGCCTTGAGACCAACCTTTCCCCCTGTGTGTGTACAGGTCTGCGTGTTCTCGCACGGTTGTATATTCGTAGATACATATAGTCATTGCCGGTGGTGTTATAGTGAAGGTAACCTACACAATATCACCCCCACATATTTTTAGAACTCCTCCACCTGTGTTTTTGACCATCCCATTAGCTGGTCAACTACATCGGGTATCTTAGCCCTCATTAATTTTCCTTCAGGCACAGCGCAATATGCATGGAAGACATTTTAATTTTAATTTCTCATTCTAATTCAAAATTATTTTGTTTTAGGTACTTCATTATTAATTAGCTATGTAGGGAAAATTTTATTTACTTACATATCTGAAATCTGGAAAATGTTCAACATCATTTGGAAAGCAGAGAAGACACCTCATAAATGGAAAAAAGGAATCATTGTTAAGATTCCATAAAAGGGCAATCTTAAAACAAACACATTGAAAAGCAAAAACCTTTTGTACTTAACCTCATCGACTTCAAAAAAGCATTTGACAGTATTCATTGAGATTCTTTGTGGAAAATTCTGAAGCAATATGGCTTACCATAAAAAATCATAAATATTATTATAGACATGTGTAATGGTTACACATGTGCAGTTCGAACAGAGAAAGGACTGAGCGAATGTTTCCCACTAGAAACTGGGGTTAAACAAGGATGTATTTTATCGCCCTTGTTATTTGGAGTTGTTATGGATTTCATAATGAAGAAGTGATGCTGCACTGGTAATAAGGATCGAATGGATATAAGGAGACCATTTGGAGGACCTCGACTTTACTGATGACATAGTTCTCATCAGCAGTCAGATAAAAATGATGCAGGAAAACACAAATAAACTATCATCAATAACCAGCAAAATTGGACTTGAGATCAATCATGAAAAGACTAAAGTCATAAAAAGCTTAATTCCAACAGACGACAAAATATACACGGAAAACAAAACAGTGGAAGAGATCTATCACTTTATCTATCTTGGAAATCACATTGATCGAGAAGGGGATACAAGCAAAGAAATTAGAATCAGAATAGCTAAAGCAGCAATGTCTTTCAGAAGCCTTGAAAAGTTGTGAAATCAAAACTCATCAGCACAAACACAAAACTTAGACTATTCAAATCAAATGTACTATCAACCCTTACGTATGTGTGTGAAAGCTGGAAAACAACAAGAGATATAGAAACAAAGTTGAACGCATTCAAAAATAAATGTCTGAGGAAAATACTTGGTATAGCGTGGAACGAATTCAAAACAAACGAGGAAATTAGAGAAATCGCCAATCAACCACTAATATCTTCAATAATAAAGAAAAGACGATGGTCATATGTTGGACATGTGATGAGAAGAGATAATAACCGAATAGCAAAGCAAGCCTTCATGTGGGAAACAACAGGTAAGAGAAAAAGAGGAAGACCCAGAGAGACGCTGAGAAGAACATTGATGAGAGAGGCAAGAGCAGCAGGAATTGGCTCCCTCAATGAGATAGAGCTGCTTGCACAGAACAGAGACAAATGGCGAGATTTGATAAAATATCTTTAAAAGTATTGAAAACTGCTAAAACAAAAATTCAGATGGAGTATCTTGGTCTACGTCCTATGGGCCAGCTACGGCTTGAAAGGCCAATAGATAGATAGATAGACATATCTGTGTGTGTGTTGTTTGTTGTTTCTGCTGAAGGCCTATTGAGCTGAAACTTCATTCAAATTTGAGTCATCTATTAATTATTTAAAGCTTTAACCCTACCATTTTTTTTTTCATTTTTCCTGCAAAAAATAGGACCTGAGATCAACCAAAAAAAGACAAAAGTAATGAAAAATCAAATTCGTCGAGGAGAAAAAAATATACTTTGACAAAAAAAAAACAGTGGCAAAAGTAGAACACCTTTGTATATTTTGGAGGTTGCCTAGATAAAGAACGAAACACAAAGAAAGAAATTAGAATCAGAATAGTGAATGCAGCAATGACTTTCATAAACCTTGATAAAATATGGAAATCACAGTGACTAAACAGAAACATAGCTAAAAATGTTCAAATCCATCAAATATGTATTATCCATCACTCTTACTTATGCATATGAGAGCTGGAAAACAGTTGAAATAATAGAAAATAAGTTTTATACATTTGAAAACAAATGCTTCAGTAATATGCTTCATATACCATGGCATGAATTTAAGATTACTGCAGGAAAAAAAAAAGAGAAATGACAAAGTATCCAAAAATATCAACTATAATCAAGAGAAGAGGGTGGTCATTTGTTGGCCATGTGACAACAAGAGAAACTTACAAGCTCTGAGATGGGAACCAATGGGTAAAAAAAAAAGAGGTCAATCTAGAGAAACACTAAAATTAACACTGAGGCAAGAGGCAACAACAGCAGACATCAGCTCCCTCACAAAGATTGAACAAATCCTCCAGATCAGAGATGTGTGGGGAGATACAATGCAGGTCCTGTGTAAGGTCTGACACTTTGATAACAAAGATAGTTGGACATTATAGACAGTTAGAATTTCTACCTGTACCATCAAAAGCTCTAAATAATGATGGATGGGTGGATGAATTGATTGATTTCATCTCCTTTGTTCTTTGGAATTTGCCATCAATTCTGTAATGCAGAACTGCTGTACAGGTAGCACAAGCATTGGTTACACACTTGGGTCTCAGAGAACCTTGATTTTACAGACACCATAGTTCTTATCAGCAGCAATCTTCAGCCTGAAGATAGTGGTTTGGTCGCTTCATTTCAGGTTTTTAATGTTGCCTTGAGAGTTTGGCCTCATCATGTGATTAAAATATTTTCTCCATGTTTTTCCCATGGCCCATTCATTCAGCCAATCTTCTCTACTGTTGAAGTTTATGATTTGTTTAGCTGTGTTTAAAGAGATGTCGGTGTGAAACTGTATTTGTCTGGATTCTCTCTTAGCTAATGTATCTACCTTATCATTTCCTGGTGTGTTGGAGTGTCCTGGGATCCATTGCATCACTAGCCTCATGTCATGTGTTAGTAGGTTATCTATGTCTATGATTGTGTGAGTTCTGGTTTATGTTACTTCCTAGTGCCTGCACTGCATTTTGGAATCAGTAAATATGACATTTTGCTTTTCTTTGATGAAGTGGTACTGTTTCTAAGGCTGTTATTTCTGCTTCATAATTGTTGCAGACTTCACCACACTGGCCACATTCTTCTGCTTTACCATCTGGATAATGTATAAAAATTCTAAACATGTATCTAGTCATCTGGATAGGTATCTATGGTTTTTCTTGTGGTGGTTGTTATTGGTACTGGGTCAGCATTTTTATCTGTTCTGCCATATATTTCTGTACAGATTTCAGGGTTTATGTAATTTGCTTTGGCCACAGTTCTTTGATGACTCTTGATGCTTGTTGATGTTTCTCAGGTAGGTGGTATTTCTCTTGTATGTTCCTGACATGCTGCAAGGTCGAGATCTCCTTTATTCTTTGTTTAGGAATCCATGCATCCACTAACTTTCTGTTAGGATGGTCTTTCTTCATTCTTTTGTTGTCTTTCATATAATCACCATAATGGCCTTATCTCTTATCACTAAATGTTCTGTATTGCAGTGTATTTCGCATGCTACATTTGGCGTGGACCTCATTGCGCCACTGATGAGCCACTGTTTAGCCCACTGATAGTGCACTGTTTTGTATCTTGTTAAGTGATAGGCTGGTTATTTTGCTGCATGTCACTAGTAAAGAGCTACCATGTTCCTTAGAGATTTCTAAATCTGCTTGCTATAAAGTACTAGAAAACCTTTTCATTAAGTTCTAGTATCCATGTTGCCTTCATAGTTAGATTTTCTACATGTTTCTTAAGGTTCAGTTGTCAGTCTAGTTGTACACCTAAGTATGCGGGATGCTCCTCCTTTTGTTGACCTCTCCGTTGGAGATTAAGCTTGATGTTTGCCTTAGTTATTTTGTTCTATCTATCTATCTATTGACCTTTCGAGCCGTAACCGGCCCATAGGGCGTAGACCAAGATACACCTTCTCCTATATGAATTTTTGTTCTAGCAGTTTTCTTTTAAAGATATTTTATCAAATCTCGCCATCTGTCTCTGTTCTGTGCAAGCAGTTCTATCTCATTGAGGGAGCCGATTCCTGCTGCTCTTGCCTCTCTCATCAATGTTCTTCTCAGTGTCTCCCTGGGTCTTCCTCTTTTTCTTTTACCTGTTGTTTCCCATATGAGGGCTTGCTTTGCTATTCGATTATTATCTCTTCTCATCACATGTCCAACGTATGACCATCGTCTTTTCTTTATTACTGAAGATATTAGTGGTTGATTGGCGATTTCTCTAATTTCCTCGTTTGTTTTGAATTCGTTCCATTCTATACCAAGTATTTTCCTTAGACATTTATTTTCGAATGCGTTCAACTTTGTTTCTATATCTCTTGTTGTTTTCCAGCTTTCACACGCATACGTAAGGGTTGATAGTACATTTGATTTGAATAGCCTAAGTTTTGTGTTTGTGCTAATGAGTTTTGATTTCCACAACTTTTCAAGGCTTCTGAAAGACATTGCTGCTTTAGCCAGTCTGATTCTAATTTCTTTGCTCGTATCCCCTTCTCGATCAATGTGACTTCCAAGATAGATGAAGTGATCGATCTCTTCTACTGGTTTGTTTTCCATGTATATTTTGTCACTTGTTGGAATTAAACTTTTCATGACTTTAGTCTTTTCATGATTGACCTCAAGCCCAATTTTGCTGGCTATTGATGATAGTTCATTTGTGTTTTCCTGCATCGTTTTTATCTGATTGCTGATGAGAACTATGTCATCAGCAAAGTCCAGGTCCTCCAAATGGTCTCCTTGTATCCATTCGATGCCTTTATTACCAGTGCAGCATTTCTTCATTATGAAGTCCATAACAATTCCAAATAACAAGGGCGATAAAATACATCCTTGTTTAACCCCAGTTTCTATTGGGAAACATTCGCTCAGTCCTTCCTCTGTTCGAACTGCACATGTGTAACCATCATACATGTCTTTGATAATATTTATGATTTTTGATGGTAAGCCATATTGCTTCAGAATTTTCCACAAAGAATCTCTATGAATACTATCAAATGCTTTTTTGAAGTTGATGAAGTTAAGTACAAAAGGTTTTTGCTTTTCAATGTGTTCCTCCAATATAAGTCGTAGAGTGAAAATATTTTGTTACTTCTGGTAAATATTGTACATACAGTTTTTTGTTTATTGGTCTTTAGTTTCCAGGTATTACAGTATTCTTCTAGGCATCTGAGGTCTTTATTTAAGTTTTGCTACAGCTATTCTAATGTTTTCGTTTGTATGCCAGATAACTAGGATATCAAAACATAGAGAGCTTTGTCATTAGTCAGGGTTTTGGCCTGTGGGTTAATGTATAATAAAAAGAGGGAGCAGCTAAGTGGTGATCCCTGTGGTAGCCATTCTTCTAGAATCTCTTTGTCTGATATAGAGTCATTTATTTTGGTTTCGACTGTTTATTGACTAGGAAGTATTTGTTCCATTTGTAAAGTTTTCCATGTATACCAACATCTCTCATCTTCAACAGGAGTTCTTTCCGCCAGACTCGATCAAAGGCTTGTTGCAAGTCAACTAGGATGGCTAGAGCATGTTGTTTCTTCTGAAATCCATCCTGGACTTGGTGCATTATCCCGAAGATCATCTGCATTATTACCTACTCTACATCTGGGTTGTTCATAGCACAGGTTATTAGAGGCTTACAAATACCAATATCATCATCATCAAGTACCATACCTATTGGCATAGGTGATTTGTCTCTCAATCGTTAGAGTTATTTATCATTTCTGTTATTGATCCTTTACCATGCCATTCTCTTAAGCTGCCTCGTATCTTTTCTCTTTGTTTCCCTCTATCTCTTTGTCCCTCTATTTTCCCAGTTGTCACAGTATATTCCAGCTGTTCCCCTCTCTTTACATGGCCAAAAATGATGATTGTTTTTTCCTAATATCGGAAGTTTGCTCTCTTTTTTTCTTTGGCCTCTTTCAGAACGTTTTCTTTGCTCTTACTCTTTAATATAAAATAATTCGTGCAAGTCAACTGCTGCAAATAATACCAAATAAATGTATTCACAGATATTGAAAGATTTTTGTAAAACCTATTTTTACTTATCTCATAGCCACATCAATAAAGATACACACATGGAACTTGACATATCACATTGTGTGTATGTGTACAATTACTTTGTTTTATTACTGTTCATCAATCAACAACATGATTTTGCGTATTTTATATACAAAATATAAACAACAATTCTTGCTGTTAGTTGTGTAATTCATGTAATTTGTACAATTTGTGAAAATGTACTGCTTGTTTAACTTATATGTCAATCCCAAATTATCATAACATTCTGCGACATGCTTTCCAATATTTGTGTTCAGACTGGCCCCATGACATAATGGACAAACTATACAATACAACAAATTTAATCTCCGAGGGTTGTTCAGTGGGAAACTAGATAAGTTGTTTTAAAAATCGTATGTACAGCCAATATTATTGTGTTTAGTTTGTAGAGACAGTGATCTTGAGCTACCAATAGATGATGTTGGCACAACTGCAGCACACATAGGAACCTGGGAAACACTTTAACATTACAAGATATCAGTTCCCTTGAAATAGTGCACTATGAATGATCAATGAAGTGTTGTGAGATTTTTTATTTAGTGATTGGCATAAAACCTATAGAGATTCATCATCTGATGAGAATTAAATAGTGTGTGAATGGACTGAGAAGTTCAAAAATGACATTGCTTATGTGGGGGATTCTTCTTGGTCTGATCCAGCAATCAACTGCATTTATAAAGACAACATTGTATATGAAAATCAGCACATGACGGTCACAGTGGGGCTTTATTATTGAACATTAATGTTAGATCAGTAATGCATGAGTGGCTGCAGGCCGAAGCGGCAAGAATTATTTTCCCTTGATATTTACACACATGTCAAATGCTGGCGCTAGTGTATTGAACTAGAGAGTAATATGTTATAAGGTAATTCTTTTCAGTGTTTGCAATAAATACTCTGTAATGAAACAAAATCCCTTTTTCTATTGACATTGAAAGCACATTGTATAATAAAGAAACGAAAGTTAGCATAAGTAGGCCTTGTGATGGAAAGAAATAGTAAGAGAAATGTGAGTCCTTCAAATAAAACAACAGGAAAAAGAGTAGAACTTTGAGATACAGTATGAAAGACACTGATATGAGATGCAAAATCAACAGGTGTTATCTACATTACTGTCAAGAAACTCACCCAGGGTAGGGACTTATGGATCAGGACACTGTGAGTCGTGTGTCATGTTTGATGATGCTGGAAGGATAGTGATAGTAATATTTCATCATTAATTTTTTATTGATTTCACTTTTTACTATTTTTTTTACCCTTCATAGATTGATTGGTTAGATATCCAATAATACCCATATATAAACATAAAGTAAAGTAAAGAGCCCCGTCACGCTGAGTGGCGTATAGGGAATATGGTGTAGTGACCATAGTTTTTAGAGACCTTCGGCACATCAATTTTAGGGTAATGTGGTCTGTATTACGCCCGTGCCGCTTTACTTTCTGAGAAAATATCGGGTACCCATTAAAGGCTGGGTGAACCTGGAAGCCATAGATCATTATTGAACCTGATCTCTTGTCCTTTATTTAGAAACATATTTGCTTAAAACTACTAAATCGAGATCTGCTGTTCAGAACTAAAAAAAATTTTGATAATTGCTATAGGTGATTATTCTTATAATGAAACATTAAATTCTTCAAGTTGTATATGCCATTAACTAATGTAATGTTCAGCACAATAATTAAAACTAGTCAGCCAATTTCTGTTTTAAAAAAAATTATTTTTCAGCTTTGAGGAAGAGATGCTTTGACTCTAAATGGACTTTAACATGAGATAAACATGTGCAAACAACACAATACATATCTCTAAAATTTATCCATAATAGTGAGAGATCAAAATAAAATGGTTGCATGACTTAATGTTTATGCAAGAAATGAGATTTCATACAGAAACCTGTATTGTAGGAAAAAGTGTTATTAGAAATACAAAGAGAGTATGAGCCTGAAACATGTGTTCAAAATATGTAGACAGAAACTTAAGTGTCATTAGAAACATTCCCCAATATGGTTGTAGGACATAACTAGAAGCAAAGGTTATAGCCTTCAGAAAAGATTGATATTTGTTTACTCCATCATAGATGCATGACAGTTTTAGAGAACAACAACAAATGTCATCTTGACTGATTCACAAAGCATGCTTCACCAGATTGACAAGGACACAGTCTGTAGGGAATGAATGCACCTACTAGACACGTCTCATGTCAGCAGCCTAACTTGGATATATTGCCCTGGGCATGCAGAAGTTGTAGTTATGATTACTCGAAGGCCCCGGTATCTATCTATCTATTGACGTTTCGAGCTGGTCCATAGGGCGTAGACCCAGATGCTCTTTCTCTTATCTAAATTTTTATTCTAGCAGTTTTCAATCCTTGTAAAGATCTTTTATCAAATCTCGCCATTCGTCTCTGTTCTGGGCAAGCAACTCTATCTCATTATGGGAGCCGATTCCTGCTGCTCTTGCCTCTGATCAATGTTCTTCTCAGTGTCTCTGTGGGTCAGCCTCTTTTCCTCTTACCTGTTGTTTCCCAAATGAGTGCTTGCTTTGTTATTCGGTTATTATCTCTCCTCATCACATGTCTAACATATGAACATTGTCTTTTCTTGATTACTGAAGATATTAGTGGTTGATTGGCGATTTCTCTAATTTCCTCATTTGTTTTGAATTCATTCCACGCTATACCAAGTATTTTCCTTAGACATTTATTTTCAAATGCATTCAACTTTGTTTCTATGTCTCTTGTTGTTTTCCAGCTTTCTCACGCATACGTAAGGGTTGATAGTACATTTGATTTGAATAGTCTCTGTTTTGGTGTTTGTGCTGATGAGTTTTGATTTCCACAACTTTGCAAGGCTTCTGAAAGACATTGCTGCTTTAGCTATTCTGATTTCCAAGATAGATAAAGGGATCAGTTTCTTCCACTGGTTTGTTTTCTATGTATATTCTGTCATCTGTTGGAATTAAGCTTTTCATGATTTTAGTCTTTCTCAAGCCCAATTTTGCTGGCTATTGATGATAGTTTATTTGTGTTTTCCTGCGTTGTTTTTATGTGACTGCTGATGAGGATTATGTCATCAGCAAAGTCGAGGTCCTCCAAATGGTCCCAGGTATCACTGCAAAGAAATTAATATCCATAATTGCTCAACCACCCGCCCCCGTGGAATCATCCGAATTAAAACTCATCTCATTGAAGGATCCAAACAAAGAAAGACAGCTGCAGTCTCCATCATATCAGCTACAGCACCCGCCAAAAGACATAAGACGAAGTGCCACCGAAAGTGAATGCTGCTGAACTGTCCTTCGTAATACAATATCATCATTCATCGTAAGCAATAAAAATATTGAAACATGATCCTGATGAGAAACACAGCTCATGGTGTGCGCAGAGTACTAACTCAGTAGCTCTAGCAGCAAGGCTTGGAATATGAGGAAACTGCAACAAGGAACACTTTTCAGACTGAGCCTCAGTGGTTCTTGCCACCTATCCACCATATTGACCGGTATGCAGAAGTTCATGGCAGTAAGACAGTCGACGGGTTGGCAGGATCTGGCTTTGTGCAAAAAGCCTTAAAAATGGACATGTATGTCGTTGTGAGGGCTCTAGAAGAAAACCTCTCTTAGGATGGCACAAAGGAAGCTGAGGATAATCCACATGTCAAAAGATTGGTGGAAAATCTCATTTTAAGCTATATTCACTTTCAGTGTTGCACTGTCAGTATTATCAGCTCTAAAAAGCCCTAAGAACAATGAACTAGATGACTTGAGAACAACCCTGGACCAACTATGCAATAACTTCCAGAGAGTAGTCATTCAGTGGATACCATCACACTGTAATATACACGGGAATGAACACACAGACAAATTAGCTAATGAGGGAGGGAGATTACCACAAGAGAACCATCCGCTCAGTTATGATGAAGCCAAATCCATCCTCAAGGGCCAGTTCCATGGAAAATGGAAACGAGAACACCCAAAGCATAACGAGAGTGACTGATACCACCAACTATCTAGGAGGGACTAAATCATCATACTTCGCCTACGCACTGGCCACAATAGAATGAGAAATCACATGTTCACCAAATTCAAAATAGGTACAACCAGCCTATGCCACTGTACACTGGACAATATGACTACAAAACATGTTCTACAGGATTGCCCCCAGTACACGGACCTGAGAAGAGCAATGTGGTCCACGCCCACTTCCCTGGAAGAAAAACTATATTGGGCAATCAATTCGCTTAAACAGACAGCTGCCTTCATGAGAGAGTCTGGAATCCTACTCTGATTGAGTCTTGATCGCAGAGAGAGAGAGAGAGAGAGACTTTCAGTGTTTGATATATCTTGTTCTCTTCAAGACACTGCTAACTATTGTCTTTAATTTAAGACTCAATTTTAAAAAAAATGAAAATGTTAAAACATGCATTTACAGACAAAAAATGAACCAATCCAAAGAAGACTTCAAATAGATAAAGCTGCTAAACGAGTGAGACTTTGTTTTGGCAGTGTAGGTTGGGTAAGTCTTTTCAAGTTGTTAGTTATTTATTTCTCTTTATGGTTTAAGTCTGGTTAAATTATAGTAATAGCTGTATTTATAATGAAATTATATGGAGAGAAATGTTAAATGTTTCAAAGGAAATATAAATATTGATTTAGATATACTTCCATTATCTGTAAAATGTTATGCACTTGTTGCTAGCTGTAATAAAAAAAATACTGCTGTGTAATCAAACATCAGGAAGCTCTTAGTGAGCTTGTTCAATTGTGTGTTCTCCGTGTACTATTTACTAGTTATTAATAACAAAATCTGAATTTACTTTTACTTTATTACAGACCATTTACTGTAAATTTAACAGCATACATTATGTACTGTGTATTACAATTACAGGATACTGTGTTGATCTTATGGCTTCATAATTTAATGCTTGAAAACTTGAGAGGTCCACTGTTGACATCTTATCTCGAGGTATTAATAACACTGAAGTCAAAGGCAAGTACATTAGTACAATTATGAGATAAAATACAGCTTTCAAAAGAAAGCAAGTAACATTAGCCAGATTGCATTTTTCCAGATCTTCACACACAGTGTGATAAATATGAGCACTGACTTTACTGTTTGGATGAGCTTAGTTGTAACATCATCACTTCCTGGTGACTTCCCTTTTATCAGATTTGTTTATTGTGGAGCACACTTCATCTGAAATAGGCTCTGGTTCTTTTTATTCACTTTCAATCATTATATCTAAGTCTTTATAAGTGTCTTCATGCATTGCTCTACAATTTGTTTCATCTTTGCAATATATCATTATGTTTATTTAGTATGTTGCCACTGCAATCATTAATTACTTGAACTATTGTCTACAATCACCTGTTATTGTCCTGATTACTCTGAACATTTTGCAGTCTCTTTCTTACACATAGAACTCTTCTGTTCCGCAGACGGTGTTCATAATATGTGGACAAATGTCATCAGTAAATACATTTGATGAATTTGTTGTGCATCCAAGTTCTTGCTTTACATTAATGTGCTTTCAGTGATTTTTTTCACTTATTTTTTCATGTATTTGGGTAAAAGTTACTGTGAAATTAAAAAGAAAAGTGTGTAGAAGCAACAAAGCCTAAGAGGAAAGTTGCAATACAGACAAGTGAAGTGAAAAATGGAACTTATGATATATTAAAGCGGTATTCATATATCAGTACACATGATTCTCAAACTGGTGGTGTACCCCTTCCACATCAGATGGATCATCATCATTGAGTGCCGTCTCCGCAACGAAGGTTGGCTACCATGGAGCGCCATTTTGCTCTATCTCTTGCTTTGATGGTGCAGGTTGTCATCGGTTGATTTGTCCATCTTTTGATGTTACTCGTCCATGTTAATCTTGGTCTGCCTCTGCCTCTTTTACCTTGTATTTTCCCCTCCAGGATCACTTTCAGCAGGCTGTTGTGTCTTTTAACATGGCCTAAGAATCGCATTTGTCTTGTTCTAATTGTGTTCAGAAGTTCTCTTTTCATTTTTAGTTGTTTTAAGACTTTGTCATTTGTTTTCTTTTCCTTCCATCCAGTTCTACCTATTCTTCTATATATCCACATTTCAAAGGCTTCAATTCTCTGTTCTGTTTTCTTGTCTAATGTCCATGTTTCAGCACCATATAGGAATATTGAGAAGATGTAACATTTTGCTATTCTTAGTTTTAGCTCTGGTGTTATTTGTTTTGATGTTAGTATGTCCTTCATGACATTAAAATTACTTTTTGCCATTCCTATTCTTTTGTTTATTTCAGTTGTACATTTTCCATCACTGGTTATAGTATGTCCAAGGTAGTTGTAGTTCTGAACTGTCTCCAGGTCTATTCCTTCAACTTTGATATCCACTTGTGGGTTTTGAGTATTTTCTTTGTTTATGATCATAGTTTTAGTCTTTTTGATATTCATATCTAGTCCATATTTTTTGCTTGTCGTGTTTATTTCATTAAGTAATTGTTGTAGGTCTTTAGGATTTTCTGCTAGTAGTACAGTATCGTCAGCATATCTTAGGTTATTGATTATCTTTCCATTAATTTGTAGGCCTGGCATCTCTATGATGTTTTTAAAGATTTGCTCAGTGTATAGATTGAACAAGCTTGGTGATAGGATGCATCCTTGTCTTACTCCTCTTTTTATATCAATGGGTGTAGAGAACTCTTTGTTATATTTTATTATTGCTGTTTGCTCCCAGTATAGATTGCATATTAGTCGTATATCCATGTCATCTAGATGTATCTCTTTTAGGCATTCTATAAGTTGTTTGTGGTGTACTCTATCAAAAGCTTTGGTGTAGTCTATGAAGCAGGCATATATTCAGATGGATAGCTGCAGCATTATTTCATAGGGAGTTATTCAGATGTTAAAGTTGGTCATCTGAGTCTACTTCATTTTATTTAGGATTGCTACAAGATTCATCATTGTCACCAGTCCTATTTAATATGTACATAATAACAAATATGGAACAACAGTTGAATAGGAGGAGAAGAACCATGACCTTTGCTGATGACATTCTGGTATATTAACAGGGAAGAGACTGATGGGTTATCACCTCCACTGCAAAACAAACTCAATCTCATCTCTTCCTGGTGTGGAGTTTCAGATGCTTTGATTAATCTTAATAAAACATCAGTGATGTAGTTCCCCCTAAACAATTATATTGTTAACACGGAAACACTGGTGGTACAAATAGTAGCTGATTATGTGACCAGGGAGAGGCTTAATGACATACCTAGGAGTAAAGTTTGATCGATAACAAAAGCCCACAAAGGACTAGCCACCATGAAGGTCATGGCAGCTGCCAGCATTAAGCAGAGGCTATTTACTTTTCTGTTCCAGGGAATGGTCCTCACACCAATTGAGTATGTCCTAAAAATCCTCACTGTCAGTCCCCACAGGCCAGAGAAAGTACAAAATGAAGTGATGTGCGATTTTTGGGTGTACGAAAGACATTCCTTGTATACCAATGAGGTATCTTTTAGATTTTTCAACCATGAATGACTTGGTCAAAACTCTGGAAGACGTGAGCATACTAGAAGATAAATGTGGATAAAGAGCATTCATTGCATCAAAAGCTCTAGACAGGGAAATATGACAGTTTAAAAGATGCAAATCATGAGTGGGCTGTGCAGAAGATGATATCAAACAGGTCTGCATGCTTACCAATATCAGCACTGGCGAGGAGTGAATACCAGTGCCTACATCAATCAGGGGCACATACTTGTGTATTGTCACACATGGCAGGAAATACAGGGAGCAGAGTCCAGTTGTGATTAATTTGAAGGTCAAAGCCCTCATCTGGGGCAACACTGATGAGGTAGATGCAGTTATTTATACAGACAGATCTGTAATATGGTACAAAAGGGCAGTGTATGAGCATTTACACCACGCCCTACAGGCAAAACGGTCAAAGAAGTCAGTGATGTGTACGTTATGACCATGAGTAGTATGACGAAAAAGCTAATGGCAGTGATAACTCATCTGATTAAAGTCACAAGACAACACCCATACCTGCATACTAAGTGATTCAATGAGCATAATAAAAAAAAGTGAAGGTGGGTTCTGTATGCGGGTAGTAGGTCGAGTTGTTGTAGAAGTCGACAATTTGTAGAGGCACTTTTGTCTACATCCCTGGACATGCGGCAGTCCTAGGATATGAAAGGAGTGAACAAGCTAGTTATCTGTGCTGTCGTGGAAGATTGTCAATCATTGGATCTGGCAGAGGTCATTAATGCCCTCCAAGATGTGGGAAGGGCCCAGTACTTTCACAACCATGAGTTCACATCACTTTTTGGATGAAAAAGAAATGGGAGTAATATGGGTACGCCCAGAAACAAGAGGCACATAGGAGGACTTATTAACTGACACAGAGCTGAAGTAGTCAGTCGTAGAACATGCAGAGGAGATCTTTTACCAGATCTTGAGTTTTAAAGGGTTAAAATGGTGTACTAGAAGAGTGGGACACTAGAGTTAACAAAGAGAATCGTTTGAGAAGCAATTAAGTCACTAACCACCCTGAGTACTGAGTAAAATGAGCATACTTGATGAGAGATCACAACAGATAGGACTGAAAATAAATAGAGATAAGACCAAAATGATGAGAATTAATGCATTTGATAATAACCAAATAACAATAGGAGATATACATCTACTAAATGTACAATTTTACATAAGTCTGGGCAGTAATATATACAAAGAGGTATGAACAGAGAATGATACCAAAATAAGGATATCAAAAGCAAGAGGAGCATTTGTTGCACTGGGAAACATAAGGATGTCCAAAGAAATTAGGTTAAATACAAAATATGAATTTTCGACTCCATTGTTAAGTCATATGGCTGTGAATTATAGAAAACAACAAAAATGACAATCATGAAGATACAAACCTTCATTAATCGATGCTTACGCAGAATAAAGGGATGGAAATGGCAGGACAAAATAACTAATATAAAATTATGGAAATGTACCAGGGGATAAAGAGATACAGCAAAGATGATGGCACTGGATAAGACACACACTGTGGAAGTCCAGCTGAGAATGACACAATAGGCCCTTTTTTGGAATCCCCAAGGAAAAAGACAAAGAGGAAGACCAAAATATTTTTGGAGAAGACAAATGGAAGCAGAGATGAAGATGATGGGGAAGATATGGAATGATCTTAAAAGAATGGCAAGAAGCAGAATGGCTTGGAAAATGTTTGTTGAAGACCTATGCTCTACAGGGAGCTGAGTGGTAGACAAAGAAGAAGACCCTGAGTACTATTTAATTCGAAGGTCATCCAGTGAATGGTATGGTCATGGTCATATGACCATATCTGATGGTAGTCGAGAGAGCTGATTTGATTCAGTTCTATTGGTACCTTGTGTGAGTAACATAGATTTAAATCAGGAAGGCGCAAATGAGATGGGATAATCTGGAAAGAGTTGGCTGGTCATATAAAGTAGTTAGAAGTAGATTGTTTGAAAAGAAATAGAGAGATCAAATTGTTTGAAAAGAAATAAGAGAGATCAACCAATCTGTTAAACATGAAGTTAGTCAGAGATAGATTGATATAGATGAATTGATCCATACTGGACAGTTTTAAAAGAATGTTGAAGTTCTGATGTTATTGTTTTGTTGTTATGAATCCAGAAGTCTGTGAACTGATGCCCTTCGACCCAATGCCATGTAATAATATCTGCAGGTTTTTCTGAGTTCCCTTATAGTTTTGTACAGGGTGTTACATTTGTCCGGTCTTCCAGAAAGTATTGTTGCTCTGATGTCAGTGAGCTTTTGGACATTCAAAAAAGATGAAGTTCTACTGTTTCATGTGGGTGTTTACAGAGTGGAGTTTCATTTCATTGTATTCTATTGATGTGGTTAATCATGAGTACATGACCGGTTCTCAGTCTGAAGATGGTGGTTTGGTCTCTTCTTATTAGGTTTGTTAATGTTGTCAAGGGGGTTTGGCTTTGTAATGTATTTGAAAAGTTTTCTCCCTGTTTTTCCCATGGCCCATCCATTCACCCAATCTTCTCTAATGTTGGAGTTTAAGATTTGTTTGGCTGTGTTTAATGAAATGTCGATGTCAAACTGTGTTTGTCTGAATCCTCTCTTAGCTAGTATATCTGCCTTATCATTTCCTAGTGTGTCCTGGGATCCAATGCATCACTAGCCTTATGCGTTAATGAGGTTATCTATGTCTACGGTGAGCTTGTCAGTTAGAAGTTTTGATAGTAATAACTAGTTAGACAACTGGCTAGCAGTTGTAGGTGAATATTTTTAATCAGAATGTGTGAGTATTCTGACCCTTGCAATTTCATGTTCCTGAAATAAAAATTATGTTGTGTTCTTATATCATTAAATCTATTAGAGTGCTGGCTAGTTTTAGGCCAGAGATATCCTGTCATTACATGACATCATCATGTCTTATACCAGAGGTCTCGGCGTGATCATGGCATTGAACATCAGCGAGTATGACACAGCAGACGAGTTATATAATGTAATAACATTATATTCAGCTTGCTATAAAGGTCGTTTCAGTCTTTCCCTGGTATAATCTGAGCACCTACGAGCATTTTTAAGTGCAGTGAGGATAAGCCATGAATAACTCAATAACATATGATGGATCTAGAAAAATGGGAATGTGAACCAAAATTTTTATCTAGTATTGTTAAGAGGCAGAAGAGAGAGAGAACACCAGAAGTAGAGTTATTTTGTGTGTTTATGGAAAGGATAATAATAGCAGGAGAAATAGGAGTGCAATGGCTGCACAGAATATTTAACGTAGCATGGCACCAACAACAAGCCCCAGAAGATTTGCAACAGGCAATCATCATACCAATATGGAAAAAGAAAGGTAACAAAAGAGACTGCAATCAATATAGAGGTATATCTCTTCTCGGTCATGTAGGAAAGCTATACGCCAAAATCGTGGAAAAAAGGCTGAGACCAATAATGGAACTACAGTTAAGCGATTCTCAAATGGGGTTCCGAAAAAACAGAGGATGTACTGACGCACTATTCACATTAAAACAGCTTGCAGAAAAAACGACAGAACACAATCAAAACTTATACATAGCCTTCATTGACCAGGAAAAAGCATTCGACAGAGTAAACAGAGAACAACTGTGGGAGATGCTAACAACATACAGAGTAAGCCAACATCTAACCAACCTTATTAAAAGTCTCTACATCAACAGCAGCTGCAGGGTACGAACAGCAGCAGGCTACACAGACCACTTTGAAGTTAGATCAGGTGTAAGACAGGGGTGCGTACTATGTAACGGGCTATTTCTCCCTGTTAACACCTTTGTACATTCACTGCTGATCTGTATGGCAGAAAGCTCGCTAAGAACTGAGTCTTCACTCTACTTGAAGCTGGGAATATGTCAGGTAGCAAGCTCGTTCAGATCTGAGCCCTTGAGTTGCCTCGACAGGATGCCCTGTATACCAGCCCAGTTGCCTGATATAGCAGGTCACTGTCCAGAACGGTCGCTGCGCTTGATTCTCATCTCTCGGATGACACTCTTGACCAGTGATCGATTCTTGGTAGACTCCGCATTGTTACTCCCGTTGGTTCATGGCACCCCAGCATTCGTTCATTCACTAGGGACAGACAATACAGCTAACTATGGACACAGCATGTATCAACACCAGTGAAAAGTTCATATGACTGAAGTTTATTTACACCATGATCACCTCCTATAGCAGGTTTATTAACACAATAGCAAAGTCTGTTAGTAGCCTCTCACACTTCTCCTACCTCCCTTTACAGTACATATGCAGGAATGCTGCCATGAACATTCCAAACAGCCCTTGGTGAGACACTCACACCCTAACAAGTCTCTTCAGCTGGTTTGTAGCTACCACGACAGCAATAACATCTCTGTATGGCTTACACACAGCCTATGTTGATGAGAACACTCATATAACACAAGTCTCTTCAATTGTTTATAGCTCCCAGCTACAGTAATGTCTCTTATGTCTTCCACAAAGCATATGAAGATGAGAACACTCGTATTCTAACACAGTCTCTTTAATTGCTTATAGCTACCAGCTAAGGTAATAACGTCTCTTATGACTTTCGAAAAGCCTATGATGTGAGATCATTCACAATCTACAAAGTCTCTATGCATTGTGGTAAGTGCTAACTACAGTAATAATGTCTCTTGACACTCACACGAACCTATGAGGTGAGAGCATTCACAATCTACAAAGTCTCTATGCATTGTGGTAGGTGCTAACTACAGTAATAAGGTCTCTTATGATTTCCACAAAGCCTATGATGATGAGAATACTCATATTCTAACAAAATCTCTGTGCATTGTGGTAGGTGCTAACTACAGTAATAATGTCTCTTGACAACTCACACGAACCTATAAGCCTAATTCATTCTTGCTACTTCACATTAGGCGCTACTATGGTTTCTTATCCTATCATACACTACGTCCCTATCTGAGCACTTCTCCTGGAACATCACTGACCAACTTGACGGCCACACACCAACCAACCCGCTACCGAATGTCCGAATCAACTCTCCTTGTTCCCGGTATCAGCTGTAACAAAACTCACCGTCGTCTGGATTGAACTATCGCCCTATCTCAAATTAATGTAATTTAATCTATCCTTTGTCTAACTTAACTCTCTCCGCCTCGTTTCCAATTCTCATGATCCACGATGTGTTCACTCCCTTAACTTTCACGTGGACCTAAACTGATTCTATGTTACTCACCCCTATTTATCTCCCTTTGTTTATTACCCCACTCCCCACTTTTCTTCATACAACTTATCACTGCTATACCCTGCTTCACTATCCCCCCTACTATTTATTACATACATGGACTATATATGCAAGCTAGCCAACCCATCAGAGACACTGGAGATCAACAAGCTTTTATTTGCAGACGATCAGGCACTAATACATGAAACAATAGAAGACCTACAAGAACACTTAAACAAACTCAACATCTCAGGCACAAAATACAACATGAAAATTATCAACAAAACAGAAGTCATGAATGTCGCCAAAAATAAACAGAACATCAACATAACTATAGAAGGTAGACAACTAAAACAAGTAGAGGAATTCAAATACCTAGGAAGTCTAATGACAAACGATAATTCTCAAACAGCAGAGATAGAATCAAGATGTAACAAAGCTTGTCAAGTCATTGGACAGTTATCACCACTATTGTCCAACAAGGAAATAACTCTGGAGGCAAAACGAGCACTATACAATACAATCTTCATCCCAATGTTGTACTAATAATGCCAGACCTGGACCCTAGATGCAAGAACAATAAGAAAAATAACCTCTACAGAGATGAAATGTGTTAGACGAATGACAGGAAACAGTTTGAGAGATAAGATCAGAAATGAAGAACTGAGAAAAAAGCTAGGAATAGCCCCCACCATAGAATACATAAGGAAACAACAGATAAAATGGTTTGGCCACGTGACAAGGCAGAAAGAACAAAACACAACACAACGAGCCTTCAACAAACGTTGCAAGAACACCAGACCCAAGGGTCGACCACGGAAAAGATGGATCGATGGAATACTAGAAGCACTAGGAAACATAACAGCAGCAGAAGCGAACAGAAGATCAAAAGACCGCAAATTATATCTCCCCTCAATGCTGAAAGGCAGATGAAGGAAGGAAAGAAGAAGAAGATGGAAAGAAACTCCCCTTCAAAAAAAAATTTTAAAAAGGAACTTTTTCCCCTTCCATGTGTTATCACAAGGTCGACTTAGTCCCGAAAACACAGGCTGCGATCAAACTTAACTCCAAGGTATGTCATCAGTCTGTCCCTTGTCAGCCCATCCATACCACTGATGTTTCTGTGTTAACAATATAATTGTTAAGGGAGAACCATGCAACTGATGCTTTATTAGGATTAACCAATGCACCCGACACTCCACACCAGGAAGAGATACGATAAATTTGGTTTTGCAGTGTGGTGTGAAAAGTTTTATTTTTATTTTCTTGACATTTATCACCTCTCTTTGTTCTTGGAACCTTTACTTTTTGTTATTGATCATCTCATGGTTTGATAAACATATCTGAGCTAATGTTTTTATTTGTTTAAACTATATAACATTTAATGGTAGTACTCTATTTTCTTATATGGCTTATTTTCTTATATAGCTCAGGCAAAAGCAGCTTTCCAAAAAATGAGGAACTATGCAATCTATTTTTGACAATAGAAACAAGAAAAAGAGTTCCTAAATGTTATGTAGAGCCAGTCTTAACATATGAATGTGAATCATGGACAATAGGACAACGGACAAGAAAATCACTGGAGTCTGTAGAAATGTGGTTTTACAGAAGAATGTTGAGAATACCATGGACAGCTAAGAAGAGTAATGAAAATGTTCTGAAAGAGATCAAAGCAAAAAGAGAGCTAATTTCCAATATTAAGAAGAAACAGTCATAATTTTTTGGCCATGTAATGAGAATAGAACAACTGGAAAAATTAAGGGATGAAGAGATAGAGGGAAGCAAAAAGAAAAAATACCAGACAGCTCAAGAGAATGGCTTGGCAGAAGGTCAACAATAGAAATGATAAATAACTGTTGAGATCGAAAGTTGTGGAGATACATGATCACCTGTGCCAGCAGGCCCGGTACATGATGATGATGACTATATTTTCTGTGATTTATTATTCATGTAAAGTAAAAAAGTAAAGAGCTCCATCACGCCAAGTGGCGTATAAGGAATATGGTGTTCATCATCATGTGCCATACCGGTTGGCGTGGGCGATCATGTCCTTCCACAATCTACAGTTCATCTTATCAGTTCTGTTATTGACTTTTTTTTCCATGCCATGACATCAAGCTATCCAGTATTTTTTCTCTTTGTCGTCCTCGATCTCTCTTTCCTTTTATTTTGCCAATTGTAACGAAGTATTCCAACTTTTCTCTTCTCATGATGTGCCTGAAAAATGTTGATTGTTTCTTTCTATTTTTTAGAAGTTTCCTTTTTGTGTTGGCCTCTTTGAGAATTTCCTCATTGATCTTTTTAGCTGTCCAGGGAACTTTCAACATTCTTCTGAGAAATCCCATTTCTGTGGCCTCTAATCATCTTTTCATTTGTTTGTCTACTGTCCATGAATTGCTTTCATAGGCCAGAATTGGTTCTGTATAGCACCCATGAACTCTCTTTCTCACTTCTATTGACATAGATTTGTTGCATAAGATATTTTTCATTTTCTGAAATGCTATTTTGGCCTGAGCTATTATGCTTTTTATTTCTGTGTGTATCTTCCATCTGATATTATTATTGTACCCAAGTATTTGACGCTTTGCACTTGTTTCAGATTTGTCCTGTTTATTTTTATGCTGCATGATGGTGATTGTTTCTTTGATATGACCATTACTTCTGTTTTCTTACTATTTAGACTGAGACCTTTCTTGTGGCTTTCTATTACTATTATGTCTATAATTTCTTGTAGTTCATTCTCTGTCTCTGCTATTAAGACTGTGTCATCCACATATCGCAAATTATTTATGTTGTGACCATTGACTTCAATTCCATTTTTGTTTACTATTGATCTCATGATATGTTCGCTGTAAAGTGAAAACAAATCTGGCGACAACACTGCCTTGTCTGACCGCATGTTTTATATATTGGAATTATCCTGTTTGGTTGCTAATTCGTATAGCTGCTGTTTGTTACCAGTACATGTTTTTTTATGATTTGAAGATCCTTGCCAACAATGTTTAATTTCTCCAGCATATTTATTATTTCTTAATGCTTTACTTTGTCAAATGCTTTTGTGTTGTCTATAAAGCACATATATAGATCTTTCTTCAACTCTACAGATATTTCTATCAGTGATGTATATTGCATTATTGGTGCCCTTTCTTTCCACAAATCCACATTGTTCCTCACTTATTTCTGGTTTTCTTTTCTTTATCCTTCTTATGATGATTTTTAGTAATATTTTCGTCATATGGCTCATGAGACTAATAGTGCGATGGTCTTCACAATCAGTGGCGCCTGACTTCTTCAGTATGGCTACAATGATAGATTTTAGTAGATCTTCGGGTATGTGTGCAGTGTTATATATGCCATTGAGTAGTTTTGTTATAACTTGTACTCCCAGCTCTCCTAATGCATTTACCTCTTCGATTGTTATATAATATGGTGTTAGCGACCATAAATTGTACATACCTTCAGCACATGATTTTTGGAATCAAGTGGATGAATCAAACTCAAATTTTTGGAAATAAAGCCAATGTAGTTGGTATTACACCCGTGCCGCTCTACTTTCCCAGAAAAAAATCCAGTACCCATTTAAGGCTGGGTGAACCCGGAAGCCATCGGTTGGGATCGAACCCTACCTCTTGTTCTTTGTAGCGCAGTACACTAACCTCTGAGCTATCACGGCTCCCTTATTATACATGTAATGTAACCAAATTACGATCTAAGTGCTGTTATGAATAGTTTTATTTCTCCATTATAACAAACATTTCGGTCTGATCGGGAGAGTGCTTGTAACAAATCATACATCATCATCATAGAGTACCATGCCTGCTGGTGTAGGTGATCATGTCTCTCCACAACTTTCAGTCTTGACAGTTATTTATCATTTTTGTTGTTCATCTACTACCAAGCCATTCTCTTAAGCTGCCTGGTATCTTTTCTCTTTCCTTTCCTCTATCTCTTTGTCCCTCAATTTTCCCAATTGTCACAATATATTCCAGCTGTTCTCTTCTCATTACATGGCCAAAAAATGATGATTGTTTCTTCCAAATATTGGATATTAGCTCTCTTTTTGCTTTGGCCTTTTTCAAAACGTTTTCATTACTCTTCATAGCTGTCCATGATATTCTCAGAATTCTTCTGTACAACCACATTTCTACAGCCTCCATTGATTTTCTTGTCTGTTGTCTTATATTAGAAAATCTTATGGTAGAAGCAGAACAATTAAACAAAGATATTTTAAACATATCAGAAACAAGATGGAAAGAAAGTGGATACATACAAGACGATAAATATACATTTATATATTCAGGTAACACAACAGAACATCAATGAGGGATAGGCATACTAATAAAACGAGAACTACAAAAATATATAAATACCTACTGGACATACAATGATAGGATTATATTACTAAAAATGAAGGCAAAACTATTTGACATAGCAATAATACAGACATACGCACCTACTCAAGACTATACAGATGAACAAATAGAAGCATACTATGAAGATCTAAATACAGTTATGAAGCAAGTGAAATTTTCAGACATCTTGATTGTAATGGGTGACATGAACGCTAAAATTGGAAAAGGTAGATATACGAGCATTATAGGAAATCATGGTTTAGGAAAAAAAATAACAGAGGAGAAAGATTAATTCAATTTGTGAAGAAAACAGGCTGATAATATGTAACACCTAGTTTGAGCAAGAGAAAAGGAAATTATACACATGGAAAAGCCCTGGAGATAGGAAGAAAATAGATTACATAATGATAAAATACAGATTCCGGAACAGGTTCAAAAAAGCCAAAACCCATCCAAGAGCAGATATTAATTCAGATCATAATCCTGTAGTGGTTAAAATGAAAATCAAGCTAAAGAGAAACAAACAAAAGACTAATTCAGTAATACCAATAGATATCATCATCATCAAGTACCGGGCCTGCTGGCATAGGTGATCATGTCTCTCCACAACTTTCGATCTCGGCAGTTATTTATCATTTCTGTTGTTGACCTTCTGCCAAGCCATTCTCTTAAGCTGTCTGTTATTTTTTCTCTTTGCTTCTCTCTATCTTTTCGTCCCTCAGTTGTTCCAGTTGTTACAATATACTCCAGTTGTTCTCTTCTCATTACATGGCCAAAAAATGATGATTGTTTCTTCCTAATATTGGAAATTAGCTCTCTTTTTGCTTTGACCTCTCTCAAAACATCTTCATTACTCTTCTTAGCGGTCTATGGTACTCTCAACATTCTTCTGTAAAACCACATTTCTACAGACTCCAGTGATTTTCTTGTCTGTTGTCCTATTGTCCATGATTCGCATCCATATGTTAAGACTGGCTCTACATAACATTTAAGAACTCTTTTTCTTGTTTCTATTGTCAAAAATGGATTGCATAGTATCTTCCTAATTTTTTGGAAAGCTGCTTTTGCCTGAGCCATTCTGCATCTCACCTCTTTTGTACATCTTCCGTCTGAGGTTAACAAAGTTCCCAAATATTTAAATTCAGTTACCTGTTTTAATATCGTTCCACTTGTCTTTATTTTGCACTGAGGTGATGTCTTTTTCTTTGTTGTTACCATTACCTCTGTCTTTTTGCTATTAAGGCTGAGTCCTTTATTTTTGCTTTCTTTCACTATAATGTCCAACATTTCTTGTAACTCATTTTCACTTTAAGACTGTATCATCAGCATACATTAGATTATTTATATTATGACCTCCAATTGTTATTCCAGGCATGTTCCTTATGGATGTATTAAACAAATCTGGTTACAAGCACACAACCTTGTCTAACACCCTGTTTTATTTGTTGAAACATTCCCAATTTGTTTCCACTTCTTATGGCCACTGTTTGTTGCCAGTACATGTTCTTTATTATTCTTAGATCTTTGTTGTCTACGTTTATGCTTTCTAAAATGTTGAATATTTCTTGGTGCTTTACTTTGTCAAATGCCTCGGTGTAATCTATGAAACATAGGTTTTCATCTGTTTTCACCTCCATGGCTCTTTCTACTAAAGATCTTATGATATAAATGGCATTGCTTGTTCCTTTATCTCTAACAAAACCACACTGTTCATCGCTAATTTCTTGACTGATTTTGTTTCGCACTCTTCGCATGATGATTCTTAGTCATATGATTCATAAGGCTTATAATGCGATGATCATCGCATTCAATCGCACCCGATTTCTCTGGTAGGGCTATGAATATTGATTTGAGCTTGTCGTCTGGTATATATCCACTGTTGTAGATATCATTCAATATTTTTGTTATTCTTTCTATTCCAAAATCACCTATGGCTTCAATCTCTTCTTTAGTTATATTATCTGGTCCAGGAGCTTTGCCTGCTTTCATATTGTGCAAGGCATCTTCCACTTCTTCTCTGAGTATTTCTGGTCCTTCTCCATTACCCTTAATATTTACTTCCATTCGTTCATCATTATAAAGATCTTTAATGTATTCTGTCTATCGTCCCTTATGTTTTCTTGATCAATTAACAGTTCTCCTTCCTTTGATCTTAGACATTCATTTTTTGATTGCGTTTTTCTTCCTGTTAATTCCTCAATTTGTTTGTATATAGCTTTAACATCTCCTTTTTGTTGCATTTCAATCTCTTTGCATCTCTCTTTTAGCCATGCTTCTTTTGCTTCATTGCATTTTACTACAATTTCTTTATTTAATCTCTTATACTCATCTTTATTTTCTTTATTTCTTCTTCTTGTATCCATTAGCTGCAAAATGTTGTCTATCACCCATTTCTTTCTTGAATTTGTCCTCACTGGTGGTATGAACTCTTTTGATGTTTGTTGCATTTATTCTTTTAGCATTTCCCACTGTTCATCAATGCTTTGTATCTTCTCTATTGCATTGTACCGGTTCTGAATTGTGATTTTATATTTGTCTTGCATCTTCTTGTCTGAATTGAGTAAATCTAAATTTAACTTGATGTTAACTGAGGCTCGTTTTGTTGTTTTTCATTTTACTCTAAGCTTTCCCACAATTGGTACATGATCACTATTGCAATCTGCCCCTGGTCTAGTTTTCTCACACACCAGACTGTTTCTAAATCTAATGCTTATCATTATATAATCAATTTGATTACGTGCATTGTTCCCTGGGCTTTTCCATGTTCACAGACATCTTGGATGTTGCTTAAACCAGGTGTTTCCTATCATCATGTTGTGTGTTCTTGCCCAGTCAATAAGTTTCTCACCTCTTTCAGTCCTCTTAAACCAGGTGTTTCCTATCATCATGTTGTGTGTTCTTGCCCAGTCAATAAGTTTCTCACCTCTTTCAGTCCTCTCGCCTAAGCCATAATGACCAACTACTTCCTCAAATCTTTCCTTTCCTACTTTTGCGTTAAAATCCCCTAGAACTATGATAATGATAAACGAATAGATATAATAGCTTTCAATGAGAAAGATATAAAAGAAACTTATACAATGCAAGTAAAGAACACATATCAGAAGCTGCTAGAAGAAGGGATTGAGCAATAGAGAAGAGAAAATCCTGAAGAAAAGTCACAACCAAATGGTGATGCATAAAAAACAGCATACAAGAATTCTGTGGCACCTTACCCAAAAAGGAAGGTAACAAAAATGGATAACTGACAACATCTTAGAAAAAATGAAAGAAAGAAGACAAACGAACAACACTGTCAGATACAGTGAAATTGATAATGAAATACACAAAATGTGCAAAAAGGCAAAAGAAGACTGGCTGAACCAAAGATGTCTAGAAATTTAAACTATGGATAGTAAACAAAATTTAAGAGGGATGCACACAAAAATATTGAGTCATTGACTAATAAAGACAAAAAAGCTGCAGGAAGCGGATGTATTGCAAACAAAGAGGGAAGAATGCTAACAGGCAACAAAGATATAATCGATAGATGGCAGGAATATATAACATAATTATTTCATGACGAAAGGGACAAAAAACCATCTATAAAATGTACATCCAGCTGTAAAATCCTGAAATCTGAAGTAGAAAATGCTATAAAAACAATGAAATAGGGAAAGGCAGCAGGACCTGGCAATATACAGATAGAGATGATACAGGCACTAGAAGATTTTGGCATTGCAGTGATCACTGACATATGCAATGACATATACCACACAGGATACATACCAAATGAACTAACAACATCAACTTTCATTGCATTGCCTAAAAAGAATGGTGCAGTTGAATGCAGTGATTTTAGAACAATAAGCCTAATGAGCCAGGTAACCAAAATTTTACTAAAAGTTATACAGGGAAAGATTCAGAATAAAATTAATACTAAATTAGATGAGCAGCAATTTGGATTCAGGAAAAACAGTGGGACAAAAGAAGCCATGTTCAGCATGAGGACATTGATTAAAGAGTACATAGAAGTAAACAAACCAATATATGCCTGTATCATAGACTAGACCAAAGTGTTTGATAAAATACTCCATAATCAACTTATATACTGCATAAAAGATATAAATCTGGATGACACAGACATACGACTAATATGTAATTTGTACTGGGAGCAAACAGCAATAATAAAATATAACAAGGAGAATTCTACACCCATAGATATAAAAAGAGGAGTAAGACTAGGATGCATCCTATTTGAGTGGTAATAAAAACTACTACCACTTAAATGTAACATTAGGTGTTCTAAAAATAGTAATTTCTCTGAACTCTGGAGACAGTCCCTGTGTTCACACTAGGCAAAACATGGGGACTCTGAATTTCTGGCTCAGGTTGATTTATGACCTAAGTTCCATCTCATGAACCAGAAGTGTTACAATGTCTATCAGTACTTCGTTCTAAATCCATAAATAATTCAGCGGCTGCATAGTATTATTCGCCATGTTTCCTGAGTCACAAAGGGTTGTTTGATGTTTGTCGATGATCAGGAAATTTCCCTGGTCACAGCAGAATAAAAAAAAGGGGGAAAACAGCAGATTTCTTGAAATTATTTTTTCTCACATTAAACGATGTAACTCACAGTTTAAAAAAAAAAAAAAAATCCAGCAGCAATGGAAACAATTAAATACTCTGGAGTTGCTGAAAGTGGTAATTAAGAAGATACACAGAGAAGGGTTGTTTTTGAATATGAAAAAATGACACAAATTTTTAGGACTTTTTGTGTTTTGATACAGTAAATTTTACTACGATATTGTAATAATGGGTTAATGCCATAACAATATATTGGTGAAATGGGTAGACATCTGGGAGGTCTCTTCAGTGAGCAACTCTGCATCATCTCCTGTGATGCAGATTCTGCAGTGGCATCCCATTTTAACTTCTTGGGCTCACCGCAGTTCACGTCACTGGCAGTCCTTTATCTATTTGATGATTGCAGTTTGTTTACTCTGGAGAATCAACTAATAGTGCACAAGGTCTACTTCTTGGCAAAGAGAATAAATGTGTACGCTTCTATCTATAGGTAAGCGCTCCCTTCATGCCTAAAAGTGTATGAGGAATATGGTGTGCTCATATTTTTCAATGGCTAACGGCACATTTTTCATAAATGATATCACTATTTCACCAGGGTGCACGTAAATAGATGTTTATGTATTTAAATATATTTGTGTGAGTGCCTGTTTGTCTGAACATATAACTATGTATATTTGCATTTTCATATGCATACTGGTATGTATGGCTTTACATTCATTTGTGTATATAGTTGACGGCCCTTTCCCCCCCCCCCCCCCCCTTTTTTTTTTTTAAAGATCAACTGGATTATCACAATTTAATCACATGAGCTGTTAATGTGTTCTGACCATATCAGACTCAAGAGGTTATGATTATTGTTCATTCATTTATAGTGGCCATACTTGATAAAACACTGCAAAGAAGCATCTGATTAAAAAAAGAGGTGGAAGGGGGGGGGGATTATAGTTTGTGTATTATTTCTAGGACGAGGATTGCAGCATTGGATTTTATCTTGTCATTTTTTTTTCTTTTCCTCGCAAAAAGCAATAACTATATCATTTTTAATCTTATTATTATTTGTAAAAAAAAATCCTCCTTATTGTCAGCTTAGCAGTAGCACTATATAAGTCCTTGATTCTTAAAACATGCTTAAGCTAACAGTGCTTAGAATATATATTAAATGTTGTAAAATAATTTAGTTTATGTTTATCAGTAATTGATCGTTTGTTGCTCCAGATACCATCACTTATTGAGCAGCTAATTCAAGGCACAACACCCAAACAGGATTTTACTATTGAATCTTTGAATGAATTATTAAAGAAAAACTGGGATCCAGTTATGCCAAGTCTTAGTCAACAGAAACTTGTAAGTTTATTATCCTTTTTTTTTAAATTGCCAATAAACGTTATTGGCTTTAATAATAAAGTTACTTTATTATTATTTAGACAAAAATGTTAAAAACTCCATGTCTGAACGATTTGCTGCTATTATTTCTCTTCAGTGGCATCAGACTTTGCACAAGATGGTAACCTATATCTCCTTTCAATACTAAAAGGCAAATGAGGAAGAAAGAAGGAGAAGAAAGAAAAAAAATCAAGGCCTGGCAGTGAATATTCCTTCTCTGAGACTGTGAGGCTCACTAAGAGCAGGAACCTGAGACAAAATTATAAGTGCAGAGTGAGTCCTGAGCAAAGTCTGATGGCACTGAAAGGATAATAGCAGCAAATCATTCAGACAAGATTTTAAAACTTTCTATTGGAGTGGCTAACAGTTTACTTTATTTTCATAATTTATTTCAGGAGTCATAATATAATTTTATAATTAAATACTGACATGGTGGACAGTACTTTGCTTAGTCCTATCTTACAACACTTCTATTTAACTTTGTCTGATTATACAGTTAAGTCCTTTCATGAAAATGTTTCATGAAAATCTACATAATTTACTTTTCAGTTTTCTTTTTTACTGTATATTATTCTGTTCTTTCTATATATTTTTTTTCCCTGACCAGTATAGCTGTGACAGAAAGTTCTCAACACAGAAAGGCATGAAAATACACAGAATAAAGAAGAGATATGGCAGTATAGCATCAGTAGCTCAATAATACACTGTCCCGCCAGATAAGACATCAGAAAATATCAGTCAAGAGTCAATCCACAGAATGGATAATATTCAGGTTGAGATGTTTGATGATGAATTCGTGTACCTCATGAATGGGGTGAGAGAGAAAATCAAGTTTCCTCCCACCATCGTCACAGTAATCTGGGAGAAGTTAGACAAGTCTTTAGCAACAGCCCATAACCACCACCATAAGCAGCTGAACTTGTCTCAGAAGTTGAAAGCATCTGTGAAATAATCTACGAGTACTATTATTGCATCAAGGAATTGTGCACAAAGGAATTAAGGATAAGCACAAAACAGCTGAAAAGCAGACAACAAATAGAAGAGATCAGAAAGCAGAAAAACTATGACAAGAAGCAGTTCAAGAAAGCTACAGAAGCAGAAAAGAAAGCAGTACATCTGGTGTGGCAGCACCTAAAATCCAGGTATTATGCACTTTGTAGAGCAGAAAGACTACACAGGAATAGGAAAACAACCAAAAGGACCAGAGAAAAATCAAACAAATACCCATTCAAGTTTATAAAGGAGCTATTTTAACCACCAAGATCTGGAACATTGACAGACAACAAGGAAGAGCTCAAGAAACATCTGAGAGAGACCTACTTGGACTGTCAGAAAGAAGAACTGCTAAAAACTGTGGCAGGGCTGATGTGGCCAAGCGAACCTGACACTCCATTTATTTAACAATACACCTCCGATACCATAAGAGGTGACAAATGTAGTCTGCAGAAAATGCAACAAATTAGTCCCAGGTCTAAACCGCATTTCGTACCTCATCTATGAAAGATGACCAAAGATACCGAAGCGACTACACCGGCTGCTCAGAAGTGCATGGAAAAGACAGGTTGTAAGCCAGAAATGGTAAAAGACAAATGGAGTGTAGACCCCGAAGTAGCAGAATTCAAAAGAGATAATGCAGTTCAAACATTACTAAATGTCAAAGAAAAAATATTTTTCTCTATAATCGCAAAGGGATTCACCTCTTACCTCATGGAAAATGGGTACGTTGATATTGCCATACAGATGCCAGGTGTCCCCAGATGCTTGGAGCATGCAATATTGATATGAGAGGTGATATAGAGAGAAAAGATTAAAAAGCTAAATCTAGATGTAATATGATTGAATCTTGCTAACATATATGGATCAGTCCCACATCAGATGATTTAGCAGGCTCTGAGAATGTGCTCCAGATTGTGACAGCTATACTGAAACTATTTCCCCAGCTTCACAATTTGTTTCTCTACTAAGCAATATATGACTGACTGGATAAAATTGCAAGTCTGAATTCTATGGGATGTACAATTTCACTCATACTCTCCATGTTGGTGATGCAAGTAATCCTAAAAGCAGTAGAGGGAGCTGCAAATGGACCAGATCTTGGAGATTGATGCCACATGGCACCACTAAAAGCATTCATGGATAACACCACTGTTCTAAGTGTCAGTGGAGAGCCACAACTGGAGAGTGCTCAAACACCTAAACGAGCTCATTTAGTGGTGCTGGATAAGCTTCAAACTTAATAAGTCATGGAGCCTCTCCATCAGATGAAAAAAAAAAAAAAAGAAAGAAATCATGTCCCATTATAGCAAACCAGAGGACCTCAACCATCTCTTCAACTATCATACAACCTGCCAAAACTCTTTATTGGCAAGGAGCCAATAAGTGTTGTGCAGCATAAGTTTTGTGATTATATGCCAAATTTAGTGTGAGTCTTCAAGTTCAGTGCAGCAGGAGATGACCCAGTGATGAGTGAGTCATGACCCAGTGATGAGTGAGTCATGACCCAGTGATGAGGAAGTCATGACCCAGGTGGCACATCTCCCCTAGAGTGTCAAGAAGCTAAAGGACCAAAACACCTGCTCGATGGGTATGCTTCTGATGATCAGGTTGCCTCCTGCTGCGAATCTCTGTATAAAGAGTTTACTGTTACTATTAATCTGTTTTATTTCACAAGTTTTTGTATGCAGTTTTAATTAAAGAGTATAGTTAATATTATGAAAGATTTTCCTTCTTTCCACAGTTAATGCAAGTAAACCTAAATTTGTCAAATTTCTAATTTTCAGAAAAAGCTGCCTGATAATCCCCTTCTGTTACTGATATCTAATGCTTCTTCATCATCCCAAAATACCATGACAGTCAAACGCAACAAGTTTTGGCAAAATCAGCTGTCAGGAATGGGGAAAGTAATAAATATTGCTCCTATTAACAATTCATCCAAAATACATATTACCAGTTATGTGGAGAACATGGTGGCAACAATCAGGTCCAAAATTTTAGAGGTAGGAAAAGCCATATGATATAATGAATAGTGATTAATGTGGTTTTAAAATGTTATGACAATTTAAGAAAAAAAGAAGAAAAAACGTGGTATGGTAACAGCTTTACGTAGGTAAGTAAAAAAACAAAAGTCGACATTTCGGCCAAGTGGGCATTCAGCTGGAACAACAAACAACACAAAAATATATATAAGGATATATACACAAATCTAACTACATGGCGATAATATGCTAGATACTCAAGAAAGGAAATAAAAAAAGGTCACTTCCCTGCAGTCCACAGCTTGGTCAGCTTCTGACTAGAACTAAAATAAGTGGATGGGCTGACCAACTATATATCTCACTGACCAGGCAGTCAGGTGAGAAATAAAAAGGAAGGGTTCTAAAAATATGGGGAGGTGGGTACAAGATACGTATAAACTGTGTATATTTAACTGTGTCTGTGCACATTGAACAGATGTGCAAAAAGCATGTGCACATAACCATACGTGCGTACAAGCATAAGTGTGTATATATTACCACAAAGCGCACAAAAGAAAACCTGAAGGTGTCCGATGTGCCAATACATATGCAGACAAATATACAAACATGTATAGGTTCGGTAGCGCATGGGGTAAGAAATGTGTGTTAAGTGTCCTATGTGTGTGAAAGTGATATATTCATGCCTTGGGGAGACAGCAAACCCAACTGGGCAATGTGACGATTCTCAAGGGCGAACTGGCTGCGATTGCTAGAGTGACATGAGACAATGCTAGTAACTTGCAGTAACAGTAACCTGAGGTATATAGGGGGAAGGGGGCCACGGTACGAGTTCAGTATTTGGTGTTCAAAGTGAACCATGAACAGGCACGTGTTACTAGGACCCATCTTTATTCCCATGGCTACACCACTGAATTGGCCATAGAACCGACCATTAAATTTGAAAGTATTATGGTTGAGAACAAGTTCGTGAAGCAAAGGAGAGTAGAAGTATCCACAGATGGATATATTCTTTGGTCGAGAGAGAATGAAGAGCTAATAAACCTTCAGCCTGAGGGATAGAGGTATACAGAGAGCATATGTCGAGTACAAAAAGTTGGTACAAGCGTTCTGGGGTAAGGGAAAGAGAAGAGAAGATAGTGAGGGCATGGTTCGTGTCCTTGACATAGGTGGGAAGAGATGTCACTATGGGTTGGAAAATGCTGTTAAGATAGTCGATTATATGTTCCGTGGGACAACTACATGCTGAAACAATGGGACGACCAGGACTATTGTGATTCTGGATCTTAGGAAGCATGTAGAAGGAAGGTTTGCCTAGAGCACTGTCTGGGATTATGAGACGGGATGCGCTAGGAGGGAGGAATTTATCGTTGATAAGCTGCTTGATTGTTGAGCGAACCTTCTCATTGTTGTTAGTAGTCTCTGTACATCAATAACAGTTTTGGACGGACTGACTTTCCTGAAGATGACATCTCTAGGTTCATCAACTACATTGGCAACTTTCAGAAATCCATCAAGATTTCATCACATATCACTACTTCGTCCGTTACCTTTATTGATCTGATCGTCTCCCTGGTTTCCTCCAGCCTCTACATTTCCATCTCTATAAACCCACAGACGACCACTGTTATCTTCTCTACACCTCATCTCATCCATTTCACTGCAGAGATTCGATTCCATTTTCTCAGTTATTATGACTTCACCGTATCTGCCAGGATGATCAAGATTTTCTCCAATCGGCCCACCTGATGTTAAGTTTCTTTAGGCGTCGTCTCTATCCTGATTCGGTTCTCCAATCTGCCTTCCAACGAGCTCTCGACATTTCCTGGCTGGTGGCACTCACCCCATCCACCTACCATTCCTCCGATAGGACCATATTTACCCTCACCTACCACCCTCACAAGTTGGCTGTGGTGAGGATACTTAACCGGTACCGCTCTATTTCTTCACTCAGATCCCACTACCCGTCTACTTTTCAGTGATCCTCCTTTGGTCGCCTTCAAACATGACAGGAGTCTGAGAGACATTCTTGTCATGACCCGCCTTCCCCGCTCAAAAGCACAAACACCTTGGTACTGTTGTAATCCCGTTGTTACTTGTAACAACTGCCTTGTTCACTTGGACGATTTCTCCTTGAACCCACGATGTTGAATGAAACACCTGTTATGGATGACCGACTGACCCGCTATTTGATCAGCCACCGTTAAGACACTACGACTGGCCTCACTGCGTGTCCTGTGTTCTATTAGTACTTCGTGCTGCTGACTGATGATTTCTACACAGAACTCTGCCTTGTAGTCCGCGTGCAACCTGTGGTTCATTCATCACTACTTGGTGATGAGTACCTTACTGCTTCAATTTATAAACAAAACCATGTCTGAGTAAAACCAGTGTACTTTATTCAGTTCATAATACATCCACTCGATTACTCGAGTGGCACAGAAATGATCGCCTCACATAGGCTGAATTTTAACAATGTCATTCTCACATGCACATCATGATAGCACTGCTAAGTTTATACCCTACACATATTATAATGTCTTCCTAGGAATGGGACTTCCTTTTCAAAATGGTGGAACGTTTCACGTTCTCTTGATCGCTGCAGAAAACGCATCTGGAGTCTTGATTAATTTCGGCTCTGTGATGTAATTTTCTGTGATGAAATCAAAATGATGTTCTACATAGCAAATCTGTGCCGACGAAGTGGACAAATCTGTGCTGCCGAGTACACACAGCAATGTTCCTTTTTGACAAGTCAAGTATTGTAAAAGCGACCTTCACCGTCTAGTGTTGACATGCGGTTTACGTCACATTGAGTGCTGTTCAATGGCCGACATTGGAATTGTTTGACGCAAGTTATTTACAAGCTGAAACGCATTAATGTGGACTGCTCCGTCAAGTCGACCGAAGATTTTCCTCTTTGGGGAATTTGCACCGTGTTTCGTTCGTTGTACGCTAACCGTTGGGTCTGTTGTTTGATGTGTGATGGGGATAATTCGGCGACTAACTGTGTGTTTATATGTTCGGTTGGAGTCAAGAAAGATGACCTAACATCATCAAGCGCTATACATTTTTTGTTCGCAATATGACGATCATCATTTTCGGGAGGAGGACGTGAACTTCCGGTATATGGTGGATAGGCGGCAGAAACCATTGAAGGCTATGTCTGAAAAGTGTTCCTTGTTGCAGTTTCCTCATATTCCAAGTCTGGCTTGTTGCAGGAGCTACTGAGTTAAGTGCTCTGTGCACACCGTGAACTATGTGTCTCATCCGTTTTGATCATGTTTCGATATTCCAGTTGTCTACGATGAATGATGATATCGTGTGACAGGGAACAGTTGGCTGTGTTCACTTTCTGCGCGGTTTCGCCTTATGTCTTTTGGCGTGTGCTGAGACTGCTACGATGGGGACTACAGTTACCTTTCTTTGTTTGGGAGATGTGTTAGTAATTCGGATGATTCCACTGGCACGGGCGGTTGAGCGATTATGGATTTTAATTCATTTGCAGTGATACCGAGACCTTCCATAACAAATAACAATGTTAGCAGCTTCGTGCCTGCCTAGCTTCCTAATGAACTCTCCTATTCATACAGTTGCAGTAAATATGTCGACCTCTCACTCTCCACAAATGACAGGACATTGATAAGTTCATACAAAATATTACAATGTTAGCAGCCTCATGCCTGCCGAGCTACCTAATGAAACTCTCCATTTCATACAGTTGCTCACCACTTGATCAACTCTGCTTGTTCAAAACTATATTTTCCCCACTCTTTTCCATCAGCCAATCGTTCCCTGTGAACTCTCCCACAATTCCTGAGTACCCACTTAGCCCCTTAAGCTGATTTCGTGTTCACTGTCATATTCTCTTCCTACAAAATTTTCATGTCTTTGTCCATTCCATTCACTCTCTCTACCTGATTTTTTCCTCTACCTATCTCTCTATCCCTCTCTCCTTATTTCTCCCACTCCTTCCCTCTATTCTCTTTGTCTTCCTCTTCCCTCATCTGTTTTCTTTCTTTCTTTCTCTCTCCCTACAACACTGTTCGTTGTGGTCGTAGAGTTTGCAGAACTTCTTTGCACCGATTCGGTCTTGTTCCCTAATAAGTAATTCGACATCAAGGAGAGATTTACTTGTGTGTCACGGAATATCATCTATAATAATATCATATGTAAGCATTGCCAGATGACGTATGTGGGCGAGTCTGTACGAGTCTTGAGTGACAGATTTTGTGTGCATCTTCGTAATGTTGAGCAAAAGACTGACAGCCCGGTGTCTGCCCATTTGAACTCCCCTGGCCATAGTAGTAAACCTGACATGCAAGTATTTGGCATTGTCTGATGTCACTCTAGCAATCGCAACCAGTTCGCCCTTGAGAATCATTTCATTGCCCAGTTGGATTCGCTATAACCCCAAGGCATGAACATATCACTCTCACACACATGGGACACTTACCACACATTTCTTACCATAGCATTTCAGAAAATGAAAAATATCTTATGCAACAAATCTATGTCAATAAAAATGAGAAAGAGAGTTCATCATTGCTATATAGAATCAATTCTAACCTATGGAAGCGAATCATGGACAGTAGACAAACAAATGAAAAGACGATTAGAGGCCACAGAGATGGGATTTCTCAGAAGAATGTTGAAAGTTCCCTGGACAGCTAAAAAGACCAATGAGGAAGTTCTCAAAGAGGCCAACACAAAAAGGGAACTCTTAAAAACATCAGAAAGAAGCAATCAACATTTTTTGGGCACATCATGAGAAGAGGAAAGTTGGAATACTTGGTTACAACTGGCAAAATAAAAGGAAAGAGAGATCGCGGACGACAAAAAGAGAGAAAATACTGCATATCTTGGTGGTGTCATGGCATGGAAAACAGTCAACAACAGAACTGATACTGTAGATAGAAGATTGTGGAGGTACAGGATCGCCTACGCCAACCGGTATGGCACATGATAATGCGCTACCGATCTTATACATGTTTGTATATTTGTTTGCATAAGCATTGACACATTGGACACCTTCAGGTTTTCTTTTGTGTTCTTTGTGGTAATATATACACACTTATGCTTGTACGTATGTATGGCTATGTGCACATGCTTTTTTGCACATCTGTTCTTTGTGTGTGCACACACACACAGTTAAATATACACAGATTATACGTATCTTGTATCCACCTCCCCATATTTTTAGAACCCTTCCTTTTTATTTCTCACCTGACTGCCTGATCAGTGAGATATATAGTTGGTCAGCCCACCCACTTATTTTAGTTCTAGTCAGAAGCTGACCAAGCTCTGGTCTGCAGGGAAGTGACCTTTTTATATTTCCTTTCTTGAATATCTAGCATATTATCACCATGTTAGATTTGTGTATATATCCTTATATATATTTTTGTGTTGTTCCAGCTGAATGCCTACTTGGCCGAAACATCGACTTTTGTTTTGTTACTTACCTACGCAAAGCTGTTACCATACCACTTTTTTCTTCTTTTTTAAAATTGTCATTATCATCAGCTTTACAGCAGCTTCGCATCTTGATGCCTTTATTCCTATAAAATGTTATTCCTTTTCAATGAGCTGTAGCATTGTATGATTGTTCATATAGGGAAAGAGCTTGTAGGAAAACAACTAGAGTATAGAATTTCTCAACAGATTAGTAACAATCATCAAAAAATCATATAATTAATTTACATGCAACATCACATTAGTTATCCTTTGGTTTTGTGTCCTTGCAGAATGTGTGCACTCATCACAGCCCATCTGAAAGAATCTTTGTCTCAAGCTAAATCTTTTGCTGTCAAGTTCAAGGTCATTTTTATAACTTGAAACTACCTTCTTCTTGGTCTGCTCCTATCTTGTCATTCTAGTACTATACCTTCCATTATTGTTTCTTCCGCCTCACTGTGTCTTTTAACATTACCATAGTATTTAAATTTTCTTTGTAAGATGTTGTTTATAAGCCATTTATTTTCAATGATTAGGTCCGTTAATACAATTATATCTTTAATTCTCTTTTTCATTATCAGTGGTATTCAAAATGTTTTTCTGTAGCATTTTATTTCGAATTAACCAATTTTCTTCATTATTGTTTTGAGAGATTGTCCATGATTCACGACTGGCTGTTGCTATTGGGAAGTTACATGTCCTCAGTTATTTTAATGTTACTGCCTTGTTAATATTGTGCCACATGTCCTTCTTGGCGTTTAATTTTTGTGTTGCTATTGCTAGTCTAAGTCCATTTAAGTGTTTTTGTAGGTCTTTTGTTTTTCTACGTATTAGTACCTGATTATCTGCAAATAGAAGCTCATTAATCTCCAATGAGTTGGATAACTTACATATGTAGTCCATATAGGTAATAAACAATAGGGGAGATAGTACTCACACCCCCCCCCCCCCCCCCATCAACTCCTGTTCTAACTTTAAGTGGTCACTTCTCAATAGATGATCCAAAGTTCAGTCCAATAAATTCTGTCTATCTATTGTCCTTTCGAGCCGAAGACGGCACATAGGGCAGAACCACAATTTCAAAAACAGAAACTTTGCGTACCAAAATGGCACATATTGCGGAGATCACTGCTTCTAAAATCTATGACTCTGTTTCCATAACAACACTTTTTACAATGACAGCTTGTCAAGCCATCGATCAACCTCCTTAGTCGCCTCTTACGACATGCCTGGAAGGTCTCAGTGTCACTATTCTTTACTTCCCTCAATAAATTAGCCAGCTGTAAATTTCAGTACATTTCACTGAAAATAAACTCCATTTTTGACCACATTCTGAGTTGTAATTCTCAGTTTCATAATTGTGCCTTCATCAGTCACTGTATCACTCTCCAATAAATTATCTTATAGACCCAGTATAACATTTTTGTGTCCTTGAAGGAGATAAGCTTAAATATACAATATATTGAACATCATGTGGGGCAGTGCATACAGCTGCAGAAAATGTGCAAAGTAAACACAGAATGGTATTAAGCAGCTAAACCTATAGAGAAACGAGATAAAATATGCTTTTGTTAAAGTGTCTCATTTGTGTCTTGTTTTTTTGTTTAGCATTTATAAGCAGTTGAAAGTGTTATATAGTTCCTTACATATACTCTATAGGAATCATAAATTGTATGAATGAATTCTGCTTTACAATCAAATCAGCTTTTCAAATGTTACTTCACCTTGTCACATATTTGGGGACTACTGTATTTTTTTTTTACTCATTTGCTGTGCTGGTGTAGGGGTGTCACAGGACTGAATAATAAAGGCCACTTGTTTAGTGCAGTCATCATGAGGTGTTTGGATCAGGGTTTTTATCTCTTCCCTGATAGAAAAAAAGTTTTTTAACCTACAGTGCATTGAATCCACATTCCCCTGGTTTGGAGCATAACAACCTTGTTAATGGCTGCCAACCAACAATGCAAAATCAAAATGGCTGCATGTAGCCCTGTTTTTGCAGAGACTAACACAGTTGATTATACCATTTGGCTGCTTTGTTTTAAATGTGTGTTTTTGAAGAAATTGGTGTAAGGAAGTAACTGTGCACTCTCTATTTGATGGAATTCTTTTGGAATCATCACCTGTGCGGCGAGATTAGGGCTGCACAGTAGTCAACCATGTCAACAGAATTTGCCACTGCAAAGTGCACGAGCTGTGACATGAGATGAGTGGATATGGGGAATTCTCAACTGCAGTGATTCTGATTCCATGAACAGAGCAGGAGCATGACAGGTTATCACTTTGGTTACCTGCTCTTCTGTGATGTTGTGAATGGTTTGTTGGAATAAAATTACAAATTTATTTTAACCCTAGATTAGGGTTAAATAATCTGTAAATCACTTTTTTACGATACCATCATAAAAAATGCAGCTCACATAAAACTGTGTGTAATTTGCAAAAATTTTGTTGTCACTCTTCCTGTTTTTGTGGGACACAGATAACAATCTGTTCTTGGGGCCTGTGGCAGCATATAGTTGAACTTTATCAGTCACGGTCCATATTGCAGAATTTCTAGGATGGATTCTTTGATGTCACGTCGTAAACTCACGATGTCATATCTTTCAATCAACATTAATAAGTTCTGCAATTTCCACAGTGAAACCTCAAAAGGGTAGAATTTTCTTTTTATCTTGAGTGTTATTTAAGATGTAAATAGCATATGCATTTATTTTCAACACTATTAAAACACATAAAGCGCTAAAAATGAAATAATTATCTTCAACTTAGGATATTTTTTTTACGTGTCCTCTGTATCTCAGAAAGAAAACTGATCTCAATGGAGGTTTACGAGTGACTGGCGCAAAACAATTAGGATTTAGAATTTTACCTGTACACATCCGATACGGGCATTGGTGGTTGGTTTTACCTGTGTACAGGTAAAAAAAAACCACCAGCCCCCATATCAGATGCAGTGATTATTTCTTGGCTTCAATCAAATTTATTGCCGCAAATTGAAACACATTGTACTTTGGCTTTGAGACACAGGCTCTGTCTTTTGACACGCTGACCTCATTCCAGCCCATTTGTTGTCTGTACATTCTTCATACATTTGCTGTTATCATAGGGTTAGGGTGAGAGTTTGTTTTATGTCTCGCCAACAACCGGTCGAAGATATTTTCACCAATAGCCAAAGATTTCCCCCAATCAAATGGAAAAAAAAAAATTAATAATTTTTTTCAAAATTGAGAACATGTAGTAGAGTATATCTTCATTTCCTGTCTGTGTTGTCCCTGTTTTCTAAAGAAGACTGCATGTAGGTTGAAATGTAAAATATTTTGCATTGTCCTTTTCTGTAAAGCTGTCACTATACTTTGTAGGAGCGTATGTTACACCCCACCACTTGTTCAATGCTACCAGCTTTACCGCATCATTGTATTTATTTGCCTATTCCCTTCTTGAAAATTGGCCGAATTAAAAATAAAAAAATGGCAGCATTTTTTAACAACAATAACATAGTACTTTTGACTACAGTCAAATGAAAAAATCCAAAACTCAGTTGTCACCAGAATTAATAATTAGGAAGGTATATGGAGGGAAGAAATGTTTGCCCATGACAAACTGTCAAATTTAAAAAAAAATTATTTTGAGGTGGTAATTTTTACAATGGCATCGTAATATAGGGTTAAATGGTCTCTCCAAACGAGGAAAAATACCAGCTAAAAATTTCAATACAATTTGGAAAACAGAAAAGGTACCTATGTGTAGGAAAAAGGTTACTACTGTTAAAATTCTTTTTAAAAAGGGCAGTCTTAAGGATTGCGATAACTGGAGAGGAAAGCCTCTTCTACCTGTTGCATCTAAAATATTCTGTAAAAAGATCAAGAACAGAATCAAAGATACAGTAGACATTGTTATGCACAAAGAGCAAAAAGGATTTAGAAAAGGGAAAAGTTGTGTTGATTACATTTTCACTTTAATCCTAGATTACGATACTGTAGTAAAATTTACCATCTCAATTTTTTTTTATTTGACTATGGGCAAACATTACCCCCTCTCTATACCTTCCTAATTATCTCTAGCGGTGCACCCTGGGTGTTTTATTTATTAATTTTTTGTTTGTTGTTGGAATTTTTTTTTTAATAAATCACATAGTAAGAATTACTACAGTATAATAAAGGCGGACAGTTTTTATTTCAGTTTCAGCCAAGTTTGTAAGAAATTAATTATTTTTCTTCTTTTTTTCCTCATGACATGGGAAATCTCCTTGGATTCCTGTGTCTTATGTCCTGTGTCTTGGGTTAACACATTTCTGTGTAGCAAAAGTTCAAAGAAAATTTGATTTTCCAAAATCAAAATGTTGCATTTAAATGGTAGTAATTTTTACTACTGTATCATAAACAAGTGAGTTACAAATTGATATCATAATTACGGATTAAGAACATATACTAGAGGAACATATTGAAAAGCAAGAACCTTTTGTTCTAAACTTCATTAAAAGGTTTTCAGCAGTATACTCAGAGACTCATTGTAGGATAACCTTAGAAAATATGGAATACTACCAAAAATCATCATCATAGATTTGTATGATGGCTACTCTTGTGCAGATTGAAATCAAGGTGAAACAGGGATGTATTTTTATATTCCTTGTTATATTGGAATTGCAAATTATTTCATAGTGCAGAAATGTACAGGTAACACAGTCATTGATTGTAATATTATTAATAATTCTCAATTAGAGGACTTTGATTTTGCAAATGACATAGTTTTTATCGGCAGCAGTGTGAACACAATGGAAGAATAATAAATCCTCTGTTTTCAATAGCTAGCAAAATAGGAATTGAGATCATCATCATCATGTGCCATACCAGTTGGCATTGGCGATCATGTCCTTCTACAATCTTCTATCCACCGTGTATCATATCAATTCTGTTGTTGACTGTTTAGCATGCCATGACACCAAACTATCTAGTATTTTCTCTTTTTGTCATCCACGATCTCTCTTTTCTTGTAGTTTTCTAGTTGTTGCAAAGTATTCCAACTTTCCTCTTCTCATGATGTGCCCAAAAAACGTTGATTACTTCTTTCTGATGTTTTTTAGGAGCTTCCTTTTTGTGTTGGCCTCTTTTGGAATTTCCTCATTGGTATTTTTAGCTGTCCAGGGATCTTTCAACATTCTTCTTCTGAGAAATCCCATCTCTGTGGCCTCTAATTGTCTTTTCATTTGTTTGTTTACTGTCCATGTCACTTCCATAGGTCAGAATTGGTTCTATATAGCACCTATGAACTCTCTTTTTCACTTCTATTGACATAGATTTGTTGCATAAGATATTTTATTTATCATTTTCTGAAATGCTATTTTGGCCTGAGCTATTCTTCTTTTTATTTCTGGGTGTATCTTCCATCTGATGTTATTATTGTACCCAAGTATTTGACGTGTTGCACTTGTTTCAGATTTGTCCTGTTTATTTTTATGCTCCATGATGGTGATTGTTTCTTTGATATGACCATTACTACTGTTTTCTTACTATTTAGACTGAGACCTTTCTTGTGGCTTTCTATTACTATTATGTCTATCATTTCTTGTAGTTCATTCTCTGTCTCTGCTATTAAGACTATGTCATCCACATATTTTTTATGATTCGCAGATCCTTACCATCAATGTTTAATTTCTCCAGCATATTTGATTATTTCCGCATGTTTTACTTTGTCAAATGCTTTTGTGTAGTATATAAAGCACATATATAGATCTTTCTTTACCTCTATAGCTCTTTCTGTCAATGTTCTCACGGTGTATATTGCATTATTGGTGCCCTTTCATTCCACAAATTCACATTGTTCCTCACATATTTCTAGTTTTATTTTGTTCCTTACACGTCTCATGATGATTCTTAGTAATATTTTCGTTATATGGCTCATGAGACTAATAGTGCGATGGTCTTCACAAGCAGTGGCGCCTGACTTCTTTGGTACGGCTACAAAGATAGATTTTAGTAGATCTTTGGGTATGTGTCCAGTGTTATATATGTCATTGAGTAGTTTTGTTATGACTTGTACTCCCAGCTCTCCTAAATGCATTAATCTCTTCAATTGTTATATTCTCGGGACCTAGAGCTTTGCCTCTTTTCAAGCGTTGAATTGCCTCTTCACTCTACATTATTAGTGGTCATGTGTCTTTGTTTGAATTGTTTAGCTCTGGTCTTTCACCATCATAGAGTTGACTTATATATTCTTTCCATCTTTCCATTGTCTTCTCCTGTTCCATTATTATATTTCACACATCCTAAAACTTTGACTTCTTTTCTTCCTGTTAATTTTTTTAACTGATTGTGCTTACATTTTGAGTCCTTCTTTTGTTGTTTTTCCATTTCTTCACATTTCTTTTTTAACCATCATTCCTTTGCTTCTCTACATTTGTTTTTGATCTCTTTGTGAAATATTTTGTATGTTCTTCTTTCCGAAGTTTTTGTCTTTCGTCCATTAATTCTAGTATTTCTTCTGTCATCCATTTCTTTTTCTTGGTTCTTTTAGTCGCTGGTATTACTTCTTTTGATGTTTGCTGAATCGATTGTTTGAACATTTCCCATTGCTCCTCGATGTTCTTTATTTTCTCAGTAGCAGTATATTTATTTTTTACTATCATACTGTACTTATCACTCATCTGTCTATCTACTCTAAGCATATCTAGTTCAAATTTCATATTTCTTGGGGGTTTATGTGTCTTCCGCACATTTATTCTTATTTCTCCAACTACTAGTACATGGTCACAATTGCAATCTATTTTTGGCCTTGTTTTAACAGCTGGTAGCCCATTCCTGAATCTTCTCTGTACTAATATAAAATCAGTTTGATTGTGTACTTTGTTGTCTGGGCTTTGCCATGTCTATAGTCTTCTAGGGTGTTGCTTGAACCAGGTGTTACGTATTTTCATTTTATGTGTCTTTGCCCAATCTATCAATCTCTCTCCTCTATCATTCGTCTCTCCAAGACCATATCCTCCAGTCACATTTTGCACGTTAGCTGTTCCTACCTTTGCATTGAAATCCCCTAATATAATAGTTATTTCTTGGGATTTACAGTTCCATGGTTATTGCTAGCTCATTGTAAAAGGGGCAATGTCGTCTCCTTCGCTATTACTTGTTGAAGCATAAGCTTGAATTATGTTGATATCCATTGGTCTACCACTCAGTTTTACTAGCAGAATTCTATCTGATACTGGCCAAAATCCTTTCACAGTTTTGCTTCTTTATCTAACATGATGCTTACTCCTCTCTCATGAGAGGTTCCCCCAGTATAAATTACATTTCCACTGCCGCGTTGTAATATTCCTGCTCCTTTCCATCTTATTTCACATAGTCCTGAGCTGTTCAATTTCATTCTCTTCAACATAGTCCCAAGATGTTCAATTTAATTATCTTTATTTCTTGGCTGATGTTTTCTAGCTTGCCAAACTGGAATGCTCCAACTGAAAGTATTACACAACAGGCCCTTTTGGAATCCCCAAGGAAAAAGACAAAGAGAAAGACCAAGGAATTCTTGGAGAAGACAGATGGAAGCAGAGATGAAGATGATGGGGAAGACATGAATTATCTTAAAAGAATGGCAAGAAACAGAACGGCTTGGAAAGTGTTTGTTGAAGACCTATGCTCCACAGGGAGCAGTAAGGTAGAAGAAGAAGAAGAAACTGGAATACTGATCTGATGTTCCAATGTCCTATTAATAGTGCCTCTTTATGTTTGATCTTGCATACAGTAGCTTCATGATGGTCGGGTGTCGCCTGTAGCACATGACGCTCCCTACCGGATGAGGTGGCTGTGGAGTCCCCATTAACGTCGTTAGTTCTAGAAGTCAAATTGTATTTGGGCATGATTTTACTTGGCAATATAAGAAGGTAGTTTACATTCCTTTCCTCCTTGGCAGCAACTGTACTAGTCAGAGATCACAGTCATTGTCTCATGATATAGGGGGTTAAACGGGAGCCCAAAGGTGTCCTGAAGACTAGCGAAGGAAAGGATATGTCTTACTCCTCCTTTCTTCTTCTTCTTCTACCTTTCAGCTCTCTGTGGGGCATAGGTCTTCAACAAACACTTTCCAAGTCGTTCTGTTTCTTGCCATTCTTTTAAGATCATTCCATGTCTTCCCCATCATTTTCATCTCTACTTCTATCTGTCTTCTCCAAGAATTTCTTGGTCTTCCTCTTTGTCTTTTCCCCCGGGGATTCCAAAAAAGAGCCTGTTGTGTAATACTCTCAGTTGGCTTCCGCAGTGTGTGTCCTTTCCAGCATCATCGTTTTCACTCTATCTCTTTATCCACTTGCATTTGACTGAGTGATTTTGTTCTGCCATTTCCATCCTTTTACTCCTCCTTTGCTAGAGGATAACTCTTCCCCGATAATCCAAAATATTGAATATGGAGAGTTTTTTTTGTTTGTTTTTTGTTTGTTTTTTTTTTACCTTTTGCCTTGAGATCAACCAAGATCTCAAATTATCTGAGAGATACTTACCCAAAAAAATTATGTGCTGGAGTTCTGTAAAAATGATGGCCACTAACACGATATTCCCCTTATGCCATGTGACATGACGGGGCACTTTACTTTTTTTTTTTTTTTTTTGTTTACTAGATCATTTTATATATTTCAAAAGTTGCATAGATCAAGCATGCACAAAGAGAGAAATGAAAATCACAGTACCAAAGTCAGGAATTACTTTGCAAAACCTTGAGAAAATATCAAAATCAGAAATAAAGCTTAGGATAAACACATATATATCCCATTACTTGTGCTTGTGATAGCTGAAAAACACATGAGAGCAGTATAAAATAAATTAAATGTGTAAAATTTAAAAAAACTAATATTTAAGGAATATACTTTGGAAGCCCTGAAATAACTTCCAGACTATTAGAGGGCCGTAACACATGCTCAACATGTCTTCTTCTGATGATTAGATTATCTCCTGCTGCATAGCTCTGTATAAAGAATTTTCTATTACTAGTTCAGAAGTAAGTAAAATGGCTATGCAATCAACAATGTCAGTCATGTGTTGAATAGGTGACAAGAATCACAATGCAAGCTCTTTAGTGGGAAACTGCAGGCAAAAGAGATAAACCTAGAAACACTAAGAACACCAAGGCAGCAACAGTGAGCACCAGTTTACTGTGATTGAGAGGATCATGCAGAGCAGGAACTTCTGGCGAAGCACACTGCGGATTCTGTGCAAAGTCTGATGACAATGACGGGATAACAGCTATGAAACATTGAATATGAAGAATCTTTTTTTCTGCCCTGTGTGCTGTTTTTGCGCTCCAAAGGAATAAACTACTACTGAAGATTACAATTTGTTGCTATGCACATTCTCGTATAAAGATCTTATTAATATGCAAGTTTGAAAAGTTTTCTTATAACTGTTTGCCAGATTAAAGGTCAGTTTTCTGGAAGACCAATTATTCTTATTGGTTGGCATGTTGGTGCACTGTTGGCCACTCATGTAAGTTGAGCTTGTTAATTCTGTTTAGTAATCCATTACATATTCTATACATATATTAATGGAAACATGCATAATAATAGAACAATATAGACTTAGCATATAAGAACTCTGTGTGTGACGGTATGGTATGGTATGGTAAAAAAAACACAGGGAAGAGCAACATTTCTATCTAAATATATAGATGACTATAAAACAGGTAAATGAATTTAAATATTTGGGAACATTGTTAACCTCAGATGGTAGATGTACAACAGAGGTGTGATGCAGAATGGCTCAGGCAAAAGCAGCTTTCCAAAAAATGAGGAAGATACTGTGCAATCCATTTTTGACAATAGAAACAAGAAAAAGAGTTCTTAAGTGTTATGTAGAGCCAATCTTTACATATGGATGTGAATCATAGACAATGGGACAACAGACTAGAAAATTACTGGAGAAATGTGGTTTTACAGAACGATGAGAATACCATGGATAGATAAGAAGAGTAATGAAACCGTTCTTAAAGAGGCCAAAGCAAAGAAAGATGTAATTTCTAATATTAGGAAGAAACAATCATTATTTTTTGGCCATGTAATGAGAAGGGAATAGCTGGAATATATTGTGACAACTGGGAAAATTGAGGAGATAGATGGGCTTCTCTAAAAATATTTTTTAAATATTTTTAATAGATAAAAGAAAAGATATCAGACAGCTTAATAGAATGGCTTGGCAGAAGGTCAACAACAGAAATGATAAATAACTGTCAAGATTGAAAGTTGTGGAGAGACATGATCACCTACACCAGCAGGCATGGTACTTGATGATGATGATATAGAAGACTAAGATAGTGCCCACCAAAAAAGCAAAATCCCAACCTAAAATCATTATCTACAATGAAGAACTTGAAGTAGAATTTATGGATATCTAGAATCTGTAATAACTAATAATGGAGACTGCTAGGAGATAAAAATATAAAAAAAAGACTAGCAATAGCAACACAATGATCATAAACAAAGATAATACTCAAAACCTACAAGTGTATATCAAAGTTTGAAGGAATAAACCCGGAGACAGTTCAGGGCTACAGCTACCTTGGACATTGGACTTACAACCAGTGATGGAAAATGTATAATTGAAATAAACAAAAGAATGTGAATGGCAAAAAGTAATTTTAATGCCATGAAAAATATACTAACATCAAGACAAATAACCCCAGGGCTAACTAACTAACTAAGAATAGCAAAAGTATTATATCTTCTCAACATTCCCGTATGCTGTAGAACCATGAACATTAGACGAGAAAACAGAAAAGAAAATTGAAGCCTTTGAAATGTGGATTTATAAAAGAATTGAATGGAAACAAAAGAAAATAAATGATGAAGTCTTAAAACAGCTAAAAATTAAAAGAGAACTACTAAACACAATTCAAACAAGACAAATGAGATTTTTGATGCATGTTGAAAGACACAGCAGCCTACTAAAAGTAATTTTGGAAGGGAAAATGCGAGGTAAAAGAGGCAGATGTCGACCAAGACTAACATGGACGTAACATTAAAAGATGGACAAGTCAACCTATGACAATTTGCACCATCATAGCAAGAGACAAAGCAAAATGGCGCTCCATGATAGCCAACCTTCGATACGGAGACGTCACTCAATGAATGAATGAATAGCAATACAAAAATTAAATGCAAGCAGAACTAATGGCAAAATACCAGCAAGTAAAATTAAAACTACTGAGGAAATATCTTCCAGACAGCAACATATAGTTGTGAATCATGGATATTCTCACAAACAACGATGAAGAATATTTATTCATTCAAAACAAAATACTACAGAAATCCTTAGGGTATCTCGGATAAGAGAAAGAGAAATAAAGACATTGAAAGACCTAATCATTGAAAATAACTGATTTATAAACATTTTACAGAGGGAATAAAAATACTACGGCCATGTTAAAAGACCTAGATAGCTTGAACGAAAAATTATGGAAGGCATGGTTCCAGGAAGACAAGATGGACAGAGCAAAAAGACAAGGTGTTTCAAGACATCAAAGATACCTTGAACTTGACAAAAAAATAAGAGGGGGATCTGGCTAGAGGCAGATTCTTTCGGTCAGGCTGTGTAGGAGCAACATTTTGTAAAGGATATTAATTCTGATGATGATGGTATGTGTGCATTTTTGAGGGGGAAAAAACTCTTTTATAAAAACATCAATACTGCAGCAAAAACTAAAAGAAAAGCACAAAATATCTTAAAATCTATAAACATATTTATCAATACAAATGCTCGAGCTTTTAACCTACGCTACAGGTAAATTTGTCAGTAACTGAAAATTTAAAATGGGAAACAGAAAGAAACACATAGTATACTCCATCCATCAAGTCATGGAACCAGTTTGAACACAAATAAGTTAAACAAATCTTTAATTCTTCCCTTCCTCTTATATCCGTTTGGGTGTAGAGAGAGGTATAAAGTTCTGGTTTTCAACATTTTGGTGGCTTCACTTATTGAGAAGTACATTGTAGAAAGTTTTAATAATTTGGGATAGTCATGTATGTTCAAAAAGCATTAACTTTTCATAAATTATACTTTTGTAAGGCTGATGGAAAGAAACTTTGTTTATTTGTTGTGTATAAAATACCCAAATTCGTGTTATTGATGGATGAGCAGTAACAAAATTTACAGTAATTGTAAAACATGGCATGTCAAGTTCCATAGGTGTATCTTTATTTATATAGTTATGAGACTGATAAAAGAAGTTTTACCAAATCTTTCAACATTTGTGACATATATATATATATTTCATTTGCAGTGATACTGGGTTTGCAGTTATGTTTCCATAACCATAACTTATTTTGTATTATTTACTACAGTTGACTTGCACGATTCCTTTTACATTTCAACAACAATTACAAAATTTAGTCCTAATCTGCAAACAGAAACAACAAATAAACTGATTTGCCTGTCAGAAAGAATGCTGTGTGATTCCTTACCTTACAAAGGAGAAGAATAAAATTCAGACACAGGGTAAGATGGACAAACAACATCAAAGAAAGGCTACAACACTATCAGTTTACAATGTTTGAGGTCGCCAAAAAGGCGAGAGCCAGAAATTTGTTTCTCCCTTGACACATGAACAAATTAAAAGAGGAAGTGAAGAAAGACACCACTGGAATGGTTTTACCACAATTGATTGTAACATTCATCATCATCAGATGACTCTATTATATTAAAGTGACAACTGTCATAGCTGTATGATTTCTCATTTACCCAATATTTCTTTTCCTCATTCAGAACGCGATCTTTACATTTAAATCCAGTATTCTTTGTCCATATTCGATAAGGAATTATGTGTGAGTTTCTGAACTTCACCTATTTAAATGTAGTATTTTGAGAGGTTACCTAACCTTTTACTTTAGCCCACACCAGCTCAATGGGATTTGAATGAGAATGGTAAGGTGGTAATCTCAAACATATGTGGCCATTCTCGTGTAATATGTTGTCGATCATAAATCAGATTTCCATTTATTTTCTAGCACTTTCGTAGATCTTGAAACAGGACTATCTCGTATTTTTGTCCAGTGTGAAAAATGTTGAAAGTTCCCTGGACAGCGAAAAAGACCAATGAGGAAGTTCTCAAAGAGGCCAACACAAAAAGGGAGCTCTTAAAAAACATCATAAAGAAGCTATCAACATTTTTCGGGCACATCATGAGAAGAGGAAAGTTGGAATACTTGGTTACAATAGGCAAAATAAAAGGAAAGAGAGATCGCGGACGACAAAGAGAGAAAATACTGGATAGCTTGGTGTCATGGCATGGAAAACAGTCAACAACAGAACTGATACGATGCACTGTAGATAGAAGATTTTTGAGAGACATGATCGCCTACGCCAACCGGTATGGCACATGATGATGATGATGAAAAATGGATCTTTTGAGGTATCCATAGTTCTTTTTCGTGAATTTGATATTTTATGAAACAGATAATCTCAATCGCTTCTTTTGAGATATAATTAAATAGTTTCAGTGCAATTGCTTTCATCGTAATAAATTTAATTTTCAGAGCTATTATTTCTGCTTCCACACTACAAAATATATGAGTATGCGCCTCTGGAAATTATATCAGCGCTTTGACGTCAGCTCATTCAGTGCTAATTGGTGTGATAGAGATAAATAATGAACTTTTCTGTGCAAAGCACACTTCCTCACATTAAAATACATCACAACTGTTCTTTGTTTTACTGTCTATACTTTATAAAACCAGACAGTGCAAGATACTGATTATTTTATAAGAAATATAAAAACAAAATATTTTAAATTCCATTGCATGAAGGTGCAGGAAATAACTCTGGAGGCAAAACAAGCACTATACAGTACAATCTTCATCCCAACGTTGTGCTACCAATACCAGACCTGGACCCTAGATGCAAGAACAATAAGAAAAATAACCTCTACAGAGATGAAATGTGTTAGTCGAATGACAAGATACAATCTGTAGATAAGATCAGAAATGAAGAACTGAGAAAAAAGCTAGGAATAGCCCCCGCCATAGAATATATAAGGAAACAACAGATAAAATGGTTTGGCCACGTGACAAGGCAGAAAGAACAAAACACAACACAACGAGCTTTCAACATACGTTGTGAGAACACCAGACCAAAGGGTTGGCCATGAAAAAGATGGGTCAGTGGAATATTAGAAGCACTAGGAAACATAACAGCAGCAGAGGCGAACAGAAGAGCAAAAGACCGCAAAATTATATCTCCCCTCAACGCTGAAAGGCAGATGAGGAAGGAAAGAAGAAGTTGCAATAAATATGTAATGAACGCTTTTTTTATCATCCTGTCAAATCCAAATTTTCATAACATTCCATAAGGTAGTTATTAAGCCATATTTTAAGGCATTGGACCACGAATTAGTGGGAGACTATAACTTCTACAGCAGGTGATGATTGATGTCATAATTATTGTGAGAAAGCTGCATTCCCCAGAGAGACAACTTGCAAATGAAGGAAAACCAAAGGGCCACAACATGGAAAACATTGCAAAGCAACTTGTTATATGAATGAATAATTCAATGTCAACAAATGTTTTTACCTCATTTTCACTCTTTACTTTGAACATTGTTGTTTTTCTTTCCTTTCTGTTAGTTTCTTTCCATGTAATATTATTAACATGACTCCATGACCCATGTACTTAAAAGATAAGAACTGACATATTGTTATATTTTCTGGTCCAATATATTTTTCTCTGTTTGCCTCATCTTCTTTTTACACCAAATTTATCAGTTATCTATACATTTCAAGAGTGGTCTTTGAATGTAAATTTTCTTCATCATCGTATTATCAGGTTTCCTCCTTTTTAATTGTTTCAGGACTTCGTCTTTTGAATTTCTGAAGAATAAATTACATGCATTACAACCAAATACTTTAATGTAATTGTTATTGCTTTATTTTTAATAAGTCATTCTCAATATTCTCTGACAGAAATATTAATTCAGATGATTTCACTGGCACGGGCGGTTGAGCAATTATGGATTTTAATTCGTTTGCAATGATACCAGGGCCTTCTATAACCATAACCATTGTCTGACAATGCTTCATGACAATGGCAATAGGGTGTCCAAAACTTGTGGTGCTAAAGCAGTGAAGTTAAAGAGCAGTTGGAGATTTTTGTTAACTTGTTATTTATTTTAAAATTTCTGAGCAGAACAGTTTATTAGGTGGAGATGTGCTTTGAGGTTTTATTTATATTTGTGTGTAGTGAAATGAAATATATAACTTCAGAAATAATTGTACGTATGTGTGCAATGCACTCACATTTTAAATCCATAAAGTATGTATGAAGTAATCCATGTAGTTTTTTTTTTTTTTTTTTTTTTTTTTGCTTTTGTAATAAGCAGTGATGTAATAAAAGAAGCTTGTTACCACAGAGATGAGATGTCTGAGTGATATTATAATAGATAGTGTGGACATTGAACCAATCTTAACTACATACAGAAACAGCAAAATAAAAGGGTTTGCCCATCTAGAAAAAATGCAGTGCAATTCCGTACCATACAAAGCATATATTAAAAGAGGAGAAGGGCAAGAGGCAGGCCCAAAGCAAGATGGACTGACAACATAAAAATAGCTATAAACACCATCAGTTGACAATGGTTGAGGCTGCCAAAAGGGTGAGAACCAGAACTTTGTATCTCCTTAACACCTGAATGGGTACAAGAGAAATTGAAGAAAGAAAGAAAATGAAGTAATAATGCATGTTGAATATATACTAATGTGAGAATATTTTATTATTCTACTTGTGCTGTGTTTTTCCTTTAGGTTGCATTTGTGGAATGTGTTCATGGAGTTGTTTGCTTAGGATTTCCAACTATGGGAATATATGGAAATCGTGGGGTAAGAAATAAATACAGATGTTTGTTCCTAGTCTTTGAGGAAAAAATAAGTAGTAAATGTTTCTTAAGAACATAAAGATCTTTGAGGTGATGATTGGTGATATTGAATGTTTATGCCATATTATACTTTTAAAACAAGACAAAATTAATCAAATATGAAATTTTGTATTATTCATTTCATTTAAATTGTTGTATTGATCAGTGTACACTTGATGTTAAGTAGAAGATGCATCAAGTGTGGATGACAACTGGTGCTCACTGAGAACACACATCTATAACTGCGCTCTATCTACCTACGGCCAGAAACGGTTCTCAAAGAACGACTGGGTCGAAGAAAATGCAGCAAGACTAGACCCACTAATAGCTAATAAGAAAAAGGCTCTACTGAACTTCAATAATAATCCCAATCAAATCACCAAGGATCAGCTCAAACATGCGCAAGCCACCCTACAACGCGAAGCAAGAAGATGCGCAAACGAATACTGGAACAATCTATGCTCTGAAATACAGAAAGCCTCAGACAGGGGCGACTCAAAAACCATGCATGACAATATAAAAAAGGCCCTTGGACCAAAAATAACAAAATTAGCCCCCCTAAAATCCAAGTTTGGAGAACCTATTACTGACAAGGGACAACAAATGCAAAGATGGGTTGAACACTACTCTAATCTATACAGTGACGACAGACCAGCAAACACAGCTCTAGCACAATCAATACCCAAATATCCTACAATGTTTGAACTGGATGTTGAGCCTACTATGAACGAACTTGCTGACGCTATAAATGCCCTCTCAAGAGGAAAAGCTGCAGGAAATGACAACATTCCCACAGATGTACTAAAGGACAACCTAAGCGTACTACTTCCACACCTATACAAACTGCTAATTAAATGCTGGAGAAACGGAGAAATACCTCATGATATGAGAAATGCTAAGATTATAACGCTGTACAAGAATAAAGGAGACAGGGGCGACTGCAATAATTACAGAGGCATTTCTCTCCTTGGCACAACAGGCAAAGCTTTTGCTAGAGTCGTACTTAATCGCCTGCATAGACTTGCAGAACGGGTGCTTCCCGAGTCCCAATGCGGTTTCAGACCCGGGAGATCAACCATAGATATGATCTTCACTCTTAGACAACTGCAGGAAAAATGTCGGGAACAAAATATGCCGCTCTATATTGCCTTTGTGGATCTCACAAAGGCATTCGACACAGTAAACAGAGATGGTCTCTACAAGGTGTTAGAAGGCATAGGCTGCCCCCCTAAATTACTTAGGCTGATAATTTCCTTCCATGAAGACATGAATGGCAAAGTCCATTTTGATGGGAGTCCATCAGAGAATTTCAAAGTCAACAAAGGAGTGAAACAGGGATGTGTCCTCGCCCCCACCCTTTTTGGTATATTTTTTGCTGCCCTCCTAAATTACACCTTCGAAAACAGCTCAGGAGATATTTACATTCGCACTAGACCAGATGGCTCACTGTTCAACCTAGCACGACTAAGAGCAAAAACCAAAACAAATGTTGCCCTACTTAAAGAATTTTTATTTGCTGACGATGCAGCCCTAGTCGCTCATAGTGAGGCCACCCTACAGTCGCTGATCAACAACCTGGATAAAGCATGCGACCTTTTTTCACTGTCAATTAATGTTCAGAAGACAGTAATACTAAATCAAGGTGACTTCAAACCTATATCTATTACTCTAAAAGACTGCCCACTAGAATCAGTACAGAAATTTACATATCTTGGATCCACAGTTACGCAAACCATCTCTCTTGATGAAGAAATAAACTGTCGAATTGGTAAGGCAGCTACGACCTTCGGCAAACTCACAAAAAGGGCATGGAACAACACGAAACTAACTCAAAAGACTAAACTCTTAATATATCAAACTTGTGTGCTTAGCACACTACTATATGGATCCGAAACCTGGACAACATACTCAAACCAGGAAAAAAGACTAAATGTCTTCCACATGCGATGTCTCCGCAAAATAATGCACATCAAATGGTAGGACAAAATAACGAACTTAACTGTCCTGCAACGTGCTAAGACCCTAACAATCATGTCGATGCTCAGAAGTCGAAGGCTAAGATGGCTGGGGCATGTCCAACGGATGGAAGAAAAACGCATTCCTAGGCAAATACTATATGGCGAGCTAAAACACGGAAAACGACAAATCGGCAGACCTAAACTACGATATAGAGATATCTGCAAATCATCTCTGAAAGACTTCTCCATCTGTGAAAACGACTGGCAACATCTGGCAAGTGATCGCACATCATGGAGAGCACGTATAAGGAACGGTATAACAACATTTGAGACTGTTCTAAGACAGGACTTAGAAGAGAAGAGACTCATGAAAAAGGATGGTAAACCCTGTGGACCAGCGAGCCTGACCTGTTCATTATGTGACCGCGTGTGTTTGTCAAACATTGGTAGAATTAGCCACGAGAGAAGCTGTTCGGCAAAAACAATACCTCAAAAAAATACGCAATAGCCTCCACTAGACCGTCTGACAAGACGAAAAGGGCCATATATACTTGATGTTATTTTTTTTAGTGGGGGGTGTGTGTGTCCACAATTTTTCAAAACATGACAAGCTGAATGAAGCCAGAAACAGTTGTTTCCAAGTGGACTTCAATAATCTGTATTCTTTACTACAAGCTTTTCATGTATTTAATTTTTTTAAATAGTTCCCACATGTATAAGTGCATAAAAATATCAGTCCCATCTTTTTTCCCATGATCTGTCAAGTTGAATTAAATCCTGGGTTCAAGAAGATATTTCTATCAATATTCATTGGTAAATACACTGCATTTAATCATTTTAGTGCTGCATGAGTACCTTTTTGTTTCCTATGCATCTTATCAGATCACTAATCTGGTAACCAACGTATTTTAACATAGTTGAAAGCTGCTTTCGGCTGTTGTTGGTGATCTGTGGACCTTAACTTAAATTGTGTTTCAAGGTCTTCACTGGTGCTATTGAGTTCATGCATCTGAGCTGAAACATCTTCAGTGTTTTTGCTAGCATGTGTTGGTGGTACTAAATGCTTGGAAATGAATCTGAGCACTATGAAATTGTCCATTGGGCAATGAAGATGATCTGTCAATTAAACTAAATGACTAAACACAAATTGAACGTGCTTATGGCTAGGGTTTTTTCTATTATGACTTCCAGTTGATGCCGCAAGCCAAGATAGGTGCCTAGTCAAATCAGGTTTGGGGTTTGTAGCAATTTTGCTGCATTACATGCAGTAGGATGGTCATATTTACCTGATCACAAATCAACATTATTTTGGCCAGTGCACAGAGATTCATGCTGAAGTGGAATGGTACCAGGCCCCAACCCTTGGACATATTGTGTGATCTGTGTTTGACTGCAAATTTGCCACTAGCTGAACTGCAGTCGGATCGAGTGTTTCACCAAAGTGGAGGCCTGACTTCATTTGCTGGGACAGCGATTCTTGGTGTATGCTCACTGACTATGAAGTCTACATGGATTTGGCCAGTACATGAAGGTTGTGCTGTCCACAGTGACCTAGAAGTGTGTATCATGAGCTGCAAACCTTTTTCCAGAACACGAAACGTTCACTAGAAGCATAACGGTCTCACTGATCAGGATTGACACTTTGTTGGTTGATAGAACAGTGATATAGCATATATGGGAATGCCCCGCTTGAAGTGATGCCAATCCATTCTAAAGTCTGAAGTCTAAACTTTTCAAATGTAAACAACCTTTTGATTATGTTCACAAAATCAAACCTGCAAGCTATTTAGATAAGGGAAATCACTCAGAAATACTGTGAAGTTAGTTTTAGTTAAATTTTCCACCGTGGAACAATTTATTTTGACATTTGAAAATGAATGGCACCTGCATTCATGGGGCACCAGCTCACCCATTTGGCAGCTCTCACCCTGACATGATACTCATGCATTCTGTTCATGGTTGTGGACTCAGGGTAATTTTTTTTAGTCATTTTTTGACCAGCGTCCCTGGGGGCATTCAGAATGTCAGCGCAATCCATTGTCCTTCCACTCAACATCAGCAAAACTGGCAAGTGAGTCAGCATTCATTGCTTCTTATACCCACTTTCCCTGGCACAAAATAAAGCAGAATAGACCTCTGAGAGACTCTTAACCACCGCATTTGAACCCTGTGATTTGCAATCCTTCTTAGCATACTCATTAAGTTGAGTCACTTTGGAAACACAGGAGCCGCGATAGCTCAGTGGTTAGTGAACTGGACTACAAAAGACAAGGGGTAGGGTTCGATCCCAACCGACGGCTTCCGGGTTCCATCCATCCAGTCACCTTTCGAGCCGTTGCCGGCCCATAGGGCGTAGACCAAGATACACCTTCTCATATCTGAATTTTTGTTCTAGCAGTTTTCTTTTAAAGATATTTTATCAAATCTCGCCATTTGTCTCTGTTCTGTGCAAGCAGCTCTATCTCATTGAGGGAGCCGAATCCTGTTGCTCTTGCCTCTCTCATCAATGTTCTTCTCAGTGTCTCCCTGGGTCTTCCACTTTTTCTCTTACCTGTTGTTTCCCATATGAGGGCCTGCTTTGCTATTCAGTTATTATCTCTTCTCATCACATGTCCAACATATGACCATCATCTTCCGGGTTCACCCAGCCTTAAATGGGTACCAGATTTTTTTTCTGGGAAAGTGAAGCGGCATGGGCGTAATACCGACCACATTACCCCAAAAATCATGTGCTGAAGGTCTGTAAAATTTATGGTCACTAACACGATATTCCCTATACACCACTTGGCGTGACAGGGGTACTTTACTTTTTTTTTTTTTTTTACTGTGGAAACACACTGGTAATTAAGTCTGTGTCACAAGCCATACCAATGCTTTAGTGAGAGCTATAATTATTTACATTTCATTATAACGTATATATAGTACATCTGAACACTTGCTCTTTAAAACATCTACCACAGCTTTATGCAGTCATGACTTGAAATAAAGAATTCCCTCCCACAAAGTCTGACTGGAATGTTTGTCTAGCCAGCCACTCCTAGAAAAATTACACCTGGACTATATATATTATATGACGATCCACCTAATTCACATTTAACTCTTTCCAGACTTTTGCAGACTTTAGTTTTTCTTTAGGTTCGAACCAGATCAATTATCATTATTTAGAAAAATTCTATCATGCCTTTTTTCTTTTTACAATTAAACACAATAATATAATTATAGGTGATACATGTTATAATCACCAGAAAGGAAAATGGTTGAAGAAAATCAAAATAGCAATCTTTTGATATCTGAAGGAAAAAACAAATATTTTTATTAGTATAAAAATATTCAAAGGCAGATAATTTTCAATTTAAATATCATATTTCATGTACCTCTATTTTTCCCTGACTAGGTGCATGTTGCTATCTGTTCTTCTCAAAATTATGCACAAACCTCTCCAAAGTTCTTGAAAATACACTTATTTGATGCATTTATGTCCACAAAAAATGAAATTGGGCACAAGAAATGGTGTGGCCACTGTGTGTCAGAAAAAACATACATTAACATAGAAAATTCAACCACTATATTTATATAAAGAAAATACCATGTGGTAATTGAAGGTAGTAATTATGAAGCTTCTTCTAGATATTGAATCCAAATATTGGTGAATATTTATACAGAATAATTACTTTACTTTAAAATATTTAACTGTACTCAGTCTGAGCCGATGCGTCGGTTTTGTTTTGTTTGTCCGGCAGTACCTATATAAGTGGAGCCATTGTGTTGGTTTGTAGTCCCGAATGAGTTAATCTCTCTTATTAGCATCGAACAGCTCCAGTTGTTTATACAGAAATACAATTTCATAATTTCTGTGAGTGAAAGTAATAATTTTTTGGCCAGTTTCAATTTTGTGAAATTTGTGTTGGAAGATGGAACTATATCTTTGTGCTGACAGCACCGGTAAAAACACCAAAGTGGAGGCCTGACTTCATTTGCTGGGACAGCGATTCTTGGTGTATGCTCACTGACTATGAAATCTACATGGATTTGGCCAGTACATGAAGGTTGTGCTGTCCACAGTGACCTAGAAGTGTGTATCATGAGCTGCAAACCTTTTTCCAGAACACGAAACGTTCACTAGAAGCATAACGGTCTCACTGATCAGGATTGACACTTTTTTGGTTGATAGAACAGTGATATAGCATATATGGGAATGCCCCGCTTGAAGTGATGCCAATCCATTCTAAAGTCTGAAGTCTAAACTTTTCAAATGTAAACAACCTTTTGATTATGTTCACAAAATCAAACCTGCAAGCTATTAAGATAAGAGAAATCACTCAGAAATACTGTGAAGTTAGTTTTAGTTAAATTTTCCACCGTGGAACAATTCATTTTGACATTTGAAAATGAATGGCACCTGCATTCATGGGGCACCAGCTCACCCATTTGGCAGCTCTCACCCTGACATGATACTCATGCATTCTGTTCATGGTTGTGGACTCAGGGTAATTTTTTTTAGTCATTTTTTGACCAGCGTCCCTGGGGGCATTCAGAATGTCAGCGCAATCCATTGTCCTTCCACTCAATATCAGCAAAACTGGCAAGTGAGTCAGCATTCATTGCTTCTTATACCCACTTTCCCTGGCACAAAATAAAGCAGAATAGACCTCTGAGAGACTCTTAACCACCGCATTTGAACCCAGTGATTTGCAATCCTTCTTAGCATACTCATTAAGTTGAGTCACTTTGGAAACACAGGAGCCGCGATAGCTCAGTGGTTAGTGAACTGGACTACAAAGGACAAGGGGTAGGGTTCGATCCCAACCGATGGCTTCCGAGTTCCATCCATCCAGTCACCTTTCGAGCCGTTGCCGGCCCATAGGACGAAGACCAAGATACACCTTCTCATATCTGAATTTTTGTTCTAGCAGTTTTCTTTTAAAGATATTTCATCAAATCTCGCCATTTGTCTCTGTTCTGTGCAAGCAGCTCTATCTCATTGAGGGAGCCGAATCCTGTTGCTCTTGCCTCTCTCATCAATGTTCTTCTCAGTGTCTCCCTGGGTCTTCCACTTTTTCTCTTACCTGTTGTTTCCCATATGAGGGCCTGCTTTGCTATTCAGTTATTATCTCTTCTCATCACATGTCCAACATATGACCATCGTCTTCCGGGTTCACCCAGCCTTAAATGGGTACCAGATTTTTTTTCTGGGAAAGTGAAGCGGCATGGGCGTAATACCGACCACATTACCCCAAAAATCATGTGCTGAAGGTCTGTAAAATTTATGGTCACTAACACGATATTCCCTATACGCCACTTGGCGTGACAGGGGTACTTTACTTTTTTTTTTTTTTACTGTGGAAACACACTGGTAAATAAGTCTGTGTCACAAGCCATACCAATGCTTTAGTGAGAGCTATAATTATTTACATTTCATTATAACGTATATATAGTACATCTGAACACTTGCTCTTTAAAACATCTACCACAGCTTTATGCAGTCATGACTTGAAATAAAGAATTCCCTCCCACAAAGTCTGACTGGAATGTTTGTCTAGCCCACCACTCCTAGAAAAATTACACCTGGACTATATATATTATATGACGATCCACCTAATTCACATTTAACTCTTTCCAGACTTTTGCAGACTTTAGTTTTTCTTTAGGTTCGAACCAGATCAATTATTATTATTTAGAAAAATTCTATCATGCCTTTTTTCTTTTTACAATTAAACACAATAATATAATTATAGGTGATACATGTTATAATCACCAGAAAGGAAAATGGTTGAAGAAAATCAAAATAGCAATCTTTTGATATCTGAAGGAAAAAACAAATATTTTTATTAGTATAAAAATATTCAAAGGCAGATAATTTTCAATTTAAAATATCATATTTCATGTACCTCTATTTTTCCCTGACTAGGTGCATGTTGCTATCTGTTCTTCTCAAAATTATGCACAAACCTCTCCAAAGTTCTTGAAAATACACTTATTTGATGCATTTATGTCCACAAAAAATGAAATTGGGCACAAGAAATGGTGTGGCCACTGTGTGTCAGAAAAAACATACATTAACATAGAAAATTCAACCACTATATTTATATAAAGAAAATACCATGTGGTAATTGAAGGTAGTAATTATGAAGCTTCTTCTAGATATTGAATCCAAATATTGGTGAATATTTATACAGAATAATTACTCGACTTTAAAATATTTAACTGTACTCAGTCTGAGCCGATGCGTCGGTTTTGTTTGTTTGTCCGGCAGTACCTATATAAGTGGAGCCATTGTGTTGGTTTGTAGTCCCGAATGAGTTAATCTCTCTTATTAGCATCGAACAGCTCCAGTTGTTTATACAGAAATACAATTTCATAATTTCTGTGAGTGAAAGTAATAATTTTTTGGCCAGTTTCAATTTTGTGAAATTTGTGTTGGAAGATGGAACTATATCTTTGTGCTGACAGCACCGATAAAAACCAGTCAAAAACACTGGGTTGTAAGGACAGCAATTGTTATTTTAGCAAATTTGTGAGATGAACTGAAACAACAGACACCACAGTGTCGGCGGCATTACATAAACAATAATTATTCTTATAGCGGAAAGGCAGGGAAAAGATAATGAAAGCTGTGTAGACATCAATCCTGAATGCAAGTTAAAGACATCCACATTTTTTTCAGGGAAAGGGCTACTTTTGCGATATTTTAGGGTCTTATTTGCTTCATCATGACTTAGGTCATTCCAGTTAATGAATGTGTCCCAAACAGGCGTGATAGATCTTAAGAATAGATTTGAAAACTGGTTAACAAAAAATTAATTTCTCTGCAGATAGCAATTTTACTGTGAACTGTCTAAACCAGCTTTACAAAAGTTTTATCTACTGATTATTGTATTTTCATATTGAATAATATGCACAGCAATCTCGGAAAACTGCATCTGTAGCTGAGAACCACATATTGTCTTATTGTAACAAACATACTTGGAAAGCTAACTTTTTTACAACAGCACAACGTCTTCATAGAAAACAGAAGTAATTGAACAAAAATGTACTAACCAAAGTACAAATATTTTGCAAAAAAATTAGAATTGATGACATGAGCAGCAATGGAAGTAAAAGGTTTAGATTGTGTGGGATGATCGAAAAAGGAGAGCAAAAGAGGTCCTAAATTAATGATTCAGTAGAGAAATCAATTCACTGCAAAATAAATGTTCCATTCATGCTGTAAACTACTACTATAGTACTGTTGTAGAATTGTCAATATTGAGTGTCATTTACTAAAATATAACTCAAGTGTCATGGAAAAACAAGTGAAGTTCTGAGTATGGAGAATTACCATTAAAAATCGAAGAAGTAATGAAAGCTCTTTATAGTAATGAAATAACAAAAAATAAAGACCATAGCAAATTGACAGAAGTAACGGTCACAACAACAAAAATTCTTTCTGAAGTGTCACAATTAAAGTAAATGGATAGGTATTAAAACAGGTCAATTAATTTAAATATCTGGAAATAATGTTAACTTCAGATGATATGTGAACAGCTGTCAGGAGTTGCAAAAAAGCTGCAAAGGCAGAATTCTAAAAAAAAAAGATGAAAAAAGATATTCCATTATCCATTTTTGACATGTAAAAAGTAAACAAAAATGAGTTCTCTAAAACTTGACTTGAAGTGAATTGTGGACAGGTCAGACAGCAGACAAGAAAATGAATGGGGTCATTGAAATGTTTTTTCACAAAAGAATGACATGAATACCAAGGACAGCTGAAAAGAGTAAACATGAACATTCTAACAAGAAAAATCCAAAAAGAGAGCTTATAACAGATATCAGAAAGAGATAACAATAATGTATTCACAACTTACAGACAAAAAAGTTGTTGAGAGACATGATCAACTATGCCAGCATGACGAAGTTATATTTATTTGTCTTTAGTTTGTTCTAGCAAAAGAGTAAAAGGCATCAAGATGCATAGAGATGCGAAGCTGCTGTAAAGCTGATGATAATGACAATTTTAAAAAAAAATAAGAAAAAAAATGGTATGGTAACAGCTCTTCGTGGTAATTAACAAAACAAAAGTCGACATTTTGGCCAAGTAGGCCTTCAGCTACAACAACATAAAAATATATATAAGGATCTGTACACAAATCTAACTACATGGCGATAATATGCAAGATACTCAAGAAGGAAATAAAAAAAGGTCACTTCCCTGTGGTCAAGAGCGTGGTTAGCTTCTGAATAAACTAAAATAAGTGGGCGGGCTGACCAACTATATATCTCACTGACCAGGCAGTCAGGTGAGAAGACAGAAGGAGAAGGGTTCTAAAACTATGGGCAGGTGGGTACAAGATACGTATAGACTGTATGTAACTGTGTGCGTGCACAATGAACAGGTGTGTAAAAAAGCATATGTACATGTACAAAAAAGCATAAATCCATATATATTACCACAAACCACACAAAAGATAACCCGAAGGTGTCCTAATGTGCCAATACATATGCAGACAAATATACATACATGTATAGGTTCAGTAGCGCATGGGGGTATGAAATGTATGGTAGGTGTCCTATGTGTATGAGACCGATATGTTCATGCCTTGTGTGTGTGTGCGTGCGGCACAGTGAACCCAACTGGGCAATGAGACAATTCTCAAGGGCTAACTGGCTGCGATTGCTGGAGTGACACGAGACAATAACAGTAACTTGCATGTCAGGTTTACCACTATGGCCAGGGGAGTTCAAATGGGCAAACACAGGGCTGCCAGTCTTTTGCTCAACATTACGAAGATGTTCACAAAATCTGTCACTTTGGCATTGTCCAGACTCGCCCACATACATCATCTGACAATTGTTACATATTATGGCATAGATGATATTCTGTGACACACAAGTAAACCCCTCCTTATGTCAAATCGCCTATTAGGGAACAAGACCGAATCGGTGCAAAGCACATAGTCACAAGTTCTAAAACTCGATGATAACAAAGAACAGTACCAAGGTGTTTGTTATTTGAGCGGGGGAGGCAGTTCGTGACAAGAATGTCTCTCAGACTCCTGTCGCGTTTGAAGGCGACCAAAGGAGGATCACTGAAAAGTAGGCGGGTAGTGGGATTTGAGTGGAGAATGGAATGGTACTGGTTAAGGATCCTCACTGCAGCCAAGTTGTGAGGGTAGTAGGTGAGGGTAAACATAGTCCTATCAGAGGAACGGCGGGTGAGTGCCACAGGACGGGAAATATCAAGAGCTCATTGGAAGGCAGATTGAAGAGTCAGGATAGAGACAACGCCTAAAAAAATTTAACAGCCTGTTGTAGAAAATCTTGATCATCCTGGCAGATATGACGAAGTCGTAATAATTGAGAATATGGAATGGAATCTCTGCAGTGAGATGGATGAGATGGGGTGTAGAGAAGATAACAGTGGGCGTCTGTGGGTTTATAGAAGACGGAAGTGTGGAGGTTGGAGGCACCAAGGGAGACAATCAGATCAAGAAATGTGACGGACGAGGTAAAGATATGTGATGTAATTTTGATGGATTTGTGAAAGTTGCCAATGTAGTCTATGAACCTATAGATGTCATCTTCCAGCAAGTCAGTCAGTCCAAAACTATCATCGATGTACCGGAGGTATTTAAGGGGAGGGGGCCACGGTACGAGTTCAGTATTTTGGTGTTCAAGGTGACCCATTGCCATGGCAAGCGTAACTAAGACCCATCTTGGTTCCTATAGCTACACCACTGACTTGGTCATAGAGAACTGATCATTGAATTCGAAAGTATTAAGGTTGAGAACAAGTTCAGTGAGGCGGAGGAGAGTAGAAGTATCCACAGGTGGATGTATTCTTTGGTCGATACATAGAACACATACCACACATTTCTTACCCCCATGTGCTATCGAACACATACATGTATGTATATTTGTGTGCATATGTAGTGGCACATTTGGACACCTTCAGGTTTTCTTTTGTGTGCTTTGTGGTAATATATACTGATATATGGTTATGTACACATGCTTTTTTACACACCTGTTCATTGTGCTCACACACAGTTAGATATACACAGTTTATACGTATCTTGTACCCAACTCCCCATATTTTTAGAACCCTTCCTTTTTATTTCTCACCTGACTGCCTGGTCAGTGAGATATATAGTTGGTCAGCCCGCCCACTTATTTTAATTCTAGTCAGAAGCTGGCCAAGCTTTGGACTTCAGGGAAGTGACCTTTTTTTATTTCCTTTCTTGAGTATCTTGCATATTGTCATTATGTAGTTAGATTTGTGTACATATCCTTATATATATTTTTGTGTTGTTGTTTGTTGTTCCAGCTGAAGGCTTACTTGGCAGAAACGTAGACTTTTGTTTTTTTAATTACCACGTAAAGCTGTTACCATACCACTTTGTTCTAGTAGCTTTCAATATATATATATTTTTAATTTTATTTTAAATTCATTTGCAAATCCTAAATATAAATTACTGACATGTTTTGTTTTGAACATTTTCCATGTGTGCTATTTAATATATGAAACTGATTTAGCATAATTTTCAGAGATATGTAGGGTGTTCTTGTCTTTTGCCAGGCACTCTATGAATCTGTAAAAATCATATATGGCTTTTCATAGTTTATTTTCAGTTGTGTGACAGTATTCATGTCATCAGCATTAGGTCAAATGTCTTTTGCAGAACATTTCATTCACCACAGCCTGTCTGAAAGAATCTCTCTCTGTCTCTAGCTCGATCTCCCACTTTTTCTGTTGTCATGTTCAAAGTCCCTTGATGTATTGAAACCAACTTCTTGATTTTCCCTGATGCATCAACTAAGAACCATGCCTGCCATTATTGTTCTTTCCAGCTCGCTGTGTCTTTTGACGTGGCCATAGTATTTTAATTTCCTCTGTAGAATTGTACCAATTTATAAGCCAGTTCTTTTTAATGTTTAAATCTGTTAATGTCTTCATTGCTCTTTTTCATTATCCAAGGTATCTTAGAGCAGAGGTGAAATGCAGAATGGCTTAGGCAAAAGCAGCTTTCCAAAAAATGAGCAAGATACTGTGCAATCCATTTTTGACAGTAGAAACAAGAACAAGAGTTCTTGAGTGTAATGTAGAGCCAATCTTTACATATGGATGTGATTCATAGACAATGGGACAACAGACAAGAAAATAATTGGAGGCTGTAGAAATGTGGTTTTACAGAAGAATGTTGAGAATACCGTGGATAGCTTAGAAGAGTAGTGAATGTAATAGGTAGCGTGCAGCTTATGGATGATTATAATGTCACCTCATGTGTGGTAATAGATAGTATGCAGGTTGTGGCTGATAATAGATGGTGTGCAGGTAATGGCTGATAATATATAGTGTGCAGCTCATGGGTGGTAATAGATAGTGTGCAGCTTATGGTAATCCTTCCTCTAAGATTTCTATGGTTGTGACAGCATTATCTTTATTTAGGTTCCTCAGTCACTAAGGAAATATTTTATCTAGTTGTACATGTATCTTTCCTCTTATTCCCATACTAGTAATTTTTTTTTCATCCTTGATTGTAAACCTATTGTGATTCAAATTCTATTCATGGAATCAGTTTCATTGCAGTCGTGGCATCTCCATATCTGCTCCACCACCCATCCCAGCATTTCTCTAAACATATGCAGACTGATTGTTCCTGTAAGGTGTTGATTGTAGATGCATCTACTTTTCCCAATAAGCACTCTGCATCAACCAGACCCCTTTTCCACCTTTAGACTCCTCTGCCTTTCAAATGTATGCATCCTTGTCCCACCCATCCTTCTTCTCTTAAGGAGTTCTCTCATTGGTTGTTTCATTGCCATGTACATTGGCATGCTTTGGACAGTACACCAAGGTTAATACACTTGCTGTAAAGCCTTTCAAGAGCTGCATCCACTCCTGCCGCAGACACTGTCTGTCAATCTTCTGAAGCATACTTTGCGAGTCAGTCACTAAAACTACATGAACCACATTCTGTACAACTAACCATGTTAACACCGCCGTTGTGGCTTTTATCTCCGTTCTCATGCAGGACACCATAATTCTACACTTGCCACTTCTCAGCCATGTTAGTATACCACAAAATTCCAACCACTGTGCTGTCTGCAGGATACAGAACCATTCGTGTAGATAACAGGATCTTGAGGTGATGACACATTTTTGCTGGATTACCGTTTTACTACCTCGGTAAGCGCAGTTGCGACACTCCCTGCCGAGCTGCATGATTACTTTGGTTAGGCTCTTTTTTTTTCTTCTGCTGTTACTTCTATCCAGTCCTTGTCAACCCTAATGTTATTCAGATCACATTCTTTCCTTATTGACTTCTCTGCTTCGGCCTTCCAGTATTTTCTGCATCTGAGGCACCTGCTCATGGTCACACCCAATTCTGAATGCAAGGGATGATTTATGTTTCTTACTAGATTCATACCCAGACCTGAGCACGTCTATATTGCACTCTAACGCTCGGTAAGTTAAGTAAGTACCTCATTGAACAGACAGGTGTATTTCTGGTGCATCCAAGAACTGGCTATAGGCCCTCATACTGAACTCTTTCTAACCTTGCAATCTAAGTTGACGAGAGAGTGAGCATACCCAAACCATAATTCAATACTGAGATCACCACAGACTGCATAAGCGAGAATAGTAATGATTGCGGGAGGTTTGCTCTGGCCATAATCTTCTTTGCGCTGTCATCTCTCCTTGCCTTTTGAATGACATTGCTTACATTTTGATTGAAAGAAAGGGACAAATAAAATGATATTCTCAAATACTTAGTCGGACTTTTCATGATGGTTACACCATTGCAGTTTTTGACTGGAAGGATGCCTTTAACTATTTTGTAGTTCAGCGAACACCACATTACAGAAGCCTTGTTTGGGTTAATGACTTCTTTGTACTTGTTGCACCAAGTTGTCATCGATTCACACTTTCTTGCAATTGTCTAGCCATTTTGCTCTATCGCAACTGTGTGCATATATGTCATAATGTCATCTGCAAAGATGAGAGTGCAACCCGGTCCAATACTATTCAATTGTGCTACCCTGGCAGTATATATATATATATATATTGAACAAAGCAGGTGATAACAGCAATCCTTGAGGAACCTTGGCGATATATATCTCCTTCAGACTCAAAGAAGATTGCTACTGTGTGTTCTGCAATTCATTTATGAGTTCTCTACGGTAGCCAATGAATTTGATCCTATTTGCAACTTTTTCAAAACCTGCCTGTTCTTGGCAAAACGTATTATAGCCACCAAGTTACCATGAAAGATGTGGATTTATCAAGTCTTTCTGCTTTTTTGCCATGCCATGATGTTAATTAGACCTATCTATCTTTCATTCGCTTGAAGTATTGTTTATATCTGCAATGTCGTTTCGTGTATAAATTTTACTGTCTTTTGTAATTCTTGCAGTGGCCCTTACAGTTTTGTCTGTAGTGTTGTATCTATAGACCAATGAATTTTCCTCAGTCTATTTTTACATCAAAGAAAGAAGAGAAGCGAAGAGAGCCATGACTAATGTAAAGACAGATCTTGAAACGGTCCTGGCAAAAGCAACATACAAAGAATTAGACAACAAAGTAAAAAGTGGCAAGAAGCGATACAAGAGCTTATGTAGACAATTTGGCAGAGAAAGCAGAGACAGCTGCAATTACAGTAGACAGCAGATCTCTCTATACTGTACAAAAGATGCTGACAAACACCCATACATCCAGTGAAGCACCAATTCTAGACAAATCTAATTCAATGCTAACAACAAGTTTAAAGCACGTTAGGCGAAACACTTAAAAGAAATTCTTAACCGTCCACTACCCCACAATTTAATAGATTTTGAAGCTGAAACACCAGCAACAGAATTAGATATAAATTTGGATGATTTCACCTTGAACGAAATAGAGACCTCGTTAAAGCGTATGGCCAACAACAAGGCTGCTGGAGAGGATAAGTTAACTGCTGAGATCCTCAAGGCAATTGATAGCCATAATTTAATACACCTCCAGGAAATGTTCAACATCATTTGGAAAGCAGAGAAGACACCTCATAAATGGAAAAAAGGAATCATTGTTAAGATTCAAAAAAGGGCAATCTCAGAGATTGTAACAACTGGAGAGGCGTGACACTTTTGTCAGTTGCCTCAAAGTTATTCTGCAAAATCATTCCGAATAGAATAAAGGATTCAATAGATACAGTAATGCGTGAAGAACAGGCTGGGTTTAGAAAAGGGAGAAGCTGCCTTGACCACATTTATACCCTACGACTTATATTGGAGGAACACATTGGAAAGCAAAATATTTCAACTTCATCGACTTCAAAAAAGCATTCGACAGTATTCATAGAGATTCTTTGTGGAAAATTCTGAAGAAATATGGATTACCATAAAAAATCATAAATATTATTAAAGACATGTATGATGGCTACACATGTGCAGTTTGAACAGAGGAAGGACTGAGCAAATGTTTCCCCATGTTAAACAAGGATGTATTTTATTGCCCATGTTATTTGGTGTTGTTATGGACTTCATAATGAAGAAATGCTGCACTGGTAATAAAGGCATCGAATGGATACAAGGAGACCATTTGGAGGACCTCGACTTTGCTGATGACATAGTCCTCATCAGCAGTCAGATAAAAACGATGCAGGAAAACACAAATGAACTATCATCAATAGCCAGCAAAATTGGGCTTGAGATCAATCATGAAAAGACTTAAGGTCATGAAAAGCTTAATTCCAACAGATGACAAAATATACATGGAAAACAAACCAGTGGAAGAGATCGATCACTTTATCTATCTTTGAAGTCACATTGATCGAGAAGGGGATACAAGAAAAGAAATTAGAATCAGAATAGCTAAAGCAGCAATGTCTTTCAGAAGCCTTGAAAAGTTACTCCTTACGTGACTTACTCCTTTTGATGATCAAATTGCCTTTTGCTGCGAAGCACTGTATAAATAGTTTCCTATTATTATAGTACTATTTTGAAGTATGTGTTCAGCAGTCTCGGGCATATGTACATGCAATAGAGGTGCCAATAGTGAATTTTGTATACATGTGCCTGTGGAATCGATTGTGCCCTGTTCTGAGGCGTATAATGATAACTTGTTACCATCTATTCATATTATGAAAGGCATCCTTTGGGCTTGTGGTCTTCTGATTGATTTGATTATTTGTTTTTTTTCTGATGGTATGTAACTGGTGCATCCATTTGTGTGCCTGTTGCGCCTTCATTTGCCAGTTAATCTGCTCATTCATTTCCTGGTATTCCACAGTGAGATGGGATCCACTGTAGGGCAACCCTGTGGTGATGTGGCAATTTTCTGGACTGGAGTACTGATCTTGCATCTGTCAAAAAAAACTACAGGTTGTGGGACTGTTCAGCAGATTTTCTATTGCCAACTTTATTGCTTGGATTCTATCTATCTATCTATTGACCTTTCGAGCCGTAGCCAGCCCATAGGGCGTAGATCAAGATTACTCCTTCTCTTATCTAAATTTTTATTCTAGCCGTTTTAAATTCTTTTAAAGATATTTTATCAAATCTCGCTATTTGTCTCTGTTCTGTGCAAGCAGCTCTACCTCATTGAGGGAACCAATTCCTGCTGCTCTTGCCTCTCTCATCAATGTTCTCTGTGTTTCTCTGGGTCGTCCTCTTTTCCTCTTACCTGTTGTCCTCCACATGGGGGCTTGCTTTGCTATTCAGTTATTATCTCTTCTCATCACATGTCCAACATATGACCATCATCTTTTCTTTATTACTGAAGATATTAGTGGTTGATTGGCTATTTCTCTAATTTCCTCATTTGTTTTGAATTCATTCTACGCTATACTAAGTATTTTCCTTAGACTCTTATTTTCGAATGCATTCAACTTTGTTTCTATGTCTCTTCCAGCTTTCACATGCATATGTAAGGGTTGATAGTACATTTGATTTCAATAGTTTAAGTTTTGTGTTTGTGGTGATGAGTTTTGATTTCCACAACTTTTCAAGGCTTCTGAAAGACATTACTGCTTTAGCTATTCTGATTCTAATTTCTTTTCTTGTATCCCCTTCTCGATCAATGTGACTTCAAAGATAGATAAAGTGATCGATCTCTTCCACTGGTTTGTTTTCCATGTATATTTTGTCTTCTGTTGGAATTAAGCTTTTCAAGACTTTAGTCTTTTCATGATTGATCTCAATCCCAATTTTGCTCGCTATTGATGATAGTTTATTTGTGTTTTCCTGCATCGTTTTTATCTGACTGTTGATGAGAACTATGTCATCAGCAAAGTCGAGGTCCTCCAAATGGTCTCCTTGTATCCATTCGATGCCTTTATTACCAGTGCAGCATTTCTTCATTACGAAGTCCATAACAATTCCAAATAACAAGGGCGATAAAATACATCCTTGTTTAACCCAAGTTTCTATTGGGAATCATTCGCTCAGTCCTTCCACTTTTCGAACTGCACATGTGTATCCATCATACATGTCTTTAATAATATTTATGATTTTTTATGGTAAGCCATATTGCTTCAGAATTTTCTACAAAGAATCTCTACGAATACTATCAAATGACTTTTTGAAGTCGATGAAGTTAAGTACAAAACGTTTTTGCTTCTCAATGTGTTTCTCCAATATAAGTCGTAGAGTAAAAATGTTTGCTTGGATTACTGCATCGTAATTATGACAATATCTCCCTTTTGCTAATTTATTCATATACCTAGTGTTATTAGGGTACTCTCTGTATGCACCTGTTCCCCCATTCTTCACTGCATTCTGGGCTGATCCATCTGTGTACACCCGAATATATAGTTCCTGTGGGTGTTCTTCATCCAATAAACTGAGAGTGGTTGTTTTATGCTGTACACTATTATGTTCCACATTGTCAAGTATTCCTTTCATTTCTGTCCATATTTGTATCGGCAATTTGGATTCCTCTGCCCAGGGGGTCTGTTCTGGTATGGGCAGTAGGGGACTGACAAGTCTTGGTATGTCTGGTGTTTGTCTACAAATTCATTTTTCACAGAAGATGTCATCAAACAGGTCTGTGGGCTTACCAATATCAGCTTTTGTGAGGAGTGGATACCGGTGCCTACGTCGTTCAAGGGAACTTTCTCGTGTATTGTCACACTGAATAGGAAAAGTAGGGAACAGAACCCGGTCGTGGTTAATGCAGAGGTCAACAGTCTCATCTGCGATAACACCGATGAGAAAGACGAAGTCATCTATACAGACGGATCTGTAAGACGACACCAAAGAAATGCATGGGCGTTTGCAGCACGCTTGGCAGGCAGAATAGTTTACGAAGACAGTGATGCATACGTCATGACCACGAGTAGCATGACAATGGAGGTGATGGCAGTGACCAAGGCATTCAAATGGTTAGAGTCACAAGACTACACCCATGCATGTATACTGAGTGATTCGATGAGCATGATAAGAAAAGTGGAGGCGGGCTCTGTACGGATGCAATGGGTAGTGTCGTTGCAGAAATCCAAAATACGTAAGGTCACCTTTGTCTTTGTCCCTGGACATGCGGGAGTACTGGGAAATGAAAGAGCGGACATGTTGGCTAGCTGCGCTGTCGTTGAGGACGGGCAACCAATGGATCGGACGGACAACCAATGGATCGGACAGACATCATCAATGCCCTCCGAGATGTGGGAAGAGCACAGGACTTCGACAAACACAGATCCACATCACTTCTTCGGATGATTGAAATGGCAGGCACCACTGCAGTCTGAGATTGATTATACGTTCCATTGTTTTACACAAACAGCTTGTAAGACTGATTGGTCTATAGCTGGATGTCGTAGAACCATTTTCGCCTGGCTTTAGTAATGGTCATATTTGCTTCTCTCCATGACTGTGGCACTCTACCTGTGATCCAGCGGATATTGTAGATCTGCATTAGTTTGCTTTAGCTACAGTTCCGAAGTTTTTAATCATTTCAATGAACACTCCATCACTGCCTGGTGACTTTTTCATTTTTAATTTGGATATTGCCAGCTCTAGCATGGGTATTTCCATGACTTCATGTATAGTCCCTTCTTGTCTTGCATTTTGTTGCTTTAAGTGAGTCTCTTGTTGTTTCTCTAGACTAATTTCAATATAAGTTGAACCAGGGGACTGGTTGGTCTCGAGGCAAGACGCCGGCCTCGGGACAGAGAGGTTGTGGGTTCAAATCTCGGCTACACCGGTTGAGATTTTTATTTATGATTTCTCACTGCGACAACCACCCCTGGACTCAGCAGCGAGGCCCGGCTTGAAACGTCAGGTACTCGTCAACGGAAAAAACATGAGTACCTTCTGAGTTTGAGTTATCTGCCTGTGCGGCGAGGGACCCTGTGCACACGGCGGCCAGGGAAAAATGGATTAACATGCAAAATTCAGTTCCTAGTTTCTAGGGACTTCGTCAGAGTTGAAAGCTGGCGAATGCAACAACAATTTCAATATCATTGTCTTTTGCAAAGGAGTCTGCAAAGTGATTTTCGGCCTGCTTACCTGTTAGGATGTTTCCATCCTTCTTCAGTGTAATTTTGGTGTTCCTTTCTGTACCCTCATCATTAAGCCATTTTACAAGCTTCCACACTTTTCTGTGTCTCATTCAAGATTCAAGGACTCTGTTTTCTCTTTCCAGGTTCTCCGTTTGGCTTGTAGTTTGGCCTTAGCATGCTGATAGTTATTGTGGTGTTCCTGGCAAGGGTTATTTTGTGCTTGCTTTCAAGATATTTCTATGTAATTGTGCAGTTGCTCTAGTTCCATACTCCAGTATGGTTTATAGTGTTTCTATGTTCTTCTAGGTATTGTTTCACTGACAGCTTGTACTATTAATCTACTGAATTCATAAACTATTTTGTTGATGTCTCTGCCTGTATTTAGGTCTTTAGTTAGTACACAGTGTATATATTATACATTTTCCAGTCTCCCTTTTTGATGTTAATAAGATGAAACAGTAACTTTTTTTTTTTGCTTTTCACGTTTATATAAAGTGTGATTTCTTGCAGTCTCCTGATTAGTATGAAGATGGTTTGATTTTCTGTTTGTCTAATTTTGACTAGCATTTCATTATAAATCTTGTTGGTAATATGAGACTTTCTAGGTTTCAATTCTTCATGACCCATTGTAACTTTAAGATCTTATTTTGCTCTTCAATTTTTATTTCATACTTATTAACTGGTTAACATGTTTTTTGTTTGCTACAAAAACTACTCTTGCTTCATTTCCGTTTGATATAGCTACAATAATTTCTTTATTATAAAATGGTTTGTAGAACTTTCTATTGCTACAGGGATGCTCTATGGTGCTGCATTCAGAATGTTGTTTGTCATTTAATGATTGAGTATACACTGTTGTTGATGTAACTAACAGATAATCAGATGATACTTCCTGGAATAGTCTCTAGTCTGCTAAACCAAAATTTCATTTAATTTCTTTTAAAGCATACTTTATTTGGGAGTACTTGTGATAAATTTTAGGTTGCAAAAATACATTAGGTCTGATGAGCAGATAGTCAAACTAGTCTTTGTAGAATTGTTAATGTGGACTTTATATTTTGCAGGACTGATAGGTTAATCACTTCAAAGAACTTTTCTCTTGTCTTGTTGAGAATTGAGTTTTCCCAGACCTCTTTTAAATGTCCATTGAAGTCAGTAAGTAATGTATTGGTAGATTACTTGTTGCCTGCAGTGGACTGTATATCTTCAAGCTTGTCAGATAGTCACTTTTTGTAACATTTGTAGGATGGACTGTAAGCTGTTGTGTCATGTCTTGGAGTGTCACTTAGATATAGGCTACCATTCCATGGCAATTAATTCATTAACCAGCATAGTTAGTTGATGCATCTCTTGCAGTTCAATTTCTTTGAACTGGAGGCCCACATATATCTTGTGAAAATCTGATAATTTGTCAAGTTAAAATTTCTTATTTTGTATACCTCAGATGTTTAAAGGAATAATTTGGAGGCATTTGCTCTTTTAGTGTTTTGTTTCTGTTGCTCTTTCTTCTGTCTTCTTGTAATGACATATTAGTGCATGTACTTTAATCCAGTAGCCCATTTTTTAAAATATGGATGCCTGATCACTCACTGCTTGTCATAGACATTGATTAACTGAAACATTGTCCAATCTTACTTAACAATTTTTGTTTATTGTGAATTTTCTGCCCACTAAGATCTAGAGCAATAAAAGGACTGTTGCATGAAACTAGGACATAGTTAGAGTTATAACATTTCATGCTTTCCTGAATTGTCTTCACTTGACAGCATTAAAGTCAAGCCTACATAGTTTTGTTAGTTTCTTTCTATAGTCAAATTTCATCACTACTTAAAGATATAGTCAAAATAGTCAGTTTAGAGTTTACTGTGCTTATTATCAGCCACTTATTGCCTGCTGATTGCAACAAGATCTCTAAGTCTCCAGAAACGTGAAATATTCCACCACTGTGATAGGCTCAATTACAAGAAGAGAGTGTGAATAAACTCCCTGCCTCTAGTTCTGTTCAGTGCAATTCTTATTATTTCTAAACCACAAAGTACATGTATAATGATTAATAAGATGCCCACTTGTAAAATTGCATTATGAGTATGATCTTATTACAAAAACCTCATATCTAATGACTTATACTGTGCATAGAGTCAGATTTGTGGAACATTTTATTTTAATTAATTAAGTTGCCATAACATTGTATGTTAGTCTTTATTGAAGAAAGAACTATTTAATGAACTTCAAACAGAGTGGTCTAGAGGTAAGACGTTGACTCAACATGAAAGTCCCAGGTACACACTATAAAAAAAAAAAAGTAAAGAACCCCCGTCACGCCAAGTTGCGTATAGGGAATATTGTGTTAGTGACCATACATTTTACAGACCCTTGGCACATGATTTTTTCGGTAATGTGGCCGGTATTACACCCGTGCCGCTTTACTTTCCCAGAAAAAATCCAATACCCATTTAAGGCTGGGTGAACCGGAAGCCGTCAGTTGGGATCGAACCCTACCTCTTGTCCTTAAAACACACTTTAGATAGGGAGAATTTTTGTCTTCAAATCATGGCTTATTTGTGTTGTTTGTGTCCAGCCCTCTTTGATAATAGTGAAAAACATGTGGTCCCATGTGCATGCTGAGCTTGTTAAAGAACTCTTGACTGTTACAAGTTAAAGAAAAAAAGTAAAATAAGAATGGCCACCGCCAGATAAAATTGCTAAGCAATAAAATACACCTATGCCAAAGACAAATGTGCCAGGCCAAAAAAGATATTGCGCTTTGCCGTAAACTATCGACACAATGCAATTACACCCATTTAACAAGTGGACTTTGAAGAAGAAACAATTCAAACAACACAAAGGAAATTTTCTGGACACATGAAGAGACAATATCCTGCTGCAAGTCATCTTTGTGAGGACCTCTGAGGGAGTTATCTGCCTGTGTGTCAAGGGACCACTATACACACGGCTGTCAGGGAAAAACGGATTAGCACACAAAATTCATTTCCTAGTCTCTAGGAACTTCGCCAGAAGTGAAAGCTGGTGAATGCAAAAAAAAAATTTTTTTTTAAGTCTTAAGAGAGGAAACTGCAAGGCAAATGAAGTGGAAGTAGACAAAGGCTAAAGTTGACTGACCTCAAGAGATTGACAAGAGAACCTTTGACAGCAATGACCAAAGTGGACAGGCAAGATAAAGAGATGGACAAAAGAAGTTGGTTATTTGGTTATGGAAAGCCCCGGTATCACTGCAAACGAATTACAATCCATAATTGCTCAACCGCCCATGCCAGCGTAATCATCCGAATTAATATCTCATCTCCCAAACAAAGAAAGGTAACTGTAAACCCATCATAGCAGTCTCAGCACACGCCAAAAGACATAAGATGAAACCGTGCAGAAAGTGAACACAGCCAACTGTTCCCTGTCATATGGTATCATCATTCATCGTAAACAATTGGAATATCGAAACATTATCAAAACGGATGAGACACAAAGCTCACAGTGTGCACAGAGCACTTAACTCAGTAGCTCCTGCATTTTGGTGTTCCTTTCTAGATTTTGGATTATTCACAATTATCAATCAGTGATGAAGTTTTAAAAGGACAAAAGAAGTTGACACCGTTTACCATCAAGGTAAGAGACAGAGTGAAATAGTGATCCCTGGTAGCCAACCTTCAATGATGAGATGGCTCAAGATGATAATGATACTTATGCTTTACTATATATTTGAATCTGCTGTTACATTTTAAAATAATTTTTTTTAACCTGTGATTGTTAGATTTATTTATATAGATTTTGTTGTATTGTTCCAACCAGGAAGTAGATGACCAGATGTATGTCTGCAAAACTCCAACATTATTTGTAATAGGGCAGCATGCCAGTTCCTGCTCTACAGACACCATAGAAGACATAAGGGAAAAATTGAGAGTAGAAACAGGTCTAGTTCTGGTTGGTGGAGCTGATGATCAACTTAGGATGTCTCGTGCTAAGAAACGAAGTTGTGGTGTCACTCAAACCATGGTAGACAGATGCATTATGGTTTGTAACTTTTTATTCTTTGTTTTGGTTTATTTTTATACCAGACACAAATGTTGATTTTTTTTAGGCATTTTTTATTACTGATTGTGGTCTTTTCTTCTGTCTTAGATGGAGTCATTCCTACATTACTTTTACAGGTTTACTGATGTTTATGTGATCGATTATTATTCCCTCTGCTTTCACAAATAGTTATATAAAATGTCAGAAGTGACAGTAGCTGTTTTATTTTGGGTGGAGGATGACTGCAGTCATCAAGTACCGATCCTGTTGGCATAGGTGATCATGTCTCTCCACAACTTTCGATCTCGACAGTTATTTATCATTTCTGTTGTTGACCTTCTGCCAAGTCATTCTCTTAAGCTGTCTGGTATCTTTTCTCTTTGCTTCCCTCTATCTCATTGTTCCTCAATTTTCCCAGTTGTTACAATATATTCCAGCTGTTCTCTTCTCACTACATGACCAAAAAATTATGATTGTTTCTTCCTAATATAGGAAATTAGCTCTCTTTTTGCTTTGCCCTTTATCAGAACATTTTCACACTCTTCTTAGCTGTCCATGGTATTCTCAACATTCTTCTGTAAAACCACATTTCTACAGACTCCAATGATTTTTCTTGTCTGTTGTCCTATTGTCCATGATTCACATCTATATGTTAAGACTGGCTCTACATAACATTTAAGAACTCTTTTTCTTGTTTCTATTGTTAAAAATGGACTGCATAGTATTTTCCTCATTTTTTGGAAAGCTGCTTTTGTCTGAGCCATTCTGCATCTCACCTTTGTTGTACATCTACCGTCTGAGGTTAACAAAGTTCCCAAATATTTAAATTCATTTACCTGTTTTAATATTGTTCCACATGTCTTTATTGTGCACTGAAATTCAAGAAAAAAAATGGAAGACAGATGACTTTTTGCCGCTAATGGATTCAAAATGACTTCAGTACATGGTTAATAAGAGAAACATTTGTTAATGATAATTATATGTTGAAAATCTAACAAAAGTTTTTTTTTAAACGTATTTAATTGTTTCTGAAAAATAACCTTTAATATTTTTATTATTGTTGTATGCTTCTTAGATGCTTTGCTCTATGTTTCAACCAGTAGTAGTTTCCCTCTGATCCCATGTCCTGGCTCTCCAAAATGGGTCAGGGTGACCACCAGTAGCTTAGGATGGGGCCCGGCACTCCACCTGCCTGGAGGGACTCCACAGACAGAGCGCCATAGCTAAAGTCTGTTTGATCCACTCTGATTGAATACATGTTAGAACAATGCACTATGTTATGCCCCAGTGCATCCAATTTCTGCCTGCATTTTATTATGGTTTGCTTTATTTAGCCTTCAATTGTCCCCAATCTTCCCGCACGGCAACAGATTGTCTTTTCTCTAGGGGGATTCTGCCCTTAGATGGTCAGCCCTCGCAGGTTTTTACTGAGCACCATCTGCCCGAGCTTTGTGTAGAGATTTTTCTCTCATAGGTGAGAGAGCTCATGAGCACCACCTGCCTGTTTGATAGAGGACAGAAAGAGGAGAAAAGACAGAGAAGCATTTAACCCATGAAGTGGGGATGGATTTGTTCAGACCAGAGCATATACCACTTGCCGGTGGATTCTGCATCTTCACTTAAAGGGTTCCATCTACTCCAGGCTCCTTTGTCTGGCCCTTCACCAAGGACCCTATCCAGCTTGGGTGACCCTGCCAGGAGCTGAGCTCCAGCTAGCATAGCTTCTTGGATCCTGGAAGCACACAAGCCCTCCAACCACAACAAGGTAGGCCTAATGTGGATGGAAATGCCTTCTAGGAGAAAAATAAATTAATGGCTATTTTCTTAGACCTCTCCCATGCCTTGGACACGGTATGGAAGAAAGGACTGATGCTAAAAATCCTACAAGCAGGAGTCACACAAAAAATGTTCTCCTGGATCAAAGAGTACTGATTCAAAGAACCACCAGAGTGAAAACAATCATCTTAACAAGTCAGCCACACTGCAAGAAGAGGTTCCTCAAGGAAGTGTTTTAGCACCTACACTCTTCCTAATATACATAAATGACATAACAAATTGCTTCCACCATGTTTCAAACTGCCTTGTAGACTTTGCTACCTGGACAGCCATGGAACGTATCATCTGCTCCAAAAAACAATGAAGGTAGAAAACTGGACAAAGACATGAGGTCTAAAAATAAACAATACAAAACTGCAGCCACAATCTTCTCACTTTCCCCACACAAAGAAAATGCATTAATAAAGCTGGGAAACCTTACAATACCCTAAGCCGACACACCAACATTTCTGGGAGCCACCTTTGAATCTAGGGTCACCTGGAAACCCAATATTGAAAGAGTTCAAACAAAAGCCATCAAAAGACTGCCAATGATGAAAAACTAGCAGGTACATCTTGGGAGCAAACAATAAGAACCTAAAGCAAGTCTTCAGAGGAGCAGTCAGACGCATGGAATATGCCTCAAGCTCCTGGGCAACAGTGGCCAAGACATATCTTGAAAAATTAGTCCAAAACATGGCACTCAGAACAACCCTGGGAGCAATGAAAAGTACCCCAATCATAAGTATGAAAAAAAAACAGCAGATCATGAGCCTCTAGGACACCTCAGAAAATAAAAACTCTCATCCAGTTTGAAAAGTTTAAAAGGCTACCAGATCACCCACTGCAACAAAAATTCCAAGGCAGAACAAAAAAACAAACTCCTAAGGAAGAGCCCAAATCATCTTGCAAGGGAAACCTTCAGACAACACATGCTTTAGAACCAAATAAAGATCTTTGCGAAGCCCTCACACTCAAACCATGGTCCAGCTGTAAAAATAGAACAAAAATAATCCCAGATGTTCCAGGAATAGTCTCCAAAAATGAGCAACCCGAGACCAAAAAACTCTCAATACTCAAGAGGTCCCAAGTCCAAAAATCATCATTCTCACCGATGCAAAATTTGTTATGCAAGCAATGTCAAGCCCAAAACAAGACACTCATCCAAGAAATAAATAACAACATATGTTCACTGTTCAGAAAAGACAGAACTAGTCCTGCAGTGGATACCAGCACATAGTGGCATCACTGGAAATGAGAAAGCAGACGAACTCACAAAAGCAGGTGGGAGCCTTCAACAGTCCAAATAACTCCAGAGCCTCAAAGAAATAAAAAAAATCCTGCAGCAAGCCAGGAAAACAGAACTGACTAAATGGAACTGAGAAGTTCCATGTCAGTCCAAACGGCTCAGTCTATGTATTTATTGTAGTTGGTAATTCCATACGATCTCCCCTATTGTTTATTAATTACATGAACTACATATTGTAAGTTAGCCAACCCATAAGAGTCAGAGGAGATTAACGAGCTTCTATTTGCCAATCAGGCACTAATACATGGAAAAATAGAAGACCGACAAGAACATTTAAATAGACTTAACAACACAGGCACTCAGTACTACATGAAAATCAGCTTAAACAAAACAGAAATCATTAATAATAGGAAACTCTTTGTACAGAGCTTCGCAGCAGAAGCCAATCTGATCATCAGAAGGGAACTACCTGTCAAGCAAGTGTTTCAGCCCTTTAGCTTCTTGACACTCTAGGGGAGGTGGGCCCACCTGGGTCATGACTCCCAGGTGTCGACCTTCTGCTGCATTGCCTCGAAGGCTTACACTATATGTTCAGCACAAAATAGCAACACTTTTGTTTGAATATATTCTTACTTACCTGTCATGACTTTAACCCAACATGTTGCTGTCGTCTGCAGTCAAATAAAGTGACTATTACTTGCAATGTCTTATATAGGCGTACACGTGGAGTGGAACCCGGTAATAGGTGTTAAGTATGGGTCAGCCTGATTTCTTGCAACCACCCGGTGTAGCCTACCTACAATCGATGATCTAATTTGTCTTGCTTATTGCCGTGCCTCATCCAGGATTAAATTGCTGTTACACTGTTAACTTACGTGGAAGTCCAGAGATCACTATATAAATTAGCGACTAGTCATCTGACCATCAGGTTATCGGGGACTTCATTTCTGAACTGTCGGCGCCGCAAACGCCCAGTATTGCTCACCAACAGTCGAATATTCCACCAGAGCCAGCATGATGCTCTTTCAGATGACTCTGCAATTGTCTTCATTGTTCTTGTCCGCATCCCCCCCTTAATTCCAAGCATCTTTAATAGATCATACAGAGATGAGGTAGTGAGTACTCTGGCATTAGTGCTCATTTTTGGAGACTATTCCTGGAACATCTGGGATTATTTTTGTTCTATTTTTACAGCTGGACCATGGTTTGAGTGTGAGGGCTTCGCAAAGATCTTTATTTGGTTCTAAAGCATGTGTGTTGTCTGAAGGTTTCCCTTGCAAGATGATTTGGGCTCTTCCTTAGGAGTTTGTTATTTTGTTCTGCCTTGGAATTTTTGTTGCAATGTGTGATTTGGTAGCCTTTTAAACTTTTCAAACTGGATGAGAGTTCCACCACAGGAAATACTCTACTCTGGAGTCACAGCTGTCTCAGCTCGGTGGCAAGATCCTTGTATTTGGCTAGTTTAAATATATGCTGTTCCTCTATCCTGGATTCAAATGTCACTGTTAGCTCTATTAAGATGACGTGGGTCATATCTGATGTAAAGTGCAGTGTCCGAATGCATTTTAGATCTCTTGATGCACTCTGGGTACTTCCCTCGCCCTGGGAGGTCAACAGCCAACTCCCAGTTGTTCATTATTCCCAGTATCGTTAAGTCAGTCATGAATATAGCAAAAGAGAAACAGAACTTCAACATAACAACGGACAACAGATGGATTGATAGAATATTAGAAACACTAGGAAACATAACATCAGGAGAGGCCAATAGAAGAGCTAAAGACTGCAAATTATATCTCCCCTTGAGACTGAAAGGCAATTGAGGGAAAAAAAGAAGAAAAAGGATAATGCACTTTGTTTTTTGTTTTTAACTTTTATCTCCATTTCCACCCATCTTTGTGTATTTGTATAATTTCTGAAGTGTAGCATGTTTTCAGCTTCCAAACTTCTCACTTATCAGTCCATTCCAAAACTTCCAGATTTATAGCAAATGTCTCCTTTGTTCAACTTCTGCTCCATTCTAGACATTCTTTCTATTTTTTTATCTAATGGTGCCATATGTTTTTGTAGCATGATCATGCAACCACTGGAATAATTCTTGGTTACTGTAATGTTATCTACAAAAAGTGTGTGGCCCTTTTGGAGATATGGTGTCAGCAAGGTTATTGCAATATCAGCAGCCTTCCCCAAACCTAACACATTGGTATCACTGTTGGCTCCAGCAGAGACTATAAAACCTAAAATGTAACTAGTTTTGAAGTCATACACAACAAAGGTTTCCACACCAAATCTACTTCGCTTTGATGGAGTGTATTGTTTAAATTATAATGTTCCTTTGAAAAGTAGAAATGACTCATCAAAACAAAAATTTCGGTATAGCAAGAACGCATTTTAAAAAAACAAAATGTACAGTTTGAATCAATGAAATCACACTTCTATTTTTAAAAAGTCAATCAATCTTGTTGTTTGAGCCCTCATGTGGGAAACAACCGGTAGGAGGAAAAGAGGCCGACCCAGAGAGACACTGAGAAGAACATTAGTCAGAGAGGCAAAGGCAGCAGGAATCGGCTCCCTCAATGAGATCAAGATGCTTGCACAGAACAGAGACAAATGGCGAGATTTGATAAATGTTTTTTGCAAGGATTGAGACTGCTAGAAAGAAAATTTAGAAAAAGAGAGATTATCTGGGTCTATGCCCTTAGGGCCAGGCATGGCTTGAAAGGTCAGTAGATAGATAGAATGCAGTAGCAAATAATTATTCAACTTTAAATAAACATTTTCATATTTATATTTTTAATATGACAGCAAAGTAACACATTTCAAAATGTTTATTCTATATATTTTTGGTTTCTAGACAAATAAAATCTGAGTGGATGTCATTTTTTTTCATTGTTAATTGATATTTATTATTTTTGCAATTTATGGCTCAGGAAGAGATATTTGAGTTTTTTGGCAACATTTTGTCACAAAATCTGGTGAAACCTGATGTCACAGAAGAAGTAGAAATAATTAGGAAACAGAGAAAACGTAAACAGAAGGACAGTATTCCTTCAACTGGTTCCCAGACAGGAAACTTGCCACAGCAGGTAAATTATTTATTTAACTATGAGATACACAATTATAGACCATTTTAGCTCCCAAATGTCTGGTGTATGTCGCTTTCAAAACTTTCTTACCAGTGGGTGTCATTAATGTTAGCTTTGCCTTTCACAAGATATTTTTTTGGAGGGAAAAAGTTTTAAGAAATCGCATATCAAAATTAATATGTAAGACTTTAATAAAATATAAATTAATTTTTCAGTTTTAATTTATACAAATTTAATCCCTAGAGCATGCTAAATTTTTTACTGTCAAAATCATCATCATCGAGTGCCGTCTCTGCCACGAAGGTTGACTACGATGGAGCGCCATTCTGCTCTGTCTCTTGCTTTGATGGTGCAGGTTGACTAACCATGGTTATACTAATAAATAGCCTACTCCCCAATTATATCAACTAATAAATAGTTTACTCCCCAATTATATCTAACTAATAAATAGCCTACTCCCCAATTATATCTAACTAATAAATAGTCTACTTCCCAATTATATCTAACTAATAAATAGCCTACTCTCCAATTATATCAACTAATAAATAGTTTACTCCCCAATTATATCTAACTAATAAATAGCCTACTCCCCAATTATATCAACTAATAAATAGCTTACTCCCCAATTATATCTAACTAATAAATAGCCTACTCCCCAATTATATCTAACTAATAAATAGCCTACTCCCCAATTATATCTAACTAATAAATAGCCTACTCCCCAATTATATCTAACTAATAAATAGCCTACTCCCCAATTATATCAACTAATAAATAGTATACTCCCCAATTATATCTAACTAATAAATAGCCTACTCCCCAATTATATCTAACTAATAAAAAGTTTACTCCCCAATTATATCTAACTAATAAATAGCATACTCCCCAATTATATCAACTAATAAATAGCTTACTCCTCAATTAGATGTAATAAATTAGTATACTCCCCAAGTAATCCCAAATAGGTATAAGAAAGAAATTAATATATTCCCAATTTAAGTGTAGATAAAACTAATAAATAGCCTACTTCCCAATTAGGTGTAATATATTAATATAATCCCCAAATAGGTATAATAAATAAATAATTATACTTCCCAAACTAGTCCAACAAGTAAGATTAGTTGGTATCACCAAAACTCTTAAAATATACAACTTCCAGCTAGACCCAACTATCCAGTTTAAATCTTCCAGTTAGACCCAACTTTCCAGTTTACATCTTCCAGCTAGACCCAACTATCCAGTTTACATCTTCCAACTAGACCCAACTATCCAATTTACATCTTCCAGCTAGACCCAACTATCCAGTTTACATCTTCCAGTTAGACCCAACTATCCAGTTTACATCTACCAGTTAGACCCAACTATTCAGTTTACATCTACAAAGTTAGACCCAACTATCTAGTTTGCATCTTCCAGTTAGACCCAACTTTCCAGTTTACATCTTCCAGCTAGACTAAACTATCCAGTTTACATCTTCCAGCTAAATCCAACTATCCAGTTTACATCTCCCAGACCCAGCTATCCAATTTGCATCTTCCAGCTAGACCCAACTATCCAGTTTACATCTTCCAGTTAGACCCCAACTATCCAGTTTACATCTACCAGTTAGACCCAACTATCCAGTTTACATCTTCCAGTTAGACCCAACTTTCCAGTTTACATCTTCCAGTTAGACCCAACTATCCAGTACCCAACTATTCAGTTTACATCTTCCAGCTAGACCCAGCTTTCCAGTTTAGATCTTCCAGCTAGACCCAACTATCCAGTTTGTATTTTCAACCAACTTTCCCTCCTTTTCCTCAATTTATATTCGACTTTAAAAAAAAAATCAGTCTCTGAAAAATATAAATGTCCATGATTCCCAGCAGTTAGGAAGATGGGTACTATGAGCAAACATTTGACAACCTCTGCTTGTTGTCCTTGGGTTAAACAAATCATAATATGAGAATCACTGTCAAAACACCAATTTTAAATGCTGATAGTTCAGAGCGCTTCAACTGAGTGTCTAAAATTGATTGTTTTACTAATAAAATGTCATCTGATGATTCTGACTACATCCGTAACTTTAGCAGTATTGGTAATACCACCACAGACTGGGAATTGTTAACTGAAGATGATGAAGATATTGAACTTGATTTGCCAAACTCAGTACGGTATGTTGACGCGATGTATGCTGTACATTTAAACAGGACATCTAGGATAAACCAACAAAATAGAGAATGAAATTGTGGGTAGCAACAGATCATTGTAACAGGATATACATATAACTTTGAAGTGTACACAGGAAAAATTCATCTCCTCAACATGAGGTTTGGGATCTGATGTTGTTATGAAATTTTTTCAAAGCCTCTTCTGTCTGAGATATAGAATATTTATGGATAATTATTATACTTCTTTTCATTTATTTATAAATTTATTACAAGAAAAAACATTAGCTGTGGCACCATGTTAGTGAATCAAAGGGATCTCCAGCAAAGTTAAAAAATATGTGGTACTAGGGAAAAGTGCAAGGTATCAGATAAGATGATGTTAGAAGGGTCTATATAGAGATTGTTCAGTAGAAGGATAAAAAAATTTGCTAATGTGATTACCATCATGTTGAAATCTTTAAAATCTAAAACCTTCATATGTGAAACAAAATGTCATAGTAACTTTTATTTAAAAAATCATCTTATATCAAAAATAATATGTAAGACTTGAATAAAATGTTTTTAAAAATTATATTTTTAACATTTTAGTTTTTAAAAAAATCATCACAGAGAGTACATGCTAAAATTTTGAAAAAGCATGGAGCCATTTTTTTTTTAAATGTACATTATAGGACTTACACAGTATCTAAAATTGATTTTCTTACCAAGAAAATGTCATGTAATGATTCTGCCTACATCTCTAATTTGGATTTAAGTACTGAAAGTGATGATATCACCACAGGTGAGAAATTGTTAACTGAGGGTGACAAAGATATTGAAAACTTGATTTGACAAACTCAATATTCCAGAGCGAGGTGTGTTTAACATTGTGGTCTCATATAGGTTGTCTCAATTGCAAGCATATTTATTTTCCTCTGCTAGGTTTCTGAAAGCAGTTTTTGGCATTAATTTGTCTTTGTATGGACATAACAATAGTATTTAATAATTAAAACTGTAAAAAGTTAAAAAGTTTGTACTTTATTTAATTCTCCTTCTTCCCCCCCCCCCCCCCCCCCCCCCCCCCCCGGTAAGTTACTTTGGAAATGTTTGCTAAAGTCCATAACTAAATAGGAAAGTGTTTTTTTATTTTATTTTTCACAACCATAATAGTAAATTAGACAATTTATAGTTAAAATACATTTCTAGAAGTGCTCATTTATATATATTTTGTCTTGTAATATTTTTGCAACCTAATAGAGTACAATTTGTAGATTTTGATATTACTTAAATACTGATCTAGTAATGAATAAGTGCTTATTTATTTGTTTATCAACAGAGCTATCAATATTCAACCACCTGTTCATGTGACTCAAAAGTTTCACTTTTATGCTGATGGACATTTAGACATCAAGGATAAACCAACAAAATTGAGAATGAAATTGTTGGGTAGCTGCAGATCATAGATGCGGTAACAAGATATACATATAACTTTGAAGTGTTTACAAGGAAAGATTCAGCTCCTCACCACAAGGTTTGGGATCTGATGTTGTTATGAAATTATGTAAAGAATCTTCAGTCAGGAATATAGAAAATGTATGGATAGTTATTATACCTCTACTCATTTATTTATAAATTTATTCTATTGTCCTTTCGAGCCGAAGACGGCACATAGGGCAGAACCACAATCTCAAAAACAGAAACCTTGCGTGCCAAAATGGCACATATTGCAGAGATCACTGCTCTAAAATATATGGCGCTGTTTCCATAACAATACTTTTTACAATGACAGCTTGTCAAGCCATCGATTAACCTCCTTAGTCGCCTCTTACGACATGCCTGGAAGGTCACAGTGTCACTATTCTTTACTTCCCTCATAATGAGGCCCCGGTAACACACAGGATAAATTTATTACAAGGGGAAAAAAACCTATTAATTAGGTGGAGGGGGTAGGGGGTCTCCAACAGAGTTAAAAATATTTTTTGTTCCAGAGAAAAGTGCAAGATAGAAGATCAGATGAGATGGGTTAGAAGAGACATTATAGGGTTTATTCAGTGGATAATACAACTGTTAATATAATTACTACTGTGCACACATTTTTAAACCCTAAGACATAATGCATATGTAGAACTAACTAAATGTCATGTATCTTTGAAAAAATTAATGTTGACCTGCCAGTTATTGTTAGTCATTATAATAAGTATATGGAAGGAGAAGGTATGTCTGATCAATTAATTTATAAATAAATGTACAAAGCCTCTATGGAAAACCAATAAGTACTTGAAAAATCTATTTTATAATTTTATAGACATAGCTTGGGTTAATGCTTTTAAATTATATCAAGAACATCAAAAACAGCACCCAGGTATACAGCTTTGGCACGGCCAAAGAAGTAACTACAGCATCACTTCAATAAAAGCTTATAATGAAATTTATTGGTGTAAATAAAACTATAAAGTAAATGACCACCTTCAGGTTGATCCAGTTATATCTGATGTGTTATTAAATTGTTTTCTCGGTTACCAAAATAGAAAAATGAAAAGTAAAATTATATATGCATTTCTACTTCAGAATTCAGCAAGATAAATTGTCTTCCTGCCAGTCATAATAAGACTGGTAAATAATGCAGATGTTTTTCTAACCAGCAGGTTTTTTCCATTCATTGCCTGTTTTGATTTCTATATGAAAGTGTGTAAGTGTGTGTGTTTGCATGTGCACAAGCATGTGTATACATATTTCATTAACTTTTATATTATATTTTATAACCTTTGTGAATAATATCATCATCAAGTACCTTGCCTGCTGGTGTAGATGATCATGTCTCTCCGCAACTTTCGATCTCGACAGTTATTTATCATTTCTGTTGTCCACTTTCTGCCAAGCCATTCTCTTAAGCTGTCTGTTATCTTTTCTCTTTGCTTCACATATCTCTTCGTCCCTCAATTTTCCCACAATATATAATATAACACAATGTATATGACAATAATAATTTGTCACAATATATTCCAGCTGTTCCCTTCTCATTGCATGGCCAAAAAATTATGATTGTTTCTTCCTAATTTTGGAAATTAACTCTTTTTTTGCTTTTGCTTCTTTGAGAACATTTTCATTACTCTTCTTAGCAGTCCATGGTATTCTCAACATTCTTCTGTAAAACCACATTTCTACAGCCTCTAGTGATCTTCTTGTCTGTTTTTCTATTGTCCATAATTCACATTCATGTGTTAAGACTGGCTCTACATAATATTTAAGAACTCTTTTTCTGGTCAGGTTAGGTAATTTTACCTGCTACTGTATGCAGTAGACAGTACAACCTGTGGCTGCCCTGCTGCATTGCAAGTATGCTCAGGAGAGTAAAAGGTGAAGGGAGGGTACCCTAAAGTAAAACAATCCCACTGCCTTGTGGGTGAGTCTTTTTAGTCAAATGCTAGCAGAGTCAACCATAAAGAAACCGACGGAAGACAACAAAAAAACCACCGTTGTAGCTTCTTTGTATAATCATGGATTGCCACAACTATAGAATTCAAGGCTACAACGTTAATAGGGATTCCAATCGTTTGGTAGGGGACATCATGTGCTACAGGTGATACCTGATCATCAGCAAGCTGCTCTAAGTAATATAAAGATAAAACAGGCACTGAAAATAGGAACCTAAGAACACTTGTACAAAAGGGAAAACTGGAAATCATCAAACATGAAATTAAAAGGATGGATTTACATTTATTGGGACTGTGTGAAATGATATACAGAGGAGATATATTCTGATTAATATAAAATCATCTATTCTGGAGGTACTGAACACCAAAGAGGAGTAGGTATTATCTTGTATGCAGATAGAGCAAGAACTGTGAAAGGCTTTTGGGAAAATCTGACAGAGTCCTTTTAGTGAAATTGAATGGAAAGCCAATAGATATTAATCTCTTACAAGTTTATACACCAACAGCAGAGAGCCAGGAGGAAAGAGTTGACAAATTTTACCAGGAGCTTAATATGGTACTTTGTCAATTTTCCACATGAAAACTGTAGTTCTAGGGGATCTCAATACAAAAGTAGGAAAGGAACAGTTGAGGAAGTGGTTGGTTATTATGGCTTAGGAGAAATGAAAGAGGTGACAAACTTATTGACTGGGCAAGAACACATAACATGATGACAGGAAATACCTGGTTTAAGTAACATCCAGGATGTTTGTGGGCATGGAAAAACCCAGGGGACAATGCATGTAACCAAATCTACTACATAATGATAAACAACAGATTTAGAAACAAGTCTGGTATGTGTGAAAACTAGACCAGGGGCAGATTGCAATAGTGATCATGTATCAGTTGTGGGAAAGCTTAGAGTAAAATTAAAAACAGCAAAACGAGCCTCAGTCAAGTTAAATTTAGATTTGTGAATATACATAACACATAGTATGATTTCTTTTCAAATGTAACATTTTTTTAAAACACAATACTATTTTGATTTTTGTTGACAATAAACACAGATAATCCAAATGAAAAATACAAACTTTTCTTATGAATTTTCTTTTTTAATACCTTGTGTGGAAGGAAAAAAATAACTTCAGTAAAGGATGATTACAGGAAACTATAAAATAGTTCATTTAAAAGTTGAAATATGGTTTATCTAAAACCTGATAAGAATGACTCATGGTGTGGTTAGCCTTATACGAGAAAATGTTAACCATCTAAATGCTGGCTGCTCAACGTTTAATGCACATAATTCAAAACGCTCTTGAGTAAAGAACAAACAGACAAGATTAATTATAATGACATATGAGGCCTGGTTATCTTCAGTATCTATTCTTATTGCCCTTTCCTTTAGATACCGAGAACTTTTATAAATACAAAAGAAATTTTAAAGTTATGATTTGGCATTTACTCCAAATTTAATCTATATTATCTCACTCAGTTACCTCTTTTTTCTCTTTCTTTCTCACCCTCCATCCTCCTTTAAACAGATGTAGATGATATTTAGCATTAATAAATAAAGAAAATAACAAGGAGATATTGAAGTAGATGGAAAGAACCTAGAAAGAGTTCAAGCATACAGCTATCTTGGACATATTATAACAAATGATGGAAAATGTATGATTAAAAAATTAAAGAATTAGAATGGCAAAAAGCATTTTTAACATGAAAAATATACACACATCAAAGCAAATAACATCAGAACTAAAACTATGAATTGCAAAATTTTATATTTACTCAACATTCCTATATGGTGCTAAAACCTGGACATTAAATAAGAAAACAGCACACAATCAAAGCTTTTGAAATATGGATCTGTAGAGAAATGGATAGAATTGGGTGGAAGGAAAAGAAGAAACAGGGAAGTTCTAAATCTACTGAAAATAAAAAAAAAAGAGGACTACATTTCGAAAAAGACAACTGGCATTTTTTTTTGACATATGAAGAGACATAATACCCTTCTAAAAGTCATCATGGAAGGAAGGCACATGGTAGACCAAGACTAAAGTGGACTGATAACATCAAAAGGTGGACAGGTGAACCTATGACAATGTGCACCATCAAAACTCTGAGACAGTAAAATGGTGCTCCATTATAGCCAACCTTCGATTTGGAGATGGCACCCAATAAATGAATTAATGTTTGCAAACTGATTAATCATCATCATCGTGTGCCATACTGGTTGGTGTAGGTGATCATGCCCTTCCACAATCTTCTATCCACTGTGCATCATATCAATTATGTTGTTGACTGTTTTCCATGCCATGACACATAGCTATCTAGTATCTTTTCTCTTTGTCACCCATGATCTCTCTTTCCCTGCATTTTTCCTGTTGTAACCAAGTATTAAAACTTTCCTCTTTTTATGGTGTGTTCGGAAAATGTTGATTGTTTCTTTCTGATGTTTTTTACATGGAATGTTAGGACTCTTTACCAAGAAAGACAATTGGAAAATCTTATTTTAGAAGCAGAACTATTAAACATAGATATTTTAGGAATATCAGAGACAAGATGGGAAGAATGTGGGTACATCATCATCATCATCAAGTACCGGGCCTAGTGGCGTAGGTGATCATGTCTCTCCACAACTTTCGATCTCGACAGCTATTTATCATTTCTGTTGTTGACCTTCTGCCAAGCCATTCTCTTAAGCTGTCTGTTATTTTTTCTCTTTGCTTCCCTCTATCTCTTCGTCCCTCAATTTTTCCAGTTGTTACAATATATCCAAGTTGTTCTCTTCTCATTACATGGCCAAAAAATGATGGTTGTCTCTTCCGAACATTGGAAATTAGCTCTCTTATTGCTTTGACCTCTCTCAGAACCTCTTCATTACTCTTCTTCCATGTATGGAATGTCCATGGTATTCTCAACATTCTTCTGTAAAACCACATTTCTACAGACTCCAGTGATTTTTTTGTCTGTTGTCCTATTGTCCATGACTCGCATCCATATGTTAAGACTGGCTCTACGTAACATTTAAGAACTCTTTTTCTTGTTTCTATTGTCAAAAATGGATTGCATAGTATTTTCCTAATTTTTTTGGAAAGCTGCTTTTGCCTGAGCCATTCTGCATCTCACCTCTTTTGTACATCTTCCGTCTGAGGTTAGCAAAGTACATATTCAGGCAACACAACAGAACATCAAAGAGGTGTAGGAAAAGAGAGCTACAAAAATATATAAATACCCACTGAACATACAAAGATAGGATTATACTACTCAAAATGTAAGCAAAACCATCTGACATAGCAATAATACAGATATACACACCTGCTCAAAACTATACAGATGAACAAATATAGAATGAAGATCTACATAAAGATATGAAGCAAATGAAATCTTCAGACATCTTGATTGTAATGAGTGATATGAATGCTAAAGTAGGAAAAGGTCCATTATAAAACCAATAGGATGGTGTAGGGAAAAAAAATGAAAGAGGAGAAAGATTAATACAATTTTGTGAAGAAAATAAGCTTGTAATATGTAATACCTACTTTGAGCTAGAGAAAAGGAAACTATACACATGGAAAAGTACTGGAGATAAGAAGAGGAATCAAATAGACTTCATAATGATAAAAGATAGGTTCCATAACAGCATCAAGAAAACCAAAACCTATTTGGGAGTAGATATTAAAACAGATCACAATCCCATAATGATTAAAATGAAAGTCAACTAAAGAGAAACAAACAAAAGACTAATTCATCAACAAAACAACTAGATATAACAGTTTTAAATAAAAAAGATATTAAAGATACTTATTGAGTTATTTGCGGGTCATCATCATTGCACTCCGAACATGTCCATTGGTGCTCAGATCCCCTCCTCAGCAATTCCCTCAGTGTCCAGCGACTGACGACTCCAGTTCTATGTTGGTTGATAAGTCTTCTTACACGGCCACTAAGTTTCTCATTTCTGGCTGTGCCCATCTTAACTCCCATTTATATCATCCGAAGAAGTGATGTGGATCTGTGTTTATCGAAGTCATGTGCTCTTCCCACATCTCGGAGGGCATTGATTATGTCCGCCCGATCCATTGGTTGCCCGTCCTCAACGACAGCACAGCTAGCCAACCTGTCCGCTCTTTCATTTCCCCGCACTCTCGCATGTCCAGGGACATAGACAAAGGTGACCTTACGTATTTTGGATTTCTGCAACGACTCTACCCATTGCATGCGTACAGAGCCCGCCTCCACTTTTTTAATCATGCTCATCGAATCACTCAGTATACATGCGTGGGTGTAGTCTTGTGACTCTAACCATTTGAATGCCTTGGTCACTGCCATCGCCTCCATTGTCATGCTACTCATGGTCATGACGTATGCACCACTGTCTTCCTTGACTATTCTGCCTGCCGAGCATGCTGTAAATGCCCATGCACTTCTTTGGTGTCGTCTTACAGATCCGTCTGTATAGATGACTGCATCTTTCTCATTGGTGTTATCGCAGATGAGACCATTGACCTCAGCATTAACCACGACCGGGTTCTGTTCCCTACTTTTCCTGTTGAGTGTGACAATACACGAGAAAGTCCCCTTGAATGACGTAGGCACCAGTATCCACTCCTCACCAATGCTGATATTGGTTAAGCCCACAGACCTGTTTGATGACATCTTCTGCTCGGCCCACCCATGATTTGCCTCTTTTTAGTCTGGCACCTTTCTCTGTGTTGAGCACGTGGTGCAATGGATGCTCTGTATCTGTACTAATCTTCAGGTATGCTCGTGCTCTCCAGATCTTGATTCTGTCATCCATGGTTGGAAAGTCAAGAAGATACCTCATTGCTACACAGGGAGTGTCCCTCGTATATCCCAGGATAATGCGCATGGCTTCATTTTGTATTTTCTCCAGCCTATCAATTTGAGTCGTACTGACAGTAAGAATTGCCAGGGCATACTCGATTGGTGCGAGAACTAATCCCTGGAACAGAAGAGTAAGTAGCCTCTGCTCGATGTTGGCAGCTGCCATGACCTTCAAGGCAGCTAATCCTTTGCGGGATTTTGTTATCACATGGTTGACGTGGTCCCGAAAACACAGGCTGCGATCAAACTTAACTCCAAGGTATGTCATCAACTTGTCCCTGGTCACCTCATCAGCTCCCATTCGTACTACCGGTGTGGTCATATTAACGATATGATTGTTAAGGGAGAACCATGAAACTGATGCTTTATTAGGATTAACCAAGGCACCTGAAACCCCACACCAGGAAGAAATGCGATTAAGTTCGTCTTGCATTGCGGAGGCGATTCTCCGTCTGTCTCTTCCCTGTCGATATACCAGAATATCATCAGCAAAAGTCATAGTTCTTCCCCTCCCATCCAGTTGTTGTTCCGTGATCGTTATTATGTACACGTTAAATAGAACTGGTGACAATGGTGAGCCTTGTGGCAGCCCTGGACAAATGGATGTTGGCTCGGAAGACCAACTTCCACATCTGAGTATCACCTTCCTCTGAAACAGTGCCGTGGCGATCCATCTAATGAGGAAGGGGTGCACCGCCAGTTTGAGGAGCATATGCATGAGATATATTCAAATGGTACCCTGTTGTATGCATCCTCCAGATCTATAGCAGCAGCATATGTCTCCTCTCATCTGTTGAAACCTTCAAAGATGTCATAGGTGAAGACTGCCGCATTGAGTCATGTCTTTTTATTATATCTATAACCTCTGAGTGTGGATGGGAATGAGCGTTTCTGTTCAAGTTGACAGGTGAGGATACAGGCAATTACTTTCTCCAGTAGCTTGTCCACAGTGTTCTGCATCGTGGTGATTCTGTAGGCATTGGTCTGAGAATGGTCCTTGATTGGCTTCAGTAGTGGTAGTAAGTTGCTGTATAGCCACTCCTCCTCATTCTCATTCTGGCCACTCTGAATGTTGGCATTAAAATCTTTGGCCAGTGTTTTTAAGTCATCAGCTAAATTGCCTATGTCATTGTTCCGAACACCATCTGGACCAGGAGCAGTGTCGTGTGACCTTTTAAGTGTCATGCGAATGGTATCGGTTATGATTGTAAGATCTTTTCCCAGCACTACATCCTCAAACAAATTCTGAGAGTGATCCCTGAATCCTCATTCTGACAGCCCCAATTCTTTGGGCAGTAGCTTAATGTAGCGGGCAAGCAGGGCCTTCCCTATGCTCTCATCAGATTTGTGCCATATACTATGCTCTGGAAGTCTGGTATGCCTTTGTGTCGTGTTGTGCCATTCATGATCTGATAAAGACGCCAGAATGTGGCCAGCGATTACGGAAGTCATCTCACTTGGCATCCTTAGCACATAGTTTAAAGTGCATAATTTTTTGGTGACCTCTTCTTTCAGATGCTTCAAGAGTTCAGGATGTGTTCTTCCATTTTTTCTAGCTTTCTGCCATGACTTGGCCATTTGTCTCTTGTTCCGCCAAGCTTCCTCGACTTCTATGTTCCACCAGGGTGACTTCATCCATCTCTCCTGCGAGGTTCCCCCTGTTTCCTCTGTCTGATTTTGCTAATGACATCCTGGTCTGTGTCCTCATAGTTGAATGTGTGAAACTTACCTTTTTGGCTTCTATTTCTGCCTTTCTCAGTGGATAGTGATCACTTCCATGGAATACATATTGTACAAATGTGCCAAAAACAGTGTTGCTGTTGTATATATTGACGAAGTAAAATTATTTTCAAGACTCCAATAAGATAATTGTTATAGAGTTAGCTAAGGAAGCATTGGGAGCAGGTAATTTAGTCGTTACAGCTCTTTGAATGGACGATAACAGTATCATATAGTGGTGACCAGCAGAATTTAAGTATAGTATTTTCCAGAATACAAGTTAGGATAACAAGTTGTAGAGAATGGGTAGTGGACACCCACCGAAGGAGAGAGGTAGAATGATTGGACAACACGATGAAAGTTTAGTTACATGGAATTTTCCATGCAACAGAAGTGGAAAGTGGGAGATAGCGCAGTGTCTGCAGGGATAGGGGCCTCGGACATAACAAGGCACCCACCGAGCTAAGTTGAATGACCATGCAGATTTCACCCAGTGACCAGCACACATATCACGCATCGACCTCGTGATGTTGTAAAATCTCCACGATTGTCCATACAAGTTCGTTGTTATTGTGAGTGACCACCACGCAGTTAGCATGTGGAACCCATGACTTTGGCCGACTGATAAATAAGTTGTTATTGTCAAAGTCATGGAACGGTCAAGTGGTCATCCAACAAATAGGTCATAGAGATTGCGAAAACAGGGTGTTTGTCGTCAATATGGGGAAGTTCAGGTGTGAGTCACAGAATAGTGGACACCTCGACACGAATGCATGTGACCAGCAAGTGGTCAATCGGCAGCAGCTGACTGGCTGCTGAGCCTCAGGACGTAGAGAGTTGTTGCGTACTTAAAGTCCTGCACAACAAAAAAGTTTAAGTTAGTCAGGGAGAACAAGATTTTAGAAGATCAGAATTAGATTAGCATTAGACAAGCAGTAAGACAGTCAGTTGAATAGTCAGAACAGTTAGAAGTTTAGTTAATAAGTTTTTATTGAGTTAACAAAGTCAGTTAGGAATCTACAAGTTACAGTTGACTACAAGTCAGTTGATAGATTATTATTATCACAAGTAGAATTTAGTAGACTATGAACATTAGTACTGTGCAATTGTTAATGTGTTCAAGAGTTGTGTTTCACATGTCAAGTCGTAAGTAGACAAGTAATTGATGTTGATTAATAATGTGTATGACAATCTTGCACTTGAGTCATCCTCATATTCATCGGCTGTCGCCTCCGAGGTGTCTCAAATTAATGAACAGCATTAATTCAAAATAAGTGCATCCACAAAATTGTATCACGTGCCGAAATTAATAAACTGATTATCATTTAATTGTGAAAAGAAAGACTCTGTCATGATCTTACATGTTACCTGTTGTAACATCAATGTTGTGATGTGCTGTGACCATTAAGAAAGATAAAGATATAATACAACAAAAAATGGTCAACACTATTACATAATTGTTTTTCTTGGTTTCCATTGCATTAATATGATGTTAGCATGAACAAGTCACATTAAAAAAATTACAGTCACTGTTACCTTTTCATCTCAAAATAACTTTCCAAGTAAAATAATCTAAAAAAAAAATTTTTTTTACAACTTGCCACTCATCATTTTCAATTGGTGACTGGCACTGCTATTTCTTGTCACTGCCTTTGACAAGATAGTATGTTGATTACATCCATAGCTGCCTGTGAAAACTGTGAGATCTTTGAAACTTGGAAGTGGAGGAACATTGTCTTTTGGTGGTCAGTGGTTCATGGCAGGAGCCAGTAAACTAGGGAGTGAGTATAATTTTATTTCATCAGAATCATTATACCTGAAAGTTTTTTGAGTACACTTGTATACCTTCAAGTCATGAATGAAAGTAAAGATGTGCTTTACCAAAGATGTGGAAAAATTTATTTCATGAGCTTTAAAAATTGTTTTATATTATTTTGTTTCTATTAACATCTCTATATATAAAATAATTTTTTCTAAAACCCAATAATTGGAAAAAACCAATATTGGTGAAGAAAAAAAAAGTTACAAAATAATAACTATTCAAATGAAGGAATCATGCATATTTATATTACTGATTGTTTATTATATATCATTTCTCCAGCAAAGAGAACAGCCCCTAAAAAGCATACAAATAAGATTGAAGGTAATATAGCTACCAGCAAGAAATCCATGCTTCAACTTAGTTTGCCTGTGTTAGAAACATCAAATGATCAAACTGGAAGTCTTTCAAAGGTCAGTGAAGCTGCTGCCATAGCATCTGCTCCAGAGTTATCAAATCTTTTACAGACTATCCAGAATTCAGGACAAGCAAGATTCGTATCTAATATTTCTTCACCTCTAACAAGTAAAGGTATTGTTACTCCTTCATCTTCTACAACCATAACTACAACTACTGCTCTTTCATTGTCACGATTCTTAGCCTCATCAGGGTTCTTTAAAACTGGTGCACTTATCAAAGGAAAGGACATGTCTTCTGATGATTTTGAATCACCATTAAAGTCAAACCTTAATACCTTACCAGATGGAGCTACAAAGGAACAGCTACAATGTTTTGAAAGCCCCTCTACTAAACAGTCACAGATTCTTGTTCGTACTGGCACTTCATCTGTTCCATTTTCCATTCCTTTGGCTTTCACCATGGCAAGTAAAGTCCTGAAGTCTGCACCATTAATAAAAGTCACTGGAGGCAGCTCAGACTCTCCCCACATGCAACAGCTATCAACATCTGTGCCATCTTCATTATCTTTGATTGCAACATCTAATTCTGGGAGTCAGATATCATCCACTATTTCTACCTCAAACTTTTTACTAACCTCATGTGTCACTTCTCCCTCTTCAAATACCTCACCCATTTATCTAGGCTTGGGATCCTCCTCCATCAGCAGATCTCTTTCTCCCACATCAGTAAGCAAATCCATCACAGCAACTGACACAGAGACACTTTCACATGTCGCATCAGTTATTAATATTGGGAGTGATACTGCTTTCATGAATGAAACTTCTCCAATCACAACATCAGTACCAGGCACTGTAAGCATTGATCTTGGACAAATTGCTACATCAGTCAGTAGTAATGTTATGAAGTTAACAGCCACTCCTAAAATTTCCCTAATCCCAACAGTCAAACAGATTCCAGTATCAGGACTAACAGAAAAACTTTTGTTAACATCAACTGTTACTGGGTCACAGATGTCAGTAACAAACTTTTCATCATTATCAAATTCTCAATGTGCACAGTTTGGAAAGCTTACTACAGTGTCATCTACTTTGACCAACAAACCTCTTGTAAGCACAGACTCATCAACCAATTTACTTTCAAATACTATGATAACTGTTTCAAGCTCTCAGCTCTTGTCAACTCTGTCATCTAATGCAGGAATGATAGCATTGAAATTATCAACACCATCAGCTAGTACAAACACACAAGCCTGGGATATGATTTCTGGTAAAAATGATGCTTCTGATGGACAAACTAATGATACTTTGCTTGCTCAGCTGAAAGGAGGCCTGAATCTTGGTCAAAGTTCAGATCATTCTTCCAGCCCCAATGTGCTCAGCACAAATATTTCCACTCAGTCTAGTGTGAGTAAAAGGCATCAGCAAAACATGCAAGTTGCTGCTTCAACCAGTTCCACAAATTTCTCCCCAAGCTCAGCATCACTTATAATAACATCTGGAAATAAACTTGGCACAGGACAAATTGTACTTCATTGCCAGAGGACTACATCTAGTTCATCTCAATCACCAGCGATTCACTCAAGTCCCCAACTACATGCTGTATCTAATGTCTCAGAAACACTTGGACAAGTTACATCATTGCTCAAATCTAGTCCAGTTACAGTAGGAGATAAACATCTGCTTGCTTCTGAAATTACTAGTCCGTGCTCTTCAACAAAGGATATTAATAAAGTAATATCTTATTCATCATCCATATCATCTTCACTAAGCTCTCCATCATTTGTTACCCAAGACCAAGCAAATGTGAAGTCAAGTAAAGCAGTACTATCTTCTTACACTGCTACTTCCAAACCAGTTTTACCTACTATCGCATCAACACGTACACGCAGGATCAAAACCCCTAAGCAGTATGATTTGTAGCATACTTTCTACTCAAGCACATGCTTCGCCCTTCATAAAACATTTGGTGATCAGTGTAGCTAGCGCCTTATGAAGTTTTCAACTTTCATTTTGTTTTTTTCTGTTGATGAAATGTTGATTACCGTAAGAATGGGAAGAATTTGATGAACAAACAAGAAAAGAAATTATGAAGTCCTGAAACAGCTAAACATTCTGAAAAAATTGTTTAATAAAATTTGAACTAGACAAATTAAATTTTTGGACATGTAAAGTAACACAATAACCTTCTGAAAGTCATCATTGAGGGTAAGGTGATACCATGCAAGGCGAACGAGGCAGAGACAAAAACAGACTAAAGTGGACTGACAACTTCAAGAGATCGAAAGAACTATTACAACATGCATAACAAAAGCAAGAGTTTGGGTTAAATAGCATTCCATAGTAGCTAGCCTTTGATGCAGAGATGGCACAAGATTATATTTGATTAAAGTTATCTTTGAGAGAATTATTTACTTTACTTTACTCATTTTCATGTTAGTGTTTTATAGTAATTATACAACAAATTTAAATTTTAAAATGAGTTTCCTACATATCACATCACACAAAACTGTGCTATTGGTCATTGAAAAACAAGGACATTAACATCATTAGGTCTTGAGGTAACCTTTATTTTTCTTTTTATGTAGTAAGTGTGATGAGGCTAAACTACATTTGGTAGTATTGAATGTGTTGCTTATTTTTGCACATGCAGAGTTTAACCATGTGCTTTGATATCTAAATGGTGATTAAACATTTGCTTGCTGGCTGTCACAATGTGATCTCTTTCATCGGCTGATTCAGTAGGAGCAAAGCAATGTCATTTAATTTTTGCAGTGCTGTCTACCTGCTTGATAATTATTTTGCCTGAAGTTACCATTCATTAAACGTTACAGTAAATGATTCATTTTGTATATAGCAATCATATATACTCACTAAAATTGTATCATCTTGATTCTGGCTCATAGTCTCCCGCCAGTTGTCTCTATTCTTTGCGAGCTGTTCAGTTATACAGAGTATATCTATGCCTGCCAACCTTGCCTCTTTTGTTAGAGTTCTTTTCAGTGTTTCTTGAGGTCATTTTTTCCTCTGACCTGATGTTTCCCATTTGAGAGCCTGCTTAGTAAGTCTTTCACCATTTCTTCTAAAACTATGCCGAATATATGTCCCATCTTCTTTTCTTGGAAAATACTAGATGAGATTAATATTTACATGGTCATTTCTCTTATTTCAGCGTTAATCTTGAATAAATTCCATTTAATGCAAAGTATCTTTCTTAGGCATTAGTTAGTATCTCCCATGGCAGGTTTTTCAGCATGACTTGGCATTTTAATATGAGTTTCCATAATGGGAATGATTTTCCTGCCTCAGTCTCAGGGTAAGGTTTTCAGCTCAACACTCCATTGCAACACAGAAAGTAAACATGACCTCCATCTTGAAATGCACCAAAAATCTTCATCAGGAAAGCATTATATAATTAAGTTTTTCATACTAATAACTTGCCACATTTATCTTCAAAAGTAATCAAAATCACAAAATTGATAAGTCATTGAAGTTTATTGTCTAGAGTAATTTGAGTATTTTTGAGATTGTAATTTTACATACCTTCCATATGATATGGGAAAGTTGTAAATTTTACAGGATTTTATATTTTTAAACAAAATATATAATACAAGTTATAGGGGAAAAAAGACAATTTGTGTGAAATTCTGCACTTTTTTCTTCATGAAATTAATCTACACATAAATTTAATGACAATAAAATGTATGCAAAATTGCAGTGATGGCTCAGCTTGTATGTGAAATAGCCAGTGACATCGTACCAACCAACATTTGAACAACTACAAATACCACTTTCCTATGATTCACCAATGTAAAAGTAAAGGTTTCCTCCATGCCTTGTAAGGTGTATGAGGAATATGGTGTATTGAGTATGGACTGTATTTTTCTATGACGGCACATTTTTGGGTGATGTGATTGGTATCATGCCAGGCCACCTTTACTTCCCAGCAAAATCTCTGGTACCCATTTTTAAAGACTGGGTGAACCCCGAAGTCTTGTCAGTCCGAAAAAAGTCCACACTAACCAGTCAGCCACTGAGGCTCCGATGGTTAACCCACGTGGATGAATGATAATTCATTTAGTCAGCGCAGCAACATTTGGTCTTTGCATGGGTGGTGGCTAGTCTGTCATTAATGGATTATGCCTTCCAAAAAATAGGCACAACATCTAGACAATAACCCATGACCGGCATCATCATCATTGAGTGCCGTCTCCACATCAAAGGTTGGCTACCATGGAGCACCATTCAGCTCTGTCTCTTGTTTTGATGGTGCAGGTTGTCATAGGCTTAATTGTCCTTCCTTTGAAGTTATTCATCCACATTAGTCTTGGTCTGCCTCTGCCTCTTTTACCTTGTATTTTCCATTCCATGATTATTTTTAGTAGGCTGTTGTATCTTTTAACATGCCCCAAAAATCACATTTGTCTTGTTTGAATTGTATTAAGTAGTTCTCTTTTCATTTTTAGGAGCCTCAGTGGCTGAGTGGTTAGTGTGCTCACTTTCTGACTAGAAGGGTCCGGGTTCGATCCCCAGCAGTGGCGGATTTTTCTTTCGGACTGACAAGGCTCTGGGGTTTTCACCCAGCCTCTAAAAATAGGTACCATAGATTTTTCTGAGAAGTAAAGGCAGCCTGGCATGATACCGGCCACATCACCCAAAAATGTGTCGTGGTTATTAGAAAAATATGGTCACTAACACCATATTCCCCAAATGACTAGGAAGGCATGGAGGGAACCTTTACTTACTTTACTTTTACTTATCATTTTTAGTTATTTTAAGATTTCATCGTTTGTTTACGTTTCTTTCCATCCAATTCTACCTATTCTTCTATATTTCAAATCAATGATTATCTTGAGTCCCGGCGGCAGATACTACATTTCCCTGTTCAGCTGTAGTGAGACATCTAAATTTCTATCTATCTAATGACCTTTCGAGCCATAGCAGGCCCATATGGCGTAGACCAAGATACTCCTCTTATCTGAATTTTTGTTCTAGCAGTTTTCAATTCTTTTAAAGATATTTTATTAAATCTCGCCATTTGTCTCTGTTCTGTGCAAGCAGCTCTGTCTCATTGAGGGAGCCGATTCCTGCTGCTTTTGCCTCTCTCAACAATGTTCTTCTCAGTGTCTCTCTGGGTCTTCCTCTTTTTCTCTTACCTGTAGTTTCCCACATGAGGGCTTGCTTTGTTATTCAGTTATTATCTCTTCTCATCACATGTCCAACATATAACCATCGTCTTTTCTTTATTACTGAAGATATTAGTGGTTGATTGGCGATTTCTCTCATTTCCTCATTTGTTTTTAATTCGTTCCACGCTATACCAAGTAATACATCTCAATTTACTATAGGATTATTACTGCACAGGTTTTTCTAAATGTTCTCTATTTTTTTTTCCCAGAAACTAAACAATAATCTTGTGTTCTAACATATTGTGAAATTAACTGCCCTATTAACAATTACCAAATCCCCCATTTTTATTGAGAATTCAATTAATGTGAGTACAATCTTGTTATTTTTATTAATAATTGTTAATATTGAATATGTGAACTATTAAGTTTCTTCTGAGTGTTTTCATGTTTGTTATTTATTTATTATTATTTATAACTAAATGGTTCTGCCTCATGTAACAATGAATCACGGTTTGTAGTTAGTTCGCACGAGATTGATGTCTTTTGCTCTGGGGCTAGTCTGATCAACAAGTTACGGATTGAAGGGGCGATAGTTGCAAATATCTGCTCCATCTACATTGGCGGGGGTCGGTATGTGGCTCTCAAACAAAACACAAACCAGGCCGACACATTTAATGCTTGCTATACAGGAGACGGATGTGGACCAGAGGCCGCAGTTAATGGCAAAACAAAGACCAATCTCTATGACAATGACTGCACGCATACACACAATTGAGAAGTGGAACCAATTCTGTTTACTGGTATCTGAACTTTGCCACGCCCCAGAAGACTCACACCATTCGAATTTATCATCAAGCTAGCACTATGATTTGAGTAAAGAATGCCACTCTAAAGGCTTTCTCTGACAGTGGCGGTGTAGTGTTCCAGTATAATGATATATCATACCCAAATATTTCTGTGAACACTATTGTAGTCACCACACAAGTGACAATGGCACACATTAAGATTGAGTTCTCACCGACCATTTCACAGGCTGACAGTGCACTGACGGTGTGTGAGGTGCAAGTATTTACAGACACCTATTGTCTGGACGGGCATTCTTGGTCGTTTTGTGCAGTGTGTAGTGGGTGCTGCAAAGGCTACAACGTCATCATCGGTATGTGTCACAGCAACTGTTCACATGGGATCTATGGACACGACTGCTCCAGGACTTGTCTCAGTGTCTGCCCTTTATGTGAGGAAAAATCCGGAAAATGCCTACAATGTAAACATCCTGGCTACAACTGTAATGACACTTGTCCCGATGGTAATTTTGGGCTACAGTGCAAACAGACGTGTTCTGATGGCTGTGACATCATATGTGACCAGGAAAGTACAGACTGTATGTGCCAGGAAACGTACTACGGATCAGACTGCACTCTCAAATGTCCGGATAACTGTTTCAACGACACCTGTGAACAGTCAACCGGGAACTGTACATGCAAGGTACCGTTCTACGAGTCAGACTGCACTCTCAAATCTCCGGACAACTGTTTGAACGAAACCTGTGAACAGTTAATCGGGGCTTGCGTCTCGTATGTCGATGATTCCCACGTTAAGAAGAGTCTGCCGACTACAACAAACCCAAAATATGGATACCTTAATGTGTTTCTGCGCTGGACATGGTTCATTTCTTGGTGTTTTTCCGTGAAGCCATGGCTCATATCTTTATGTGTTTCTGTGCTAGCCAATATCTTAGCTTGTGTGTGTGTGCTGGCCATTGCTCATATCTTGGTGTGTGTCATGTTAGTGTTATCTCATATCTTGGTGTGTCCGTGTTAATCATGTCTCATATCTTTATGTGTGTATGTATTTAGTTATATCTCATATCTTAGTGTGTATCTGTGTTAGTCATGTGTCATATCTTTGTGTGTGCATGTTTGGGTTAGTGATATCTCATATCTTTGTGTGCATGTTTATGTTAGTCATATCTCATATCTTTGTGTTTGCATGTCTGTGTATGTCACATCTCATATCCCTTTGTGTGCATGTATATGTTAGGCATGTGTCATATCTTTGTGTGTGCATGTCTATGTCAGTCATATCTCATATCTTTATGTGCATATTTATGTTAGTCACGTGTCATATATCTTGATGTGCGTCAGTGTTAGTCTTGCCTCGTATCGCTGTGTGCATGTCTGTGTTGGTCACATCTCTTATCTTTGTGTGTGCATGTCTGTGTTAGTCACCTCTAGTGACTCGGGCAGATGGTGCTCGTAAACCTGGGAGGGCCGACCATCTAAGGGCAGAATCCCCCTACAGAAAAGATCATCTGCTGCCTTGCAGGAAGATTAGGGACAATCAAAGGCTAAGGAATGCAAACCTGAGTAAAATGCTGGCTGAAATCAGATGCACTGGGCCACTGGCGCAGAATACAGTGCAACGTTTTAACGGGTGTTCAATCAGAGTGGATCTGGCAGACTCTGTAGTGGATCTGGCAGACTTGTGCACACTGCACAAAACGACCAATTGTGATGTTCTGTCTGTGGGGGCGATCAACACACTTAACCTGACAGCTGACTTCAAGTGAGAGTCTGGAATCCTACTCTGATTGAGTCCTGATCGCAGAGAGAGAGAGATTTTTTTATTATTTTCTTTGAAAATGGGGCGCAGGAAGAAATGGTGTAATTTGTGCCATGGCACAAGTCCGGGGGTTGGGGAGGGAGACACATCACAAAACTAGGGGGTCATGCTTATTGATGTATGTTTGTAGTATACAACACTCAGATATCACTATTTTCACTCAGTGAATTGCTTTATTAGCAGCTCCTATCAGAGAAGCCACAGTCAACCATAGTTGTGCGAATGGCATCAGTTGTGATTGTGAGATCTTATCCAAGCACTACATCCTCACACAATTCTGAGAGTGACCTCCATATTCTCATTCTTACAGCCTCATTTCTTTGCTAAGTCTGCTCAATGTAGCGGGCAAGCAGGGCCTTCCCTTTGCTCTCATCAGATTTGTGCCATATCCGGCCTGTGCTCTGGAAGTCTGGTATGCCTCTGTGTCATGTTGTGCCATTCATGCCCTGATGAAGGCACCAGAATGTGGCTACCAATTTTTCTGAGCACATTTTTTTTTACAGAAATCATCCCACTTGGCATCCTTAGCGCATAGTTTAAAGTGCATCAATTTTTGGTCGACCTCTTCTTTCAGACACTTCAAGAGCTTAGGTTGTGCTCTTCCATTCTTTCTGGCTTTCTGCCATATCTTGGCCGTTTGTCTCTTGTTCCGCCAAGTTTCCTCAACTTCTGCGTTCTACGAGGGCAGCTGCGTTCATCTCTCCTGCCACCAGCGAGGGGCACCCTGTTTCTATGTCTGATTTTGCTGATGACATTCCTGATCTGTTTTCTCAAAATGGAATGTGTGGAACTTGCTTTTCTGGTTTCTCATTTTACCTTTCTCAATTAGCATGACACATGGATAGTGATCATCGTGGAATCTCAGTACACTCCACCTGCAAACCGGTGCGAAGGCGGAAGACACCAGTGCCAGGTCTATGACACTATCAGAGTCACCTGTTCAAGTGGCCATTCTGGTCGCCCTTCCATTATTTAAGCACACTAAATCGGCGGACACCAGTGCGTTCTCTAGGGCTTTTCCCTGCTTGGTTATGATGTTACCCCATTGGTTGGCTCTAGCATTAAAGTCTCCACAGAAAATGATATTCTCCTCCTCGAATGTGAAGAGATTCTACCATTGTTGTGTGTCGACCTTACAATTACAGGCATACACATTTACAACTGTAAAAGGAACTGGGGTTTGCACCCTAAACACATGTACATGCAAGTCCTGTCTGTCCCACACAGATATATCAACCTCAGCTTCCACCATATTGTTTCGCACAAGGATGGTCTGCCCAAGGTGTCATCTATTGTAGAAACAGGAGCACTAACTGTCCTATCATTAAGAAGTATTTCTTGTAAAATCATTATATCGGCACCGCTTAGTAGCTTATTAAGAATGGCATTGTTCATTTATGGAAGCACAGTTCCAATATGTAACCTGCACATACTTTAGGCCTAGCCTCTCACACTTCGACAGTTTCTTACCAGCTCGTTTACCTTTTCATTTTTTCCTTCTTCGATATTGTCATTTAGGCTCCATCTGAATACTTATTGGCATCAATATTGATTTTTTTTACTGGCTATTTGATACTCAGATGTGGAAGTTGGTCATCTGAGCCAACATCCATTTGTCCAGGGCTACCACAAGGCTCACCATTGTCACCAGTTCTATTTAACGTGTACGCAATAATGATCATGAAACAGCAGCTGGGTTGGAGGGGAAGAAATATTACTACTTTTGCTGATGACATTCTAGTATATCGACAGGGAAGAGACAGACAGGAAACCACCTCCACACAGCAAAACGAACTCGATCATATCTCTTCCTGGTGACCAGGGACAGGTTGATGATGTACCTCAGAGTTAAGTTTTACTGCAAGCTGTGTTTTCGGGACCACATCAACCATGTGATAACAAGATCACCCAAAGGATTAGCTGCCTTGAAGGTCATGACAGCTGCCAACATCGAGCAGAGGCTACTTACCCTTCTGTTCCAAGAACTAGTCATCACACCAATTGAGTATGCCCTGGCAGTTCTTACAGTCAGTAAGACGCAAATTGACAAGCTGGAGAAAATACAGAATGAAGTTATGTGCATTATCTTGGGGTGTACGAGGGACACTCCCTGTGTAGCAATGAGGTATCTTCTTAACTTTCCAACCATGAATGACAGAATCAAGATCTGGAGGGCACGAGCATACCTGAAGATAAGTGCAGATAAAGATCCATTGCATCATGAGCTCAACACAGGGAAGGTTGTCAGGCTAAAAAGAAGCAAATCATGGGTGGGCCGAGCAGAAGATGTTATCAATCAGGTCTGTGGGCTTACCAGTATCAATGCAAGGAGTAGATACCGGTACCTACGTCATTCAGGGGGACATTCTTGTGTTTTGTCACACTTGACAGGAAATGTAGGGAACAGAACTCAGTTGCAGCGGTCTTATCTGGATAACACCGATGAGAAATATGCAGTCATCTAAACAGACGGATCTGTAATATGACACAAAAAAAGAGTGCATGGGAATTTATAGCATACTCTGCAGGCAGAATTGTCAAGGAAAACAGTGGTGCATACATTATGATCACAAGTTGTATGATGATGGAGGTGATGACAGTGACCAGGGCATTCATCTGGTTAGAGTCACAAAACTACACCCATGCCTGCATACTGAGTGATTTGATGAGTATGGTTTTTAAAAAGTGGAGGCGGGCTTTGTACGCGGGTCAAAATGAAGTCAAAAGAAGACAAAACTACGTCCCTAGACATGCGGGAGTGGGGGCAAAGAAAGCGCTGATAGGTTAGCTAGCTGAGCTGATGTTGAAGACAGTCAACCAATGGATCGGCGGACATCATCAATGCCCTCCGAGATGTGGGAAGGGCACAGGACTTCAAGAACCATGAGTCCATGTGCTGAGGTTGGGATCATAGCACCTATGGACATGTTCGGAGTACAATGATGATGGCCCGAAAATAACTCAAATGAATTTTTAAAAAAGACTAAGACTATGATCATAAAAAAAGATAACACTCAAAACCTACAGGTTGGATATCAAAGTGGAAGGAATAGACTTGGAGACAGCTCAAAGATACAACTACCATAGACATACTACAGGGTGTTCGTGAAGTCTCACTACACTTTGTATATAGAACATATTGGAAAAAAAATAAATAAGTGAAGTCATTAAAAATGTGCTTAAAAGTCATTAAATTAGCTACAATTTTTACTGCTATGGTCTAATGCTGTTTTGAGTAATCTTAAAAGTACTAATATTCTTATACAAATATTCATTGCAAAAGGTGTTGGAAATGTCTACCATGGGCTTCAAGACATGACTGTACACGTCTCTTCATATTGTCAAATACCTTCTGTAACATGTCAGTTGGTAATTCTGATAGATTCTTTCAGTTCCTCAATTGTGCATACATTATTTTTTAAAACATTTCCTTTCCAGAAACTCCATAGATAATAATCTAATGGAGTTAGATCTGGAGAACGAGCAGGCCAAATTCAACGTGATATTATGCGATTTGCAAAAATCTCTTCCAAAAAATGCAGTGATGCTCTAGCTGTGTGTGCAGTTGCACTATCTTGCTGAAACCACACTTCCTCAATTTCATATTAATTTGGCTGTTCTAAAAAAAAAGGTTTCTCTTCTTCAGCTAAAAATACTTGAAACCACATGCAGTAGTGGATTGATAGTCACACTCTTTTAGCTCAGACACAACAGAAATCCTGCATGGATACAAATTTAACAGGTGTTTAAGAATTTTGTGTGCTGTGCCCACTGATACGTTCACCTGTTGCGACATTTTCCTTAAGGACTTGCTTGGACGTTTCAAGATTATGTCTTGGATATCTAGACATTTTTCTTCAGGCGCAGCAGGTCTACCAGATCGTGGAAAATCTTCCACATTTCCCGTAGCACGAAACTTATTTAACAAATTTCTAGCTGTAATGCGATGAAAAGGTTGTCTATCAGGAAATCTTGCTATAAGTCTTTCAGTAACCATCCATGTGTGTTGACCGCCATTGCGAAACATTTGTTCAACCAAAAAAGTTTCCTCCTCCCCGTTAACATCATTTTGTATTGAGAACAAAGAATTACTCCAGCAGACGACAGCCATGCAATGCATTTTGCTTCACAAAGGAATGTGTAGCACATTTTTTTAATGATTTCATGATGATGTCATTTACTTATATTTGTCAAATGTGTTCTATATACAAAGTGTAGTGAAACTTTACAAACACCCTGTATAACCAGTGCTGAAAAATTTAAAACAGGAATAAACAAAAGAGTAAAAAAAAAAAAAGTAAAGTACCCCCATCACGCCAAGTGGCGTATAGGGAATATGGTGTTAGTGACCATAAATTTTACAAACCTTCAGCACATGATTTTTGAGGTAATGTGGTCGGTATTACGCCTGTGCAACTTTACTTTCCCAGAAAAAATCCAGTACCCATTAAAGGCTGGGTGAACCTGGAAGCCGTTGGTTGGGATCGAACCCTACCTCTTGTCCTTTGTAGTCCAGTTCACTAACCACTGAGCTATCGCGGCTCAAACAAAAGAATAAGAATGGCCAAAAGATTAAATATGCCACGAAGAATATACTAACATCAAAACAAATAACACCAGGGCTGGAACTAAGAGTAGCAAAATTTTATATCTTCTCAACATTCCTCTATGTGGTCCAGAAACATGGACATTAGACAAGAAAACAGAACAGAAAATTGAAGCCTTTGAAATATGGAAATATAGAAGAATAGAAATCGGATGGAAAGAAAAGAAAACAAATTATGAAGTTTTAATACAACTAAAAATGAAAAGAGAACTACTAAATACAATTCAAAAAAGACAAATGCGATTTTTGGGGTATGTTAAAAGACACAACAGCCTACTAAAAGTAATCTTGGAAGGGAAAATACAAGGTAAAAGAGTCAGACCAAGGCTAACATGGACGAGTAACATAAAAAAATGGACAAGTCAGCCTATGACAAACTGCACTATCAAAGCAAAAGACCGAGCAGTATGGCACTTCATGGTAGCCTATATATATAGAAAGAGAGAAAGAAAGTAAACTTCCAATATGATTCAAGATGGAGGATGTGTTCTGTCTTCATTCAATGTAACAGTTTGGCATTGGTCTGACAATCTCACCAAATGAGTCATGCTGGTGAACCTGCAAAAGAAATTAATAATATATTATAAATTAGTATTAATAGCGAATATCATCATATGAAAGCTAGAAAACAAGTCTTCAAAGATTGAGATAATCATCATCATCAAGTACCAAACCAGCTAGCGTAGGTGATCATGTCTCTCCAAAACTTTCAATCACGACAGTTATTTATCATTTCTGTTGTTGACCTACTGCCAAGCCATTCTCCTGTCTGGTATCTTTTCTCTTTGCTTCCCTCTATCTCTTTGTCCCTCAATTTTTCCAGTTACAATATATTCCAGTTGTGCTCTTCTCATTACATGGCCAAAAAATGATGATTATTTCTTCCTAATATTGGAAATTAGCTCTCTTTTTGCTTTGGCTTCTTTCAGAACGTTTTCATTACTCTTCTTCGCTGTCCATGGTATTCTCAACATTCTTCTGTAAAACCACATTTCTACAGCCTCCAGTGATTTTCTTGTCTGTTGTCCTATTGTCCATGATTCACATCCATATGTTAAAACTGGTTCTACATAACGTTTAAGAACTCTTTTTCTTGTTTCAATTGTCAAAAATGGATTGCATAGTATCTACTATCTTTCTCATTTCTTGGAAAGCTGCTTTTGCCTGAGCCATTCTGCATCTCACCTCTGTTGTACACCTACCATCTGAGTGTAACATTGTTCCCATATATTTAAATTCATTTACCTGTTTTAATATTGTTCCACTTGTTTCTATTTTGCACTAAGGTGATGTCTTTTTCTTTGTTGTTACCATTCATCATCATGTGCCATACCTGTTGGCGTAGGCGATCATGTTCTTCCACAATCATCATTACAGTGCATCGTATCAGATCTGTTGTTGACTGTTTTCCATACCATGACACCAAGCTATCCAGTATTTTCTCTCTTTGTCATCTGCGATCTCTCTTTCCTTTTATTTTGCCAGTTGTAACCAAGTATTCCAACTTTCCTCTTCTAATGATGTGCCCAAAAAATGTTGATTGTTTCTTCTGATGTTTTTTAGGAGCTGCCTTTTTGTGTTGGCCTTTTTGAGAACTTCCTCATTTGTCTTTTTAACTGTCCAGAGAACTTTCTACATTCTTCTGAGAAATCCCATCTCTGTGGCCTCTAATCGTCTTTTCATTTGTTTGTATACTGTCCATGATTCGCTTCCATAGGTCAGATATATAGCACCGATGAACTCTCTTTCTCCTTTCTATTGACATAGATTTGTTGCATAAGATATTTTTCATTTTCTGAAATGCTATTTTGACCTCAGCTATTCTGCTTTTTATTTCCGTGGTGCATCTTCCATCCGATGTTATTATTGTGCCCAAGTATTTGACGCGTTTCAGATTTGTCCTGTTTATTTTTATGCTGCATGCTGGTGATGATTGTTTCTTCAATATAACCATTACTTCTGTTTTCTTACTATTCAGACTGAGACCATTCTTGTTGTTTTCTTTTACTTTTATGTCTATCATTTCTTGTAGTTCATTCTCTGTCTCTGCTATTAAGACTGTGTCATCCGGATATCGCAAATTATTTATATTATGGCTATTGACTTCAATTCCTTTTTGTCTACTATTGATCTCATAATATGTTCGCTGTAAAGTGAAAACAAATCCAGCAACAGAACACAGCCTTGTTTTATAAGTTGAAATTGTCCTGTTTAGTTGTTAATTCGTATGGCTGCTGTTTGTTGCCAGTACATGTTTTTTATGATTCGCAGATCCTTGCCATCAATGTTTAATTTCTCCAGCATATTGATTATTTCCACATGCTTTACTTTATCAAATGCTTTTGTGTAGTCTATAAAGCACATATCTTTCTTTCAATGTTCTCAGGGTGTATATTGCATTATTGGTCCCCTTTCCTTCCACAAATCCACATTGTTCCTCACTTATTTCTGCTTTTATTTTGTTTTGGTTTTACATGTCTCATGATGATTCTTAGTAATATTTTCGTCATATGGCTGATGAGAACCATAATAGTGTGATGGTCTTCACAATCAGTGGCGCCTGACTTCTTCGATATGGCTACAAATAGATTTTAGTTGATCTTCTGGTATGTGTCCAGTGTTATATATGTCATTGAGTAGTTTTGTTATGACTTGTACTCCCAGCTCTCCTAATGCTCTTCGATTGTTATATTATTGGGACCTGGAGTTTTGCCTATTTTCATGTGTTGAATTGTGTCCTCCACTTCACTTTCATAATTGGTGGTTCTGTGTCTTTGTTTGAATTGTATAACTCTGGTATTTCATCATCATAGAGTTGACTGATATATTCTGTCCATCTTTCTATTGTCTTCTCCTGTCCCATTATTATATTTCCTTCCTTTGATTTAACCCATCCTGAAGCTTTAACTTCTTTTCTTCCTGTTAATTCATTTAATTGATTGTGCATAAATTTTGAGTCTTTTGTTGTTTTTCCATTTCTTCACATTTCTGTTTTAAACCATCCTTCCTTTGCTTCTCTGCATTTGTTCTGGATCTCTTTGTGCAATATTTTGTATGTCCGTTCTTCTTTCTTATGTTTTCTTCTTTCATCCATTAGTTGTAATATTTCTTCTGTCATCCATTTCTTTTTGTTGATTCTTTTGGTCACTGGTATTACTTCTTTTGATGTTTGTTGAATCAATTGTTTGAGCATTTCCCACTGCTCCTCGATGTCCTGTATTTTCTCAATAGCATTATATCTATTTTGTACTATCGTGCTGTACTTATCACTCATCTGTTTATCTACTCTAAGTATATCTAGTTCTAATTTTATATTTCTTGGGGATTTCTGTGCCTTCCACAGTTTTATTCTTATCTTTCCAACTACTGGTACATGGTCACTATTGCAATCTGCTCCTGGTCTTGTTTTAACAGATGTTAGCCCATTCCTGAATCTTCTTTGTACCAGTATAAAATCAATTTGATTGTGTACTTTTTTGTGTGGGCTTTGCCATGTCTATAGTCGCCTAGGGTGTTGTTTGAACCAGATGTTACCTATCATCATTTCATGTGTCTTTGCCTAATCTATCCCCTCTGTCATACGTCTCTCCAAGGCCATGCCCCCCCCCCTCCCCAGTCACATTTTGCACTTTAGCGGTTACTAGCTTTGCATTGAAATCCCCTAATAAAATAGTTATTTCTTGGGATTCACACTGTTCCATGGTCATCTCTAGCTCATTGTAAAAACCATTGTTGTTACCATTACTTCTGTCTTTTTGCTATTAATGCTGAATCCTTTATTTTTGCTTTCTTTCACTATAATGTCCAACATTTCTTGTAACTCATTTTCACTCTTAGCGATTAAGACTATCAGCAGCATACCTTAGATTATTTATATTATGACCTCCGATTGTTATTCCTTATGGATCATAAAATAATCTCACTATAAATATTAAACAAATCTGGTGACAGCACACAACCTTGTCTAACACCCTGTTTTATTTGTTGAAACATTCCTAATTGGTTTCCAGTTCCTATGGCCGCTGTTTGTTGCCAGTATATGTTCTTTATTATTCTTAGATCTTTGCTGTCTACGTTTATGCTTTCTAAAATTTTGATTATTTCTTGGTGCTTTACTTTGTCAAATGCTTTGGTATAATCTATGAAACATAGGTATAGATCTGTTTTCACCTCTATGGCTCTTTCTACTAAAGATCTTATGATATATATGGCATTGCTTGTTCCTTTACCTCTAACAAAACCACACTGTTCATCATTAATTTCCAGGCTAATTTTGTTTTGCACTCTTCGCATGATGATTCTTAGTAATATCTTAGTTATGTGACTCATAAGGCTTATTGTGCGATCATCGCATTAGATTTCTTTGGTAGGGCTATGAATATTGATATGAGTTGGTCTGGTAAATATCCGATGTTGTAGATATCATTCAATATTTTTGTTATTCTTCCTATTCCAAAATCACCTATGGCTTCAATCTCTTCTTTAGTTATTTTATCTAGTCCGAGAGCTTTTCCTGCTTTCATATTGTGCAAGGCATCTTCTGCTTCTTCTTTGAGTATTTCTGGTCCTTATCCATTATCCTCAATATTTACTTCTGTTTGTTCATCATTATAAAGATCTTTAATGTATTCTGTCCATCTTTACCTTTCTTGTTCAAACAACAGTTCTCCTTCCTTTGATCTTAAACATCCAGTTTATTTATTACGTTTTTCTTCCTGTTAATTCTTCAGTTTGTTTGTATACAATTTTGGCATCTCCTTTTTGATGCATTTCAATCTCTTGACATCTCTCTTTTAGCCATGCTTCTTTTGCTTCATTGCATTTTATTACAATTTCTTTATTTAATCTCTTATACTCATCTTTATTTCTTCTACTTGTATCCATTAGCTGCAAAATGTCATTTGTCATCCATTTCTTTCTTGAATTTGTCCTCACTGGTGGTATGAACTCTTTTGATGTTTGTTGAATTGATTCTTTTAGCATTTCCCACTGTTCATCAATGCTTTGTATCTGTTTTGCATTGTACCGGTTCTTAATTGTGATTTTATATTTTGTCTTGCAGCTTCTTGTCTTATTTGAGTAAATCTAAATTTAACTTGATGTTAACTGAGGCTCGTTTTGTTGCTTTTCATTTTACTCTAAGCTTTCCCACAAACTGGTACATGATCACTATTGCAATCTGCCCTGTTCTAGTTTTCACACACACCGGACTGTTTCTAAATCTATTTTCTTATTATTATGTAATCACTTTGATTACGTGCGTTGTCTCCTGGGCTTTTCCATGTCCACAGACGTCTTGGATGTTGCTTAAACCAGGTGTTTCCTATCATCATGTTGTTTGTTCTTGTCTAGTCAATAAGTTTCTCACCTCTTTCATTCCTCTCGCTTAAGCCATAATCACCAACTACTTCCTCAACTCTTTCCTTTCCTACTTCTGCATTAAGATCCCCTAGAACTATGGTGTTTTCATGTGGTTTGCATTCATGAAGTGCCTTATTTAACTCGCCGTAAAATTTATCAATTGTTTACTCTAGACTGTCTGCTGTTGGTGCATAAACTTGTGTAAGATTTATATTTATTGGCTTCCTATTCAATTTCACTAAAAGGACTCTGTCAGATATTGGGTAAAAGCCTTTCACGATTGAGATAAAACTAAACACTTTTGAAGAGTTAAAGACAAAAACCTAAGAACTCAATGTACACTGGAATAAATTCAAGACTAATATAGAGATAAGGGAAGTGGCCATGCACCCAGCGATCTCCCCTACAATTAGGAAGTGAAGATGGATAAATGTTCTGACAAGAGACAACAAGAGAATTCCAAAACAGGTTCTTCTATGGGAAACATCAGGATACAGAAAAAGAGGAAGACTTAGAGAGACACTGAAATGAACGCTTATAAGAGAAGCAAAGGTAGCTGGCTTATAGACTTATGAGATAAAAATCAAACATCTCGCTATGAATAGAGATGGGTGGCGAAAAATGCTACAAGTCCTATGTAACGTCTAATGGAACGGGAAGGATCAAGCTCAAGAATATCATAAGCCCGAAAACATGAATAAACGCGAATAGACTTCCCCTGAAATGTTCTAACAAGGGCTGCTCTGACCAAACTAGCAAACGTTATCAACGAAATGGAGAAATACCACCTTTATATATTAGGAAGAGGTGTGCGTGGCCGTGCGGCTAAAACCACTGTTCCGCTGGCTGAAAAGCAGACGCACGGTGTACGAAGCTTGCGGTAGACAGAAATGGATTTTTTTTCTATCGGGGGGGGGGGGGGGGGGGTGAAATAAAAATCCTGAGTCGCACACGTCGTGGCGACTGCTTGACCAAGCGGCATTTATCCCCCTGGTTCAATCGTTGCCCGAGTATCCCCCTTACATACACCAGCAATGGTACTATGTTTCGTAAAGATAGTTTTTTTAAAAAAAATATATTATATTAAAATATAACATATATAAATATAATAAAATATAATATTTATATTAATTAATTAAACTAGGTGGCCAGGGATAGGGACAAAATCCGTCAACAACAAAGCAATAATTTATTCAGGTACAGATGATAATTAGACATTATGGAGGAATGGGAATTATAAAGGACGTCTCCTCATCTAACAGTCTTGCCGAATGGGAACCTGTGAACCATAGATTAATAAGTGCACGTTATAAAATTAGGTATGGAAGATTAACAATTTTGATTGCTATGCGCCCACTCATGAAACTGAAGACGAATAATGAATTTTACAGTCAACTGCAACAACTAATGAAGCTCCAAAGCATTGATATGTTAATAGTGATGGGCAACTTTAATGCTAAAGTGGGAAGTAACAACAAAGGAGTTATGATGGCAATGGAGAAAGGAATGGAGAAAGGTTAATAGAACTATGTTTTAACAGAATACTTACTTATAGTTGGAAGACCATTTACAGGTTGTTGTTGTTGTTTTTTTTTTTTTTTTTTTTTTTTTTTTTTTGGGGGGGGGGGGGGTGTTGTAATTCCGCTTTTACCACCAACACCCCTTTTCCCCCTCCTACCAAATAAAAAAATTATGTTATTTAAGTTTTTAGTGGCGAAAAATACAGAATTGAGATTTGCAAATTAGGGCGGTAGCACAGAATGTGTAGCTTTATCCAGGAATAGGTCCTGGTGTGTAATCGTTGATTCAAAATTTTGATTCTTTAAATTAGTTTCAGTTTCAAGTCGACTGGTCATCCTCACTGCACATAGGACTGGTCCATAAGTGCTCAGATCTATATCTACTCCTAGTATACTGCTTCTCAACTTTGAGTGCACCGTTTTTCCACTCACGTCTATATATCTACGTCTAATACACCACTTCTATGTTGATCTACTTCTAGTCCACCCCTTCTCTTTCTATTCATTTATAGTAACCACTTCTCTATGTCTATCCATCTGGTACTTCACTTATCCCAATATCAACTATGTGTCCTCTTCTAAGACACCACCTGTCTATTCATCTACTCCTTGCAGACCACCTCTCTGTATTATCCTCTTCAGGTACACTATTTCTCTACCTTCTACTTCTCTATGTACTAACTTCTAGCACACCACTTCTCTGTTGCTTTACATCCTATAGACCCTGTCTCTATCTACTTCTGTCTCACCACCTCTATATTCTCCCAACTTCTAGTTTACCACTTCTCCTTTACCATACGTCTAAACACCACTTCCCCCTTATCTATGTATCTACTTCTAGGTAGATACTTTCCATTCTTAGTATACCACATACATTTCTGATACAACATTTCTCTGAGTCTATATAGTAGCAACTTGTCTACAGCTACTCTCCTGATCTTATTTCCATAACTTCGCGATTTATCTACGCCTGGGTTATCTTCCCTCAGTGTTCTAGTCCCCTTGATCAGGCGACTTAACTTTTGCCCCTCTCCTTTTTCCCTCCCCTGATCGTTTGTTCCCCCCCCCCCCATGTCTCCCTCGGGCTATTGTATTGTACTACTGCCTCATCTATTGCCACCGCCTTTGTTCACGATCCTGTCTAGACGACACATCTCTCCGCACCTGTTCTGATTTTTACCCACTTATCACCTATAAACCCCGGGCTTTGCTCCCTGTTGTCTGCCTATTTTAACAACAATTTCTACAAACCCACAGCGCTCATTGTTATCTTCTCTATTCTTCATCACATTCACCTTCTTTTCGTGATTCAATTCCGTTCTCACAGTTATTGATTCTCCGTCGCAACTGCCAGGATGGCCAAGATTTCCTCCAACAGGCTCACCTCATGTTAGGTTTCTTCAGCCGCCGGCTTTATCCAGACTAGATCCTCCAGTCTGCCCTCAAGCGGGTCCTCCTTATCTCCCGTCCCGAGGCACTCACTCCTTCCAACTGCCCCCCCCCCTTCTGAGAGAACCATACTCACCCTTACCTATCATCCTCACAACTAAGCTGCTGTGAAGATACTCAACCGCTACCGTTCCATTGTCCCCTCTGATCCCACTACCCGTCTACTTTTTAGTGATCCCCCGATGATCGCCTTCAAGCGCGACAGGAATTTGGGAGATATTCTGGTTAGGAGCAGCCATCTCCCTCGCTCCGACCATCAACACTTCGGTACGGCCCCTTTTGGTCGGAACTGTATCACCTGTGCCTGTGTGCTCCCTACTGACTCGGTCTTATTCCCTAATTGACGGTTCGAGATCAAGCATGGCTTCACATGTGTGTCCCGTAACATCAATTATGCCATCATATGCCAACAATGTCACATGACTTACATTGGCGAGTCTGGAGACGATTAGCAGAAAGATTTTGTGAACATCTACGAGATGTTCAACAGAATACTGGCACTCCAGTGTCTTCCCATTTCAACTCCCCAGACCACAAGGGCAAAGATGACATCCGTATCGCTGGTATTGTCCTTTGTCACTCTGGCGACCGCAGCCGGTTTGCTTTGGAGAATCGCCTCATAGTCCAGTATGGTTCGCTGACCCCACGAGGCATGAACGTATCACACTCGTACACATAGTTTCCTTTCGGTTACTCCTTCCCGTTTGCATAGCCTTCTCTACTGCCCATGTTTGGGCTCTAGACTATCTACTATGCCATGCTATTCATAGTTCTTCTCCACTAGTCCCCATTGAGACACTTCGGTGTTCTCCTATACCCCTTTTTCTGTGCTACTTACCCCTCATATGTTTTTATTGTACCCCACTCTCAGACATCTCACTCTTTCCGCCTTTTGTAAAAGTAAAAAGTAAAGTACCCCCGTCACGCCAAGTGGCATATAGGGAAATATGGTGTTAGTGACCCTATATTTTACAGACATTCAGCACATTATTTTTGGGGCAATGTGGTCGGTATTACGCCCGTTCTGCTTTACTTTCCCAGAAAAAAATCTGGTACCCATTTAAGGTTGGGTGAACCCGGAAGCCGTCGATTGGGATCGAACCCTACCCCTCGTCCTTTGTAGTCCAGTTCACTATCCACTGAGCTATCGCGGCTCCCTTTCCGCCTTTTGAGTACCCGTTATTCTACTGTTCTGTTCTTTCTCCGTTGTGTTTGTACACTGATCCCGGTGTGAACTCTTCTGGTTATGTGTGCGTTATGCGCACTTTTCTACATATATATGATTGTCCCCGTATGGGTGTGCACATGCATGTATGTGTTCATATGTATGGGTATTGGTGTATATATATATATATATATATATATATATGCATGAATATGGGTGCATGTATGTATGCATATATGTGTATGTTGATATGTGCATGTCTGTGTGTACGTGTATATGTATACACGCATCTGTGTGTGTGTGTACATGTATTTATGGGCCCTTAGATACTTTTAAACATTATCAGTGTCTTTGCTGTCGAGGTAACCTAGAAAGAGTTCTCCCCACTCGTGTATTTTAGAACCCTTCACCTTACCAGAGGGTATAATTACAGCTACACCCGTGTATATTCTTTTCCCATTCTGACCACGGTCCACGACACAGGGAAGTCATTTTTCTTTTCTTTAACCAATTTCGATCATTTTGTTTTGGATGTTTCGTTACTAGATAGCTATGTATGATTAGTTTATTTACTTAACATATCTGTGTGTGCGTGTTATTTGTTCGTTCCTGCTGAAGGCCTATTGAGCCGAAATGTTCAAATCTGTGTCGTCTACTTATCACATAAACCTTTTACCGCACCATTTTTTTCTTTTTTTTTCAATTTTCCCTCACATTCAGCTTCACTGCAGCTTCGCATTTCTATGCACTCATTTGCATATCTTTGCCTTAAACACCCCCCCCCCTAATTTTACAACCCTTGTTCTGTGTCTCGCCCGACTGCCCTCAGTTTTACCACGTGACTGTTTTTCTATTTGGCTTTCTACCTAACATGTGGGTACATTCTCTTACTCGGAACAGCCAAGTCACTCCAGCTAAGTCGTTTTTATTAAATTTTTATATATTTTAATATACTTTATACTTTTTATTCTTAGTTTTCAGTTCCTCATTATTGCTCTATACTTAGGATTTTATATCTCTACACTTCACCTATCTAACATGTGACACATCTCTTTCTCATTTCACCATCCCTCTGTCCACCTCTCCCTAACTTTATCAACTCTACTCCTTAGCTATCTGTTAATTTCTCGTGGAGAGCTTGTTTCTAACACTGTCCAGCCGCTTCAATCCCTCGTCCACTAATTAATCAAACTCACTTTCTTAATCTCCCCTCCAATTGATTCTTTCAACGTCATCTACTCACTTCCCCATGTTTATAAATATTTCCAGTCATGAGATTCTTCTCCCTACTCTAAACACCGTTCTACTCAGACTTCTCGTGACTGTCACTATGTTTCTTAACTCTCTCATACTGTCCCCTCCCCTCCTGACAGGACATGTGCTGAGAAAAGGCAACAAAATAATTTCAAACCAGGATTTTCTAAGGAAAACATCCGGATACAGGAAAAGAGGAAGACCTAAAGAGGTACTAAAAGAACACTTATAAGAGAAGCAAAATTGGCAGGCATATACTTATTAGGGAGCCGCGTTAGCTCAGTGGTTAGTGAACTGGACTACAAAGGACAAGAGGTAGGGTTCGATCCTGACCGACAGCTTCCGGGTTCACCCAGCCTTAAATAGGTACCGGATTTTTTGGGAAAGTAAAGCAGCACGGGCGTAATACCGACCACATTACCCCAAAAATCATGGTCACTAACACCATATTCCCTATACGCCTCTTGGCGTGACTTGGGCTCTTTACTTTTTACTATAGACTCATTAAATAAGATCGTCAAGGCATCAAGACGCATAGAGATGCGTAGCTGATGATAATGACAATTTTAAAGGGGAAAAAAAGAATTTAAAAATGGTATGGTAACAGCTTTATGTGGTAATTAACAAAACAAAAGTAACCACGCTCTGGACCGCAGGGGAGTGACCTATTTTTTAAAAAATTATTTCCTTTCTTGAGTATCTAGCATATTATCGACATGTAGTTTGATTTGTGTTTTATATATTCTTATATATATTTTTGTGTTGTTGTTTGTTGTTCCAGCTGAAGGTCTACTTAGCCGAAACGTCGACTTTTGTTTTGTTAATTACCACGTAAAGCTGTTACCTTACCACTTTTTTTACTTTTTTTTTCTTTGAAATAGACAAATAGATGGTGTATCAGCATTAATACAGACAAATACTACACTTTTACACTAAAGTACGTTACCAACAGAGTATACGCCCATATTTAGAATTATGGATCATCGTTTGATCAAAGCTCAACGGCCAAGATCTGAATTTGCATAATTTCGTTCATTCTTAAAGGTGGCCGTTATAGTTTAGCTTTTGCTAGCACAATGCCTGGAGTATAAGCTCGGACAACCATCTTATCGTGCTTTCTCCCTGCATCGCAGACTAAACGGACGCTGTCTAAATGAACCAAATTAGTAAATAACCTTGATAATAGCGAATAACAGCCAATGCTGTTGCTGCTGAGGTAACGCCAAATGAGATAGGTCTTGAGAAATGTTTGCCAAGTCCAAGGCTGTGCCAAGACCAAGGCTGATGTTCTTGCACATAATAACCTACTTTGACTTGGTAGTAACGTTGCTACTACCGCTGATCGCCATTACTGTCATGCTCTTCACGATCGTTCTGTCCATCATACACAAGTCCCGGTGGAGGAAGATCAGTGGCCTTCAGATGCTGGAAGTTTCCGAGCTGAAACCGATCAACGAAAACTAGGTGGAGCTCAGTGCGAGCTAGCGCCCATGTTCGTGTGGTTAGACTGCTCTTTGCCTTCTTGTCTCTATCTTACATCATGGGAGCCGCGATAGCTCAGTGGTTAGTGAACTGGACTACAAAGGACAAGGGATAGGGTTCGTTCTCAACCGATGGCTTCGGGTTCACCCAGCCTTTAATGGGTACCGGTTTTTTTCTGGGAAAGTGAAGCGGCACGGGCGTAATACCGACCACATTACCCAAAAATCATGTGCCGAAGGTCTGTAAAATTAAATTTATGGTCACTAACACCATATTCCCTATACGCCACTTGGCGTGACGGGGGTACTTTACTTTTACTTTTTTTTATCTTACATCATCATGAACGTACCCAGTCACGTGGCCAGACTATACTATCAGAAGCGGACTCAAGATTCAGGGGACATGAAATTGACATTCTCTGAAGGTCTTATCCGGCTGATCTTCCTGCACGTCGGCCACGCCCAACGTGCCTGCAAGTTTGGATCTTCGTGGTCGTCAGTAGAAACTTTACCAAGAATCTCAGACAAACTTTAGTGGAAGTTACCAAGTGTATATGTTAGTCGTAGCTCATATATTAGTGTATATCCGTGCTAGCCATGGCTCATATTTTGGTGGGTGAATGTGCTGGTCAGGGTTTATATCTTGGTGTGTGTCTGTGCTGGCCATGGTTCATATCTTGGTGTATTTCCGTGCTAGCCATGGCTCATATCTTGATGTGTTTATGTGCTAGTCATGGTTCATATCTTGGTGTGTTTAAGTGAAGCCATGGCTCATATCTTAATGTGTTTCTGTGCTAGTCATGGCTCATGTCTTGGTGTGTTTCTGTGCTAGCCATGGCTCATATCTTAGCTTGTGTGTGTGTGCTGGCTATGGCTCATATCTTGGTGTGTCATGTTAGTCATATTGAGATGACTATCTTTCTTGGTGTGTGTCCGTGTTAATCATGTCTCACATCTTTGTGTGTGTCTGTGTTTAGTCATATCTCATATCTTAGTGTGTATCTGTCTTAGTTATGTATCATATCTTTGTGCGTGCATGTCTGTCATATCTCATATCTTTGTGAGCATGTCTATGTTAGTCACATCTCATACCTTTGTGTGAGCTTGTCTATGTTAGTCATGTCTCATATCTTTGTGTGTCTGTGTTTAGTCATATCACATATATTTGTGTGTGCATATCTATGTTAGTCACATCTCCTATCTGTATCTTTGTGTGTGCATGACTGTGTTTAGTCATATCTCATATTTAGTGTGTGTATTTGTGTTAGTCATATCTCATATTTTATAGTGTGTCTGTGCTAGTCACATCTCATATCTTAGTGTGTGTGTGTCTGTGTTAGTCATATCTCATATTTTGGTGTGTGTCAGTGTTAGTCATGCCTCATATCGTTGTGTGCATGTCCGTGTTAGTCACCTCTAGTGACTCGGGCAGATGGTGCTCGTAAACCTGGGAGGGCAGACCATCTAAGGGCAGAATCCCCCTACAGAAAAGACAATCTGCTGCCTTGCAGGAAGATGGGGACAATCAAAGGCTAAGGAATGCAAACCTGAACAAAATGCTGGCTGAAATCGAATGCACTGGGCCACTGGCGCAGAACACAGTGCAACGTTTTAACAGGTATTCAAGCAGAGTGGATCTAACACTCTAATTGACTTTAATTATGATGTCAATTCACTTAAACAGACAGCTGTCTTCATGTGAGAGTCTGAAATCGTACTCCGATTGAGCCCTGATCGCAGAGAGAGAGAGAGATCCGCATAGTGCTCAGCATCAAACACCACACTGCAAGAGCTTGATAAATTACAAAACCAGGCACTTAGGGTCATCACAGGAGCAATGAAATCAACATGGGCGAAATATTTACAAAAAATATTGCCAGACGTGGGTCAGCATTAAGACGTGGATGTAAAGAAATTTTTAAAGAAATATATATTACCAGACACGTAGGCGAATAAAAAGAAGTGCACAGCATATAACAAAATCTCACTCAGACCACATTAAACTATAAAGAGGAGCAGCAAGCAACGATGAGCAAATACACAAACCTTAGAGTTAATAGAGAAAGATACAGATTAACGATAACGAGCAATGATTAGCAGAAAACTAAGGCTACGATTACTAGATGAGAAGTTAATAAGTAGCAGATGTCAGTCCACAGCAGGATTGATTTTTAGACATCTCTCTCTCTCTCTCTCTGCGTTCAGGACTCAATCAGAGTAAGGATTCCAGACTCTCACATGAAGTCAGCTGTCAGGCTAAGTGTCTTGATCGCCCCCACAGACAGAACATCACAATTAGAGTCTGTCAGATCAACTCTGACTGAACACCCGTTAATACGTTGCACTGTGTTCTGCGCCAGTGGCCCAGTACATCCGATTTCAGCCAGCATTTTATTCGGGTTTGCTTTCCCTAGCCTTTGATTGTCCCCAATCTTCCTGCAAGGCAGCAGATTGTCTTTTCTGTAGGGGGATTCTGCCCTTAGATGGTCTGCCCTCCCAGGTTTACGAGCACCATCTGCCCGAGTCACTAGAGGTGACTAACACAGACATGCACACACAAAGATATGAGATGTTACTAACACAGGCATGCACGCACAAAGATGTGACTAACACAGACATCCACACAGCGATACGAGGCATGACTAACACTGACACACATCAAGATATATGACACATGACTAACATAAACATGCACATAAAGATATGAGATATAACTGACATTGACATGCACACACAAAGATATGAGATATCACTAACCCAGACATGCACACACAAAGATATGACATATGACTAACACTGGTACACACTAAGATATGAGCCATGGCTAGGACAGAAACACATCAAGATATGAACCATGGCTTCACTAAAAACACACACAAAAAATGAACCATGTCTAGCACAGAAACACATTAAAGTGCCCAAATGCTTGGGCTTGTTGTAGTCGGCAGACTCTTCTGAACGTGGGAATCACAGGTTTCGTTAAACAGTTGTCCGGAGATTTGAGAGTGCAGTCTGACCCATAGAACGTTCTCTTGCATGTATAGATTCCCGATCGACTGTTGACAGGTGTCGTTGAAACAGTTGTCCGTACATTTGAGAGTACATATGATGTCACAGCCATCAGATCTGTTCGCACTGTAGTCCAAAATTACCATCGGGACAAGTGTAATTACAGGTATAGCCAAGATGTTTACATTGTAGGCATTTTCCAGATTTTTCCTCAAATAAAGGACAGACACTGAGACAAGTCCTGGAGCAGTCGTGTCCATAGATCCCATGTGAAACAGTTGCCGTGACACGTACCGATGATGACGTTGTAGCCTTTGCAGCACCCACTACACACTGCACAAAACGACCAAGAATGCCCGTCCAGACAATAGGTGTCTGTAAATACTTGCACCTCACACACCGTCAGTGCACTGTCGGCCTGCGAAATGGTCGGTGAGAACTCAATCTTAATGTGTGCCATTGGCGTTTGTGTTTTGACTACAATAGTGTTCACAGATAAATTAGGGTATGATATATCATTATACTGGAACACTACTCCGCCACTGTCAGAGAAAGCCTTTAGAGTGGCATTCTTTACCCGAATCATAGTGCTAGCTCGATGATAGATTCGAATGATGTGAGTCTTCTGGGGCGTTGCAAAGTGCAGATACCAGTAAATAGAATTGGTTCCACTTCTCCATTGTGTGTGTGTGCAGTCATTGTCATAGAGATTGATCTTTGTTTTGCTATTATTATTACTGCGGCCTCTGGTCCACATCCGTCTCCTGTATAACAAGCATCAAATGTGTCGGTCTGGTTTGTGATCTGTTTGAGAGCCAGTTTCCGACCCCCGCCAATGTAGATGGAGCAGATATTTGCAACTATCGCCCTTTCAATCCGTAACTTGTTGATCAGACCAGCCCCAGAGCAGAAGACATCAATCTCGTGCGGACTAACTACAAACCTTGATACATTGTTACATTAGGCAGAACCATTCAGTTTTACCTTGAAACTGTCCGGATATTTTAAGTCATTCGCATAAATCCTAAACCAGGAGCACGGCAAAGATTGATTGAGAGTTGTCTCAACTGATGTAGAATCTGTGTCCGGATTACATAAGGTGTCGTTGTTATCAAACAGGAAAGTAGGTTCAGATTTTTGGGCATATTTGCAAATAAAATCCAAATTTTAGACATCTAGAACTGTGTTTATTGTGCTCTGTAATAATAGACCACCCGATAGTCTGATTATAATATCACTGACTACTCTATTATGTGATAATATAATTTGTGACTATAGAAATGTAACAATAGTACGTAAATGAATATGGTTTCATGTAATAGAACACCTCCAGAGTTTGTTTAACTGTCACAAATAGATGGTACTTGAATGTGTTGAAGAAAGACAAACGGCCTATATGAAATATGAAGAAACACGGTATAAAAGACATTATATTATATGTAAACGTTCACATACGTAGATATCCAGTCTTCGATTAAACAGAATAAACCAGCTTTCATATAATAAATATATGTCATGTAATATACATCAAGTACTATGCCTGCTGCGACGGCTGCCGGGTTCACCCAGCCTTAAATGGGTACCGGATTTTTTTTTCTGGGAAAGTGAAGCGGCACGGGCGTAATACCGACCACATTACCCAAAAATCGTGTGCTGAAGGTCTGTAAAATGTATGGTCACTAACACCATATTCCCTATACGCCACTTGGCGTGAAGGGGGCTCTTTACTTTCTTTTTACTATGCCTGCTGGCGTAGGTTATCATGTCTCTCCACAATGTGTTAAAGAAAGACAAACGGCCTATATGAAATATGAAGAAACACGGCATTTACATATTATATGTAAACGTTCAAATATGTAGATATCCAGTCTTCGATTAAACAGCATAAACCAGCTGTCATATAATAAATATATGTCATGGGGAATATACATCAAGTACCATGCCTGCTGGCGTAGGTTATCATGTCTCTCCACAACTTTCTATCTCGACAGTTATTTATTATTTCTGTTGTTGACCTTCTGCCAAGCCACTCTTAAGCTGTCTGGCATCTTTTCACGTTGTTTCCCTCTTTGTCACCCTCCCTCAACTTTCCCAGTTGTCACAATATATTCCAGCTGTTCCCTTCTCATTACATGGCCAAAAAATAATAATTGTTCCTTTCTAATATTGGAAATTACTATCTCGTTGTTGTGGCCTCTTTCAGAACGTTTTCATTACTCTTCTAGTTGTCCATGGTATTCTCAACATTATTCTATAAAACCACATTTCTACAGACTCCAGTCTGTTGTCCTATTGTCCATGATTCACATCCATATGTTACGACTGGCTTTACTTAACATTTAAGAACTCTTTTTCTTGTTTCTATTGTCAAAAATGGATTGCATAGTAGCTTCCTCATTTTTTGGAAAGCTGCTTTGCCTGAGCCATTCAGCATCTCACCTCTGTTGTACATCTTCCGTCTGAGGTTAACAAAGTTCCCAAATATTTAAATTCATTTACCTGTTTTAATATCGTTCCACTTGTCTTTATTTTGCACTGAGGTGATGTCTTTTTCTTTGTTGTTACCATTACCTCTTTCTTTTTGCTATTAAGGCTGAGTCCTTTATTTTTGCTTTCTTTCACTATAATGTCCAACATTTCTTGTAACTCATGTTCACTTTAAGACTGTATCATCAGCATACATTAGATTATTTATATTATGACCTCCAATTGTTATTCCAGGCATGCCCCTTATGGATCTTAAAATAATCTCACTATAAATATTAAACAAATCTGGTGACAGCACACAACCTTGTCTATATAACATCCTGTTTTATTTGTTGAAATATTCCCAAATGGTTTCCAGTTCTTATGGCCGCTGTTTGTTGCCGTACATGTTCTTTATTATTCCTAGAGCTTTGCTGTCTACGTTTATGCTTTCTAAAATTTTGATTATTTCTTGATGGTTACTTTGTCAAATGCTTTGGTATAATTTATGAAACATAGGTATAGATCTGTTTTCACCTCTATGGCTCTTTCTACTAAAGATCTTATGCTATATTTATGGCATTGCTTGTTCCTTTATCTCTAACAAAACCACACTGTTCATTACTAATTTCTGGACTGATTTTGTTTCGCACTCTTCGCATGATGATTCTTAGTAATATCTTAGTCATGTGACTCATAAGGCTTATTGTGCGATGATCATCGCACTAGATTTCTTTGGTAGGGCTATGAATATTGATTTGAGCATGTCGTCTGGTATATATCCGCTGTTGTAGATATCATTCAATATTTGTTATTATTCCTATTCTAAAATCACCCATGGCCTCAATCTCTTCTTTAGTTTTATTATCTGGTCTAGGAGCGTTTCCTGTTTTCATATTGTGTAAGGCGTCGTCCACTTCTCTCTCTGAGTATTTCTGGTCCTTCTCCGTTATCCCTAATATTTACTTCTGTTCGTCCATCATTATAAAGATCTGTAATGTATTCTGTCCATCGTTCCCTTATGCTTTCTTGTTCAATCAACAGTTCTCCTTCCTTTGATCTTAAACATCCAGTTTTTTATTGCGTTTTTCTTCCTGTTAATTCCTCAATTTGTTTGTATATAGCTTTAGCATCTCATTTTTGTTGCATTTCAATCTCTTTGCATCTCTCTTTTAGTCATGCTTCTTTGCATTTTATTACAATTTCTATATTTAATCTCTTATAATCATCTTTATTTCTTCTTCTTGTATCCATTTGCTGCAAAATGTCATCTGTCATCAATTTATTTCTTGAATTTGTCCTCACTGGTGGTATGAACTCTTTTGATGTTTGTTGCATTGATTCTTTCAGCATTTCCCACTGTTCATCAATGCTTTGCATCTTCTCTATTTGCACTGTACCGGTTCTGACTTGTGATTTTATATTGTCTTGTCTGATTTGAGTAAATCTAAATTTAACATGATGGAGTCTGAGGCTCGTTTTGTTGTTTTTAATTTTACTCTAAGCTTTCCAACAACTGGTACATGATCACTATTGCAATCTACCCTTGTTTGGCGAAACAGTAACAGTAAAATGCGCTCTAAGTTTTAAATCTTGTATATTGAAACTGAAACTCAACAAGTAGCATCTCTGCGGCCACATTTCATATTCATTGTGTTTCTTTTACCGACGAACTAATTCTTTTTATTGTGTTGTTTAGTGATAGAGGTTATTGCATACATTAGATTTTATTTACATTGTGCTATTATTCAGTAACTTGATATTTTAATGTTTACGCACTTATGCATATAAATAGAACATATGGTATAGTCATAGAAAATTATTATTTAAACTATAGTCAGTTTGTAAAGTTTGTAATTGTTGCAACAAATGGCATCAAAATTTAAATGCAGTATCAATCAAGATTTACAAAAGGAATACTCATATTAAAAAAAAAAGTCTACTTCAGACTGTGAGATGCAGTATATGTGCCTCTGGGTCATCGATTAACCATAATGGACGTGGTGATATTAAGAGACACATAAATAGTGTGAAACATAAAAGGACCTTTCGCTACAGCTGCATCAAACTCGTCGTTAACATTTTTTCGAGATCAAACTCGTCGTTAACAACATTTTTTTCGAGCTGAACAGATTGGTGACAAAGAAGAACAATTAACTGCTACAGAAGGTGCATTTGCCTATCATACAGTAATAGACAATCATACATTTAGATCTATGGACTGCACATTAAAATTACTTCAAGTTCATATTTCTTGCCATCAAGAGTTAAGCTAATTCTTGATAAGCTGGAAATGGAAGGAATTCCACAGATTGATGTGAACAAGTTTAAAGCCAGTGTTTCTTCATTCTATGAAACAGCTTTAAGTTATTTGAAGAAATGGGCTGCAAATAGTTTTCAAAATCTTGAGACCTATAGTTGGGTAATGTTGAACAGAACATCAACTTGGGAAGATATTAAGAAATCTTCATCATTAGTGAGTCAAACAGCACCTGCATGTTCTGCATGTGGCAGCAACGAACAAATTCCAGTAAGAATCCGTGACATAGAGTTTACAAAGTGTAAACTTCATCAGGCGTATGAAGTTAGAGTGAAGTTCTGCATGTGGCAGCAACGAAGAATTTCCAGTAAGAATCCATGACATATAGTTCACACAAAGTGTAAATTTCATCAGGCGTATGAAGCTAGAGTGTAGTTCTGCATGTAGCAGCAATGAACAATTTCATTGATAACCCATAATATTGTGTTATCAAGTTAGGCTTCATCAGGAGTAGGAAGTTAGAGTGAAGTTCTGCATGTGGCAGCAACGAACTAATTCAGTGATAATCCACGACATAGTGGTAACAAGTGTAGGTTTCATCAGAAGCATGAATCAGAGTGTAGTGCGCAGTCAGCGACAACGAGCAAGTTAGGTGGCACCAAGCGAGAGAGATTCGCAGCGTTCCTGTCCACCAGGGCAGTGCAGAATTACGGAGTATGACGTTCCAAAACACAACAGGGTAGGAAAGGTTGAGCGAGGTCAATATCGCCAACTTACGAGTCAGCCGTGGGCTGCTGAGGTGAAATAGTGGGAAATTCACGATAACTATTATTCAGAGGAAGGTCGGAGAAACATAGGTGGTGTGGAGAAAGAGAGCGTGGCAGTAGCCTACTGCAGCGTGTAGATAACACAGGGGAATGCTGGGTGAATAGCAGGCAATGTGTAGAAGGCCGCTAACGTGCGGTTGTAGTTGTAATTGTGAACTTGTGTGTGAGGTTGATATTTTGAAATTAAACCTCAGGTGTAATTTACTTGGTGTTCATTGAGTAATTCCTCGTATGCTAGCTGTATCTGTTTGGGCCTAGCGAAGAACGACAACTGGGAGAGGCTAGCACACCAGCTAGTAGAAACACAACTGTCTACACGAAGTTGCGCGGAGTAACAAGGAAGACGATCATGACCGATGGACAAGGGGGTGTCCGGGTGATATTTAGTCAGCACCAGGCAAGCAGAAAGCAGAACAGCGGCTATAGAATTTCTGAGGCCAGTCTGTCACACTCGGTCTGGAGCTGATACAGGTCACTACGTGCTGTCCCAGGCAAAACACCTCCAGACAATCTGAGTGCCTGCAGCTCAACATAGGGCGTGAGGTCAAACGCCAATCATTACGATCAGCGGGTTCAAGTCCAGCACAAGAGCATACGGGAACAAGTGTTCTGTCTTAAGTTCTGGTCTATCTGGTATTAGGCCTGTTATACATTTGCCAATTTCACATATTCTGAAGCTGGCAGAATTCTTTTTGCATCTACCAGGAACAAATGCTGCAACTGAAAGATTGTTTTCACTGATGATGAACAGCTTGTAGACAAATTATAAAACACTTCTAAGTGTGGACACTTTAAAGGTCATGTTGATCACCAAAGTGAACAATGAGCAAACATGTGTTCAATTTTTTAAGATGGTCCAAACAAAGAAAGACCGTTTTTTTTTAAAGTCTACTCGTTATCAATGGAAGTTAAAACGTTTTTGGTTGAACAAGTGTTTCGAAATGGCGGTCAATACACATTGATGGTTGTTCAAAGATTTATATTATGATTTCCTGATAAACAACCTCCTCATCGCATTACAGTTAGAAATTTGTTAAATAAGTTTCATGCTACGGGAAATGTGGAAAATGCTCCGCAATCTGGTAAGCCTGCTGTGCCTAAAGAAAAATGTCTAAATATCCAAGACATAATCTTGAAAAGTCCAAGCTAGTCCTTAAGGAAAATGTCGCAACAAGTGAACGTATCGTGGGCAGTGCTGACACACAATTCTTAAACACAGGTTAAATTTTTATCCATACAGAATTTCTGTTGTGTCTGAGCTAAAAGAGTGTCTATCAATCCAGGGTGAACTACTACATGTGGTTTCAAGCATTTTTAGCTGAAGAAGACGAATCAATTCAAGATGTAATATTCTTCTCTGGTGAGGCATGGTTTCATCTATTTTGAAGCGTTGATAGCCAAAATAATCGTATTTGGAGCAGTTTAATCCCAATGCATTTCATGAAAGTGCCTCTACACAATGCAAAAATTGGGGTATGGTGTGCCGGTACTACCAACATACGGAGTAAGCCAACGTCTAATCAATCTAATTAAAAGTCTCGGCATCAGCTGCTGCACAGTCAGAACACAAGCAGGCTACACAGACCACTTCGAAGTAAAATAAGGAGTAAAACAGGGGTGCGTACTCTCTCCCCTATTGCTTATTAATTACATGGACTACATGTGTAAGTTAGCTAACTAATTGGAAACAGAAGATTACGAGTTTCTATTTGCAGACGCTCAGGTACTTATACACGGAAAAACAGAAGACCCACAATAACACTTAAAACAGCACAGGCACAAAATACAACATGAAAATCAATATAACAAAACAGAAGTCACGAATATCACAAATGAGATACAAAATATCAACATAATGATAGACGGTAATTAACTAAAACAAACAGGGGAATTTAAATATCTAGGAGGTCTAAAGACAAACGACAATTCACTAACACCAGATATAGATCAAGATGGATGCAACAGAGCTTGTCAAATCATCGGACAGCCATCATCACCGTTGTCCAAGAAGGAAATAACCCTGGTGACAGAACGAGCACTCAACAATACAATCTTCATCAACGATGCACGACCAGGATCCTACAACAATAAAAAAAAAACACTACCAACATTAAATGTGTCATACGAATGATAGGAAACAGTCTGAGAGATATGATCAAAAATTAAGAACTGAGAAAAGAGCTAGGATTAATTCCTGCCATTGAGTATATAAAGAAACAACAGATAAAACGGTTTTGGCACATGATAAAGCAGAAAGATCAAAACACTACAATACACGTTACAAGAACACCAGACCTAAGGGCAGACCACGAGATAGAAGGATTGATAGAATATTAGAAACACTCATCATCATGTGCCATACCGGTAGGCGTAAGCGATCATGTCCTTCCACAATCTTCTATCTACAGTGCATCTTATCAGTTCTGTTGTTGACTGTTTTCCATGCCATGACACCAAGCTATCCAGTATTTTCTCTCTTTGTCTTCAGCTATCTCTCTTTCCTTTTATTTTGCCATTTGTAACCAAGTATTCCAACTTTCCTCTTCTCATGATGTGTCCGAAAAATGTTGATTGTTTCTTTCTGATGTTTTTTAGGAGCTGCCTTTTGTGTGGCCTCTTTGATAACTTCCTCATTGGTCTTTTTAGCTGTCCAGGGAACTTTCAACATTCTTCTGAGAAATCATATCTCTGTGGCCTCTAATCGTCTTTTCATTTGTTTGTCTACTGTCCATGATTCACTTCCATAGGTCAAAATTGGTTCTATATAGCACCGATGAACTCTCTTTTTTAGAAACACTAGGACACATAACAACGGCAGAGGTCAACCGAAGAGCAAAAGACAGCAAATGTATTTCTTCCCCCCCCCCCCAACCCCTCGAGGGCGAAAGGCAGACGATGAAAGAAAGAAGAATAACATTTCTTCTCGAATTTGTATTCCAAATGAAATCGCTGGATTGCTACCCACTTAAAGAGGTTATACATACAGTAAATTGTTCTGTGTACATTTTATGGCCAATGTCATAGCTCCTAATTAAACAGTAATTCTTCTTCCTTTCCTCATTTGCCTTTCAGCTTCGATGAGAGATATAATTAGATATAATTTGCGGTCTTTTGCTCTTCTGTTGGCCTTTGCTGCTATGTTCTCTAATGTTTCTATTTTTCCATGAATCCATCTTTTTTGCATGGATGGTTCTTGAGTCTGGTCTTCTCGCAACTTTTTTTTCGTGTTGTGTTTCTATCTTATCACGTGGCTAAGCCTTTCTATCTGTTTTTACTTTATGCCTTTTATGGCGTGGATTATTTCTAGCTTTTTTTCAGTTCTTCATTCTGTTCTTACCTCTAAGGCTATTTCCTGTCATTTGGTTAACACATTTCGTCTCAGTAGTGGTTATTTTTCTTATTGTTCTAGTCTAGTACTGGTGTTCGCTAGCTATTACCTCTGGCGAAGTCCCCAGGGAATAAGAACTGAATTTTACATGTTAATCCATTTTTTCCCTGGCTTTTCTCCTTAAGTTTAGTAGGCGATATCTCTCGAGATATAGCCACAGGTTTCAGTTACAGCAAGTACTTGGCTGCTTATAAAATTGAGGAGACAAAGGGTTGTTTTGGTTATGAATATATAGACGATTCCCAAAAATTGGGTGAGAGGGAGTTACCCCACAGCACGAAGCTTTTTATTCGTCGATAAACAATTTCAACATTTCCAAAGAGGCTTACAAGTATTGCAAAAAGGTCTGGAAGGACAATAACAGGGCCACCATTTGGGACTTTCTAGTTTGGTATAATAACAAAGTTGCCCCTAGAGCAGCAGGTCGCTTTAATGGGGAGCAGTGAGTGGACTGTTTTAAAGACGCTATTTTAGATCCGCATGTTTGTTTAAAGTATCTTTTTAAGACCGTTAATGGGTGTGTAATGTTTAGTTTATGTTCGAGTAAACAGGCGAGTCTACACAAAACAATTAGAGACAACATCGTAGGTGGTCCCTCTATAATATTTCATAAGTATCATGAGGTAAGCAAAACGTTTATTATTGGAGGAAATATGGTCCAATCCTTCCAAGGTTACGACACCAACGCGTCTTTGAGCCCTGATGAACCCAATGCCCTCAGATTACCCAATTATTAGAAGAATGGAGACCAGGTTTAGGATTGAAAAAGATAACTATTATGTCCAACAAAGTAGAGAGTGGCTAATGTGGGTTGCCCACCAAGAAGGCAGGGGTTGAGTTTTGGTTAAGTGATAGGAATATCCCTGCAGACGGGTGGGATAAAATGAATAGTTAGCCTACAATTTTCATGGTTGTCTGTATCATGGTCACAAAGAATGCCCCCTCACCAAGGATAAAGATAGAAATCCCGTTAATGATAAACCCTTCTTCGAGTTGTTTGAAGAAACATGTGAGTTATACACCTACTTAACCAATGAGGTAAAAGTTCTAGTTGAAGTTATGTGGGAATGCATGGCAGGCCCTGAAAAGGTCTGAACCAACCATTATGGTTTTCCTTTCTAACGCCATCCCTCAATCTAGACCCTCTTACTCTCAAAAAGGGTTCCCTCTCAGTGATAAACAGATTCTGACTTCTGTTTCAGATGGGACGTGTTTTGGTTTAGTGGAATCTACACGTTCCCGAACGCCTGAAGGCACATTTCAGTGAGATAAAATTTTCAAAAATATTGATGTGAACATTTTGACGATATTGGGGCGTTTATGGGAGATTAAGCCCTCAAACATAACTTGTTGTTGACCCCTCATTCGGTAGTTATGACGGGGAAAAAAGCCACACCACTGTTTAAGCGGTATTTAGATCAGTCCTAGCAGCTCTAAAAACCCCCAGGCACAGTGAGCTAGATGACTTGAAAATAACCTTAGACCAACTGTTCAATAACTTCTAGAGAGTGGTCATCCAGTGGATACAACCGCACTGTAATATACACGGAAACAAACGCGCAGACAAATTAGCTAAAGAGGGAGGGAGATTACCACAAGAGAACCATCTGGTCAGATACGATGAAGCCAAATCCATCATCAAAGGCCAATATTATGAAAAATGGAAACAAGAACACCCAAAGTATAACGAGAACGATGGATACCTCCAACTATCAAGGAGGAATCAAGTCATCACACTTCGCCTACGCACTGGCCACAACAGAATGAGAAAACATGTTCACCAAACTCAAAATAGGAACTACCAGCCTATGCCACTGTATAACATGACAACAAAACATGTTCTACAGGATTGCCATCAGTACACAGACCTGGGGATATTGTAGACCACACCCACCTCCCTGGAAGAGAAACTATACGGGGCAACCGAATCACTAACAGACAACTGCCTTCATAAGAGAGTGCGGAATCCTAATCTGAATGAGCCCTGATAGCAGGAGAAGAAGATCATGAGATAGAGGTAACAGCAATTTATCAAGTCATAGAACATCAACCGTCTAGTTGTTTTAAAAAGTTTGGAGATATGGTTTCTGATGCTAGGGGGTTGGGGGATTTAGACCAAATTCAATCTATAATCAGCGATACGATGAAAGTTCAGGGGAGGGGGGTGTTTGTTTTGATAATTACCAGTTTAAAAAGATGAAGCGCACTTAGGACATAGTTAAGTCGGGTCTGGGGGGGGGGGGGAGTCTAATAGAGTACATAAAGACTGGTATCTGTGCCGAGTTTTGCGATGAGCAAGACAGACTGTATAAGATGTAATGGTGTTAAAGCGTACACCAAACGAACGCCCTGTCTTTTGAAATTAGATTACGGAAGGACAGCCCTTGTTAGCTTATATCGTAAGTATTACGATAAAATCAGTTATAGTTATGGAAGACTCTGGTATCACTGCAAACGAATTAAAATCCATAATTGTTCAACCGCCCGTGCCAATGGAATAATTCGAATTACTATATAAAGAAAGGTAGTTGTAGTCCCCATCATAGCAGCCACAGCGCATACCAAAAGACATAAGGCAAAACCATACAGAAAGTGAACACAGCCATCTGTTCCGCCATACAATGTCATCATTCATGGTAAGCAATCAGACTATCGAAACACGATCACAACGGATGAAGTGCCACAGCTCACGGTTTGCACAGAGCACTTAACTCATTAGTTTCTGCAACAAGGCGGACTTTATGAGTAAACTGCAATAAGAAATACTTTTCAGATATCATTTAATGGGTTCTGCATCCTATCCACCATATTGACTGGAAGGTCACGTCCTCCTGAAAATGATAATCGTCATATTTTTTTAATGCATAGCGCTTGATGAAAGGCTAAGTAAGCAACACAACAAATTATATAAAGATATTTTTTTAGAGGTCCCCGACACACAAAAGGCCAAGGGTGGGAAAAATGTAGGTTTCAAAGTCTTAAATAATTCTATATTTTCCAACAGTCAAAAAAGAAATGCTCTTTCCTATTTCTATATAAAAAGAAAGGTAGCTGGTGATAACGTATCACTACGCCTCTAGATCTCTTTACACTTCCAGTTTCGACCGACCAGCGACCTCTAACAGTTTCACACCTTATGACTCATTTATATCATATATAGCTAAGTAGACACCCAACTACATAGCTAGCTATAAATGTTATCCTTATACGATATATTTACTTAGTGTATTAAATATTGTAACTATTGCAATATGATATAATATACACTATATTATGAAATATATCTACTAAAATAATAAAAGAATTTAAAATATCTTTTGTTTTCTGTTTTACATTGAATGTTGTTTTCATTGAGGTTGTATAATCTACTAAACACGATCAGCTCCCTCTGCTATATATCTGTATTAATTTTGGGGCCAAATACGACCCGAATCTTTCCTGCTATACTACTAACGCTGCTAGGTTCTAGGTATTTAAATACCTCCACTTCTTTTAATGTTGGCTAGATGTTGACTAGTCTCTGAAAGCTATGTACAAATTTTGATTGTGTTCTGTTGTCTTTTCTGCTAACTGTTATATGGTTAATAAATAATGCGTCAGTACATCATCCATATTTTCAGAACCCCATATGAGAATCGCTTATTTGTAGTTCTATAATCGGCCTGAGCCTTAAAAGTAATTTATTTCGATTATCTTTACTTAGTAGTATTAGATTATGCTTTTGTTACTAATGCAAATTCCCACGTTTATCAAATTGTTTTCACCATCTCTTCACTTGTAATGGACTTGAAGGTTCTGGCTGCAGTGTTTTATTTTTCATTTATTTTTACATTTCTCTATTTTATATTTAGAAAGTATATTTACAAAAAAGTAATTAATTGTATAAGAAGTGAGACATGACCGATGCATTTGAGTTATCAACTGGAGTAGTCAAAGGTTGTTAATGACACCAAAAGCAAACCTTGAAGATATGAGTAAATCTAGAATGTAGTGTTTTTTTTTTTTCTGGCGGGACACAGTCCAGGCACCCTATATATATATATATATATATATATATATATATATATATATATATATATATATCTTTATGACACATTGTACCATTACTGGTATATGGCAGGGGGCTCACGATAGAGGTCGCTTGGTCAAAGCAGTTGCCATAACATGTGAGACTGGATTTTTATTCAAAACGTATGATGTATATCATCCGAACCATCATTTAGCTCAGCAATGTCGCTACTGGGCTAACAGAGCTACCAAAGTCGTAAGGGAATCCACCGAAAATGTGTCGTCACCTCAGGACCCCGTCATTTACACGGACGGCACAGCGGTTTGAGTTTTATGGTATACAAACATGGCAGAGAAGTGACTAGGGAATCTGGCAAGTGCAACATTACGGTGTTCAGCATGAGATTGGAGATAGAAGTAACAACTGTGGCGATAACATGACGAATTTACTCACAAAGTATGCTACAGAAGATTGGCAGACAGTGTCTGCAGCTCTTGGATGGCTCTACTGTGGGTGTGCGTTAACCTGGTTGTACTGTCCAGAGCATGCTGGTGTACACAGCAATCAAATAGACGATAAGCTCGCTGGCACTGAGTGTGGCCTTACTCTGAACAAAGAGGACATCGTCAGGTTTGTTCTTCGCTCCTTAAGAGACTGAGACTGAGACATTGAGAGACTGAGGAGTCAAGGTGGAAAAGTGTAGATTCTGAGTTCTTAGTAGGAAATGCAGATGTACCTACAAACACCTTACAGGAACAGTGGGAAAAGTTAACATCTATCAAGAAGCAACAGCTTACAGGAACAATCAGTCTGCATATGCTTTGAGAAATTCTGGAACTGGCGTGGAGCGGATACTTGGGATGACACAACTGCAATGAAACATATTCCACAAGCAGAATAGAACAGAATCCGACCCACAAATAGTATATTATATGGAACAGATGGTTATATAGTGAAAAATGGCAGAATAAAGGATATTGAGTTATTTGCGGGTCATGATCATTGCACTCCGAACATGTCCATAGGTGCTCAGATCCCCTCCTCAGCAATTCCCTCAGTGTCCAGCGACTGACGACTCCAGTTCTATGTTGGGTGATAAGTCTTCTTACACGGCCACTAAGTTTCTCATTTCTGGCTGTGCCAATCTTAAATACCATTTCCATCATCCGAAGAAGTGACGTGGATCTGTGTTTGTCGAAGTCCTGTGCTCTTCCCACATCTCGGAGGGCATTGATGATGTCCGCCCGATCCATTGGTTGCCCGTTCCCAACGACAGCGCAGCTAGCCAACCTGTCCGCTCTTTCATTTCCCCGTACTCCAGCATCTCCAGGGACATAGACAAAGGTGACCTTACGTATTTTGGATTTCTGCAACGACTCTACCAATTGCATGCGTGAGTCCGCATCCACTTTTTTAATCATGCTCATCGAATCACTCAGTATACATGCGTGGGTGTAGTCTTGTGACTCTAACCATTTGAATGCCTTGGTCACTGCCATCGCCTCCATTGTATTGCTACTCGTGGTCATGACGTATGCATCACTGTCCTCCTTGACTATTCTGCCTGCCGAGAGTGCTGTAAATGCCCATGCACTTCTTTGGTGTCGTCTTACAGATCCGTCTGTATAGATGACTGCATCTCTCTCATCGGTGTTATCGCAGATGAGACCGTTGACCTCAGCATTAACCATGACCGGGTTCTGTTCCCTACTTTTCCTGTCGAGTGTGACAATACAAGAGAAAGTCCCCTTGAATGAAGTAGGCACCGGTATCCACTCCTCACCAACGCTGATATTGGTTAAGTCCACAGACCTGTTTGATGACATCTTTTGCTCGGCCCACCAGTGATTTGCCTCTTTTTAGCCTGGCACCCTTCACTGTGTTGAGCACGAGGTGCAATGGATACTATGTATCTGTACTAATCTTCAGGTATGCTCGTGCTCTCCAGATCTTGATTCTGTCATCCATGGTTGGAAAGTCAAGAAGATACCTCATTGCTACACAGGGAGTGTCCCTCGTACATCCCAGGATAATGCGCATGGCTTAAGGGAGAACCATGAAACTGATGCTTTATTAGGATTAACCAAGGCACCTGAAACCCCACACCAGAAAGAAATGCGATCGTGTTCGCCTTGCATTGTGGAGGCGATTACCCGTCTGTCTCTTCCCAGTCGATATACCAGAATATCATCAGCAAAAGTCATAGTTCTTCCCCTCCCATCCAGCTGTTGTTCCGTGATCGTTATTGTGTACACGTTAAATAGAACTGGTGACAATGGTGAGCCTTGTGACAGCCCTGAGCAGACGGATGTTGGCTCGGAAGACCAACTTCCACATCTGAGTATCACCTTCGTCTGAAACAGTGCCGCGGCGATCCATCTAATGAGGAAGGGGTGCACCGCCAGTTTGAGGAACATATGCATGAGATATTCAAATGGTACCCTGTTGTGTGCATCCTCCAGATCTATAGCAGCAGCACATGTCTCCTCTCGTCTGTGGAAGCCTTCGAAGTCGTTATAGGCAAAGACTGCCGCATTGAGCTATGTCTCTTTGTTATATCTATAACCTCCGAGTGTGGGTGGGAATACGCGTTTCTGTTCATGGTACAGGTGAGGACACGGGCAACTATTTTCTCCAGCAGCTTGCCCGCAGTGTTCTGCATTGTGATGATTCTGTAGGCACTGATCTGAGAATGGTCCTTGTTTGGCTTCGGTAGCGGTAGTAAGTAGCTGTGTAGCCACTCCTCCTTAATCTGGCCACTCCGAATACTGGCATTAAACTCATTGGCCAGTTTTGTCAAGTCGTCGTCAGCTAAATCGCCTATGCCGTCGTACCGAACACCATCTGGACCAGGAGCAGTGTTGTATGACCTTTTAAGTGTCGTGCGAATGGTATCGGTTGTGATGAGATCTTCTTCCAGCCCTACATCCTTACACAATTTTGACAGCGATCCCCGTATCCTCATTCTTACAGCCTCATTTCTTTGGTCCGTCTGCTCAATGTAGCGGGCAAGCAGGGTCTTCCCTTTGCTCTCATCAGATTTATGCCATATCCGGCCTGTGCTCTGAAAGTCTGGTATGCCTCTGTATCGTGTTGTGCCATTCATGCTCTGATGAAGGCGCCAGAATGTGGCGAGCGATTTTTCTGAGCACACTTTTTTTTACAGAAGTCATCCCATTTGGCATCCTTAGCGCACAGTTTAAAGTACATCATTTTTTGGTCGACCTCTTCTTTCAGACACTTCAAGAGCTTAGGTTGTATTCTTCCATTCCTTCTGGCTTTCTACCATGTCTTGACAGTTTGCCTCTTGCTCCGCCAAGCTTCCTCGACATCTACGTTCCACCAGGGTGACTGCGTCCATCTCTCCTGCCTACTACGAGGGGCGCTCTGTTTCCTATGTCTGATTTTGCTAAAGACGTCCTGGTCTGTTTTCTCGTAGTTGAATGTGTGGAGCTTTCTTTTCTGTCTGCTATTTCTGATTTTCTCAATTAGGAGGACACATGGATAGTGATCACTTCCGTGGTACCCCAGTGCACTCCACCTGCAAACCGGTGCGAAGGTGGAAGACACCGGTGCGAAGGTGGAAGACACCAGTGCAAGGTCTATGACACTATCAGGGTCCCCTGTTCGAGTGGCCATTCCTGTTGCCCTTCCATCATTCAAGCACACTAAATCGGCCGACACCAGTGCGTTCTCTAGGTCTTCTCCCTGCTTGTTGGTTATGACGTTACTCCACTGGTTTCCTCTAGCATTAAAGTCACCGCAGAAAATGACGTTCTCTTCATCGAACTCGAAGAGATTCTGCTATTGTTGTGTGTTCACCTTCCCATTACAGGCATACACATTAACAATCACGAAATGAACTGGGGTCTGCACCCTAACCGCATGTACCTGCAATTTTGCATTGATCCACTCAGCTGCCACCATATTGTTGCGCACAAGGATGGCCTGCCCAAGGTGTTGTCTATTGTAAAAACAATGAAAGCCAGGACTACTTACTGTCCTGTCACCAAGAAGAGTTTCTTGCAAAACCATTATATCGGCGCCGCACAGTAGCTTATCAAGAATGGGCCGTCATTGATTTATGGACCAACAATTCCAATAAGTAACGCAATTGGGCTGCATCTGAATACATACACTTACCGTCATCTTAGATGATTTTGTAATTAACGTCGATGCTGTGGATGGTCCAGGCTCACGTGCACATACTCAGTCGCACGGTCCAGAACCTGTTTCCACGTTATAAACTGGCCAAATACAGTAAATAGCTCAGCAGCACGCGGATACACTGTGAGCCTTCCACAAATTAAATGAATTACGCTTCCTTGATGACAAACCGGCGTAAACAAACCGCCATTTTTTGACACGTTCAATAGTGCAATCAACAACAAGGATGAGTATAAGTGATCAAATAAAGAAATTGTAACAAAATTCAATGAATCAAAAGAAGCAACGTGATTTACATCAAATAGAAAGCGCGTACAATCACATGATCCCTTAAAATATCGATAAAAACAAACAAATAAACAGAAAAGTTCACTGGAAATCAGCACTTATCTGTGAGTCCTCTGAAGAAGCCAGCGAACTGGGCGCCATATTCCCCGGAATAAAGGTATATAGCAACATCAGAATAGATATCTTGGTGGTGGATATTTAGATTTCAACATCAATAGTTTAAGCAGAAATACCATTTATTTTATATATACAAAATTGTACTAGCTGCAAGACTACATCGCAATCACACTTTTAGGTGTAGGAGCACAGTATCATTAATACATATTCGATTATCATATAATTTTTGTTTGTATTTTTAAAAAATACTTAAAAAAGAAAATTATTAGCAAGCTCTTTAACCTTGCAAAAGCATTCTTGAATGGTTTCATGAAACAAGCTTTCTTGTATTTCACAACATATGAACCAAAAACTACGAAAGTCAATAATGGGATGTCATAATTATCATCCATTACTAAGTACACGCATGCTAGTGTAGTTGATCACGTCTCATCACAATATAGTGCCTCTACTTTTAACAATTCTGTTGTTGAAATCCTACGATCACGTCTCTCCACAATTTTTTATACGACAGTTATTTATCATCTCCGTTGTTGACATTCTACCAAGCCATTCTCTTAAAGTGTTTGGTATCTTTTTTCTTTGCTTTCCTCTATCTCTTCGTCCCTCACTTTTCCCTGTTGTCACAATATATTCCAGTTGTTCCCTACTCATTGCATGGTCAAAAAATTATTATTGTTTCTTCCTAAATTTGGAAATTAGCTATCACAAAAAGAAAGGTTCCGTAACAGCGTAAAGAAAGCCAAAACCTACCCAGGAGCAGATATTAATTCTGATCACAATCCTGTAATGATTAAAATGAAAATCAAACTAAAGAGAAACAAGCAAAAATCTAATTCATCAATAAACCCACTCGACATAACAGCTTTAAATCAAAAAGATATTAAAGATACCTATACAATACAAGTAAAGAACACATACCAGAAGCTGCTAGAGGAAGGAATTGAACAATACAGAAGAGAAAATCCTGATGAAAAAGTAACAACCAAATGGCAATGCATAAAGAAAAGCATACAAAAAGCCTGCGACACCTTACCCAAAAGAGAAAAGAACAAAAAACAAAAATGGATAACTAACACCATCTTAGAAAAAATGGAAGAAAGGAGACAAGCGAAGAACACTGCCCAATACAATAAAATAGATAATGAGATACGCAAAATGTGCAAAAAGGCAAAAGAAGACTGGCTCAGCCAAAAATGTAGAGAAATAGAAACTATGGAAAGCAAACAAGACCTAAGAGGAATGCACACAGAAATAAAGAGAATGACTAATAAAAATAAAAAAGCCACAGAAGGTGGATGCATTGCAGACAAAAAAGGAAAAATGCTAACAGACAATAAGGATATCATAGATAGATGGCAGGAATATATAACAGAACTATTTCATGATCAAAGGGACAAGAAACCAGTTATAAAATGTACATCAGGCTATAAAATCTTAAAATCTGAGGTGGAAAAAGCTATAAAAACAATGAAAAGGGGAAAAGCAGCAGGACCTGAAAGCATACAGATAGAGATGATACAGGCACTTGAAGATTTTGGCATTGAAGTGATTACAGACATATGCAACGACATATACCACACAGGATACATACCAAATGAACTAAAAACATCAACTTTCATTGCATTGCCTAAAAAGAATGGTGCAGTTGAATGCAGTGACTTTAGAACAATAAGCCTAATGAGCCATGTTACAAAAATCTTGCTAAAAGTTATACAAGGAAGGATTCAGAATAAAATCAATACTGAATTAGATGAGCAGCAATTTGGATTTAGAAAAAATAGCGGGACAAAAGAAGCCATATTCTGCATGAGAACATTAATCGAAAAATACACAGAAGTAAACAAACCAATATATGCCTGCTTCATAGACTACACCAAAGCTTTTGATAGAGTACACCACAAACAACTTATAGAATGCCTAAAAGAGATACATCTAGATGACATGGATATACGACTAATATGCAATCTATACTGGGAGCAAACAGCAATAATAAAATATAACAAAGAATTCTCTACACCCATTGATATAAAAAGAGGAGTAAGACAAGGATGCATCCTATCACCAAGCTTGTTCAATCTATACACTGAGCAAATCTTTAAAAACATCATAGAGATGCCAGGCCTACAAATTAATGGAAAGATAATCAATAACCTAAGATATGCTGACGATACCGTACTACTAGCAGAAAATCCTAAAGACCTACAACAATTACTTAATGAAATAAACACGACAAGCAAAAAATATGGACTAGATATGAATATCAAAAAGACTAAAACTATGATCATAAACAAAGAAAATACTCAAAACCCACAAGTGAATATCAAAATTGAAGGAATAGACCTTGAGACAGTTCGGAACTATAACTACCTTGGACATACTATAACCAGTGATGGAAAATGTACAACTGAAATAAACAAAAGAATAGGAATGGCAAAAAGTAATTTTAATGTCATGAAGGACATACTAACATCAAAACAAATAACACCAGAGCTAAAACTAAGAATAGCAAAATGTTACATCTTCTCAATATTCCTATATGGTGCTGAAACATGGACATTAGACAAGAAAACAGAACAGAGAATTGAAGCCTTTGAAATGTGGATATATAGAAGAATAGGTAGAATTGGATGGAAGGAAAAGAAAACAAACGACAAAGTCTTAAAACAACTAAAAATGAAAAGAGAACTTCTGAACACAATTAGAACAAGACAAATGCGATTCTTAGGCCATGTTAAAAGACACAACAGCCTACTGAAAGTGATCCTGGAGGGGAAAATACAAGGTAAAAGAGGCAGAGGCAGACCAAGATTAACATGGACGAGTAACATCAAAAGATGGACAAACCAACCGATGACAACCTGCACCATCAAAGCAAGAGATAGAGCAAAATGGCGCTCCATGGTAGCCAACCTTCGTTGCGGAGACGGCACTCAATGATGATGATGATGAGCTATCACAATTACAAATGTAATTTCACAAATATTAAAAAAAAAATGAAACAAATCATTTCATTTTATAGACAATTCACATAGACAGTTGCATAAATAACACATACAAAGACATATACTTTCACAGTAAAGCTGCAGAAACAAGAACTTGAGGGTAAGATGTCAAATAGCAGATTGGTTAAAAATTGTTAGAATCAGCCAACTGCCTACATCAACAATTGTGGTAGTAACTCGTCGACCACATGATTCGCCAGGTACTGTACATGAGATTTAATACGATTGCTAGACATTGTTTGAAAGTAAACAAAAAGTAATTTGTTTCTCGTGCCCACACCGCCTTCATGATCATGGCATTAACAAATGAAATGTTTGATTTGATACAAAATGCTGATATCAGAGAAAGCAAAAGACAAGTCAACAGATAAGATAATCTCTCAGTGGTCATCTATAAAGGATGGGTAACAAGGAAGCTAAGGTGTTGCTAGCTTATCTCCAAAGCAGATACGACGAATGGGACAAGAAACATGATATAGCCAATATTGGAAGGTAGGCTATTTAAAGAAGAGCGGTTACCTTTGGGAGAGGAGATTAGAGGAAGGAAATTCTTGAACGAGAGCTGACTTGGTATCTGAGACATTTATAAATGGTTGATCCAGATAGATGATTTCAAGGACTATTCAGAAATATTTGTTTTAAGAGAAGATGTTTAGCTAAAGGTAGATATTTTGGGTCTCTAAAGAGATCAAGGGCAGACCAAAAAGAAGGTGGTTTCAAGACATCAAAGAGACCTTGAATATGGCAACAGACGAAGTGGGAGATCTGGGTAGAGATTCTTTCAGACGGGCTGTGGTGAATGCAATGTTCTGCAAGAGACATGCAACCTGATGATGACAAAAAGATCAATGCTAATTATGGAAATCAAGGCTAGGAATTGATAGATTTATGCAGAAGGTCACATTATCATGCGTGTTACTGAGGCCTCATTATGTGGGAAGTAACGAATAGTGACACTGTGACCTTCCAGGCATGTCGTAAGAGGCGACTAAGGAGGTTGATCGATGGCTTGACAAGCTCTCATTGTAAAAAGCAGTGTTGTGGAAACAGACCGTAGATTTTAGAGCATCTCTGCAATATGTGCCATTTTGGCACGCAAGGTTTCTGTTTTTGAAATTGTGGTACTGCCCTATGTGCCGTCTTCGGCTCGAAAGGACAATAGATAGATAGATAGATAGAAAATAAAAGAAGTTATGCGGAATAAATTACAGTACCCAGAGAGTTTCATATAATATCGACAGTAACCTGGACCTTTACAGAATTTCTACACTACCAATGATATTAATTAAAAGACGTTTAAAATGTGTAAATGAGAGACTTTTATATGCAATCAAGATATGTACCTAGATGAGTTATGAAGTGTAACTTAATAATTGTATGAGTAGTCTTGTGGCAGCATATGAAATGCTGAACAAGAGTGTTGTGAATTAATAATAAGTGTTGTCACAACAGTGAATTGTTGCTTGTGACAAGGATTGTTTGAACTTACACACTCATTACTCCTTTGTGTATCACGTTGTGTTACGCACAATTAAGCAATATCCTACACCAAGCTCCTTCTGGAAATAGACAACTAATTAGTCTCGCCAAGCAAATCAGGATCAAAGAGGGAATCTGATACCAATACAATGCTATTATGAAGGCAGATGTGTTGGACCAAAAAAGCAAATATCACCATCATCAAGCACCGGGCCTGCTGGCGTAGGTGATCATGTCTCTCCACAACTTTCTATCTCTGCAGCTATTTATCATTTCTGTTGTTGACCTTCTGCTAAGCCATTCTCTTAAGCTGTCTGTTATTTTTTCTCTTTGCTTCCCTCTATCTCTTTCTTCGTCCCTCAATTTTTCCAGTTGTTACAATATATTCCAGTTGTTCTATTTTCATTACATGTCCAAAAAATGATGATTGTTTCTTCCTAATATTGGAAATTAGCTCTCTTTTTGCTTTGACCTCTCTCAGAACATCTTCATTACTCTTCTTAGCTGTCCATGGTATTCTCAACATTCTTCTGTAAAACCACATTTCTACAGACTCCAGTGATTTTCTTGTCTGTTGTCCTATTGTCCATGATTCGCATCCATATGTTAAGACTGGCTCTATATAACATTTAAGAACTCTTTTTCTTGTTTCTATTGTCAAAAATGGATTGCATAGTATCTTCCTAATTTTTTGGAAAGCTGCTTTTGCCTGAGCCATTCTCCATCTCACCTCTTTTGTACATCTTCCATCTGAGGTTAACAAAGTTCCCAAATATTTAAATTCATTTACCTGTTTTAATATTGTTCCACTTGTCTTTATTTTGCACTGAGGTGATGTCTTTTTCTTTGTTGTTACCATTACCTCTGTCTTTTTGCTATTAAGGCTGAGTCCTTTATTTTTGCTTTCTTTCACTATAATGTCCAACATTTCTTGTAACTCATTTTAAGGATGGCAACAGAAAACCACTGTCATATTTTCTTTGTACAATCATGAATTGCCACAAATATCACAGCTAGCAGAAAAAAATTATACACCTACAAATACTTAATGTCCCCCAAAATGATGTGGATGTTGAAGAGTAGTCTCTTGGCTAACACAGTGAAAGACACAAAAACACATTTTGAAGAGAATAAAGAAGTTACAAATAACACTGCACAAGAAAGACTAAATGTCACAGATTTTAACTTCTTCAACATGGGATTAAAAAAGCAGGATTATGCCCAGTTATTTTTTTTACAAGTAATTTTCATAAAAGGAAACATTTTTTTTCAACTGTGACGTAAAAAAAATGTATCTTTAATCTATTATTGTCTTATTCACTATTATAGTCCACCACTGACAACTGATAGCTATCTTCCACTGTGAGCGGATAGTTTCTGCCTACAAGTTGTCTCATTTTTATATATAATCATTTGTCAATATATACTTATACTTTCATATTTCCACATTTTATCTATCCTCCAACATGTGGCATATCTCTCTCTCCCTCTCTTCTTTCATCTCTTATCCCACTAACTTACCTGTCTCAATCATTCTAGATGTAGTAGTATTTATCTGTGTTTCATCATTTGTTGTCGTTGTTTTCTTTTTCTGAAGAAAGCCTCATGCAGGCCGAAATGTCAGTATTTTATTTCGTTCTTTTTTGGAAAGCCGTCACGATACCTTGAAGGAGTGTACATTACACCCCACTACTGACTGCACCAACTAATATGCTTGACAGGATAAAGAGGCAAGGAATTAGACAGCATGAAGTCAACATTCAATATTCATTTCATATTCTTCCTACATGCTTTTCCTTCTGTCATCTATAAGTAAAAGAAGATATGCTGTAGTTTGGTTTACTTGTCAATAGACTGACTTTTTGACAAATTATATTCTGTTGAAGATAAATGTATGCACTGTTATACATGGCGTATAACAGTACATATATTTATATAAATACAATTATACAACTGTCACATGATCCTGACCTTGTGGTAGCAAATGAGTTAAACAAATTTATGAATATACTATACAAATTATATGGTTAAACTACACAAATTATATCTTCTGAGTATATGTACTCAACTAGTCTAAAATATAGAACAAAAACTAATTTATGATATTACAATGAGAAACAACCTTTCTCGTGCCAAATCTTACTTAAAGACAGTCATTATTTTCAACTGTTGAATTGAGTTTACTTCATTAATTCTGCACAAATTCAAGTGGGAGATACATTTTTTTCCAGCAAATGAAAGTTAGTTTCTTAATAAATTTGAATGCATGATTGATACATGTACAAAATACAAGCAACTAATGTATTCCAAATATAACAATGTGCAAGGTTCAATATGATCTTTGTTTTTCTGTATGTGTCATGACAACCTGAAATAAAAAAGAAACCCTGATTGAAGGAATGTTAATTTATTCCCTAATAACATAAAACAGTTTCTTTTAGCAATCCTTCAGGTAATTTAGCAGCAAATGAAGCAAATATGTTCAAATACACATTTATAAAATAGTAATTATACATGTCAACAATTTTTCAAACAATAAATAAATCAAAAGCAAGGAAGTTCACTAATACACGTTACAGAAGGTAGCATTTTTCAGTACAGATCCATAATCCATTTATTGCACACACAAAAATGTCTGGCATCTCCCACCTTGATATGATATTCATGAAGTCTGTTCGTGGCTGTGGATTCAGGGTCCTTTTTTTTTCAGCATCAGGGGGGGGGGGGGGGGGTTATTCAGAATGGTTCATTATCCTTCCGTACTCAACATCAGCCAAATTGGCACCTCTTAATCCTCATGCCCTAACACGAAAATTAAGCAGATACTTTTTATAATAGGCCTCCCCAGACTCTAACCACTGTCATCAGACTGATAAAACACATGTGTTCAAGGCTGTCTTAAGTGACGCTAATGCTTTAGTGACAGCCATAACTTCCATGGTCAAGTTACCTGTAGTCAATGTGAAGGCATCACTATTTTCTTTCACAGTTCTGCCTCAAAAATGAGTTGTGAAAATTCACAAGCTCAATATATGCAGAATAACAGATCCATCTATCTGAATAACTGAGTTCTTGAAAATCAAGGCCTGCACGTCTGCCTCTATGACCAATGAGTTTTATCAACATTATCTAGTGTGATGACGATGATAATGGACATACTATATTCTGACGGCACTTACGTTCATTCTTCCCAGGTTCTATTGCTTGATTAAACACCTGCTGAACAATATCTAAATCAATGATTTTCCTACTTTTAGCCTGCCGCCTTTTGTACCCATAAATTCACAGTATAGCGGATGTGGATCTGCACTGTTACAAAGGTAGGCACTTGCTCAGCAAAATACTATTCTGTCTGCCACGGTGTAAAAATCAAGGAGGTAATGCATTCAGTATATTTTGTGCACCCAAAGATGCTGTGCATTGCCTAATTCTGTTTCCTTTCCAACCATTTTATTTGTATACTGCTGGTATTGATGAAAGAACGGAAGTAAATATAAAGGGTAATGGAGAAGGACCAGAAATACTCAGAGAAGAAGTGGAAGATGCCTTGCGCAATATGAAAGCAGGCAAAGCTCCTGGACCAGATAATATAACCAAAGAAGAGATTGAAGCCATGGGTGATTTTGGAATAGAAAGAATAACAAAAATATTCAATGATATCTACAACAGCGGATATATACCAGACGACATGCTCAAATCAATATTCATAGCCCTACCAAAGAAATCGGGTGCGATTGAATGTGATGATCATCGCACAATAAGCCTTATGAGTCATATGACTAAGATATTACTAAAATCATCATGTGAAGAGTGCGAAACAAAATCAGTCCAGAAATTAGCGATGAACAGTGTGGTTTTGTTAGAGATAAAGGAACAAGCAATGCCATTTATATCATAAGATCTTTAGTAGAAAAAGCCATAGAGGTGAAAACAGATCTATACCTATGTTTCATAGATTACACCAAGGCATTTGACAAAGTAAAGCACCAAGAAATAATCAAAATTTTAGAAAGCATAAACGTAGACAACAAAGATCTAAGAATAATAAAGAACATGTACTGGCAACAAACAGCGGCCATAAAAACTGGAAACCATTTGGGAATGTTTCAACAAATAAAACCGGGTGTTAGACAAGGTTGTGTGCTGTCACCAGATTTGTTTAATATTTATAGTGAGATTATTTTAAGATCCATAAGGGACATGCCTGGAATAACAATTGGAGGTCATAATATAAATAATCTAAGATATGCTGATGATACAGTCATAATCACTAAGAGTGAAAATGAGTTACAAGAAATGTTGGACATTATAGTGAAAGAAAGCAAAAATAAAGGACTCAGCCTTAATAGCAAAAAGACAGAGGTAATGGTAACAACAAAGAAAAAGACATCACCTCAGTGCAAAATAAAGATAAGTGGAACAATATTAAAACAGGTAAATGAATTTAAATATTTGGGAACTTTGTTAACCTCAGATGGAAGATGTACAAAAGAGGTGAGATGCAGAATGGCTCAGGCAAAAGCAGCTTTCCAAAAAAATGAGAAAGATACTATGCAATCCATTTTTGACAATAGAAACAAGAAAAAGAGTTCTTAAATGTTATGTAGAGCCAGTCTTAACATATGGATGCGAATCATGGATAATAGGACAACAGACAAGAAAATCACTGGAGTCTGTAGAAATGTGTTTTACAGAAGAATGTTGAGAATACCATGGACAGCTAAGAAGAGTAATGAAGAGGTTCTGAGAGAGGTCAAAGCAAAAAGAGAGCTAATTTCCAATTTAGGAAGAAACAATCATCATTTTTTGGACATGTAATGAAAATAGAACAACTGGAATATATTGTAACAACTGGAAAAATTGAGGGACGAAGAGATGGAGGGAAGCAAAGAGAAAAAACAACAGACAGCTTAAGAGAATGGCTTAGCAGAAGGTCAACAACAGAAATGATAAATAGCTGCCGAGATTGAAAGTTGTGGAGAGACATGATCACCTACGCCAGTAGGCCTGGTACTTGATGACTGCTGGTAGTCAGGACTGCCAGTACATGAGACATGGTCAATCAGAGACATGAGCAGCCCCTGGTATAGGAGAATAAGACAATGTTGCTCAATTTGTGCTAAGGCCATTGCTTTCTGGCTTTCAATACCACATGGTCTATATGCTTGTTAAAAGCAAGATACAGCGATATAATAGCACAAGATTTTTTTTATTAACGGTAAGTGTGTTTTATGTGTTCTATCTATCTTCCTTCGCCTAAAGTATCATCTGCATCTGGAAGTCCATTTCTTGTATAAATTTCATTGTTTTTTTTACAGTCCTTGCAGAGGCTCATATAGTTTGTTGCATCTTTGAGCCAGTAGGTTTTTCTTATTGTACTATATTAAAATCTTGAAGATTGTGTTCAGCAGTCTGTACACATGTACATGTGGCTGAGGTGACAATCTTTAATTTTTAAAACATGTGACTATGGAGTCCTGTTTTGAAACGCATAATGATAACTTGTTCCCATCTATTTATATTATGTCTGGCACCTTAATTTGGGGTTTGTAGTCTTCTAATTGATTTGATTATGTGTTTCATCTGATGGCATACAAATGGAGCATCTAGTTGTCTGACTACTGCACATTCCTTAGCCAGTTAGTCTGCATTCTCATGTGCTGGTTTTCCACAGTGAGACGGGATATGGTAATTTTCTGGATCTGCCAGGAGTGATATCTTGCATCTATCAGAAACACTACAGGTGTGGGACAAAATTACTGCTCAGCAGTTTTTCTTTTGCCAACTTTAATTCATGGATTTCTTCATCATAGTTGTGACAGTATTGCTCTGCTGCTATTCCATTCATATCCTTAGTGTTATTTGTGGTATTCCATGTATGCTCCTGTTCCCCCATTTCTTCCGTTTCCAAACATAGTGGAATGAGGTCACGTTCGCTGGACCACTGCAGAAGTTGCATTGGGAACTGATTAGCTTCGGCTCTATGGTGTAATTTTCTGCGTCTGAGCTAATCAACTGATCCAGTTAGCAAAGTTCGCCGATGATGACAGGTTGTACTCACCTCAATGTTCTTCATTGTCAAGTCAAACGTTTGTGAATGCGACCTTCCCCTGCCTAGTGATATATGCAAATTACGTCAAAACATCGTGTGATGTTCCAAAACCGTCGATGTAATTCTATGACGCCAGTTCTTGCATTATACAACGCCTTGCTAAGCTCTGCTCAGTCAGGTCAACAGCAGTTTTCACTTTGGAAATTGTGCATCAGGTTTTCGTGTGCTGTTGGCTGCTTTAACTATAGTAACTGGGATATTGTGAGTGCAGCCATTGTTGTGTTAGCTACATCATCAAGTTAGTTGCATAGCCCTAGGACGGTCGTACTCTAATCAATGAAAGACGGAGTGGGGTTTCGTACATGACTTGTCAGCATCGGTGAGACTCCCGGAAGTTCGTGATAGTTAAGAGGGTCTTATAGTCTGTTGTTTGATGTGTGATGGTCTAATCACCAACTAATAACTACATCAAGCTTGGTGGGCAGATGGCGCTCATAAACCTTGGAGGGCCGACCATCTAAGGGCATAATTCCCCTACAGAAAAGACAATCTGCTGCCTTGCAGGAAGATTGGGGACAATCAAAGGCTAAGGAAAGCAAACCTGAATAAAAATGGTGGCTGAAATCGGAAGCACTGGGCCACTGGCGCAGAACACAGTGCAACGTTTTAACAAGTAATCAATCACACTGGATCTAACAGACTCTAATTATGATAGAAACTACCGCTGACCGGAAAGGCCTCCAAAAACAGCAGAATATGGAATGCGGGGGGCATATACCACAAAAAACAAGCTCTAACAATCAGACTAGCAGAGGAGGAGATAGACGTTGCCTGCATCCAGGAAACTCATCTTAATCCTCAGCACAGATTTATGATCAGAGGCTACCAAACATTTATACAAGACAGGGAAGGTCACAAGGATGGAATTCTTATACTTATTAAAAATTCCATCCCAGCAAAACTGATAGAGGTAGTCACAAACGGAGAGGCAGAGATCACTGGTACAGACTTATACATTAACTCCGCTAGTATAAGGATATTTAATATATACTGTCCAAATGACAAATTACTGAAGCTGGAGTCAATGGAAATAACACCATCAAAGTGTCTGGTAGTAGGAGACTTTAACAGCCACTCTGAAAGATATATATATAAGGAGTCCAATGTTCGAGGTGAAGAAGTGGAAGATTGGGAAATAAACAACAACCTATTCCTCATAAACTCTAGGGAGGACCCCCCCCCCAACCTTCTACTCAAGAAGATGGAAAACAACTTCCAATCCCGACCTAGCACTTGCAACTGGAGACTTATCTATTAAAATAACCAGAAAAGTGCTGAACCAACTTGGAGATAGTGACCATAGACCAGTCAAACTTTCAGTGGCTTTTCTCACAAACAGGAGTTGCAAATACCTCTTCCCCGCTGGAACTATAAGAGAGCAGATTGGGCAAAGTTTACCAGGCTCACTGACACATATACTGCGCCTATCAACACCCATCAAAAGAAGGTCAATAATATGATATTAGCGGTTAACAAATGGAATCCTGAGAGCTGCTAAAGAATCCATTCCTAGAGGAGCAAGAAGAAATTACAAGCCATACTGGAGCAAGGAAATACAAAGACTAGAAGAGGAACTGGACTCTGCCAGAGAACTAGCTGAAACATCACACAGCACAGAGAGCAACATTGCCTACAAAGTAGCCTCGGCCAAATACAGACATGAGGTCATTATATCAGCAAGACAGAGCTGGATAGACAAAACAGAGAGCCTTAATCTAGACAAAAATGGTCATAAACTATGGAAACTTGCGAAAGCTCTGAGCGATGAAAACAACTGCCGACCTCCAATATCATTAGCACACAATCAGAACATCCTCACAGGCAAAGGGCAGCAAATCTACGGATAGAGACTTACAAAAACATTAGTAGAATAAACATTCCAATAGATAAACAGAAAGCTGCAAGATGGGGAAAACCAAGATACCTTTAGCACAAGAGGAGCATCAGACGACCATCTTCACCCCAACTGAATTAGATGTTGCCCTCAAAGGATTGAAGCTCAAAAGTTCCCCTGGTAAAGATGGAATCTCCAACGAAATGCCCCTAAATCTGGGACAGAAAGCCAAGAGACAGCTTCTAAGGATAATAAATGCTAGCCGGAAGAGAGGTCATGTGCCGGCAATCTGGAAAGAAGCTATTATGGTGCCCATCCTCAAGCGTGGAAAAGACCCACTAGACCCAAGTAGATATAGACCAATTAGCCTACTGAGCTGCCTGAGTAAACTCATGGAAAGGCTGGTTAACAGAAGATTTATGTGGTATTTGGAGACAAAACAACAAATTGTACCACAACAAAGTGGTTTCCGTCAGCACAGATCAATTGAAGACCTGGTCATTTACATTGCACAGGAAATAGAGTATGCTCTACAAGAAAAGAAACACACACTGGCAGTATAGGTCGACATGGAGAAGGCTTTTGATAGGGTATGGCGAGAGGGTTTTAAAGAACAAGCTTTTTAGACTTGGCATCCAGGGTCGTTTATTCAATTGGGTCTCTCAAAACCTTCAGGATAGAACGGCCAGAGTACAAGTTCAAGGTCAACTAAGTAAGAAGGTCTCAATCGAACAAGATGTCCCACAAGGCGGAGTCTTATCCCCAACACTCTTTTTACTTTTCATAAATAACATCGTAAAGGACATTCAACCCAGAATACACTCAGCCTATCAAGAAACACACTCTCTGCAAACTTGAAGATAAAAGACCATACACTCCTAATTGACCAAAACCCAACATATCTTGGCATCACCATGAATCGCAGAATGACTTGGAAAAATCAGATAGACAGGGCAAGGAAAAAAGCCCGAAAACGAACTAATATTATGAAGAAATTGGCAGGAAGGGACTGGGGAGCAGACAGCAATATTTTGAAAAGACTATACGTAGGAAGAGGCAGACAAGTTCTAGAGTATGGAGTCACAGCCTGGGCTATGGCTTCCAAATCATATCTTAGCAAAATTAACAGAAAACAGAACCAAGCTGCCTGTATCATCACTGGTGCTATGAAATCTACACCTATCAAAAGTCTAGAAACAGTGACAGGTTTACAACCCTTAGATGACAGATAGGTCACTAAAGTATTGCAACAAGCGGAGAAATATAGAAGGCTCCTTAGCCACCCCATGCACCAAAGAATAACTGGTTCCGGAATTGTACGACTAAAGAGGAGCAACTTCGTTGAATTGCCAATGAACTAACTACTGGAGACCCAGTACTATCCCAAAAAATAGCAAAACCCTTGAGCCCATCTGATATGTCTCCTCATGGAAAACATAAAATACCAGAACTTCAGGAAAATAACAGGAATCATGAAAAAAAGCACCCAATCAGACACAGAAAGAAAACACGTAGCAGAAAAACACATACACGATACCTACCCATAGGACTCTTGGTCCCACATATACACAGATGGCTCTGCTACAAATGCCACCAGAAATGGAGGGGGTGGTGTGTTCTTGACGCTGAATAATCAGGATGAAATCACCAAGTCAATATCTATTGACCTTTCGAGCCGTAACCGCCCATAGGGCGTAGACCAAGATACACCTTCACCTATATGAATTTTTGTTCTAGCAGTTTTCTTTTAAAGATATTTTATCAATCTCGCCATCTGTCTCTGTTCTGTGCAAGCAGTCTATCTCATTGAGGGAGCCGATTCCTGCTGCTCTTGCCTCTCTCATCAATGTTCTTCTCAGTGTCTCCTGGTTCTTCCTCTTTTTCTTTTACCTGTTGTTCCCATATGAGGGCTTGCTTTGCTATTCGATTATAATCTCTTCTCATCACATGTCCACGTATGACCATCGTCTTTTCTTTATTACTGAAGATATTAGTGGTTGATTGGCGATTTCTCTAATTTCCTCGTTTGTTTTGAATTCGTTCCATTCATACAAGTATTTTCCTTAGACTTTATTTTCGATGCGTTCACTTTGTTTCTATATCTCTTGTTGTTTTCCAGCTTTCACACGCATACGTAAGGGTTGATAGTACATTTGATTTGAATAGCCTAAGTTTTGTGTTTGTGCTAATGATTTTGATTTCCACAACTTTTCAGGCTCTGAAAGACATTGCTGCTTTAGCCAGTCTGATTCTAATTTCTTTGCTCGTATCCCCTTCTCGATCAATGTGACTTCCAAGATAGATGAAGTGATCGATCTCTTCTACTGGTTTGTTTTCCATGTATATTTTGTCACTTGTTGGAATTAAACTTTTCATGCTTTAGTCTTTTCATGATTGACCTCAAGCCCAATTTTGCTGGCTATTGATGATAGTTCATTTGTGTTTTCCTGCTCGTTTTTATCTGATTGCTGATGAGAACTATGTCATCAGCAAAGTCCAGGTCCCCAAGTCAATAGCTACTGGAAAATTCTCAAACAACTTTAAAGCAGAAACTGAGGCCATCAGAGATGCTGCAACACTGGCTACTCAACACAAAAATAACATGCACAATAAATTGGTGATTCTGACTGATGCACTGTCAGTACTATCAGCTCTAGAAAGCCCCAAGAACAATGAACTAGATGACTTGAGAACTACCCTGGACCAACTATGTTAACTTCCAGAGAGTAGTCATTCATCACACTGTAATATAGCGCAGACAAATTAGCTAAAGAGGGAGGGAGATTATCACAACCATCCTCAAAGGTCAGTTCCATTAAAAATGGAAACGCGAACACCCAAAGCATAACAAGAGTGATGGATACCACCAACTATCAAGGAGGGATCAAGTCATCATACTTCGCCTATGCACTGGCCACAATAGAATGAGAAATCACATGTTCACCAAATTCAAAATAGATACAACCACAGCCTATGCCACTGTACAATATGACAACAAAACATGTTCTACATGATCCCCCCCCCCACCACCTCCCTGGAAGAGAAACTATATGGGGCAATCTATTCACTTAGACAGCTGACTTCATGAGAGATATGGAATCCTACTCTGATTGAGTCTTGATCGCAGAGAGAGAGAGAGAAATTGGTCACTTCTGTCAATAGCTCAGCATTTTTCAATACATAATATTTAAACTGGATATTTGAAAAAAAAAAAAAAAAAAAAAACCCTGAATTTAGCAGTCAGTAAACAAAACTGTGAAATAGAGGAAATTGATGATGCCCTGTGCTGTTGGAACTTCGTAGTAACTATTGTATTTAAATAAATGAACACAAATTGATTTGTAAGTTTTTCCCCATTAACCATAGATTACGATACCACTGTTAAATTTATCACCTCAAAATACAAATTATTGGAATTTGACAGTTTGCCACTAGCAAACATTTCAACCCTCTTTAATTACTACTTCCGGTGACCCCTGAGTGTTGGATCAGATACAAACATGTGCGCCATAAAAACTACTGTGCTATTGTACAAAGTGGGCTGTTTTTTTTTTTTTTTTATTTGACCAATTTTAAAGTAATTTTTTTTTTGGAGGGGGGTGCGCTTCCTCAGCTGTCGGTGCAGATATCATACAAACCTGGTAACATAGGACAGCCAGCGAAGGATGCTAAGAGAAAGCCAAACATATGGCTCAAATGATGGACTGATGGTCAACGTGTAAATAGATAATGTAAAAACCTCCAAGTAGCCATGGCACAATGCAGTCGAATTTCAGGCCATAAATCAAACATAAGCCAGGAAATGATTACTGCATTTGATTCCCATGTCTCTCCTAGTGCAAACACACAGCTGTGTGGCAAAAGTTCAAAGAAAATCCTATTTTCCTAACTCCAAATGTAACAATTAAGTGGTAGTAATTTTTACCATGGTCTTGTAAAAGCATGACTCATAGATAGATCTCATAACCTCTAGGGTTAATACAGCAGTTTCCTTTGGTCTGGTGTACAGGTACCCCCAAAAAATATTGAAGGGATGGATTCAGTGAACCTTTCAATCAGCAGCTAGAATGAAGCTGCTACTGCAATAATAAATTAATAGCCAGCTAACCAGGAATTCAAGAACCACCAGCAAACCCAAAAGTTTTTTTAAATATTACAATTGGCTTGACATATTAATGCTAAATATACTTATTTCCTAATCTGAGAATCAAAATATGAGTAGACATTTAATCTAAAAAGTTATAAATACACTGGAACAGTTCTTAGACATTTACCCTAATTCCACTCCATCTGAATCATACGAATTACCCCTACTGGTAGCTCAGGCCCAATAAGAGGATTGAGCTGTGAGATGAATGTTGTTATCCAACTGAAACATAAAAAAATAAGTGTCAATATGTGGACATGTTTAGTAGATATACACAGGTAGGAAGAAAATTATACGGATAGTCAAAATAGTGAGAGAAAAAGGAAAAAATACAAAGATAGAGAGTGTACATAATTAGGGTTTCAGTCAAACCAAGCAAACTTTCTGTTTAGATTTTGTGAATTAATTATAATTTATGAACACATGAACTACACATAGAAGTAAAGAACAAAATGTTACATTGATTAGCCATTAACAGAACTTACTCTTTGCAATACAATTCTACAATTGTATGTGGCACATACAAAACACTAAAATCATTGAGTTTACAAGTATAATAAATGCTACTTTATATTTGGATAGTTATTCAGTTTAAAACAATATGTATAATAATTAATTTGTTAAAAGTATAATGTTGTCTTGTTGGTTTTGCCTACTTCCTGGCAAGGAACAATTCGTTCAAGCAGGGAATAAATCTTTAACCCTTAATTTACAATATCTATGGAGCAGGTAGTGGGGTGTAATGTACACCTCACCATGTGCTCCTTGATACCAGCTTTACCACGGCACTGCATATATTTCACTGTTTTCCCTAAGATAACAATCTGCAACTAATGTTTACAATACCATTGTAAAAATTACTACAACATAAATGTAACATTCGGTGCTCTAAATATAGTATTTTCTCTGAACTTTTGACACACAGCTATGTGTTACACTAGGTAGGATACAGGAGCTAGGATATCCTCGCTCAGGTTGATATATGACAGGAGTTTAACTGCATGGACTGGACGTTCTACAATGTATATATCAGTACAGAGGCCGTAAGTCTGTCAGTATGTTCAGCTACCTCATAGCGTTATTCACAGTGTTTCTCTAGTTGCAAATGATCAAGGGTCACAGCAAATTTCTTGAAAATTTATGCGATTTCATTTCCTCACATTTTACAAGATCGTATCTCATGAAATGGGTAAAAAAAAGAAACCATGCATCAATAGAAACAAATGCAACACTCAAGGGTCACCGATAGTAGTATTTAGGATGGTATGTTTGACCAAAGCAAGCTGTTAAATTTTGAAGAATTTGTGTTTTGATGCAGTAATTTTTATGATAGTATCATAATCTAGGTTACCGGACCACAATTGCCATCCTAAAATGAGAGTGAAAATCATATTCTCACTGTTTAAAAAATGTTAAGCATAAAATGAGGCCAGGTTTCTTGAACTGACATTATTTTTATTAAATAAAACTCAAATAAAAACAATTGTTTTTTAAGTAAAGTGAATTGTGGAGAGCAATTTTTATAGTGAATATAAAAGGCAACTTAAAATTTTTTTTTTTCAAATACAAATGGTATATAACTGTATAAATAGTAAATAGCTGGAAAATTCACTCAAACCAGAATGTATTCAACAACCAGTGAAATCAGATTTTTTCCCCATATATAGTAAAGACCGTGCCGTCAGAACATCGGAAGGTCTGTCAGAATGGTTTCAGGTTACAACAGGAGTAAGACAAGGATGTGTCCTCTCACCACTCCTCTTCATCATATATATGGACAAAATAAATCAGGAAACAACCAACAATAAGGACAAATCAAATAATAATATAGAGGTAGAAATCTCCAACATCAACGAGCTACTATTCGCAGATGACCAATGCCTAATATATGAGGATGAAAACCTGCTACAACAGCATTTAACATCTCTAGATAAAAGCTGCACAAACTACAGTATGAAATTAACACAGCAAAAACAGAGGCTATAAGAATAAGCAAATTAAGACACCCATTAAACATTAAGATCAAAGATAAAGAAATAAAACAAGTAGAGGAATTCAAGTATTTAGGCACATTGTTCACAGAAGATGGAAAACTAGACAGAGAAATTGACATGAGAATACAAAAAGCAAATGCTGTCACATACCAGCTTTCACCATTGCTAAGACATCCAAACATTTCTATGCCAGCTAAACAACAAATGATAAATAGCATCTTCATACCAACTTTGTGCTATGAAAGTCAAACACGGACCCTTTCTAAATCACATTTAAGAAAGATCAATACATGTGAGATGCATTGCTTGAGAAAAGTAACAAACACACAAGAAGAGATAGAATACCAAATGAAACCATAAGAAAAATAGTAGGAACAAAACCCTGCCAAGAATATATAGAACAACAACAACTTAAATGGTTTGGCCACCTGGTCAGAATGAATCCTTACCAATCACCATCATGGGCGTTCTTCTCGAGAATGCATGGAAAAAGACCAAGAGGAAGACCCAGAAGAAGATAGATAGATGCAGTGACAGAGACATGTAACAACAAAGGAAAATCACTAACGCAGACAATTCGAGCAGCACAAGAACGACAAATGATATAAACCACGACATCTTTTAGGTATCAGTGAAAGAGAAAAGAAGAAGATATAGTAAAGAGTGAAAAAACATCTCCGGCAGGTCTAGATTATCGGTTTTACCAATATACATACATACCTGAATGTCATTATGCTAAAAATGTTATGACGATGAGCAATTCTTTTTGTTTTTAATTTAGAAATATGTAGATACAGTAGCTCCAGTGTGTTACAGGGGCCTCATTATGTGGGAAGTAAAGAATAGTGACACTGTGACCTTCCAGGCATGTCGTAAGAGGCGACTAAGGAGCTTGATCGATGGCTTGACAAGCTGTCATTGTAAAAAGTATTGTTATGGAAACAGAACCATAGACTTTAGAAGCAGTGATCTCTGCAATATGTGCCATTTTGGCATGCAAGGTTTCTGCTTTTGAGATTGTAGTTCTGCCCTATGTGCCGTCTTCGGCTCAAAAGGACAATAGATAGATAGATAGATACAGTAAGCGAGATAATTTCAAATTAACATAATCATAAACAATATTATGGGTCTATGAGACCCAGAAGAAGATGGATAGATGCAGTGACAGAGACATGTAACAACAAAAGAAAATCACTAATTCAGACATTTCCAGCAGCTCAAGAATGACAAATGATATAACCCCGACACCTTTTCGGAACAAGCGAGAAAGAGAAAAGAAGATCAACTATATTTACTATAATTATTAACTATAATAAAAGCATCAATAATTCTCATTATTTCTAAATTTAAATTAATACTTAAGTCTTTAGTCCAGATTGACATCATAGTCAGAGCATGCCGTCCATTCCAGCAACCATGGAAGTGTTTGTCCACAGCTTGTTCCTATCTTGTATTTATTGAACTTGTTGTGTTCTTTGCCACCAAGGATGCTTTTCCTCCTTTCGCCCCTCGTGGCGCTGTGTTCCACACCTCTTTTGACATCTGGATTATCCTCAGCTTCCTTGTCACCATCCTGTCATGTGAGAGGTTTTCTTTTAAAGCCCTTGCAATGTCATACATGACCAATTTTAAGGTTGCCTTCACTATGGCAAACCCTGCCAACAATTATATTGCCATGAACTCCATGTGTCTGGAGCAATATATCCAAATTGTTATGCTGTTGACAGGAGACATGTTGAGTAGGTGCACCCATTCCTGCAGATTGTGTTCTTGTCAATCCAGTGAAGCATGCTTTGTGAGTTGGTAAAGAGGACTGCAGTGTTTTTGGCCTTTTAACAAGCCATGTGATAATTTCTGTCACAGCCTCAATCTCCATGTTTGTGCTGGAGGTAGTAGTCTTGTAGGTGTCTGCACCTTTATCCATTAGAATACACAACAAAACCCCACATGCCCCTGGTGACCTAGCCATCAGTGTAGGTGATTGGGTCTTGAGGTTGGGAATAAAGTTGCAGCACCTACCATATCTCGGACTCTGTCATGACTTGAGCCCAGTCACAGCATTTCCTGTCCAAGTTTATGATGATCCTGGTTAGTGTTGCTTCAGACTGCCAACCATGATATCCCGAGAATAATGTAAGTAAAAAAAAGTAAAGTACCCCCCGTCACGCCAAGTGGCGTATAGGGAAATATGGTGTTAGTGACCCTATATTTTACAGACCTTCAGCACATGATTTTTGGGGTAATGTGGTCGGTATTACGCCCATGCTGCTTTTACTTTCCCAGAAAAAATCCGGTACCCATTTAAGGCTGGGTGAACCCGGAGCCGTCGGTTGGGATCGAACGACCCCTTGTCCGTAGTAGTCCAGTTCACTAACCACTGAGCTATCGCGGCTCCTACTAATTTTTAGGGAATTAGTAAAACCCAGGTGTCCTCGCCAGGATTACGAACCCCGGCTGTTGCCGTGGTAAGCCAACCGCCTATCGATTGCGCTAACCGGACACCCGAGAATAATGTGGTTGCCTTTAATTAATTGTAATTCTGGTAACAGTGGATATATTTTGTTATATGTAACACCCAAGTACACTTTCGCTTGCATTTATTTGTCTCGCTCTTGAATACTTGGGCGATTCAACAGGAATCATATTTGGGATATCCTTCGTGCATCCTAACATGGCTAGCATAGCTTAATTCTGAACCCTTTCCAGCTTAGCAAACCGAGTGTGATATAGGATAAGAAGGCCCAATGCGTAGTACTAACAAAACCAGCGACTGCATTAAGAGAAATAACCTTCGTTGATTGAAACTAGACCTTGCCATAACCTTTAGTGCATCCAGTCCTTTCCTGGCAGATTCGACTATACTATTTATATAATGTTTGAAGGACAATGATCTGCCAAAAAAGATCTAAAGGTGCCTCAAGCTGTGGACTCTTTCAATGTGCATTTCATTGCACTTCAGAGTAGGCAGCTGCATTTGCACAATGTGATTATTCAGTGAGCACCAGAGCAATTTGACATTGCCAGAATTGATCACAGCCCTGTTACAGTCACACCAGTCAATTATTTGATCAATCATAGTCTGCAATTTCTGAGTGATGTCGCCACGGCTCCAGCCCTGTATGTAAACCTGAATGTCATTCGCTTATGTAAATATGTGACCTGGTCCACTCCAACTGTGTCTGTGTGAGGCTATATAAACGTTAAACAACACCAGTGAGAGTGGAAAACCTTGCAAGAGTTATAAATCTGGCCACCGAATCTCAGTGCCACAAATCTCATCAGTAACATCATGGTTACCCATTGTACAGCCTATCTTCATGACTATCATGTGTGATATTAGAGTGCAATACTCAACTCTGTTATATGCATCCTCTAGGTCAAGCGCAACTATTGCCTTCTCCTTCCTTCTTTGGAAATACTAGTACACATCGTATGCGGGACCGATGTGTTTATGGTAGGTGTCCTTGCATGGTCTATATATGTCCATCGCGTGTGGAAGCAGCCCGTTTTTCCAAATCCTATATTAGACATTTGACAATTATCTTTTCAAGTACTATGTGCACACATTCTGCTGTGTTATGATTCAGTAGCCTTTAAGGTCTGAACTGTCCTTGCTTGGTTTGCGCAGCGGAACAAGGTAACTATGTACCCATTCATCATTCATGTGGTAATTTGGCTGTCTTTAGACTGAGGTTGTACTTCTGACCTATTTACTTTGTGCCAGCATCTCCTTATCAACCTCCTTTAGATAGCTATATCAAACTTTATCTGGATCTGGGGGTACCATCTTTGACACCATTTAATGGCCTAATCCACTTCTGTCATGACCACATTACTAAATTTACTCTGCTCCAGTGAAGCAGAGATTTGCTGTACAACTGTGGCTATCACCCTGATCCATTTTATTAATTTACAAATTATAAAATGAATACTATATAATGTTCATTTATAGTTCATAAATAATATTTTCCGTACCATTTCATCATCATCAATGAAATTCCTTTTTGCCATTCCTTTTCTTTTTTTTTTTATTTCCGTTTTACATTTTCAATCACTGGTTATATTATGTCCAAGGTGGTTGTAGCTCTGAACTGTCTTCAGGTGTATTCCTTCAACTTTGATATCCACTTGTTGGTTTTCTCTAAGTCAACCACTTTTTCTTTTACCCTCTGGTTCCCATTTGAGGGTTTTCTTTGATACTTTTATGCTATCTCGTATCCAATGGCCAAAATATATGTCCACTTTCTTCTCTTGATTTTATATAGATTATATTTTTGGATGCTTTGTCTACTGCTAGCGGTAGATATTTCGTAAATAAAAAATTTTCATGTCTTGAAATATTAACTCTTTCCGTATGTTTCGCCACACTGTGCGCCATGCTGATTTTGGTACGTTTCACCGCACAGTGCATCGCTCCCAATTTGATTGGTGTGAATCGTCATCAAACCATATTCTTTTTACATGTCTTGTATCATCTTGGTATTGGTGAAATCTGATTCCTTGTTCAATTATCTAAAGATTCATGTATGATATGTTAGATAAATATAAATACAGTCGAACCTGGTCTTAGGATCACCTGTTTAAAGCGTTTCCCTGGTTATAGGACCGGGTCTACAATTTCCCCGAGTTTTTTACTATATGCTAACACTGATTACGGCGCTCACCGTATGACGCGACCAGAGACCAGGCTAATTAACCGCCGCCAATGTTATTTATCCCGTTTACGACACACGGTAACACTGATAACGATACACTGACCAGCCAGTCCTCCGTCTCGCTGGGAGCCATAAACGATCGACACAGGTGTCTACAGGTGTTTGAAGTTTTCCCGTATTTAGTGAGTCCCAGATTACAGTGGGACGTGTTACGTTTATCAGTCAATACTGGTGTGAGAAACACGGCAGACAGAGATCTATGATTCGTGAAGTGACATCACTTCGCGGTTCCGCCTAGACCAGAGTAGACCATTGCGTGGCCCGTATAAATTACAGGAATTAACTAAAGAATTAGTCATTGCCGCTTAGAGTGTATTCACGTACATGTACAGTATCTCAGTGAATTATTTTTGTGGATTTTAAAAGTGTTACACACAATATAGGAAATGGCCAGTGTCAAAAGTGTAAAACCAAAAGCATTAACGCTGGAAGAACGAATATCAGTGATTCGACAAAATCAGCAAGGAAAAAGTTCGCGATTATTGGCAGAACAGTTTGGAGTGGGAAAGACACAGATTTTACGTACGTTAAAGAGAAAAGCCGAGTATATGAATGACTTTGAAAATAATGCACCAAGTATGAAAAGAAGGAATAGCAGGAAAACGGGAAATGAAGACATAAATACACTTTGTTGGAAATGGTGTCAATCAGCACTTGCACGAAAAATTCCGTTATCTGGGCCGATGATCAAAGAACGAGCTTTACAGTTTGCAAAAGAATTGGAAAACTCAGTCTTTAAAGCATCGAACGGCTGGTTAGAGGCCTTCATTAAAAGACACAATCTTGTGTTTGGTAAGCAATGTGGCGAAGTCGGTGATTCAGATATGAGTGCTGCGGCTGACTGGACTTCTAAATTATCCGAGATATGCTATGGTTACGCTGCTCAAGACATTTTTAATTTAGATGAAACCGGGTTATTTTTCAAAGCGACTACGGACAAAACATTTTTTGTCAAAGGAGAAAAATGCGCTGGGGGTAAAAAAAGCAAAGAGCGAATAACAGTGATGCTATGCACTAACATGTTGGGGGAACGAGAACCGGCTTTAGTGATTGGGAAAGCAGCTAACCCTAGGATTTTTAAAAACATCAACATAAACACACTGCCAGTGATTTACAGAAACAACAAAAAGGCATGGATGACTGCAGCTATATTTGAAGATTGGCTGAAAAGTTTTGACCGTAAGATGCAGAAAAAAAAGCGCCACATTATTTTATTTGTTGACAACGCTACCTGTCATCCCAAGATCGAACTACAGAATGTTAAGCTGCGGTTTCTGCCACCCAACACAACTGCATTAGTTCAACCCCTAGACCAGGGTGTCATTCAGACATTTAAATTAAAGTTTAGACAAAAACAGCTTCTACATCTTATCACAGTCATGGAATCAAACAAGGATGCTTCCGGAACCGAACTCATGAAACAGGTCAATTTACTGGATGTAGTCTACTGGATTGCTGCAGCATGGAAAGAAGTGGACAACTCAACCATCCTTAAGTGTTTCTGTAAAGCAGGTTTTCATTGTCCTGCTGAAACACACGCATATTCTCTGACGCACATGGAATCTGCATCAAAGACCGACGTGCAATTGTTTCTACTGCAATTTCTACTGCTTTGGATAACCTTTCAAAAGAATTGTTTGGATACCAATTGACAGACATCTCCATGATTGATTCAGGGCTCCAAACTTGCAACACAATAGAAACAAATTGGGATCTTCCTGCCACTGCAATTTTAGCTGCTGAGGATGTGAATAGTGAATCAGACAACGAACAAGATTCTACTGACATTGAGAAAACATACACTATCGCAGATGCACATAATGCTGTGGAGCTTCTGCGCACCTATTCAATAACAAACGGGAGATCTGACATACTAGACGTTATCATGGACTTGAGAGAAAAATTGAACTTATCGTTTATTTCATCTGTCAAACAACAGACTACCATATTGGATTTTTTTTCAAGTCAAAAGTGATACATGTACAGTATAAGTGGAATCTGTGTATGTGTGTTTTATTTTTGTGTGTTTAACTATCGTGTTTTATGAAAAGTGTCCAACCAGTGGCTATTGTAGACCGACATGTGCACTATGTTCTACTCATGGATTACGCTGATTTGCAGGTTAGTTTTCATAGTGCTTAGGATAAAATTTTTTTTATCGCTCTATTTATTATGTGAAACCTGTGAGGCAGGACCACTTTTTGAAAGTCCCGTGAATGGTCGCCTTAGACAGGTTCGACTGTATATCGATTTGTTTGTCTCTGAAATCTCTTCGGTTGCATTGATAAAAAGCTTCCGTACCGAAAGAGTTCTACATATTTATCTACCACATACCATATTATGTATGAATGTTTAGATGGTTGAACAAGGAATTAAATTTCACCAATGGGATTCCATTGTAAAGATGGTGGATCTAGGTCATGTTCTCTCGATCGCTGCAGAAAGTGCACTCAGGATCTTATTAATTTTGGTTCTCCATTGTACTTTTCTGCGTTAAAGTTTAAATGATAAGATACTTATTACATCTGTGCCGCTAAAGCAAAGTTGTACGCCAGCAACAGTCCATTTTTGACAAATCAAGTGTTGTGAATGCGACCTTCCAACGTTTAAACTTGATCTGCGCTTTACGTCACATTGGTGCTGTTCATGACCGTTGTTGAATTCCTTGACACAAGTTATTTCCATGTTACTTAATGTAAAGTACTTCGTCAGCCACAGTTTTATCTCTTTAGGAAATTTGCACCGTGTTTTGTTCGTCGTAAGCTGCTTTCACTGGAGTAATTAGGAATCTAAAGGGAGCGAAATTGTGTGTACAACATTTTTGTGTGCTACGTCATTGTAATGGCTCATCATACATCCCTTGACCAGCCGTACGATAATCTTACGGTATGCTGTTTGATGTGCGACTGGGATAATCTGACGACTGTGTGTCTAAATGTTTAAAAATTGGAGTCAACAACGATGTGTCTAACATCATCAAGCGCTATACATTTTTTTTAAAATGACGATCATCATTTTCAAAGGACGTAAACTTCCGGTATATTGTAGATAGGCGGCGGGAACAATTGAAGGCTATGCATGAAAAGTGTTCCTTGTTGCACTTTCCTCATATTCCAAATCTGGCTTGTTGCAGGAGCTACTGAGTTAAGTGCTCTGTGCACACCGTGAGCGGTGTGTCTCATCCATTTTGATCATGTTTCGGTATTCCAATTGTTTACGATGAATGATGATATCGTATGACAGGGAACAGTTGCTGTATTCACTTTCTGCACGGTTTCTCCTTATGTCTTTTGGTGTGTGCTGAGACTGCTACGATGGGGACTACAGTTACATTTCTTTGTTTGGGAGATGAGATATTAATTTGGATGATTGCACTAGCACGGGCAGTAGAGCAATTATGTATTTTAATTCGTTTGCATTGATTCCAGGCCTTCCATATCCAAATCTTTGTGTGTGTCTGTGTTTAGTCATATCTCATATCTTAGTGTGTATCTGTGTTAGTCATGTGTAATATATATGTGCGTGCATGTCTGTGTTAGTCATATACCATATCTTAGTGTGTGTATCTGTGTTAGTCATATCTCATATTTAAGAGTGTGTCTGTGTTAGTCACATCTCATATTTTGGTGTGTGTCAGTGTTAGTCATGCCTCACATCGTTGTGTGCATGTCAGTGTTAGTCACATCTCATATCTTTGTGTGTGCATGTCTGTGTTAGTCACCTCTAGTGACTCAGGCAGATGGTACTCGTAAACCTGGGAGGGCCGACCATCTATGGGCAGAATCCCCCTACAGAAAAGACAATCTGCGGCCTTGCAGGATGATTGGAGACAATCAAAGGCTAAGGAAAGCAAACCTGAATAAAATTCTGGCTGAAATTGGATGCACTGGGCCACTTGCGCAGAACACAGTGCAACGTTTTAACAGGTATTCAATCAGAGTGGATCTAACAGACTCTAATTATGATGTTCTGTCTGTGGGGTCGATCAATTCACTTTTAAATAGACAGCTGTCTTCATGTGAGAGTCTGGAATCCTACTTTGATTGAGCCCTGATCGCAGAGAGAGAGGGGGGATGCTTTGTCATTTCTGCTATGGCAGCATCTAAAATATAAACATAAGGCATTGGGTAGAGCAGAAAGGCTGTATTGGAAAAGGAAAGCAACCAAGAGGGCCAGGGAAATGTTCTCCAAAGACCCATTCAAGTTTGCAAAGGGGCTGTTTGAACCACCAAGATCTGGAACATTAACAGCCAGCAAGGATGAGCTGGAGAAACATCTGAGAGAGACCTATTCGGACAGCCAGAGAGATGTACTGCTTAAGTCGATGACATGGCTGATGTGGCCGAGCAATCCTGGCATCCCATTCAATGATAGGCCTCTGACGGTACAAGAAGTGACAACTGTGGTTCACAAAGCACGCAACAACTCAGCCCCAGATACAAATGGCGTTCCATACCTGGTTTACAAAAGATGCCCAGAGGTACTGAAGCAACTACACCGGCTGCTCAGGAGTTCATGGAAAAGGCAGATTGTAAGCCAGGAGTGGAAGAAGGCTAATGGCGTGTACATGGCAAAGGAACTGAATTTAAATATGATTACACGGTTCAGACCAATCTCCCTATTGAATGTAGAAGGTAAAGTATTCTTCTCTATAATGGCAAAGAGACTCACCTCGTACCTCATGGAGAACGGGTACATAGATACTGCCATAAAGAAGGGAGGAGTCCCTGGTGTCCCCGGATGCTTGGAGTATGCGACAATGATATGGGATGCGATACAGAGAGCAAAGACCGAGAAGTTAGCTCTTGACGTCATATGGTTGGATCTTGCCAACGCATATGGATCAGTCCCACATCAGATAATTTGGCAGGCTCTCCGAATGTACCGTGTACCCCAGAGTGTGACCACCATGCTCAGGCTGTATTTTACCTGCTTCACTGTGCGTTTCTCCACAAAGGAATATGCGACCAACTGGATAGAATTGCAAGTCGGCATTACGATGGGCTGTACAATTTCACCCATACTGTTCATGATGGTGATGCAAATAATACTGAAGGCAGCAGAGGGAGTTGGAAAAGGACCAAAATCTTGGAGATGGATACCACATGCCACCACATATGGCATTTATGGATGACACCACTGTCCTAGCGTCAGAAGAGAGCCACGCCCACAGGATGCTTGAATGCCGTGGATGAGCATATCATGTGGTGCCGGATGAGCTTCAAACCAAGGAAGTCACAAAGCCTCTAACTCAGACGAGGGAAGACCAAGCAAGTCACATTCAGTGTGTGAAGCAGAGGATCCCAACCGTCTGCAAGGAGCCAATAAAGAGTCTAGGCAGAGTGTATGATGCCTCATTAAAAGACACGAAAGCAGTCCAGAGAGTAAGAGAGATGGCAGAGAAGGGCTACATATCATCTACCAGAGTAGACTTTTAGGAAAGTTCAAAATCTGGTGCCTCCAGTTCATGTTGATACCCAAACTGTTATGACCTCTTCTGATATACGAGATCAGCTCAAGTACGGTGGAAGCGATGGAGAGTAAGATTAGCAAGTACATGCGGAAATGGCTGGGAGTACCACCAGGACTGACAGATGTTGCACTGTACTGTAAGAGAAAGCCAAGTTGGTCCTTCCGTTCAAGTCAGTCTTAGAGGAATATAAAGCTGGCAAGGCCAGACTGACAGTTGTGCTGCAAAGCTCGTCACATGAAACTGTCAGAACAGTGGTACCCACAGTGAAGACCTGTCAAAAATGGCAGGCGTGTGCAGCAGTACACGAAGCACGTGAAAGTTTCCAACTATAGGAAGTAATGGGCTACATGCAGACCAACAGGTGTGGATTTGGTCACTGAGACATCCAATGATGGTCAAAAGCATCAAATAGACAATGAAGGGACATGGTAGTCCAGGAGATCAGAGATGTCGAGGAGAACAAGCGTGTGCAAAAGGCAGCACAACAGGTGCAGCAAGGCCATGGACAACATGGGATATGACAGAGAACACTAACATGGAATGATATGTGGCATATGGCACCGCTGCGGCTCAGCTACATAATCAGATCAATGTACGACCTTCTACCACCAGCTTGCAACCTTGTGAAGTGGGAAACGACAGATGACAATCAATGTCCTTTTTGCAACGGAAGGCAGATGATGGAGCATGTTCTTTCCTCATGCAAGACAGCGCTAATGGCGGTATACGTAGCGACACAACAGAGTGCTGCATTAACTGGCTCCAGAGTAGAGTGTTTTCGGTGGTGGTTAGTGCCAGAGGACTAAAGACTCCATCCCTCTACGACCTCTTAAAGATGCTAGGAATTTTTTTTTTTTTTGGGGGGGGGGGGGGGGTGCGCGGACAAGAACAATGAAAACTATTGCTGAGCTGAGTCAGCCGAAATAGTGTTGTGCTGGCTGTGGCAGAATCGTGACAGACCAACAGTCAAATAATATTATCTCCAGACCAGATGATTGGGTGACCATTTTACACCTTGCTTATTGTTCCCACATAATCCAACAGAGTAGGGATAATGTACTCGGGAAGACCCAAGATGAAGCGATAAGAAGTTACATTTGTCAATAGTAGCCACGTTATTTCGACTGGAAAGCACAGCAATTTGCTAGGATAAGCCAAGACAGGTAAGGTAAACTATTTCCAAGTGTTTTGCATATTAAGTGTAGTTATTTTGTGCCAAACATACTATGTAAGCCTTAGAGGCCATGCAGCAGGAGGTCGACGCCTGGGAGTCATGACCCAGGCGGGCCCACCTCCCCTAGAGTGTCAAGAAGCTAAAGAGCTGAAACACTTGCTCGAGGGGCTACTTCTGATGATCAGATTGCCTCCTGCTGCGAAGCTCTGTACAAAGAGTTTCCAACTACCACTGCACTAGTCTTTAATTCATTCTATGGTATACAAAGTATTTTCCTGTCATGTATTTTCAAATACATGTAATTTAACTTTCATAGTGTAAAATGTGTGCAAAAAATTGTATTCATGTTATGTATACACAGAACTGTACATGGTTATCCTGGGTCAAATGAGACACCGCATTATGAAAGTGTGTAATATGTAACCCAATTATTCTGAGTACTTCCACGCCATGACAAGGGACAGACATTTTTCAATGACCTAAAGACAATGAGTGTCCACTTATTCTGTGGCATGTCAAACACAAAATTTACTTTTATTATATTAAGTTATAAAGTTATAATCACTGGCTAGAAACACTGTCACCTACAGCTATTTCATAATCTCCACATCAAATGAAGAGGGCCTTATGGCATATGCTAATGTTAAGTGAAACGTCTAACCTCTGAAATTATGGAATTATTCAGTAATGACTTATGCAATTATATTTTACATTGGGTTAACCGCAAAGTAACAGCAATAATGTTCGATTAATGGATGACTTTTTAAATAGATGTTTATTGGAAAACAGTGCTTGCTGGAGTTTGGTTTGCTAGAACCTTGCTGCGATATTTTTCCAGTACAGATCTTTCCTACTGCTTCTCAAGTCAAAGATTCCACATTGACAGGGAAGTCTTTCTTCACTCATTTTCAGCACATGAACAATGTATTTCCAACACCCTTTTCTTATAAAGCTTGACGCATATGCTTGTTTTGGACTTTCTTTGCCTATTCATTTGAAATGTATTTTTCAAGCTTATATGCCCCAAGAGAACTCTTCAAGACTTGGAAAGTCTGACAGGTAATGGGTAGTTAATATTTATATTTGCCTGCAATTTTCAGGCACAACTCTTATAATGGTGAATAAAAGCATAAGTGCTAATACTGTTATGATGAGCATAAAGAATCATGGGTGTGGCATTATGTTCAAAACTCTGACTGAAACTTGCAAATTCATTTATGAGTGGACCAAAATAGTCACTTTCTGCACAATATAAGCTTAATATAGGTGACACTGTTCCTTATAAATCACAATGGCCATATTTAAAGTTGAAAATCAATGAAGTAGTTTCACCCAAAAAATTACCACCAAATGTCAAATGTATATGGAAACAAATGATTGTCTATGGATTCATAGTAAATGTGGATGATACCATCAATTACCCAAAAGCATTTCTCAGCTCTCTCAACCTTTCAGAACTGCCTCCAAATGAAATTAGGCCATAAGTAGATGTAAAGTTGCTTCAGAATCTTAAACCATCAAAAACTTTGAATGATACCAGAGTACAAATAAAGCATCTCATGCCTTGCATTATAGAACCATCATTCTTATAGGACCAACCCCCTTAATATCAACAGTATAATATCAAGTTAACTGCCGACTCCAAGGATTTGCCAAAGCATTACGAGGCTGCAGTTTCTTGTTAGAATATCTTTCACCATGAAAATTACAAGTCTAAAGTCCAAACATTTTGGTAACTGGAGTTGACCTCCATTGTCAGGTACTTTTTAAACAGCCAATTATATGATACACTATCAAAAATATGTACAGCTAAGAGCTAAATCATAATAAATTCAGCATAAGGTTTATACAACTCAAATGTTGTTTTCACAGAGATCTTTTGTAATTAGTTAAAACTTCACAGAAAAAGCATCGCTGAAGATCATGTCAAACTATTAAAATCCTCCAGTTATTTACTAATTTAACAGTGGACAGGTATTTTTTTTTAATCCATCAGGTCACAGATGATCTCATACAAATAATGTTAATTCATGCCAGTTGATTACGCAGACAAGACATGTTAAATAATTTACTTACAATTAATTATTGTTAAACACTTACAAAATGTAACAGCATACTGCAGTAAGGATCAGACAGATCTGGACAATGCTGAAACATTTAAGAGAAAATATTAAAAACATGACATCAACATTTATGATGTTTATATTAGTTCATATTGCTGTCTTTTTGCAAAAATTTTCCACACTTATGATTTTCATATATTCCTATGATATAGTATTTATGACTCTACTTCTTACTTGGTAAGAACTCAGAACAAGCATACAAATTAAACACACATGTAAAGCTTGTGGAAAAAAATAATACTTATAGACAAAGAACCAACAAGAATATATTAATACAGTTAACAAACAACAAAAAAATGATTAATAATTTTATGTAACTGGTCAAAAAAACTGGCATATTCACCCATATCATATCAAATGCATAATGGCACTCAAAGAACAATAGATGGTACACTTTCCTTTTACAAAATGGGGGGGGAGGGGGGGAAGCAACCCAAAAGATGACGGGGCCATAATATTAAGTACCCATTACAGACTACAAAGAAATATTAAGTCAGGCAGACAAAGAAAAAAAAATCTTCTCAGGACTATCTGATGATTATAAGATAAATAAAATATAAGTTATTAAATTATTGAGGCATATTCTGAACACGAAAGATGAATATGGTAGACCACCATGAAAGAGAGATTGGAGCCTCATCACGCAAACTCCAAGAAAGCCATGGAAAAAAATTCTCACTATTGTTTTAAGAACGAACTAAAAAATAGAGATTTGTAATGTTAGGACTTATACCAAAAGAAAAATTAGAAAATCTTATGGTAGAAGCAGAGCGATTAAACATAGATATTTTAGCATATCAGAAACAAAATGGAAGGAAAGTGGATACATACAAGACGATGAAAATGTTTCATGTAACACAACAGAACAGCAAAGAGGGTTAGGCATACTAATAAAACGAGAGCAACAAAAATATATAAATACCCACTGGACTATACTCAAGGACTATACAGATGAACAAATAGAAGCATACTATGAAGATCTAAAATAGAGTTATGAAGCAAGTGACATCATCAGACATCTTGATTGTAAGTGACATGAACGCTAAAGTAGGAAAAGGTAAATATAAGACCATTATAGGAAATCATGGTTTAGGAAAAAGGAATAACAGAGGAGAAAGATTCATGCAAATTTGTGAAGAAAACAGGCTGATAATATGTAACAACCTACTTTGAGCAAGAGAAAAGTAAATTATACACATGGAAAAGCCCTGGAGATAAGAAGAGGAATCAAATAGATTACATAATGATAAAACAGACAGATCCGTAACAGCGTCAAGAGAGACCAAAACCTACCCAGGAGCAGATATTAATTCAGATCACAATCCTGTAATGATTAAAATTAAAATCAAAATTAAAGAGAAACAAACAAAAAAACTAATTCAGCAACACCAAGCTATGACAGCATTAAATCAGAAAGATGTTAAAGAAACTTATACTGTATAAGTAAAGAACACATCAGAAGCTGCTAAAAGAAAGGGAATGAGCAGTACAGAAGACAATCATGAAGAAAAAAGTCAACAAAATGGCAATGCATAAAAAACAGCATACAAGAATCCTGCAACACCTAACCCAAAAAAGAAAATAAAAAACAAAAATGGATAACTGACAAAATCTTAGAAAAAATCGAAGAAAGAAGACAAGCGGAAAAACACAGCCAATACAAGGAAATTCACAATGAAATACGGAGAATGTAAAAAAGGCAAAAGAAGCTGGCTCAACCAAAGATGTCTAGAAGTGAAACTATGAAAAGTAAACAAAACTTAAGAGAGATGCACACAGAAATAAAGAGAATGATAATAAAAATAAAAAAAGCTGCTGCAGAAAGCGGATGTATTGCAAACAAAGAGGCAAGAATGCTAACAGACAACAAAGATATAATAGATAGATGGCAGGAATATATAACAGAATTATTTCATGGCGAAAGGGTCAAAAAAGCCATTTATAAAATAGACATACAACTATAAAATCTGAAATCTGGAGTTGAAAAAGCTATAAAAACAATGACAAAGGAAAAGGCAGCAGAAACTGACAATATACAGATAGAGATGATACAGGCACTATAAGATTTTGGCATGAAGTGATCACAGACATATGCAATGACATATACCATACAGGATACATACCAAATGAACTAAAAACATCAACTTTAATTGCATTGCCTAAAAATAATGGTGCAGTTTGAATGCAGTGGATTTCAGAACAATAAGACTAATGAGCCAGGTAGCAAAAATTTACTAAAAGTTATACAGGGTAGGATTCAGAATAAAATCAATACTGAATTAGATGAGCAACAATTTGGATTCAGGAAAAACAGTGGCACAAAAGAAGCCATATTCTGTATGAGAACATTGATTGAAAAGTACATAGAAGTAAACAAACCAATGCCTGCTTCATAGACTACACAAAGCTTTCAATAGAATACACCATAATCAACTTATAGACTGCCTAAAAGAAAAATCTAGACGACACGGACATACGGACTAATATGTAATTTGTACTGGGAGCAAACAGCAATAATAATATAACAAGGAGAACTCTACACCATGGATATAAAAAGAGGAGTAAGACAAGGATCGCCCATGCGCTGCCGGGGCCCGAAAGGGGAGTAAAGAATAGCGGCGCTGTACCCTACCAGGCATGTTCGTAAGAGGCGAGAAAGGAGGGTTGGGCATGGGACTGACTACCCCATACAGTAAAAAATAAGACTAAAAAACTGAAGAAGCCGAAAAGTCAAAAGAGAAAAAGTAAATCCGCCATCCAGGAAAGATAAGGGCTCTCTGTCTAAGAGACGTATGACGCAAGCCAGAGAAAGCTGTAAGAAGTCGGGTTACCGACTCACCTTTTGTCTACCAGGAAATCCTCCAGAATTGGCAACTGGAATGTACGTACCCTAAACGAACAGGGAAAAGCTGCATAAGTAGCAGCAAAAATGACCAAACTACAAGATAGATATTCTGGGAATGTGTGAAACAAGATGGCTAGGAACGGAAAAGAATAAAACTAAATACGGGAGAGATGATTTTATCATCAATACACCAGGAAAGTCATCCTTACAGGATGTAAAAGTATATAGAGGGGCAGATGTAGTTCTGATCATCATCTTCAGATAGCCAAACTTTAATTAAACTAAAAAGGTATACTACAACGAAATAAGGGTAGAAAGTATTTCAATGTAGGGTTCTTAAAGAACAAGGAATTAAAGATAAATTCGCAGTCACAACATCAAACAAATACCAAGTCCTCCAACAACTAGAAATACAATAAATATAGAAGATCATTGGAAACAGGTAAAAAGTATATATGGAAAGAGACATGCGAAGAAACACTAGGAAAAGAGAACACCAGAACAAGGCATGGATGACAGCAGAGACCCTGGATAAAATTAAAGAAAGAAAGAACAAGGAAAGCAGACATAAATAAAAGCAAAATGAGAAGTAATAAAGCCAAGATACAGGAAGCTTACACAGTGGTGAACAAAGAAGTGAGAAGATGCATTAAAAGAGATAAGAGGAAATATATAGATGAACTAGCTAAAGAGGCAGAAGAAGCAGCAAATAACGGGAATATGAAAGAACTGTACAACAGCATAAAAAAATTAAGTGGAAAATACAAACAGATCAATGCCTTTATTAAAGATAAGAAAGGAAATCTGCTTAGTAATATAAGGGAACAAATGGAGAGATGGAAAGAGCACTTTTGAAGAACTTTTGAATAGACCCGGCTCAAATAATCCCCCAGATATACTACCAGCAGAAGAAGAGTTACGCGATAACTGTGGAAAACCAAGTAAAGAAAAAAAAATGAAAGCCATCAAACTATTAAAAAATGGTAAAGCCACAGGACCAGATGAAATTCCTTCGGAAGCCATCAAAGCAGATATTAACACCTCTACCAAGATGTTACATAATCTATTAGATCAAATTTGGGAGAGAGAAGAAATACCTAAAGACTGGAAAGAAGGTTATATGATCAAACAACCAAAGAAAGGAAGTTTACAGGAGTGCACAAATTATAGGGGAATTATGCTACTATTAGTGCCTGGAAAAAATATTAAGCAGAATCATTCTGGAGAGACTAAAAGAGGCCATAGAGAAACATTTGAGAGATGAACAAGCATGTTTAGGAAGAACAGATCATGTGCTGATCAAATAACTATTTACGTATAATAGTTGAACAAAGTTTAGAACTAAAATCCCCACTTTATATTGGATTCATAGATTACGAAAAGGCATTTGATAGTTTAGATAGAAGAATGCTTTGGAAGTTGCTGAGTCATTACGGAATCCCCATAAAGTTATTAACCTGATAAAAACAATGTATGAAGGAACAAAAATGTAGTGTGGTGCATGAAGGACAGCTTACAGAAGCATTTGAAATAAGAACAGGAGTAAGGCAGGGATGCCTTCTGTATCCATTTCCCTTTCTACTGGCCATAGATTGGATAATGGAAATAACTCAAAACAACAGAAATGGGATCCAGTGGTCACTGACCAAACAACTTGATGATTTAGACTTTGTGGATGACATAGCTCTCCTATCACACAGCCATCAACAGATGCAGGATAAAATGAGCATACTTGATGAGAGATCACAACAGCTAGGACTGAAGATTAATAGAGATAAGACCAACATTATGAGAATTAATACAGTTGGCAATAACCAAATAAAACTAGGAGAAATACCTCTACTAGACGTACAATCTTACATATATCTGGGCAGTAATATAGATAAAGAGGGAGGAACAGAAATGATACCAAAATAAGGATATCAAAAGCAAGAGGAGCTTTCATTGCACTGGGAAACATATGGAAATCCAAAGAAATTAGGTTAAATACAAAAATAAAAATACAACTCAAATGTTAAGTCGATCCTATTATATGGCTGTGAAACAAAGAGAACAACAAAATTGACAATCACGAAGATACAGACTTTCATTAATGGATGCTTACGCAGAATAAAGGGTGGAAATGGCAGGACAAAATCACTAACATAGAATTATGGAAATGTACCAGTCAAATACCAGTGAATAAAGAGATACAGTGAAGACAATGGCGCTGGATAGGACACACACATTACGGAAGCCAACAGAGTATTACATAATAGGCCCTTTTTTGGAAGCCCCAGGGGAAGAGACAAAGAGGAAGACAAAGAATTCTTGGAGAAGACAGATAGTAGCAGAGATGATGATGATGGGAAGACATGGAATGATCTTAAAAGAATGGCAAAAAACAGAACGATTTGGAAAGTATTTGTTGAAGACCTATGCTCCACTGGAACTAAAAGGTAGAATAAATAGAATAAGACAAGGATGCATCCTATCACCAAGCTTGTTCAATCTATACACTGAGCAAATCTTTAAAAACATCTCAGAGATGCCAGGCCTAAACATTAATGGAAAGATGATCAATAAGCTAAGGTCTACAACAATTGCTTAATATGATAACATAACAAGCAAAAAATATGACTAGATATGAATATCAAAAAGACTAAAACTATGATCATAAACAAAAAAAATTATCAAGACCTACAAATAAATATCACAGTTGAAGGAATACAATTGGAGCAGTTCAGAGCTACAACTACCTTGGGCATACTGTAACCAATGACAGAAAATGTAAAATTGAAATAAACAAAAGAATAGGTATGGCAAAAAGTAATTTTAATGCCATGAAAAATATACTACAACAAAACAAATAACAGCAGGGCTGAAGCTAAGAATAGCAAAATGTTACAAATTGAAGCCTTTTAAATGTGGATTTTCAGAAGAATAGGTAGAATTGGATGGAAAGAAAGAAAAGAAAACAAACGAAGTTTTAAAATAACTAAAAATAAAAAGAGAACTACTAAATACAATTAAGACAAGACAAATGAAATTTTTGGGACACATTAATAGATACAACAGCCTACTAAAAGTAACATTGGAAAGGAAAATACAAGGTAAAAGAGGCAGAGGCAGACCAAGACTAACATGGACAAGTAACATCAAAAGATGGACAAGTCAATCTATGACAACCTGCACCATCAAAGCAAGAAACAGAGTGGAATGGCGATCCATGGTAGCCAACCTTCGTTGCGGAGACGGCACTCGATGATGATGAAATTATAAATAGGTCAAGGAAGCAAGTTTATGGCATGGTATAATAGAGGTATATATCGCCCATTGGAGATTGTTTCTTCCTAATTTGATTTGATTTGACTGATTTGAAGCAATACTACTCTCATTATATCAGATCACTGTACCATATACTGCCCTATGTTATGTATCACTTTTCTTCAAGACATTTTTATAATCCTAACCTAAATTCTGATCGCATATTGTGATCAAATAATTTCAATTGCCTTTTATTTATTATTGCATTTTCCTTTCTAGCATTATGTTATAGACCATATCTCATGTTATTATTCAGAAGCAAGTACAAACTACATCATTATCATCATGTGCCATACCAGTTGGTGTAGGCGATCATGTCCTTCCACAATCTTCCATCCACAGTGCAACATATCATTCAGTTGTTGACTGTTTTTCATGTCGTGACACCAAGCTATCCAGTAATTTCTCTCTTTGTCATCTGTGATCTCTCTTTCCTTGTATTCTGCCAGTTGTAACCAAGTATTCCATCTTTCCTCTTCTCATGATGTGCCCAAAAAATGTTGATTGTTTTTTTCTGATGTTTTTTAGGAGTTCCCTTTTTGTGTTGGCCTCTTTGAGAATTTCCTCATTGGTCTTTTTAGCTGGCCAGGGAACGTTCAACATTCTTCTGAGAAATCCCATCTCTGTGGCCTCTAATCGTCCTTTCATTTGTTTGTCTACTGTCCATGATTGGCTTCCATAGGTCAATATTGGTTCTGTATAGCACCGATGAACTCTCTTTCTCACTTCTATTGACATAGATTTGTTGCATCAGAAATTTTTCATTTTCTGAAATGCTATTTTGGCCTCACAGCTATCTGCTTTTTATTTCTGTGGTGCATCTTCCATCTGACATTATTGTGCCCAAGTATTTGACGTGTTGCACTTGTTTCAGATTAAGACTATAAAAAGAATACTCAAATTGTACACTGAATGCACAAGACTTGTTTTCAAAGAATGGAACCACTTTTTATTTTTCAAATATCTCCTTCCAGATCATAATTACGTCACTGTCAAAAAGAAGACTGTCTGACTATTCAATAAATGTCTAGTAAATTGTTCATAATTTTTTTCAAAATGAAATGAAAAAGGGGAGGTAACTAGGCTATGGAAGAGAGGGAAATTTAATAGAGGTCAAGGGGAGATAAAGCTGAGGAGTCCTTAAGAGAGGGATCGAGAGAGGCATGGTTGCACGGGCAGGTTGTGGGGGTGAACTTATTCGGGAATCACGAATTTTGGAAATAAGGGGTGAGAGGTAAGTGAGAGAAAGGACAGTTGAGTTGGGAGAGTCATTCGATTCAGAGCGTTGGTTCAGTGCGGGCTGCTTTGTGTATATACACCCGATTACCGTGAACAAGGGGGGACGAGAGGAATTCAGACAGTTGTCCAGAACAGGTCAGTGTATGATGTAGTAGCGAGCTAGGTAACAGTAAGTCCCTGGAGAAGGATTAGAATAGAAATAGTCTTGAAGAGACTTTATTACGAAGCTGGTAGCTTCTAGCAGTGCAGAGACATGTGTATTATTTGTGAGTGTTCTCACCATAGCAGTATAGAAATATTCTTGAAGAGACTTTATTACGAAGCTGGCAGCTTCTAACAGTGCAGAGACATGTGTATTATTATTTGTGAGTGTTCTCACCGTAGCAGAATAGAAATAATCCTGAAGAGACGTTATTACGAAGCTGGTAGCTTCTACAGTGCAAAGACATGTGAATTAATTGTGAGCATTTTTACTAGCATAAGAACAGAGACTTTGAATTATTGTGAGTATTCTCACCATCATAAGAATAGACTTCATCATCAGAATAGAGACGTGTGAATTATTGTGAGCGTTCTCACCATCATAAGAATACAGACTTTTGAATTATTTGTGAGTGTTCTCACCATCATAAGAACAGAGACTTGTGAATTAATTGTGAATGTTCTCACTATCGTTAGAACAGAGACTTTTGAATTGTTTGTGAGTGCTCTCAGCAGCACAAGTGCAGAGACTTTTGTATTATTGTGACGGTCTCACTCATGTTGAGGAGGCGAATGATAGCATGCATCGAATGTAGTGTCAGTGTGAGAATCAAGCCAGAACGAAAGGCCACTTGGAGAGTGGCTATGGACATTGTAAATTGCAGGGGATTGATTATTGTAATAAACGTTAAATTGTTGACTTCCATGGTGTTGAAACATGTTTTGTCAATGCTCGCTGTGTTTTATTGTCTCGTCCTGATGAAGAACGGGCGGGGTTGTCCTAAACACAGACTTAACAGCGCGAAGTGCTTCTAACGATCAACAGGCAGTTCAAGTAGTCCTGGCCAATGCAAACGACTGATGTCCAAGGGCTGGTAGAGTCTAGTAAGGGACTCAGATCTCCACGAGCTTCTGTCGATATCCGCAGAGGAAAGTCGGGAGAGAGTCAGACCACCATTAACGGTGTGATGTGTCCTAAAGGTCAAGCGGGGGGGGGGGGGGGGGGGGGGGGGGGGGGGGGGGGATGGCTCAGAGTTCAGCGAGCTGTCTATGTACATCTTCTGTGTAAGGTGTGTCCGGGCAAGGCTTAAGCAAGTCTTTCCAGCAGTGAAGCGGAGAACCAGTCGAGGCAACACAGGTGGAGAAAGGCCGGCCTCAATCAGGCGTAGTGTTACATGTGGTGTGTACAACGTCGCAGTGTGCACACAGTCTAAGACAGGCTTAAGTAAAGAGTCCGTACAATTGGGCTATAAAACTGCTACAAAAAGACAAATGACCAAATCAAACTAAAAATAATTAAGATTATATTTTTGTTGCTTCAGCTATTTATTGTAATTTTAAAAATTAGGAATAAGTTAGCACAGACATTGAGTGTCTAGTAAGACACAGAGTGACTGAAAAAAAAAAGTGTGCACCCTCTGCTGGAGATTAAGGTCCTAGTCCAAATCCCGTCATAGGTGGTGAGAAAATCTGTATTCAAACCATGGAAATAACACCATCACAGTGTCTGGTAGTAGGAGACTTTAACAGACACTCTGAAAGATGGGGATATAAGGAATCCAACGCTCGAGGTGAAGAAGTGGAAGAATGGGAAATACCTATTCCTCATAAACTCTAGAAAGGACACCCTACCCCGCCCCCCAAACCTACTCAAGAAGGTGAAAAACTACATCAACTCCCTACTAGCATTCGTAACAGGAGACATATCCAACAAAGTAACCAGAATAGGACTGAACCAACTTTGACAGTGACCACAGACCAGTCAATTTTTCAGTGGACCTTGCTCACAAATATGAGATGCAAATATCACTTCCCTGCTGGAATTACAAGAAAAGCAGACTGGGAAAAGTTTGCAAGCTCACAGATGCCTACACTACACCTATCAACACCCATGAAAAGAAAATCAATAACATGATAGAGAAGTTAACAAAGGCAATCCTGAATGCTGCTAAAGAATCAATTCCTACAGGAGCAAGAAGAAATAAGCCATACTGGAGAAAGAAAATACAAAGACTAGAGGAGGAACTGAACTCTGCCAGAGATCTAGCTGAAACATCACAAAGCACAGAGAAAACATAGCCTATAAAACAGCCTCTGCCAAATACAGAAGAGAGGTCAAGTTATCAGCAACAGAGAGCCTCAATCTAGATAAAATGGACACAAACTGTGGAAACTTGCGAAAGCTCTGAGCGATGAAAAACAACAGCCGACCTACAATAACATTAGTACACAATCAGAACATCCACACAGGCAAAAGGGCAGCAAATATACTGATAGAAACTTACAAAAACATAAGTTGGATAAACATTCCAAAAGACCAACAGAAAGCTGCAAGAAATGAAAACCGAGATGCAAAACACATGCCTTTAGCACCAGAAGAACACCAAATGACCATCTTTACATCAACAGAACTAAATGTAGCATTCAAAGGATTGAAACTCAAGAGTTCCCCTGGTAAAGATGGAATCACCAACGAAATGCTCATAAAACTGGGACAGAAAGGCAAGGACTTGCTTCTAAGGATAATAAATGCCAGCTGGAAGAGAGGACAAATGCCGGCAACCTGGAAATAAGCCATTATGGTGCCCATCCTCAAACATGGAAAAGACCCACTGAACCCAAGTAGCTACAGACCAATCAGCCTACTGAGATGCCTGAGCAAACTCATGGAAAGGCTGGTCAACAGAAGACTCGTGGCATTTGGAGACAAAACAACAAATCATACTACAACAAAGTGGTTTCTGTCAGCACAGATCAACTGAAGGTCGGATTACCTACATCGCACAGGAAATTGAAGACGTTCTACAAGAAAAAAAAATACTGCAGTGTGGGTCGACATGGAAAGCTTTTGATATGGTATGGAGAGAAGGAATAAAGAACAAGCTTCTCAGACTTGGCATCCGAGGCCGTTTATTAAATTAGATATCTCAATCCTACAAGACAGAACGGCCAGAGTACAAGTACATGGACAACTAAGTAAGAAAGCCAGAATTGAACATTCAGAAGACAGACGGAAAACTACAGTAATGCACAAGCGGAGAAATACAAAAGGCTCCTTAACCAACCAATGTACCAAAGAATAACTGGTTTCGGGAAAAGGAAGACTAAAGAGGAGCAACTTCGCTGCAATCTCTAAAGAAACTGACAACTAGTGATAAAGTATTGTCCCAAACAATGATGAAACCCATAAGCCCATCTAATATGACTCCTCAAGGGAAACATAAAATACCAGAACTTAAGGAAGACAATAGGAATCATGAAAAAAGGCACCCAATCAGACACAGAAAGAAAATATGTAGCAGAAAAACACATACACGATACCTACCCACAGGACTCTTGGTCCCACACATAGACAGATGGCTCTGCTAACAAATGCCACCAGAAATGGAGGGGAGGTGTGTTCTTGACGCGGAATAACCAAGATGAGACCACCAAGTCAATAGCTACTGGGAAATTCTCAAACAACTTTTAAAGCAGAAACTGAGGCCATCAGAGATGCTGCAACACTGGCTACTCAACATAAAAATAACATGCACAATAAATTGGTGATACTGACTGATGCACTGTCAGTTCTATCAGCTTTAAAAACCCCTAGGAACAGTGAGTTAGATGACTTGAGAACAACCCTAGACCAACTGTGCAATAACCTCCAAAGAGTGGTCATCTAGTGGATACCATCACAGTGTAATATACACAGAAACAAACTCACAAGCACATTAACTAAGGAGAGAGGGAGATTACCACAAGAGAACCAACTGGTCAGCTACGATGAAGCCAAATCCATCATCAAAGGCCAATACCATGAAAAATGGAAACAAAAACACCCAAAGTATCACGAGAGGGACAGATAACTCCAACTATCAAGGAGGGAATAAGTCATCACACTTCACCTACACATTGGCGACAACAGAATGAGAAACCACACGTTCACTAAACTCAAAATAGGAACTACCAGCCAATGCCACTGTACCCTGGATAACATGACAACAAAACACGTTCTACAGGATTGTCCCCAGTACATAGACCTGAGACGGACAATGTGGCCAACACCCACCTCCCTGGAAGAGAAACTATATGGGGCAACCAAATCACTTAAACAGACAGCTGCCTTCATAAGAGAGTCTGTAGTTTTAGTCTGAATGAACCATGATCGCAGAAGAAGTATTCAAACCCATGGTTTCTTATTGACCCTTCCCCAGTCTCTGGGTGATGAGTATTTATTATTATATATTATTATAGAATTTTAAATTTATTATAATATATTATTAAATCTATTATTATCTATTAATTTTCTTTTGCTTAAACCATTTTCCTTTCTAGTGATGTATAATAACAATTAAAGAATGGATACCTGTGCCTACGTCATTCAAGGACACATTTTCGTGCAGTGTCACACTCGACAGGAAATGTATGCAATGTATGAAACAGAACTCTGATGTGGTCAATGCGGAGGTCAATGGTCTCATCTGGGATAACATCAATGAGGAAGATGCAGTCATCTATACAGATGGATCTGTAAAATCACACCAAAGAAGTCCACAGCACGCTCGGCAGGCAGAGCAGTCAAAGAAGAGGGTGGTGCATATGTTATCACCTCGATGGAAGTGATACAGTTACTAGGGCATTCATCTGATTAGAGTCACAAGACTACACCAACGCCTGCATACTAAGTGATTCGATGAGCATGATATAAGAAAAGTGGATGTGGGCTATGTATGCAGGCAATGGGTAGAGTCACTGCAAAAGTAAAAAATATGTAGGGTCAACTTTATCTACATCCATGGACATGCAGGAGTGTGAGCAAATGAAAGAGCAGACATGTTGGCTACCTGTGCTGTCGTTGAAGATGGTCAACCGGATAGGATCAGGCGGATATCTTCAAAAACTCCCTGAGATGTGCTGGAAGGGCACAGGACTTCGACAACCATACAACCATGAGTCCATGTCACTCCTTCGGATGAAAGAGATGGGAGTTAAGATGGGCACAGCCAGAAACGAGACTTAGTGATTAGTGGGTGCATCAGAAGACTTATCAACCAACACAGAACTGAAGTCGTCTGTCGCAGGACATACTCTGAGGAGGGGACCGAGCAACTATTATTATAGTTTAGACTATGACTATGGACATCACATGCACATGTTCCAGAGCAATGACAATTGATAAAATTGATTATAATTGATATGATGATATTATTATTATGATCCATATTATTTATTATTATGATAATAATATTTAATATAAAATAGACATAAATTATTATAAATTGTTAAAATTGTGATGGGATTTTTTTTTCTAAACTGAAAAAAATGAAAATTAATTAAATCTGATCCATTTAATTATTATATGATAATCTGCCTTCTTAAGTTCTTCCTTCCTAATCCTACTTTCTACTTCTCGCCCCTTCTAAACTTCTAGTCTTCTCGGCCTCGGCTTCTACTTAAAAAAAAAAAAAAAAAAAAAATTACAACAGATAGAATCCGAAAAGAGTTAATTCAAAACTAGCACAATATAAATAAGCGTACCCTCTGTTCGGAGATTTTGCCATTACAAAATGAAGGATAATGGGCAGCACAATACCAACAAAGGCCCAAATTGCACTAATGATCGCGAATGAAACACCAGTTTCAGCCATCTTGAGGAATTTGTAATTATTTTCATGTGATCAATGTTAGCTTCCGGGAGCGCATGATGAAAACAGCGACTTCCTCTTAATACCACAGAGGGACTTCCGTTTCCAAGATGGTGAGAAAAGGTTCATGTTCTTTCAACCGCTGTAGGAAATGCATTGGGGACTGATTAATTTCGGCTCTCCAATTAACTTTTTGCGTTAAAGTCAGTCTGATACATATTAATTATATGGGGCAACGAATCACTTAAACAGACAGCTGACTTCATGAGAGAGTCTGGAATCCTACTCTGATTGAGTCTTGATAGCAGAGAGAGAGAGAGAAATCTGCGCCGATTATACGGTGTTGTACACACGGCAATTTTATAAAAACTATATATGCGCTACCGGGGCCCGTAAGGGGAGTAAAGAATAGTGGCGCTGTACCCTACCAGGCATGTTCGTAAGAGGCGAGAAAGGAGGGTTGGTCATGGGACTGGCTATCACATACTGTAAAAAAAAATTAGCCGAAAAAGCTTCACAAACATGGACAAGTCAACGAAAGAAAAAGTTAAACCCGCCATCCAGGAAAGAGAAGGGCTCTCTGTCTAAGAGACATATGACGCAAGCAGGAGAAAGCCGCAAGGAGTCCGGATTGCCGACTCACCTTTTGTCTACCAGTAAATCCTCCAGAATTGGCACCTGGAATGTTCGTACTATAAATGAACAAGGAAAAACTGCACAGGTAGCAGCAGAAATGTCAAACTACAAGACAGATATTCTGGGAATGTGTGAAACAAGATGGCTAGGAACGGGTAAAATAAAACTAAACACAGGAGAGATGATTTTATCATCAGGACACCAAGAACCTGGAGCACAACATAGTGAAGGGGTAGCTATAATGCTATCAAGGAATGCACAGAAGACACTGATAGAATGGGAAGCAGTAGGACCGAGACTAATGAGAGCAACATTTAAAACAACCAAAAGCAAAATAAAATTACACATTATCCAATGCTATGCACAAACCAACGATAAAGATGATTTAGTTAAAGATGATTTCTATAATCAGCTACAATGTCAGATGGATGCAAGACGAGCCAAGGATATTATAATCTTGATGGGAGACCTAAATGCTAAAGTAGGATCAGACAACAGAGGCTTCGAAGAGATTATGGGAAAACATGGACTTGGAGATATAAACGAGAATGAAGAGATATTTGTGAGTTTCTGCGCCCTTAATCAAGTGAGCCTAGGAGGAACGATATTCCAACACAAAAGAATACACAAAGCTATATGGGTGTCACCAGATCATAGAATGGAAAATCAAACTGATCACATATGTATTAATAATAAGTTTAAGTCATCCTTACAGGATGTAAAAGTATATAGAGGGGCAGATGTAGCTTCTGATCATCATCTTCTGATAGCCAAACTTAAAATTAAACTAAAAAGGTATACTACAACGAATAAGGGTAGAAAGTATTTCAATGTAGGGTTTCTTAAAGAACAAGGAATTAAAGATAAATTCGCAGTCACAATATCAAACAAATATCAAGTCCTCCAACAACTAGAAAATACAATAAATATAGAAGATCACTGGAAACAGGTATAAGATATATGGAAAGAGACATGCGAAGAAACACTAGGGAAAAGAGAACACCAGAATAAGGCATGGATGACAGCAGAGACCCTGGACAAAATTAAAGAAAGAAAGAACAAGAAAGCAGACATAAATAAAAGCAAAACAAGAAGTAATAAAGCCAAGACACGGGAAGCTTACACAGAGGTGAACAAAGAAGTGAGAAGATGCATTAAAAGGGATAACAGGAAATATATAGATGAACTAGCTAAAGAGGCAGAAGAAGCTGCAAATATAGGGAATATGAAAGAACTGTACAACAGTATAAAGAAATTAAGTGGAAAATACAAACAGATCAATGCCTTTATTAAAGATAAGAAAGGAAATCTGCTTAGTAATATAAGGGAACAAATTGTGAGATGGAAAGAGCACTTTGAAGAACTTTTGAATAGACCCGGCTCAAATAAACCTCCAGATATACTACCAGCAGGAGAAGAGTTACACGTTAACTGTGGAAAACCAAGCATAGAAGAAATAATGAAAGCCATCAATCTATTTAAAAATGGTAAAGCAACAGGATCAGATGAAATTCCTTCGGAAGCCATCAAAGCAGATATTAACACCTCTACCAAGATTCTATAGTCTGTTCAGAAATTCATAATCACACCTGAATTGGTTTTGCGTGATAACCGCTTGTTATTTTGGTTTCAAATTTTGCATGCAATCTTAGAATATTGATGACGCAAAGATTTTGGTATTTTTTATTTCACAAATACAACAGATTTTGCACATCAGCGAATTCTTTGATCTTTTATGACGATATCACACAAGTTGATTCAAATTTTAGAGTTTACAGTAATCGTGTTAAATTTCCCAGTTTACCCCAATTCTTGTCAGAGGCGTATCTACATAGTGCTTAATTGTGGGTGTTGTTCGTTATGTGTATTTGCAAACATGAATTCAATTGGTTACAATTAGTCTTGTCCTTCGGTCACCATTAGACCCCAGGACGTCCGAACTGCAGCTGGAATTGAATTCATCTTAATTTTAATCATTCCGAATCTGACGATTCCAAGAGGTTGATAATCATTACTGGCTGGACAAATAGTAATCCATCTCGTTTCCAGTACTCATCTTCTACCCGCAGCACATGTTCAACACACTTCTTCCAGAACGGAATGTCTATTTTTGAGAGAGACTCGCGTGTCAGAACTTCAACATCACACATTTTAAACGTCCTGTTCTGTTCTGTAACTTGTCCTTTGACGTGAGCCCTGACAAGTTCGATTGGATTAAGGTGCGCATGATATGCAGGGAGTCGAAGAGAGGTGTGGCCGTATTTCTCAATGATTTTGTCAACATGGTACACCTTTTTCTTATTCGTATTCTTCACAAGTTGTAACAATTCGGGTTTTAAATATGTGTCGTCAAATTTGACATTTTCATTGCCATGTCCTAATTTGCTCTTTTGTATTTGATGCAGTAGGCACTTTGTCTTCCTCTGATACGACATTGTGGTATGATGCATTATCCATGACTATGCATGAAGGTCTCTCCAGGATTGGTAAAAGATCGTTCTCCAACCAGTGCCTGAAAATGTTTCCATTCATTTCAGTATGGTAATCCCTACCGTCGGTACTTTTTGATTGGAAAATAAGTCCCGCATCATGGACAAGACCGTTTTCAGTGCTTCCAGCATGCGTTAATATAATGCGCTGGCCTATGCTGCTCGGAATTGTTCTTTTGAGTTTGCCATTTACTGACTGCCATTCTTTAGCATAGGTGTGGTGTGCGTTGACCCATGATTCGTCCAAATATACAATATCATACCGTTCATTCCGCCGCTCACGGGTCTGTCTCAGGTATTTGCTTCGAGTAATGACCAAGTGTGGTTTTTCATAAATAATATTCCTGCCCCCAACAGTTTTTTTCTGAAAGTGAAGCCGGCTCCTCGCAAAATCTTCCATAGAGTACTTTTAGAAACATCTCACATCTTTGTGCGTGCGTGTCTGTGTTAGTCATATTTCACATCTTTGTATGTGCATGTCTGTGTTAGTCACCTCTAGTGACTCGGGCAGATGGTGCTCGTAAACCTGGGAGGGCCGACCATCTAAGGGCAGAATCCCCCTACAGAAAAGACAACCTGCTGCTTTGCAGGAAGATTGGGGACAATCAAAGGCTAGGAAAGCAAACCCGAATAAAATGCTGGCTGAAATCTGATGCACTGGGCCACTGGCGCAGAACACAGTGCAACGTATTAACGGGTGTTCAATCAGAGTGGATCTGGCGAACTCTACTTGTGATGTTCTGTCTGTAGGGGCGATCAACACACTTAGCCTCACAGCTGACTTCATATGGGAGTCTGGAATCCTACTCTGATTGAATCCTGATCGCAGAGAGAGAGAGAGAGAGAGAGAGAGAGAGAGAGAGCACTCTGAGTCTTGTTTAATCCAACGAGAAAATGACGATCTATTAAGACCAAGCGCGAGTTGCGTTCGTCTCTCTGGGTCATGAATATCACAATATAAATGCTCCATCTTGGATTCCCTAAGGAAGTGCTGATATAGTAAAAAAGTAACCTTTTGCATAGTTATAAATTTGCATTTCAAACTCATTGTAATTTAGATATAAATGTTGGTATTTAAAGTCAACAAATTGTCTACTGAGTCTTCACAAAATTAATAAAGATACGCCTTCCCTTCAGTAATTAATGGCAAGGCCGTGGTGCGTCATGTCGTTCAATAACAATTCAGTTTTGTGCATGGGATTTTCCTGAAGTTAGTGTTTCTGCAATAGCCAAACTATTTTTCGTGAACGACCGCACCAAATTAATGTAAAAAAGTAAAAGTAAAGTACCCCCCGTCACGCCAAGTGGCGTATAGGGAAATATGGTGTTAGTGACCCTATATTTTACAGACCTTCAGCACATGATTTTTGGGGTAATGTGGTCGGTATTACGCCCGTGCTGCTTTACTTTCCCAGAAAAAATCAGGTACCCATTTAAGGCTGGGTGAACCCGGAGCCGTCGGTTGGGATCGAACCCTACCCCTTGTCCGTAGTAGTCCAGTTCACTAACCACTGAGCTATCGCGGCTCCCACTAATTTTTAGGGAATTAGTAAAACCCAGGTGTCCTCCCCAGGGTACGAACCCCGGCTGTTGCCGTGGTAAGCCACCGCCTATCGATTGCGCTAACCGGACACCCACCAAATTAATGTATATATCCTAAAATGGTGTCAAATTCGAACAGGGTGAATTTAATATAGCATAAAGAAGAAAACTTTTAAACTAGATCAAATTACTCAGAGCAAAATATATTTTTATAACGTCATCAATATTCTAAGATTGCATGCAAAATTTGAAAGCAAAAGAACAAATGGTTATCACGCAAAACTAATTCAGGTGTGATTATGAATTTTTGAACGGACTATAGTCCCGATATGCACTAGACTTTTTATAATGAGTACGACCAGTTGTTTCCCTCAGAAACCTGTTATGTCCATCGCCCATACTTTTTTAGGTTCCTACGCAAATCTTCTAGTGATAGTTTACGCTTGTTTACTTTTGAACAAAGCCCAACGGCCAAGATCTAAATTTGCATAATTTCGTTCATTCTCAACGGCGGCCGTTATAGTTTAGCTTTTACTAGCACAATGTTTCACCAGACAAGTTGTAACCGATTGTTTCACCAGACAATGGGTGACTCTGCCAGAGAACTAGCTGAAACATCACACAGCAAAGAGAGCAACATTGCCTACAAAGCAGCCTCGGCCAAATACAGACGTGTGGTCATGATATCAGCAAGACAGAGCTGGATAGACAAAACAGAGAGCCTTAATCTAGACAAAAATGGGCATAAACTATGGAAACTTGCGAAAGCTCTGAGCGACGAAAACAACTGCCGACCTCCAATATCATTAACACACAATCAGAATATCCTCCCAGGTAAAATGGCAGCAAATCTACTGATAGAGACTTGCAAAAACATTTGTAGAATAAACATTCCAATAGACAAACAGAAAGCTGCCAGACGGGAAAACCAACATGCAAAACACATGCCTTTAGCACCAGAAGAGCATCAGACGACCATCTTTACCCCAACTGAATTAGATGTTGCCCTCAAAGGATTGAAGCTCAAAAGTTCCCCTGGTAAAGATGGAATCTCCAACGAAATGCTCCTAAATCTGGGACAGAAAGCCAAGAGCCAGCTTCTAAGGATAATAAATGCTAGCTGGAAGAGAGGTCATGTGCCGGCATTCTGGAAAGAAGCTATTATGGTGCCCATCCTCACGTGTGAAAAAGACCCAAGTAATTATAGACCAATTAGCCTACTGAGCTGCCTGAGTAAACTCATGGAAAGGCTGGTTAACAGGAGACTTATGTGGCATTTGGAGACAAAACAACAAATCGTACCACACAAAAAGTGGCTTTCGTCAGCACAGATCAACTGAAGACCTGGTCACCTACATTGTACAGGAAATAGAGGATGCTCTACAAGAAAAGAAACACACGCTGGCAGTGTGGGTCGACATAGAGAAGGGTTTTGATAGGGTTTGGCGAGAGGGTTTAAAGAAAAAGCTTTTTAGATTTGGCATCCAGGGTCGTTTATTCAATTGGGTCTCTCAATACCTTCAGGATATAGCGGCCAGAGTACAAGTTCAAGGTCAACTAAGTAAGAAGGTCTTTATCGAACAAGGTATCCCACAAGGCGGAGTCTTGTCCTCAACACTCTTTTTAATTATCATAATGACATCGTAATGGACATTCCACCCAGAATACACTCCGCAATATACGCAGATGATCTGGCGTTATGGGCTCGCGAGGAAAGTATGTCGGTGGCTGGACCCAGGATGCAAGATGCCCTAGGTGAACCTGAAAAATGGACGAACACCTGGTTCTTACTAATCAACGAGAAAAAACTACATATACAATTTTGAGCCTATCAAGAAACACACTCTCTGCAAACTTGAAGATAAAAGACGATACACTCCCAATTGACCAAAACCCAACATATCTTGACGTCACCATGAGTCGCAGAATGACTTGGAAAAATCAGATAGACAGAGCAAGGAAAAAAGCCAGAAAACGAACAAATATTATGAAGAAATTGGCAGGAACGGATTGGGGGGCAGACAGCAATATTTTGAAAAGACTATACGTAGGAAGAGTCAGACCAGTTCTAGAGTATGGAGTCTCAGCCTGGGCTATGGCTTCCAAATCACACCTTAGCAAAATTAACACAACACAGAACGAAGCTGCCCGTATCATCACTTCTATCTTCTACCTTTTAGCTCCCAGTGGAGCATAGGTCTTCAACAAACACTTTCCAAGTCGTTCTGTTTTTTACAATTCTTTTAAGATAATTCCATGTCTTCCCCATCATCTTCATCTCTGCTTCGATCTGTCTTCTCCAAGAATTCCTTGGTCTTCCTCTTTGTCTTTTCCCCTGGGGATTCCAAAAAGGGCCTGTTGTGTAATACTCTGTTGGCTTCCGTAGTGTGTCCTATCCATCGCCATCGTCTACGCTGTATCTCTTTATCCACTGGTATTTGACCGGTACATTTCCATAATTCCACGTTAGTGACTTTGTCCTGCCATTTCCATCCCTTTATTCTGCGTAAGCATCCATTAATGAAAGTCTGTACCTTCGTGATTGTCAATTTTGTTGTTCTCCATGTTTCACAGCCATATAATAGGACCGACTTAACATTTGAGTTGAAAATTTTTATTTTTGTATTTAACCTAATTTCGTTGGATTTCCATATGTTTCCCAGTGCAATGAAAGCTCCTCTTGCTTTTGATATCCTTATTTTGGTATCATTTTCTGTTCCTCCCTCTTTATCTATATTACTGCCCAGATATATGTAAGATTGTACGTCTAGTAGAGGTATTTCTCCTAGTTTTATTTGCTTATTGCCAACTGCATTAATTCTCATAATGTTGGTCTTATCTCTATTAATCTTTAGTCCTAGCTGTTGTGATCTCTCATCTAATATACTCATTTTATCCTGCATCTGTTGATGGCTGTGTGATAGGAGAGCTATGTCATCAGCAAAGTCTAAATCATCAAGTTGTTTGGTCAGAGACCACTGGATTCCATTTCTGTTGTTTTGAGTTATTTTCATAATCCAATCTATGGCCAGTAGAAAGAGAAATGGGGACAGGAGGCATCCTTGCCTTACTCCTGTTCTTATTTCAAATGCTTCTGTAAGCTGTCCTTCATGCACCACACTACATTTTGTTCCTTCATACATTGTTTTTATCAGGTTAATAAACTTTATGGGGATTCCGTAATGACTCAGCAACTTCCAAAGCATTCTTCTGTCTAAACTATCAAATGCCTTTTCGTAATCTATGAATCCAATATAAAGTGGGGATTTTAGTTCTAAACTTTGTTCAACTATTATACGTAGAGTAGTTATTTGATCAGCACATGATCTGTTCTTCCTAAAACATGCTTGTTCATCTCTCAAGTGTTTCTCTATAGTCTCCTTTAGTCTCTCCAGAATGATTCTGCCTAATATTTTTCGTGGCACTGATAGTAGCATAATTCCCCTATAATTTGTGCACTCCTGTAAACTTCCTTTCTTTGGTAGTTTGATCATATAACCTTCTTTCCAGTCTTTAGGTATTTCTTCCCTCTCCCAAATTTTACCCAATAGATCATGTAACATCTTGGTAGAGGTGTTAATATCTGCTTTGATGGCGTCTGAAGGAATTTCATCTGGTCCTGTGGCTTTACCATTTTTTAATAGTTTGATGGCTTTCATTACTTCTTCTTTGCTTGGTTTTCCGCAGTTATCGCGTAACTCTTCTTCTGCTGGTAGTATATCTGGAGGATTATTTGAGCTGGGTCTGTTCAAAAGTTCTTCAAAGTGCTCTTTCCATCTCTCCATTTGTTCCCTTATATTACTAAGCAGATTTCCTTTCTTATCTTTGATAAAGGCGTTGATCTGTTTGTATTTTCCACCTAATTTCTTTGTGCTGCTGTACAGTTCTTTCATATTCCCTTTATTTGCTGCTTCTTCTGCCTCTTTAGCTAGTTCATCTATATATTTCCTTTTATCACTTTTAATGCATCTTCTCACTTCTTTGTTCACCTCTGTGTAAGCTTCCCGTGTCTTGGCTTTATTACTTCTTGTTTTGCTTTTATTTATGTCTGCTTTCTTGTTCTTTCTTTCTTTAATTTTATCCAGGGTCTCTGCATTCTGGCGTTCTCTTTTCCCCAGTGTTTCTTCGCATGTCTCTTTTCATATATACTATATAAGCTACATCTGCCCCTCTATATACTTTTACATCCTGTAAGGATGACTTAAACTTATTATTAATACTTATGTGATCAATTTGATTTTCCGTTCTATGATCTGGTGACACCCATGTATGTTAACACATTTCGATTGTTTTTGTTTTGGTTGTTTCGTTATTAATTTGTGTGTGTGTGTGTTTTTATTGTTTGTTCCTGATGAAGGCCTATTGAGCAGAAACGTTGTTTAGTCTGTGTCGTCCACTTGTCACGTAAAGCTTCTTACATACCTTTTTTTATTTTTTAATTTTTCCTGACACCCATGTAGCTTTGTGTATTCTTTTATGTTAAAATATTGTTCCTCCTAGGCTCATTTGATTAAGTGCGCAGAAATTCACAAATATCTCTCCATTCTCGTTTATATCTCCAAGTCCATGTTTTCCCATAATCTCTTCGAAGCCTCTGTTGTCTGATCCTACCTTAGCATTTAGGTCTCCCATCAAGATTATAATATCCTTAAATTAACAGAACACAGAACCAAGCTGCCCGTATCATCACTGGTGCTATGAAATCTACACCTATCAAGACTCTAGAAAGAGTAACAGGTTTACAACCCTTAGATGGCAGACGGGTCACTAAAGTATTGCAACAAGCGGAGAAATATAGAAGGCTCTTTAGCCACCCCATGCACCAAAGAATAACTGGTTCCGGAATAGTACGACTAAAGAGAAACAACTTCGCTGCAATTGCCAATGAACTAACTACTGGAGACCCAGTACTTTCCCAAACAATATCGAAACCCTTGTGCCCATCTGATATGTCTCCTCATGGAAAGCATAAAATACCAGAACTTAAGGAAAATATAACAGGAATCATGAAAAAAGGCACCCAATCAGACACAGAAAGAAAACACGTAGCAGAAAAACACATACACGATACCTACCCACAGGACTCTTGGTCCCACATATACACAGATGCCACCAGAAATTGAGGGGGAGGTGTGTTCTTGGCGCCGAATAATCAGGACGAGATCACCAAGTCAATAGCTACTGGAAAATTCTCGAACAACTTTAAAGCAGAAACTGAGGCCATCAGAGATGATGCAACACTGGCTATTCAACACAAAAATAACATGAGTAGTAGCTGTGGCTGTGAACTCAATCTAAAAGTGCACGCACATGCACCGAAAGACAATAGATTTGGCACCGACTTTGCACGAAACATGCACCGAAAAAAAAAAAAATTCGAATTCGCTATTATTTCGAACTTCATTATTTTTTTGGGGGAAAATTTTTTTTTTTTTTTTTTTTGGGTTCGTCAGTTTGTCGAAACGGTCTACTGTGTCTGAGAGATTAACTCAGGTAAATTCAAAAGAGACTCGGTGCTAATCGGCTTATCGAGCGGGGGTCGTGATATGCTCTCGCTGTGTGTTAGAGGAAAATATTTGTGAATGAGTATTTTAAAAGAGTATATTTGTGAAAGTAAAAATTCAGAATTATTTAAAAAATATGTATTTGTGAAAGTAAAAAACTCAGAATTATTAAAAATAAAAAATAAAAAAATAAATAAAAACAATAAAAAGTCTCCCTTCAGGATTCGAACACGGGTCTACTACGTGACAGGAGGCGACATGTAAAAAAAAAATGCTGACAAGCAATGACGTTGAAGGTTAGTTTGTCGAACGGTGTACTGTGCCTGAGAGATTAACTCAGGTAAATTCAAAAGATCGGGCGTCAAACAGTCCGGCTCAGGATATTTCCGTTAACCAACTCAGGTAAAACCCCGATTGAAAAGAAAACGGACTTATGTTAAAAATAATAAAATATAAGGATGAAAAATCAATATTTTTAAAAACTTAAAATGAAGGGAAATTTAAAATATAGGCGATCGCGTAAATGATTGGGTCGCGGATCTCGCACTTTTTTTTTAGTGCCACCCTCAACACCAGCATCAACCCTTCATGTCCTATCATCATCATACCACACAAAGTTTCAAACCGATTATTATTCGCCGGCGGTGGGCATGTGAGGTGGAGGGGCGGGTAATAGGCAACAGGAGGCGACATGTAAAAAAATGCTGACAAGCAATGACGTTGAAGGGGTATTGTTAGGAAAAGGATTAGATAAATACGACTAGCTCGCGGGCGGGAACGAGTTCGTCGGCGCAGGTGTGTTATTGTAGTATCGCTAACATCATGTGCCAGGATAGCGGTTCTTGAGGAAAGATTATTGGTCGTGTGTGTTATCGCTACCAACATCATCATGTGTCGTGTAGTAAGGTGTGCTAATATTAAATAGTGACGCTCGCTCTTTCTCATTCAATGTAAAGCAAAACAAAATTCTATATTTCACAATTTTATTAATACATCATATATATTACTCTCCGGTTGCTGATAATTTTAACCGTCTGGGTTTCCTACACAACCGCCCTCCATTTGACAAAACCTTGATCAAAGCTGGAATAGGTAATCGGTGACTCTGCTGAAACGTTCCGGGTTCGTGGGCAGGGTCGGTGTTTATGACAAAGGCCGCGGTCGCCGTTGGGTCGATGCTTGGCGGTAAGTGGTTTCGTGGAATGACACTAACAAGGGAACAACGTCGAACGAAAATATCCGACATCAAAAGGTTGTAAATCTCCCTCGTGTTCATATTCTTATTCTTTTTTCTCTCTCAAACGGCGAAGTCTGTTAGAATCTGCCTTGTCTTGGACACCTCGAGCACCGAGTCCAACTCGGCGTAGACGATAACTTGTAGGGGAGTAGTGGTGGGAGCCGCAAACTTGAGTTCTATCGACAAGGGTCCGCTTGTGGCTAGCTCAAAATGGGAGCAGTCCAGTAGGCTGGACGAGAGGTCAAAACCAAATAACCAGATCTGTCGTCTGATTAACAAGAGTGAGGTCCCCTTGGTTAACAAAAAGGGGCGTGTAGTTGAGGTTAGCATAAGCGTTTTCGAGACTGCCTTAACGCCATCTTTAGACAATGGAACTACCCCCTCTGCCTTCATGTCCTATCATCAGCATGTGCCACCCTAAACACCATCATCAACCCTTCATGTCCTATCATCATCATGTGCCACCCTCAACACCATCATCAACCCTTCATGTCCTATCATCATCATCATGTGCCACCCTCAACAACAGCATCGTCCCTTCATGGCTTATCATCATCATCATCATCACCAAGACACACAAAGTGACACATCATCATCATGTGCCACCCTCAACACCATCATCAACCCTTCATGTCCTATCATCATCATCATGTGCCACCCTCAACAACAGCATCATCCCTTCATGGCTTATCATCATCACCAAGACACACAAAGTGACACATCATCATCATGTGCCACCCTCAACACCATCATCAACCCTTCATGTCCTATCATCATCATCATGTGCCACCCTCAACAACAGCATCATCCCTTCATGGCTTATCATCATCATCATCACCAAGACACACAAAGTGACACATCATCATGTGCCACCCTCAACACCATCATCATCCCTTCAGGTCCTATCATCAAGCCACCCAAAGTATCAACCAGCGAAATTCTCTCTCTCTCTCTCTCTGTCTCTCTCACATTCATGGTAAACCAAAACAAAATAGGCTCATACTCAAAAAGTCGACCTCAAAACCATAAAAAGCTACTCCCATACTCATACTAGTTAGACACAACGAGCAGATAATTACTTCCAAACTCCAAAAAGTTAGACCAAATCACGCCTCGATCGTTCTTTAACATTGCCTCCAGCGTTCTCTAACATTACCTCGAGCGTTCTCTAACATTGCCTCGATCGTTCTTTAACATTGCCACGATCGTTCTTTAACATTGCCACGATCGTTCTCTAAAATTACCTCGAGCGTTCTCTAACATTGCCACGATCGTTCTTTAACATTGCCACGATCGTTCTCTAACATTGCCTCCAGCGTTCTCTAACATTGCCTCGATCGTTCTCTAACATTGCCTCGAGCGTTCTCTAACATTGCCTCCAACGTTCTCTAACATTCCCTTGCTCGTTCTCTAACATTTTCATTAGTTGGAGTCTTTGTGTTGCCTTCTTAGTGAGATTCTCTACGTGTTTCTTCAGGCTCAATTGTCAGTCTAGTTGTATTCCTAAAAATCTACTTCCATACTGATACTAGTTAGACACATCGATCAGATAGTTACATCCAAAGTCCCGCCAAATCGCAAACATTTTACCCCCAGAACACAAAAATTTAGGGTCATACTCAAAAAGTCGACCTAAAAATCCCAAAAAGCTACTCACATAGTCGTAATAGTTAGACACAACGAATAGGAAGTTATATTCAAGGTCCAAAATGTTGGACCAAATCACAAGAACCACGAACCATCAACTCACGAACCACGAACCACAACCCCACGAACCATGGACTTAACGAACCATCAACTCACGAACCACGACCCCACGAACTCACGAACCATGGACTTAACGAACCACGAACCACAACCCCACGAACCCTGGACTTTTCTCACAACATTTTGCTGAAGGCTCGTTGTGTTTTTGATCTGTCTGCCCTGTCACCTAGCCAAACTATTTTATCTGTTGTTTCCTTATATATTCTATGATGGGGGCTATTCCTAGCTTTCTTCTCAGTTCTTCATTTCTGAGCTTATCTCTCAGACTGTTTCATGTCATTCGTCTAACACATTTCATCTCTGAGATCACAAAAATTTAGGCACATACTCAAAAAGTCGACCTCAAAACCATAAAAAGCTACTCCCACATTCATCTAAAAGTTACACCAAAACCGCACCAGATTTGCAACGTGCAAAAACATGCACAAGTTTGACACGCGAACCAGTTTGGCACAATGCACCTTCGTAAGGGGCGTAACAATCAGCCTTCGTAAGGGGCTAATCAATCATAAAAGTGATTATCAAAGTAAATTTTTGGTATGGGGATGTCTATTGGCAAGGTGTCCAAGACAAGGCAGATTCTAACAGACTTCGCCGTTTGAGAGAGAAAAAAGAATAAGAATATGAACACGAGGGAGATTTACAACCTTTTGATGTCGGATATTTTCGTTCGACGTTGTTCCCTTGTTAGTGTCATTCCACGAAACCACTTACCGCCAAGCATCGACCCAACGGCGACCGCGGCCTTTGTCATAAACACCGACCCTGCCCACGAACCCGGAACGTTTCAGCAGAGTCACCGATTACCTATTCCAGCTTTGATCAAGGTTTTGTCAAATGGAGGGCGGTTGTGTAGGAAACCCAGACGGTTAAAATTATCAGCAACCGGACAGTAATATATATGATGTATTAATAAAATTGTGAAATATAGAATTTTGTTTTGCTTTACATTGAATGAGAAAGAGCGAGCGTCACTATTTAATATTAGCACACCTTACTACACGACACATGATGATGTTGGTAGCGATAACACACACGACCAATAATCTTTCCTCAAGAACCGCTATCCTGGCACATGATGTTAGCGATACTACAATAACACACCTGCGCCGACGAACTCGTTCCCGCCCGCGAGCTAGTCGTATTTATCTAATCCTTTTCCTAACAATACCCCTTCAACGTCATTGCTTGTCAGCATTTTTTTACATGTCGCCTCCTGTTGCCTATTACCCGCCCCTCCACCTCACATGCCCACCGCCGGCGAATAATAATCGGTTTGAAACTTTGTGTGGTATGATGATGATAGGACATGAAGGGTTGATGCTGGTGTTGAGGGTGGCACTAAAAAAAATGTAGTGCGAGATCCGCGACCCAATCATTTACGCGATCGCCTATATTTTAAATTTCCCTTCATTTTAAGTTTTTAAAAATATTGATTTTTCATCCTTATATTTTATTATTTTTAACATAAGTCCGTTTTCTTTTCAATCGGGGTTTTACCTGAGTTGGTTAACGGAAATATCCTGAGCCGGACTGTTTGACGCCCGATCTTTTGAATTTACCTGAGTTAATCTCTCAGGCACAGTACACCGTTCGACAAACTAACCTTCAACGTCATTGCTTGTCAGCATTTTTTTTTTACATGTCGCCTCCTGTCACGTAGTAGACCCGTGTTCGAATCCTGAAGGGAGACTTTTTATTGTTTTTATTTATTTTTTTATTTTTTATTTTTAATAATTCTGAGTTTTTTACTTTCACAAATACATATTTTTTAAATAATTCTGAATTTTTACTTTCACAAATATACTCTTTTAAAATACTCTTTCACAAATATTTTCCTCTAACACACAGCGAGAGCATATCACGACCCCCGCTCGATAAGCCGATTAGCACCGAGTCTCTTTTGAATTTACCTGAGTTAATCTCTCAGACACAGTAGACCGTTTCGACAAACTGACGAACCCAAAAAAAAAAAAAAAATTTTTTCCCCCAAAAAAATAATGAAGTTCGAAATAATAGCGAATTCGAATTTTTTTTTTTTCGGTGCATGTTTCGTGCAAAGTCGGTGCCAAATCTATTGTCTTTCGGTGCATGTGCGTGCACTTTTAGGTTGAGTTCACAGCCACAGCTACTACTAACATGCACAATAAATTGGTGATTCTGACTGATGTTCTGTCAGCATTATCAGCTCTAAAAAGCCCCAAGAACAATGAACTAGATGACTTGAGAATAACACTGGACAAACTATGCAATAACTTCCAAAGAGTAGTCATTCAGTGGATACCGTCACACTGTAATATATACGGGAACGAACGTGCAGACAAATTAGCTAAAGAGGGAGGGAGATTAACGCAAGAGAACAATCCGCTCAGTTATGACGAAGCCAAATCCATCCTCAAAGGTTAAATCCATGAAAAATGGAAACAAGAACACCCAACGCATAACGAGAGTGACGGATACCACCAACTATCAGGGAGGGATCAAATCATCATACTTCGCCTACGCACTGGCCACAATAGAATGAGAAATCACATGTTCACCAAATTCAAAATAGGTACAACCAGCCTATGCCACTGTACACTGGACAATATGACTACAAAACATGTTCTACAGGATTGCCCCCAGTATACAGACCTGAGAAGAGCAATGTGGTCCACGCCCACCTCCAAACTATATGGAAGAGAAACTATATGGGGCAATCGATTCACTTAAACAGACAGCTGACTTCATCAGAGAGTCTGGAATCCTACTCTGATTGAGTCTTGATCGCAGAAATGCTTTGGTATAATCTATGAAACATGGGTATAGGTCTGTTTTCACCTCTATGGCTATTTCTACTAAAGATTTTATTATGTATATGGAATTGTTCGTTCCTTTACCTCCAAAAAAATCACACTGTTCATCACTAATTTCTGGACGGATTTTGTTTCGCATTCTTCACATGGTGAGTCTTAGTAATATCTTAGTCATGTGACCCATAAGACTTATTGGGTGATGGTCATCGCATTCAATCGCACCAGATTTCTTTGGTAGGGCTATGGATATTGATTTGAGCAGGTCTTCTGATATATATCCGCTGTTGTAGATATCATTTAATATGTTTGTTATTATTTATATTCCAAAATCACCCTTGGCTTCAATCTCTTCTTTAGTCATATTATCTGGTCCAGGAGCTTTTCCTGCTTTCATATTGCGCAAGGATTCTTCCACTTCCTTGAGTACTGAGTTACTTGCAGGTCATCATCATTGCACTCTGAACATGTCAATATGTGCTCAGATTTCCTCCTCGGCAAATTCCCCTAGTTTCCAACAACTGACAATTCCAGTTCTGTATTGGTTGATAAGTCTTCTTATATGCCCACTAAGTTTCTCGTTTCTGCTGTGCCAATCTTAACTCTCATTTCTTTCATCCGACGGTGTAACGTGAACTCATTGTTGTCGAAGTACTGTGTCCTGCCCACATCTCAGGCCATTTATGTTGTCCGCCTGATCTTCTTTGAGTATTTCTGATCCTTACCCACTATCCTTAATATTTACTTCGGTTCATTCATCATCTACCCTAAGGCAGTGGACGGCGTTAATCGTCTTTCTGACATCCCCTGCATCTTCTTTCAATTCCGAACGTATGGACTTTGTCCATCCTTCGGAAATCCTTGAAACGAAGTCGAGAGGGGAATAGTGCGACTGGGTAAGGCACTATCTCCATATCCTGTGCCCAGGCAGAGTAGGCAAAGTGAAATCATCTCTCTTGATGAAGAAATAAACTGTCGAATTGGTAAGGCAGCTACGACCTTCGGCAAACTCACAAAAAGGGCATGGAACAACACGAAACTAACTCGAAAGACTAAACTCCTAATATATCAAACATGTGTGCTTAGCACACTACTATATGGATCCGAAACCTGGACAACATACTCAAACCAGGAAAAAAGACTAAATGTCTTCCACATGCGATATCTCCGCAAAATAATGCACATCAAATGGCAAGACAAAATAACCAACTTAACTGTCCTGCAACGTGCTAAGACCCTAACAATCATGTCGATGCTCAGAAGTCGAAGGCTAAGATGGCTGGGGCATGTCCAACGGATGGAAGAAAAACGCATTCCTAGGCAAATACTATATGGTGAGCTAAAACACGGAAAAAGACAAATCGGCAGACCTAAACTACGATATAGAGATATCTGCAAATCATCTCTGAAAGACTTCTCCATCTGTGAAAACGACTGGCAACATCTGGCAAGTGATCGCACATCATGGAGAGCATGTATAAGGAACGGTATAACAACATTTGAGACTGTGCTAAGACAGGACTTAGAAGAGAAGAGACTCATGAAAAAGGATGGTAAACCCTGTGGACCAGCGAGCCTGACCTGTTCATTATGTGACCGCGTGTGTTTGTCAAACATTGGTAGAATTAGCCACGAGAGAAGCTGTTCGGCAAAAACAATACCTCAAAAAAATACGCAATAACCTCCACTAGACCGTCTGACAAGACGAAAAGGGCCATATATATATATATATATATATATATATATATATATATATATATATATATATATATATATATATATATATATATATATATATATATATATATATATATATATTCATCATCTGTAATGTATTCTGTTCATCTTTCCCTTATGCTTTCTTGTTCAATCAGCAGTTCTCCTTCCTTTGATCTTAAACAATAAAATTTAAAATAGTATTCTGCGTTGTTTGTTTTTATCTGCGTTGGAGTTTTCTTCTATAGCAAATATTTATGTTTTTATTTTTATTTTCAGCGTCCATTACTATATTGAAAAAGAGAGAAAAACTAAAGGGAGTGTATATAATTCATAAAGGGTCAAGATCTTCGCCGGTGAAATTCGTCGTAGTTCTGCACCATCTTAGTTACTTTCGATAGTTTGCGGCAGTGGCGCTACACGCTGGAGGAGGGGGTGGGAGGAGTCCCGGGGATAGGAACACTATGGAGTAATCTTATGGGCAATGAAGATGATTTATCAGCTGAACTAAACTGAACTTAAACAAAATATAGTTTTAAAAATTATGGAATACTTTTGTTGGAAGAAATTTTTTTTTTCTCATCATCATTGAGTGCCGTCTCCGCATCGAAGGTTGGCTACCATGTAGCGCCATTCCACTCTGTCTCTTGCTTTGATGGTGCAGATTGTCATAGGCTGACTTGTCCATCTTTTGATGTTACTCGTCCATGTTAGTCTTAGTTTGCCTCTGCCCCTTTTACCTTGTATTTTCCCTTAATTTCAAAACCCAAAAGACCCAAAAATTTCATTTGTTTTGCTCTAATTGTGTTTAATAGTTCTCTTTTCATTTTTAGTTGTTTTAAAACTTCCTCGTTTGTTTTCTTTTCATCCAATTCTACCTATTCTTCTATAAATCCACATTTCAAAGGCTTCAATTTTATGTTCTGTTTTCTGGTCTAATGCCCATGTTTCTGCACCATACAGGAATATTGAGAAGATGTAACATTTTGCTATTCTTAGTTTTAGCCCTGGTGTTATTTATTTTGATGTTAGTACATTTTTTATGGCATTGAAATTACTTTTTGCCATACCTATTCTTTTATTTATTTCAGTTGTACATTTTCCATCTCTGGTTATAGTATGTCTCAGGTAGTTGTAGTTCTGAACTGTCTCTAGATGTATTCCTTCCACTTTGATATTTAATTGTAGGTCTTGAGAATTTTCTTTGTTTATGATCATAGTTTTAGTCTTTTTGATATTCACATCTAGTCCATATTTTTTGTTTGTCATGTTTATTACATTAAGTAATTGTTGTAGATCTTTAGGATTTTCTGCTAGTAGTACAGTATCATCAGCATATCTTAGGTTATTGATTATCTTCCCATTAATGTTTAGGCCTGGCATCTCAGTGATGTTTTTAAATATTTGCTCAGTGTATAAATTGAACAAGCTTGGTGAAAGGATGCGTCCTCGTCTTACTCCTCTTTTTATATCCATGGGTGTAGAGTTCTTCGTGTTATATTTTATTATTGCTGTTTACTCCCAGTACATATCAGTCGTATGCCTGTGTCATCCAGATTTATATCTTTTAGGCAGTCTATAAGTTGATTATGGTGGACTCTATCATATGCTTTGGTGTAGTCTATGAAGCTGGCATATATTGGTTTGTTTACTTATATGTACTTTTCAATCAATGTCCTCATGCTGAATATGGCTTCTTTTTTCCCACAGTTTATCCTGAATCCGAATTGCTGCTCATCTAATTCAGTATTAATTTTATTCTGAATCATTCCTTGTATAACTTTTAGTAAAATTTTGGTTACCTGGCTCATTAGGCTTATTGTTCTAAAATCACTGCATTCAACTGCACCATTATTTTTAGGCAATGCAATTAAAGTTGATGTTTTTAGTTCATTTGTTATGTATCCTGCATGGTATATGTCATTGCATATGTCTGTGATCACTTCAATGCCGAAATCTTCTAGTGCCTGTATCATCTCTATCTGTATATTGTCAGGTCCTGCTACTTTTCCCTTTTTCATTGTTTTTATAGTTTTTTCTACTTCAGATTTTAGGATTTTATAGCTGGATGTACATTTTATAAATGTTTTCTTTGTCCCTTTCATCATGAAATAATTCTGTTATGTATTCCTGCCATCTATTGATTATATATTTGTTGTCTGTTAGCATTCTTCCCTCTTTGTTTGCAAAGCATCTGCTTCCTGCAGCTTTTTTGTCTTTATTAGTCATTCTTTTTATTTCTGTGTGCATTTCTCTTTTGTTTACTTTCCATAGTTTCGACTTCTAGACATCTTTGGTTGTTTTATTTTGCCTTTTTGCACATTTTTCGTATTTCATTAACAATTTCCTTGTATCTGGCAGTGTTCTTAGTTTGTCTTCTCTCTTCTATTTTTTCTAAAATGTTGTCAGTTATCCATTTTTGTTTTTTCTTACTTTCCTTTTTGGGTAAAGTGATGCAGAATTCTTGTATGCTGTTTTTTATGCATTGCCATTTGGTTGCAACTTTTTCTTCAGGATTCTCTCTTCTGTACTGCTCAATCCCTTCTTCTAGCAGCTTCTGATATGTGTTCTTTACTTGTACAGTATACGTTTCTTTTACATATTTCTGATTTAAAGCTGTTGTGCCTATTGTTATTGCTGAATTAGTATTTTGTTTCTTTCTCTTTAATTTGATTTTCATTTTAATCATTACAGGACTGTGATCTGAATTAATATCTGCACCTGGGTAGGTTTTGGCTTTTTTGACGCTGTTCCGGAATCTGTCTTTTATCATTATATAATCTATTTGATTCCTCTTTCTATCTCCAGGGCTTTTCCATGTGTATAATTTACTTTTCTCTTGCTCAAAGTACATATTATCAGCCTGTTTTCTTCGCAAAATTGCATTACTCTTTCTCCTCTGTTATTTCTTTTTCCTAAACCATGATTTCCTATAATGGTCTTATATCTGCATTTTCCTACTTTTGCGTTCATGTTAACCATTACAATCAAGATGTCTGAAGATTACACTTGCTTCATAACTGTATTTAGATCTTCATAGTATGCTTCTATTTGTTCATCTGTATAGTCTTGAGTAGGTGTGTATGTCTGTATTATTGCAATGTCAAATGACTTTGCCTTCATTTTTTATTAATCTAATCCTATCATTGTATGTCAAGTGAGTATTTATTTATTTTTGTAGTTCTCGTTTTATTAGTATGCCTACCCCTCTTTGGTGTTCTGTTGTGTTACCTGAGTATATAAATGTATATTTATTGTCTATAGTATGTATCCACTTTCCTTCCATCTTGTTTCTGATATGCCTAAAATATAGGGTTGCCAGAACCTTCGAAGCAGAAAGCGGGACAAATGGTACTTTTTTAGACGCGAAAGCGGGACACATCATGTAAAGCATAATAGCCATAGGAAAAGTCAGAGATAGCACACACATAGACTAATTATTATTACATTGTCCATTGACTTGAAAGACATATGATGTTTTACAATATGATAACACATTGTCAGTTCTGTCGCTGCCACTAATTTACCTTGCTCTGACGATTTAGTCAAAAAATAATTGTCCATAGTACGTGAAGTGTTTGCAGAATACATTCTAGATTTGTGTTTTACACTTCCTATATGTTTTGTTATGTCAGTTCTCCCACCATGCGCGATAGAAATGTAACATTGACATATTTTGCATTCTGCTTCATTCTCACTTCTACCTTGTTTTATGAAAGACCATTCTTCCGAATAGTTTTCTTGGAAAAAACACTTTCTCTTCGGCATTTCCAAATAAAAATAAATCCAAAAAAAGAATTCACAAAATTAGAATGCTCAATTAAAAATGAACAAATTTAATATTTCACAACCACCGGTAACAACAGACTGGATTCCTGGAAGCAACCTCCAGCCTCCAACACATAAAGAAAGAATGAAGCCAAAATTTCTTCTTGCTGCTGGTGAGGATGGCCCGATGTTGTTGAATGAATTATTAGCGCCTACAGAAATACGACAAGGACAAAAGCATGCAGATTGTCACGTAGGCACAGATCACGTGAGCGGTGAGCGGTGAGATGGGTAGAGTAAGGCTCAGCGCCTCGGCTAAGAGTCGCCTAAGAGTAAGACGAAGCCGAAGACGTCATCTTTTGTAAATTTTTAAATAATACCGCCTTCCGCACTAACAATTTTGTGCTGGATATTCTCAAATGAGTATTTATGAGTTGTATCTACAAACTTTATTATTAAACAGCGATAGCGCAGGACTCTACAAATAGACGTTTCGGACTAAGAAGCTTCATTTTGTAACAAAACTCAAACCAATAATAAATAATTTAAGAAAATATTAAAATTTGTAGGTGAAAAATTTGGCTGGATTAAAAAGCGGGACAAATTGCTGTCCCCCAGACCCTTAGGCGGGACAATTAATTTTTGATGAAAAAGTGGGACAATCCGGAAAAAGCGGGACGGATGGCAACCCTACTAAAATATCTATGTTTAATCGCTCTGCTTCTACCATAAGATTTTCTAGTTTTCCTTGTTGGTATAAAGTCCTAACATTCCATGTGGCTATTTTTATCTAGTTCCTAAGACAGTAGTTAGAATTTCTCTCCATGGCTTTCTTTGGAATGTTACGCGGTAAGGCTCCAATCTCTTTCATGGTGGTCTGCCATATTCGTCTTTCGTGTTCTGAATATGCCCCATGTGTACCACACACTTTGCTGTTTTCGATTTCTGGGCTGTTGATTTTTTTTTTTAAAAGCTGTTAATTGTGTAAAGTAGTCTTACTTATCCTCCCGTGTGTTACCGGGGCCTCATTATGTGGGAAGTAAAGAATAGTGACACTGTGACCTTCCAGGCATGTCGTAAGAGGCGACTAAGGAGCTTGATCGATGGCTTGACAAGCTGTCATTGTAAAAAGTAAAAGTATTGTTATGGAAACAGAACCATAGATTTTAGAAGCAGTGATCTCTGCAATATGTGCCATTTTGGCACGCAAGGTTTCTGTTTTTGAGATTGTAGTTCTGTCCCATGTGCCGTCTTCGGCTAGAAAGGACAAGATAGATAGTTAAGATAGTCTTACTTATCAGCGACCAAAAAAAAATTAATTTGAGATAACATTATATTAATTAATTAACCTGTAAGAATAACGAACTATTACTATACGGTGCCCTAGATGAGGTCGCCACTGGATCCTCATGGTTTGTAGCTGCAGTGATGAGTATAGCGAAAACTTCCCCAAGTAATGTAGACCAACATCTCTGAGTCTCTGACTAATGTTGTAAATCCAATCCAACAATTCAACCTTTGCATCCAATATGGCGGTAAGCGTGGCTTGTATTGAAATTAGTGAAATCCTGTTTAACTTTATTTTTCAAAATAATAATCAGATATTAATCACTTAGACTTATTCATTGCTCTTTTATTAATGGTACCGATACCTTTGACTGAACTTTGACTATTTTTTTAAGTTTTGTATTTGTGACAACATGAATAAATTGAGTGATACTCATACTGATAGTGTATGATACACTGATACTGACTCAGTGACTGGTAATTCATTGAATATATGTTGGAAGATAATGATGATATGACAATTCTAATTCTGATAGATAATCAATAATGATAATATTTAATATGATATGATGCTGATGCTGATAGATATGAATTGAATATATTATTTTATATTTTATTATATTTTATATTATTATAATTATGATACCAGACTGACCCAGACCAAATTAATTATTATAAATATTGTTAATCAATTGAATCCTCTTCTCTGACTCTTCTTAATCTGCTTGGCTTATCCTATAAAAAATTTATTGCGAATCGATGACATGTTTGCAGTTGCCCATAAATAAAATTAATTTAATTCAAATAATTATAATTCATCATAAATTATTAATGGTTAAAATTTGCGGTATAGGGTATTATGTATATAATAATAATAATATATATTATATATATATAATATATTATATTATATATGTTTAATTTCCAATATCAGGAAGAAACAATAATCATTTTTTGGCCATGTAATAATGAGAAGAGAACAACTAGAATATATTGTAAGAACTGGAAAAATTGAGGGACGAAGCAGATAGATAGAGGGAAGCAAAGAGAAAAAATAACAGACAGCTTAAGAGAATGGCTTGGCAGAAAGGGAACAACAGAAATGATAAATAGCTACCGAAATCGAAAGTTGTGGAGAGACATGATCACCTAGACCAGTAGGCCCGGTACTTGATGATGATGATATTTAATTTACTTTTACTCATTTTCTTTTTTAGTTTTTACTACTCAACTGTCCTGTCCGGTCCGAACCACAAAAGTGTATATTTTGTAGTGTGATATTGTGTGTGTATGATAGGGGTGTTTACTATCCCCCCAACTCAGCCAACTGTTTATTACTATAATAATTACATACATGAACTATATATGCAAGTTAGCCAACCCATCAGAGAAAGATGATATCAATTCAATGGAATGAGCTTATATTTGCAGACGATCAGTAGGTTAGGGCTTAGGGTGACCTTTCATGATTCGTCCCCGGTTTTCGGGGACAGTCCCCAAAGTGTAGAAGTTGTCTCCGATTTCAGTGAATAAATAAATGTTCATACACGGAATCGGCCCTCTTTTAAAATAATCACTAGGACTCAGGACGTTACTGAGTTGTGTTTCTTTCTCCCAGACTGAGCGGCATTAGCAGGAAGATAAAAGATAAGACTTGGACGAGTTGTGTCGGAGATGAGATAGCTCTTTAAACTCTTGAAGCGCGGTGCTACGTCAGTTCTATTCCAGGCACTGAATTCTATTGGGATGGGTTTAATTAAAAAAAGCAGACACTCTCTCTCTCTCCCCACCCCTGCCTTTCCGGACATCTCCCGCCAAAGTATCTTTTCCGGCCAATTTTCAAATCAGTCCGAGTGTAATGACAGTACAGTGCAGTTGTGTTTTCTATTTGTGATCAGTGGACGTCTGTTTCATAAAAACAATGCTTTCCAAAAAACGTGTCATTTTAGTGATTCGCTGAAAGCTGAATTTCCATTTATTATACAAGCAATTTTAGAGGATGGAACGCTAGTGAAATGTAATATTATATGTAGTTCAAATTTTTCTATAGTAAGTGGTGGAAGGACATCAATAACTGATCATCTACAGGCAAAAAAGCATAAGGGTGCGCTGCTTTGTAAGTCTCAGTCTGGGTGTATGACAAATTATTTTTGTAAAACAGAACCCTCAAAAGATGAATACACTCTAGCTGTTCATGAGGGAACCTTCGCATATCATACTGTGCTTCATAATAATATTTTCAGCAGTATGGATTGTACAACAATTCTACAAAAGAAATTTCAACGAAACAATTTTCCTGTGCAAGAATAAAGTGTGAATCCATAATTACCAATGTTTTTGCTCCTTGGGCTATTGATGAACTAAAAAATGACCTCAAATATGTCAGCTTCGTAACATTGTTTGTCTTGCGATACATCTAATCATAAACATGTTAAGCTACTTCCTATTTTAGTTCGTTATTTTTAGTTCGAGATTTCCGGTGTCATGGCGGCTTCGTGTAGTCGATTTTTATAATTCGGCAATTGCTGATATATTTAAAGGATTTACGCGACAGTCTAGTTATGGACGAGTAACATCAAAAGATGGACAAATCAGCCGATGACAACCTGCACCATCAAAGCAAGAGATAGAGCAGAATGGCGCTCCATGGTAGCCAACCTCCGCTGTGGAGACGGCACTCGATGATGATGATGATTTTCAGGCATATGAGCTGGAAACTCCAGTAAAGACCAAACTGATTGCTTTCATAGATATCCCAGGAGAAATGTCCGACATAATATCTGAACAATTGTTGAAAGCAATTGATAATTTTGACTTAAACAAAAAGATTTTTGGACTCTCAACAGACAATACAAATACAAACTTTGGAGGCTTGTTGAGGAAAGGGAGAGATAATGTCATAACTAAAATAAAGTCCAAGTTTGCAGGTGGAGTGCACTGGGGTTCCACGAAAGTGATCACTATCCATGTGTCCTCCTAAATGAGAAAAGCAAAAATAGAAGCCAGAAAAGAAAGCTCCACACATTCAACTACGAGAAAACAGACCAGGACGTCATTAGCAAAATCAGATATAAATATATTGTCGTTCGTCCCCGATTTTGTGGGAAGCAAAAAAATCCTCTGAAATGTAAAAAAATATGACAAATGTCCCTGAAAACAATAGGAAAAAAATGGTCACCCTACAGTAGGTACTTTGATAAAAATGTCGATAGTCTGTTGTGATTTCAAACAAGCTAGCTAGATAGCACTTGAATGCAAACTAAACGATACCTTGTTGTGATTTCAAACAAGCAAGCTAGATAGCCCTTGATGCAAACTAAACGATACCTTAATTATGGCCATACGACAATTAGAAAAAAAGTTATGAATTTTTTAATGAATTAATTTTTACTTAATAAATTGATTAAGAGAAACATAGAGGAAAATATCATGGGAAAATACCCGTTTGCAAAGTTGTCCGTGCCTGGAAAATTGAGAGTTGGCCGAATATGATGGCACAATGGTTTATAAAGGAAAGGGGATAGTCCCTGCCATTTAATAATTTATTTACACATAACTAACTCGACAGATTGGAGATCACTTTCAAGTTTTACACACTTCTATTTAAATGGTAAATGAAATTTTAAAATGCATTGTTTTAAACTTCACTAGTTAATTGATTTTTAAATTGTAAAAAAAAAAGCAGAGCTACTTTGAGACGTGGAATTTGATTATCAAATATGGCGTGTGACGTGATTTCTACCTATGGAGATGCCCCCTTTAAATTATTATTTGTACATGATTGTATCGGCAGATTGTTTTAAAATGTATGCATCCTTATGTTTAAATGGATGCAGAATTTAAAAATCTCTGTTTTGTCACTTTCAACCAATAAATTTACTGTTTAATATGGACAAAATCAGTAAAAATGTACAAATAATGCATTCAATCACGAATATCTTGAAAACTGCTATGAATATTCCAATAATTCTTTCACCCGACAATATGGCATTTCCTGACCATTCACCTGACATATATGAATAGTAACACAAATCATGTGATATCTCCAGGAAAATTTGTTAAAGTGCGAGTCCCATAACAAATTTAGGCCAATTTCCGAAAATGGCGGTGTTGTAGAAAGAAATCAAATTTGGCTTTCCATTGCTCCTGGAAGTTACCAGATTCAATTTATCAAAGTCCCTACAATCAGGCACTAATGCATGGAAAAAAAGAAGACCATCAAGAACATTTAATTGATTGAAATAGACTCAATATCACAGGCACAAAATACAACATGCAAATCAACGTCTCACTCTGATTTTATATCAATAAAACAGAAGTCAAGAATAACACTATAGAGAAACGGAACATTAACAAAACTATAGATGGCAGACAACTAAAACAACTAGAGGAATTTAAATATCTATGAAGTCTAGTGACAAATGACAATTCACAAACAGCAGAAATAGACACAAGATGCAACAAACTTGTCAAATAATATAACAGATATCACAACTATTGTCCAACAAGGAAATAACTCTACAGGCAAAACGGGCACTCTACAATACAATCTTCATCCCAACATTGTGCTACCAATGCCAATCCTGCACCCTAGATGCAAGAACAATAAGAAAAATAACCTTTTCAGAGATGTAATGTGGTAGACAAATGACACAAAACAGCCTGAGAGATAAGACCAGAGATGAAGAAATGAGTAAAAAGGCTAGGTATAACCCCTTCTATAGAATATATATGAAGAAACAAATAAAATGGTTTGGCCAGGTGACAAGGCAGAGTGATCAAAACTCAACACAACAAGCCCTCAATAAACATTGCAAGAACACCAGACCCAAAGGCCGACCACGAAAAAGTTGGATTGATAGAATATTAGAAACACAACAGCAGCAGAGATGAACAGAAGAGCAAAAGACTGCAAATTATATCTCCCCTCCATACATATTCCATTTATATATATATAAACATAAAAAGAAGAATAGACATACAAAATATTGCACAAAGAGATCCAAAACAAATGCAGAGAAACAAAGGAAGGATGGTTAAAGCAGAAATGTGAAGAAATGGAAAAACAACAAAATGTATACACAAATAGTAAAATAAATTATCAGGAAGAAAGGAAGTTTCAAGATGTGCGAAATCAAAGGAATGAAATATAATAATGGGGCAGGAGATGATAATGGAAAGAGGGACAGTTCGGTATGATCACATAGGCAATTTAGCTGATGACGACTTGTCAAAACTGGCAAATGAGTTTAATGCCAGTATTTGGAGTGGCCAGATTAAGGAGGAGTGGCTACACAGCTACTTACTACCGCTACCGAAGCCAAACAAGGACCATTCTCAGATCAGTGCCTACAGAATCATCATAATGCAGAACACTGCGGGCAAGCTGCTGGAGAAAATAGTTGGCCGTGTCCTCACCTGTCACCTTGAACAGAAACGTGTATTCCCACCCACACTCGGAGGTTATAGATATAACAAAGAGCCATGGCTCAATGCGGCAGTATTTGCCTATGACGTCTTCGAAGGCTTTCACAGACGAGAGGAGACATGTACTACTGCTATAGATCTGGAGGATGCATACAACAGGGTACCATTTGAATATCTCATGCATATGCTCCTCAAACTGGCGGTGCACCCCTTCCTCATTAGATAGATCGCCGCGGCACTGTTTCAGAGGAAGGTGATACTCAGATGTGGAAGTTGGTCTTCCGAGCCAACACCATTTGCCCAGGGCTGCCACAAGGCTCACCATTGTCACCAGTTCTATTTAACGTGTACACAATAACGATCACGGAACAACAGCTGGATGGGAGGGGAAGAACTATGACTTTTGCTGATGATATTCTGGTATATCGACAGGGAAGAGACAGACGGGGAATCGCTCCACAATGCAAGACGAACTCGATCGCATTTCTTCCTGGTGTGGGGTATCAGGTGCCGTGGTTAATCCTAATAAAGCATCAGTTTCATGGTTCTCCCTTAACAATCATATGATTGACAAAACAGCGATTGATGAGGTCGTTCATACGACCACACCGGTAGTACGAATGGGAGCTCATGAGGTGACCAGGGACAAGTTGATGACATACCTTGGAGTTAAGTTTGATCGCAGCCTGTGTTTTCGTGACCACGTCGACCATGTGATAGCAAAATCACACAAAGGATTAGCCGCCTTGAAGGTCATGGCAGCTGCCAACATCGAGCAGAGGCTACTTACTCTTCTGTTCCAGGGATTAGTCCTCGCACCTATCGAATATGCCCTGGCAATTCTTACTGTCAGTACGACTGTCAAGATTTGGAGAGCACGAGCATACCTGAAGATTAGTACAGATACAGAGCATCCATTGCATCATGTGCTCAACACAGAGAAAGGTGACAGGCTAAAAAGAGGCAAATCATGGGAGGGCCGAGCAGAAGATGTCATCAAACAGGTCTGTGGGCTTACCAATATCAGCATTGGTGAGGAGTGGATACCGGTGCCTACGTCATTCAAGGGGACTTTCTCGTGTATTGTCACACTCGACAGGAAAAGTAGGGAACAGAACCCGGTCGTGGTTAATGCTGAGGTCAACGGTCTCATCTGCGATAACACCGATGAGAAAGATGCAGTTATCTATACAGACGGATCTGTAAGACGACACCAAAGAAGTGCATGGGCATTTACAGCACGCTCGGAAGGCAGAATAGTCAAGGAAGACTGGTGCATACGTCGTGACCACGAGTAGCATGACAATGGAGGCGATGGCAGTGACCAAGGCATTCAAATGTCACAAGACTACACCCACGCATGTATACTGAGTGATTCGATGAGCATGATTAAAAAATTGGAGGCGGGCTCTGTACGCATGCAATGGGTAGAGTCGTTGCAGAAATCCAAAATACGTAAGGTCACCTTTGTCTATGTCCCTGGACATGTGGGAGTACGGGGGAATGAAAGGGCGGACAGGTTGGCTAGCTGTGCTGTCGTTGAGGACGGGCAACCAATGGATTGGGCGGACATCATCAATGCCCTCCATGATGTGGGAAGAGCACATGACTTTGACAAACACAGATCCACGTCACTTCTTCGGATGATGGAAATGGGAATTAAGTTGGGCACAGCCAGAAATGAGACACTTAGTGGCCGTGTAAGAAGACTTATCAACCAACATAGAACTGGAGTCGTCAGTCGCTGGACACTGAGGGAATTGCTGAGGAGGGGATCTGAGCACCTATGGACATGTTTGGAGTGCAATGATGATGACCCACAAATAACTCAATAACTAAAAAAAAACTCAATATAACAATCTAAGTGATAAATGCATTAGGAGAGCTGAGAGTACAAGTCATAACAAAACTACTCAATGTCATATATAACACAGCATAAACAATTTGTGATATGAGAATGACAGCCTTAATAGCAGAGACAGATGAACTACAAGAATGATAGACATAATAGTAAAGAAAAGCAACAAGAAAGGACTCAGTCTGAATAGAAAGAAAACAGAAATAATGGTCATATCGAAGAAACAATCATCACCATTATGCAGCATAAAAATAAACAGGACAAATCTGGGAGAACTGCAACGTATCAAATACTTGGACACAATAATAACATCAGATAGAAGTTGCACCACAGAAATAAATACCAGAATAGATCAGTCCAAAACAGCATTTCAGAAAATGAAACGTCTAGTGCAACAAATTTATGTCAATAGAAGCAAGAAAGAGAGCTCATTGGTGCAATATAGAGCCAATTCTATGGAAGTGAATCATGGACAGTAAACAAACAAATGAAAAAACAATTAGAAGCCACAAACATGTGGTTTCTCACAAGAATGTTGAAGGAGCTGCTAATAAATATCATGAAACATTCAACATTAAAGTTGGAATACTTGGTTACAACTGGCAAAATACAGGGAACGAGAGATCGCGGACGGCAAAGAGAAAATACTAGATAGCTTGGTGCCATGGCATGGAAAATAGTCAACAACAGAACTGAAACGATGCACGGTAGATAGAAGATTGTGGAAGGACATTATTGCCTACGTCAACCGTTATGGCACATGATGATTATATATATATATATATTCCTATATCATCGAGTGCCGTCTCTGCATTAAACATATCAAACTAAATCCCCTGCCTTGGTATCAAGATGTCAACAACAGGGATACAACAACTGTATGAAAGACCTAAATTGCATTGACGTCGGATGGATTTAACAGGATTATAAAATATTTGAATTTCAAAGATACTTACTAATCACACAAAACTCAAAATCTTTAATTCCTGTGTGATTCCAGTATTAATGTATGGTATGAGAGCTGGAAGTCAACAAAAGAACAAATGCCTTCAAAGACTGTTATTCCAGGCATTATTGTTGTGTGCTACGTCATCGTAATGGTTCATCGTATATCCCTAGACCAGGATAAATGTTATTGCAGCGAGTTGGCAGATTTTTGAAAATGTATTCAGGGGTTTGAACATAAATGTTTGTTCACAGTTCGTTAACCTTCGCTGTAGATAAAGTCGTTAATTTCATGGCTTAGTTTGTGACATTGGTAGCTAAGGACCTAACTTGTGCAAACGGATGGCATTGGCAAGGATCATTTTGAATCTATGAAGTGGGCTCATTTTGTGTTTAACTCAAAAGCATATGTGCTTTTTAACCAAAGAATTTTTTTTTTTTTGGAACTCAACGAAGATATCCCCGATGGAAGAATCCATCTACTATTAGTCCCATAAATGATTCGCTTCCAGAGGTTTATGATGTAAACAAAGCAGTTTTGTCATTGCAAGTGAATAATGTTCACACCTATAATTGGTCAGGATTGGGTAGCAGCAGCAGTTTTATAGCGAACACAGAAAACATCACAGGATTGTGCTGTTCTGAAACAGCTATGCCATGCTACCCTAGAATTGCCTTTAATGGGATTACTGTGACCACAAACCACTCTCCATGTGTGTGCCACGTATTTACACCCCTGAAAGAAATTCTGAATATAACAACATCATGTGCCGTCTGTGATATTAATGACCACATACCAGGAGCCTCCACTATGATTGATACAACTGTTGCACCAAGCACTTCATCAGCAAAGCCAGATCTATGGAATGTTCACCTGACATTGTTCTTGAATGATGTCCAAGTTAATGAGACATCAGAATCGTGTGGCGGCAGCTACAAGAAGGGAGCGGAGAACATCATCAATTGTGTTTTTACTAACTACAGGTCATGTGGCTTCTGTTGGATTGGAAATGATAACTTACCACCACTGTGTGTCTATATGTTTGGAATTGGAGTCATCAATGATGGCCTAACATCATAAAGTGCTACGACGATCATCATTTTCGGGAGGACGTAAACTCCCAAGGTATATGGTGGATAGGCGGCAGGAACCATTGAAGGCTATGTCTGAAAAGTGTTCCTTCTTGCAGTTTCCTCATATTCCAAGTCCGGCTTGTTGCAGGAGCTACTGAGTTAAGTGCTCTGTGCACACCGTGAGCTGTGTGTCTCATCCGTTTTGATCCTGCTTCGATATCCCGCTTGTTTACGATGAATGATGATATCGTATGACGGGGAACAGTTGGCTGTGTTCACTTTCTGCGCGGTTTCGCCTTATGTCTTTTGGCGTGTGCTGAGACTGCTACGATGGGGACTACAGTTACCTTTCTTGGTTTGGGAGATGAGTTAGTAATTCGGATGATTCCACTGGCACGGGCGGTTGAGCAATTATGGATTTTAATTCGTTTGCTGTGAGACCGAGGCCTTCCATAGCCAATAACAATAACAATATGTATTAAATCTTCTTAGCATCTGCATAGCACTAGTGACCATTGAACTCATGGCCCCCACACCCAGGATACAATTTTAAAAAATAGTACTTAGTTGTAAATTATTTGCAGTTGAGTGGAATAATAATTTTTGTAAAAATGTCATAGATTAAATATTATCATCATCAGTTCGCACGTCCTTTGCAGAAAATTGCATTCACCACAATCTGAGAGAACCTCAGTCTTTAGCTAGATCTTCCACTTCTTCTTTTATCATCTTCAAGGTCTCCGTGCTGTCTTGAAACCACCTTCTTCTTGGTCTGCCCCTGATGCTTTGCCCAGGAAGCATGCCTTCCATTATTGTTCTTTCCAGCCCTCTGTGTCTTTTGACAGGGCCATATTATTTTATTTCCCTTGTAGAATGGTGTTTATAAGCCAGTTCTCTTTAATGTTTAAATCTTTTAATGTCTTCATTGCTCTTTTTCAGTATCCAAGGTATCTTAAGGACTTTTCTGTAGCATTTTGTTTTGAATGAATGGATTTTCTTCTTTGCTATTTGTGATATTGTCCATGATTCACAGCCAATATATTGCTATTGGGAAGATACATGTTCTCAATTAATTTTAATTTTATCACCTTGCTGGTATTGTGCCATATATTATTCATGAGTTAAATTTTTTTAAATATCAGCTAATTATATATCATAATATATGTTACATTGTGTATTTTTTTTTTTTAAATAACGTATCATCATCATGTGCCATACCAGTTGGCGTAGGCATCATGTCCTTCCAAAATCTTCTATCCACTGTGCATCATATCATTTCTATTTTTGACTGTTTTCCATTCCATACCATGACACCAAGCTATCTAGTATTTTCTCTCTTTGTCGACCACGACCCTTTTTTTCCTGTATTTTGCCAGTTGTCATCAAGTATTTCAACTTTCCTCTTCTCATGATGTGCCTGAAAAATGTTGATTGTTCTGATGTTTTTTTAGGAGCTCCTTTTTGTGTTGGCCTCTTTGAAAATTTTCTCATTGGTCTTTTTAGCTGTCCAGGGAACTTTCAACATTCTTCAGAGAAATCACATCTCTGTGGTCTCTAATCATCTTTTCATTTGTTTACTTTCGTTTCCAAGATGGCGAATCTAGTCCACGTCCTCTCGATCGCTGCAGAAAGTGCATTCGGGGTCTGATTAATTTTGGTTCTCCGTTGCACTTTCTGCGTTAAAGTCAAAATGATGATCAAATATGACGATCATCATTTTCAGGATGACGTGAACTTTGGGGTATATGGTGGGTAGATGGCAGGAACCATTGAAGGCTATGCATGAAAAGTGTTCCTTGTTGCAATTTCCTCATATTCCCAGTGCATGGGGGGGCTTGTTGGTCTCGAGGCAAGACTCCAGCCTTGAGACAGAGAGGTTGTAGGTTCAAATCTTGGCTACACTGGTTGGGATTTTTATTTATGATTTCTCTCTGCGGCAACCACCCCTGGTCTCAGCAGCGAGACCCGGCTTGAAACGTCAGTTGCTCATCGACGGAAAAAACATGTGTACCTCCGAAGTCGGAATTATCTGCCTGTGCGGCAAGGGACCCCTGTGCACACGGATGCCAGGGAAAAATGGATTAACACGCAAAATTCAGTTCCTAGTCTCTAGGGACTTCGTCAGAGATGAAAGCTGGTGAACGCAGCAACAACATTTGTTTACTGTCCATGATTCGCTTCCATAGGTCAGAATTGGCTCTATATAGCACAGATGAACTCTTTTTCTCATTTCTATTGACATAGATTTGGTGCATAAGACATTTTTCGTTTTATGAAATGCTTTTTTGGCCTGAGCTATTCTGCTTTTTATTCTTTTGGTGCAATTTCCACCTATGTTATTATTGTGCTCAAATATTTGACACGTTGCACTTGTTTCAGATTTGTCCTGTTTATTTTTAATCAAGATGGTGATTGTAAATAATGTATAGGAAGATTAATTGGATTAAAAATTACAACAAAAGAATGGTACTTTTTTTTTTTCATTTTGTAAAAATGTTTAACTTCTTGTTCTATAGACCCTACATCTACCACTCTGGTGTTGGTGTATGTTTTATGTTTATATTTTTAATGGTATTTTTACATTCTATTCTATTTATGGAATCCGTTTCATTGGAGTTAAGATTACCCCACCCGCCGCAGCTTTTTTCGATGCGTATGCAGTCTGATTGTTCTTGTAAGGTGGTGATTGTATATACATACACTCCAGATCTACTAGACCCCTTTACCACCTCTACACTACTCAGTCTCAATAGTGCACTATTTTCCCATCCATTTTCCCCCTCTCCTCTTAAGGAATGAAGAACAAACTTGGTGATGTCCTCTTTTTCCAGAGTAAGGCCATATTCATTGCCAGCGAGTATTATCAACAGTTTCATTGCTGTGTACACAGGTGCCCCCAGGACAGCACATCCAGATGAATGTGCTCACTGTAGAGCCATCCAAGAGCTCTGTCCTTCTCTGTCGAAGAGACTGAATCTACTTTGCGATTCCGTCACCATGTATGGGTGAACTACATTCTGTGCAACCAGCCATGTCATTGCTCTCGTTGCTGATTCTGTCTCTTTTCTCATGCAAGACACTGTAATGCTACACTTACCAGATTTTCTATCCACTTTTCTGCCATCTTGGTATGGCACAAAACCCAAACTGCTGTGTTATTTGTGGGATACACAACCATCCGTATAGATCCGCATTTCCCAAAATGGACGTTAACGTCTGATAAACTAAAGAAATCGGAGGGTTTGGTTGCTGATGATTTTCAGTAAATACTTGTGATCTTAGAGTAAACAAATATTCACAGTCTTGTAGTTTGTAACTAAGCATATACCCCGATTCAACCACTACAAACAGTAATCTGATTACCTTGGGTCCAGATCTGCCTCATTGTCTGTCAAGTCCGGTAAAAAGGTGTTGATATTCTTGTCAGTTTAATTGCTCGCTACCCATCTGTGTTTCCGTTCTTTCAATTGTTCAACAAAAGCCATGGTTATCTGATATCTTTGTGCCCTGTCTCAGATTAACATGCATGTTTTGTTGTGTGGAATTAATGATTTTGTAGGCAGCAGTAGCTTGTTTTTACAGTGCATTCTTCCCCTTGGATAGTGCTTTGAATGTCGCTTTTACTCAACTGGGCTTATCCCGTCATTAGACATAGCAGGCATTTTTGTAATACTGATGCAACAGTTCTACCTGTTTCATCCACCTTGTCCTTGTATGAGAGACCTTCCATCTGGCCACAAAACCAACATATGTATTAATTGCTTTTTGTTCAATGTGCTGATTAAGACTTAGATCAAAAACCTCTCTGTTTTTTACTCATAAAGCTGTGACATATACCTTTATATTTGCTTGTCTATTGACTTAACTTTACTGTGACCTGGTATGTTTCTTTGAGTAGACATATTATGCATTCATGCTTATTCTTAATATTTGTCTTGTCACCATGATCTATCAACTTTAGAAAATTTATTTCAAAATTGTCATCATCATCAAGTACCGGTCTGCTGGTGTAGGTGATCATATCTCTCCACAACTTTCGAGCTCGACAGTTATTTATCATTTCTGTTGTTGACCTTCTGCCAAGCCATTCTCTGTCTGGTATATTTTTATCTTTGCTTCCCTCTATCTCTTCATCCCTCAATTTTCCCAGTTGTTACAATATATTCCAGCTGTTCTCTTCTTATTACGTGGCGAAAAAAATGATGATTGTTTCTTCCTAATATTGGAAATTAGCTCTCTTTTTGCTTTGGCTTCTTTCAGAATGTTTTCATTACTATTTTTAGCTGTCCATGGTATTCTCAACATTCTTCTGTAAAACCACATTTCTACAGGCTCCTGTGATTTTCTTGTCTGTTGTCCTATTGTCCATGATTCACATCCATATATTAAGACTGGCTCTACATACCATTTAAGAACTATTTTTCTTGTTTCTATTGTCAAAAATGGATTGCATAGTATCTTCCTCATTTTTTGGAAAGCTGCTTTTGCCTGAGCCATTCTGCATCTCACCTCTGTTGTACATCTTCCGTCTGAGGTTAACAAAGTTCCCAAATATTTAAATTCATTTACCTGTTTTAATATTGTTTCACTTGTCTTTATTTTGCACTGAGGTGATGTAAAATTGTAATAAAAAATTATATTCAAACGTTGATGGAAAATTGTGTAAGAACAATAAAAATGTAATTTAAAATTGGAAAATCCCAAGACCTTTGGTCCTTAACTTTAACAGTTACTGCTGATGTCTTTATTTTGAGCCATTTGTAGCTTTTTTTGAAAAAGCAGTATTATCTCTTTGTGCCAACTTTGTGGCAATTATACATATATGTGTATATTTTATTTGTCTAATGTTTAATAAATTTGGTCCATTTAATTGTACATAGTCTAAATAATCATTTTACTTTGTTAAAAAAGTGGCAACCCTTGACTCTTGTTCGTACCAGAATTTTGTTCTGCTTTAAAAGTATGCTAGTGGGAAAAAAATTACTCAAGTGAAAGTATTTTGTTGTTCAGAATCATAACTCAGGAGGTATAGGAATGCCAAGTCCAAATCCAGTAATTCCTGCATTTGGAATTCAGGTTAGTGGGATAATGTACATTGAACAGTGATAGAGGCAATATATATATATAATATGATATATTATAATTGTTGTTGTTGTTGCGTTCGCCAGCTTTCAACTCTGACGAAGTCCCTAAAGACTAGGAACTGAATTTTGCATGTTAATCCATTTTTCCCTGGCAGCCGTTTGCACAGGGGTCCCTCACCACACAGGCAGATAACTCCAACTTCGGAGGTACTCATATTTTTTCCGTCAATGAGTAACTGACGTTTCAAGCCGGGCCTCGCTACTGAGACCAGGGGTGGTTGTTGCAGAGAGAAATCATAAATAAAAATCCCAACCAGTGTAGCAGAGATTTTAACCCACAACCTCTCTGTCCCGAGGCTGGCGTCTTGCCTCGAGATCAACCAGTCCCCCATGGACTTGGAATATGAGGAAACTGCAACAAGGAACACTTTTCATGCATAGCCTGCAATGGTTCCTGCCGCCTATCCACCATATACCAGAAGTTCACGTCCTCCCGAAAGTGATGATCTTCATATTATAATTGAAATCTCTCTCTGTTTCATCATCATCGAGTGCCTTCTCCGCATTGAAGGTTGACTACCATGGAGCGCCATTCCACTCTGTCTCTTGCTTTGATGGTGTAGATTGTCATAGGTTGGCTTGTCCATCTTTTGATGTTACTCATCCATGTTAGTCTTGGAGAGTTACTCTCTGTTTATATTTATATATATATATCATCATCTTCAAGTACCGGGCCTGCTGGCGTAGGTGATCATGACTATCCACAACTTTCGATCTCAACAGTTATTTATCATTTCTGTTGTTGACTTTCTGCCAAACCATTCTTTTAAGCTGTCTGGTATCTTTTCTCTTTGCTTCCCTCTATCTCTTCGTCCCTCAATTTTCCCAGTTGTTTTATATATATATGAGTTAAGTTTGATCGCAGCCTGTGTTTTCGGAACCACATCGACCATGTGATAACAAAATCCCGCAAAGGATTAGCCGCCTTGAAGGTCATGGCAGCTGCGCATCCCTGGAACAGAAGAGTAAGTACCTCTGCTCGATGTTGGCAGCTACGCTGTCGTTGAGGACGGGCAAACAGTGGATCGGGCGGACATCATTAATGCCCTCCGAGATGTGGGAAGTGCACAGGACTTCGACAAACACAGATCCACGTCACTTCTTCGGATGATGGAAATGGGAGTTAAGATGGGCACTCCCAGAAATGAGAAACTTAGTGGCCGTGTAAGAAGACTTATGAACCAACATAGAACTGGAGTCGTCAGTCGCTGGACACTGAGGGAATTGCTGAGGAGGGGATCTGAGCACCTATAGACGTGTTCGGAGTGCAATGATGATGACCCGTCAATAACTCAATATATATATATATATATATATATATATATATATATATATATATATATATATATATATATATATATATATATATATACCTTTCGAGCCGTAACCGGCCCATAGGGCGTAGACCAAGATACACCTTCTCTTATATGAATTTTTTGTTCTAGCAGTTTTCTTTTAAAGATATTTTATCAAATCTCGCCATCAGTCTCTGTTCTGTGCAAGCAGTTCTATATCATTGAGGGAGCCGATTCCTGCTGCTCTTGCCTCTCTCATCAATGTTCTTCTCAGTGTCTCCCTGGTTCTTCCTCTTTTTCTTTTACCTGTTGTTTCCCATATGAGGGCTTGCTTTGCTATTCGATTATTCTCTCTTCTCATCACATGTCCAACGTATGACCATCGTCTTTTCTTTATTACTGAAGATATTAGTGGTTGATTGGCGATTTCTCTAATTTCCTCGTTTGTTTTGAATTCGTTCCATTCTATACCAAGTATTTTCCTTAGACATTTATTTTCGAATGCGTTCAACTTTGTTTCTATATCTCTTGTTGTTTTCCAGCTTTCACACGCATACGTAAGGGTTGATAGTACATTTGATTTTAATAGCCTAAGTTTTGTGTTTGTGCTGATGAGTTTTGATTTCCACAACTTTTCAAGGCTTCTGAAAGACATTGCTGCTTTAGCCATTCTGATTCCAATTTCTTTGCTCGTTTCCCCTTCTCGATCAATGTGACTTCCAAGATAGATAAAGTGATCGATCTCTTCTACTGGTTTGTTTTCCATGTATATTTTGTCACTTGTTGGAATTAAACTTTTCATGACTTTAGTCTTTTCATGATTGACCTCAAGCCCAATTTTGCTGGCTATTGATGATAGTTCATTTGTGTTTTCCTGCATCGTTTTTATCTGACTGCTGATGAGAACTATGTCATCAGCAAAGTCGAGGTCCTCCAAATGGTCTCCTTGTATCCATTCGATGCCTTTATTACCAGTGCAGCATTTCCTCATTATGAAGTCCATAACAATTCCAAATAACAAGGGCGATAAAATACATCCTTGTTTAACCCCAGTTTCTATTGGGAAACATTTGCTCAGTCCTTCCTCTGTTCGAACTGCACATGTGTAACCATCATACATGTCTTTGATAATATTTATGATTTTTGATGGTAAACCATATTGCTTCAGAATTTTCCACAAAGAATCTCTATGAATACTATCAAATGCTTTTTTGAAGTCGATGAAGTTAAGTACAAAAGGTTTTTGCTTTTCAATGTGTTCCTCCAATATAAGTCGTAGAGTGAAAATGTGGTCAAGACAGCTTCTCCCTTTTCTAAACCCAGCCTGTTCTTCACGCATTACTGTATCTATTGAATCCTTTATTCTATTTAGGATGATTTTACAGAATAACTTTGAGGCAACTGACAAAAGTGTCAGCCTCTCCAGTTGTTACAATCTCTAAGATTGCCCTTTTTTGGGATCTTAACAATGATTCCTTTTTTCCATTTATGAGGCGTCTTCTCTGTTTTCCAAATGATGTTGAACATTTTTTGGAGATGTGTTAGATTATGGCTATCAATTGCCTTGAGGATCTCAGCTGTTAACTTATCCTCTCCAGCAGCCTTGTTATTGGCCATACGCTTTAAGGTGGTTTCTATTTCGCTCAAGGTGAAGTCATCTAAATTTAAATCTAATTCTGATGCTGGTGTTTCAGCTTCAAACCTATTAAACTGTGGGGTAGTGGACGGTTAAGAATTTCTTTGTAATGTTCCACCCAACAGGCTTTTATGTCTGCGCTTGTTGTTAGTATTAATCCAGATTTGTCTAGAATTGGTGTTCCACTGGATGTATAGGTGTTTGTCAGCATCTTTTGTACAGATAAAGAGTTCTGCTGTCTCCTGTAATTGCAGCTGTCTCTGCTTTCTCTGCCAAGTTGTCTATATAAGCTATTGTATCTCTTCTTGCTGAACTTTTCACTTTGTTGTCTAATTCTTTGTATGTTGCTTTTGCCAGAACCTTTCCAAGATCTGTCTTTACATTAGTCATGGCTCTCTTCGCTTCTCTTTCTTTCTTTGATGTATTTCCACGTGGTGTCTGAGATCCAAGCTCGTTTTTCCATTTTCTTCAGTCCAGCACTTGCTTCTGCTGCTGTCATTAGTATTTTGCTCTGTGAGTCCCACATTTCATTGATATCTAAGTCTATTTCACCGAGTGCTGTATAACAATTACTTAGCTCTATGTTAAACTTTTCCTTTATGGCTTCATCTTTCAGTTTATGACTATCAATTTTATGTGTAATTGACCTCTTCTGTTGGTTTCTAAATTTTAATCTTATTTTCCCAATGCACAGGTTGTGGTCACTATTAACATCAGCACCTCTGTATGCTCTTACATCTATTAATGATGATCTGAATTGTTGTTTAATACATAGGTGGTCAATGTGATTTGAGGTTCTATCATCAGGAGATATCCATGTTGTTTTGTGAATATTTTTGTGTGGAAATAATGTCCCGCCTATAACTAAATTTTCTATTAAACATAATTCTATTAATCTTTCTCCATTCTGACTTGTAGTATCACAGCCTTCTTTCCCCATCACATGTTCCACTCCTGCGTTCGTTATCTTGTCCCACTTTGGCGTTGAAATCCCCCATTACAATTAAAAGATCGTGTTTTGGTATTTTGTTTATAAGTTGTTGCAGTTGGTTATAAAAATCGTCCTTAACTTCATCATCAGCTTCGTTAGTAGGCGCATAACATTGAATAATTGAAAGTCTTCCATGTTTTGTTTTGTAGCGTGTTCATATCAGACGGCTATTTACCGGTTCCCATTCTAATAAACTTCTTGCAGCTTTGTCTGTCATCATTATGCCTACTCCTTCACGGTGTTTTCCATCTTCCCTTCCAGAAAAAACTACTATTTTATTATCAATAGATCTCCTACCTGTTCCAAGCCAGCGCATTTCGCTTAGTCCTAAAATATCTAGATCGTATCTGTCCATCTCGCTCGCGACCTGTGCATGTTTCGTCGGAGCGGCCATTGTTCGCACATTCCAGAATCCTATTTTTGTTGTTGTTTTAGGGCCGAAAAAACTATCACTACTGTCTACTGCTAATTTACACATTCTGTATCAGGTCTACGTTTCATTAACAACATCGTTTTTACGATAGCGGCTTGTTAAACCTCTGATCAACGGTTATATACCAAGCCGGAGAAAAATAATTCCTCCATTTTGGAAACAACCGATATATATATATATATAGAGGTGAGATGCAGAATGGCTCAGGCAAAATCAGCTTCCCCCAAAAAATGAGGAAGATACTACGCAATCCATTAATGACAATAGAAACACAAAAAAGAGTTCTTAAATGTTATGTAGAGCCAGTCTTAACATATGGATGTGAATCATGGGCAATAGGAAAGCAGACAAGAAAATCACTGGAGTCTGTAGAAATGTGGTTTTACAGAAGAATGTTGAGAATACCATGGACAGCTAAGAAGAGTAATGAAAATGTTCTGAACGAGGTCAAAGCAAAAAGAGAGCTAATTTCCAATATTTAGGGGAAAAAAATCAACACTTTTTGGCCATGTAATGAGAAGAGTTTTGATTTCCACAACTTTTCAAGGCTTCTGAAAGACATTGCTGCTTTAGCTATACTGATTCTAATTTCTTGTATCCCCTTCTTGATCAATGTGACTTCCAAGAGAGATAAGGTGATCGATCTCTTCCACTGGTTTGTTTTCCATGTATATTTTGTCATCTGTTGGAATTAAGGTTTTCATGATTTTAGTCTTTTCATGATTGATCTTAAGCCCAATTTTGCTGGCCATTGATGATAGTTCATTTGAGTTTTCCTGCATCGTTTTTATCTGACTGCTAATGAGAACTATGTCATCAGCAAAGTCGAGGTCCTCCAAATGGTCTCCTTGTATCCATTCGATGCCTTTATTACCAGTGCATCATTTCTTCATTAATTAAGTCCATAACAACTCCAAATAACAAGTGCGATAAAATACATCCTTGTTTAACCCCAGTTTCTATTGGGAAACATTCACTCAGTCCTTCCTCTGTTTGAACTGCACATGTGTAACCATCATACATGGCTTTAATAATATTTATGATTTTTTATGGTACGCCATATTGCTTCAGAATTTTCCACAAAGAATCTCGATGAATACTGTCAAATGCTTTTTTGAAGTCGTTTCATTAACAAAATAATTTTTACGATAGCGGCTTGTTAAACCTTTGATCAGCGGTTCTATACCAAGCTGGCGAAAAATAATTCCTTCATCTTGGATAAAGTGGCTCATGGGGGGGTGGGGGTCATATTTTGGACATAATAGCCGGATAGCAAAGCAAGCCCTCATGTGGGTAACAACAGTTAAGAGGAAAAGAGGAAGACCCAGAGAGATACTGAGAAGAACATTGATGAGAGAGGCAAGAGCAGCAGGAATCGGCTCACTCAGTGAGATAGAGTTGCTTGCACAGAACAAAGACAAATGGTGAGATTTGATAAAATATCTTTAAAAGAATTGAAAACTGCTAGAATAAAAATTGTATGCACTGTGGGCCGGCTACGGCTCGAAAGGTCAATAGGTAGATAGAATGAGAAGAGAACAACTGGAATATATTGTAACAACTGGGAAAATTGAGGGACAAAGAGATAGAGGGAAGCAAAGAGAAAAGATACCAGAGAGCTTAAGAGAATGGCTTGGCAGAAAGTCTGCAACACTGAAATGATAAATAGCTGTCGATCGAAAGTTGTGGAGTGAAATGATCACCTATGCCAGCAGGCCCGGTACTTGATGATGATGACGTATATATATATATATATATATATATATATATATATATGTGTGTGTGTGTGTTGTTGTTATGGATCCATAATTGTCAGTTTTGAGGGCCTGTGAACTTCCACCCCAGGATGAAATTTGCATCAGCTTTATTGTCTCACAACCTTTTTCCATGGCACACTGTGGCTCTACCGACATGACGACCATCCATGGGTTCATTCCTGCAGGTTGTGGAGTCAGACAGGATTCACATCTACACATTCCCTGCCACCTACTGTCTACTGGCACTTGCTCCACTCTTTCAGGAGTGTCATGTGTGGGCCATTTGTATTGACAGGATCATCATATCCTGGGCCAGCGGTGTCGGTGCGATATACCATAGGTTTATTGGAGGTGAGACTTGGTAGTCTTTTCATCCAAGTTGTCGGTTCTCTCTGTGTGCCGGTAGGAGGGTCTCAAAGCGATTTAGAATGGCTCTGGTCCTGCCTCCAAAGGGGCTCACCTCCTCTCTACCCAAACCGGGAACTTAGTTGCACCCAAGAGTAACTTTGCGATAACAGGGTTATCATTTGTTGGTGTGGACTTGGGCACAGTAGCGCAATAGTATTGAATATAGCCCTACTAGAATCACAGACATTCAGTAACCACAGAACCTAATCAATGAGAGGTTATAAACGCTTTATTTACACACGCGCACGCACACATACACACCCATGAGGTGTGTTTAATTGAAGCTCATCAAGTGGTTTTATTACAAACATAAGTAAGGTGCATTACCAAGTTTGGCAGAATTAATCCTTGATTACACTACCTATCTTTGAGTCCATTTTCACACTTAATTGTTACATTTGGAGTTTGGAAAATAAGATTTTAAAAAACTTTTGCTACACAGCTGTGTTTTTACGCAAGCAGAGATACAGGAATTGGATGCTGTAGTCATTTCCTAGGTTATGTTAGATTTATGCCCTCAAATTTGACTCATCATGCCGTGGCTACCGTGGTGTTATGTTTTTTATTCACATGGCGACAGCCAGTCCATCAATCCAGCTCTATGTTTGGCTCCCTATTAGTGTGTGTGTGGAGGGGGACGATGATGGGGGACTCAGCAAACTGTCAAATTTCAAGGATTTGTATGTTAGGTGGTAATTTTTACAACAGTATCATAATGTAGGGTTAAATAAAGTAATTGTTATGAAGCAAGTGCTCACTAGGGTTCTTTAGAAAAAATTGCCTTAGACATATTGACACTGCTTTAGAAGAAGGCGATGATGTATGAGAAAAATGACTGGTTACTCGAACTATTTTAACACTGAGGTCATAATGTCTGCATTGGAGTCCAATCATTGTCCATTTAGAGATTTTTTAAAAGGTTCAAACAGTCATGATGAGAGTCGGGGCTGTCAACTGGATGTTGCAGAACTTCCCACCGTTTCCTTGCTAACGCTTCCTGCACAATGTTTGCTACATGTGAATGAGCATCATCATGCAACAGAATGTGAAAGCATCATGGAATTCTTATTCTTCATTCCTATATGTAGGTTATCTAGATGTCTTTGTAACGGACGGCATTGATGTTCACATTAGGCCCTTTAAAATCTGCCAGTAAATGCCCTTCATGGTACGAAAAAGGCTGTCTGCAAAAACCTGTGACTTGAATTTTTTGGGTTTTGGCTATCCGGGAAGTTTCCAGTGCATGCTCACTGTTTTGCTGCTCGGCACAAACATGACTCGCTGAGTTATTGTTATTGAGTTATTTGCAGGTCATCATCATCGCACTCCGAACATGACCATGTGTGCTCAGACACTCTCCTCAGCAAGTCCCACAGATCCAACGACTGACGACTCCAGTTCTATATTAGTTGATGAGTCTTCTTATACGCCCACTAAGTTTCTAGTTTCTGGCTGTGCCCTTTAACTCCTTTCACTTTCATTCAAAGGAGTGACGTGGATTCATGGTTGTTGAAGTCCTGTGCCCTTCCAACATCTCAGAGGGCATTGATGATGTCCACCCGATCCATTGGTTGATCATATTCAATAGAGCAACTAACCAACCTGTTTGCTCTTTCATTTGCCCCTATTGCCGCATGTCCAAGAACGTAGAAAAAGGTGACCCTACATATTATTTACTTATGCTATGACTCTACTCATTGCCTGCCACTATGTGCGACAGAAATGCATCACCCTTCTTTGTAACACAGCAGGTGGTCCAAACTCTATCTTATGCGTTCTTCTTTATGGTGGTCCATCGGCATCCATTGTGAACACACCTTCCAATAATTCAGTTTCTTCCTAATCACCATTTGAACTGTCCCAAGTGACACAGCGATTTCCTCTGCTAGCGAATGTAAGCTCTGTTCATGCATATTGCTGCACCGATTTTGGCAGTGGCTTATTCTGTCACAACAATATGCACCTGACCTGGAAGATCTTTAGTTAACTCATGTCCTTCTTGAAACATTCGTGTCCAGTCCTTAACTGTAGTCTTATACACACTTTTGTCATTATATACTGCTTGAAGTCGACAATGAATATTGATTGGTCGACATCCTTCGGCTGTTAGAAACTGAATCACCACTCACTGATCAAACTTGGAAGGATTCCGTATCTCAAACAAATACATTTGCATTAAACATGCTGGATTGACTATCAACAACAAAACAGATGTCATGGGCCCAGATTTAAAGAATCTAACATCATTTGCATTAGGAAAACCTAATGTTTTCAGCAGTGAACACGTTCACATACTTTTGTAGCATTGTAATATCAGATGGGAGGGCCAATGAAGGTATTAACAAAAAGATGAATAAAGCCAGAATAGCTTTTGCCAGCCTAAACATTATCAGAAGATCCATATAGTATACCACGTAAACTAATGCTGGGGAGCACAGACAAATTAATTGCCATTATTATTATGTGTGACTACCTGCCCGAGATATATAACAAGACCATTGGAAGTAGTGGCTTATAAACATCATTCTGCAGAGGACTTTAAAATGCAGCAAAGATGCAACAAAGCTTGTCAGATCATCAGACAACTATCACCACTGCTATCCAACAAGGAAATAACACTGGAAGCAAAAAATGGGCACTCTTCAACACAATTTTCATTCCATCATCATGCTATCAATGGCAGACCTGGACTCTAGACTCAAGAACAAGATTAAAACCACTCTCTAAATGAAATGTGTTAGTTGCATGATAGAAAACAGCTTGAGAGAAAATATTTCAAAATGTGGAACTGAGAAAAAGGTTGGGAGAACACCATGATCAAGTGTTGACCAAAAAAAAAATGAATTGATGGAACATTAGAAACACTAGGAAACATAACAACAGCAGATGGTAACAGAAGAGCAAAAGATATCTCCCCTCTGTGCTGCTCAATATGAGAAAAGAAAGGAAAGAAAAAAAATTAAAGAGACTTGACCACAGAAGAAGTGAATGACCTGGTTAGAGACAGATTCTTTCAAGTGAGCTGTGGTGAATGCAATGATTTGCAAAGGATATGCGACCTGATAATAACAACCAGCACAAGAAAAGTATTATTTTAGCGATACATCCAATGTAATAACATCCCTTTTAACTTTGCCTTGCTGTAGTGTATAACATAGTTCACCAGTGTGAAGTTTAAGTCATGCTTGAGATAGCACTTTCTTTCACAACCTGACTTTGAAAGACATTCTGTTGTTTTTTTTATATTTATAGTGGGAAAGAAAGTTACATATATTAACATTATTTGACATATTTTTGAAATGTCAATTTCAGATGCCAGTAGGAAATGTCCCGCCAACAACACTTCCTCCAGCGTACTTAGGTCCTGGAATAGACCCTGTTGCTGGTGAGTAGATTTTTTTTCTCCACGTAAAGTAAATCAACACACAATAGAAACAAACCCATAGGTAGACAGTCACGCTTAGGCCAAGGATGTATATACTTATTATAATATTACAGTGATTGTACATGCATCTCAAACTTTTATGCATGTTTTTCACTTGTTCAAACAATATATTTTTAATTTTTGCAAACAACAGATAATAGTCTCATTAATTGAAGTCACACCCTTTGGAGAGCATGCAACCAGTGCTTTATATAATTATGATAGTTTCTTTTTAAATCAGTAAACTTTAATTTTATTAGATGATTTTATATCTGTGTTGTGCAGGTAGTTCAAGAATTTAGTTATTGTTTTATGGGACAGGTTTTTTTTTCCCTGTTGTTATACTGTGTATCCAGATTCAGATTCATTCAACTTCTTCATGTGTTTGCTTCTTTTTGTGTTTGCATTGTTCTATTGTCATAGATAAATAGTTTGGCATTTAATCCTAAAAGATTGTGTACATACATGAAATAATTAAATTAGTTTTACAATTGAAAGCATTGTATAGTACAGGTGGGTATAGATTATAACTTTTTAATGCACCATCTTGCAGGTTTTCATGCATCTCCAATATACAACTCTTCACCACTTGCCAGTTTCTCTGCTAACACGGCAGTTATACCAACACCTACAGGAGCTCCACCGCAGATGAATTTAGGTAGTTGTAATATTTGTACAGTCAGTATTTAAATCATATTGTTTTGGGTAAATATTAACACGTGGAAAATAAAAAACAAACTGTTCAATTATAAAAATAGATATGTTATATTCTTTCATGTTGTATTATGAGTAATATAGTAGTAGTATTGTTGTAAGGGCGTTTAGCACATGATATATATGAATTAAAAAATTTATGGTACAAAAAGTACTGTTATTGCTATGTTATCAAATCAAATTTGTACCAATGATTTGAGTTATATTTTAGAGAGAGAATAGGCGGAGAGATGATCTAGAGATTAGACAGCAGCCTATTGATAAGGAGGTGCTAAGTTGATTCCAGCCACAGACAGTAGGAATTTTCTTCAAATCACCTGGTTTCTTGGTAGCGAGATCCAATGAGTCCATCTCAGACAACGGGAAAAAACCAGAGGTCCCATGTGCACTTTGTGCAACGCTAAATGAATCCTTGGCGCAAAATGAAACCTCAAAAGAGACATATATCCTGGTTTGTAATGAACTAGCAACACATGTCAACTTCTTTGAGTGGACATTTAAAGAAACTCAGAAAAGACCAGACTCATAAAAAGAATTATTATCTGTCATATATTGTATGTCATGTTTTACTTACTAATTTGGATACACTGTACAGGTAACAGACATTGAATGAATACTGGAGACTCACTTAGGCCTTGTTTTTGTGGATTTTCTTAGTATTGGCAATATCAACAAGAATATAGAGAAAGCAGATGCGCTGTCTTTCAGGAGCTGCAGTAGGGCAGTGCTTAGTGAGCTGACTTGCTCAGGAAAATAGGTCAGGTTCAAATACATACAGACAGCTTCTACGTTCACATCAGATTTAAATGGGAGCCAAACATTTTTTAATGGGAAATTAAGGCTGCCTTGTTGACCCATAAAACCATAATCACTCCTAAAAGGTGGCATTGTTCATTGAAAATATGAGCACAAACACCTGTTCCACCATACGCTTACAGACATGTAGGGAAATGTTTGTTTGTTTTTTTTAAAAAATAGAATTTAGATCAATCAACAGGAGACAATAGTACATGCCTGTTTTGACACGTTCTTTAGCAGAAATGGCCTCTCACGATGACCGCAACTGAGACCCTAAAATTACACACTTTCCCTGACAAAAATTCCAACTTACATTCAGGATTGCTGTCTACACAGCTTTTATTTTATTTTCCTACCTTTCCACTATAAAAATGGTTATTGTTTATGTGATGCCATTGACTTTGTGGTGTCTTTTGTTTCAGTTCATCTCGTAAATTTGCTAAAATAACAATTGCTGTCCTAATAGCCCAGTGTTTATTACTGTCGCTTTTACCGGCGCCGTAAGAACAAAAATTCAGTTCAACTTCTAAGACAAATTTCACAAAATAGAAACTGTCTTTGAAAAAAAATGATTACTTTCACTTTTACTCACAGACATTATAAAATTTATATTATTGTATAAATAAATATAGGTGTTCACTGTTAATATGAGAGATTAAATGCTGTGAATTAAGTGAATTGTAAAATATTAAATCACTTATGGTCATTGGTGTGTCGAGCACAAAAACATAGTAAAAAGTAAAGTACACCTGTCACGCCAAGTGGCATATAGGGAAATATGGTGTTAGTGACCCTATATTTTACAGACCTTCAGCACATGATTTTTGGGGTAATGTGGTCAGTATTACGCCCGTGCTGCTTTACTTTCCCAGAAAAAAATCCGGTACCCATATAAGGCTGGGTGAACCCAGAAGCCGTCGGTTGGGATTGAACCCTACCCCTTGTCCTTTGTAGTCCAGTTCACTAATCACTGAGCTATCGAGACTTCCACAAAAACATAGACCTAATTAAAATATGAGTCATGTGGATTCCATGGACAATAGGACAACAGACAAGAAAATCACTGGAGGCTGGAGAAATGTGGTTTTACAGAAGAATATTGAGAATACCATGTACAGCTAAGAAGAGTAATGAAAACGTTCTGAAAGAGGCCAAAGTAAAAAAAGAGCTGATATCCAATATTATGAAGAAACAATCATCATTTATGAAAGTGTTAAAAAGAGCTGATATCCAATATTATGAAGAAACAATCATCATTTATGAAAGTGTTCCTTGTTCCAGTTTCCTCATATTCCAAGTCCGGCTTGTTGCAGGAGCTATTTACTTAGGTGCTCTGTGCACACCGTGAGCTGTGTGTTTCATCTGTTTTGGTCATGTTTCGATATTCCAATTGTTTACGATGAATAATGATATCATATGACAGGCAACAGTTGGCTGTGTTCACTTTCTGTACGGTTTCACCTTATGGCGTGTGCTGAGACTGCTATGATGGGGACTACAGTTACCTGTCTTTGTTTGGGAGATGAGATAGTAATTCAGATGATTCCACTGGCACAGGCGGTAGAGCAATTATGGATTTTAATTCATTTCCAGTGATACCGGGGCCTTCCATAACCAAAGAACCAAACAATCATCATGTTTTGGTCATGTAATGAGAAGGGTACAGCTGGCATATATTGTAACAGTTGGGAAAATTGAGGGACGAAGGGATAGAGGGAAGCTATGAGAAAAGATACCATACAGCTTAAGAGGATAGCTTGGTCAATAGAAATGATAAATAACTGTCGATCAAAAGTTGTGGAGAGACATTATCACCTACATCAGCAAGCACGGTACTTGATGATGATGATGACTTAAAATATGAATATAATAAAGATGAAAACAGTAATAAATAAATATGGCTTTCACTTTTACTCACAGAAATTATGAAATTGATCCTAGATTACGATACCGTAGTAAAATGTCATCATTATTAAATGCTATCTCCGCATCGAAAAGGTTGGTTACCATGGAGCGCCATTCCACTCTATCTTTTGCTTTGATAGTGCTGGTTGTCATAGGTGGACTTGTCCATCTTTTGATGTTACTCATCCATGTTAGTCTTGGTCAGCCTCTGCCTCTTTACCTTGTATTTTCCCTTCCAAGGTTACTTTTAGTAGACTGCTGTGTCTTTTAACATGCCCCAAAAATCTCATTTGTCTTGTTTGAATTGTGTTTATTTCTTTTTTATTTTTAGATGTTTTAAGACTTCATCATTTGTTTTCTTTTATTTCTATCCAATTCTTTCTATAAATCCACATTTCAAAGGCTTAAATTTTCTGTTCTGTTTTTTTGTCTAATATCCATGTTTCTGCACCATCAGGAATATTGAGAAGATATAACATTTTGCTATTCGTAGTTATAGCTCTGGTGTTATTTGTTTTGATGTTAGTAATACAAGAAAAGTATTGTTATGGAAACAGAGCCATAGATTTTAGAAGCAGCGATCTTTGCAATATGTGCCATTTTGGCATGCAAGATTTCTGTTTTTGAGATTGTGGTTCTGCCCTATGTGCCGTGTTCGGCTCAAAAGGACAATAGATAGATAGATAGAATACAAGAAGAAATAAATATAACAAAGAAGAGTATAAGAGATTAAATAAAGAAATTGTGATAAAATGCAATGAAGTAAAAGAAGCATGGCCAAAGCTGCAATGAAAAGGTAAAAACAGATTGAATCACAACAAAAGGAAGATGCCTAAACTATATACAAACAAATTGAAGAATTAAGAAGAAAAACACAATCATAAACTGGATGTTCAAGATCAAAGGAGGGAGAACTGTTGATTGAACAAGAAAGCATAAGGGAAAGATGGACAGAATACATTAAAGATCTTTATGATGATGAACAAGTAGAAGTAAATATTAATGATAATGGGGAAGGATCAGAAGGGAAAAGAAGTGGAAAGCTAATATGCAATATTCATCATCATCATCATGTGCCATACCGGTTGGCGTAGGTGATCATGTCCCTCCACAATCTTCTATCTGCAGTATATCGTATCAGTTCTGTTGTTGACTGTTTAATATGCAATATTAGGAAGAAATAATCATCTTTTTTTGGCCATGCAATGAGAAGGGAACAGCTGGACTATATTGTAGAAAAGCTAGAGGGAGGCTATGAGAAAAAATACCAGACAGCTTAAGAGAATGTCTTGGCAGGTCAACAACAGCAATTATAAATAACTGTCAAGATCGAAAGTTGTGGAGAGACATGGGTGAACAGAGTAACAGTAGGAGATACTAACAACATACAGAGTAAGCCAATATCTAACCAACCTTTGTGAAAGTCTACAACAACAGCAGACTGCACAATCAAAACAGTAGCAGGCTAAACAGATCACTTTGAAGTTCGAATAGGAGTAAGACTCCTGTGCATACTATCTCCCTTATTTACTACATGAAAGTCATCAACAAAATAAAGATATTGAATATTGCAAAAGAGAAGCAGAACATCAACATCAGCAAGAGATGGCAGACAATTAAAACACATTGGAATCAGCCTGAGAGATAAAAAATGAAGAACTGAGAAATGGCTAGGAACAATTCTTGCCATAGAATACATAAAGAAACGACAGATAAAATGGTTTGGCCACATGATAAGGAGAAAGATCAAACACTACATTGCAAGCCTTCAATAAATGTTGCGAGAACAGAAGGTCCAAGGGCCGGCCACGAAAATGATGGAATATTGGAAACACAAGGAAACAGAACAGCTGCAGAGATCATCAGAAGAGCAAATCATCATCATCATCGAGTGCCTTCTCCGCAACGAAGGTTGGCTACCATGGATCGCCATTCTACTCTGTTTCTTGCTTTGATGGTGCAGGCTGTCATAGATTGACTTGTCCATCTACCTCTGCCTCTTTTACCTTGTATTTTCCCTTCCAATATTACTTTTTAGAGCAAAAAGTCTGTAAATTATATCTCCCTTGCCATTTTTTCTTTACTGTTATTTACCTTCCCCTGCTCATTGAGCCATCAAATTACTAAATTGTAAATTCATTTAACAGGTGGAGACAGATCTGTATTAAATTCCCCAGGTCCAGATAAGGTAAGTTTGTTAGTTTGAAATGCGCTCTTTGTTTTAAAACGCCTATCAATATGTTAATTGTGATGTAACTTGACCCATCTTCGATAATGTTAACAATGGGATTATGGGTAGAGAGCTTAAGTACTATTCACTTTATCACTTGGCATATAGGGGTAGGTTGCTGGACCTACATCTATACTCATCCAATAGTGGAACAGTGGTCAGCCTATGCATCCACCAGTGGAACAGTGGTCTAGATATAGAGATATGCTGCAAATATATACTAACCAGCCACATGCTATAAAATGAAAACAAGTGGTTATAACAGGGAGCAGAGGAATTAGTTGCATGGGGTAGCTAATTCTATCAAATGTTCCGTATGCCCTATGAAGTAATCATCGGAGTGGCCATAACCTCTTCCTTGGAAGATGTGACCCATCAGCCTAAAAATGGCAAACCATCTAGAAGGTCAACTTCAATTATATTCCCTACTGTCTGACATACAAGGATGCATCTTATCAATCAAGCCTCTTGTTCAATTTATACACTGAGCAAATACTTAAAAACATCACAGAGATGCCAGGCCTAAACATTAATGGGAAGATAATCAATAACTTTAAGATATGCTGATGTTACTGGACTACTAGCAGAAAATCCTAAAGATCTACAATTACTTAATGTAATAAACATGACAAGCAAAAAATATGGACTAGATGTGAATATCAAAAAGACTAAAACTATGATCATAAACAAAGAAAATTCTCAAGACCTACAATTAAATATCAAATTGGAAGGAATACATCTAGAGACAGTTCAGTACTACAATTACCTGGGACATACTATAACCAGTGATGGAAAATGTACAACTGAAATAAATAAAAGAATAGGTATGGCAAAAAGTAATTTCAATGCCATGAAAAATATACTGACATCAAAACAAATAACACCAGGGCTAAAACTGAGAATAGCAAAATGTTACATCTTCTCAATATTTCTGTATGGTGCAGAAACATGGACATTAGACCAGAAAACAGAACATAAAATTGAAGCCTTTGAAATGTGGATTTATAGAAGAATAGGTAGAAATGGATGGAAAGAAAAGAAAGCAAACGATGAAGTTTTAAAACAACTAAAAATGAAAAGAGAACTACTAAACACTATTAGAGCAAGACAAATGAAATTTTTGAGTCATGTTAAAAACACAACAGCCTAATAAAAGTAATATTAGAAGGGAAAATACGAGGTAAAAGAGGCAGAGGCAGACCAAGACTAACATGGACAAGTAACATCAAAAGATGGACAAGTCAGCCTATGACAATCTGCACCATCAAAGCAAGAGACCGAGTGGAATGGTGCTCCATGGTAGCCAACCTTCGATGCGGAGACGGCACTCAATGATGATGATGATGATGACTGTCTGGCGGGTCTACCCATTCATAGAATAGACTCCAGAAGTAAACCCTGAGGAGAAATCTGGAGATCAAGTCCCAATGGCAGTTCAGTGTTCATTTAAACACTGCTTTGGCAACACCTGCAACGTGCTGTCTGTGGGAACTTCTGGTTATGTGTGTTGTCTGGGTACATTTTCACTTGGGTGGATGCACACATACCAGTGCGTACTAATGTTAATTTTCCTTCTGGCCACAGCACAGTATATGGGGCACTAGTTATCTAGTTCGAAATTGTTTTTTAATTATTTTTTATTTTAAATACATATTTGTGTGTGTTGTATGTTTGTTCCTGCTGAAGGCCTATTGAGCCGAAATGTCGTTCTAATTTATGTCGTCTACTTATTACGTAAAGCTATAACCATACTGTGTTCCTTTTTTTTTTTTTTCCATTTCTCCTCTCCCAACTCCTGCGATGCAGTTGACACCAAATTGTTCTAGCCTTGTCAGACCTTTTGATTGCTCGGCTGCATGGAGAGAAGAAATATGTTGCATGAGCAACAACATGTCGCTTATTTTTTTTCTGCCCAAGCTCTGGAGAGGACACGCCATTTTGGTGTCGACACAACACAGAAAGCAGCAGTTACTGTCATATTTAAGTCATTCTGCCCATTTGGTGTAGGGCATGATGCCAAGGCTTGTTTCTGACAGTGGAAGAAGTCTATCAACTTAATTGGATATATACCAGCTGCTCAAAGCTGAGCAGCCCTCAGCCACTAAGGTGCGAAATCAATAACTAAGAAACTTAACTTCTGATTGAGTTGCTGGAACGGCCGCACACATGCAAGCTGGCCTATCTGACAATTTGTTCGACATAAATGGCACCAGAAAGATAGCCATAATCAATAACAAAATGCTGAAAGACTTCAGGTGGATATAGCCGCACCCCAAGAGACCTGTTTAGTAGGCTGAGGTATGCTAAATGAGGCAGACTGTGTTGTATTGGCAAGGAAAGAGCAGTGACAGTATCAGAGAACAGTGTAGGGTTTGCTATGATAAAATCTCTAAATGGTCTGGTTACACTAGGCCAGAATGTATCAGGGCATTTAATAACACCCCATCTTAATACAATAGCAGGACCAGTTACTTTCATAAATGTATACTGTCTGACCATGTGCTCTCCATCTGAAACCAAGGACAATTTCTACAAAACTTTGACAGATGTCATGGAAGTATACTAGATCACACTGTTCTAATGGGGGATTTTGGTGCAGACCACAGTTGTGGCCAACATCATTTGCTCATTTGGTATGGGTAAAATAAAATACATTTAATGTGTTCTAGAGTTTTGCGCCTACCACAACCTGTGCGTGACATACTTTTTCTAAAACCAAGCCTCAGCATAAAGTATCTTGGAGACATCTACAACAGAAAAACTGACATCATTTTGACAGCACAAGTTTTCAGCCCTACCCTATGTGGGAGATACTTGTCTTAATAGGAAAATACACATATACACTATATTCCCAAATTATGTTCATAACCCTGTGCTTTAGTCATGTGTACATGTGTGTGAAAGAATTTTACAATGATAGCAACTTTTTTAGCTTGCTTAGTTGGCCTTGTGCTGTAGTGTTTCTCATGGCAAGACACTGTGTCGAGAAGTACAAGTTCGATCCTGCTTCTGGCAGTCTATTGTTATTTTATTTTCTGTTGTTGATTATTTTTGAATTTTTTTCTGAGTCTTGTAAACATACCTCTTCCTCTGAAATAATTCACTGTTCTATTACATCCCCTGCTTGAAGTACTACATCAATGCTGGAAAAAGAAAACCGTTCCTCTAGATATTAGAGACTTATCCAATATTACTTGTGACGTTTCATAATATTTATATTTGTGCCTATTTTCATCCATTCAATACCTTTCTTACCCTTACAGAATTTGAGAATGAGTAAAAAATGTATTTATTAATTCTGTATGACTTCACTGATTGAGAATTCTGTTTGTCTTTTCTAAAAAAAATTATTACTCTATTGTTAACTGTTGATTCCAGAAATCAGCATGGGGTGAACACAAAGCACCAGATGGTCGTACATACTACTACAACAGTGTAACAAAAGAGTCAAGCTGGGAAAAACCAGAGGATTTGAAAACTCCCCAGGAGGTATACATTCATGCTACATATAATTTATAGCTGTATGTTTGTACATTCGCAGTTGCATGTGTGAGTACATATTCAAATAATTTCCATTATGTATTTTAAAAAGATGAGGCTGGTAAAACCCACAAATGGTTCATTTTAGACAAATGACAATGTCCCAGTTTTCTGATGCATAATCATGTGTCATAATCCATTTTACTCTGTCTCTTGTCTTGATAGCACATGTTATCATAGGTTCTCATAGAAGTCTTTTGATGTTATTTAGTCCATTTTAGTCTTCATTTGCCTTTTCTTTATTTACCTTGCACTTTCCCCTCCAAAATGACTTTTAGTTGGTTATTGTTTCTTCGCATCCCAACAATCTCAGTTGTCTTATTTGAATTGTGTTAAAAGTTCTTTTTTCATTTTCATATGTTTCAAAAGTTCACTGTTTGTCTTCTTTTTCTTCCACCCAATTCTCTTCATAAATAAATATACTGGCAACTTAATTTTTAAGCATTTCTTTCAACACTAATTGGTGCAGGTATATAGGAATATGCATGGAAACCCATGTATGTCTGCAGCAAAACTGGAATAGATACAGTAAGAGACAACTAATCAGATGTTAGAGCTTTTGGAACAATACAACCAAAGAAAGAAATTAAAAATTAGAAAAAAAACTGAAGACTGAACAATCACAGTGGTACATAAAGCCATCTTGAAAGTACACACAAAATTAGACAATATCATTTAGTAAATTTTTGTGCATGTCTATGTTAGTCATGTGTCATATCTTTACGTGTATGTCTGTGTTAGTCATATCTCATATCATGATGTGTGTCAGTGTTAGTCATGCCTCGTATCACTGTGTGCATGTCTGTGTTAGTCACCTCTAGTGACTCGGGCAGATGGTGCTCGTAAACCTGGGAGGGCCGACCATCTAAGGGCAGAATCCCCTTACAGAAAAGACAATCTGCTGCCTTGCAGGAAGATTGGAGACAGTCAAAGGCTAAGGAAAGCAAACCTGAATAAAATGCGGGCTGAAATCGGATGTACTGGGCCACTGGTGCAGAACACAGTGCAACGTTTTAACGGGTGTTCAATCAGAGTAGATCTGGCAGACTCAAATTGTGATGTTCTGTCTGTGGGGGCGATCAACACACTTAACCTGACAGCTGACTTCATGTGAGAGTCTGGAATCCTACTCTGATTGAGTCCTGATCGCAGAGAGAGAGAGATTTAGTAAATGAAGTAAAAATTAGAGCAGATGTAAAGCCATGAACAAGACAGAAATATGCAAATAAAATGTTAAGATACATACAAACATAGAGTATAATTAAATAAACGAATGAAAATAATTAATCCCACTTGGGTTTAAAGAGCCAAAGTGAGCTATGAGGCAGTTATCTAAAGATATGTAACTATTTTCATCTGAAGGGCATGGCATCATGCTTGTAATATCCTTGTCATCAGCATTGGAATTTTGGGTGGAATTTAGATGAACTGCCACAGGACTGCCAGTATTAAATGAGATTTTGTGAAGATGCTTACGAAAATGGTCACCCAGACCAATTTCAACAGTGTAAGTCTTCTAACAATGTTGGCTGATAATAATAATATACAATATTGCATGAAACAGGTAGAGCTCTTAAGCTTAAGGTGACTTCAAACCAACAAGTCTGTGTGGTTTTCACTACATTTAAATGTAACTAAAGGTGTATCAAAGTAAGAGAAGTCATGTAGTAGAGCCAGAACGATGAAAGATAAGAAGTGTTTTATTATTTTGAGTGCAGCAAATCTGTATGAGTGAAAATGAGAACAGTTTTATTAGAAGAGAAAATGAGAGCATCTCCATGGGAAATAGGGGAATCCTTTGGAAGATGGATTGAAGGACATGTTCTGGGTACAAGTGTTAGCAAAAGAAATCTAACATTTAATAAACTTGATATAAGAAGTCATCATCTCATTCACAAATGTAACAGTTAATAAAAGAGGTGAGAATGGGATAGAATTATGGCAGGATCGAGGGTAAGAGGAGATATAAAGGAGGTAGAAGAGAGCATTTATTCTTTTCTTCCTCATTTGTATTTCAGTATCAATCATATAATATGCAATATTTTGCTCTTCTGTTGGCCTCTGCTGCTGTTATGTTTCCTTAGTGCGTCAACTTATGTGAATATTCTTTTACTTATACTCTTCTATTCTTCTACTATGTGAATATTCCATCAATCCATCTTTTTCGTTGTCGCCCTTTGAGTTCGCTGTTCTCACAATATTTTAAGCTTGTGTTGTGTTTTGTTGGTTTTTCTGTCTTATTACATGGCCTGGCAATTTTTTATCTGTTGTATCTTTATGCATTCTATGGCAGGAATTATTCCTAGTTTTTTTTTTCTTATCTTCATTTCCAATCTATCTCTCAAGACTATTTCCTGTCTTATCTAATACTTACAATTTTGAAATTGGTTATTTTTCTTATTGTGCTTGAGTCTAGAGTCCAGGTCTGATATTGGTTACTCAATGTTGGGATGAAGATTGTGTTTTAGAGTGCCTGTTTTGTCTTGTTATTGCCTTGTTGGATAGCAGGGGTGATAGTTGTGATTATTTGACAGGTTTTGTTGCACCATGAGTCCATTTCTACTACATGTGAATTGTCATATGTCATTACACTTTCTTGATATTTAAATTCCTTCATTAGTTTTAATTGTCTGCCGTCTATTGTTTTGTTGATGTTCAGTTTCTCTTTTGCGATATTCATCACTTCTGTCTTGTTGATGTTGATTTTCATGTGAGCATCTATGAACTTATAAACAATGGATGTATTATGACCAGAGGGGTCAAGAGAAATAGAGATATCTTAATAATATAACAGAGAAAGTACAAATAGTATGTGTAATTTTAATACTTGGATGGAAATTGCCATGAAATCTAAGAAGAGATCCTTTTCTGGTAGACTAGAAACACACCATCTATATAAAAGCAATATATCAATGGGGTCAGGTTATTGAAATTGGCGAAAATGCAATACTCTTAGTGTCTCATAAAGAGACAAACATAGCTAGTGCCCATTGTAGTGCTCATAGCAAATCCATTAAACAGATCATAAAATTTTACTTCAAATTCGATTGTGTTGAGAGTGTGAACAATAGAACTAAATTCTGTTATTCAAAGGACCAAGGTATAGATTGACAGAATGGATCCTCTTATTTTAGTATTACTTGTGTTTTAATAGTGATGAAAGTCGCCTGAATTGTAATAATATAGATATGTTTTTCAAGGAATGTATAATTTTGTTGCAGTGTATAAAAATCCCAATAAAAAGCCCATCTCACCCAGAATTTTTCCAGCTTATTTTGCTTACCGTTTTCATTATATAAATATATTTTTACACAGATATTATTGTAAACACAAAAAGTAATTATTCCTGAAGATTTTGATATACAATATAAGAATAAACAATAAAAAATATATATAGAATACAATTAATGTAAAAAGTGACTAATCATGTAACCAAAAACTGTTAGAAAATGAGCCCATCCAAACATTGTTTCCTAGTTTCCATTGGCGCCTACTAGTATGGGTTAATCAATAAATGCTAATATACCTTGTAGCTTGTCACCACAGAGACCAGAAATGATTTTATAAGATAGTATAAGCATAGAACCAACTCTAAGCTACATACAGAAACAACAAATAAACTGAAATGCCTATCTAGAAAGAATGGTGTGGGATTCCTTACCATACAATGCATATATTAAAACATCCCTGTTCTAGGCAAACCTCTTAATTTCAAAAAGGGAACTGATGCCAACTGTTTATGCTTGTCTCAGTTTTTTTTTTTTAAATTGATAATAAATCAGTAAAAGATAGTCTACAGATTTAGTGATTGGGTTGTGTGTCAATTTCCTGCTCAAATCTTAAAAAAAAATGTAGTGATTGACTAACTGCAATGAGCAATTTTCAAAATATTTACCATTTGATCAACTGCCTGATTTTGTTTTATTACACTTCATTTTAGGGAAGGGAACAATTGTTTACCAAACAATCAGGCCACATTTTGGACATTTGATCTAATACGTTTTATTTTGAGAACAAGACCTGATTTTTGCCTTGATTTCTCAAGAGTGGATGTAGCATTAATGTTCTCTATGATGTCTGAGGAAGACCCAGGGAGACACTGAGAAGAACATTGATGAGAGAGGCAAGAGCAGCAGGAATCGGCTCCCTCAATGAGATAGAATTGCTTGCACAGAACAGAGACAGATGGCGAGATTTGATAAAATATCTTTAAAAGAAAACTGCTAGTACAAAAAATTCATATAGGAGAAGGTGTATCTTGGTCTACGCCCTATGGGCCGGTTACGGCTCGAAAGGTCAATAGATAGATAGATGATGTCTGAGAATTTACCAATACCTTTAATAAAGAAAACTAACTCTGCTGTGTCTGTCATATCTGTTGCCTCATCGAAGGCAATGGAAAATCGAAAAGCAAACTTTTCTAAGCTTCTTTTATATCCTTTGCCATGTCATCTATGAGTCATCTGACTTTACAGCTCTGAATGATAAACTTACCAGTTGATCCATAATATTTATTAGGACATAGCACTTTGAACTATTGATTCACAAATTCTCAATCAGGTAATGGTTTCTTTTTCTTCAGTGTTCTACTCTTCTTGGCAATTGATTGATGAGTCTTCTTCATCATCCACCCTTAAGAGGGCATTAAGTGGGCATAGATGTGCAGTGTTATTATTAGCAGATAGGCTGTGATTTTTTTAAAGAAGGTTGTGCTGCTTAAAAAGTAAGCAAGTTGAAATGCATTTGAGTGAACATAAATTATGCATTTTATTTTATGTGTTCTCTACCATCCACAGTTTAGATAAACAATGCAATCATCATCATCATGTGCCATACCGGTTGGCGTAGGCGATCATGTCCTTCCACAATATTCCATCCACAGTGCATCGCATCAGTTCTGTTATTGACTGTTTTTTTAAGCCATGACACCAAGCTATCCAGTATTTTCTCTCTTTATCGTCCGTGATCTCTTTTTCCTTTTATTTTGCCAGTTGTAACTAAGTATTCTAACTTTCCTCTTCTCATGATGTGCCAGAAAAATGTTGATTGCTTCTTTCTGATGTTTTTTAAGAGCTCCCTTTTTGTGTTGGCCTCTTTGAGAACTTCCTCATTGGTCTTTTTAGCTGTCCAGGGAACTTTCAACATTCTTCTGAGAAATCCCATCTCTGTGGCCTCCAATCGTCTTTTCATTTGTTTGTCTACTGTCCATGATTTGCTTCCATAGGTCAGAATTGATTCTATATATCACTGATGAACTCTCTTTCTCATTTCTATTGACATAGATTTGTTGCATAAGATATTTTTCATTTTCTGAAAAGCAATTTTGGCCTGAACTATTCTGCTTTTTATTTCTGTGGTGCATCTTCCATCTGATGTTATTATTGTGCCCAAGTATTTCAAACGTTGCACTTGTCTCAGATTTGTCTTGTTTATTTTTATGCTGCATATTGGTGATGATTGTTTCTTCGATATAACCATTACTTCTGTTTTCTTACTATTCAGACTAAGACCTTTCTTGTTGCTTTCTTTTACTATTATATCTATCATTTCTTGTAGTTCATTCTCTTGAAATGCAAACAATGCAATAGCTGCCAAATTAATTCAATGGCATCCACAGTGTCAGGTTTTGCTTAAGTAGGATGGAATGAATGAGTTATAAATTCTGCGTATCTGTTTCCAGTATTTAACAAGAACATTAATATATATATATACACCATTACTCAGCAAATTTCTATTACCAAATCTTAAATTTTCAGACTTAAATGAAGTCTGTTTCACAGTTCAATACACGGTACAATTGTTAAGCATGTGTTAAAAATGTCACATCTTTTTTTTTTAACTTCCTACCTGACATGTGTACTTGCTGTAATGATAGACATCCATCACCATCATCATCAAGTACCGAGCCTAGTGGCGTAGGTGATCATGTCTCTCCACAACTTTCGATCTCGGCAGCTATTTATCATTTCTGTTGTTGACCTTCTGCCAAGCCATTCTCTTAAGCTGTCTGTTATTTTTTCTCTTTGCTTCCCTCTATCTCTTCGTCCCTCAATTTTTCCAGTTGTTACAATATGTTCAAGTTGTTCTCTTCTCATTACATGGTCAAAAAATGATGATTGTTTCTTCCTAATATTGGAAATTAGCTCTCTTTTTGCTTTGGCCTCTTTCAGAATGTTTTCATTACTATTTTTAGCTGTCCATGATATTCTCAACATTCTTCTGTAAAACCACATTTCTACAGACTCAAGTGATTTTCTTGTCTGTTGTCCTATTGTCCATGACTCGCATGCATATGTTAACACTGGCTCTACGTAACATTTAAGAACTCTTTTTCTTGTTTCTATTGTCAAAAATGGATTTCATAGTATTTTCCTCATTTTTTGGAAAGCTGCTTTTGCCTGAGCCATTCTGCATCTCACCTCTTTAGTACAACTTCCGTCTGAGGTTAACAAAGTTCCCAAACTTAGCGATTAATACTGTATCATCAGCATACCTTAGATTAGTTATATTATGATCTCCAATTGTTATTCCAGGCATGCCCCTTATGGATCTTAATATAATCTCAACATAAATATTAAACAAATCTGGTGACAGCACACAACCATCACGGTACTGCACCTTTATTCAATTATGGTCTACAAGAGAGTTCACTCTTTTGTTGCCCAAAAAGTAGATATGGTGCACTGTTCCTTTTTGATTCATTTTTCATTAGGGGCAGCCACTTTTACATCATCACTGTAATGGTATGTTGTTGTCGTCTGCTTTGTGCTGCCATTTGCCAACTTAGAAGGCAATAGTGCAGTGCTTTGATTTTTTTAATGCCATTTAATGCTTTCCATACGTTTCACTTCAGTATGCACCACACTCATCTTTGTCAAGTCAGTATAAATGCAGTCTGCGTTACCTTACACCATTCTCAATTTAATTTGTATAAATATATTCCTACTTTTACTTTTAATTATTGTACATAGTTTATTGTAAACATTCTTTACTGGAGAGTTCCTTCTGGTGGAACTCGTGGTGTTTACAAAGAAATCATGTAAAAGAATGCAATTTTCTGTATGGATTAGTAGTGTTTATTACCAACAAAATCAAGTGATCAAAATGGCATTGATTAGTATTGTTTTTACTGCTAGAATTCAGCTGATCATTGCTTAAAAGCCAATAAATTAATTTTTTTTTACAGTTATTTCTAATAGTGATAGTATCATAGTAACAATTTTTTGAGCGATTTCAATATGAATTTAGAACTAAAAAAATCAAATCTCTTTATCTTCTTCTTCTTCTTTTCTCTTTTCACTGATACCTAAAAGGTGTCGTGGTTTATATCATTTGTCGTTCTTGTGCTGCTCGAATTGTCTGAATTAGTGATTTTCCTTTGTTGTTACATGTCTCTGTCACTGCATCTATCCATCTTCTTCTGGGTCTTCCTCTAGGTCTTTTTCCATGCATTCTCGAGAAGAACGCCCTTGATGGTGATTGGTAAGGATTCATTCTGACCAGGTGGCTAAACCATTTAAGTTGTTGTTCTATATATTCTTGGCAGGGTTTTGTTCCTACTATTTTTCTTATGGTTTCATTTGGTATTCTATCTCTTCTTGTGTTGTTTGTTACTTTTCTCAAGCAACGCATCTCACATGTATTGATCTTTCTTAAATGTGATTTAGAAAGGGTCCATATTTGACTTTCATAGCACAAAGTTGGTATGAAGATGCTATTTATCATTTGTTGTTTAGCTGGCATAGAAATGTTTGGATGTCTTAACAATGGTGAAAGCTGGTATGTGACAGCATTTGCTTTTTGTATTCTCATGTCAATTTCTCTGTCTAGTTTTCCATCTTCTGTGAACTTTGTGCCTAAATACTTGAATTCCTCTACTTGTTTTATTTGTTTATCTTTGATCTTGATGTTTAATGGGTGTCTTAATTTGCTTATTCTTATAGCCTCTGTTTTTGCTGTGTTAATTTTCATACTGTAGTTTGTGCAACTTTTATCTAGAGATGTTAAATGCTGTTGTAGCAGGTTTTCATCCTCATATATTAGGCATTGGTCATCTGCGAATAGTAGCTCGTTGATGTTGGAGTTTTCTACCTCTATATTATTATTTGATTTTTCCTTATTGTTGGTTGTTTCCTGATTTATTTTGTCCATATATATGATGAAGAGGAGTGGTGAGAGGACACATCCTTGTTGTAACCTGAAACCATTCTGACAGACCTTCCGATGTTCTAACGGCACTTTGACTGTTTTTATATAGCGCCATTATATTAATATTAATATCTCTTTATGGATAATTATACAGTCGAACCTGTCTAAGGCGACCATTCATGGGACTTTCAAAAACTGGTCCCATAGGACAGGTGGTCCTGCCTCACAGGTTTCACATAATAAATAGAGCGATAAAAAAAATTTTATCCTAAGCACTATGAAAACTAACCTGCAAATCAGCGTAATCCATGAGTAGAACATAGTGCACATGTCGGTCTACAATAGCCACTGGTTGGACACTTTTCATAAAACACGATAGTTAAACACACAAAAATAAAACACACATACACAGATTCCACTTATACTGTACATGTATCACTTTTGACTTGAAAAAAAATCCAATATGGTAGTCTGTTGTTTGACAGATGAAATAAACGATAAGTTCAATTTTTCTCTCAAGTCCATGATAACGTCTAGTATGTCAGATCTCCCGTTTGTTATTGAATAGGTGCGCAGAAGCTCCAAAGCATTATGTGCATCTGCGATAGTGTATGTTTTCTCAATGTCAGTAGAATCTTGTTCGTTGTCTGATTCACTATTCACATCCTCAGCAGCTAAAATTGCAGTGGCAGGAAGATCCCAGTTTGTTTCTATTGTGTTGCAAGTTTGGAGCCCTGAATCAATCATGGAGATGTCTGTCAATTGGTATCCAAACAATTCTTTTGAAAGGTTATCCAAAGCAGTAGAAATTGCAGTAGAAACAATTTGCACGTCGGTCTTTGATGCAGATTCCATGTGCGTCAGAGAATATGCGTGTGTTTCAGCAGGACAATGAAAACCTGCTTTACAGAAACACTTAAGGATGGTTGAGTTGTCCACTTCTTTCCATGCTGCAGCAATCCAGTAGACTACATCCAGTAAATTGACCTGTTTCATGAGTTCGGTTCCGGAAGCATCCTTGTTTGATTCCATGACTGTGATAAGATGTAGAAGCTGTTTTTGTCTAAACTTTAATTTAAATGTCTGAATGACACCCTGGTCTAGGGGTTGAACTAATGCAGTTGTGTTGGGTGGCAGAAACTGCAGCTTAACATTCTGTAGTTTGATCTTGGGATGACAGGTAGCGTTGTCAACAAATAAAATAATGTGGCGCTTTTTTTTCTGCATCTTACGGTCAAAACTTTTCAGCCAATCTTCAAATATAGCTGCAGTCATCCATGCCTTTTTGTTGTTTCTGTAAATCACTGGCAGTGTGTTTATGTTGATGTTTTTAAAAATCCTAGGGTTAACTGCTTTCCCAATCACTAAAGCCGGTTCTCGTTCCCCCAACATGTTAGTGCATAGCATCACTGTTATTCGCTCTTTGCTTTTTTTACCCCCAGCGCATTTTTCTCCTTTGACAAAAAATGTTTTGTCCGTAGTCGCTTTGAAAAATAACCCGGTTTCATCTAAATTAAAAATGTCTTGAGCAGCGTAACCATAGCATATCTCGGATAATTTAGAAGTCCAGTCAGCCGCAGCACTCATATCTGAATCACCGACTTCGCCACATTGCTTACCAAACACAAGATTGTGTCTTTTAATGAAGGCCTCTAACCAGCCGTTCGATGCTTTAAAGACTGAGTTTTCCAATTCTTTTGCAAACTGTAAAGCTCGTTCTTTGATCATCGGCCCAGATAACGGAATTTTTCGTGCAAGTGCTGATTGACACCATTTCCAACAAAGTGTATTTATGTCTTCATTTCCCGTTTTCCTGCTATTCCTTCTTTTCATACTTGGTGCATTATTTTCAAAGTCATTCATATACTCGGCTTTTCTCTTTAACGTACGTAAAATCTGTGTCTTTCCCACTCCAAACTGTTCTGCCAATAATCGCGAACTTTTTCCTTGCTGATTTTGTCGAATCACTGATATTCGTTCTTCCAGCGTTAATGCTTTTGGTTTTACACTTTTGACACTGGCCATTTCCTATATTGTGTGTAACACTTTTAAAATCCACAAAAATAATTCACTGAGATACTGTACATGTACGTGAATACACTCTAAGTGGGCAATGACTAATTCTTTAGTTAATTCCTGTAATTTATACGGGCCACGCAATGGTCTACTCTGGTCTAGACGGAACCGCGAAGTGATGTCACTTCACGAATCATAGATCTGTGTCTGCCGTGTTTCTCACACCAGTATTGACTGATAAACGTAACACGTCCCACTGTAATCTGGGACTCACTAAATACGGGAAAACTTCAACACCTGTAGACACCTGTGTCGATCGTTTATGGCTCCCAGCGAGACGGAGAAGGACTGGCTGGTCAGTGTATCGTTATCTCGGATTACCCGCGTGTCGTAAACGGGATAAATAACATTGGCGGCGGTTAATTAGCCTGGTCTCTGGTCGCGTCATACGGTGAGCGCCGTAATCAGTGTTAGCATATAGTAAAAAACTCGGGGAAATTGTAGACCCGGTCCTATAACCAGGGAAACGCTTTAAACAGGTGGTCCTAAGACAGGTTCGACTGTAATTAATAAATCAGTAATATGCAGTGAAGAAGAAATCAATACATGATGATTGTAGATGACAAAAGATATGTTATTTTTATGCTACATCTATACAACTTTCAAGGATGCTCGAAGACATATTGCTAATTGTTCATTTTCGCAGAATAATTCATATTGGGTTGCTTTGACCAAATATTTATGATGGCAGTTGATAACTATGGTCTCAATTAAAAAAATTTTTTCTTTTTTTTTTTTTTTGGTCATTTATCCCTCATTTTTCTTTCTACATATCTTGTAGTATCATTTTATTGTGGAAATCTAATTCCTTGTTCAGTGATCTAAAAATTCATATACAATATATTATTTAAAGATTAAGGTAAAGAATGTAGATTGATATTTAAAACCATAAGGTCAGTGAAAAATGTCTTTGAGCTTACCATTGGTGTTATGTTAATATGATTAATATACATATATAGATACGTATACTTTGTTTCAGTCAAAGATTTTCTTTTAACATCAATTAGAAACTGTTGTCTCAGTGTCCCTGGAAAGAGTACAAGTCAGATACTGGAAAAATTTATTATCACAATGCACTAACTAAAGAAAGTCGTTGGACCAAGCCTAAGGAGTTAGAAGAACTTGAAGGTTTGTAACTTCCATAATTTAAATGCACACTAGAGATCGTGAGAATATTTTTTCTGTTATATCTGTCAACTTCTGAAATATTTTTAACTTAAATAATGGAAAGCATATACATTATGCACCATGCATTAGAATCAGACCAAAACTTGTATTTTATAAGCAAGTGCAAAATGCTGGAATGTTGAGGTTAAGGTGATAATCTCATATTCAAAATTACCCAATAAATATCCATTATAGATTGATATAGTTTTTTTCCCCAGCAACACCAAATAACAGGGTAGTGAAAACCTAACCCGTTTGTAGATATACAATTAAACCTGTGTTCAAGTTGAGACATAAAATATCCTTTGTCAGTTTAGAAGTGAAAAGAGGTGAAACATAAAAAAAGAACCTATCAACATTTTTGGGGCACATCATGAGAAGAGGAAAGTTGGAATAATTGCTTACAACTGGCAAAATACAGGGAAAGAGAGATCAGGGACAACAAAGAGAGAAAATACTGGATAGCTTGGTGTCATGACATGAAAAACTGTCAACAACAGAATTGATATGATGCACAATAGATGGAAGTCTGTGGAATGACATGATCGCCTACGCCAACCGGTATGGTACACGATGATGACCATTTATTTTCTTTCTTTCATTGTTATATACAGAAATTCTTGGTAGCTTCTTAGAAAGTGCTGTTATGTCTCTTTAATTGCCTAACATAAGGGGAATTAAATAAATATGTAACAAAGTATTCTGGTGCTTTTGAATATGAGATTATCACCTTAACCTCAAATTATGCACCTGCTAACAAAATGCATGGTGCATGTAATGTGTATGAAGGAAAATTTAGTTTGTGGTTTCTAAAGGTATCATTTGGTGGTGGGAACATTCATCTTATATAATTTTGTTAGCTTGTGGTGTTTTGTTCATTGCATGTGCAGCGCAGTAAATAAAATGGCTACTGAGAATTGTTCATTCGTTCATTGAGTGCCGTCTCCGTATCGAAGGTTGGCTATCATGGAGCGCCATTCTGTTCTGTCTCTTGCTTTGACAGTGTAGGTTGTCATAGGTTGACTTGTCTATCTTTTGATGTTACTCGTCCATGTTTGTTTTGGTCTGCCTTTTTTACCTTGTATTTTCCCTTCTCTTTTCATTTTTAGTTGTTTTAAGACTTCATTTGTTTTCTTTCCATCCAATTCTTCCTATTCTTTTATATATCCACATTTCAAAGACTTCAATTTTCTGTTCTGGTTTCTTGTACAATGTCCATGTTTCTGCACCATACAGAAATGTTGAGAAAATATAACATTTTACTATTCGTAGTTTTAACCATGGTGTTAGTTGTTTTGATGTTAGTATATTTTTCATGGCATTAAAATTACTTTTTGCCATTCCTAATCTTTTATTTCAGTTTTACATTTTCCATCACTGGGCCCTGGTGTCCAAGGTAGTTGTAGCTCTGACCTGTCTCCAGTTCTATTCCTTCAACTTTGATGTCCACTTTCATGTTTTGAGTATTATCTTTGTTTATGATCTGATCTGTTCATATGATCATTGTTGATGATTTCAGTCTTTTTGATATTCGTGTCTAATCCATATATTTTTTTGTCCATAAAATAGTTATGTTATATATTCCTGCCATCTATTGAATATATCTTTGTTGTCTATTAGCATTTTTCCTTTTTTGTTTGCAATACATCCACTTTCTGTAAACTAAGAAATTAAAGAGTAAATCGCAAGATGTACAAATGGTTGAAGGTATACCTACATGACAGGAGAGCCAGAGTGCAACTGGATGGTTTTAAAAGTAAGGAGGTCCTACTGCACCAGGGCATCCCACAGGGAGGGGTACTATCTACAACACTTTTTCTAGTCTACATCAACGACCTATAGTTACTGAACTACCACAAGGTTTCAAAGTGGCAATGTATGCAGATGACCTGGTAATGTTGTGCACAAAGGAGTATGCAACAGTGGTGTCAACTGTGACTCTCCCCAATACAAAAAGCAGGAGCCATCTATATAAACAATGAGCTTGTTAAAGAAGACATACAAGTTACTTATCTCGGAGTTACATTTGACAACAAACTATCTTGGAGACCACAGATAAATAAGGCAACCCAAAAAGCAAGGAGGAAGTTGGCTATTCTACGAAAGCTGTGTGGAATCACATGAGGTGCGAGTGGTAAAGTTTACCAGAGTATATGCCCACATCTAGATTGTGGATCATCAGCATGGTGCTCAGCTTCAAACTACCACACTGCAAGAACTGGATAAAGTACAAAACCAGGCACTTAAGGTCATCACAGGAGCAATGAAATGAACACCAATATTGGAGATAGAGAAATTGTGGAGGAACACAAAGGTGTTGATACAGGCAGAAAAATGTTTATGCATGCTAAGACATGCAATGAAGTACAGATTCCAAAATTTTGCTTTGGGACGGCTTAAGAGATATAGTTGTATCCACCAAGCCAAGCGAATTTGTGGATAAACACCAGACATACCAAGAATTGTCAGCCCTCTACTGCACATATCAGGACAGACTCCCTGGTCAGAGGAATGCGGATTGCCAATATAAATATGGACAGAAGTGAAAGGAATGCTTGAAAAGGAGGAACAGAATAGTATACATCGTAAAATAAAAGCTCTCAGTTTCTTGGATGAAGAATACTCACATGACCTACGGATTTGTGTGTGATGGATCAGCAGAGAATGCAGTAAAGAATGGGGTAGCAGGGACATAGAGTCCCCAAATAACACTAGGGATATGAATAAAATAGCAACAGAGAAATATTGTCACAATTACAATGCATAAATCCAAGCAATAAAGTTGGCATTAGAAAAACTTCTGAACAGTAATCTTAGCCCACAGCCTGTAGTGTTTTTGACAGATGCGAGATCAGCACTGCAATTCAGAAAATTGCCACATCTGCAGACCTTATTGACTGAACTCTGCAAGCACCACAGGATTGTCATGCACTGGATTCCATCTCACTGTGGAATACCAGGAATTGAGAGAGCAGGTCAGTTGGCAAAAGTAGGTGCAACAGGCACACAACAAGATGCACCTCTTACATAGTATCAATCAGAAGAAACAGATAATCAAATCAATCAGAAGACCACAAGCCCCAAATCAGGATGCCTTTCATAATATGAATAGATGGGAACAAGTTATCATTATACACCTCAGAACAGGACACAATTGACTCCACAGTCACATGTATACAAAATTCAAGATTGACACCTCAACTACATGTACACGTGGACAGGCGCCCCAGACTGCTGAACACATACTTTAAGACTGTACTGAATATGGTAGACTGAGGAAAATACATACATACAACATAGATACCATACCTATACCATAGATACAACACTACAGACAAAACTGTATGGGCCACTGCAAAAATTACAAAAGAATGTAAAATTTAGACAGGAAACAACATTGCAGATATAGACAATACTTCAGGCGAAGGAAAGATAGATGGATAGATCATTACAGAATTGTGAAATAAGTTAATACCTGCTCCTGGATATGTTTTGATGCTGTTACGGAACCTATCTTTTATCACTATGTAATCTATTTAATTTCTCATCTCCAGGGCTTTTCCAGGTGTATAGTTTCCGTTTCTCTTGCTCAATGTTGGTGTTACATATTATCAGCCTGTTTTCTCCACAAAACTGTATTAATCTTTCTCCTCTTTCATTTAGTTTTCCTAATCCATGATTTCCTATAATGGTCTACCTTTTCCTACTTTAGCATTCATATCACCCATTACAATGAAGATATTTTAAGATTTCAATTGCTTCATAACTTTATGTAGATCTTCATTCTCTATTTGTTCATCTGTATAGTTTTGAGTAAGTAAAAATAAACAGGACAAATCTGAAATAAGTGCAAAGCGTCAAATCCCTGGGCACAATAACAACATCCGATGGAAAATGCACCACAGAAATAAAAAGCAGAATAGCTCAGGCCAAAATTGCATTTCAGAAAATGAAAAATATTTTACGCAACAGTTATCAAATGTATGTCAATAGAAGTGAGAAAGAGAGTTTATCTGTGCTATATAGAACCAATTCTGACCTATGGAAGTGAATCATGGACAGTCGACAAACAAATGAAAAGACGGTTAGAGGCCACAGAGATGGGATTTCTCAGAAGAATGTTGAAAGTTCCCTGGACAGCTAAAAAGACCAATAAGGAAATTCTCAAAAGAGGCCAATGCAAAAAAGGGATCTCTTAAAAAACATCAGAAAGAAACAATCAACATTTTTCTGGCACATCATGAGAAGAGGAAAGTTGGAATACTTGGTTACAACTAGCAAAATAAAGGAAAGAGATCGCAGATGACAAAGAGAGAAAATACTGGATAGCTTGGTGTCATGGCATGGAAAAGTCAACAACAGAACTGATGTGATGCACTGTAGATAGAAGATTGTGGAGGGACATGATCGCCTACGCCAACCGGTATGGCACATGATGATGATAGTCTTGAGTAGGTGCGTATGTCTGTATTATTGTTATGTCGAGTGGTTTTGCTTTCATTTTGAGTAGTATATTATTGTATGTCCAGTGGTGGTTACATATTTTTGTAGCTCTCTTTTTATTAGTATTCCTTTCTCTTAGGTTGCCTGAATATATAAATGTATATTTTTTGTCCTGTAAGTATCCACATTCTTTCCATCTTGTCTCTGATATTCCTAAAATATCTATGTTTAATCGTTCTGCTTATAAAGTAAGATTTTCCTTCTTAGTAAAGAGTCCATGTACATATTCAAAGATCTTTTTTCTGACATAAAATTTATTTCCATGGCTTTCTTTGGAATAGTACGTGATGAGGCTGCAATCTCTTTTATGGTGGTCAGCCATATTCATCTTTCATCTTCTTCTTCTACCTTTTTAGCTCCCAGTGGAGCATAGGTCTTTAACAAACACTTTCCAAGTCGTTTTGTTTTTTGCCATTCTTTTAAGATCATTCCATGTCTTCCCCATCATCTTCATCTCTGCTTCTATCTGTCTTCTCCAAGAATTCCTTGGTCTTCCTCTTTGTCTTTTCCCCTGGGGATTCCAAAAAAGGGCCTGTTGTGTGTCCTATCCAGCGCCATTGTCTTCGCTGTATCTCTTTATTCACTGGTATTTGACTCGTACATTTTCATAATTCTATGTTAGTGATCTTTGTGATTGTCAATTTTGTTGTTCTCCATGTTTCACAGCCATATAATAGGATAGACTTAACATTGGAGTTGAAAATTTTTACTTTTGTATTTAGCCTAATTTCTTTGGACTTCTATTTGTTTCCCAGTGCAATGAAAGCTCCTCTTTCTTTTGATATCCTTATTTGGTATCATTTTCCGTTCCTCCTTTATCTATATATATATATATTTTTTTTTTTTTCCGTTTGCCAGCTTTCACCTCTGGCGAAGTCCCTAGAGACTAGGAACTGTTTTCCATGTTAATCTGTTAATCCGTTTTTCCCTTGCAGCTGTGTGCACAGGGGTCCCTCGCCGCACACGCAGATAACTACGTCTTTATAGGTACTCATATTTTTTTCCTCGATGAGCAATTGACATTTCAAGCCGGGTCTCCCTGCTGAGACCAGGGGTGGTTACTGCAGAGTGAAATTATAAATAAAAATCCCAACTTTATCTATATTACTGCCCAGATATATGTAAGATTGTACGTCTAGTAGAGGTATTTCTTGTAATTTTATTTGGTTATTGCCTACTGCAATAATTCTCATAATGTTGGTTTTATCTCTATTAATTTTCAGTCCTAGCTGTTGTGATCTCTCATCAAATATGCTCATTTTATCCTGCATCTGTTGATGGCTGTGTGATAGGAGAGCTATGTCATCAGCAAAGTCTAAATCATTAAGTTGCTTGGTCAGTGACCACTGGATTCCATTTCTGTTGTTTTGAGTTATTCTCATAATCCAAACTATGGCCAGTAGAAAAGAAATGGAGACAGAAGGTATCCCTGCCTTATTCCTGTTCTTATTTCAAATGCTTCTATAAGCTGCCCTTCATGCACCACACTACATTTCATTCCTTCATACATAATTTTTCTCAGGTTAATAAACTTTATGGGGATTCCGTAATGACTCCGCAACTTCCAAAGCATTCCTCTGTCTAAACTATTAAATGCCTTTTCGTAATCTATGAATCCAATATAAAGTGGCGACTGTAGTTCTAAACTTTGTTCAACTATTTAACGTAGAGTAGTTATTTGATCAGCACATGATCTATTCTTCCTAAAACCTGCTTGTTCATCTCTCAAATGTTTCTCTATGGCCTCTTTTAGTCTCTCCAGAATGATTCTGCTTAATATTTTTCCAGGCACTGATAGTAGCATAATTCCCCAATAATTTGTGCACTCCTGTAAACTTCCTTTCTTTGGTAGTTTGATCATATAACCTGCTTTCCAGTCCTTAGGTATTTCTTCCCTCTCCCAAATTTTTTCTAATAGATTATGTAACATATTGGTAGACGTGTTAATATCTTCTTTAATGGCTTCCGAAGGAATTTCATCTGGTCCTGTGGCTTTACAATTTTTTAATAGCTCGATGGCTTTCATTATTTCTTCTTTGCTTGGTTTTCCACAGTTAACGTGTAACTTTTCTTCTGCTGGTAGTATATTTGGAGGATTATTTGAGCCGGGTCTGTTCAAAAGTTCTTCAAAGTGCCCTTTCCATCTCTCCATTTGTTCCCTTATATTACTAAGCATATATTTCTTTTCTCATCTTTAATAAAGGTATTGATCTGTTTGTATTTTCCACTTAATTTCTTTATGCTGTTGTACAGTTCTTTTATATTACCTTTATTTGCTGCTTCCTGTGCCTCTCTAGCTAGTTCATTTATATATTTCCTCTTATCCCTTTTAATGCATCTTCTCACTTTGTTCACCTCTTGTAATCATGTTCACCTCTGTGTAAGCTTCCTTTGTCTTGGCTTTATTACTTCTCGTTTTGCTTTTTTTGTTATAAAAATAAATGTTTACCTATCGAACCATAATCACACGTTGGCGGCCTATCGATGATAGGTAAACACGCTGACACAAGAAGAATAACTAATATTCCACTGAAATATCGATAAAGTTCACAGTCCACAGCTCATAAGAAGTAAACTTAACTACAACAGGGAATAGCAGTACATTATTTCACAACTAGACTGTCATGGAAATGATTTAAACATGTTAGCAAGAGCCGAGTCAGAAAAACTATCTACATGCAGCCGCCATGACACCTGACACCATGTACACTGAGAAGTGTACAACCCAAGAACAGTTTGTTGTTTTTTTGTTTGGGAGTCATTCATAATGAAATTCTTCCTGACAATTGTTGGTCCCTTTGTGTGTGGTGCATTTGTTTAAATCTGTGGTTTACCACAATTGTTGATGAAGTCCTACCTGGATGTCCTGTTAAGATTGCAGCAAAAGCATTTGTGTGGTGGTTCAAGGTGATGATTAGAGGAGATAGGTGAGTAAAGATAGACAGTGTGTAGCAACTATAACAAACTGTGCTCCTGGTTTAGTCTACAGCATAATGATGATCAATTGAAGCTGAAAAATGTAAATGTTGGAAATGTACTTATGGTGGCAGAATACACAGAAAAATAGAAGACCTATAAAAACATTTAAATAGTCTTAAAAGCACCAGCACTTACAGATAAAATAGTTTGTCCATATGTATATTTACTACACAACAAGCCTTCTATAAATGTTGGAAGAACACCAGACACAAGGGCCGACCATAAAATTAAATGACCATGAACATGAAAGATGAAATATTAGATACATTCGTAAACATAACAGCAGGAGAGGCCAACAGAACAAAAGACCGCAAATTATATCTCCGCTCGACACTGAAAGGCAAATGAGGAAGGAAAGAAAAAGAAGTGCTCAGATCCTACTCCCCTAACAATTGCACTAACATGCAGCACAAAAACTGCACGCTAACAAAGGCACTGAAGCTGGTTTCATCTTGGATGCACAAACTCTGTAACACCTACAGAGACCCTGGAAGGTGTGGCGAGTATGTGTATGTGTGTGTATGGGAGAGAGATTGTATGAATTGAATTTATATTTCTTAAGAATTTTTGTTCTGCTAGTGGAAATATTTTGTCTACTCTTTCAGACTTCTAGTTGCTGAGGGTTCTTTAATGTGCACATGTGACCTTCAAAAGGAGCACCAAAGATCGGTTCACATGTTGAACCCTGGCGCCAATGTTTGCGACTTTTAATTTATCAACATTTCGGCAGAACTTTCCACTATAAACCATATAATTCTCTTTTTTAACTTCTTTTCCTATCCTATCACCAAGCTTGTTCAATCTGTACACTAAGCAAATCTGTAAAAACATCACAGAGATGCCAGGCCTAAAAATTAATGGAAAGATAATGAATAACCTAAGATATGCTGATGATACTGTATTACTAGCAGAAAATCCTAAAGATCTACAACAATTACGTAGTGAAATAAATATGATAAGCAAAAAATATGGATTAGATATGAATATCAAAAAGATTAAAACTATGATCATAAGCAAATATAATACTCAAAACATACAAGTGAATGTCAAAGTTGAAGAAATAAAACTGGAGACAGTTCAGAGCTACAACTACCTTGGACGTATTATAACCAGTCATAGAAAATGTAAAACTGAAATAAACAAAAGAATCGGAATGGCAAAAAGTAATTTCAATGCCATGAAAAATATACTAACATCAAAACAAATGGTTGGTTGGATGCGTTCGCCCGATGACTAAAGTATTCTAGAGTATCGTGGTAGACCAGAATATTCCTCTTCATCATCCGCCCTTACAAGGACGTAGTGGACGTGTCTGCGTTGTGTTGTGGTTTGCAGTATAACTGTTATATTTGCGCCTTTTGGCCCAACACATCCGATCTCAGCACGACATTTTTGAGTACCGGGTTGTCTTCCCTCTTCGATCCCTGCATGCTTGGCCAGACTAGACAAGTTAGACTGTTACTGGTGGCACCACGGAGATGTGGAGCAGGTTCTGGATGGTTTTGGTTCACTGATCCTAGCACAAGCCATCAGCTGTGGGTCGCTGACAACTTCCAGCTCTGGTGCTGGGAGGCGCGGCTTACAAATAACACCACAGCTAAAACTAAGCATAGCAAAATGTTATATCTTCTCAATATTCCAGTATGGTGCAGAAACGTGGACATTATACAAGAAAATGGAAAATTGAAGCCTTTGAAATGTGGATTTATAGAATAGGTAGAATTGGATGGAAAGAAAAGAGAACAAATGATGCAATTTTAAAACAACTAAAAATGAAAAGAGAACTGCTAAACACAATTAGAAGAAGACAAATGAAGTTTTTGGGGCATGTTAAAAGATACAATAGCCTACTAAAAGTAATATTGGAAGGGAAAATACAGGGTAGCAGAGGCAGACCAAGACTAACAAGGATGAGTAACTTCAAAAGATGGACAAGTCAGCCTATGACAACCTGCACTATCAAAGCAAGAGACAGAGTGGGATGGTGCTCCATGGTAGCCAACCTTCAATGCAGAGACAGCACTCAATGAGGATGATGATGAATTTCTTCTCTGACTTTCTGGGAAATTGTCAGTACAAACAATGTGTTTTATATTGATTTTGTTTAAAAATAAAAATATTGATATGCTTTTTTGCTGTTTAAATTTTTGTTTCATATGCGTAAAATGGCTGTGCCATACTGTATTAAAAGGTACCCATGTTCCAATGTTACCCTTGGTAACAAATGTGTTAAAAAGCGTAAAGCAAAAAAGTAAACTTGTTGCCAATATCTGTTTATTATTAATATTATATTATTATTGATATTAATAATTTTTAACCAGATAATAAGAAGGGGTAATTAAGAAAAATAAAGTGGTCATATATTGACCATATACCGGTAAAAGATAAGAGAATCACAATGCAAGTTTTCAAACAGAAAGTTGTGGAGAGATGACATGATCAGCTATGCCAAGCAGGATTATTAAACAGGATGTTTAGTGATGTTTTTATTAGAAGCCTTGGTGGCTGAATTGTTTAGTGTACTACTTTTGGTTCTTTCGTTATGGAAGGTCCCGGTATCACTGCAAACGAATTAATATCCATAATTGCTCAACCGCCCGTGCCAGTGGAATCATCCAAATTACTAACTCATCTCCCAAACAGAGAAAAGTAGCTGTAGTCCCCATCATAGCAGTCTCAGCACACGCCAAAAGACAAGGCGAAACCGCACAGAAAGTGAACACAGCCAACTGTTCCCTACCATACGATATCATCATTCATCGTAAACAATTGGAATTTCGAAACATGATTAAAACGGATGAAACACACAGCTCACGGCGTGCACAGAGCACTTAACTCAGTAGCTCCTGCAACAAGCTGGACTTGGAATATGAGGAAACTGCAACAAGGAACAACTTTCATATATAGCCTTCAATGGTTCCTGCCGCCTATCCACCATATTGACGGGAAGTTCACGTTCTCCTGAAAATGTTGATTGTCATATTTTTTTTTTAATGTATAGCGCTTGATGATGTTAGGACATCGTTTTTTAATCCAAATCAGAACATATAAAACATAGTCGTCGGATTATCCCTGTCGCACACTCCAGTCACTGACGTCAAGGTCAGTTAATGTATGAAGTTGTTGTTAGCCAAAACAACAGCAGCAGCTCCGGTAACACACAGACTAGCCTGGCTTCGTTAGGGATGCAAGAGCGACACAGATTCAATACTATCACGTGTGATGTTGAAGTTTGATGTGAATTTCTAGGAGACACAAATTTCTGTCAGTCACAAAATAAGATATCGCAACACCCACTTTACGCTACAGACTAAGCGATAGCAACCGTATTTTAAAAAAATAGCAGAAAAGGGGGAAAAAACAATGGTCAGTCTTGTTCAGCAGATGTATCATCTTTGTTGTAAATAGAGTTATGTTTGTTGTAAATAGTGTTATGTTTATTGTAAATAGAGTTATGTTTGTTGTAAATAGCGTTATGTTTGTTGTAAATAGCGTTATGTTTGTTGTAAATAGCGTTATGTTTGTTGTAAATAGTGTTATGTTTGCTTTAAATAGTGTTATGTTTGTTGTAAATAGAGTTATGTTTGTTGTAAATAGTGTTATGTTTGCTTTCAATAGTGTTATGTTTGTTGTAAATAGAGTTATGTTTGTTGTAAATAGTGGTATGTTTGTTTTAAATAGTGTTATGTTTGTTGTAAATAGAGTTATGTTTGTTGTAAATAGAGTTATGTTTGTTGTAAATAGTGTTATGTTTGCTTTAAATATATTATATTTGTTGTAAATAGAGTTATGTTTGTTGTAAATAGAGTTATGTTTGTTGTAAATAGTGTTATGTTTGCTTTAAATAGTGTTATGTTTGTAATAAATAGAGTTATGTTTGTTGTAAATAGAGTTATGTTTGTTGTAAATAGAGTTATGTTTGTTGTAAATAGTGTTATGTTTGCTTTAAATAGTGTTATATTTGTTGTAAATAGTGTTACATTTGTTGTAAATAATGTTACGCTCGTTCTAAATAGTGTTATGTTTGTTGTATATAGAGTTATGTTTATTGTAAATAGAGTTATGTTAGTTGTAAAAAGTCCACAACAAAAACAACCACACATTTCTGGAGCACGACAACCACACATTTCTGGAGCACAACAACCACACATTTCTGGAGCACAACAACCACACATTTCTGGAGCGCAACAACCACACAATTCTGGAGCACAACAACCACATTTTTCTGGAGCTCAACAACCACACATTTCTGGAGCTCAACAACCACACATTTCTGAAGCACAACAACCACATTTTTCTGGAGCTCAACAACCACACATTTCTGGAGCTCAACAACCACACATTTCTGGAACACAACAACCACATTTTTCTGGAGCTCAACAATCACACATTTCTGGAGCTCAACAACCACACATTTCTGGAGCTCAACAACCACACATTTCTGGAGCACAACAACCACATTTTTCTGGAGCTCAACAATCACACATTTCTGGAGCTCAACAACCACACATTTCTGGAGCACAACACCACATTTTTCTGGAGCTCAACAATCACACATTTCTGGAGCTCAACAACCACACATTTCTGGAGCTCAACAACCACACATTTCTGGAGCACAACAACCACATTTTTCTGGAGCTCAACAACCACACATTTCTGGAGCACAACAACCACATTTTTCTGGAGCTCAACAATCACACGTTTCTGGAGCTCAACAACCACACATTTCTGGAGCACAACACCACATTTTTCTGGAGCTCAACAATCACACATTTCTGGAGCTCAACAACCACACATTTCTGGAGCACAACAACCACATTTTTCTGGAGCTCAACAACCACACATTTCTGGAGCACAACAACCACACTTTTCTGAAGCTCAACAACCACACATTTCTGGAGCACAACAACCACTCAGTTCTGGAGTCAAGCTCTGTGGTCTGCAGAAATCTGGGCGGTTTCCCGTCATGATTGTCAGCTGCCCACTAACGCCTTATATATGCGGTAACATAAACATTAATAAAATAACAGTACCCGTGTTAATATTTCTTTACATTCAAGATTTCTTTTTGGTAATTTTGTTCCGCATTGACATACTGATGTGGCCAGTGATCCGATAATAGTGTACTACCTAATGGTAAGAAGAGCTCAGGTTTGATTTCCAAGTTTGAGGTGTTAAAACCCTCACCTGTACACCATGTGCACGAATCTCTATGATGCATGGGGAAATGAATAAATATCTGGTAAGCACATTCATCGTCAGGTGCCATGCCATACCCATGAGTGTAGTTATTCATGTCCATTATATATCATAACAATGTCATTTTATGTACATTGTTTCTTTTTCTTATGTATTTGTGGATGTCAAAGTAAATTGACTTTTATACATCAAAGTGGACAGAGAATGGAACAGAACAGTTTGATTTGTACATTGTGAATTAATGGATGAGCAAAGTGAATTTATTCGCAACCATCTTTCTGTTCGTTAACTGGACAGATTTTTTTTTGCTAATAATAATAATTGTAGCTGTCATATAAAAGTCTTTAAAAATATGTTTAAAAAAACACAAACAGTTCATTTCAGAAGCTTTATTCATTTTTTTTTCAGTAGCTAACTGATTTTTTAAAAATGTTGAAAAAGGGAACCAAGTTTTTCTGAAACACAAAAAAAAGCATAAATTAAGACACGTTTAAAAATGAATGCTAACATGCTTATTTTTAAATGCAATGAATGCTTCTGATGTGCATTCACTTGTAGGCTTCCACTAGTGAATTCACAAAGATATTGGCTGTTGATTTGGCAGAGACATTGATAGGGTGAACGGAGTTGAAGATGATGAATGGTATATTGCATTTATTTGCTTGTTCTCAGATATATTGGTGCATAGTTGCCACCAACATTCTTTTCTATGGCACTCTGATAAAAAAAAGGTTAACAAGAAAACTTTTAAAAAAATGTTTTCAAGATCTGTTACTTTGGTGAGATTGACAATAAGCTGCCATATCAAAATAAACATTACGAATTTATATTTAGTTTTTATCTTAGAACCTCCTGTCATTAACTATGTTATAGAGAGAGATTATAGCTGAGAAATAAATAATTATATTAATATTAGTATTTTAAAACTTTTTTAATTCATCCAACTTTGTTTTATTTATTAATTAAAAATTTCATTGAAAATTTATTCCAGCACTGATAGCTGCTGCGCCACAGATGTAAGTACTTTTAAAATATTCATTTAATATTTGTAGTCTCCAATTTTGTATTTATATTTTATACACTTTTTGTACTAAATCTCTTCACATTTAAGAAAAAAAAACATTCTTTGTTTATGTAGAGAGTTGTGATTAATGTGTTATGCATCTTGTGATCCAGTGCATCCTCTTCAGTACAGAATTGTTTAGAGTTGCTTCCTTAGCCTTTGGTTGGCTTTGTTTTTCTTCTTCCGCGGTAGCAGTTATTTGTTTCACTCAGGAGAGTCTGATTGTTTGATTATTGGTTAACAACCTCTGCCTCTCACTGACATGTAGTGGTATCAGCATGTGTTTCTGACATTGTTGTTTTGTGCCACATAGTGTTTTATTTATTAGACCTCAAAGAAAGAAATCCACTCTTAATATCATATGTACCTGACATGACGAACATAACTCATTAGTTTCACAAAGGTATGTAAACAGCTTCCACACTAGAGTTGTTTTGATTATATTTTGGTCAAGTGATGGCTAATATATCTCTCTCTCTCTCTCTCTCTCTCTCTCTCTCTCTCTCTCTCTCTCTCTCTCTCTCTCTCTCTCTCTCTCTCTCTCTCTCTCTCTCTCTCTCTCTCTCTCTCTCTCTCTCTCTGTTTGTGCGAGTGAGTGAGTAAGAAGATATTTTTTGGGATTAGTGTTTGTTATATGTGCTGTCACCAGATTTGTTTAATATATATAGTGAGATTATCTTAAGATCCTTAAGGGCCATGCCTAGAATAACAATCTGATATCATAATATAAATAATATAAGGTATGCTGATGATACAGTCTTTATTGCTAAGAGTGAAAACAAATTACAAGAAATGTTAGACATTATAGTGAAGGAAAGCAAAAATAAAGGACTTAATAGCAAAATGACATAAGTAATGGTAACAATAAAGAAAAAGACATCACCTTAATACACATTAAAGACAGGTGGAATAATATTAAACCAGATATATGAATTTATAGGTCTGGGGAACATTGTTAACTTCAGAAGTAGATGTACAAAAGAGGTAAGATGCAGAATGGCTTAGACAAAAGCAGCTTTCCAAAAAATGAGGAAGATACTGTGCAATCCATTTTTTATAATAGAAACAAGAAAAAGATTTTTTCACTGTTATGTAGGACCAGTCTTAACATGGATGTGAATCATGGACAATAGGACAACAGACAAGTAAATTAGTGGAGGCTGTAGAAATGTGATTTTACAGAAAAATATTGAGAATACCATGGACAGATAAGAAGAGTAATGAAAGCCTTCTGAAAGAGGCCAAAGTAAAAAGAGAGCTAATGTCCAATATTAATATGAAAGAGACAAATCATAATTTTTTTGCCATGTAATGAGAAGGGAACAGCTGGAATATATTGTAACAACTGGGAAAATTGATGGATGAAGAGATAGAGGTAAGCAAAGAGAAAAGATACCAGACAGCTTAAGAGAATGGCTTGGCAAAAGGTCAACAACATACTTATCATAGGATCAATGATAAGTTTGACAATTGGTAACAGATAAGGTTTTTGCATTTGGCAACAGATAACCATGTAGCTACTCACTCTGCACTTTATAATCTGAGATATACTGATGATGCAGTCTTAATAGAGAAGAAGAGCTATAATCAATAATTAATATGATTAGTTAAAATGAATTATATGTCAATTGCACCATCTGTTATTTCTAGTAAAAAAAGCCAATCAAATTGAGCCACTCACATTCAGAATGCAAAGATCTTCTGATTTAAAGCATTTTCTGGTCTTATTAGTTTTCTCATCTTGTGAGCAAGCCTTGAAATCACTGTGTAACCAGATTCATCTGACACAGTTGTGCCAATTTACCTTGATCTTGAACTGAATAACAAATCAACACAGAACTGGAGTAATCAATTTCTACACACTGAGGGACATACTGGAGAGGATATTTGAGCACTTATGGACTTGTCTGATGTTCAGTGAGGGTGATCTGTCAATTAAACTTAACTAATTAGTTGTTCTTTATGAATACACAAATTGTTAACATAAATAGTTCTCCTGTGATTTCGTCAGTTTAATTGGTACAAATGAAAAAAAGTTACTGTCTGAGATTCATTTGATGCTTTTTTTCTTAATCCTTTCTTATTTAAATCACCTTTTTGATTATCTATATTATTGGTAAATGTAGTTGTGCATTTGTAGATGTTTCAGTGGAATTTTTTATGAAACTTTTGAAGGCTTAATTTGTTAATCATATTATTTTTCATTTGTAAGACCTATAAGAATTTTTAATTTAAAAAAGGGGGCACTAGGGATGATTAATTCAAAATGTCAGTTAATGATAAAATTAAGCTATTTGGTTAGTTGAGGTGGATTAGTAGGCAGATTTTAATCAAATCAACTTTCATTGTTTTTTTAACCTTTCACCGAAATAGTAAAGACAAATCTAGTAAACATAGAGATTTATCAATCTCAAACTATATATCAATATCCTTGTTAATTCCTGTTATCCACATTCTTATTTAAACAACACTTAACTTATTGTTCCTTTAAAAATCACTCTGATGTTATTTATATTATTCTGGAGACAGGAAGGAATATCTTTGCAAGATAAGCATGAAAACAGCAGGATAAATGATGCATACAAGAGACTACAAAATAGTTTCTGAACTAACTCTACAAAATGGTACAAATTATACTGAAATTTTAGGCCTCCATCCCCTTTGAAATAGTTCTTTTCAGGTTCTCCAGTACATTTGTCATTTCCACTTGAACCTCCTCTAATATTCAAAATCTCTGCCCTCATGGTTTAATTTTCTTTCTAGGGAAGAGAATAAAGTTGCAGATGACCAAACCAGGAGTATAGGGAAAGTGTTGTTGTTTTAAATAATGTGTTTAAACATTTTTTTTATTTTTCAGAGTTCATAGTCCATCAGCAATATCTGGTAGACCAGAACCTTCCTCTGCGATTGAGCAAGCAATGCAAGCAACACTAGCTTCTATTGAATTGCCTCCTCCTCCATCTTCAGCTCTTCCAGTACAGCCAATGCCAGATTTACCAACTGAAATAAAAAAAGAAACTGTGTACGTATACTTTAAATAGTTTTAATTATATAGTAAATCTCATTAGGTTTAGATGTGTTGTAATTTTTGCTTTAATACAGGATGGTCCGTGGGCTATAAAAGACTTCTTTATTAGATCGTAGGCCTCTTCAACAGTTTTCATTAATAGAAGATAAACCAATACCATAATATTTAATTTGTGGGTGTTGGGAAGATAACACAATCTTTTCTACAGGATCTAAACTTCCCACTGTACAAAATACTATGGTTTCATGTATAGCATGGCCCCTTCTTCATGAAATTTAAGAAGCAATAATGGCTTTCAACTAAACCTGAGATTCAAAATATTTTTACAGCCACTTCTAAAAATTCTTTGTATCTTTCCAGTAACACTATTCTTGTGTGAGTGTGAACTTAATTTAGATAAAGGCAGCTGATGGTCGAATCAGGGCAGTGTGAAATTATTATATCACTGGATAATTTAGCACAGGCAAAGAATTTCAACAATTGCCCACACTGACTGTTTAATATTTGTGACTTTAAAGACAATGAGAAAGAGTTGATGACTGCTTTTGATAGAAAGCTTGATGCTGGAACAAATCTATAAAATTAACCGGAGGGGCATATCTTAGCATATAGATAAGATTGACCAATAAGACTGATCACCATTAAGTTCTGTCCAAGAGTATGGGTGGTAAAAGAAAAAAAAACATACTAAAGCAAATTTAAAGGGAGTTGTTTAGACGGTCCATAAATTGATCTTTAAGCACACAGTTTGGAGCCTTTAAAAAAATAGAGTTGGAACCAGTGGATTTTTTAGATTTAGTTGACAGTTCACATATCAGAACAGAGCCCCCTGGACAGAGGAATCTGGATTTTAAATACAAATACAGACAAAAGTGAAAGGAATACTTGACAAGGAGGAACAGAATAGTCTGCAGCATAAAACAATCACTCTCAATTTCTTGGATGAAGAATACTCGCAATATATATAGATTTGTGTCTACACAGATGGATCAGCACAGAATGCGCTTCTGATGTTCAGATTGCCTCCTGCTGCGAAGCTCAGTACAAAGAGTTTCCTACTACTGGGGCAGCAGGAGCATACATAGAGTACCCAAATATCACTAGGGATATGAATAAAATAGGAACAGTGTGATATTGTCACAATTACGATGCAGAAATCCAAGCAATAAAGTTGGCAATAGAAAAACCGCTGAACAGTAATCTTAGCCCACAGCCTGTAGTGTTTTTGATAGATGCGAGATCAGCACTGCAATCCAGAAAATTTCCACAGCACCAGATTTTATTGACTGAACTCTGCAAGCACCACAGTGTTGCCCCGTAGTGGATTCCATCTCACTGTGGAATACCAGGAAATAGAGAGAGCACATCAGCTGGCAAATGAAGGCACAACAGACACATAACCAGATGCACCAGCTACATACATTCAGAAGAAACAGATGATCAAATCAATAAGAGGATCACAAGCCCCAAATCAGGATGCCTTTCATAATATGAATAGTGGCCGTGTAAGAAGACTTATCAACCAACATAGAACTGGAGTCGTCAGTTGCTGGACACTGAGGGAATTGCTGAGGAGGGAATCTGAGCACCTATGGACATGTTCGGAGTGCAATGATGATGACCCGCAAATAACTCAATAACAATATGATTAGATGGGAAAAAGTTATCATTATACGCATCAGAACAGGACACAATTGAATCCACAGCCACATGTATACAAAATTCAAGATCGGCACCTCAACTACATGTACATGTGGACAGCTGAACATATACTTCAAGACTGTACTGAATATAGTAGACTGATGAAGATCCATTGGACCCTAGATACAACACTACATACAAAACTATATGGGCCACTGCAAGAATTACAAAAGACTGTAAAATTTAAACAGGAAATGACATTGCAGATATGGACAATACTTCAGGCAAACAAAAGATAGAGATGGAAAGTTTGCAGACAGTTTTAAAACTTGGGGGAGTTTTAAGAGCCCAGTGAGTAAATTCTTTAATGCTCTCAATTCTTACTAATAAATTACTTGTCTGTTTGTAAACTTTATTTATTACCTACCTTTATGTCTCTTTATCTGTACACGTGCACACACACATATTGGCTTTCAGCACATTGCACATGTCTGAACGCTTGCTCTCTTTAACCCTAGATTATGATACCTACCTGTGACACATCATTATATTTCATAGTACAAATTACTACCACTTAATTATAACATTAGGAATACTAAAAAATAGTATAAATAAAACCAGAAATAAATGAGGAACAATGTGGATTTATGGAAGGAAAAAGAGCACCAATAATGCAATACCATGAGAACATTGATAGAAAGAGCTATAGAGTAAAGAAACATCTTTATGTACTTTATAGACTACACAAAAGCATTTGACAAAGTAAAGCATGTGGAAATAATAAATATGCTGGAGAAATTAGACATTGATGGCAAGGATGTGCAAATCATAAAAAACATATAATGACAACAAACAGCAGCTATATGAATTAGCAACCAAATAGGACAGTTCCATTATATAAAACAAGGAGTCAGACAAGGCCTTGTTTTGTCACCGGGTTCGTTTCACTTTACAGCAAAAATATTATGAGATCAATAATAGATATAAATGGACGGAATTGTCCATTCCGAATTATACAAAGTCTGTGATGGTGGATTGGGCGGAAGAGTCAGCAATGACCAACAACCCAGAAAGCAAAAACAGCAAAGTGTGTGGTACACAAGAGACATGTTCAGGACACGAAAGACGAATGTGGCTGACCACATGAAAGAGATTGGAGCCTCATCACGTATTAGTCCAGAGGAAGCCATGGAGAGGAATTTGAACTTATGTCGGTGGAAAGATTTTAAAATAAGTACATGGAATGTTAGGACTCTATATCAAGAAGGGAAATTGGAAAATCTGATTCAAGAATCAGAACGGCTAAACATAGATATTTTAGGCATATCAGAGACAAAATGGAAAGAATGTGGGTACATGGAGGACGAAAAATATACATTTATATACTCAGGAAACACAACAGAACATCAAAGAGGGGTAGGAATACTAATGAAAAGAGAGCTACAAAAATATATAAATACCCACTGGACATACAATGATAGGATTATACTACTCGAGATAAAACTATTCAACATAGCAATAATACAGACATAAGCACCTACTCAAGACTACACTGATGAACAAATAGAGGCATACTATGAAGGCCTAAATAAAGTTATGAAGCAAGTGAAATCTTCAGACATCTTGATTGTAATGGGTGACATGAACGTTAAAGTAGGAAAAGGTAGATATAAGACCATTATAGGAAATCATGGATTAGGAAAAAGAAATGACAGAGGAGAAAGATTAATAAAATTCTGCGAAGAAAACAGGCTGATGATATGTAACAACTACTTTTAGCAAGAAAAAAGGAAACTATACACATGGAAAAGCCCTGGAGATAAGAAGAGGAATCAAATAGATTACATAATGATAAAAGAAAGGTTCGCAACAGCGTAAAGAAAGCCAAAACCTACCCAGGAGCAGATATTAATTCAGATCACAATCCTGTAATGATTAAAATGAAAATCAAACTAAAGAGAAACAAGCCAAAGTCTAATTCATGAACTAATCCACTAGATATAATAGCTTTAAATCAAAAAGATATTAAAGATACGTATACAATACAAGTTAAGAACACATACTAGATGCTGCTAGAAGAAGGAATTGAACATTACAGAAGAGAAAATCCTAATGAAAAAGAATTTCATCTGGTCCTATGACTTTACTTTTATTTAAAAGCTTGATGGCTTTCATTATTTCTTCCTTGCTTTGTTTTCCACAGTTAACATGTAACCCTTTTTCTGCTGGTAGTATATCTTGAGGGTTATTTGGGCTGGGTCTGTTCAAAAGTTCTTCAAAGTGCTCTTTCCATCTCTCCATTTGTTCCCTTATATTACTAAGAAGATGTCCTATCTTATCTTTAATAAAGGTATTGATCTGTTTGTATTTTCCACTTAAATTCTTTGTGCTGTTGTACAGTTGTTTCATATTCCCCTTATTTGCTGCTTCCTCTGCCTCTTTAGCTAGTTCATCTGTATATTTCCTCTTATCCCTTTAAATCTTCTTACTTCTTTGTTCACCTCTGTGTAAGCTTCCTGTGTCTTGGCTTTATTACTTCTTGTTTTGCTTTTATTTATGTCTTTCCTTCTTATTCTTTCTTTCTTTAGTTTTATCCAGGGTATCTGCTGTCATCCATGCCTTATTCTGGCGTTCTCTTTTCCCCATTGTTTCTTCGCATGTCTCTTTCCATATATCCTTCACCTGTTTCCAATGAGCTTCTATATTTATTGCTTTTTCTAGTTGTTGCAGGACTTAGTATTTGTTCGATATTGTGACTGCAAATTTATCTTTAATTCCTTGTTCTTTAAGAAACCCTACATTGAAATACTTTCTACTCTTATTCGTTGTAGTATATCTTTTTAGTTTAAGTTTAAGTTTGGCTAGCAGAAGATGATTATCTGAAGCCACATCTGCTCCTCTATAACTTTTACATTCTGTAAGGATGATTTAAACAAAAATTGTCCCTGGTCACTGAAAAAAAAAAGAAAAACAACCAATTTGTTGAAATTTGGAAAGTTTTTCTAGGATTGTATCTCATGAATTAGGGAAAAAAAATCCTACATCAAGAAACAAATTCAACACTCAGGGGTCACTGAAAGTAGTAATTAGGAAGGTGGGGGGAATGATGATGATGTTTGAACACCACAAACTTTCAAATTTGGAAGAATTTGTGTTTCTATGTAATTTTTGCTACGGAATCATAATCTAGGGTTAAAACCTTTGCCTGAGTTTTATGTAATTGTGACGCTAAGTACGGAATTCCCTCCCACAAAATCTAATCGGAATGTTTGTCTAGTCCGCAACTCCTGGAAAAATTACACCACAACTGTATGTTTTATACTTAATTCACGATATTTAATGTCATATTAACACTCAAAAAATATATTTGTTTCTACAGGCATATAATTTTATATTTTCTGCGACTAAAAGTGAAAGTCATATTTTTTTTTTTTTTACCGTTTCAGTTTTGAGAAATTTATATTTAGAGTTGATCTATGTTTTTGTGCTCACTGCGCTTGTGATCATAAGTGGTTTAATAATATTTTACAATCGGCTTACTTCATTACAGAACGGCTATATTTGTGTTGTACAGCAATACAATATTATAATTTCTGTGAATAAAAGTGAAAGTGGTTTTTATGTCTTTGTGCTCGCAGTGCCAGTGACCATAAGTGATACATAATAATGTATCACCATCTGTTTAGCCTAATTCACATTTAATCTCTCCACAGTTGGTTGTCATTGATACTTTAGTTGAGTAAATAATTTGCATCTTTCCATGAAGTTCAAGAGCACATGCTGTTAGAAGAATCTGTATCTTACATTTTACAAACTTTTAAAAATTGAATATTGCATGTACAAAAATGTAGTAATATTTATTTTTTTCATCTCACATTAACATTGAGCAACAATATTTGTTTAAACAACTAAATCAAACCTTGCAAGTCATAATTAAGTTCTCCAATTGTGCTCTTTAAACATATTTTAAAAGTGTGTTGGTGACTGTGTATATTATATATATATATATATATATATATATATATATATATATATATATATATATATATATATATATATATATATATAATGCATTTCAGGTAAAGTCTTTTAGGTAGGTGTATTGTTTCCTTGCAGATTTTATAAACATGGATCACATTTATAAGAGACATCTAGGCTGTATAAACAGCTGGTGTAGGATATGCTTAAGTAGAATAATGTCTACAAAAGAAATGATGAGTTAAAAAAAAAACACCAATACTGTGCGAGAACTATCAAAATGAGTTACTGTCAATTTGGGAAATAAACCTTGCAAGTGACATCAAGGGAAATTATTCATCACTTTCTAAAACGTGCAGTAGAATGATTTATAATTCTAAAGGAATAGTATACCCGACAGTTATGTAAATGAAGCTAAACTGCTGGTCCTCAAAACACTACCATTTGGGCTCATTTCAATCTTGGCCTTTCTGTGACAGAATGTTCAGTCTGCAGCCACTATGAGAATTCAAAATGTGGCATTATATCCAGAAAGAGCGATTCTGTATCAGGGATGGTGGATGCGACTCCTACCTCCTCTAACACTAGTTCAGATATTATGGTCAGTGAAGATCAAGGTTTGCTAACATCCATACACACATCTACACCTACAAGAACTGTCACTGCTTTTCATAGCAACATTTCCTACTTTCATTCCACAGATACAATAGTTACAACTTCCACAGTTCAAATATACACAGCTGCAACAACATTAAATAACTTCATTTTAAACAACTACAGCTGTAGCACACATGACTACATCTCTAAGAGCTGCACCTTGTCATCCCACAATTATAACAAACACAGCTATATCATCTATTTTAAATTTCCTCACCAATAACATTTTATCCAGGCTACACTCATCAGCAACACATGTGACCACAACACACACTGCTACATCATCTACACTTGCAAATTTCCTCACCAATGACATGTAACCAAGGCTGTCCAAAAGCTGCTACACACATGACCACAACACATCTGACTACATAAACTACACTAATAAGTCTATTAACCAATAAAACCATGTCATCCAATCAATCCACTGTTATACCATGTTCACAATTAAAAAAGCATAGCTACATCACCTATATCTTTCTCTGAAAATAAATCTTCACGCTCTCATTCTTTCAAACTCAGAAACAGCGATACATCACCCATAAAAACCTTTTTTCGAGCAAATAAAACGTCAAATAATAACAGCTTCTGACAAAAGATAAAGAAAAGTTACTCACTAACCTTGTTAGGAGAGAGCTGCTCACCAGTTCTAGTAAAATCTTGCAAAACAAGAGGGCAACCTTTAGTGTTTAGAAGAATTGTAGTTCCACACAAAGAAACATGTCACATTAGGACTTCAACAAAATGAATGAGGGCTAATTTAATTAGTAGATATGTAAACAATTGCAGGAACATTTCAAGAGTCTTTAGACAGCACATTGTAGAATTAAAGACTATTCTAATCAAACATCGACACAACCTATATACAACTGTAGGGCTTAAAGATTCACTAAGAATGACAGAACACAGTGCACTAACTATGATGGAAGTCACAGGACTGACCTGGAGTCAAGTTAGAAAACATAGAAAGTTCTTAAAAGAGGCTGGTTTGCAAAATATGTGCAAAATATATATGAACATAGGGACATGCCCCAGCCGCTTTACTTTCCCAGGAACAAATTCCGGTACCCATTAAAGGCTGTGTGAACTAGAAGCCGTCGGTTGGGATCAAACTCTACCTCTTGTCCTTTGTAGTTCAATTCACTAACCACTGAGCTATCGTGGCTCCCATGATTTTGTATAGTAGTTGACCGCAATGTTTGCACCTGCACACAAAGAACTCTGCTCAGCTGTATAATCATTGACAGCTTGTTTACAGAGCTCGATCGTGTCAGGTGTATTGATATAAAAACTTGTAAATATAAAGATGGATTTTAAAAATCTAGTTTAATGTAGCAATTTATATTATAATAGCACATAACCATTCATATAGTAACAACGTATTTGCGCAAATCTGCAAGGGATACAACAGTCAAAAAATTAGTTAGAAAAACATTTGCAATTTATCGTAATGCTTAGATGAACTGTTTACTGTACTGTAAAAGTAGATTTTGTATCGTGGAATATTATAGTCATTATGTTATATATTATTATATATATATATATATGGCCCTTTTCGTCTTGTCAGACGGTCTAGTGGAGGCTATTGCGTATTTTTTTGAGGTATTGTTTTTGCCGAACAGCTTCTCTCGTGGCTAATTCTACCAATGTTTGACAAACACACGCGGTCACATAATGAACAGGTCAGGCTCGCTGGTCCACAGGGTTTACCATCCTTTTTCATGAGTCTCTTCTCTTCTAAGTCCTGTCTTAGAACAGTCTCAAATGTTGTTATACCGTTCCTTATACGTGCTCTCCATGATGTGCGATCACTTGCCAGATGTTGCCAGTCGTTTTCACAGATGGAGAAGTCTTTCAGAGATGATTTGCAGATATCTCTATATCGTAGTTTAGGTCTGTCGATTTGTCGTTTTCCGTGTTTTAGCTCGCCATATAGTATTTGCCTAGGAATGCGTTTTTCTTCCATCCGTTGGACATGCCCCAGCCATCTTAGCCTTCGACTTCTGAGCATCGACATGATTGTTAGGGTCTTAGCACGTTGCAGGACAGTTAAGTTGGTTATTTTGTCCTGCCATTTGATGTGCATTATTTTGCGGAGACATCGCATGTGGAAGACATTTAGTCTTTTTTCCTGGTTTGAGTATGTTGTCCAGGTTTCGGATCCATATAGTAGTGTGCTAAGCACACATGTTTGATATATTAAGAGTTTAGTCTTTTGAGTTAGTTTCGTGTTGTTCCATGCCCTTTTTGTGAGTTTGCCGAAGGTCGTAGCTGCCTTACCAATTCGACAGTTTATTTCTTCATCAAGAGAGATGGTTTGCGTAACTGTGGATCCAAGATATGTAAATTTCTGTACTGATTCTAGTGGGCAGTCTTTTAGAGTAATAGATAGAGGTTTGAAGTCACCTTGATTTAGTATTACTGTCTTCTGAACATAATTGACAGTGAAAAAAGGTTGCATGCTTTATCCAGGTTGTTGATCAGCGACTGTAGGGTGGCCTCACTATGAGCGACTAGGGCTGCATCGTCAGCAAATAAAAATGTGCAAAAAGCAAAGTAGAAAATAAGGCACATTCTCTGAATTTGGTTAATATTTGAGAATATTATGAATATATGCATCAAGAAATGATCGTGCTGCTTCAAACAGATTTATTTACAATTGCTTTGCAGAGTTTTTGTAACATCACTCAGTTCCTTACAGCAATAAGATTGTTCAGAAATATCGTTAAGTTTTTTGTGTTATATATGTATATGGTATTTATCAACATATTGCTTTTCATGAAGTTAATATTTTATTAGAGTAGTTCATTAGATATGAATATCAAAAAGACTAAGACTATGATCATAAACAAAGATAATATTCAAAGCCTTAAATTGGACATCAAAGCTGGAGAAATAGACCTGGAGACAGTTCAGAGCTACTACTGCTTTGGACATACTATGACCAGTGATGGAAAATGGTAAAACTTAAATAATCAAAAGAATAGAAATGGCAAAAAGTAATTTTATTGTCATGAAAAATATACTAACATCAAAACAAATAACACCAGGGCTAAAACTGAGAATAGCAAAATGGTATATCCTCACACTATTCCTGTATTGTGCAGAAACATGGGTACTAGACAAGAAAACAGAACAGAGAATTGAAGCCTTTGAAATGTGGATTTATAGAAGAATTGGTTGGAAAGAAAAGAAAAGAAATGATGAAGTCTTTACAACAGCTAAAAGTGGAAAGAGAACTACTAAACACAATTCAAATAAGTCAAATGGAATTTTTGGGGCATGTTACAAGACACAGCAGCCTACTAAAAGTAATTGTGGAAGGGAAAATACAAGGTAAAAGAGGCAGACCAAGACTTACATTGAGAAGTAACATCAAAAGATGGACAAGTCAGCCTATGACAACCTGCGCTATCAAAGCAAGAGACAGAGCGGATCGATGCGGAGATGGCACTTAATGATTATGATCTGTAAATCACTATTTTACGTTACCATCGTTTGACAAAAAATTATTTACTTTGACATCTTTTACAAAAAACATGGAATGCTGACAATTAGAAAGGACAAAGTTAGGGTGCACAATCAGAACAAACATTAACATTATATACATTGCACTGCTTCTTTTTTTTTTTTTTTTTTTTACCAAAAAAAAAAAACACACACACAAATTTGTTATCATTCTTGCTTTTGCAGGACACTGGGAACATTAGGGACCAGTGCCTGCCTGTGGTTGAACTATGTCAACCCCTGTTGATTCATGTTGCAGAATGTCTCAGATAGATTTTTTGGCATGCATCGTAAACTCAAGATGTCATATCTTTCAATGAAATCTGCATTCATGAGTTCTGTGGTTTCTAAAGTGAAATCCCTCATGGGTAGAATTTTCTTTTTATCCTGAGTTATTGCAGATGTTGCAGAACCAACTCTAATGTCTTACAATGAGCCAAACTCCCATCCATCATGGCAACACTAGGAGTCATACACTATGGTGGCTGGGTCCTGAGAGAAGAAAGCCCAACATTGGTATTCCCAAACAAATATTGCATGGTGAACTTAGGGACAGAAAGAGACCTAAGGGCAGTCTAGTGCTGAGATATAAGGAAAGAGACTGGGAGGATCAGGCTGCAGATCGTAGCACATGGAGAACAAAAATAAAAAATGGCAAGGAACTTTAGAGGCAGTGCTGATAATCAAGTTCAGAAGATAAAAGGCGCAGGTGAAAGTAGATGACGCCAGGTACCACAAATACATCCTGTTCATTCTGCGGACAGATCTGTCTGTCCTATATTGTTAGAGGCAGCCACAAGAGAAGTTGTTCAGCATAGCAACATCCAGCATAAGACAAAATATTTTACCAAACTACTGACTTATCATGATTGCTTGCTACCAATCATTTGTCAAGACGTCATAGGCCATATAGATATATTGCAGAAGTTAATGGTTATGGAACTTCCGGTGTGTGACTGTGCTGGCAACATGATACAATTTTCGATGGAAGTCAAATTTAAATTATAAGTGAATTTCAATGCCTGTAAGTAAAAGAAATTCAAGCGTTCTTGTGCTATTTCGAACGGATTTTATTTGTGATTTATTCTTATAGTTTGTGCGAATAAGTATTACCATCCATTGTGCTGTTACAATCACGAATGAAAATGCATGGGGTGTCCGGTTAGCGCAATCGATAGGCGGTTGGCTTACCACGGCAACAGCCGGGGTTCGTACCCTGGCGAGGACACCTGGGTTTTACTAATTCCCTAAAAATTAGTACCTCTGAAGTCGGAGTAAATCTGCCTGCATGGCGAGGGGCATCCTGTAATGGGATAAAACAGACTTTACACGCAAAATTCAGTCCCACAAAATTGAGTGGGTGGGACTTCGTCAGAGGTCAAAGCTGACGAAAGCGAACGAATGAATGAAAATGCATGAAAGCGGGAAAACTACAACAACACATAGACAAAAATCAGAACGTTTAATAGGTACTTGGAACATCTGCAGTTTAGGTGATAAAAGCACAGAAATAGTTGAATTTATTGGAATGACACGGACAAGGCCTCCCAAATCGATTTTATTTTGACTAGAAGACATCAAAGGAGGGACATAACAGACTCAAGATCTATACCAAATGCAATATTAGATACCGACCATAAGCCTGTTTTACTATGGCAAAAAAAAATTGGTTAGGAAACAACTGAAGGCAAGACCTCAGGCACAAAGAATAGATCTAAAAGCATTAAAGGATGTAAACGTACAAAAAGAAATAGAAAAATCCGTAACCAACAAATATCAAACCCGAATACAACCAACAAACATAGAAGCATGGAAACAGTTTAAAGAAGGTCTAATAGAGTCAAGGAGACCATTTGGAGGACCTGGACTTTGCTGATGACATAGTTCTCATCAGCAATCAGATAAAAACGATGCAGGAAAACACAAATGAACTATCATCAATAGCCAGCAAAATTGGGCTTGAGGTCAATCATGAAAAGACTAAAGTCATGAAAAGTTTAATTCCAACAAGTGACAAAATATACATGGAAAACAAACCAGTAGAAGAGATCGATCACTTCATCTATCTTGGAAGTCACATTGATCGAGAAGGGGATACGAGCAAAGAAATTAGAATCAGACTGGCTAAAGCAGCAATGTCTTTCAGAAGCCTTGAAAAGTTGTGGAAATCAAAACTCATTAGCACAAACACAAAACTTAGGCTATTCAAATCAAATGTACTATCACCCTTACGTATGCGTGTGAAAGCTGGAAGAGATATAGAAACAAAGTTGAAGCATTCGAAAATAAATGTCTAGGAAAATACTTGGTATAGAATGGAACGAATTCAAAACAAACGAGGAAATTAGAGAAATCGCCAATCAACCACTAATATCTTCAGTAATAAAGAAAAGACGATGGTCATACGTTGGACATGTGATGAGAAGAGATAATAACGAATAGCAAAGCAAGCCCTCATATGGGAAACAACAGGTAAAAGAAAAAGAGGAAGACCCATGGAGACACTGAGAAGAACATTGATGAGAGAGGCAAGAGCAGCAGGAATCGGCTCCCTCAATGAGATAGAACTGCTTGCACAGAACAGAGACAGATGGCGAGATTTGATAAAATATCTTTAAAAGAAAACTGCTAGAACAAAAATTCATATAGGAGAAGGTGTATCTTGGTCTACGCCCTATGGGCCGGTTACGGCTCGAAAGGTCAATAGATAGATAGAATAGAGTCAACACACGAGAAATGCGGTCTATAGGAAAGAGCAGAAAGAAACTTACAAGATGGTGGAAAGAAGTAGTTAAATCAGCAGTGAAACACAAGAAAGAAAAGTATAAAACGTGGCAAAAGACAAAAACAACAGAAGACTATAATCACTATAGAAAAGCCAGAAATGATAGCAAAAAGATCATAGAACAAACAAAAGCAGACTCTTGGAAAGCTTTTGGTGAAGAATTGGCAAGAACTTGTAGAGAAGAACCAGAGAATTTTTCAAAAGTGTAAAAGCAATGAGAGTAAGAAATAATGATTATAACCCAACCACTATAATAAACGACAAGAACGGTAGACCAATCAGCAGCAGGAAAAACATAATAATCAGATGGAGAGAATACTTTAAAGAACTATTAAATCAGGAAAATACAAACGGAAATACAGAGTTTAAACATCGGCAGTATGATGAACAGGAACTGAATATACTTAAAGCAGAAGTAGAATGGGCTTTGAAGCAGAATAAAAAGAACAAAGCAGCTGGTATAGATGGAATAACAACAGAAATGCTACTAGCCTGTAAGGAAACAGCTATAGATTGGCTTACGATAATATTCAATATGGCATGGGAAGAAAGAAAAGTCCCAGACGATTGGCAAAAAGCTATCATTGTCCCATTTTGGAAGAATAAATGAAGCAAAAGGGAGTGTGAAATGTACAGAGGAATATCCATATTGAGTCAAGTTGATAAAATGTATGCTAAAATATTGGAGAGGAGAGTAAGATACATAATAGAACCCAATTAAGTATTAATCAATTCGGATTCAGAAAAGGCAAAAGCTGTACAGATGCTATATTTATATTGAGACAACTATGTGGAAAAAACAATAGAATATGACAGAAACCTAAATATAGTGTTCATAGATCAGGAAAAAGCGTTTGATCATGTGGACGGGAACAAACTTTGGCAAACTTTAGATACCTACGGGGTAGCAGGACAACTACTAGATAATATAATGGCACTATATAAAAACAGTCAAAGTGCCGTTAGAACATTGGAAGGTCTGAATGGTTTCAGGTTACAACAGGTGTAAGACAAGGATGTGTCCTCTCACCACTCCTCTTCATCATATATATGGACAAAATAAATCAGGAAACAACCAATAATAAGGAAAAATCAAATAATAATATAGAGGTAGAAAGTTCCAACATCAACGAGCTACTATTCGCAGATGACCAATGCCTATTATATGAGGACGAAAACCTGCTACAACAACATATAACATCTCTAGATAAAAGTTGCACAAACTACAGTATGAAAATTAACACAGCAAAAACAGAGGCTATGAGAATAAGTAAATTAAGATACCCATTAAACATTAAGATCAAAGATAAAGAAATAAAAGAAGTATAAGAATTCAAGTATTTGGGCACAATGTTCACAGAAGATGGAAAACTAGACAGAGAAATTGACATAAGAATACAAAAAGCAAATGCTGTCACATTATCAGCTTTCACCATTGCTAAGACATCCAAACATTTCTATGCCAGCTAAACAACAAATGATAAATAACATTTTCATACCAACTTTGTGCTATGAAAGTCAAACATGGACCCTTTCTAAATCACAATTAAGAATGAAAAATACATGTGAGATGCGATGCTTGAGAAAAGTAACAAACAACACAAGAAATGATAGAATACCAAATGAAACCATAAGAAAAATAGTAGGAAAAAAACACTGCCAAGAATATATAGAACAACAAATTAAATGGTTTGGCCACCTGGTCAGAATGAATCCTCACCTATCACCATCAAGGGCGTTCTTCTCGAGAATGCATGGGAAAAGACCAAGAGGAAGACCCAGAAGAAGATGGATAGATGCAGTGACAGAGACATGTAACAACAAAAGAAAGTCACTAATTCAGACAATTCGAGCAGCTCAAGAACGACAAATGATATAAACCATGCCACCTTTTAGGTATCAGTGAAAAGAGAAAAGAAGAAAGAAGAAGAATGGTTATGCATTCGTTTTCAACATTAATAAAACACATGAAGCACTAAAAATGAAATAATTATCTTCAACTTACGATATTTTTTTCTGTATCCTCGGTGTCTCTCAGAAACAAAACCGATCCCTATGAAGGTTCATGAGTGACTAGCGCAAACAATTAAGATTTAGAATTTTACCTGCATGCAGGTAGAGGCAACCGCTAGCTCCTGTATCGAATGGAGTAATTATTTCTTGGTTTTGATTAGATTTATTGTTTATTAAATGCATGTTATATCTGTTGACACGTTGACCTCACTTCAAAGCGCTCGTTGCCCATATGTTATCTGTTATCTTAGAGTTAGTGTTAGAGTTTGTTTTATATCTCACCAACAGCAGGCTGAAGAGATTTTCGCAGACAGTCGATTTTCCCTGCTCAAATGGGGGGGGGGGGGGGGGGGGGGGAGGAGAAAATGAACAAATTTCTTAAAAATTTAGAACATGTAGTAGAGCATATCTTCTTTTCATTGTCTGTTCATGTTTTCAAGAAGGCCACATGTAGACCCAATTGTAAAATATTTTATATTGTCCTTTTTCATAAAGCTGCCCACATACTTTGTAGTAGTGTATTTTACACACCACTACTTGTCCCCTGCCCCCAGCTTTGCCACAGCATTGCATTTATTTGCCTGTTTCCTTCTTAAAAATTGGCAGAATTTATTTTTTTTTAAAACACCCACGTTTTTAATGTAGCGTAGTTCTTTTGATTACAGTGTATGGAAAAAAAATCCAACAACAAATGAAACAAACCTCTCAGGGGTCGCCTGAATTAATAATTAGGAAGGGGAAATGTTTGCCCTTGGTGAACTGTCGAATTCCAACAAAATTTATTTTCAGGTGGTAATTTTTCTGTATCGTAATTTAGGGTCAAGAAACAATTGAACAACAAATGCTTATTCAACATCCCACTCTTAATACAGAAACAAAAAATGGCAGTTAATATATACTGTTATCTAGAAACTTTTGCCACATTTCAACTTTAAACTTTCACAGAGGTATATTGTGTTATAAAATCAGTGAAGCTGCAGTGTATTCATTCTTGAAAGTAAAAATTATAGGATTTGTGAAAAGAACATTTCCTTGATTTAATGAGTCACTTCTATCTCATTAAAAATTTTAGTACTGAGCCTGAAAAGATGAACCTCAGAAAAAAGAAACTTACATCTTTAAAAATAAGAAAGAAGCAATTGAAGCATTCAAATGTTTACTCAAAGAAAAGGTATGTTTTTGTATTGTATCATACGTTAACATGAATTAATTGGTTATTCATTCTTATAGCAATGTTCATTATAGATTATAAGATGGATTTGATCACAAATTAGAAAATCACTCCAGACCACAAATTAGAACAAAATTACAATCCAATATACCATTTTGTCAGAAATATAATGAAAAATGTAAATATTAAAATTACTTATAAAATTAAGTAATTTATCTTTTATGCGCTATACACATAGATTTGAAAAGTGTAAATGTTTACATAGTAAAAAATATTAAGAAACATATTTTTACAAACTGTTACCACTTTCTTTTGGTCTTTTGAGAGCTGATATATTTCTTTAATGCAGTTGTCACATGATACATAGGTCAGAGACATTTGAACATGTTTGTGTTCATTGTATCAGAGGATGAGGTATGTTAGAGCACTCGGAAGAAATGACAAATAATCAACAACAGAAAAAAAATATTTGTCATTTTTTCCAAGTGCTGTAAACATACCTCCTCCTCTGAATTGATTCACCGATTATCGCCTTGGAAGTTTCCCTCTATAATAATATTCATTTATTATTATTTGTCTCCATGTGTTCATTGTGCAAGAAATGAAAAGAAATGTATCTGTTGGAGCTGTGTGTGTGTGCACTTAATTGTGATATTCAGTAATGCAGCCTGTCTGACACATCTTTGTATGTGTGAATTCTCACATGATATCGGGAAAATGTGTCTGGAGGAGCAGGTGTTAAAATGTAGACTAAAGTAGTTAAACAATACAGAGATCTATATCAAGTGAGATACTCTGTATTATCTGCATTATAATAGGAAATGTTAAGTCTTTATCTTTATAAATATCTTTGCCAACTGCCACATCAGTTAGTTTATTTGTGTGGAAGATTAGAATAGAGAATCTGGGACTTGTTTGTTGCTCGCTTGCTGTTTTAAAATAAATATTAAAATATTAAGAATATATTTATTGTTACCATGTAGGAAGTGCCATCTAATGCAGTCTGGGATTCAGCAATGAAATTGATAATCAATGATCCACGATATGGTGCCTTGAAACATTTGAATGAGAAAAAACAGGCATTTAATGAGTACAAGACACAAAGAGCAAAAGAAGAAAAGGTAACTGAGTAAAATTTTAAAAAACTATAACCCGGTTAATAATGCTTTATTAATATGAAACAATGTAATTGCATATTGCAAATTTTTTACTCAGTTAAGATTTAGTAAAGATTTATATGATAACTGTACACATCACTATACATGGATATATGCATACATATATGCACACATACACACATGCGTGCGCTGGTCTTTTTAGCTGTCCTGGGAACTTTCAACATTCTTCTGACAAATCCCATCTCTGTGGCATCTGATCGTCTTTTCATTTGTTTACTGTCCATGATTTGCTTCCATAGGCCAGAATTGGCTCTATATAGCACCAATGAACTCTCTTTCTCACTTCGATTGACATAGATTTGTTATATAAGATGTTTTTCATTATCTGAAATACCATTTTGGCCTGAGCTATCCTGCTTTTTATTTCTGTGGTGCATCTTCCATCTGATGTTATTATTGTCCCCAAGTATTTGATGTGTTGCATTTGTTTTAGATTTGTCCTGTTTATTTTTTATGTTGCATGATGATTTTTTCAGTGTGACCATTATTTATGTTTTTTTTTTTTTACTATTCAGACTTAGACCTTTCTTGTTGCTTTCTTTTATTATTATGTCTTTTATTTCTTGTAGTTTATTCTCTGTCTCTGCTATTAAGACTGTGTCATCCGCATAACGCAAATTGTTTATGTTGTGACCGTTGACTTAAATTTCTTTTCTATCTACTATTGATCTCATAATATTTTCACTGTAAAGTGAAACAAATCCGGCGACAGAAGACAGCCTTGTCTGACTCCTTGTTTTATATATTGGAACTGTCCTGTTTGGTTGCTAATTCTTATGACTGCTGTTTGTTGCCAGTACATGTTTGTTATGATTCGCAGATCCTTGCCATCAATGTTTAATTTCTCCAGTGTATTATTTCCACGTGCTTTACTTTTGTGTAGTCTATGAAGCGCATATATAGATCTGTCTTTACCTCTATAGCTCTTTCTATCGATGTTCTTAGGATGTATATTACATTATTGGTGCCCTTTCCTTCCACAAATCCGCATTGCTCCTCACATTTCAGGTTTTACTATGTTCCTTACACGTCTCATGATGATTCTTAGTAATTGTCGTCGTATGGCTCATGAGACTAATAGTGTGATGGTATTCACCAAAAGTGGCGCCTGACTTTCTTCGGTATGGCTACAAAGATAGATTTTATTAGATCTTCAAGTATTTGTCCAGTGTTATATATGTCATTGAGTTGTTTTGTTATTACTTGTACTCCCAGCTCTCCTAATGCATTTATCTCTATGATTGTTATATTGTCGAGACCTGGAGCTTTGCCTCTTTTCATGTGTTGAATTGTATCCTCCCCTTCACTCTGCATTATTCGTGGTCCTTGTTTGAGTTGTTTAGCTTTTAGCAAACTCATAGAGTTTGACTGATATATTCTGTCCATCTTTTCATTCATTATCTTCTGTACCATTATTATATTTCCTTCCTTTGATTTCACACATCCTGAAACTTTGACTTTTCTTCCCGTTAATTCATTTAACGGATTGTGCATAAATTTTGAGTCTTTCTTTTGTTTTTCCATTTCTTCACATTTCTGCTTTAACCATCCTGCCTTTACTTTTCTGCTTTTGTTTTGGATATCTTTGTGCAATATTTTGTGAGTCGGTTCTTCTTTCTTATGTCTTCGTCTTTTGTCCAATAGTTCTAGTATGTCTTCTGTTCCATTTCTTTTTGTTGATTCTTTTAGTCACTGGTATTACTTATTTTGATGTTTGTGGATCGATTGTTTGAGCATTTCCCACTGTTCCTCGATGTTCTGTATTTTCTCACTTGCATTATATCTATTTTGTACTGTAAGTAAAGTAAAGTACCCCGTCACGCCAAGTGGCGTATAGGGAATATCGTGTTAGTGACCATAAATTTTACAGACCTTCGGCACATGATTTTTGGGGTAATGTGGCCGCTTTACTTTCCCAGAAAAAAATCCGGTACCCATTAAAGGCTGGGTGAACCTGAAGCCGTCTATTGGGATCGAACCCTACCTCTTGTCCTTTGTAGTCCAGATCACTAACCACTGAGCTAACGCAGCTCCCACTATTGTACTGTACTCATCACTTATTTGTTTATCGACTCTAAGCATATGCAGTTCTAATTTCATATTTCTTGGGGATTTCTGTATTTTCTGCAGTTATATTCTCATCTTTCCAAATACTGGTACATGCTTACTATTGCAATCTGTTCCTGACCTTGTTTTAACAGATGTTAGCCCATTCCTGAGTCTTCTCTGTAGCAGTATAAAATAAATTTTATTGTGTACTTTTTTTGTCATGTCCATAGTCTTCGAGGGTGTTGCTTGAACCAGGTGTAAAAAAGAGTAAAGTAAAGTACCCCTGTCACGCCAAGTGGCATATAGGAAATATGGTGTTAGTGACCATAAATTTTACACACCCTCGGTACATGATTTTTGAGGTAATGTGGTCGGCATTACGCCCATGCCGCTCTACTTTCGCAGAAAAAAATCTTGTACCCATTAAAAGCTGGGTGAACCGGAAGCCATCGGTTGGGATCGAACCCTACCTCTTGTCCTTTGTAGTCCAGTTCACTAACCACTGAGCTATCGCGGCACCCGAAACCAGGTGTTACGTATTATCATTTCATGTGTCTTTGCGCAATCTATCAATCTATCCCCTCTGTCATTTGTCTGTCCAAGGCTATGTCCCCATGTCACATTTTGCACTTTAGCTTTTCCTGTCTTTGCATTGAAATTCCCTAATATAATGGTTATTTCTTGGGATTTACACTCTTCCATGGTTGTCGTTAGCTTGTTGTAAAAAGGGTGAATGTCTTCTTCTTTGCTATTACTTGTTGGTGCATAAATTTGAATTATGTTAATAACCATCGGTCTACCTCTTAATTTTACTATCTATCTATCTATTGACCTTTCGAGCTGTAGCCGGCCCTTAGGGCATAGACCAAGATACTCCTTATCTTATCTGAATTTTTGTTCTAGCAGTTTTCAATTCTTTTAAAGATATTTTATCAAATCTTGCCATTTGTCTCTGTTCTGTGCAAGCAGCTCTATCTCATTGAGGGAACCAATTCCTGCTGCTTTGCCTCTCTCAGCAGTGTTCTTCTCAGTGTCTCTCTGGATCTTCCTCTTTTTCTCTTACCTGTTGTTTCCTACATGAGGGCTTGCTTTGCTATTCGGTTATTATCTCCTCTCATCACATGTCCAACATATGACCATCGTCTTTTCTTTATTACTGAAGATATTAGTGGTTGATTGGCGATTTCTCTAATTTCCTCGTTTGTTTTTAATTCGTTCCACGCTATACCAAGTATTTTCCTTAGACATTTATTTTCGAATGTGTTCAACTTTGTTTCCATATCTCTTGTTGTTTTCCAGCTTTCACACACATACGTAAGGGTTGATAGTACATTTGATTTGAATTGTCTAAGTTTAATTTTACTAGCAGAATGATAAATATTATTTAATTATCTTTTATTTCTGTTTATACAAATTAGCAAAAAATATTTATATTAACTAACAAATATAGTAAAGATGTTTCAGTTCCTACATATATTTAAACACATGGCAAACTGATGTCAAACTAAGCTCTCAAAACCAATATATTTGGAGTTATTTCCTAATATCTCATTGTGATGTACATAAATTTATGAAGTAAAGTAACCACATCTTCAAAAATGAAGCCAATAAAATAATTGTTTAGATAAATTAAAATTTAAATAGTACAGTAATTATTGTCGGAACAATCTTATGTTCTTTAACTAAAATTTATATTATTAAAATATGTATTTACAATATATATGTTTAAAGAATCTACTGAGATGTATGACAATGTTCTTTTTTTTCACTATGAATTGTTGCTGGTTGAAATTCTGATATAAGAAGTTACATCTTTATAAATAAATGATGGTTGGTCAAAAAGTTTTGTACTTTACAACGAAATTATTGTTAAGACCAATGGAAATACTTTGCATTATTGTAAAGGCACACTATTGATTCAAATTTCCTATGAGTATATGACAGGCATGGTCCCAATTGAAAGTAAAATTGGCAAGAAACTAAAACAGGTGTATATCAAGTGGTATTTTGCATTCGTCAACAGGTTTTACACTTTAGTTTAGTCTTCTTTTTCGAAAAGGCACCTACCAGAAAATTAGTGTGAACTGTTGTCCTTCTCTATGGATACACACCTCAAGGTGAAACATTTCTCCTATTACATCTTCACTCCCCAGATCCCTGGAATGTAGGACTCCTCAAAACTGGGTCCTGATAGAAATCAGAAATTTGTTGAGCAATATATATCATAAAGTAAAGAGCCCCATCATGCCAAGTGGCATATAGGGAATGTGGTGTTAGTGACCATAATTTTTACAGACCTTCAGCACATGAATTTTTGGGTTAATGTGGTGGGTATTACGCCTCTGCCGCTTTACTTTCCCAGAAACAATCCAGTACCCATTAAAGACTGGATGAACCTGAAAGCTATCGATAAGGATCAAACTCGACCTCTTGTCCTTTGTAGTCCAGTTCACTAACCATTGAGCTATCGCAGCTCCCTAATATATATCATACTATGTAAATAATCAAACATTGAAGGGTTTGCTTTGTCTTTAGCACCTACCTACGAAGAAAATGGTCTTTTCAGTAAATTTGTTATAAATTTGGAATGGAAAAGAATAAAAGAATGGAAAAGAATAAAAGAGTTTACTCGACAACTAACTTGACAAACTTAAAAAAATTTTCAGTAAATTTGGGAATTTTACTAATTCCCTAAAAATTAGTACCTCTGAAGTCGGAGTAAATCTGCCTGCATGGCGAGGGGCATCCTGTAATGGGATAAAACAGACTTTACACGCAAAAATTCAGTCCCACAAAATTGAGTGGGTGGGACTTCGTCAGAGGTCAAAGCTGACGAAAGCGAACGAACGAACGAAATTTGTTTAATCTGTATTAAAGTATTTCTATTATATATGGCAAAAATAAAGGACTCAACCTTAATAGCAAAAAGACAGAAGTAAATGGTAACAACAAAGAAAAATACATCACCTCAGTGCAAAATAAAGACAAGTGGAACAATATTAAAGCATGTAAATGAATTTAAATATTTGGGAACTTTGTTAACCTCAGAAGGAAGTTGTACAAAAGAGGTGAGATGCAGAATTGCTCAGGCAAAAGCAGCTTTCCAAAAAATGAGGAAGATATTATGCAATCCATTTTTTACAATTGAAACAAGAAAAATAGCTCTTAAATGTTATGTAGATCCAGTCTTAACATATGAATGTGAATCATGGACAATAGGACAACAGACAAGAAAATCACTGGAGTCTGTAGAAATGTGGTTTTACAGAAGAATGTTGAGAATACCATGGACAGCTAAGAAGAGTAATGAAAACGTTCTGAAAGAGGCCAAAGCAAAAAGAGAGCTAATTTCCAATATTAGGAAGAAACAATCACAATTTTTTGGTCATATAATGAGAAGAGAACAACTGGAATATATTGTAACAACTGGGAAAATTGAGGGATGAAGAGATAGAGGAAAGCAAAGAGAAAAAATACCAGACAGCTTAAGAGAATGACTTGGCAGAAGGTCAACAACAGAAATGATAAATAACTGTCGAGATTGAAAGTTGTGGGGAGACATGATCACCTACGCCAGCAGGCCCGGTACTTGATGATGATGATGATTATGTATGGCCTTTGGCTTCTTGACAGACTGTTGGTAACAAGAAGTCATGACTTATCAATAGTTTAGTAATACATTAGGATCTTATGTTGGATACGGTTTTGCTGAACACTTCTCTCGTGACTGAGTGCCAATAATGAATAGACAAATCCATTGGTAGAATGAAGAAAACGTATCTATGCGGCCAGGCTTCATCTTCTTTCTTCTGTGCTTTTTGTTTTCTGATTTTGACATCATCATTTCATATAATGTTGTCATGCTATTTTTTCATTTTTATTCCATGTATTGCTGACACCAGATTTTCCCATTTTCTTTCACTGATAAAGAATTCTCTGAAGGAAACCCCCATAATTTCAGCATTATTCTGCCATTGGGTCTATTTCCATTCCTAAGTTATCCATACCGTAATTGTTAGGGAAAACAATTGCTGTCCATTCTTCTTGTGACCCAACATTGGAGTTGGTTACTTTGTCCTACCATTTTCTGCTTCAAAGCTAAGGTCTTGTGATCATGTGAACTTGACTCAGTCCTGTTTCACTATGAAGGGGTAAGAACATGACACACAATATGTTGGTTGTAAGGTCAAAACTCGGAAATACCAGTGTCCTGAATTTTCCCCCAAACCTACACCATGGATGACACTTCTTTGGCAGGTTGGGTCTTGGTTTGATGTAGTAGTCTTCTCATAGGGTGGATGGTCAGCCAGGGCTGGTGAGCCCACCCTGCCCTTGGTTTCTCTCAGGGTGTCCTTCCATAGGCTTTCCTTTCCCTGATAGTAACTGCTAGGCAGCAGTGGTTTGTTTTCCTGCCTGTACTTCCCAGAAGATAGAGCTTTGAATGTGACTCTTATTTGCATGGTTTACCCTATCTTTGGACATATGGTGTGTTTTTTAAATGATGCAACAGTTTCACCTGTTGCACCCATCCTGTCTTGGTAGTAGCAATCTTCCATCAGATCTTTAATTCCTGAGGTCAGATCTGCAGACCTATCTCCATGATGAAGCTGACAGTTTTTAAAATGTTCTGCCACAGTGATGGATCAAGGTGTGATCAGTTAGGAAGGTAAATGACGGAGGAGTGCACCTGTGTGCGTGTGTGTAGCAGTCTGTCAAATTCTAAGAATTTGTAATGGGTGTCAGCTTACTAGGTCATTGTTTTTCACTGTCACTCGAGGCAGACGGGAATGTCCATCCCGAATTGTACAGCCTGTGATGATGGATGGGGCAGGAAGAGTCAACAATGTTCAACAGCCCAGAAAGCAAAAACACCAAAGTACATGGTACACAAAAGGCATATTCAGGACACGAAAGATGGATGTGGCTGACCGTCGTGAAGGAGCCTCATCACGTACTATTCCAGAGAAAGCCATGAAGAGGAACTCATTTCAGAGGAAAGATCTAAAAATAAGTACATGGAATGTTAGGACTCTGTACCAATAAGGAAAATTAGAAAATCTTATTCAAGAAGCAGAATGACTGAACATATATATTTTAGGCATATTAGAGACAAGATGGAAAGAATGTCATAATGACCTCGTCATAGAGGACGACAAATATACATTTACATATTCAGGCAACACAACAGAATATCAAAGAGGGGTGGAAATACAAATAAAAAGAGAGCTACAAAAATAAATAAGTACCCACTGGACATACAGTGATAGGATTATATATTTCTCACAGTGGAAGCAAAACAATTCTTGATATGGAATAATATAGACATACCAAAAATACAGGCATACTCAAGACTAAACAGATGAACAAATAGAGGCATACTATGAAGATCTACATAAAGTTTTGAAGCAAGTGAAATCTGTAGACATCTTGATTGTAATGGACGATATGAATGCTAAAGTAGGAAAGGGTAGATATAAGACCTTTATAGGAAATTATGGTTTAGGAAAAAGAAATGACAGAGGAGAAAGATTAATACAATTCTGTGAAGAAAACAGGCTAATAATATGTAACACCTATATTAAATAAAAAAGATGCTAATGATAATTATACAATACAAGTAAAGAACACATATCAGAAGCTGCTAGAAGAAGGAATTGAGCAATATAGCGGAGAAAATCTTGATGAAAAAAAATCACAACCAAATGGCAATGCATAAAGTAAAGCATACAAGAAACTTGCAACACCTTACCCAAAAAAAGAAAAGAACAAAAATCTATAACTATCACCATCTTATAAAAAGTGCAAGAAAGAAGATAAGTGAAGAACCCTGCCCGATACAAGAAAATAGATAATGAAATATGCAAAATGTGCAAAAAGGCAAAAGAAGACTGGCTCAGCCAAAGATATCTAGAAATCGAAACAATGAAAAGTAAACAAGATTTAAGAGGAATGCACACAGAAATAAAGAGAATGACTATAAAAATAAAAAAGCCACAGAAAGTGGATGCATTGCAGACAAAAAAGAAAAAATGCTAACATACAATAATGATATAGATAGCAGGAATATATAACAGAACTTTTTCATGATCAAAGGAACAAGAAACCAATTATATAATGTACATCAGGCTATATTATATAGCTCAGTGGTTAGTGAACTGGACTACAAAGGACAAGAGGTAGGGTTCGATCCCAACCGACAGCTTCCAGGTTCACCTAGCCTTTAATGGGTACCTGATTTTTTTCTGGGAAAGTAAAGCGGCACGGGCGTAATACTGACCACATTACTCCAAAAATCATGTGCCGAAGGTCTGTAAAATTTATGGTCACTAACACCATATTCCCTATACGCCATTTGGCGTGACAGGGGTACTTTGCATTTTTTACTTACATCAGGCTATACAATTTGAAATATGAAGTGGAAAAAGCTATGCAAACAATGAAAAAGGGAAAACAGGGATTCATCCTAACACCAAACAATGAAAAAGGGAAAAGCAGCGGGACCATACAATATACTGATAAAGATATAGTGATACAGGCACTAGAAGATTTTGGCATTGAAGTGATCACAGACCATACAGGATACATACCAAATGAACTAAAAACATCAACTTTAATTGCATTGCCAAAAAAAATGGTGGATTTGAATGCTGTGATTTTAGAATAATAAGCCTAATTAGCCAGGTAAAAAAAATTTTACTAAAAGTTATACCAGGAAGGATTCAGAATAAAACCAATATAAGATGAGCAGCAATTTGGATGCAGGAAAAACAGTAGGACAAAAGAAGCCATATTTATCATGAAGACATTGATTGAAAAGTACATACAAGTAAACAAACCAATATATGCCTGCTTCATAGACTACACCAAAGCTTGTGATAGAATACACAGTAATCAACTTATAGACTGCCTAAAAGATATAAATCTGGACGACACAGACATATGACTAATATGTAATTTATACTAGGAGCAAACAGCAATAATAAAATATAACAAGGAGAACTCTACACCCATTGATATCAAAAGAGGAGTAAGACAAGAATGCATCATATCACCAAGCTTGTTCAATCTATACATTGTGCAAATCTTTAAAAACTTCACAGAGATGCCAGGCTTAAACATTAATGGAAAGATAATAAATAACTTAAGATAAGTTTATGATACTGTATTACTAGCAGATGGTTACACATGTGCAGTTCGAACAGAGGAAGGACTGAGCGAATGTTTCCCAATAGAAACTGGGGTTAAACAAGGATGTATTTTATCGCCCTTGTTATTTGGAATTGTTATGGACTTCATAATGAAGAAATGCTGCACTGGTAATAAAGGCATCGAATGGATACAAGGAGACCATTTGGAGGACCTGGACTTTGCTGATGACATAGTTCTCATCAGCAATCAGATAAAAACGATGCAGGAAAACACAAATGAACTATCATCAATAGCCAGCAAAATTGGGCTTGAGGTCAATCATGAAAAGACTAAAGTCATGAAAAGTTTAATTCCAACAAGTGACAAAATATACATGGAAAACAAACCAGTAGAAGAGATCGATCACTTCATCTATCTTGGAAGTCACATTGATCGAGAAGGGGATACGAGCAAAGAAATTAGAATCAGACTGGCTAAAGCAGCAATGTCTTTCAGAAGCCTTGAAAAGTTGTGGAAATCAAAACTCATTAGCACAAACACAAAACTTAGGCTATTCAAATCAAATGTACTATCAACCCTTACGTATGCGTGTGAAAGCTGGAAAACAACAAGAGATATAGAAACAAAGTTGAACGCATTCGAAAATAAATGTCTAAGGAAAATACTTGGTATAGAATGGAACGAATTCAAAACAAACGAGGAAATTAGAGAAATCGCCAATCAACCACTAATATCTTCAGTAATAAAGAAAAGACGATGGTCATACGTTGGACATGTGATGAGAAAAGATAATAATCGAATAGCAAAGCAAGCCCTCATATGGGAAACAACAGGTAAAAGAAAAAGAGGAAGACCCAGGGAGACACTGAGAAGAACATTGATGAGAGAGGCAAGAGCAGCAGGAATCGGCTCCCTCAATGAGATAGAACTGCTTGCACAGAACAGAGACAGATGGCGAGATTTGATAAAATATCTTTAAAAGAAAACTGCTAGAACAAAAATTCATATAGGAGAAGGTGTATCTTGGTCTACGCCCTATGGGCCGGTTACGGCTCGAAAGGTCAATAGATAGATAGATAGATAGATTACTAGCAGAAAATCCTAAAGATTTACAATTACTTAGCGAAATAAACATGACAAGCAAAAAATATGGATTAGATATGAAAATCACAAATTTGAAAACTATGATCGTAAACAAAGAAAATACTCAAAACCTACAAGTGGATATCAAATTTGAAGGAATAGACCAAGAGACAGTTCAGAAATACAACTTCCTTGGATATACTATAACCAGTGATGGAAAATGTAAAACTGAAATAAACAAAAGAATGTGTGTGGTCCTTTCGAGCCATAACCAGTCCATAGGGCGTAGACCAAGATAGTCCTTCTCTTATCAAAATTTTTATTCTAGCAGTTTTCAATTCTTTTAAAGATATTTTATCAAAGTATTGTATCAAACATCAAAACAAATAACACCAGGGCTAAAACTAAGAATAGCAAAATGATACATCTTCTCAGTATTCCTGTATGGTCAGAAACATGGACAGACATAAGACAAGAAAACAGAACAAAAAATTGAAGCCTTTGAAATGTGGATTTATAGAAGAATAGGTAGAATTGGATGGAAAGAAAAGAAAAGAAATGATGAAATCTTCATAACAACTAAAAATGGAAAGAGAACTACTACACACAATTCAAAGAAGTCAAATGAGATTTTTGGGGTATGTTAAAAGACCCAGCAGCCTACTAAAAGTAATCGTGGAAGGGAAAATACAAGGTAAAAGAGGCAGTCCAAGACTAACATGGACAAGTAACATCAAAAGATGGTCAAGTAAGCCTATGACAACCTTTACTATCAAAGCAAGAGACAGAGTGGAATGGCGCACCATGGTAGCCAACCTTCAATGTGGAGACGGCACTCAATGATAAATGATGATGTCAGCTTACAGACCTCTAAATCCCTAAGATAAGAGGCGGGCAACATACAGGCCAGAACTGGCCCGCCAAGCTATTTTGTCTGGCACTTGTGCTTGATTTGAAAATTACTATACACACCATGAGTTATAAAAAAATAAATAAATATAAAGTGACACATAAATGCACACAAATTCAGAACCTGTTTTTAAAAAATTGCAGTTTGATAGTGAATTGCCAAACTGAAAAAAATGTCATGTCTTTAATCTTTTAGCTGTTGCGTGTTACAAGCCAAGACTATAAAGTTCATTGTCTTTGACAATGGACACTGTGCTGCGGACAGTTCTTTTAATGTTGCTCATTAGTTGACATCACTAGAGTGGTGTAGCCTTTGTTGTTCATGTCACAATGGCTAAAAGTTGTGGCTTTTGGGTGTGGATGGTGGTATTGTATATTCCAGGACTTTTATTCAATGACAATCCTGCGTCAGTTCAAAGGGATTGTGTGTTTTTTTCATTAGTATCGGTTTTGGTATTGGTTACGAATTGCATCATGTTATCATATATTTAACTAAATAGCAATGCATTTAAGGTTAAAAACCAGTGGTCACCAATTAGTTACACACTATTGCCACTATCAGGCAAAAGGAGGAAAGTATATACAGAATTTTGTGCTTTTCAAGATAGATGGACTTGAAATTATTTTTTATTCTGTATCGCGATAACCTAGTGTGTTATGTAATTAAAAAATATTTCTGGCAAAAGCAACATACAAAGAATTAGCAACAAAGTAAACAGTTCAGCAAGAAGAGATACAAGAGCTTATATAGACAATTTGGCAGAGAAAGCTGCAATTACAGGAGACAGCAGAATTCTCTATACTTTGTGTTGACAAACACGTATACATCCAGAAGAACACCAATTCTAGACAAATCTGGATTAATGCTAACAACATGCGCAGACATAAAAGCCCGTTGGGCGGAACACTTCAAAGAAATTCTTAACCATCCACTACCCCACAGTTTAATAGATTTTGAAGCTGAAACACCAGCAGCAGGATTAGATGTATATTTAGATGACTTCACCTTAAGCGAAATAGAAACCACCTTAAAGCGTATGGCCAATAACAAGGCTGCTGGAGAGGATACGTTAACAGCTGAGATCTCAAACAAAGTTGAACGCATTCGAAAATAAATGTCTAAGGAAAATACTTGGTATAGCGTGGAATGAAATAAAAACAAACGAGGAAATTAGAAAATCGCCAATCAACCACTAATATCTTCAGTAATAAAGAAAAGACGATGGTCATATGTTGGACATGTGATGAGAGGAGATAATAACCGAATAGCAAAGCAAGCCCTCATGTAGGAAACAACAGGTAAGAGAAAAAGAGGAAGATCCAGAGAGACACTGAGAAGAACATTGCTGAGAGAGGCAAGAGCAGCAGGAATTGGTTCCCTCAATGAGATAGAGCTGCTTGCACAGAACATATACAAATGGCGAGATTTGATAAAATATCTTTAAAAGAATTGAAAACTGCTAGAACAAAAATTCAGATAAGAGAGGGAGTATTTTGGTCTATGCCCTATGGGCCGGCTAAAAGGTCAATACATACATAGATAGATAGATAGAACCTGATAGCTGTTTAGCTGCAGCAGACACCAACATGTTAAAACAAAACGCATTGCAGTGTCCACTGTTATTATATCTGAGTTAAAAGAGATAACAGACTATAAGTTACAGAAAAATTGCTAATGAGCATGTGTTAAATTTTTCTGTAGCTATTATAATTTCCATATGAAAAAGAAAAGTTTATGCAAGAGGAAGGTGAGAATCAAGATTAAGACATTTAAAGAGTGAGAGAAATTATGCTAATAAAGTGAGTTTTTCTTGAAACCACCATATTAGTATTCAATCAATGCAAATGTGATTTCTGTCTGTTATCTCCACCAGGAGTAGAAAACCCCCAAGATCATGGCTTCTTATTAATTTATAATGTTCAGGCTGTTTTATTGCACAGTTATGATGTACACTAGTACATGTTGACACCATAGGTGAAATAGGTGTCTAAAAATGTCATCACTATTCATTTTTTTTGTTCCCAGAATATTACACAGAAAGATGAACTACCTCAATGAATTTTAGTTATTACTGGGAGGTTATCATAAGTGCCCATAGTTTGGTTGCAAATTGTCTATTTCCAAGAATTAAAAATGTTGAGTGCTAGTCTTGATATTAGAGAGTTTTGAGCATTAATCCTGTTTTGGAAGAAAAGTCCAGAACCTTTATTAGGAATGTTAGATAAAAATGGCAATGGCTCTTAACTTTGGGAGGCTTGGGTAACTGCTAATTCCATCAGCCTGTTAACACTAGTCACTATAGGCATTCAAGAATATATATCTGTAAGAGAGGCAGACAAAATAGAATCCAGCAGAGAATAATATGTGCTAATTTTGTAACAACTTGTTGAAGCAAGCAAAGTGGTGAGATTTTCTTGTTGCCTTAAAAAAATGTAAAATTGTGTGTTGGCTGCTGCCTACTTTGTCAACAAGGACAAGAAGATGTTCTTGACATTTATTTTTTTCACATTTTACTTTGTAAGTTTATTTAAGCATAAATGATCTGCATACAACCTTAAGGTTTGTTTTGTTTCTTCATTAACAACTAGGAAGAGCAGCGATTGCGAGCAAAACAGGCCAAAGAGGATTTGGAAAGCTTTTTACTGAATAATGACAAGATGAATTCATCTATTAAATATTGGTAAAACTTTACTCTTATGTTGTCCTTTTCTGATTGTCAGTAATTAACATTTATTCTGTTTTAAACCCTCATGTTGAAGTAGCATTTTTTACTGAGCTCATGTAATTGAAATAAAACATATACATTGTATAAAAACCAAGGCAGTCTGTATTATGCAGAAAATGGAAATTATGAAATGCTTAACTCTTTCAGTACGGAAGGCTTTTGTCAATGCAATGGAGGAGATTTCAGAGACAAAATTTTTTATGGACCTTATGGTCTTAAAACATTAATCTACATGTTTTATATTTATCTAACACTTAACATATTATATATGAATTTGTAGATAATTGAACAAGGAATCTGATTTCATCAATACCAAGATGATACAAAACATGTAAAAAGAAATATTGGAGATAAACGACCAACAAAAAAAAATTGAAACATCAAATTAAAACCACAACTGACTACTTACCATCATGTAGATCTGGTCATAGTAATCCAATATGAATTATTTTGTGAAAAAAACAAATATCAATATGTCTCTAAGCAGCTATGAAAGTTTGGTTGATGTAGCATAACAATAACTGATATTTTGTCATCCACAATAACAAGTGACAAAAATGAAATTTCAACTTTTTGGGGGAAAAAATCACTATGTACACAATATTGACACTTTTGTTTGACTACACACACACAAATCACTATATACACAATATTGACACTTTTTTTCAATTACACAAAAACACTTTCTCCATTTATTGTCCATGAAATGCCTTGAAGCATGCATTTGGATGAAGATGTCGTTGAATTTGACATCCTGAACAGAAAAAAAGAGTCTGTGCACGCTTTGTTGGAGTTGAACAATATACGCATTCACGTTCTCTTGCAGCATAATTCACAATGTGACGGCTTCCTCTGGATTTTGCGAGACAGCTTGCCTCTGGCTGCCTTCCTGGAAGTTTCATTTCTTGTTGAATGACAACGTGTTGTGTCAATTGACTCATCAACATTTTCTTATACTCTTTTAAAGAGACCCTTTTGTCGCAAGTGGCTCGACATAAAGAAAATAAAATGTACGCATTTACCTGCGACACTTCCAACAGCCAGAAGAAAATTTTTTTTCCACCATTTAACAGTTTTGCGTTCAAAGACACGGTAATATGCTACCTTCTGGTCTAGTTTGTCGCACCCATTCATATTTCTGTTGTAGAAATAAATCATTTCTGGCTTGTTTACATCTTTTACTGCTTTTGTTTGCACTCTGGCATCAGAGGATACCATCACAACATTTTTTTTGGCCTTCTTATCTCTGAATGCAACGCAGAGCTTGGTTTTATCATTATGCATGTACCATTTCATTGCTCTGTGCTCCAGAGATAATGTTTTGGTTTCCTGCGGAAAGCCAACACGACGAACATTGACAGTTCCAGTATAGTACTGCTTCTTCAAAAGAAGGTGATGAATCAATTTTCGTGTGGTGTAATAGCGATCAGCAAAAATTTTATGTCCTGTGCCAACATGCTCCAATAAAGTGTCGAAAACTTGTACAGCATGTCCACCATCTGTATCATCCTCAGGATTGTAGGAAGTGTTTCTTCCAAAATAGGTTAGAATGTTGACAACATAACCCGTGGCAGCGTCGCATAGACCAAAGGTCTTGATGTGGTACTTGCTTGGCTTCGAGGCATTGAACTGCCATCTACCCTTATAGCCTATGACCATCTCGTCAATGCTAAGTTCCTGAAAGGTATAGAAGGCTTTTCAGAACTTGCAAAGGAGAAGATTCATAAATGGTTCTATTTTTTCTTTGCCTTCCGCCGCCTCTTCACCACAGTTGTGTGGTATATGTCCTGGAATCTATCTCGATTGAAAGCATGGTGGATCCAAGGAATATACAATTCTGCTGATAGTGACCAATAGTCAGCAATAGAGGAAGCTTTGAACAAACCCATATATATCAGCACTGCCAAGAACTTGTCAAGTTCAGGTCTTGTAATGTCTTGCCACCTTGCAAACACAGAGCGCTTGCGTGCAGGAGTGTTGATATCAGTTCTTTTCTTTGCATAAGAATTGATGCTAGATAACAAAGTTTCACAAACTTCATCATCAAACAATGACCCAAAAAAATCCAATGCAGAGGAAGAATCTGTGAGGTTCTCAAGACTAACTCCTGGCTTTCGCATTGGATGAAAGCGAAAGTTATTTTCAGTGCTGCCAGTTGTAATTTCTGACCACTCAGACTCAGCTGGGATTATAGGTCTAGATGAGCTAGGCCTGGCAGTTGGGTTAGATGTGGCTTTCTTGGTAGTTTTATCACTTCCTCTGCCCCTACCTCTACCTGCAGCTGCTTTTGGTTTTTTGGTTCTGAATGTATTCCTCATCACTGTCAACATTCAACATGAGACTTTCATTTTCCTCTACTGAAAAATCGATAATATCTGGATCACTGTCATCACCATTGTTATTACAGTGTCTGAACTATCATCGGAATCATCAAGAAAAATTAATTGACAAGCTTCATCAGCCGTCATCAACTGACTTTTAGCATTACAATCACTGCTACTGGAAGCCATTTCGATCAGCTGATTTTTGTTTACAATTTTTTTTACGATAAACACTAATTCCAAATGAAAAAATCACACGTTAGACTACGTCTTTCCACTTGAACCTCGTGGGGAAGAAGGAAGGAACTCTCCAGTGAAGGAATCTATATAAAATAGTCAATCTAAAATATAGGAATACAGTTTGTTGACGGTTTACACGAAACAAATTATGTTTGGCGCACTATACGGCTGATCGTACACAATTGAAATGGATTTGGCGCACCATACGGCGGATCGTACGGAAAGAGTTAATATTCAAAATGTCTTTCTAACCTTTATTATTGCAACACGTAAGTCAATTCTGGTCCTTTTCTTGTATGTTTTTTTTTCAATAAGAAAGTTGTTCTCATATACATATTTTCAATAATGGGTTTTCTTACTCTTTTCCCATACTTTACATAAACGGTAAGGCATTCTATACATAAATTAGAGTACATTTGTTTTGTTCATTCACACACACATAGTGCTGACAATGTGTCTTAGACATACAGTCTAAGCATATCTGGTAGGAGTTTATGAGCATTAATAGTTAAGGAATGGTAGTAATGGGAAGAGCTACCAAAAGGGGAAGTGGTTTTTTTTTTTTTTTCAAAATGTTGTGATCAGGTTTTTCATGACTTGACATCTTCCCACAAAACATTATAATTACTCTTATTACTTCTCAATGGGATAAGTAAAACATAGCATCATCTTCAATAGTTCCATAATCTTGGAGGTCTTTGGGATACACTTGAAAATGTCTTCACAATTTTTCTTCAACTTTCACAATTAAAAGCTGCTTTCTGAACAAGATATAAAAGTAAAAAGTCCTGTCACGCCAAGTGGCATATAGGGAATGTGGTATTAGTGAGCATAATTTTTACAGACCTTCGGCATATGATTTTTGGGGTAATGTGGTCAGTGTTACACCCATGGCACTTTACTTTCCCAGTCAAAAATCCGGTATCCATTAAAGGCTGGGTGAACCTGGAAGCCGTCGATTAGAATCGAATCCAGCATATTGCCCTTTGTAGCCCAGTTCACTAACCACTATCGTGGCTCCCTGAACAAGATATGAGTAAGGTTAATTCTATCTGTAATATTGTCTTACAAAAGTCCTGATACAGGCTGAAAAATGTTCATGCATACCGAAACATCTAATGAAGGACCGATTCCAAAATCTTGCATTGGGACGGCTTATGAATAGCAGTTTTATCCACCACGCCAAGAGAATTTGTAGACAAACACCAGATGTGCCGCCAAGAGTTGTCAGTCCCCTTACTGCCCACACCAGAACAGACTCCTTAGACAGAGAAATATGAATTGCCAGGACTTCCGGGGAATATGGCGCCCTGTTAGCTTGCTTCTTCAGAAGACTCACAGATAAGTGTTGTTTTCCAGTGAACTTTTATGTTTATTTGTTTATTTTTACTGATATTTTAAGGGATCATGTGATTGTTCGCGCTTTCTATTTTATGCAAATCACTATGCTTCTTTTGATTCATTGCATTTTGTTACAATTTCCTTATTTCATCACTCAAACTCATCCTTGTTGATTGCACTATTGAACGCGTCAAAAAATGGCGGTTTGTTTACGCCGGTCTGTCGTCAAGGACGCGTAATTCATTTAATTTGTGGAAGGCTCACAGTGTATTCTCGTGCTGCTGCTGCTGAGCTATTTACTGGAGTTGGCCAGTTTATAACGTGGAAACAGATTCTGGACCGTGCGACTGAGTAAGTGCACATGAGTCTGGACCATCCAAAGCATCGACATTCAGCGACGTTCATCTATGACGACGGTAAGTGTAAGTATTCAGATGCAGCCCAAACAACATCATCGAAGAAGGAAAACACGATGGGGCAAGCGAGGTGGCATTTGTCAAAGTGTGAGAGGCTAGGCCTAAAGTATGTACACGTTACTTATTGGAATTGTGGGTCCATTAATCAACAACAGCCTATTCGTGATAAGCTACTGTGTGGCGCCGATATAATGATTTTGCAAGAAACTCTTCTTGGTGACAGGACAGTAAGTAGTCCTGGCTTTCATTGTTTTTTGCAATAGACGACACCTTGGGCAGGCCATCCTTGTGCGCAACAATATGGTGGCAGCTGAGGTTGATATGTCAGTGTGGAACAATGCAGAATTGCATGTGGGATAACGTCATAACCAACAAGCAGGGAGAAGACCTAGAGAATGCACTGGTGTCGGCCGATTTAGTGTGCTTGAATGATGGAAGGGCAACAAGAATGGCCACTCGAACAGGGGACTCTGATAGTGTCATAGACCTGGCACTGGTGTATTCCACCTTCGCACCAGTTTGCAGATGGAGTGCACTGGGGTTCCACGGAAGTGATCACTATCCATGTGTCCTCCCAATTGAGAAAAGCAGAAATAAAAGCTAGAAAAGAAAGCTCCACACATTCAACTACGAGAAAACAGACCAGGACATCATTAGCAAAATCAGACATAAGAAACAGAGCGCCCCCCGTAGGAGGCAGGAGAGATGGACGCAGCCACCCTGGTAGAACGTAGATGTCAAGGAAGCTTGGCGGAGCAAGAGACAAACGGTCAAGACATGGCAGAAAGCCAGAAGGAATGGAAGAACAAAACCTGAGCTCTTGAAGCGTCTGAAAGTAGAGGTCGACCAAAAAATTATGCACTTTAAGCTATGCGCCTAGCAGGCTAAGGATGCCAAATGGGATGACTTCTGTAAAAAAAAGTGTGCTCAGAAAAATCGCTCGCCACATTCTGGCGTCTTCATCAGTGCATGAATGGCACAACACGACACAGAGGCATACCAGACTTTCAGAGCAAAGGCCGGATATGGCAAAAATCTGATGAGAGCAAAGGGAAGGCCCTGCTTGTCCGCTACATTGAGCAGACGGACCAAAGAAATGAGGATATGGGGTTTGCTGTCAAAATTGTATAAGGATATAGGGCTGGAAGAAGATCTCACAATCACAACTGATACCATTCGCACGATACTTAAAAGGTCACACAACACTGCTCCTGGTCCAGATGGTGTTCGGTACGATGACATAGGCGATTTAGCTGAAGTCGACTTGACAAAACTGACCAATGAGTTTAATGCCAGTATTCGGAGTGGCCAGATTAAGGAGGAGTGGCTACACAGCTACTTACTACCACTACCGAAGCCATACAAGGACCATTCCCAGATCAGTGCCTACAGAATCATCACAATGCAGAACACTGCGGGCAAGCTGCTGGAGAAAATAGTTGCCCGTGTCCTCACCTGTCACCTTGAACAGAAACGCGTATTCCCACCCACACTCGGAGGTTATAGATATAACAAAGAGACATGGCTCAATGCGGCAGTCTTTGCCTATGACGTCTTCGAAGGCTTCCACAGACGAGAGGAGACATGTGCTGCTGCTATAGATCTGGAGGATGCATACAACAGGGTACCATTTGAATATCTCATGCATATGCTCCTCAAACTGACGGTGCACCCCTTCCTCATTAGATGGATCGCCGCGGCACTGTTTCAGAGGAATGTGAAACTCAGATGTGGAAGTTGGTCTTCCGAGCCAACATCCATTTGTCCAGGGCTGCCACAAGGCTCACCATTATCACCAGTTCTATTTAACGTGTACACAATAACGATCACGGAACAACAGCTGGATGGAAGAGGAAGAACTATGACTTTTGCTGATGACATTCTGGTATATCGACAGGGAAGAGACAGATGGGGAATCGCCACCATAATGCAAGACAAACGCATTTCTTCTTGGTGTGGGGTTTCAGGTGCCTTGGTTAATCCTAATAAAGCATCAGTTTCATGGTTCTCCCTTAACAATCATATCGTTAATAAGATCACACCGGTAGTACGAATGGGAGATGATGAGGTGACCAGGGACAAGTTGATGACATACCTCGGAGTTAAGTTTGATCGCAGCCTGTGTTTTTGGGACCACGTCGACCATGTGATAACAATATCCCGCAAAGGATTAGCCGCCTTGAAGGTCATGGCAGCTGCAACATCGAGCAGAGGCTACTTACTCTTCTGTTCCAGGGATTAGTCCTCGCACCAATCGAGTATGCCCTGGCAATTCTTACTGTCAGTAAGACTCAAATTGATAGGCTGGAGAAAATACAAAATGAAACCATGCGCATTATCCTGGGATGTACGAGGGACACTCCCTGTGTAGCAATGAGGTATCTTCTTGACTTTTCAACCATGGATGACAGAATCAAGATCTGGAGAGCACAAGCATACCTGAAGATTAGTACAGATACAGAGCATCCATTGCACCACGTGCTCAACACAGAGAAAGGTGCCAGGCTAAAAAGAGGCAAATCATGGGTGGGCCGAGCAGAAGATGTCATCAAACAGGTTTTGTGGGCTTACCAATATCAGCATTGGTGAGGAGTGGATATCAGTGCCTACGTCATTCAAGGGGACTTTCTCGTGTATTGTCACACTCAACAGGAAAAGTAGGGAACAAAACCCGGTCATGGTTAATGCTGAGGTCAACGGTCTCATCTGCGATAACACCGATGAGAGAGATGCAGTCATCTATACAGACAGATCTGTAAGTCAAAGAAGTGCATGGGTATTTACAGCACGCTCAGCAGGCAGAAATGTCAAAGAAGACAGTGGTGCATACGTCATGACCATGAGTAGCATGACAATGGAGGTGATGGCAGTGACCAAGGCATTCAAATGGTCAGAGTCACAAGACTACACCCACGCATGTGTACTGAGTGATTCGATGAGCATGATAAAAAAAAGTGGAGACGGGCTCTGTACGCATGCAATGGGTAGAGTCGTTGCAGAAATCCAAAATACGTAAGGTCACCTTTGTCTATGTCCCTGGACATGCGGGAGTGCGGGAAAATGAAAGAGCGGATAGGTTGGCTAGCTGCGTTGTCATTGAGGACGGGCAACCAATGGATCGGGCGGACATCATCTATGCCCTCCGAGATGTGGGAAGAGCACATGACTTCGACAATCACAGGTCCACGTCACTTCTTCGGATGCTAGAAATGGGAGTTAAGATGGGCACAGCCAGAAATGAGAAACTTAGTGGCCGTGTAAGAAGACTTATCAACCAACATAGAACTGGAGTCGTCAGTCGCTGGACACTGAGGGAATTGCTGAGGAGGGGATCTGAGCACCTATGGACATGTTTGGAGTGCAATGATGATGACCCGCAAATAACTCAATATGAATTGCCAATATAAATATGGACACAAGTGAAAGGAATGCTTGAAAAGGAGGAACAGAATAGTATACATCGTAAAACAATAACTCAATTTCTTGGATGAAGAATACCCACACGACCTATGGATTCGGATGTGCACAGATGGATCAGCACAGAATGCATAAAGAATGGGGGAGCAGGAGCATACATGGAGTACCCAAATAACACTAGGGATATGAATAAAATAGAAACAGGGAAATATTGTCACAATTACAATGCAGAAATCCAAGCAATACAGTTGACAATATAAAGACTGCTGAATAGTAATCTTAGCCCACAGCCTGTAGTGTTTTTGACAGATGCAAGATCAGTACTCCAGGCACTACACTCCAAAAAATTGCCACAGCTGCAGACTTTATTGACTGAACTCTTTTAGCACCACAGGGCTGCCTGCAGTGGATCTCAACTCACTGTGGAAACATGTGAGCCGATCAGCTGGCAAAAGAAGATGCAACAGACACACAACCAGATGCATCAGATATATACTTTCGGAAGAAACAGTTAATCAAATCAATAAGAAGACCACAAGCCCCAAATCAGGATGCCTTTCATAATATGAATAGATGGGAACAAGTTATCATTATAAGCCTCAGAACAGGACACAATCGACCCCACAGTGACATATATACAAAATTAAATGGGTGTAGATGCATTGTCTATATGCAAGCTACAATATTAGTACCTTTTGGTCAGATGTATCCATCTTTGGCATTGCTTTTTTTTGGTACCGAATTACTTTCCCTCTTTGACAAACTGGTTAGTCAGTTTTCTGGGATACTGCTGAGAGGTGGAGTTGGGTTTGGATCAGCTCTGTAGTCATCTATAACTTACTGACTGCTTTCATGTCAGATGGTGGTGGGCATCTTGGCTCCCAGTCGAATGTCTGAATTGGCAACTATCTTCTCTCAGTCAAGGGGGAAATTTGCACTAACTTCAAACAGATTATATATGCATTTGTCCTACCAGGTATGAGTATATGCCAGGGTCAAATAAAATTTTACTACAAAGACAACATTGACCCTTACCCACTACCGATACTAAAGACAAAGCTGCAATACCTTTTTGATACTCCAGAGTTTCACGGTATCAAAGACACTGACTATCAGAGATTCAGAAATAATGTTCAGAAATAATGTTCAACGTGCTCAGTTATAGATTTAATTTAAATTAGTTCCCTTTTGTCAATATAATTTAGAAAATAATTGTTTTTTTTTTACACTGTTTTAAAAAACAATTTTTGTACATATCTATCTATCTATTGTCCTTTTGAGCTGAAGATGGCACATAGGGCAGAACCACAATCTCAAAAAACAGAAACCTTGCGTGCCAAAATGGCACATATTGCAGAGATCACTGCTTCCAAAACTTATGGCTCTGTTTCCATAACAATACTTTTTACAATGACAATGGGAAATAGGAAAAATCTGACACAAAATAAATGCTAATCTTAATTGGAGTCTGTAACTTATTGGTGATGAGGTAAAATAAATATTTAAAAATCAATTAACAAAGACCAAAAAATAATGAAGGATGTAAAAAAACCTAAGGTTTAAAAAGTGAATTGAAAAAAGTGAACCTGGAGGAATGCATTACAGAATAACAGTTTTAAAAATTACACGATAGGATTTTGCCATTGAGAAGCCCTTGAAATAGTTTCATACCAAAAGAATTAAAGGCATCAACCATTGTTAAGTAAATTGAAAGCGATCAATTTATCATATATACTTCAAATCTATTAGACTTATTTTATTAAGTTAATTATCAACACAAAAAGGGAGTTCCTAAAAAAAAAACAGAGAAATAATTAACATTTTTCAGGCACATCAAGAGAAGAGGAAAGTTGAAATACTTGGTTACAGCTGGCAAAATACAAGGAGAGATAGATTGACAAAGAGATAAGATACTAGACAGATTGTACTGTGGCATGGAAAACAGTCAACAACAGAAATGATACAATGCACTGTGGATATTAAATTGCGGAAGGACATGATTGCCTACACATGTATGGCACATGATGATGAAGCATCATCTATACTGTATAAATAAGAATCAATATTAAAATTAACAATAAATTAAGATCGGTGGTTTTTATAAAGGAAAATGAAACTGATATCAAAACTTTGTTAAAGAATTTTCACTTTGTCAGGATGAACAAATGGCATTTAATTTACAATCAGTAAGTAATATTATCATTTCATTTCAAAATTTGAAACGACTATATGTAGGAAGAGTCAGACCAGTCCTAGAGTATGGAGTCACAGCCTGGGCTATGGTTTCCAAATCACACCTTAGCAAAATTAACAGAACACAGAACCAAGCTGCCCATATCATCACCGGTGCTATGAAATCTACACCTATCAAGACTCTAGAAATAGGTTTACAACCCTTAGATGACAAATGGGTCACTAAAGTATTGCAACAGACGGAGAAATACAGAAGGCTCCTTAGCCACCCCATGCACCAAAGAATAACTGATTTCGGAATTGTGCGATAAAAGGAGGAGCAACTTTGCTGCAATCGCAAATGAACTAACTACTGGAGACCCAGTACTTTCCCAAACAATACCGAAACCCTTTGGCCCATCTGATATGTCTCCTCATGGGAAACATAAAATACCAGAACTTAAGGAAAATATAACAGGAATCATGAAAAAAGGCACCCAATCAGACACAGAAAGAAAACACGTAGCAGAAAAACGCATACACGATACCTACCCACAGGACTCTTGGTCCCACACATACACAGACGGCTCTGCTACAAATACCACCAGAAATAGAGGGGGAGGTGTGTTCTTGACGCTGAATAACCAAGACGAGATCACCAAGTCAATAGCTACTGGGAAATTCTCAAACAACTTTAAAGCAGAAACTGAGGCCATCAGAGATGCTGCAACACTGGCTACTCAACACAAAAATAACATGCACAATAAATTGGTGATACTGACTGATGCACTGTCAGTACTATCAGCTCTAAAAAGCCCCAATTTAGATGACTTGAGAAAACCCTAGACCAACTATGCAATAACTTCCAGAGAATAGTCATTCAGTGGAAATCTTCACACTGTAATATACATGGGAACGAACGCGCAGACAAATTAACTAAAGAGGGAGGGAGATTACCACAGGAGAACCATCCGCTCAGTTATGATGAAGCCAAATCCATCCTCAAAGGTCAGTATCATGAAAAATGGAAACGAGAACACCCAAATCATAACGAGTGGGACGGATACCTCCAACTATCAAGGAGGGATCAAGTCATCATACTTCGCCTACGCACTGGCCACAATAGAATGAGAAATCACATGTTCACTAAATTCAAAATAGGTACAACCAGCCTATGCCACTGTACACTCGACAATATGACTACAAAACATTTTCTGCAGGATTGCCCCAGTACACAGACCTGAGAAGAGCAAAATGGTCCACACCCACCTCCCTGGAAGAGAAACTATATGGGGCATTCGAATCACTTAAACAGACAGCTGACTTCATGAGAAAGTTTGGAATCCTACTCTGATTGAGTCTTGATTGCAGAGAGAGAGAGAGAGATATCAAAATAACTTAAATCATTTAATTGAAAAATATTTTATTGTCTCACATTGCATAACATGGTCATGTTGATTATTATTTTTTTCAGGAAGGCAGACACAATGTTTGGTGAAGAAGATGCTTGGAAGAATGTGTCAGAGAGGGAACGAAGAGAACTCTTTGATGATGTTGTTCATCTCATTGCAAAGCGAGAAAAGGTACTGTTTATATAAGAATTTTAGTTTTAAAATAAATCTACTTTTCTATATCTTGATCTTGATCCTTATGTAATATAGTGATAGTAATTTTTAAAAATGTAAATAATACAATAAATCTCATTTCTATTTCTAGACACTTAAGCTGCAGTAATGAAATAGTTACATATATGACCGTTTTCGTCTTGTCAGACGGTCTAGTGGAGGCTATTGTGTATTTTTTGAGGTTTTGTTTTTGTCAAACAACTTCTCTCATGGCTAATTCTACAATCACACGCGGTCACATAATGAACAAGTCAGGCTTGCTGATCCACAGGGTTTTCCATCCTTTTTCATGAGTCGTTTCTCTTCTAAGTTTTGCCGTAGCACAGTCTCAAATGATGTTATACCGTTCCTTATACAAGTTGTCCATGATGTGCGATTACTTGCCAGATGTTCCCAGTCATTTTCACATATGGAGAAGTCTTTCAGAGATGATTTACAGATATCTCTATATCGTAATTTAGGTCTGCCGATTTGTCTTTTTCCGTGTAACAGTTCACCATGTAGTAATCACTTTGCCCACTCTGCCTGGGCACGGAGTATGAAGATAGTGCTTTACCCAGTCGCACTATCCCCCTCTCGGCTTCGTTTCAAGGATTTCCAAAGGAGGGACAAAGTCCATAGGTTCAAAATTGAAAGAAGGTGCAGGGGATGCCAGAAAAACGTTAACCCGTCTACTGCCTTAGGGTCCCTCCCTCCGGATTTTTACTCTGGGTGTACTCCCATAACCTTCGATTCTAACTAGAATCTAGTTCACAAGGTAGTGGGGGGTTTTGTGGTCGAAGTTTCCCTTCTTCTAGACAGGTTGCCAGCCAAGGTTTACGAGTCCCGTCTACCGGAGCAATATCTAAAGATACGCCTTTGTCAGGCTCAGGTGCCCGGACGTCCGAGAAAACACGTTACCGGTCAATGCTAGGCTAGAAATTACTCCAATGCACAAGTACCAAATCCGTGAAAAACACATCACTGAAACAGTACATAATCCATTTAATGAATTAAACATCCATAGAATGAATTGTCGGCATAGGACTTCTCCTCACGATAGCATTTTACTGCGTAATTAAACACAAAAATCGAGAGCCAGAAGCTTCGCTGCTATCGGTGGCCATTTTGACCGGAAACCGGAAATAGTTACAGTGCATTTCAAAACTCATACCCTCAAACTTTATCTAATATTTTGAAAACCCCTTCTTGGATTGCCGTGAATTTTTGCATGTTTTCTTAGAGCCATGAATTTTGGCACGTGGTCTTAAGATTTTCCATGTTATGATTTTATAATTTACACTTGCACAGGTACTGCAGTATTTTTAAAGCAGCAAATTTCTTTCACCATTGGCTGCATATTAATTATGTGTCCTAAACATATAATTTATAGTAATTGAACTATTGCCATAGGCATATCTTAACATTTATATATACTAGAGCAAAGAATATGTATATTACATTCACTTGTGCAATCAATCTACTGGTAAATTGGGGTGATTCTGAAAAGAACTACTCTTGCGTTTTGATGGTAACACTGGCAAGAAAAATTGTTGTGACCATAAAAATGTTGTCAGTTGTCAGCTGATATCAAATAACATTTTGTAACTCAGAAGTAGGAAAAGGTAGGTATAAGACCATTATAGGAAATCATGGTTAAGGAAAAAGAAAAGAAAGAGGAGAAAGATTAATACAATTCTGTGAAAAAAACAGGCTGATAATATGTAACACCAACTTTTACCAAGAGAAAAGGAAACTTTACACATGGAAAAGCCCAGGAGATAAGAAGAGGAATCAAACAGACTACACGATAAAAGATAGGCTCCATAACAGCGTAAAGAAAGCCAATACCTATCCAGGAGCAGATATTAACTTAAATCACAATCATGTAATGGTTAAAATAAAAGTCAAACTAAAGAGAAACAAACAAAAGATTAATTCACCAACAATACCACTAGACATTACAGCTTTAAATCATAAAGATGTTAAAGATACTTATACAATACAAATAAAGAACACATATCAGAAACTACAAGTAGAAGGGATTGAGCAGTACAGAAGAGAAAATCCTGATGAAAAAGTTACACTTACTCGAATGTTGCTGTGCTGTTTTTTATTTTTGTTCTCCATATGCTCTGATTTGATGCTGGACTTTTCCTATTTCTTTTACTGATAGAGAATTCACTCAAGGAAGCCCTGCAAACATCCCTATATCTCAACTCCTGTCAGCTCTTTGGTCTCTTTCTGTCTATGAGTTCACCTACAATAATTGTTTGGGAATATGATTGTTGTCCTTTCTTTTCACATGATGGCTATCCACCTTAGTCTTTGACTCCTATGTGTTGCCATGGTGGATGGAATTTTTAGTTTCGTGCAAGACATTAGAGTTGGTTACTTTGTCCTGCCATTTGATGTTCATTATCTTATGAAGGCAATGCAGATGAAAGCTGTTTAATCTTTTCTCCTGCCTTGCCTAGGTAGCCCAAGTTTTTGATCCATATAAAAGTGTACTAAGCACGCAACTTTAGTAAATTAAAATCCTACTCCGGAGTGTTAGTCTGCTTGTATGGTGTGCATACTCTAAGGTTTGGCTTAAGTTTACCAAATGTTTGAAGCTGCAATTCTGATGTGCGTATTTATCTATAGTCAACGATTGATAATCTAGCTAGATCATTTGATTTATTCTCCTTGTCAATAAGTATTCAGATGACTGCAGTGATTCAACAGATAGTCACACCCCAAGTGTATTTTCACACATATATGAGTGGTGTGATAATTAATGTTATGGTTGCAGGTGTGACTACACCCTATTGAAGCACTGCAGTCAACTGAATACTTATTGACAAGGAGAATAAATCAAAATGATCTAGCTAAATTATCAATCATTGACTACAGGACAGGTTCATCATGAGCATCTAGCGCTGTATCATCAGCAAATAGAATCCCTGAATAGAGTCTCAGTTGTTTTAAATTTTGCCCTCAGACATGCTAAATTTAAAAAAAAGAGCTATCATATTTTGTTCATATGTTGATATCTCCAGAGGCAGCTTCAAAAGCATTGTGTAGAAGGACACTAAAAAAGATTCTAAATGGGGTATGGGCGAGGACACATCCCTGCTCGACTCCACATTTAATCTCACAGGGCAGACATATTGTTCTGACATGACCTGGTCAACTATAGATGACTCTGCACTTTCTGTCCATCTATCTGTCTGCCTGTCTGTCTATCTGTTGTCATTTTGAGCCAAAGATGGCACATAGGGGAAACATTCTAGACTCTTGTGTCCTACAATCTTTGTTATCAAGTATTATCCTTGCATAGGATCCGTATTGTATCTCGCCACATGGCTCTGTTCTAGGTGAGTCGCTCAATCTCAGCGAGGGACTTTGCAGTATAGAGAAAGAATTAAACTGATTAAAGATGCATTTGATTAAAGATGCATTTGATTAAAGATGCATTTACTTAACCCCCCTTTTTTTATTTGTATGAATTGACACTATTTGTAAACACATCATACCTCCAGATCAATAGGTTAATTTGGTAATGAAGACTTAATTTCTTTTTATCCAGCAGTTATATTGTAAACATTACAAATCATGGCTAACAATAATATATATTTTTGCACTGCTAGACTAATTTCTTGTACATATTTTGTTCAGGAAGAAGCAAAAATTTTGAGGAAGCGCAACATTAAAGTGTTCTCTGAAATACTTGATAGTATGCCCAACTTGACAAACACCACAACATGGTCTGAGGCACAGCAAATGTTATTAGATAATCCAAGGTTTACAGAAGATCCAGATCTAGAAAGTGAGTAGTGTTAAACCTAACTCTTCATGTCAGTGTTTTTTCGACCCTGCCAAAAGTTGTTAACCGTAATTTATTCTTCCTGAAAAATACTTCTTGCACTAAATCTTTCATATTTTCACTATAACAAGCCATAGGCATATGTATTAGGCATCAATTTAAAGGAAAAAGGGCACAGATTCATAATCAGCAACAATATTTTGAAAAAAAAAGTGAAGGATAAGAAATCAAAATCTTTGGGGGGAAAAAAACGAATTTATATAAAAATGGTTTCAAACCTACCCAAAGTGGAGGTCCATTTTATTCCGACAGTGCTACTAAAACTAATCACATTCACTATCACATTCAAAGTTCTGAGAACATAATACCTAGCTTTTTCTGCTGTTAATAATAATTCACATTTAGGAACGATAGATACTTCACTGCTGCTAGTCATTTTTCACTTCTAAATATGAATCAGCTGATTATAGATTTTAGAAAACAATACAAATTTTGACGATTTTGTGAACAAATTAAACCCACGTTGAATGGTTGAAACGTGTCTAAAGACAGGAAATTCTATTAGAGATTAAATCCATTGCGGATGTGCTAGCTTAAAATGTGTAGTATTTACTATAACGAAACAAAATGAAAGTAACCATGTCAGCGTTCGATTGGCAAAATGTAAGTAAGTAACCATGACAGCGTTCCCACGGACATCAGGAGTTAATAATGATTGAAGAATGTTAACTATAATTAACAGGAATAACAGTTTACAAGCAAAATTTGTTTGCTTTTAGAATTAACTTTACTTTTCCTGGCCAGGAAAAATCTTTTTATTTTTTATTTTTTTTTTTTCTGATTTCATATGATATGGTCTCTAACACCATATTTCCCATACACATGTAAAGGCATGAAGGGAACCTTTTATTTTTACTAGTTTTAGTTACTTCCTAGTACTTTAGTTACTTCCTAGTACTGTAGTTAAATTATATTTCCCTTGTGTGTCTGTTTGTTGTGTTTTTTTTAATGAGCTGGCTAGCATGTAGACATCATAGTTTTGTATTGTTGTCCTATGTAAAGCTGTCACCACACCCTGTGTTCAACACTTACGGCATAATATTTCTGTACAATTTGTTACATCTTTCAATATTTATATAGATTATTGAATTATTTATTATAATATTGTAATGATAAGGCCTCCCGCCTCCCTTCCTGCATGCAGAGACCCTAGTAATGGGGAAATGCCGTAAAAACTATCTGGGCCTAGGGCGCCCTCTGTGGCCCGTTGAATGACCCATTCCACCTCTTGTCATGATCACAAAACTGAACTCCTCCCGCTCTAGTGAAGGATTCAGCGTGTCTATCATTGCTGTGTGACTGTGGCTGTCACGATGATCAGTTACAAGATTTATCTTTGCTTTATAGATTTATCTTTAAGAGTACTTTCTTTCTCTTCTTCAGAGGCGAGGACCTATAATATATTGGCTACTGAAGTATGTGAAATAAGTTCTCGTACTGTTGACGAAAATCAGTACATTTGAATGATCTTTTGGGGGATTTCGATTATTTTATTTTCTTCTACTCATGAAGTGTGTGGATGTTCGCTTTATTAAGAGCAATGTAGGAAAATTTAGAAAAGATATTTGATAAAGTTGTGATGAATATAGATCTATGGCCTAAGAACACTTGCAGAGAGGCCCCTTGGAGGTACAGAAAGATCTATACCTGTGCTTTAATGACGACACCAAAGCTTTTGATAAAGTCAATCATGAACAGATGATCAAGATGCTAGAAAATATAAATATAGATAGTAAAGATCTGAAGCTTATTAAACATATATATTTTAAACAAGAAGCAGCCATTAGCATTGCCCATTGAAAAAAATAAAACGAGTATATCGACAAATAAGAAAAGGGGTATGACAGGTATGAGTATTGTCACCAGCTCTTTTTTTTGGGTGCATTTTAAATACTTTAAGGACTGTTGCAAACAAACCTGTTATTAAAGTTGGGGGAAGCAACATAAACAACCTTAGATATGCAGATGACATAGTATTGATAGAAGAAAACCAAGATCTACAAAATCTATTACATGAAATTGTGACAGAAAGTGAACAAAAAGGCATGACCCTCATAAAAATAACATAAAAAAGACATAAACTGTAGTAATATCAAAGAAAACAAAAACACAAGAATGTAGAGTAAATCTAAATTTTAAAATCCTGAAACAGGTGAGTAGATTAAAATGCCTAGGATCAATAACGTCATCAGATGGCAGATGCACTACAGAAATTAGAAGCAGAAGCAAAGACAGAATTCCATAGAATGATAAGCATTCTATGTAACAAATCAAATAAATTTTAGAAAACATGTTCTAAATTGCTACATTGAACCTGTTCTACTATATGGAAGTAAGTAGTGGATGATAAGCAGGACAACATAAAGAACATTAGAGGCAGCTGAGATTATCAACTGAAATTATGACTTGCATGAAGGAGCAAGTAATGTGAAAAGAGATGATTACCTATGCTAACCAGCATGGCACCAGATGATGATGATGATGATGATTTGATTAGGTGTGGGAAAGGATTGAACATCAAGGTGCAAAGAAAGAATATCCATAGGAGAATATACAAATGGATTAATCAACCTTGAAAACAGAACTGCCAGATTACACATAAGTGGACAGACCAGCAGAAAAGGAATGTCAATGCAGAGCTTTTTTCAATGAGTAGTAACGAACAAATCTTTTTGTACATCATGTTACATTGAGAATAAACACCACCACACACACACACACACACCACCCCCCCCCCCCCCAAATAAATAAAAAATTAAAAAAAGTCATTACTATGTATTAGCAAACAAATTGGCCATGCGGACCTCTGAATAACACATTGCGTTGCAAAAAAGTAGCCAAAAGCAGCAAGCTTTGTCCTCATTTTGGATGCACCAAAATGGATGCTTGTTTGTGTTTGCGTTAAAAAAATAGTGGCTTTTTGTGCTATTGTATTGTACCATTAGTGCTTTTTCATGTCGAACTGGGTCAATTGCACAAGTCAAGCATTTCAGAAATCTGGTGAGGCAATTAATTCCTCTTTATGATGCTGGCCAGCTTTTGGGCTTATATGTGTCTAATGGTTGTGTGGGTTTGATGTGCCTACTACTAGCTGCACTGAATTGGGTTGGAGGGTATCACCTAAACAATTACAGAGACAGCAGTAATTGAGGTATGTTCAATGATCACAGAATTTAAACAGCATCAGCACCTTGAGGCCTTGTTGCAGGGGATGGATGTTACAGTAGCCAGAAAGCTTTAAATGGAAGTTACAACTAGGAGAGGGGTGAGACATGGGGAAAAACTGAACTGATCAAGGCATGCAGGAAGACTGCAGGAGTTTTGTAAGATGGAGAGGGTAAGACCTTAAAATGTCAAAATAGGATTTTGGAGCTGCAGAAGCGCCTGGCAGAGGATTCCTGCATTGGAACAATTAGTATACGATTTCGACATACTACTGCTACAAAGAGATAAGAGCTGATAAGCTTAGTTACAGCAGATACTGCTGTTACAATAATTAAGACACTGGTCGAATAACTGCCAATCAGACTAACAAAAACCGTGGTCAGGCAATTGTGATAAAGGAATGATCTTAATCACAGCATTTTGGACCTCTAGCCAGTGAGCTTTTAGAACTGCAGGAGGTACAGATTAATGCAGGTGCTTCAAAATGGAATATTATTAACATTTACGCACACAATGGTTCTCACTGAACAGGAAAACTGGTCTTCTTAAACAACTAGAAAAGTTACCCAGAGACAGACTATTATTATGCAGAGATTTCAATGCATGCAGCACGCACTGGGTTTATCCGAAGGACAACCAACATGGCTGGGTGTTAGATACAGCACTTCTAGAAGTAAAAATTCTCAAGACCTACAATTAAATATCAAAGTTGAAGGAATACATCTGGAGACAGTTCAGAGCTACAACTACCTGGGACACACTATAACCGGTGATGGAAAATGTACAAATGAAATAAACAAAAGAATAGGTATAGCAAAAAGTAATTTTAATGCCATGAAAAATATACTAACAACAAAACAAATAACAGTAGGGCTGAAGCTAAGAATAGCTAAATGTTACATCTTCTAAATATTCCTGTATGGTGCAGAAACATGGACATTAGACTAGAAAACAGAACAGAAAGTTGAAGCCTTTGAAATGTGGATTTATAGAAGAATAGGTAGAATTGGATGGAAGGAAAAGAAAACAAACGATAAAGTCTTAAAACAACTAAAAATGAAAAGAGAACTAACATAGAATTATGGAAATGTACCAGTCAAATACCAGTGGATAAAGAGATACAGTAAAGACGATGGCGCTGGATAGGACACACACTACAGAAGCCAACTGAGAGTATTACACAACAGGCCCTTTTTTGGAATCCCCAGGGGAAAAGACAAAGAGGAAGACCAAAGAATTCTTGGAGAAGATGGATAGAAGCAGATGAAGATGATGGGGAAGACATGGAATGATCTTAAAAAAATGGTAAAAAACAGAATGACTTGGAAAATGTTTGTTGAGGACCTATGCTCCACTGGGAGCTAAAAAGGTAGAAGAAGAAGAAGGTAGAATTGGTCGGAATGAAAAGAAAACAAACAATGAAGTTTTAAAACAACTATAAATGAAAAGAGAACTACTAAACACAATTAGAACAAGACAAATGAAATTTTTGGGGCATGTTGACACAACAGCCTAATAAAAGTAATATTGGAAGGGAAAATACAAGGTAAAAGAGGCAGAGGCAGACCAAGACTAACATGGACGAGTAACATCTAAAGATGGACAAGTCAGCCTGTGACAACCTGCACCATCAAAGCAAGAGACAGAGTGGAATGGCGCTCCATGGTAGCCAACCTTCGATGCGGAGACAGCACTCAATGATGATGATGAGAGGTAAACCTCACTGTACCGAATCATCTAGAGTGTTCAAACTGGACTAACAACCAGGGAAACAGATACTGATTTCAACATAAACTTGGCACTGGTATCAACAATGGCAGAAATAGACTTTCAATGGAGATTCCTGCTGTACAATAGGAGTGATCACCTGCCCTGTGCTGTTATCATTGCTAAATTATTTCTGGGCACTTTTTTGGGGGCTTACATGGTTTCAGATATGATATGAATGCAGATTTGCTGCAAGCATTCTCATATGTACAGCATATAAGACAAAATTTAAAAATAAGAAGTGGAAAAGACCTGCATGGTGGACAGAGAAGATTAACGCTGCTTGGTGACTTAAAAGAGGTTTCACAAAATAGTGGCAGGCCAATAGAAACAACATTGGCCTATACCACTTTAGAGAACCAGTGAAAGGCCAGTTGCAGTTGCAGACAATTAGCCTTGTTGCTGAAGCAACAGTTTTGACAAACATTTATGGAGACTATCTGAAAAGCCCCTGACTAGATTTTGGCAGATGTACAGAAACATGAATAATAGATTAGTCAGAAAAGTGAATGTTAACATCCGTGATGAGGGAGGGAAGGTCCTTGCCTCTGAAGAAGAGAAATGAAGGGCTCTCTTTGAAAGATAAATCTTACAAATGGATTGACGTGACAGCCACAGTCACACAGCAATGATAGACATGCTGTCTCCTTCACTAGAGTGGCAGGAGTTCAGTAATGTGATCATGACAAAAGAGGTGAAATGGGTCATTAAAGCCATAGAGGGCACCCTAGGTCCAGATGGAGTTTGATATAGCCATCTAAAGTAGGCTAATAAGGGGATGCTGGCAAAGATAAGTCATGAGTACAACCTCAGCATACAGACAGGCACAATACCACATGAATGGTTTTATAGTTACCATGTTCCCCTGGCCAAACCAGGCAAGAAAAATTCAGACATTGACCATAGATTAGGATACTGCTGATGAGCACGATAAAAAATGTGGAGGCGGTTGTATGCAGGCAATGGGTAAAGTCATTGCAGAAGTCAAAAATACGTAGGATCACCTTTGTCTACGTCCTTGGATATACGCGAATACGGGGAAATTGGCGGAAGAGCGAACAGGTTGGCTAGCTGCGCTGTCGTTGAAGACGGTCAACCAATGGATCAGGCAGACATCATCAGTACCCTCAACGATAGTGGGAAGGGCACAGGACTTCGACAGCCATATGAGTCCACGTCACTACTTCAGATGAAAGTGATGGAAGTAAGATGAGCACAGCTAGAAATGAGAAACTTAGTTGGCATATAAGAAAACTTATTAACCAACACAGAATTGGAGTCATCAGTCGCTGGACACTGTAGGACTTGCTGAGGAGGGGATCTGAGCACCTATGGACATGTTCGGAGTGCAATGATGATGACCCACAAATAACCCAATAACAATAACTACCATAAACTCATCAATCCTCGCATATGGTGTGTACGAGGATTTCCAAAAAAGGGAAGATATGGCAATAGTTGTGCTTGACCTAGAGGACGCAGAGTTGAGTATTGTACTCTAATATCACACATGATGGTCATGAAGCTAGACCCATGGATGGTGCGATGGGTAGCCACGATGTTACTGGCTAGGTTTGTGGCACTAAGATTCAGATCTCGGTCCTTGGAGACCAGACTCTAGGCTTCCTGCAAGGTTCTCCACTCTCACCTGGGTTGTTTAATATTTATATTGCTAGCTTCAAACATACAGTTGGGTGAACCTCGTGGCATTCTTAAATACACAGATAACATTTTCGTTTACATTTAGGGCATCATCCACAATGACATCACTCAGAAATTGCAGACCATGATTAATCGAATCATTGCCTGATAACACAGCTGTGATCAATCCTGGCAAGGCAAAGTTACTCTAGTGTTCACTGAACTATCACATTGTGAAAACGGAGCTGCCTACTCTGGAATACAAAGGAATGCGAATTGAAAGAGTCCACAGCTTGAGGTACCTTGAGATCTCTTTTGACACATTGTCCTTCAAACATCATATAAACAGTGCAGTCCAATCTGCCAGGAAAGGAGTGAATGCAGTAAATGTTATGGAAAGGTTTGGTTTTCATAAACAAACGCTATTCCTCTTAATGGAGTCATTGGTTTGTCAGTTTTTTTTTTTTTTTACCAGATGTAGATTTTTTCTCCATTTAGGTTAAGTTTGGAACATTAGTTTGTTTTTGAGATACAATACTGTGAGTGCTGTTTTTCCTTAATTTTTTTAAAACTAGCTAATTAAGTGTTAACTTTTCAAGTATTTGACAACATTTGTCATTTGACATGAAAAACTTAGAAACCAAACAATAAAGCAAAGGATTGCAATCATAAAAATAATTATCTGGTAAAAATGGGACATCAGATTAGTGTGTTTTAAGGTATCAGATAAAAGTGTACTAAAGAAGCTCTACTTAGGGCAAGTCTGACAGTAGGGGCAGCAGCAACAAAATTACAAAGACAAACAGCCTCCATAACCAAACATGAAGAATTATATCTGGCGGCATGAGATCAACATTAATTACAGCACTTGAACAAATTATCAGCCAGAGTTTTATATACTATAAAAATAGAAAAAAGAAAAATTGTGTTAAATACTCAAGTAACTTTGAGACAGAAGCTCTGAAAATTGCAGCTGAAACTCTCTTGATTAAAGAAGAAAGCATTGTATTCTTTGCATATGCTCTGTCATTAGTTATAGTACTGAGGGGTCATGGAAACAAAGACCTGAATGATCTAAGAGTAACAGAAGAACTGTGTTTCATTGCATTCCATCTCGCGGCAGTACTCCTGGAAATGATGAGACAAAGTTGGCAAAGTACGATGATAAATTAGACAAGACAGGTACAAGTACAACCCATGGTCAATCGAAAAGGTGCATAGGGACAATTTTATGAACTAATGGAATACACAACACTGAGGTTACCAGAAGAATTATTTCTACTACTTGTTCAGTAGAAAAGAACAAGTAAAAATTTTTAGACCCTAAACAGACCATAACAGTTTGAGGTATTACCTTCTCAGCACCCTGAGGACAAGAACCTCTGATGAATGAGGCAAAAGTAAAAAGACTGCTGACCATCTGCTACAATTAATGCCAAATATTTTATGAGTTATTGAGTTATTTGCGGGTCATCATCATTGCACTCTGAACATGTCCATAGGTGCTCAGATCCCCTCCTCAGCAATTCCCTCAGTGTCTAGCGACTGACGACTCCAGTTCTATGTTGGTTGATAAGTCTTCTTACACGGCCACTAAGTTTCTCATTTCTGGCTGTGCCCATCTTAACTCCCATTTTCCATCATCCGAAGAAGTGATCAAAGTCCTGTGCTCTTCCCACTTCTCTGAGGGCATTGATGATGATGTCTGCCCGATCCATTGGTTGCTCGTCCTCAATGACAGCGCAGCTAGCCAACCTGTCCATTCTTTCATTTCCCCGTACTCCCGCATGTCCAGGGACATAGACAAAGGTGACCTTAACGTATTTTGGATTTCTGCAACGACTCTACCCATCAAATCACTTAACCTGACAGCTGACTTCATGTGAGAGTCTGGAATCCTACTCTGATTGAGTCCTGATCGCAGAGAGAGAGAGAATCACTCAGTATACATACTGGGTGTAGTCTTGTGACTCTAATCATTTGAAAGCTTTGGTCACTGCCATCTCCTCCATTGTCATGCTACTCGTGGTCATGATGTATGCACCACTGTCTTCCTGAACTATTCTGCCTGCCGAGCGTGCCGTAAATGCCCATGCACTTTTGGTGTCGTGTTACAGATCCATCTGTACAGATGACTGCATCTCTTTCTCATCGGTGTTATCGCAGATGAGACCGTTGACCTCAGCATTAACCACGACCGGGTTCTGTTCCCTACTTTCCCTGTTGAGTGTGACAATACACGAGAAAGTCCCCTTGAATAACATAGGCACCGGTATCCACTCCTCACCAACGCTGATATGGTAAGCCCACAGACCTGTTTGATGACATCTTCTGCTCGGCCCACCCATGATTTGCCTCTTTTTAGCCTGGCACCTTTTACTGTGTTGAGCACGTGGTGCAATGGATGCTCTGTATCTGTACTAATCTTCAGGTATGCTCGTGCTCTCCAGATCTTGATTCTGTCATCCATGGTTGGAAAGTCAAGAAGATACCTTAGTGCTACACAGGGAGTGTCCCTCGTACATCCCAGGATAATGCGCATGGCTTCATTTTGTATTTTCTCCAGCCTATCAATTTGAGAACTACAAGACACTACAAGAAATGATAGACATAATAGTAAAAGAAAGCAACAAGAAAGGTCTCAGTCTGAATAGTAAGAAAACAGAAGTAATGGTTATATCGAAGAAACAATCACCACCATCATGCAGCATAAAAATAAATGAGACAAATCTGAAACAAGTGCAACGTTTCAAATACTTGGGCACAATAATAACATCAGATGGAAGATGCACCACAGAAATAAAAAGCAGAATAGCTCAGGCCAAAATAGCATTTCAGAAAATGAAAAATATTGTATGCAACAAATCTATGTCAATAAAAATGAGAAAGAGAGTTCATCGATGCTATATAGAACCAATTCTGACCTATGGAAGCGAATCATGGACAGTAGACAAACAAATGAACAGACGATTAGAGGCCACAGAGATGGGATTTCTCAGAAGAATGTTGAAAGTTCCCTGGACAGCTAAAAAGACCAATGAGGAAGTTCTCAAAGAAGCCAACACAAAAAGGGAGCTCTTAAAAAACACCAGAAAGAAGCAATCAACATTTTTTGGGCACATCATGAGAAGAGGAAAGTTGGAATACTTGGTTACAACTGGCAAAATAAAAGGAAAGAGAGATCGCGGGCGAAAAATAGAGAAAATACTGGATAGCTTGGTGTCATGGCATGGGAAACAGTCAACAACAGAACTAACACGATGCACTGTAGATAGAAGATTGTGGAGGGACATGATCACCTACACCAACCGATATGGCACATGATGATGATCAATTTGAGTCGTACTGACAGTAAGAATTGCCAGGGCATACTCGATTGGTGCGAGGATTAATAATATTTTATGAACAAAGAATAAATGCTCATGTGACCATCACACATTTGGACAAATTGTATGGAGATGTCACCTGCCTTATGTTGACCATTGCTTACTTTGAACTTATTTATATTTGATGTCTAGAGGCGTACAAAGAAGAAAAAGATGTCATGGTTAAGTTCCTGAAAACTACACCTTCCAACTGAAACAATATTAAATGAAACCAATTTTACTATAAAGAAAGATTCCTGACACTCTCTGTGGTGTGTAGGAAGTATAGTGGTATTTGCCATATTTCTTTTAATGATTGGCACGTTTTTGGTAATGTGGTCAATATTACACCAGCACAGTCTTGCTTTGCTGGTACCCTTTAAAATTTGAGTGAACTCAGCTAGAAGCCAGCAATTAGGGATTGAACCAGACTTCTTGTCTAGACCCTTATATCAGATCTTCCTATATTGCCCATTATGCCACTTTTGTTACAAGTAAGTTTTGTGGCATCTTGGAGCACCTAATAAATCGTTTCCATACCGGGGCCTCATTGTGTGGGAAGTAAAGAATAGTGACACTGTGACCTTCCAGGCGTGTCGTAAGAGGCGACTAAGGAGGTTGATCGATGGCTTGACAAGCTGTCATTGTAAAAAGCATTGTTATGGAAACAGAACTATAGATTTTAGAAGCAGTGATCTCTGCAATATGTGCCATTTTGGCACGCAAGGTTTCTGTTTTTGAGATTGTAGTTCTGCCCTATGTGCCGTCTTCGGCTCGAAAGGACAATAGATAGATAGAGATATTTCCATTGATTGTTCTTGCAGTCTGCCATGTCTGCAGCTTGTAAAATTTAATATACTGTAAGACTTTTCCCATATTTTTGTAACATCATACAGAAGTGGTGCATATTTCACATTTAATTTCATTGCTGTTGTTTTCAATTTTTTTTTCAATTTAATTTCTTTCTTTTAGGTGTTAAAATAATGTCAATAATTGATATTCTACATTTTTAACTGCGTGAAAACTGTTTCAATCTCTTTTTTCTCTCTTTCTCTTTCTCCCCCTTACCCCCACATCCTCTCACTCTTTCTCCTTTTGCCATATTGTATGAATACTTGTCAGACTTGTCCGCTAATTTAATTTATCTACTTTTAAATTTGGAATCATTAACATAAGTGTTTGTGGACCAAATGATCTATTTATCTTCTAAGTTTGAGCATGGATGAGCTTCTTAAGCATTCAAGTCTTTTGATCGTGTGAAATTAACTCTTTGTCCTGTTTCATGAAAGAGCCGTCCATGACATACAATGAGCTAGATGCATGGTCAGTACTTGTATGTGCATATGTATCCTGGGTTTTTCTGTAAACCTGCTCAGTGGCTAGCACACTCTGCCTTTGGCAGACTGGATCTTGGTTTGACATAGTTTTCCTTCTCATAGAGGGGAAACTGACCAGGACTGTTGAGTCCACCCTGTCTGTGCTTTCTGTCTGGGTTTTCTCCCAAAGTTTTTCCTTCCTCTCGTGGCAACTGCTAGGTAGCACTGATTTGTTTTCGAGGGTGTTCTTCCCTGTGGATAGAGCTTTGAATCCAGCTCTTATTCGAATGGCTTCCATTGTATCATTGGAGACATGGGGCGTATTTTTACTTGATGCTTGAGTTTTTCCTGTTGGATCCACCCCATCCTGGTAGGAGAGGCCTTCCATCTGGCCTTTAGTTCTCAGGGTTACATCTGCAGTCCTATTTCTGCAATGAAGTTGACAGTTCTTTCTAAGTTATGACAGCCACCTTATAGTTTCTGCCTTAGTTTAGCACCCTCTTGCAAGATTTGACACCCATGATTCCTTGCAGGATTCTTTGCACAGCTTTGGGAGTTCTAGGCCCTGTATATCAAATCCACATGAATATTTGTTTGTGTGGGACACTTTGAGGTGATAGAGATGACTTGAGTTTACATTGACCGGTTCTTAGGCGAAAGATGACAACCTGCAGGAATTTCTATAGTTTGTGTATGAGGTCATTGTAGTTGCTACTGTTCAGCCTTCTTTTCCGCTCTGAGTAGTATTTATTGTATGTGATATTTTTGCCTCTCTGGTGGACCTCAGGATGTAACCTAAAGGTTACATGGTGGCGGAATCATTTTTCTGCCTATTTTTTATCGACCATCTGTCCTCTTGTTTCTGCTTATTCCTCACATTGAGATGGCAGCCACTGAATTTCAGTTGTAGTTTTCTTGGACAATTTATGGATGTGTTAATTTTCATGTTGCATCTTTTATAGGCAGAATGGAGCACAGTTCAAGTTTATTTGATGTATTTATGTTCTAATTCTGTCTCATTTATTTTATTTCCTTCACAGTCTGGACTATCATTATTGTCGTGGTTTGGGAAATAGTTTTTGAATCTCTTGTGCTCCTGCCGACTACATTTCTCCAAGTTTCTGGTCTCGAGTGGTTCTCCCAAGTCTTCTCAATCTTTTGTGTTTACCTCTTAAATTTGGATCTTGTCAAGCAATCAAAATTGACTTCCCACGCGTCAGGTTATTAGCTATTAAAACTTTTTCTAACTCTTGATCATTCTTAAGTTTTATAATAAGGATTATGTTTATCTAGTAATTCTGCTTTCATCCTGTTGACACAAAGAGATGAATCCACTTAAGATTAAGAACTGTACTCAGTCTTTACTCTTGAGTGAGTGAAATTAGTCCTAGAGTGTGGTATTGCAGCATGGACAATGACAACAAATTTTGTGAAGATCAGTAGACTCCAAAACCAAGTATGGAGAATTATAACTGGTGGTATATAATATTCATTACAGAACTGGGAAAAATCACACCTTGGAATCAATGTAAGGCAGAAAAACTCAAGGCACCAACAAGTTGAACATTTCAGAAGACTGACTAATCTGCACTGGATAAATGGTTTTGGAGACTAAAGCAAAAGAATTTTGTGGAATCAACAAAGGCTATGCAGAAAGCAGACCTAATAAACTTAGACGACAGCTAAACCATTTAATATACAAACACCCACTTTGGAGATAGCAACATTTTACTGAATGAATAGAAGCATTCCCTGCATATTGTATAAAAAGAACCAGAATGGAGAACAGAAAAGAAGAATAACAAAGTAAGATATATAGATAGACATTAACCAAACTGCTCCCGGACACATACCTACATAGATGTATTAGCAACCAGTGCAAAAGAAAAAGGGGAGCAGGAGTTTTCCTGTGGCATAAAATGGAACACAGAAAAGACTGTTGCAACAGGAAAATATTCAAGTAGCTTTAATCCTAAATTACTACTATGTTCATAAAAATGTCTGCTTTAAAACAGATTTTTTAAAAATTTCACAGTAAAAATAACAGCAAAATGTCGTAGTAGTTACAGATGTAGTATAAGTGGGATTACTTTTATTGTAAGTGCCCCCCCCAAAATTTTTTTCTCCAATTTCTCACATGAAGTTTTCATGGGCTGTCGGCAAGACATCAATTAAAAAAACAGAACAGGCGACAAAACAACTGAAAGATACTAGTGCATATTTTAGCTGACTGACAAGCTACACCCAGGTGGGGAGAAAATGAGCAATATGCAATCGTAGGTCCGGATAGCAGCGCTGTCAGTAGTTACAGCACTGAGGAGTCATGGAAATGAAAATCTGAATGATCTAAAAGTAACTATATACTAGCGCTATACAAGAGATGCAGATCTGTGATTCAGTGGATTCCATCTCACTGCAATATTTCTGGAAACAATGAAGCAGCAAGTGTATCCGGGCGAAGTTATTTATTTGTTGTGATGGCGGGACGGGCAGATGTCAACTATGTCTCTATATATCGATCGTTACTTTGTTTACTTACTGGCGGCCTTCACCCGCCCGGTCAGTCTCTGGCTTGATTGACCTCAGCTGGATTGTGCTGCTCGTGTTTACAATCAGGCCAACACGTTCCGGGCTAACTGGGACGCTCGTCTCAGGCTTGACCTTGTCTCGTCCTGTAGTACTTCTGGTTATGATTCGTCCCGAGGGCTGATGCTAGGCTAGATAAATGTAACTGTGTAACACATAATAACACCTGGATATAAGTATTTGTTCCGATTTTTATTCCTGTCACCTCGGACTCTCGTTCCACAATGGATATGGCAGGTCACACACTTACAGTGCACTCTTACAATTTTACAATTTCTTCAGTCTATCGCCCTAACACTTATCTCTGGGCTGTAACGCACTCATACTCGCATCTACACTATATGTGGACCATTCCCATCGAATGGCCCCCCCTAGCCTATCTAACTCCTACTGGCCCGGCTGTCTCTTGGCAACCGTTGCTGTCTCTTAATAGTGCTACTTAATAATCTGTCCGCCTAAATGTTCTTCACTAGTCTCTGCATCTCCTAACTATCGCGTGTTCGTGCTGGTTGCAATTCTATTACACTTGTTTGGTGTTATTACTCTAGATCGTCACTCCCTGCCAACTCAGTCTCTCCAAGTGTTTGGTATCAAAGTCTCAAGTGCCCCTTCCAAGTGCTTCACTATTATTCAAACTCACGTACTAATTTACATTGCATCTAATTCTATTAGGCTAAGGTTAGCCTCCCTATGGGCCAACCACATGGTCGCCCTGCTCCTAACGAGCGCGTGTGCTCCTGCCGACTACATTTCTCCAAGTTTCTGGTCTCGAGTGGTTCTCCCAAGTCTTCTCAATCTTTTGTGTTTACCTCTTAAATTTGGATCTTGTCAAGCAATCAAAATTGACTTCCCACGCGTCTGTCCGCCCACTCACTTCTGGAGATGGCCTTCCATGTTTTACACATGAATTTCAACCTGTATTACCAATATCAGCGTTGGTGAGGAGTGGATACCGGTGCCTACGTCATTCAAGGGGACTTTCTCGTGTATTGTCACACTCAACAGGAAAAGTAGGGAACAGAACCCGGTCGTGGTTAATGCTGAGGTCAACGGTCTCATCTGCGATAACACTGATGAGAAATATATGCAGTCATCTATACAGACGGATCTGTAATACGACAACAAAGAAGTGCATGGGCATTTACAGCACGCTCGGCAGGCAGAATAGTTCAGGAAGACAGTGGTGCATATGTCATGACCACGAGTAGCATGACAATGGAGGCGATGGCAGTGACCAAGGCATTCAAATGGTTAGAGTCACAAGACTACACCCACGCGTGTATACAGAGTGATTCGATGAGCATGATTATAAAAGTGGAGGCGGGCTCTGTACACATGCAATGGGGTAGAGTCGTTGCAGAAATCCAAAATACATAAGGTCACCTTTGTCTATGTCCCTGGACATGCGGGAGTACGGGGATATGAAAGAGCGGACAAGTTGGCTAGCTGCGCTGTCGTTGAGGACGGGCAACCATTGGATCGTGTGGACATCATCAATGCCCTCCGAGATGTGGGAAGAGCACAGGACTTCGACAAACACAGATCCACGTCACTTCTTCGGATGATGGAAATGGGAGTTAAGGTGGGCACAGCCAGAAATGGGAAACTTAGTGGCCGTGTAAGAAGACTTATCAACCAACATAGAACTGGAGTCGTCAGTCGCTGGATACTGAGGGAATTGCTGAGGAGGTGATCTGAGCACCTATGGACATGTTCGGAGTGCAATGATGATGACCCGCAAATAAATCAATAACCTAATTTCAACCTATAGTCTCATTTTCTCCTGACTTTGTCTTAATATCTTTTTTCCTTGACCTTGTTCTCTCGTCGTGTCTATCTGCCCACTCACTTCTGGACATGGCCCTTCATGTTTTCCGCGTGCATTTTGACCCATCCTCATTATTTTTATCGTGACTTCGTTTTTATGTCTTTTTTCCTCCTTGACCTTGTTCTCTCGTCTTTGTTTCCTGCTCTACTCTCTCCCCTCCTCCTACTTCTACACAGGTTGGCAAAGGAAGGTGGCAAATTACACCAGCCAGATAAAGTACAATTTAAGAGATTAGTCAGGGACAAATACATGAACTAATGGAATACACAACACTAGGGTTACTAGAAAAATTATGCCTATTGCCAGCTCAACAGAAAAGAAGAAGTAATAATTTTTAGATAGGCCACAACAGATTGAAGTACCACATTTTCAACACCTAAAGATATGAACCTCTGATGAATTTGATTGTGGCACAGGCAAAATGAATACTGAATATCTGTTACAATCATGCCCAACATATGATGAACAGGGAAGGTTTTTGTGGCCGTCACATGTATCATTCATTTCAAGGCAAGCTGTATGGTGATGTTACCAGCCTTGAGCTGATAGATACTTTCTACAAACTAATTAAAATTTACGTCTTGAGGTGTTCTTCAAAGAAAAAGAACCCTGTTAACAACTACCCTAAGAACAATAAAGGCGATCTCGTGGTCTTTTTTAGCTTAGTAGGGAACATACAAATTCTAGAGCTTTGGCTTGGGATTTTGTAGTTCTGGTTTTTCACGTAGTACTCCTGCTTTGCTGTGCCAACATCCTGGTAAGCTTGTTCAGCATGCTGCTGTCTTTGCAACTCATCTTTGAGCCAATCATGCAACTTGCAGCTTTTCTACAACCTCATCATGACTTTTTGTTTTGCGTGGGCGTTCCTGCCTAATTCTGAGAATAAATTGTTGTTAACTGAAAATGACAACACATTCACAACATCACCACCAACCATCTATGCAATCGATGCCATTGTATTGCATTATTACAACCATTACTTCATAATGTCATCTTGTATCAAACCCTGTTTCAATAACTGAGAGCCATTACCATGCTGATATCTAATACCACATACCTATACTGTACACATCAAAGTCGAGCAAGGGCAATGTCACCATTTTTAAAAATCTTGCTAGCCTTTGTGCAGCCTTTAGCTAAACCTGTCACAACAGCTGCATGATAGGCCGCGTTTACTAGGTAAAAAATTTGTCAATGCTTGGGGTGGTCATGTTGTTATGCTATATAAAAGTATATTTGGGGGACTAGTTGATCTTGAGGCAATATGTCAGTCTTGAGAAAGAGAGGTTGTGAGTTCAAATTCCATCTGCACCTGTTGGGATTTTTATTTCTGATTTCTCTTTGCGGCAATCACCCTGGTCTCAGCAGCAAGGCCTGGCTTGAAATGCCAATTACTCATCTACGAAAAATATGAGTACCTTCAAAGTCAGAGTTATCTGTCTGTGTGGTGAGGGTCCCCCTTGTACATGGCCGCTAGGGAAATATGGATTAACAAGCAAAATTCATTTCCTAGAATCTAGGGACTTCGTCAGAAGTGAAAGCTGAAATGAAAAAAAAAAGTACCGTTCTTCAACATAACAATTTGTAGTGGTCCCATTGGTGACGACTGAGCATATATCAACAGCTAAGTTACAATATCAAGCCCTCCAAGGAGCCCAGTTCACTGTGGGCATACAGGTTCCAAAGATCTGATACCTTCTCGGAGCTCGGCCAACACTTTTTCATATTTAGCTTTCCTGACTGCAGCCCTTGCTTTACCAATAGAAACTTTTTTGGGGTCTTTAGTCACCTTCTTCGGTTTATTCTGGTCAATAGAGCTTAGATTGGTTGTAATGTTCAGAAGTCCAAAATACGTAAGGTCACCTTTGTCTATGTCCCTGGACATGCGGGAGTACCGGGAAATAGAAGAGCGGACAGGTTGGCTAACTGTGCTGTCGTTGAAGACGGGCAACCATTGGATCGGTTGAACATCATCATTGCCCTCCGAGATGTGGGAAGAGCACAGGACTTCGACAAACACAGATCCACGTCACTTCTTCGGATGATGGAGATGGGAGTTAAGATGGGCACAGCCAGAAATGAGAAACTTAGTGGCCGTGTAAGAAGACTTATCAACCAACACAGAACTGGAGTCGTCAGTCGCTGGACTCTGCGGGACTATGGACATGTTCGGAGTTCATGATGATGACCCACAAATAACTCAATGAAGTATTTAGCTGAGCCATTTTTTTTTAATGCATCTAACACTGGCTTTGTGTGGTAGTTTTTTTATAATTCAGCACTTGCTGATATATTTAAATGATTTACGCGACAGTCTAGTTGTGAAATTATGTGTTGCTATTCCCCGTAGGTGAACTGTGATTACCGATATTTAAGTGGAATATGATTTATTCTTCTTTGTGTCGTGTGTTCGCGGTTCGATAGGCAAGCATATGGTTCGACAAAAATGTCGCCGGCAGCCGGGTGTGTTCAACCCGTATGTGAAAAGTCTGTGATGGTGGATTGGGGCGGATGAATCAGAAATGATCAACGGCCCATAAAGCGAAAACAGAAAAGTGTGTGGTACACATGAGGCATATTCAGAACGTGAAAGACGAATATGGCAGACCACCGTGAAAGAGATTGGAGCCTCATCACGTAACACTCCAAAAAAAGCCATGGAGAGAAATTCTAACTATTGTTTTAAGAAGAGTAGGTATGGCAAAAAGTAATTTTAATGCCTTGAAAAATATACTAACAACAAAACAAATAGCTAAATGTTACATCTTCTCAATATTCCTGTATGGTGCAGAAACATGGACATTAGACAAAAAAACAGAACAGAAAATTGAAGCCTTTGAAATGTGGATTTATAGAAGAATAGGTAGAATTGGATGGAAAGAAAAGATAACAAACGATGAAGTTTTAAAACAACTAAAAATAAAAAGAGAACTACTAAATACAATTAAGACAAGACAAATGAACTTTTTGGGGCATGTTAAAAGACACAACAGCCTACTAAAAATAGTATTGGAAGGGAAAATACAAGGTAAAAGAGGCAGAGGCAGACCAAGACTAATATGGACGAGTAACATCTAAAGATGGACAAGTCAGTCTATGACAACCTGCACCATCAAAGCAAGAAACAGAGGGGAATGGCGATCCATGGTAGCCAACCTTCATTGCGGAGATGGTATTCAATGATGATGATGATGAATTTATTATATATTTGTTATAAGTTGTTTTCCTGTTCTCTAATGGAAGGGTAGATAATACATTTGATTTGAAAATTGTGGGCTTTGTGTTTTTGATTTCCATATTTTATCTAGATTTCTTAAAGTCATTGCTGCCTTTGGTATTCTGATGTCTAATTTCTTTGCTTCTCCTACTTCATCTATGCAACTTTCGAGATAGATATATTAAGTGATCTACTTCTGCTTTTCCTTCCAGGTATATTTTATTTTTGAATAAATTTGATTTTTCATTACTTTCATCTTTTCTTGGTTGAAACCAAGCAAAATATATTTTCCAGTTTAAGACAACAGTCAAAGTATCTACAAAAGGATATTGAAGTTAATTTTTTTTTGTTATTTCCTGTTCAAGTTTATTTGTCCTAGTAAAAGGTAAAGATTCCCTTCACACCTTTGATAGGTTTATAGTAATTCACACTTAGTATGTTGTGATGCAAACTACTTCTGGAGAGTCTTATGGTGAGATGGAAAGCAATTTTGATAAGCTTTGATCTGCACCTGCCTCAGCTATGTAATGGCGAAGAGTGGTGATAGAGAAGGTTAGAAGATAAAAGAGAGTAAAAGGCAACATGAACACTTACCTGAAGATCAGAAGATAAACAATGCAAGGAATTAAATTTGTACTCTCTGGGATAATTGATGTTCATGATACATCATTTTTTAATCTTGATTGTTGTGTTGGGTAATTCATGTGTTAGATCCTGACATCCAATGTCCCAAACATTAAGTAACTACTCACTTTTTAATGTTTGCTGCTATCTAATTTACCATCTATAAATTGATGGTACAATTCGTCAAAGACTACATCAGACAATTAAAGTCAACCTCAGATTAATATCAGCAGTTAATTTTTCTTGCATGAATTAAAATTCTCAGTTTTAGAAAAAAAAAGTGTGTATTTCAATATACATATACACTATTCTTATATGGTTAATATGTTCATATTGTTTTCCTGCACCTGCCTAGTGTAAAAATGTGATGAAATTAAGCATAGTGCAATGACTAAAATGTTTTTTAAAAAGACATTTCATTTACATATGTTACAGATATGGACAAAGAAGATGCTCTTATTTGCTTTGAAGATCACATCCGTCTCCTAGAGCAAGAGAATGATGATGAAAAAGAGAGAGAAAGACGAAGGGCTAAGAGAAACCAACGCAAAAATAGGGAGAGTTTCATAGTACGTGCTAAAAACTTGTTATGCACAACCTAATAATATTTAACATATCTTGTTACCATTAAATATATTACAGTGATAGCCTCAAGAATAGAGTGACATTTCTAGTATACAAAAAAATTGTGAATTTGGTACATAGCTATGACTCAAATACCCATTAGGATTTAAACCATTCACCTAGAGATCATTTAATCTCACTGTTATCCTGCAACAATGGATCATTAATTATGACAATATAGTAAAACTTTTTATTATCAGCAACAGAACACTATTGATATCTATTAATATTGGGATGTGTGATCAAGAGACAAGGTGTCATGGTGGCTGCATGTAGACAGTTTTTCTGACGCAGCTTTTGCTGGCATGTTTAAATGATTTGTGTGACAGTCTATTTGTGAAAAGGGAGCCGCGATAGCTCAGTGGTTAGTGAACTGGACTACCACGGACAAGGGGTAGGGTTCGATCCCAACCGACGGCTTCCGGGTTCACCCAGCCTTAAATGGGTACCGGATTTTTTTCTGGGAAAGTAAAGCAGCACGGGCGTAATACTGACCACATTACCCCAAAAATCATGTGCTGAAGGTCTGTAAAATATAGGGTCACTAACACCATATTTCCCTATACGCCACTTGGCGTGACGGGAGTACTTTACTTTTTTACTTTTACTATTTGTGAAATAATCTGCTATTCTATTAGATAGGACTCATTACCAAGAAGGAAAATTGAAAAATCTTATTTTAGAAGTAGAACGATTAAACATAAATATTTTAGGTATATCTGAGACAAGATGGAAAGAATGTGGGTACATACAGGATGAAAAATATACATTTATATATTCAGACAAAACAAAAGAACATCAAAGAGGTGTATGAATACTAATAAAAAGAGAATTACAAAAATATATAAGTACTCACTGGACATAAAATGATATACTACTCAAAATGAAACCAAAACCTTTCAACATAGCAATAATACTGACATACACATCTACTCAAGATTATACAGATGAACAAACAATCTATAAAGATCTAAATAAAGTTATGAAGCAAGTGAAATCTTTGGACATGGATTGTAATGGGTGACAAAAATGCTAAAGTAGGATAGGTGGATATAAGACCATTATAGGAAATCATTGTTTAGGAAAATGAAATGAAAAAAGAGAATGATTAATTTAATTTTGTGAAGAAAACAGGCTAATAATATGTAACACCTACTTTGAGCAAGAGAAAAGGAAACTATACACATGGAAAAGCTCAGGAGATAAGAAGAGGAATCAAACAGATTACATAATGATAAAAGATAGTTTCTGTAACAGTGAAAATAAAGCCAAAACCTATCCAGGAGCAAATATTAATCTAGATCACAATCCTGTAATGATTAAAATGAAAGTCAAACTAAAGAGAATCACAAAAAATACTAATTCACCAACAATACCTCTAGACAGAACAACTTTAAATCAAAAAGATGTTAAAGATACTTATACAATACAAGTAAAGAACACATATCAGAAGCTGATGGCAGAAGGGATTGAGCAGTACAGAAGAGAAAATCATAATCAAAAAGTTACAACCAATTGACAACAGACAAAAAAATCACTGGAGTCTGTAGAAATGTGGTTTTACAGAAGAATGTTGAGAGTACCATGGACAGCTCAGAAGAGTAATGAAGATGTTCTGAGAAAGGTCAAAGCAAAAAGAGAGCTAATTTCCAATATAATATTAGGAGGAAACGATCATAATTTTTTTTGCCATGTAATGAGAAGAGAATAACTGGAATATATTGTAACAACTGGAAAAATTGAGGGACGAAGAGATAGAGGGAAGCAAAGAGAAAAAATAACAGACATTAAGAGAATGGCTTGGCAGAAGGTCAACAACAGAAATGATAAATAGCTGCCGAGATTGAAAGTTGTGGAGAGACATGATCACCTACGCCAGTAGGCCCGGTATTTGATGATGATGATGATCAACACCCACAAAAAGAAGGTCAATAATATGATAGAGCGGTTAACAAATGGAATCCTGAGAGCTGCTAAAGAATCCATTCCTAGAGGAGCAAGAAGAAACTACAAGCCATACTGGAGCAAGGAAATACAAAGACTAGAAGAGGAACTGGACTCTGCCAGAGAACTAGCTGAAACATCACACAGCACAGAGAGCAACATTGCCTACAAAGCAGCCTCGGCCAAATACAGACGTGAGGTCATGATATCAGCCAGACAGAGCTGGATAGACAAAACAGAGAGCCTTAATCTAGACAAAAATGGTCATAAACTATGGAAACTTGTGAAAGCTCTGAGCGACGAAAACAACTGCTGACCTCCAATATCATTAGCACACAATCAGAGCATCTTCACAGGCAAAAGGGCAGCAAATCTACTGATAGAGACTTACAAAAACATTAGTAGAATAAACATTCCAATAGACAAACAGAAAGCTGCAAGACGGGAAAACCAAGATGCAAAACACATGCCTTTAGCATCAGACGACCATCTTTACCCCAACTGAATTAGATGTTGCCCTCAAAGTATTGCAGCTCAAAAATTCTCCTGGTAAAGATGGAATCTCCAACGAAATGCTCCTAAATCTGGGACAGAAAGCCAAGAGCCAGCTTCTAAGGATAATAAATGCTAGCTGGAAGAGAGGTCATGTGCCAGCAATCTTGAAAAAAGCTATTATGATGCCCATCCTCAAGCGTGGAAAAGACCCACTAGACCCAAGTAGCTATAGACCAATTAGCCTACTAAACTGCCTGAGTATAAACTCATGGAAAGGCTGGTTAACTGTTTCCGTACGTTTCGCCGCACAGTGCGTCACCATTAATTTGATTAGTGTACAATGTTATCAAAGCATATTCTTTTTACAAGTCTTTTATCATCTTGGTCATGGTGAAATCTAATACCTTGTTCAGTTATTTAAAAATTCATATACAACATGTTATGTGTTATATAAATATGCAGATTGATTCTAAAAACCATGAACAATTTTATCTCTGAAATCTCTTCCGTTGCGTTGGTAAAAAAACTTCCGTACTGAAAGAGTTAACAGAAGACTTATGTGGCATTTGGAGACAAAACAACAAATCGTACCACAACAAAGTGGCTTCCATCAGCACAGATCAACTGAAGACCTGGTCACCTACATTGCACAGGAAATAGAGGATGCTCTACAAGAAAAGAAACACACACTAGCAGTGTTGGTCGACATGGAGAAGGCTTTTGATAGGGTATGGTGAGAGGGTTTAAAGAACAAGCTTTTTAGACTTGGCATCCAGGGTCGTTTATTCAATTGGGTCTCTCAATACCTTCAGGATAGAACGGCCAGAGTAGAAGTTCATGGTCAACTAAGTAAGAAGGTCTCTATCGAACAAGGTGTCCCACAAGGCGGAGTCTTGTCCCCAACGCTCTTTTTAATTTTCATAAATGACATAATAATGGACATTCCACCCAGAATACACTCAGCAATATACACAGATGATCTGGTGTTATGGGCTCGCGAGGAAAGTATGTCGGTGGCTGGACCCAGAATGCAAGATGCCCTAGGTGAACTTGAAAAATGGACGAACACCTGGTTCTTACCAATCAACGAAAAAAAAAACTACATATACAATTTTCAGCCTATCAAGAAACACACTCTCTGCAAACTTGAAAATAAAAGACCATACACTCCCTATTGACCAAAACCCAACATATCTTGGCGTCACCATGAATCGCAGAATGACTTGGAAAAATCAGATAGACAGAGCAAGGAAAAAGGCCAGAAAACGAACAGATATTATGAAGAAATTGGCAGGAACGGACTGGGGGGCAGACAGCAATATTTTGAAAAGAATTTACGTAGGAAGAGTCAGACCAGTTATAGAGTATGGAGTCACAGCCTGGGCTATGGCTTCCAAATCACACCTTAGCAAAATTAACAGAACACAGAACCAAGCTGCCTGTATCATCACTGGTGCTATGAAATCTGCACCTATCAAGACTCTAGAAACAGTAACAGGCTTACAACCCTTAGATGACAGACGGGTCACTAAAGTATTGCAACAAGCGGAGAAATATAGAATGCTCCTTAGCCACCCCAAGCACAAAAGAATAACTGGTTCCAGACGGAATTTAATTGTACGACTAAAGAGGAGCAACTTCGCTGCAATTGCCAAAGAACTAACTACTGGAGACCCAGTACTTTCCCAAACAATATCGAAACCCTTGGGCCCATCTGATATGTCTCCTCATGGAAAACATAAAATACCAGAACTTAAGGAAAATATAACAGGAATCATGAAAAAAGGCACCCAATCAGACACAGAAAGAAAACACGTAGCAGAAAAGCACATACATGATACCTACCCACAGAACTCTTGGTCCCACATATACACAGATGGCTCTGCTACAAGTGGCACCAGAAATGGAGAGGGAGGTGTGTTCTTGACACTGAATAATCAGGACGAGATCACCAAGTCAATAGCTACTGGGAAATTTTCAAACAACTTTAAAGCAGAAACTGAGGCCATCAGAGATGCTGCAACACTGGCTACTCAACACAAAAATAACATGCACAATAAATTTGTGATTCTGACTGATGCACTGTCAGTACTATCAGCTCTAAAAAGCCCCAATAACAATGAACTAGTTGATGTGAGAACAACCCTGGACCAACTATGCAATAACTTCCAGAGAGTAGTCATTCAGTGGATACCATCATCACACTGTAATATACACGGGAACGAACGCGCAGACAAATTAGCTAAAGAGGGAGGGAGATTACCACAAGAGAACCATCCGCTCAGTTATGATGAAGCCAAATCCATCCTCAAAGGTCAGTTCCATGAAAAATGGAAACGAGAACACCCAAAGCATAACGAGAGTGATGGATACCACCAACTATTAAGGAGGGATCAAGTCATCATACTTTGCCTACGCATTGGCTACAATAGAATGAAAAATCACATGTTCACCAAATTCAAAATAGGTACAACCAGCCTATGCCACTGTACACTGGACAATATGACTACAAAACATGTTCTACAGGAACTATATGGGGCAATCGATTCACTTAAACAGACAGCTGACTTCATGAGAGAGTCTGGAATCCTACTCTGATTGAGTCTTGATCGCTGTGAGAGAGAGAGAGGGACAGACATTATAGTGAAGGAAAGCAAAAATAAAGGACTCAGCCTTACTAGCAAAAAGACAAGTAATGGTAACAATAAAGAAAAAGACATCACCACAAAGCACCAGAAAAACACAAGACAAGTGGAACAATATTAAAACAGGTAAATGAATTTTTTTTTTTTTTCATTCGCCAGCTTTGACCTCTGACGAAGTCCCTAGAGACTAGGAACTGAATTTTGCGTGTTAATCCATTTTTCCCTGGCAGCCGTGTGCACAGGGGTCCCTTGCCACACAGGCAGATAAGTCCGACTTCGGAGGTACTCATATTTTTTCCGTTGATGAGTAATTGACGTTTCAAACCGGGCCTCACTGCTGAGTCCAGGGGTGGTTGACACAGAGAGAAATCATAAATAAAAATCCCAACTGGTGTAGCCGAGATATGAACCCACAGCCTCTCTGTCTCGGCCGGCATCTTGCCTTGAGACCAACCAGTCCCCTGTAAATGAATTTAAATATCTGGGAACATTGTTAACCTCAGATAGTAGATATACAACAGAGGTTATTGAGTTATCTGCGGGTCATCATCATTGCACTCCAAACATGTCCATAGGTGCTCAGATCCCCTCCTCAGCAATTCCCGCAGTGTCCAGCGACTGACGACTCCAGTTCTATGTTGGTTGATAAGTCTTCTTACACGGCCACTAAGTTTCCCATTTCTGGCTGTGCCCACGTTAACTCCCATTTCCATCATCCGAAGAAGTGACGTGGATTTGTGTTTGTCGAAGTCCTGTGCTCTTCCCACATCTCAGAGGGCATTGATGATGTCCGCCCGATCCATTGGTTGCCCGTCCTCAACGACAGCCCAGCTAGCCAACCTGTCCACTCTTTCACTTCCCAGTACTCCCGCATGTCCAGGGTGGACAAAGACAAAGGTGACCTTACGTATTTTGGATTTCTGCAACGACTCTATCCATTGCATGCGTACAGAGCCCGCCTCCACTTTTTTTATTATGCTCATCGAATCACTCAGTATACATGTGTGGGTGTAGTCTTGTGAATTTGACCATTTGAATGCCTTGGTCACTGCCATCACCTCCATTGTCATGCTACTCGTGGTCATGACATATGCACCACTGTCTTCCTGAACTATTCTGCCTGCCGAGCGTGCTGTAAATGCCCATGCACTTCTTTGTTGTCGTATTACAGATCCGTCTGTATAGATGACTGCATATATTTCTCATCAGTGTTATCGCAGATGAGACCGTTGACCTCAGCATTAACCACGACCTGGTTCTGTTCCCTACTTTTCCTGTTGAGTGTGACAATACACGAGAAAGTCCCCTTGAATGACGTAGGCACCGGTATCCACTCCTCACCAACGCTGATATTGGTAAGCCCACAGACCTGTTTGATGACATCTTCTGCTTGGCCTACCCATGATTTGCCTCTTTTTAGCCTGGCACCTTTCCCTGTGTTGAGCATGTGGTGCAATGGATGCTCTTTATCTGTACTAATCTTCAGGTATGCTCGTGCTCTCCAGATCTTGATTTTGTTATCCATGGTTGGAAAGTCAAGAAGATACCTCATTGCTACACAGGGAGTGTCCCTTGTACATCCCAGGATAATGCGCATGGCTTCATTTTGTATTTTCTCCAGCCTATCAATTTGAGTCGTACTACTGACAGTAAGAATTGCCAAGGGCATACTCATTTGGTGCGAGGACTAATCCCTGGAACAGAAGAGTAAGTAGCCTCTGCTCGATGTTGGCAGCTGCCATGACCTTCAAGGCGGCTATTCCTTTGCGGGATTTTGTTATCAACAGAGTTGAGATGCAGAATGGTTCAGGCAAAAGCAGCTTTCCAAAAAATGAGGAAGATACTGTGAAATCCATTTTTGACAATAGAAACAAGAAAAAGAGTCTTATATGTTATGTAGAGCCAGTCTTAAAATATGGATGTGAATCATGGACAATAGAAAACCAAACAAGAAAATCCCAGGAAGCTGTAGAAATGTGGTTTTACAGAATAATGTTGAGAATACCATGGACAGCTAAGAAGAGTGATGAAAACGTTCTGAAAGAGGCCAAAGCAAAAAGAGAGCTAATATCAAATATTAGGAAGAAACAATCATCATTTTTTTGCCATGTAATGAGACTGGAACAGCTGGAATATATTGCGACAACTGGGAAAATTGAGGGACAAAGAAATAGAGGGAAGCAAAGAGAAAAGATACCAGAAAGCTTAAGAGAATGACTTGGCAGATGGTCAACAACAGACATGATAAATAACTGTCAAGGTCGAAAGTTGTGGAGAGACATGACCACCCACACCTTCAGGCATGGATGTTAATATAGGTAGTCCAAGTTTCTGATCCGTATCATCTTCAAGTACCATGCCTGCTGCCATAGGTGGTTATTTATATTCCTCTAACTGTTTCAAAAGATTATGAACATCAAATTGCAGGACAAAGTAACCAACTCTAATGTCTTACTTCCATCCATCATGGCAACACTTAGGATTCGTAGACTAAGGTGGCTGGGTCATGTAAGAAGAATGGCAAACATTTGTATTCACAAACAAATATTGTATGACGAACTTAAGGACGGAAAGAGACCAAAGGACAGACTAGTGCTGAGATATAAGGATGTTTGCAGGGCTTCCTTGAGGGCATTCTCTATCAGTGAAAGAAACTAGTAAAAGCTAGCTGCAGATCATAGCACATGAAGAGCAAAAATAAAAATGTGCGCAGTAACTTCAGAGGCAGTACTGATGTCAAATTCAGAAGTCGAAAGGCGCAGGAGAAAGGAGACAATGCCAGGCATCTCGAATACATCTTGTTCATTCTGCGGATGGATCTGTCTGTCCAATATTGGCAGATTCATCCACAAGAGAAGCTGTTCAGCAAATCAGCATCCAGCATAAGACACTATTTTTTTTTACCAAACTACTGTCTTATCATGATTGCTTGCTACCAACCATCTGTCAATTCACCAAAGGCAATATTACAGAAAGTGTCAGTAAAACCATTCATTAAGCATTTTTACCTGTGAAATTATGAGTGTTTATACACTATGACAATTACAAAGTGTTATCCTTATATATTAAAATGTTTTTTTATTATATGTTTTACTATTATGGTTTGCCTAATGTTATTGTGTTTAGTGATTTAGAGTTTGCTTTGCAATCCATTTGAGTGACAATTTTAACAAATTTATTGAATGTGTAATAATTTTATTCTTTTTGTCTGTAATATTTGGAAAATGATATGCAGCTATACAATTGAGTTCTTAACAAAACTACGGCAACAAAAGCTGTCAATAAAATAAATAAGAGTAGCTTGTAGCTAATATCCATTGATACAGAGACCTTCCGACCTGAGTGTCTAATCGATCAGAAAGTTTCAACAGTTGTTCACATTTGGGATTGTTTCTTTCAAGTCCCTTGTTATGCCATGTTCTACATACAAGAGCTAGTGTTTTCAAATTAAATTACCAGTTAAGAATGTTTTAAATGGTGGATCATTTTGCATGAGATATTCAGAATGACACAGGAGAATCGCTATTTGAGTAAACAAACACACCATATTGAACGCCAATTGATCATGTGTTCAATTTGGCCAATGGACTCCATTAACACTTACATCAGATTCTATATATAGAAATCTCATGCTAATATTGAAATACAGGTTATCATTAATTTTGGGCTTGCTAGTAAATTTAGATTATTTTTTAAAATGCAATAGTGCTTTGAAAACCATATCTATCTATCTATTGACCTTTCGAGCTGTAGCCGGCCCATAGGGCATAGACCCAGATACTCTTTCACTTATCTAAATTTTTATTCTAGCAGTTTTCAATCCTTGTAAAGATCTTTTATGTGTGGCGGCAGCTACAAGAAGGGAGCGGAGAACATCAAGTTCTGCTGCTATAAAGGAGACTTACCTTGCTATCCCAGAATTGCCTTAAATAGGATCACTGTAGTTGAAAACTTCTCCTCTTGTTTAAACTACACATTCACATCTAAGAGTGAATCAGTGAAGGTCACAAAATCATATTCTCTCGGTGGTTTTACTAACTACAGGTCATGTGGCTTCTGTTGGATTGGAAATGATAACTTACCACCACTGTGTGTCTATATGTTTGGAATTGGAGTCATCAATGATGGCCTAACATCATCAAGTGCTATGACAATCATCATTTTTTGGAGGACGTGAACTCCCATGGTATATGGTGGATAGGCGGCAGGAACCATTGAAGGCTATGTCTGAAAAGTGTTCCTTCTTGCAGTTTCCTCATATTCCAAGACCGGCTTGTTGTAGGAGCTACTGAGTTAAGTGCTCTGTGCACACCGTGAGCTGTGTGTCTCATCCGTTTTGATCCTGCTTCGATATCCCGCTTGTTTACGATGAATGATGATATCGTATGACAGGGAACAGTTGGCTGTGCTCACTTTCTGCGCGGTTTCGCCTTATGTCTTTTGGCGTGTGTTGAGACTGCTACGATGGGGACTACAGTTACCTTTCTTTGTTTGGGAGATGAGTTAGTAATTCGGATGATTCCACTGGCACGGGCGGTTGAGCAATTATGGATTTTAATTCGTTTGCTGTGATACCGAGGCCTTCCATAACCAATAACCAATCTTTTATCAAATCTCACCATTTGTCTCTGTTCTGTGCAAGCAACTCTATCTCATTGAGGGAGTCAATTCCTGCTAATCTTGCCTCTCTCATCAATGTTCTTCTCAGTGTCTCTCTGGGACGGCCACTTTTCCTCTTACCTGCTGTTTCCCACATGAGGGCTTGCTTCGTTATTCAGTTATTATCTCTCCTTATCACATGTCCAACATATGACCATCGTCTTTTCTTGATTACTGAAGATATTAGTGGTTGATTGGCGATTTCTCTAATTTCCTCGTTTGTTTTGAATTCGTTTCACACTATACCAAGTATTTTCTGTAGACATTTATTTTTGAATGGTTTCAACTTTGTTTTTATGTCTCTTGTTGTTTTCCAGCTCTCATATTCATACATAAATAAAGGTTGATAGTACGTTTGATTTGTATAGTCTTAAGTTTTGTGTTTGTGCTGATGAGTTTTGATTTCCACAACTTTTCAAGGCCTCTGAAAGACATTGCTGCTTTAGCTATTCTGATTCTAATTTCTTTACTTGTATCCCCTTCCCAATCAATATGACTTCCAAGATAGATAAAGTGATCGATGTCTTCCATTTGTTTTCCATGTATATTCTGTCATCTGTTGGAATTAAGCTTTTCATAACTTTAGTCATTTCATGATTGATCTCAAGCCCAATTTTGCTGGTTATTGATGACAGTACATATGTGTTTTCCTGCATTGTTTTTATCTGGCTGCCGATGAGGACTATGTCATTACCAAAGTTGAGGTCCTCCAAATAGTCTCCTTGTATCCATTCAACACCTTTGTTACCAGTGCAGCATTTCTTCATTATGAAGTCCATAACAACTCCAAATAACAAGGGTGATAAAATACATTTCAAAACCACTACTCAAGAGAATTTCCTCTCATTTGGTACTCAGTTTGTCAAAAGTTGTGTGCAAAAAAAGTAACATTGTCAACAATTTTTGGTTGCAGTATTTCTGTTATTAAAAAATTTGTCAGTAGTGCTGGGCGCCTTAAACTCACACAGCCTATTGTCTTCTTACCTTATTGAGATAACGCAAGTAAATTTCACTTTGTCAAGGCCACAGTTGCAAAGACTGGTAGAATTAAAATGTGTTGACACTGAAGTACTGGCATTAAGAGAGATGCTGCCAGAAATTGTTTGCCCAAGCATCTTATCATTTCACCAGTGTAAGTTTTGTGTCAGCACAGGCAGATGATCATGTACGAGAGGTGGCCAGAAAGTAGAAAATAATGGTAGACAAATTAAATTATGCACACTTCAAATTTAGAATGTTGTAAATGAGCATGAAATTGCATCGGATTTTGAATCAGTAGAAGAGATACAAAAACTATTTAAATGGCGGCTATACGGAATTTGTGGTACAAACTTACGTTATGTGATAGAATTTCTGGCTGTAGAGAAGGAAACCGTACAGAACATTCACAAACATTTATATGCTGTGTATGGAAGTTATGCAGTCAGTAGAAGCACTCTCAGTCACTGGGCTGAGAGTGTTGAAGCTGATGAAAAGGCAACCAATGGAGTGGCATCATTCGCAGTGACCACGAAAAAAGAAATTCAAGACAAAAACTCCATCTGCCGAGAAGGATGTGACTACTGACTTTTGGGACTTTGAAGGTGTTATTCTTGTGGAAGTGATGCAAAGGGGTGAGACAATCAGTTGTGAAGTTTATATCAAAACACCCAAAAAAACTAAATCATCAATTCTGCTGAGTACAGCCTCACAAGAATCCAGTAGAACTTGCTTCAACGGGATGGACAACCTCATACAAGCCTGAAAAAAAGAGAAGCCATCGACAAATTGGGATGGACTTTACTCACCCGTCCACTTTATAGTCCCGATCTCGCTCCCTCTGATTTTCATTTTTTATTCACTTAAAGAGGCACTATATGGAACAAGGTTTGAGACTGATTCATGCATTCGGAAAGCGGCTGTATGAGCAGGACAAAATTTGGTACAGCCAAGGCATGCATGCACTTGTTTTGCGCTTGCATAAAAGCCATTATGGAGGTTATGTGGGAAAACAGCTATGTGTAGAGAACATATCCAAGTAACCTTTGCTTGCTTTTTATCCTGCAACCATCCCTCTATATCACATTCTCTCCCTCTCCTGTTCTCAGTAATATTCACTTTACAAACTATTAAGATATAATACTCCCATCATGTTAATGAATCAAAATAATTAGGAATATTTTAAAAATTAGTCCTACTATAGCCATTGAATGATTGAATCACTGTTTCACTGAAGTAAAAGGTTGGTGTGTGTGAGTGAGTGAGCGAGATTGATTGAGTGCTTGATTGTTTGAGAGACTGATTTATTGAGAGATTTTTCCTTAAACAAGATTTTTTTTTTCAGGTTCTGTTAGATGAACTGCACCAGCAAGGAAAACTAAATTCCATGTCTCTTTGGATGGATCTGTTTCCAATTATTAGTCAGGATATGAGATTTGGTCACATGTTAGGCCAGCCTGGATCTACTCCACTTGATCTTTTTAAGTTCTATGTAGAAGATCTCAAATCCAGGTTCCATGATGAAAAAAAGATCGTCAAAGAGATTCTGAAGGTTTGATATTATTGTTGAATTTAATTATTAGATTGTGGTATTTCTTATTTTTTTAAATTACACATTTTAGCAAATTTGTTGAACAAACACCCCTAGAAATATGCAGTAGTCCTCAAAATAATGACAGGTGTCCAATTTTTATTATATATCTACTGTTGATTGTACTTGTAGACTGATTTTTATTATATATCTACTGTTGATTTTGTCAGTGATCAATTATGGCCATAACAGTTCAAAATGAGAGAATTAGAATAGTATTGTGCTGTACTAGAGATCATCATCATCACCACGTACCGGGCCTACTGGCATAGGTGATCATGTCTCTCCACAACTTACGATCTCGGCAGCTATTTATCATTTCTGTTGTTGACCTTCTGCCAAGCCATTCTCTTAAGCTGTCTGTTATTTTTTTTCTCTTTGCTTCCCTCTATCTCTTCGTCCCTCAATTTTTCCAGTTGTTACAATATATTCCAGTTGTTCTCTTCTCATTACAAGGCCAAAAAATGATGATTGTTTCTTCGTAATGTTGGAAATTAGTTATCTTTTTGCTTTGACCTCTCTCAGAACATCTTCATTACTCTTCTTAGCTGTCCATGGTACTCTCAACATTCTTCTGTAAAAATACATTTCTACAGACTCCAGTGATTTTCTTGTCTGTTGTCCTATTGTCCATGATTCACATTCATATGTTAAGACTGGCTCTACTTAACATTTAAGAACTCTTTTTCTTGTTTCTATTGTCAAAAATGAATTGCATAGTAACTTCCTCATTTTTTGGAAAGCTGCTTTTGCCTGAGCCATTCTGCATCTCACCTCTGTTGTACATCTTCCGTCTGAGGTTAACAAAGTTCCCAAATATTTAAATTCATTTACCTGTTTTAATATTTTTGCTTTGTTTCACTATAATGTCCAACATTTCTTGTAACTCATTTTCACTCTTAGTGATTAAGACTGTATCATCAGCATACCTTAGATTATTTATATTATGACCTCCAATTGTTATTTCAGGCATGTCCCTTATGGATCTTAAAATAATCTCACTATAAATATTAAACAAATCTGGTGACAGCACACAACCTTGTCTAACACCCGGTTTTATTTGTTGAAACATTCCCAATTGGTTTCCAGTTCTTATGGCCGCTGTTTGTTGACAGTACATGTTCTTTATTATTCTTAGATCTTTGCTGTCTATGTTTATGCTTTCTAAAATTTTGATTATTTCTTGGTGCTTTACTTTGTCAAATGCCTTGGTGTAATCTATGAAACATAGGTTTTCATCTGTTTTCACCTCTATGGCTTTTTCTGCTTTTTCTACTAAAGATCTTATGATATAGATGGCATTGCTTGTTCCTTTATCTCTAACAAAACCACACTGTAAATTGCTAATTTCTGGACTGATTTTGTTTCGCACTCTTCGCATGATGAATCTTATTAATATCTTAGTCATATGACTCATAAGGCTTATTGTGCGATGATCATCGCATTCAATCGCACCCAATTTCTTTGGTAGGGCTATGAATATTGATTTGAGCATGTCGTCTGATATATATCCGCTGTTGTAGATATCATTCAATATTTTTGTTATTATTTCTATTCCAAAATCACCCATGGCTTCAATCTCTTCTTTAGTTTTATTATCTGGTCCAGGAGCTTTGCCTGCTTTCATATTGCGCAAGGCATCTTCCACTTCTTCTCGGAGTATTTCTGGTCCTTCTCCATTATCCTTAATATTTACTTCCGTTCGTTCATCATTATAAAGATCTTTAATGTATTCTGTCCATCGTTCCCTTATGTTTTCTTGATCAATCAACAGTTCTCCTTCCTTTGATCTTAGACATCCATTTTTTTATTGCGTTTTTCTTCCTGTTAATTCCTCAATTCTTTTGTATATAGCTTTAGCATCTCCTTTTTGTTGCATTTCAATCTCTTTGCATCTCTCTTTTAGCCATGCTTCTTTTGCTTCATTGCATTTTACTACAATTTCTTTATTTAATCTCTTATACTCATCTTTATTTTCTTTATTTCTTCATCTTGTATCCATTAGCTGCAAAATGTCGTCTGTCATCCATTTCTTTTTTAAATTTGTCCTCACTGGTGGTATGAACTTTTTTGATGTTTGTTGCATTGATTCTTTTAATATTTCCCACTGTTCATCAATGCTTTGTATCTTCTCTATTGCATTGTACCGGTTCTGAATTGTGATTTTATATTTGTCTTGCAGCTTCTTGTCTGATTTTAGTAAATCTAAATTTAACTTGATGTTAACTGAGGCTTGTTTTGTTGTTTTTAATTTTACTCTAAGTTTTCCCACAATTGGTACATGATCACTATTGCAATCTGCCCCTGGCCTAGTTTTCACACACACACCAGACTGTTTCTAAATCTATTGCTTATCATTATATAATCAATTTGATTGCGTGCGTTGTCCCCTGGACTTTTCCATGTCCACAGACGTCTTGGATGTTGCTTAAACCAGGTGTTTCCTATCATCATCTTGTGTGTTCTTGCCCAGTCACTAAGTTTTTCACCTCTTTCATTCCTCTCGCCTAAGCCATAATGACCAACTACTTCCTCAACTCTTTCCTTTCCTACTTTTGCGTTAAAATCCCCTAGAACCATGGTGTTTTCATGTGGTTTGCATTTATGAAGTGCCTCATTTAACTCGTAAAATTTATCAATTGTTTCCTTTAGACTGTCTGCTGTTGGGGCATAAACTTGTATAAGAGATACTAGAGATACCAATGTTGAAAAGGTGAAGTTATGATGTGCCTGGAGTCAATAAAATCAAATGCATGAGCCTTAATGATGGCAAAAACCATCTACTGCACAGTTGCACAAGAAAAATAAGTACAATTAAACCAAAAAGACAATGGGAGAAATTACAAATGTTAAAAAAAATATACTAAAAGAAAAACAATGGACAATCCACAAAGAGATCAAGCACTATAAAACAAGTAGAAATTTTGCTTGATAAGCATGAATGAAAAGATTTAATCAACTTTGAAAAAAAATGGTAAGTGCAAACAATTCTGAAGTAAGCAATGTACACTGATGGATCTGTGCTGCGACAAAAAAATTGATTGAATTGACTAGCCTCAAGAACAAAGTCTGCACAATTATTTGAGATTTGTCACTGATTCTCAGTTGAAAGGTTCAAAACCAATATCTCCAGCATTACTGAATGACATGTTTAAAAGCCTTAAATCTTTATAAAGCATGCTTGGATATGCTGTCCAGGTCACATGATGGGTGATTATTGACATGCACAAGGATGATGTTTTGATTATATGTTGGAAATCAGAACCACCTGCAGAAGGAAGAACAACCTGCAAGGGAGTGCTAAGTGTGCACACAATCAGTTAACTGTAGGAGCCATTGTTGTGCACACACTTATCTGAAATTAGGTATGAAGGAAGTAAGGATAAGCAAAAAAAAACAACACAAAAGCAGATGATAAAGACAAATAGAAGAGATCAGGAGCTCAAGAAGGCTATGGATGCAGAGAAGGAAGTATTACATCGGGTGTGGCAGCGCTTAAAATGCACTAGACTAAATGCACTAGAAAAACATCTGAGAGAGACCCAACTCAACAGCTTAGAAAGTCAAATTGCTAGATCCTGTGATAGGTTTGATGTGCCAAGCGAACCTGGCGCTTAATTCAGCGATAGACCTCCAACATTGCAAGAAATGACAAATGTAGTCCACAGAGCCTGTAGCAACTCAGTTCCAGTTCCAAACGGCATCTTGTACCATCTACAGAAGATGCCAAGAGGTATTGAAGTGACTATACCAGCTACTAGGGAGACAGGTTGTGGGTTCATATCCCGGCTGCACCAGTTGGAATTTTTAATTATGATTTCTCTCTGTGGCAATCACCCCTGGTCTCAGCAGCAAGACCCGGCTCAAAACATCAATTACTCATGGACAGAAAAAATATGAGTACCTCAGAAGATGGAGTTATCTGCCTGTGTGGCGAGGGAGCCCTGTGCACACGACTGCTAGAGAAAAATGAATTAACATGCAAAATTCAGTTCCTAGTCTCTTTGGACTTAAAGGTAAAATGCTGGCAAACGTGCACAAAAAAATAATAATATTTTTTAAAAAATAATAATACAAAAAATATGGAAGGGCTACATGAAGACCAATAGGCATGGGTTTGGTCACAGCGACAATCAATGGTGGTCAAAAACATACAACAGGCAAAATAGGGATGTGGTAGTTCAGGATATCAGAGATGCTGAGAAGAAGTGTGTTCAAAAGGCAGCCCAACAGGTGCAGCAAGAACCACATGGGGTGAGTACTTGCAGAGAACACTTATATGGAATGGCATATGGCATTGCTACAACTCAACTACATTATTAGGTCTGTGTACAATCTTCTGCCATCAGCATGCAACCATGTGAAAGGAGGGGGAGGACATACAAATGATAATCAATGTCCTCTCTGCTATGGAAGACAGATGATGGAACATGTTCTTTCCTCATGCAAGACAGCAAGGTCAAAGGCATTACTTGTGAGACATAACAAAGTGCTGCATGAACTGGTTACTGTTATTGACAGGACACGAATGAAGGCCAACAGTAAAATTCAATCAGCTACAACAAACAACTGTTCCTTGAGAGCTGGACAGGCCACATTTCCCAAGCAAAACAGCTGGAATGTGTCAACTATCTTGGACTTAGCGATTGACTGGGAAATGGCTATTGACCACCCAGGGAAGTACAGAGTGTGCCTCAAGAGATAGCAGATGCGTCCAGATATTGTGCTATACATACAAGGTATCACCCACATCATTTTAATAGAATCTTACAGTACTATTCGAACCCAACATGGAGGAACAGCATATATCTAAACTAGCGAGTCACCACCAAGCTGAGTGAACAGGGATTCAAAATCAGGATGATCGCTGATGAGGTCGGTGCAAGACGACTTATGGCTACATCCCTTTACAGCCTAATAAAGAGGCTAGGAAAAAAGGGGGAATGTAAATGAACAATGAAGCTCATTGCTGAGTCAGCCAAAAGACCATCATACTGGATCAGGGAAATCCAGGACATACCAACAATCCGTGACTCAGACGATATATCCTCTACAGTTACACATCCAGTGACTCGCACTTCAAGAGTGCAGTACATCAGCTGTCTAATCCCTGAATAATCAGAGGCAGGAAAAATAAGGCTATAAGAGGTTAATCATTGACCACAACTGAGTCACACCCCATGTTTGCAGTACCGACAGCTCAGAGAATTGGAGTATCCCAGCGTGACATACTGTTGTCACCTGTTATCAATTGATGACCCACTCCACTGTGAGGTATGCTCAGGAGCTGAACAGTTGAAGTTTTATTCATTTACTGAGAACTTTGAATCTCCAGATGTTTGTTTAAAGCATTTGATGCTAGTGCGATGCGTGTGATGATTTCTGATGTTACATTTTGCAGCCTAGATAGGTACAATTTGTCACAATTTGTTAATTGTTATATGAGAGGCTTTGATGGTAATATCCTGGACTTTCATTTTGGTGGTGTTGATCTAGAGGCCTATTTGACCAGAAATATTGTGGAGTCGTTATCTTTTCTTGAACATCAATATGTACATCTGCTCAAAAGTGCCAAGTCTGCAAAGTTGAGATCTTCTAGAATTTTATTATTAATCAGCTTAACCCAAGATTGCAATTTCTACCTATGGCTTACATTTTCACAATACCATCGTAAAATTACTACCACTTAAATGTTACATTTAGAATTCCAAAAATAGTATTCTCTTTGAAAATTTGCTACACAGTTGTGTGTTTACCCAAGCAGACACACGGGAATCAGATGCTGTAATAATTTTCTGGGTTACATTAGATTTCAGGTGTATACTGTTAAAATTGTATACACATTTGAACAAAGGAAATTGCACATATTTCTGAACAAAAATAATTTGGGAACAAAAATCTAATATAATTATTATATGTATCCCTCTCTTCAGATTTTACATTGTGAAATGAACTTCATCTAGCATTGGCTGTAGTTTTTTTTTGTCTCTTTCTATTTATATATTTTAGTTTTTTTTAAAGTTTCTTCATACATAGCTGTTGCAGTAAGCGCTCCATCTTTGCAGTATATTCTCTTGTTTGGTTAATGTGTTGCCACTGTGGTCATTAATTACTTGAACTGCTGGTTTAAAATTGGCTCTTATCATTCTTATTTACTGAAAGAGCTCTTCAATCCTGCCACAGCCATTCATAATATAATTCTATTTGTCTCTTCTGATTTATGTTCTAACTGCTTTTGTATATGTTCTGTATTCGGCGCTGTTTCGCTTTGCTCCTATTTGCTTCCGTTTTTTTTTCTTCTATGAGGGTCAATGTTTTGCCTGAGATGTAGTTTTGTTTCTTGTGCACATTTCTGGAGATGATGTTTTGTTCTGACGAGATGAGAACATCTCTTGCATGTATAGTTAGCCTTTCTGATGACATGTCTTCTTGTATTGCCATCATAAAATCAGATTTGTTTTTAGCTTCTGTGTTACATTCTGATGGTATAGCATCTGTATTAAAGCATATTGGTCTTGACATCCGTTTCAAAGTGGTGGAACATTTCACGTTCTCTCGATCGTTGCAGAAAAAACATCTGGGGTTTGCTTAATTTCGGCTCTCTGATGCAATTTTCTGTGTTGAAATCAAAATGTTCTATTTAGCAAATCTGCGCCAACGAAGTGGACAAATCTGCGCCGCTGAGTACATACAGCAATCTTTCTTTTTGACAAGTCAATTATTGTAAAAGCGACCTTCACCGTCTAGTGTTGACATGCGGTTTACGTCATATTGAGTGCTGTTCAATGGCGACGTTGGAATTGTTTGGCGCAAGTTATTTACATGCTGAAACGCAATGGACTCCGTCAAGTCGACCGAAGATTTTCCTCTTTGGGGAATTTGCACCGTGTTTCGTTCATTGTACGTTAACCGCAGGGTCTGTTGTTTGATGTGTGACGGGGATAATTCGACGACTAACTGTGTGTTTATATGTTCAGTTGGAGTCAAGAACGATGTCCTAACATCATCAAGCGCTATACATTTTTTTTTCTCAATATGACGATCATCATTTTTGGGAGGACGTGAACTTCCATGGTATATGGTGAATAGGCGGCAGGAACCATTGAAGGCTATGTCTGAAAAGTGTTCCTTGTTGCAGTTTCCTCATATTCCAAGTCCAGCTTGTGTCAGGAGCTACTGAGTTAAGTGCTTTGTGCACACCGTGAACTGTGTGTCTCATCCGTTTTGATCAAGTTTCGATATTCCAATTGTTTACGATGAATGATGATATGGTATGACAGGGAACAGTTGGCTGTGTTGCTTTCTGCGCGGTTTCGCCTTATGTCTTTTGGCATGTGCTGAGACTGCTACGATGGGGACTACAGTTACCTTTCTTTGTTTGGGAGATGAGATATTAATTCGGATGATTACGCTGGCACGGGTGGTTGAGCAATTAAGGATTTTCATTCGTTTGCAGTGATACTGAGGCCTTCCATAACCAATAACCAGCATTGGTCTTGCCCCTCTCACCAATTTTTTTAAGCCTTATTTTGAACTCTGCTTATAGTTATTCTTGATCTGAGTTGCAGTCTGCATTGGTAGTGTTTTGGATGATGTCTATCTAGATCTCCATCTTTGCTGGACTAGGATGAAGTCTATTTGGTTTCTTGTCTTGCCATCCTGCTCTTTCCATACCAACTTTTGCGTTGCAGTCTCCCATGATGATTAAAATGTCTCTTTATCTACTTTTTCTATGGTCTCTTGCATTGAGTTGTAAAATTCTTCAATTTGTTCATCATTTGCTGCTGCTGTGGGTACATATATGAAAGACTGTGATGTTTCACTTTTTCCTTCTTAGTCTAATTGCTTTCTAATCTGTGAATGACTGAATCGTAACCAAGGAGAGTTGTATATATATTTTCTTTGTCAGGATGAACCAACGCCTCCTTGTCTGCTCTTTTCCTTTCCTGAATATATAAATGTATTGCCTGATTGAGTCTTAAAATGACCTTGTCCAGCCCATCTGTGTTCAGAGATCCCCTGGATGTCTATATTGTACATCTGTCCATTTCATTACTGATCATTAAATGTTTTTTCTGATATAGATTCCAAGTTCATAGCCTTAGTTTTGATTTATATTTACATTGCCCAGCAACAGGGCTTTCCTCAATAGACAGCAGGGCCTTTGGCCATCATCACTATTACTTGTACTTGCTTTAATGTTAGTCAATTCCTCAGTTCACATGTTTGATCTGCCTGGGCTGAGTGTCTCACATGGTTTCTCAGCAGTCTGCAATCAGTAGTTTACCATTGCTTTCTGATTGGTTCTGGCCACTTAACACCTTAGGTCCCTGTTATATTCTGAAGCCGATATCAGGGAGTTCCAGCTCCTGACTTCAAAACCAATGTCGACCAAATTAATCCTCCACTCTTTCCGCTAGAAACTGTGTTATACTATAGAAAGGAGCCTTCTTCCTTCCTTAAGGTTTACTATATATGCTGTTAATACACATGCACACCAAGTTGTTTACTTAGTGAATGCTATTTCATAGTTCTGTGGAGCTAAACTCAAATATTCATTGTGTTCTGCCTTCTTTCTAGCGAGCTGTTTTAGAGTGAATAGCACATCAGTACATTCTCTAAAAGAGTGTATTAGAATTATCCATATTTTTTAATGCATCTTGTCTGTGTTGTTTAGTTTATTTTTCAATATTACATGTTTAACTATTTTTGCAGGATAAAGGTTTCTACATTGAAATCTCAACAACCTATGAAAGTTTCAGCAGCACAATATTGAGTGACAAGCGGTCGGCTAATTTGGATAGCGGAAACATAAAACTGACATACAACAGTGTAAGAGAAATGTTATTTACAGTTTAACATTATTTTACTATCAGTGACGCTTTACTTATGTATCTCTAATTTCTTTCTTTAACCTGTCTATCTATGTGTATCTGTTATTAACTACTAAATACTGTAGACCACTCACTGCATTTAGGAAATTTTTAATGTGTCAGACTTTTTAAATCCACAAAATTTAAAGAACATCTCTTCCTATGCATTGATAAAATATTCATTCATTCATTCTTTTATTTTCCTCTCAGACCGAAGATGGCACATAGAACTAAAATCATAGTCCTCCATGATGGACGATTTGCTGCTAGTTCTTGTAGTTCTTCCCTTGAAGTTGTTCTGCATAGTGATCTGGGTCTGCCTTGTTTTGTTTTACCAGATGATTTCCACATGATTACTTGGTAGGGAAGTCTTCATTCATTCTTAGCACATGGCCAATGTATATCCAACACCGTCTTCCTATAAAGCTCGACTTGTACTTTTGTTTAGATATGTCTCTTTTATCTGTTCATTTGAAATCTATTCTTTCCAGCTTATGTTAGAGATCATATGAAGACATTTGTTTTAAAATGCTTTTCATTTCCTATCCAAACTCTTGGTGATAAAATCTTCTCTTTTGAAAAAATCAATATTTTTACAATAGAGTTCCTAAAATGGATAGACTCTATTCATATTTATTATCTTTCCCACTATCACAAGGTGTAGCAATGAAAAGTGAATTCAATTTTGTTGCTTTGATAGTACAACAGTAATGTATTATAACATTTCTGAAATAATAGAAGCCTTTTTCTGTTTCAGTCCAAGATAGAGATGTGTTTTTATTTATCTTGCTATGGACACTTGATCGGTGGCCTAACAAGCTGCCATCGTGAAACATCCATTGTTGAAACAGAAATCTCAATTCATAAATAGAAATGGCTAATTCCAGTCAGGATCTAGCAGTTATTTGCGGGTCATCATCATTGAACTCCGAATATATCCATAGGTGCTCAGATCCCCTCCTCAGCAATTCCCTCAGTGTCCAGCGACTGACGACTCCAGTTCTATGTTGGTTGATAAGTCTTCTTACACGGCCACTAAGTTTCTCATTTCTGGCTGTGCCCATCTTAACTCCCATTTCCATCATCCGAAGAAGTGACGTGGATCTGTGTTTGCCGAAGTCCTGTGCTCTTCCCACATCTCGGAGGGCATTGATGATGTCAGCCCGATCCATTGGTTGCCCGTCGTCAACGACAACGCAGCTAGCCAACCTGTCCGCTCTTTCATTTCCCCATACTCCCGCAAGTCCAGGGTCATAGACAAAGGTGACCTTACGTATTTTGGATTTCTGCAACGACTCTACCCATTGCATGCGTACAGAGCCCGCCTCCACTTTTTTAATCATGCTCATCGAATCACTCAGTATACATGTGTGGGTGTAGTCTTGTGAATTTGACCATTTGAATGCCTTGGTCACTGCCATCGCCTCCATTGTCATACTACTCGTGGTCATGACGTATGCACCGCTGTCTTCTTTGACTATTCTGCCTGCCAAGCGGGCTGTAAATACCCATGCACTTCTTTGGTGTCGTATTACAGATCCATCTGTATAGATAACTGCATCTTTCTCATCAGTGTTATCGCAGATGAGACCGTTGACCTCGGCATTAACCACGACCGGGTTCTGTTCTCTACTTTTCCTATTCAGTGTGACAATACACGAGAAAGTCCCTTGAATGACGTTGGCACCGGTATCCACTCCTCACAAATGCTGATATTGGTAAGCCCACAGACCTGTTTGATGACATCTTCTGCTCGGCCCACCCATGATTTGCTTCTTTTTAGTCTGGCACCTTTCACTGTGTTGAGCATGTGGTGCAATGGATGCTCTGTATCTGTACTAATCTTCAGGTATGCTCGTGCTCTCCAGATCTTGATTCTGTCATCCATGGTTGGAAAGTCAAGAAGATACCTCATTGCTACACAGGGAGTGTCCCTCGTACATCCTAGGATAATGCGCATGGCTTCATTTTGTATTTTCTCCAGCCTATCAATTTGAGTCGTACTGACAGTAAGAATTGCCAGGGCATACTCGATTGGTGCGAGGACTAATCCCTGGAACAGAAGAGTAAGTAGCCTCTGCTCGATGTTGGCAGCTGCCATGACCTTCAAGGCGGCTAATCCTTTGCGGGATTTTGGTATCACATGGTCGACGTGGCCCCGAAAACATAGGCTGCGATCAAACTTAACTCCAAGGTATGTCATCAACTTGTCCCTGGTCACCTCATCAGCTCCCATTCATACTACCGGTGTGGTCGTATTAACGATATGATTGTTAAGGGAGAACCATGAAACTGATTCTTTATTAGGATTAACCAAGGCACCTGAAACCCCACACCAGGAAGAAATGCGATTGAGTTCGTCTTGCATTGTGGAGGCGATTCCCCGTCTATCTCTTCCCTGTCGTTATACCAGAATATCATCAGCAAAAGTCATAGTTCTTCCCCTCCCATCCAGCTGTTGTTCCGTGATCATTATTGTGTACACGTTAAATAGAACTGGTGACAATGGTGGCAGCCCTGGACAAATGGATATTGGCTCGGAAGACCAACTTCCACATCTGAGTATTACCTTCCTCTGAAACAGTGCCACGGCGATCCATCTAATAAGGTATAGAAAACAATAGTGTTTTCTTGCAGGGAAGATAGAAAATAGGGAGAATTGGTAGGAATAATGATGACAAATACAGCTACAGGAAGTCTTATAGAATGAGATCCAGTGACTTATAAGAGTTTGATACAAATCAAGACATGAAACACTCACAATTATACAATACTTTGCATATACAAATAAGGCAGAAGGTGAAATCAAAGATGAGTTTTACTATCAACTTCAATAACTTATTAGTAAAAACACAATATTCTAATTATAATCTATCTATTGACCTTTTGAGCCGTATCTGGCCCATAGGGCATAGACCAAGATACTCCTTCTCTTATCTAAATTTTTTGCTCTAGCAGTTTTCAATTCTTTTAAAGATATTTTATCAAATCTCGCCATTTGTCTCTGTTCTTTGCAAGCAGCTCTATCTCATTGAGGGAGCTGATTCCTGCTGCTCTTGCCTCTCTGATCAATGCTCTTCTAAGTGTCTATCTGGGTCGGCCTTTTTTATCCTCTTACCTGTTGTTTCCCACATGAGGGCTTGCTTTGCTATTCGATTATTATCTATCCTCATCACATATCCAACATATGACCATCGTCTTTTCTTGATTACCGAAGATATTATTGGTTGATGGGCATTTTCTCTGATTTCCTCATTTGCTTTGAATTCGTTCCTCACTACACCAAATAATTTCCTTAGACATTTATTTTTCAATGCGTTCAACTTTGTTTCATCTTGGTTTCCAAGATGGTGGAACTAGTTCACGTTCTCTCGATCGCTGCAGAAGTTGCATTTGGGGTCTGATTAATTTCAGCTCTCCATTGCAATTTTCTGCGTTAAAGTCAAAATGATGTTCTACTTAACACATCTGCGCTGATGAAGCGGAGTAGTATGCACGGCAATATTCCTTTTTGACAGATCAAGTGTTGTGAATGTGACCTTACATCGTCTAGAGTTGATCTGCGGTTTACGTCACATTGAGTGCTGTTCAATGACCGTTGTTGGAATTGTTTGATGCAAGTCATTTACATGTTAAAACTCATTAATGTGGATTGCTCCGTCAAGTCAGCCAAAGTTTTATCTCTTTAGGGAATCTGCACTGTGTTCTGTGTTTCGTTCGTTGTAGGCTGCTTTCACTAGAGTAATCATGAATCTATGGGCGCAGCCATTGTTGGTTGTGCTACGTCTTCATGGCTCATCGTATATCCCTAGACCGGCCTAATGCTAATCTTACAGTCTGTTGTTTGATGTGCGATGGGGATAATCCGATGACTGTGTTTTATATGTTCGGAATTGGAGTCAAAAACGATGCCCTAATATCATCAAGCGCTACACATTTTTAAAAATATGACGATCATCATTTTCAGGAGGACGTGAAATACTGGTCAATATGGTGGATAGGCGACAGGAACCATTGAATGCTATGTATGAAAGTGTTCCTTGTTGCAGTTTCCTCATATTCTAAATCTGGCTTGTTGCAGGAGCTACTGAGTTAGGTGCTCTGTGCACACCGTGAGCTGTGTGTTTCATCCGTTTTGATCATGTTTCGATATTCCAGTTGTTTACGATGAATGATGATATCGTATTGCAGGGAACAGTTGGCTGTGTTCACTTTCTGTGCGGTTTCGCCTTATGTCTTTTGGTGTGTGCTGAGACTGCTATGACGGGGACTACAGCTACCTTTCTTTGTTTGGGTGAGGAGTTAGTAATTCGGATGATTCCACTGGCACGGGCGGTTGAGCAATTATGGATTTTCATTTGTTTGCAGTGATACAGGGGCCTTCCATAACCAAAGAACTTTGTTTCTATGTCACTTGTTTTCCAACTCTCACATGCATACGTAAGGGTTGATAATGTGTTTGATTTGAATAATCTAAGATTTGTGTTTGTGCTGATGAGTTTTAATTTCCACAACTTTTCAAGGCTTCTGAAAGATATTGCTGCTTTTTTAAATTCTAATTTCTTTACTTGTATTCCCTTCCCTATCAATGTTATTTCCAAGATAAAGTGACCAATCTCTTCCACTGGTTTGTTTTCCATGTATATTCTGTCATCTGTTGGAATTAAGCTTTTCATGCTTTAGTCTTTTCATGATTGATCTCAAGCCCAATTTTGCTGGCTATTGATGATAGTTCATTTGTATTTTCCTGTATCGTTTTTATCTGTCATGACGCATCTTAGATCTCTTGATGCACTCTGAATACTTCCCTCACCCTGGTAGGTTATCAGCCATCTCACAGTAATTTGTTATGTCCAGGACTATTGACTTATTCCAGTAGTTTTGCTTGGGGAGTGTTGCCTGTCCAGTTCTAAAAAAATAAGTGTTTGCTGTAGCTGGTCAACTTTACTGTTCGTCCCATCTACAGCTGCAGCACTTTGATGTGTCCCAACAAGTAACGCCTTTGACCTAATGCTGTCTTGCATCTGCTACACAGGAAAGCTAAAAAAAAAATTTTTTATTGTTCTAACCAGGATCTGGACATATTGGGATATCTAAATAGAATAAACACAAACAGTCCACTCCAGTGCAGAAACTACCCTTATCCTTTTGAAATTTGAATATTGCAGTGACTTGCACATAAATTGGATTACAGTAAGGAAAAAGTTGCACATCAGCGTAATTCTCTCATCCATGCTCTTTTGACCCCAGGGTGTGACAATTTAAAGATGAATTGTTAGTGGGGACTGAGAACTGAGAAAATGTGTACTAGGTTCCTCAATTACCTTGTCTCTTTTCACTCCTCATGTCACCATACATTATTTTTTAGGAACCAACTAATGTGCACATTCTTATATGCTTCGCATCTCCTTCTCCCATTTATGTTGATTCTTTCATGTTGTCTTAGCTTCTACACTTCCAATGACTGACTAGATGATGATTTCTTATGTCAAGACTTCATTATGTTAGATTTCTTTCACTGTTGCCATAACCCTGAGTAAACCTTCAGTGGATAACCCTTCAAATCACCTTCCAGTGAGTTCTATCATCTCCCACCACACTACTTACTGATCCTTCAAATATTAATTTGACCACTCACCTTTTATTCTTGAATCCTGCTTTGGTAGACTATGAGTATGGCAGGAATCTCCAAGATACTCTGGGAGAAGCCAACTCCGCAACCCTAGCTAGAACAATAGAGCTACTGTTTGTAAAACCAGTCCTTTTCAGTGCAGAAGATCAACAGGTCATTTTCAGTAATGCTGTTTTTTTCAGATCAAGGAAAGTTCCACCTGTGTTTCCTAGAACCTTGTGCAATATTATCCACACATTCTTCCACAAAACATACATATGTAAAACTGGCAGGTGTCTAAGGAATCGGTTCCATGAACATCTGTATGACCTCTCTTATAAAGCTAGTACTTAAGCCAATACCAGCTATATCTGTATTGATCACGCAATAGCCATGTAACTGGTATCATCTCTTGCTCTACAGTTTGCCCTGGAAAACCATCTTATAAACAATCTTGGCTCAACCTAAAAGAGACCAATTCCATTCTTTCTTTTTTATCATAACCATGGGCTCCTTTCCATCCTCTTCTTCCCTTTATTCAAATCTTATGACATCTTCCGACTTCATTTTTAGAACGACTGTGTTGTCGCATGACTACTAGCAGTCTTTTGGCTTACCCTTCTCTTTGGACACTTTCAGTTCTGGTTTTACTGCTCATAGTCTATATATCTATGGACTGCAGAATTCCTCCTATGGACAGATTAATAGCATTCTATTTAATTTTCTGTTTGCTAATTGTTCTCGTCTACTGAATTATCCTCGTCTACAGGCTTTGTAGCTGAAAAGTTTAGTTATTTTGTTTTGTCCTATTTGTAATGCCCCTTTCATGGTGTACTGGATTGCCAAATTACTAGACTACATGTTTCGCTTTCATCCCTAATTGTAGTCTTATTATGAGGCCTTTAATCCTCTAATGTTTGCTGATGATGTTCTAGACATTAAAAAGAGTTTTTAATTAAAAACTTTTAAAGCAGCTCTTATTTTTATAGAGAATGGTTTCTCTTGGGGACAGGCTTGAGACTGATTCAGAACAGACAACAGTGGTGAGCCCCATTATTTGTCTTTGTGTACTAGTGAATAGGCAAAGGGGTTGATTATTTTCATTGTTGCTTATTTTGTAATACTTTAATTCAAATTTTGGTTCTTTGTTTATGGAAGGCCCCGATATCACTGCAAACGAATTCAAAATCCATAATTGCTCAACTGCCCGTGCCAGTGGAATCATCTCATCTCCCAAACAAAGAAAGGTAGCTGTAATCCTCGAGATAGCAGTCTCAGCACATGCCAAAAGACATAAGGCGAAACTGCATGATGAATTAATAGTGATAATATAACATTTGATGAATTAATAGTGATAATATAACATTTGATGAATTAATAGTGATAATATAACATTTGATGAATTAATAGTAATAATATAACATTTGATGAATTAATAGTGATAATATAACACTTATCAAGTGGTCTTTTTTATTTATATGTAGTGTTGGTAAGTTTTGATTTTGCGTTTGCCAGCTTTTTACCTCCGACGCAGTCCCTAGAGACTAGGAAATGAATTTTGCGTGTTAATCCGTTTTTCCCAAGCAGCTATGTGCACATGGGTCCCTCACCGCACAGGCAGATAACTCCATCTTTGGAGGTACTTATATTTTTTCCGTCCATGAGTAATTGACATTTCAAGCTGGGCCTCGCTTCTGAGACCAGGGGTCGTTGCCGCAGAGAGAAATCATAAATAAAAATCCCAGCTAGTGCAGCCGGGATTTGAACCCACAACCTCTTCTTCTTGAGGTCGGCATCTTGCCTCGAGATCAACCAGTCCCCCAGTTTTGATCTGATATATAATTATTTTTTTTCTTGAAAATGTTATGGGAATAAAATTGACACCTGTGGCATGTCAGTTACTATTATAGAAATTACAACAGTCTAGGGTGGTACTTTAACTGCATATTGCTCCAATTTGAAAATAAATAATGGTTGCTGATTAATTCTTGTTTCATGCAGCTTCTAGAGAAGGCTGAAGCAAGAGAGAAAGAGAGGCTGAAAGACGAAGCAAGAAGGGTAATGTTTTTATAGTGTTCTCTACACTCAATTAATTCTCTGTGACATATTTGTTGTTTACATAATTATTTTTCTTTTTAGTGTTTATTCTTTTTTTTTTATTGTAGATTACAATACCTATCCATGAGTCACTTTTTTACTATACCTTCCTAAAAATTACGAACACTAAATGTTACTTTTGGAGTTCAGAAAATGTGAATTTTTACTACACAGCTGTGTATTTACACAGGGAGAGGCGGATGCGGTAATCATTTCCTCATAGGTTTGATTGATCATCTGAAACCCAGAAATATTACTTTGTCTATTCACACATCAGTCCAGTCCATATGTCGCTTCATTCGCTGCAGTGATACAAAGGTTTGTTTAGTGGTCTCACCTACAGTCAAAGAGACTTCCCCCAATATAAGAAAGAAAAAAAATCCGGCCAAATCTGTTTTTTAAAAAAACAGCCACATTTTTATGATAGCTTTGTTCTTTTTATGAAATGCACATTGGTGTTTGATCCAACATCAAAAGAAACAAATTCACCACTCTGGGGTCACCAGAAATAATAATTTTGAAAGTATAAGAAGAAATGTTTGCCTGCTGCAATCAAATTTTTTTTTTTTTTTTTTTTTTTTTTGAGGTTGTAATTTTTACTACAACATCCTAATCCAGGATTAAATCATTCATTTAATATGCTGAGTAGTCTAGAAGGACATCATTGACATCGGGACAAGAGGACCCAGATTCAAAGTCCACAAGAGATGGTAGCGTTTTTAAAAAAATTGGAAAAATTACACTGGGGTGGTTTCTTCTTTTCTCCTGATCTCTTGGGTAGTGAGATCTGGTGTCTAGCCATTTCTAATAATAACAATAAACAAGAGGTCCCTCATGCATGTTAAAGAGCACTTGACAGTTAAAAATGAAAAGACTAGGCTACAAATTTCCCTGCTACTTGGCAAAAACCCACCTACACCATGGATCCTAGGCCATGCTACGTGGTTAGTGCAAGGATTCTCCTAGGATTTTCTCAAGAGGGATATCTGAGCATCTATGGATTCATCTGGTGTGCAGTGATGATGATCCTAACAACATCATTAATAAATATTCACTTGTTGTGTCTTCATATTATCTAGTAAAATTATTCTCACCGTTTGCCTTAGAAGCAAAGCAAGCGCTCTGAAACACTATTTTCATGCCAATGTTATGCTATAATATGGATGTGAATAATGGACAATAGGACAACAGAAAAGAAAATCACCGGAGACTGTAGAAATGTGGTTTTACAGAATCATGTTGAGAATACTAGCTTAGAAGAGTAATGAAAGCGTTCTGAAAGGGACCAGAGCAAAAAGAGAGCTAATTTCTAATTTGGGGGGGGGGGGGGGTGTTGTGTCATCATTTTTTTGCCATGTAATGAGAATGGAACAACTGGAATATATTGTGACAATGGGAAAATTGGAGGAACGAAGAGATGAGGGATGCAAAAAGAAAATATACAGACAGCTTAAGAAAATGGCTTGGCAGAAGGTCAACAACAGAAATGATAAATATCTGTCAAGATTGAAAGTTGTGGAGAGACATGATCACCTATGCCAGCAGGCATGGTACTTGATGATGATGATATGCTGTCAACTTATTAGATCGAAGAATAATAATCAGAATGATAACCCTACCAAAATGACATGTTGAAGACATGACAGGAGAAAGCAGTATAGATAAGATCAGAGGTGAAGAATTAAGAAAAAAGTCCTTAGGAATATTGTCAGCTATTGAATACATAAAGAGACAACTGATAAAATCGTTTTAACAAGTGATAAGACAGAAAGAACAAAATTTGACATTCATCTTCATTCAGCTTACATTAAAAATTAATTTAACATTAAATTAATAATGCCATTATGGGCGTATGTCACTGGATCTATTGGCTTAGTTAAAACCATTTTGCATGAAATAGTGGTAAATGGCGGTAGACAAGAATGAAAATAAGATTGATGGCATCAAAGACTGGGTAGAGAAAAATCATTCAGATAAACCCAGAAAATGGAATGCAAAAGTGAAGTGCAATAAAAGATTGTAAACAACTCATCGAGTTGGCACACCAAAGGTCCTCAAGAGATCAAATAGTTCAGGCAGGCAGTCTTGCAAAGAACACATATTACAATACATCACAGATAAAGAAAAAACATAATCCTTGGCTTCTGTTTATTTAATGTTTATTATAGAAGAAAATTTCCAATTTGGGATATATTAAAAAACACACGCACGCGCGCGCACACACACACACACACACACAGAGAGGTATTTTTATGGCACTCTGAAAAACCCACAAACGAGCAGCGATAGGGAATATGGAGAACAATAGACAGCCTGTACCAGGATTAGAACCTCTGCTAATTGACACCACATGTTGCCATTAGTTGGGACCTGTGCTTCAGCACACTGCTGGTTCATTATCTCCCCTTCCCCTGAAAAAAAAAAAATATCATGTTCTTATGTGGCTACAGTATTAAGCTTGCCGGGTTGCAACACTAATTCATGAATTAATTTATAGTACATAATTATATTTTGAGTTTCCTATTATTAAGTACAAGGCACATGCACCAATACAATTGTGCCATTAAATTTAATTCATAAATTGGTGTTATTTAGTTATTTGCGGGTCATCATCATTGCACTCCAAACATGTCCATTGATGCTCAGATGCCCTCAGCAAGTTTTGCAGTGTCGACTGACTGATGACTCCATTTCAATGTTGGTTGAAAAGTCTTATACGCCCACTAAGTTTCTCATCTCTGGCTGTGCCCATCTTAACTCCCATCTCTTTCATCTGAAGGAATGACATGGATTTGTGGTTGTCGAAGTCCTGTGCTCTTCCCACATCGCGGAGGGCACAGATGATGTCCGCCTGATCCAATCCATTGGTTGACCGTCTTCAACGACAGCTCAACTAGCCAACCTTCTCCGCTCTTTCATTTGCCCGTATTCCTGCATGTCCAGTAATGTAGACAAAGTGACCCTACGTATTTTTTACTTCTGCAATGAAGTAAATGAACCCATTGCCTGCGTACAGAGCTCGTCTCCACTTTTTTTATCATGCTCAAAGAATCACTCAGTATGCAGGCATGGGTGTAGTCTTGTGACTCTAACCAGATGAATGCCCTGGTCGCTGCCATCACCTCCATCATCATGCTACCCATGGTCATAATGTATGCACCACTGTCTTTCTTGACTATACTGCCTGCCGAGGGTGCTGTAATTGCCCAAGCATTCCTTTTGTGTCGTATTATAGATCCGTCTGTATAGATGACTGTATCTTTCTCATCGGTGTTATCCCAAATAAGACCATTGACCTCCGCATTGACTATGACTGAGTTTTGTCCCCTACATTTCCTGTCGAGTGTTATTGGTGTTATTTAGTTATTTGCGGGTCATCAAAGAAGATGCTGTGGATGTTCTAGACTCACGTGCACTCACTCAGTCGCTCAGCCCAGAACCCATCTCCACTTTATAAACTGACCAACCCCAATCAATCAGCTCTTCGGCACATGGATACACCATGAGTTTTTTATTTCCTTCGTTTAGAAGCACAAATAAATGAAATCACACTTCCTTGCCAATCGAGGTAATCTATCGATAGTAACAGAAGGTTAAGTAGTCACTGCTCGATGTTGGCAGCTGCCATGATTTTCAAGGTGGCTAATCCTTTGTGGGATTTTGTTATCGCATGGTCAATGTGGTCCCTAAAACACAGGCTGTGATCAAACATAACTCTGAAGTATGCCATCAGCCTGTCCCTGGTCACTTGATCAGCTCCCATTCATACGACGGGTGTTTCCATGTTAACGATATGATTGTTAAGGGAGAACCATGCAACTGATACTTTATTAGAATTAACCAATACACCTGATACTCCACACCAGGAAGAGATGCGGTCGAGTTCATTTTGCAGTGTGGATTAAAATTCCCTTCTGTCTTTTCCTTGTCAATATACCAGAATGTCATCAGCAAAAGTCATAGTTCTTCCTCTCCCATAAAGCTGTTGTTCCATGATTGTTATTGTGTACACGTTAAATAGAACTGGTGACAATGGTGAGCCTTATGGCAACCCTGGACAAATAGATGTTGGCTAGGATGACTAACTTCCACATCTGAGTATCACCTTCCTCTGAAACAGTGCTGCAGCGATCCATCTAATGAGGAAGGGGCCACTGCCAGTTTGAGGAGCATGTGTGCATGAGGCATTCAAATGGTACTCTGTAATATACATCCTCCAGATCTATAGCAGCATCATATGTTTTCTCTCGTCTTGGAAGCCTTTGAAGACGTCATAGGCAAAGACTGCCGCATTGAGCCGTGTCTCTTTGTTATATCTGTAACCTCTGAGTGTGGGTGGGAATGCGCGTATTTGTTCAAGGTGACAGGTAAGTACACAAGCAACCATTTTCTCCAGTAGCTTGCCCACAGTGTTCTGCATCGTGATGATTCTGTAGGCACTGATCTAAGAATCGTCCTTGTTTGGCTTCGGTAGCGGTAGTAAGTAGCTGTGTAGCCTCTCCTTAATCTGGCCGCTCTGAATCTATCTATTGTCCTTTCGAGCCGAAGACGGCACATAGTACAGAACCACAATCTCAAAAACAGAAACCTTGCATACCAAAATGGCACATATTGCAGAGATCACCATCTGCTTCCATAACAATACTTTTTACAATGACAGCTTGTCAAGTCATTGATCAATCTCCTTAGTCGCCTCTTGCGACATGCCTGGAAGGTCACAGTGTCACTATTCTCTACCTCCACTCTGAATGCTGGCATTAAACTGTTTGGCCAGTTTTTGCAAGTTGTCACCAGTTAAATTGTCTATGTTGTCGTACCGAACACCATCTGTACCAGGAGCGGTGTTGTGTAACCTACCTTTTAAGTGTTGTGTGAATGGTATCAGTTGTGATTGTGAGTTCTTCTCCCGTCACTACATCCTCCCGTCACTACATCCGCATTGACTATGACTGAGTTTTGTCCCCTACATTTCCTGTCGAGTGTTATTGGTGTTATTTAGTTATTTGCGGGTCATCAAAGAAGATGCTGTGGATGTTCTAGACTCACGTGCACTCACTCATTCGCTCAGCCCAGAACCCGTTTCCACTTTATAGACTGACCAACCCCAGTCAATCAGCTCTTCAGCACATGGATAAACCATGAGTTTTTTATTTCCTTTGTTTAGAAGCACAAATAAATGAAATCACACTTCCTTGCCAATGAACCGGCGAAAACACACCACCTTTTTGGGACGCACCGGAAGCGCAATCTGAATTGGTGTATAATCCACTACTGTAGACACATGATGATGATTGTGGATTTCAGAAAGAAATCCTTTTCTAGTGTTTTGAAGTGATGGTCTCTTTAGTGACAAATCATGGCATTGATGGGCACAGGTTCAGACAGTGTTTTCTGTTGTTTGTTTGTGGGGTTTTTTTCAAGTGCTTTAAAAATACCTGTGCCCTATATTTATGTTCTCTTATAACATTCTTGGCTTTTCAATTTATCTTTATTTATTTTGGACACAATACATGAATCTTTTCTTACAACTCACAATTGGCAAACAGTCTGCAAGCTATAAGTTTGTAATTATTTACATTTTAAAATTTATTTTGAAATTATTATTATTACTCTGGTCTATAATTGTTATTATAAATCACATATTTTCCCATAAGCATTCAAGACAACAAAATATTCTTTCTAGATATCACTTTATATGTGAGAACTTGAAAGAACATTTCTTGATTCAAATTCATGTGTAACAGAACTAATTCATTTCAAGTAAAGTCTTAGTATATGGATAACTGTATACTCTGTGCAATGAAATTAAAACACTATATTATAGACCAGAGATGGCCAATTTTTTTCAAATGGCGGGCCACTTTTTTATTATTTTTTTTGTGGCGGGCCATACTCATAACAATATTAATACAAATAAACTTGGCGTTTGTTTTAAGGTAATATTTTTGTTATTTATTGGCATTATTTGCTTACATAAATCATTTTATTGCAACAGAGTTAAAAATGCCTATTTGATTTATAAAAATGAATAAAATTAGCTATTTATATTGTTTAACAAAAATGTTTTAGTTAGGTCATTTTAAAGTTGACATGTAACAAACCTTAATGAGAACAATGTGGACGTTCATGTGCAGCAACAAGTTCATCAAAGTCAATGTGTAAAAATGATGTTGATATTTGTAATAAATCCTGAAGGTGGCCATCAGTGAGTCGGTTTCTTTGTGACGATTTAATCTCCTTCATTGTTGAAAAAGCGCATTCACATATATATGTGCTTCCGAACATAGAAGTAATTTTCAAACTGAAATCACTCAATGCGGGGTATTTTTCCTGTGGCACAAGTTTCCAAAAGTCAACTCCTATCTCCATCCTTGATTGGAAAAAGGGGTCACTTTGGAGGTTACATAACTCCAACTGAAAAGTGTCATGTTGTTGGAAAGTGTCACACTTCATAGGGTTGTTAAACAATGCCAGTTCTGGTCGTATACCACTGAAGTCAGAAAATCGTTCATTGAATTGCTCCAATAGTTTGTCTAACATTAATACAGAAAATTTGAAATCAGTGTCACTGCGCTCCTCAATCAATTCTTTGCACGAAGGAAAATGAATGAAGTTTTCTTTGGCCAGGGTAAATCTAAAAACTTTTAGTTGACTTATAAATCCATCTAGGTGTCCTACCAAATCTGAGACTGTTTGGGAACGTCCCTGTAGCTTCACGTTGAGTTCATTCATGTGCTGGGTGATATCAGTTAAAAAGGCCAATACGCTGTTAAAATGTGGATCATACATTTTTCTGATCAGTTCTTTGTTGGTATCATGTTTCTCTAAAAACTGCTTTATCTCGTTTATCAAAGCAAAAAACCGCCTCAAACAATTCCCTCTGCTTAGCCAGCGTACTTGTGTGTAGAGCACCAAATCGCCATATTCCGCCTCAACTTCTGATAGAAAATTTATAAACTGTCGGTGTGTCAAAGACCGATTCCCGCCTTTTATTAAATTCACACACTTTATTACAGTTTTCATAACATCCTCCACGTCTAGAATCTTGCCACACAGCGCCTCCAGGTGTATAATGCAGTGTAATGCTGGGCAATGGATTCCAGCCTTCCTTAATAATCCAACTAGACCTGTTTGAGTACCAACATTGACTTAGCGCTATCTGTCACTATTGCTGAAAGTCTGTTTATGTCACCGATACCGTTAACAACTTTCATAACTGAGTTATAAATGTCTTGACCTTTGGTCGTATTATGCAATGAATCTAAAGCTAGTAGCTCTTCATTGATAATAAAGTCTTTTGAAACAGTTCTTATGAAAATTAAAAGTTGTGCTGTGTCTGATATGTCAGTAGATTCATCCAAAACCAGAGAAAAGTAAGCGGAATTTGTAACTACACTCTTTAATTTACTAGATATATGGGAACTTATTTCCTCAACCCTTCTAGTGACTGTCTGTTTTGATAGTGGAACGCTCTCAAAATGACTGGCAATTATTTCTTCCCCAAATGTACGTGCCATGTTAATAGAACAACGCTTTACGAAGTCACCGTCACATAATGATTTTTTTTATTTCGCTATCTCTGCGCTTACAACAAACGATGCCATCAAGGAACTTGTTTGTTTTGTTGTTAATGTAGTAAAAACAGATTTCTGAGCACTAACTTTTTTCTTCAAATCGCACACAAGTGTAGAACGTATTGTACCAATGTAGTCCTTGTATTTAGCGGCGTGATGCTGTGTAATGCCGTTTAAGATTATACTCTTTTGTTTACAGACAACACTTGCAAACACACAAGGCACTGCGGTTTGCTATCCTTATTGTTGATAAATAAAAAATCATGTTCCCATTTCTCATGAAAAAATCTGATTTTTTCATTTAATTGACGTTTATTGTTCATATTATACCACGACCGAAGCAACAGACAATGAAAACACAGATTACATCAATAGCACTGTTTCCTGTTAAAATGGAACTGTTCCCTGTAACTCAACAAAATCAGAATGATCAGATCGGATATATAATTTTGACTGATGAAAAGAGGTTTGGATAGAAAGAAACTGAAAGTAAAATAATTGTGAGGTGAATGTGTTGGGGTGGAGGAGGTGACAGTATTTCTTGGTGGAAACTGTTTGAACTCGCCGAACCAAGAGTCGGCTCTAGAACCATTCGTTGGCTGTAGAACCATTCGTTGGCTTCTTCCTTTGTGTTTAAGTCGGTCGCAGGATGATCAAGTCGCAGGATGATCAAAAGGAAAAAAAGGATGGGCCGAGAATGACGGGAAGTCGACCTTTAAACTAACTACTAGAGTGTTCCGAGTTTTAAACATAGGTCTACTAGAGAATATTTGGGTTAGCTTTCTCCACGGTAAGAGTTAATGTAACAAATTTTTAATCAATTTTACCCAGGACATTTTCCTCAATGCAACCTGATTTTATTTTTTATCCGCCGCGGGCCTAATTGGCCATCCCTGTTATAGACTTTAGAATGGATTGGCTTCACATCAGACAGAGCATTACCGTATTTTAATAACTACATTATATAGCTATATTATAGATTTTCTATAACTATCTATCTATCTATTGACCTTTCGAGCCGTAGCCATCCCATAGGGCATAGACTCAGATACTCTTTCTCTTATCTAAATTTTTATTCTAGCAGTTTTCAATCCTTGTAAAGATCTTTTATCAAATCTCGCCACTTGTCTCTGTTCTGTGCAAGCAACTCTATCTCATCGAGGGAGCTGATTCCTGTTGCTCTTGCCTCTCTCATCAATGTTCTTTTCAGTGTCTCTCTGGGTCGGACTCTTTTCCTCTTACCTGTTGTTTTCCACATGAGGGCTTGCTTTGTTATTCAGTTATTTATATAACTACAACCATAATAATACAAGATTGATCAATTTAGCTATGTTGCAAATTTAAAGTCTATAAAAAATAATCATACCTTTCCTTTTCCAGCTGAAGAAATTAGAATCTGCATTCAAAAGTTTGCTTGCAAAGCATAGCATTGACTTGGATACAAAATGGGATGATGTAAGTATGGGATGATGTAATGCGCATTTTATAGCTTTCAATGTTTCATTACACTTGACATTTTGTTCCATAACAGCAAGGTCCAACCACCATGATACTCATTTGGGTGACCCGCTGACCTTCTCAAAGATTTACATTAAGATAAGCCATTCCCATACTTTAAAATGATGGTATTGGAAAAATGAGTCAAATCTTTTCTGCAGGTTCTATAGTTCCAGCAGTACAAAACACTGGAGTAGTGGGGTGTTGTATACACTCCAAGGTATTGCAAAATACTGACGTTTCGGCCAGCAACCTTCTTCAGAAGATGGGGACAACAACAGACTACTGGCTCCTTGCTACCAGCTTTACCGCAGCACTGCAATTAGTTGCCTGTTCCCTCAGTACAAAACACTGTATTTATGTTAAAATGAAATTATGAAAATCCCTGATTCATGAAATGTAACAGATGATAATATTTTTGACTTGACTAGAGATTCAAAATCAAATTATTAAAATGATAGACATAACAGTAAAATGAAAGTAACAAAAAAGGTATCAGTCTGAATAGTAAGAAAACAGAAGTAATGGTCATATCAAAGAAACAATCATCACATCACCATCATACAGCATAAAAATAAACAGGACAAATCTGAAACAAGTGCAGAGTGTGAAATACTTGGGCACAATAATAACATCAGATGGAAAATGCACCACAGAAATAAACAGAATAGCTCAGGCCAAAATAGCATTTCAGAAAATGAAAAATATCTTATGCAACAAATCTATGCCAATAGCAGTGAGAAAGAGAGTTCATCTGTGCTATATAGAAATAATTCTGACCTATGGAAGCAAATCATGGACAGTAGACAAACAAATGAAAAGACTATTAGATGCTACAGATATGGGATTTGAATGTTGAAAGTTCCCTGGACAGCTAAAAAGTCCAATGAAGAAATTCTCAGAGGCCAGCAAAAAAAGGGAACTCCTAAAAAACATCAGACGATTTAATCTTAGCAACTAAAACTGGTTCATTGACGGCTTATGGTTTATGGTTATGGAAGGCCCCGGTATCACTGTAAACGAATTAAAATCCATAATTGCTCAACAGCTACCTTTCTTTGTTTGGGAGATGAAATAGTAATTCGGATGATTCCACTGGCACGGGCGGTTGATGCAATTCATCATCATCATCATCATCGTGTGCTTTCTCTGCAACGAAGGTTGGCTACCATGGATCGCCATTCTACTGTTTCTTGCTTTGATGGTGCAGGCTGTCATAGATTGACTTGTCCATCTTTTGATGTTAGTCCATGTTAGTCTTGGTCTGCCTCTGCCTCTTTTACCTTGTATTTTTCCTTCCAATATTACTTTTAGTAGGCTGTTGTGTCTTTTAACATGCCCCAAAAATTTCATTTGTCTTGTCTTGATTGTATTTAGTAGTTCTCTTTTTATTTTCAGTTGTTTTAAAACTTTATCGTTTGTTATCTTTTGTTTCCATCCAATTCTACCTATTCTATAAATCCGCATTTCAAAGGCTTCAATTTTCTGTTCTGTTTTCTTGTCTAATGTCCATGTTTCTGCACCATACAGGAATGTTGAGAAGATGTGACATTTTGCCATTCTTAGTTTCAGCCCTGCTGATATTTGTTTTGTTGTTAGTATATTTTTCATGGCATTAAAATTACTTTTATTATCATCATCATCATCATTGAATGCCGTCTCCGCATCGAAGGTTGGCTACCATGGAGCGCCATTCCACTCTGTCTCTTGCTTTGATGGTGCAGATTGTCATAGGTTGACTTGTCCATGTTAGTCTTGGTCTGCCTCTGTCTCTTTAACCTTGTATTTTCCCTTCCAATATTACTTTTATTAGGCTGTTGTGTCTTTTAACATGTCCCAAAAATTGCATTTGTCTTGTTCTAATTGTGTTTAGTAGTTCTCTTTTTATTTTTAGTTGTTTTAAAACTTCATCTTTTTTTTTTCTTTTCTTTCCATCCAATTCTACCTATTTTTCTATAAATCCACATTTCAAAGGCTTCAATTTTCTGTTTTATTTTCATGTCTAATGTCCATGTTTCTGCACCATACAGTAATGTTGAGAAGATATAACATTTTGCTATTCATAGTTTTAGCCCTGGTGTTATTTGTTTTGATGTTAGTATATTTTTCATGGCATTAAAATTGCTTTTTGCCATTCTTAATTCAGTTGTACATTTTCCATCACTGGTTTAGAATGTCCAAGGTAGTTGTAGCTTTGAACTGTATCAAGGTCCATTCTTTCAATTTTTATATCTACTTGTAGGTTTTGAGTATTATCTTTGTTTATGATCATAGTTTTAGTCTTTTTGATATTCATACCTAATCCATATTTTTTTTGCTTGTCATGTTTATTTCATTAAGTAATTGTTGTAGATATTTCAGATTTTCTGCTAGTAATACAGTATCATCATCATATCTTAGGTTATTGATTATCTTGTAATTAATGGTTAGGCCTGGCATCTCAATTGTTTTTTATGATTTGCTCAGTGAACAAGCTTAGTGATAGGATGCATCCTTGTCATCCATTAGAAACCAGTACTAAAGTTACAAAAAAGTAAAGGGTCTCTTCATGCCACATGGCATATAGGATATATGGTGTTAGTGCCCTTGTGGAATTTAGGAAGGTAAAGTGCGAGACTTGAATTGGTGTCTTAGCACGCTAGTTTTCACCCATATGTGCTCTGCCGCCTATCCAGAAGTGTTCAGAGACTTCTGGTTAGTGTCGCTTAAAGCATCGAAACTCACGATAGGAGACAGCATTCCTCACTTTAACTTTCCCAGAGTACTACCCTGGTACCCATTTCCGCCAGCTGCTGGGTCGACCACGAGGGTATTTTTTTTCCAACCACGAGTACAATTCACACTGCTTCCAGCAGGAATTGAACACAGGTTTTCTGAACATCGGTAGCCTAGTAGGGTGTTTTCCCAACTAGGCTACCAAGGTGATATATTGTGTATATATGTATTGTTTATTCAAAATGTGTGAAATTTGAAACCAAATCCTCATCGCCCTGCCCCATATTATGACAATAACGCTTATATAAACAATCAAATTCACTTTAAAATTCTAAAATTTCTTCACAATTGACCCAGACATGAATCAGATATTATTGGAATTTTGCCATCATAAAGCTGTCAAGCTATTACTTTTTTGTTTTTCAAAATTATTGCATGCATAGAGGTATTGACTCTCAGTTTGGCAAATACATGGACACATAGTTTTCTAATGTACAGCCTTCATACCACTTTACTACACATTATATTTATCTAGAAGAAAAATATCACTAAATTTGTGTATGTACACAAGTGATTGTCAAATTTGAAAATGTTCATAAAGTGTGTACTTTTTAGATTCGATCTAGATTAGAACGTGACTTAGCTTTTGAAAACATAACACTGGAGGCAGAGAGAATACGTCTCTTCAAGGAATATCTTACAGCCATGGAGGAAGCTTGTTCTCATTATCACCCTAAGAAAAAGAAAACAAAGAAACATCGTTCAAGGAGATCAAGATCTAAATCTCACTCAGTAAGCACTTTTAATCTGTTATGTATTTTTTTAAATATTATTTTTTAATGAAAAAATCTAATTAAAGGCAAGCTTATTATGCCAACTATTATTTCAAACTAATTTATATATACTATAAATAAAATGAGTAATTGTAATAGCTTTCAATTTTACTTGAAAAGAGTTTAATGTGATATGATTAGTTGCCTCCTTTAGAAACTGTAATAATAGTGATTCAATTAATAATAAGTGTTCAATTTATTTGCCATATCATCATCAAACACATTACCTGCTGCCTTGAACAGAAACGTGTATTCCCACCCACACTTGGAGGTTATAGATATAACAAAGAGACATGGCTCAATGCTGCAGTATTTGCCTATGACGTCTTTGAAGGCTTCCACAGACGAGAGGAGACATGTGCTGCTGCTATAGATCTGGAGGATGCATACAACAGGGTACCATTTGAATATCTGATGCAAATGCTCCTCAAACTGGTAGTGCACCCCTTCCTCATTAGATGGATCGCCGCAGCACTGTTTCAGAGGAAGGTGATGCTCAGATATGGAAGTTGGTCTTCCGAGCCTACATCCATTTGCCCAGGGCTGCCACAAGGCTCACCATTGTCACCAGTTCTATTTAACGTGTACACAATGACGATCACGGAACAACAGCTGGATGGGAGGGGAAGAACTATGACTTTTGCTGATGATATTCAGGTATATCGACAGGGAAGAGACAGACAGGGAATCGCTTCCACAATGCAAGGCGAACTCGATCGCATTTCTTGCTGGTGTGGGGTATCAGGTGCCGTGGTTAATCCTAATAAAGCATCAGTTTCATGGTTCTCCCTTAACAATCATATCGTTAATACGACCACACCGGTAGTACGAATGGGAGCTGATGAGGTGACCAGGGACAAGTTGATGACATACCTTGGAGTTAAGTTTGATCGCAGCCTGTGTTTTCGAGACCACGTCGACCATGTGATAACAAAATCCCGCAAAGGATTAGCCACCCTAAAGGTCATGGCAGCTGCCAACATCGAGCAGAGGCTACTTACTCTTCTGTTCCAGGAATTAGTCCTCACACCAATCGAGTATGCCCTGGCAATTCTTACTGCCAGTACGACTCAAATTGATAGGCTGGAGAAAATACAAAATGAAGCCAAGTGCATTATCCTGGGATGTACGAGGGACACTCCCTGTGTAGCAATGAGGTATCTTCTTGACTTTCCAACCATGGATGACAGAATCAAGATCTGGAGAGCACGAGCATACCTGAAGATTAGTACAGATACAGAGCATCCATTGCACCACGTGCTCAACACAGAGAAAGGTGACAGGCTAAAAAGAGGCAAATCATGGATGGGCCGAGCAGAAGATGTCATCAAACAGGTTTGTGGGCTTACCAATATCAGTGTTGGTGAGGAGTGGATACCGGTGCCTATATCATTCAAGGGGACTTTCTCGTGTATTGTCACACTCGACAGGAAAAGTAGGGAAAAGAACCCGGTCGTGGTTAATGCTGAGGTCAATGGTCTTATCTGCGATAACACCGATGAGAAAGATGCAGTCATCTATACAGACGGATCTGTAAGGCGACACCAAAGAAGTGCATGGGCATTTACAGCACGCTCGGCAGGCAGAATAGTTTACGAAGACAGTGGTGCATACGTCATGACCACGAGTAGCATGATAATGGAGGCGATGGCAGTGACCAAGGCATTCAAATGGTTAGAGTCACAAGACTACACCCACGCATGTATACTGAGTGATTCGATGAGCATGATTAAAAAAGTGGAGGCGGGCTCTGTACGCATGCAATGGGTAGAGTCGTTGCAGAAATCCAAAATACGTAAGGTCACCTTTGTCTATGTCCCTGGACATGCGGGAGTACGGGGGAATGAAAGGGCGGACTGGTTGGCTAGCTGCGCTGTCGTTGAGGACGGGCAACCAATGGATCAGTCGGACATCATCAATGCCCTCCGAGATGTGGGAAGAGCACAGGACTTCGACAAACACAGATCCACGTCACTTCTTCGGATGATGGAAATAGGAGTTAAGTTGGGCACAGCCAGAAATGAGACACTTAGTGGCCGTGTAAGAAGACTTATCAACCAACATAGAACTGGAGTCGTCAGTCGCTGGACACTGAGGGAATTGCTGAGGAGGGGATCTGAGCACCTATGGACAAGTTCGGAGTGCAATGATGATGACCCGCAAATAACTCAATTACCTGCTGGCATAGTTGATCATGTCTCTCCACAACTTTTGATCCAGACTTTTGAATAAACAGTTATTTATCATTTCTGTTGTTGATCTTCTGCCAAACCATTCTCTTAAGCTGCCTGGTGTCTTTTCTTTTTGCTTCCCTCTGTCTCTTCATCCCTCATTTTTCCCACTTATTACAATATATTCCAGCTGTTTCCTTCTCATAACATGGACAAAAAGTGATGATTGTTTCTTCCTAATATTGGATATTAGATCTCTTTTTGCTTTGGCCTCTTTCAGAACATTTTCATCTTTCTTTTTAGCTGTCCATTTTAATCTCAGCATTCTTCTTTAAGAATGTAATTTGCCATATACTTATAAATAAAATGAGTTGGAAACTTTATATGTGAAAACAGAAATTTAGAACATGAGGGAAATAGTGTAAAAATTATTATTTGTATTTAAATTGCTCAGAAATATTGCTCATAAATTTTGCACACTAATTACTGCCCATTATAGTTTAAGCTACCGTTTGTGGAAACACATTCTGTTTTGTATATTTGTAGTAATTTAACTGTTTACTATGTTTAAGAGTGATTCTGAGGAAGGTCACCATAGATCAATCAAGAAAAGGAAAAGATATTCAGTATCACATTCAGCCAGTGGGGGATCTGATTCTGGCAGATCAAGAGGTGAGAAAAAAAATTGTACCTGTAATTCATCTGCAGGGGCTGGTAAAAATCATCAATCAAACTTTATCAGCAACAGTAGCATTAATGTATAAACCATATAAAGGGTTAAGGCATAAAAATGCGAAGCTGCAGTAAAGCTGAATATGAGGAAAAATTAAAAAATAAAAAAAAAGGTATGTAAGAAGCTTTACGTGACAAGTGGACGACACAGACTAATCTGTGTCGTCCACTTGTCACGTAAAGCTTCTTACATACCTTTTTTTTTTATTTTTTAATTTTTCCTCATATTCAGCTTTACTGCAGCTTCGCATTAGTCTGTGTCGTCCACTTGTCACGTAAAGCTTCTTACATACCTTTTTTTTTTATTTTTTAATTTTTCCTTATAAACCATATAGCCAGAATCATTATTACATTTTGCCAGTAAGCTTGACTGAATCATTTTTCAATTTATTAGCATTTTATGCAATTCTTATGATAGATAACAAGATATTAATAGGAGCTTGTATCTGTACATTTTTTTACATCCTTTGAAAATGAGAAAGCAACTCTGCAGCTATCTAATTACAGTGGTATGATTTTGACAATCATCATCATCAAGTACAGGGCCTGCTGGGGTAGGCGATCATGTCTCCACAACTTTCGATTTCGACAGTTATCATGTCTGTTGTTGACCTTCTGTCAAGCCTTTCTCTCAAGTTGTCTGGTATTTTTTCTCTTTGCTCCCCTCTATCTCTTCATCCCTCAATTTTTCCAGTTGTCACAATATATTCCAGTTGTTCTCTTCTCACTACATGGCCAAAAAATGTTGATTGTTTCTTCCTAATATTTTGAGAGCTATTGGAAATTAGCTCTCGTTTTGCTTTGACCTCTTTCAGAACATTTTTAGTACTCTTCTTAGCTTTTACACTCAATAGACACTAAAAGAAAGCAGTTGAAGAAATAAATCACTTTGTATATGTTGGTATTAAAATAACTAAGCTCCAGGATTTTCAAATCAAATCACTCTTACTTATGCATGCAAGAGCTGGAAAACAACTAAAGAAATAGAAATAAACTGGATGCATTTGAAAAGAAATACCTCAGGAAAATATTATATATACCATGGAATGAATTCAAGACTAGCGCAGAAATAAGCCAAAGTATCCAAAAATATCATTTATAATCAAGAGAAGAAGGTGGTCATAAGTTGGACATGTGATGAGAAGAGACAACAAGAGAATCTCAAAGCAGGCCCTCAAATTATCAGTGGGTTAAACAAATATTAGTCCAACCTAGAAAAACACTAAAAGGAACACTGAGGTAACAACAGCAGGCATCACGTTCCCTTGCCATGATTGAACAACTCTCCCAGAACACAGTCATGTGACAAGATACAATATGGGTGCCGTGCAAGGTCTGATATTTGATAACAAAGATCGTTGAACACAAAGAATCTAGAATTTCTGCCCCATGTGCCGTCTTCAGCTCAAAAGGACAATACATAGATAGAAAGACAGACAGACACTCACTCACATGAAATTGTATCTAGCACCTAAATTATTAGAGGGACAAGACAAATGATGACATTTCGACAAAAGCCTTTGTAAGGTAGATCAAACAGTTTCCATAAAGGTATCTATGGGATATTCTCGAAGTGTTAAGGCACATAATAGCAATAAAATGAGTGCCACATTTGTGCACTATGTTTTAAACAGTTTTAAAGGAAATTGATTGTAATGTGACAGGATTTTTCTTTATCATTAGTGGAGTCCATGTTGTAGATGGTGGCATGGTAATAACTCCTTGAATAAGAAGAATCTTAGGTACTATAAAAAATGCTTTCTTGAAATTTGTATATAGCACACCAGATTTCAGGTTTCACAGTTTTCTAAGAGAATTGGATACTGGAAAATCTGTTTTCCAGTGTAATTTTTTTTATGGCATTGAGTCTCTACATCGACAGCGGCTGCACAGATCACTTCAATGTTAGATCAGGTGTAAGACAGGGATGCGTACTATCCTCCCATTCTGTTTATTTCATACATGGACTATATATGGTTAGCCAACTCATCAAAGACAGAGGAGATCAACAAGCTTCTATTTTCAGATTATCAGGCACTAATATCTGGAAAAATAGACCTATAACAATACTTAAATAGACCCAACAGCACAGGCACAAAATACAACATGAAAACCAACATTAGCAAGACAGAAGTCATGAATATCACAAAAGAGAAACAGAACATCAACATAATTATAGATGGCAGACAACTAAAACAGAGTAATTTAAATACCAAGAAAGTCTAGTGACAAATGACAATTCATGGATAGCAGAAATAGACTTAAGATGCAACAAAGCTTGTCATATCATTTGACAGCTATCACCATTATTGTCCAACAGGGAAATAACTATACAGTCAAAATGGGCACTCTACAATACAATCTTCATTCCAACATTACCAATGCCAGTCCTGGACTCTAGATGTAATAACAATAAGAAAAATAACCTATATTGAGATTAAATGTGTTAGATGAAAGATAGGAAACAGCCTGAGAGATAAGATCCAAACTGAGAAAATAAGCTAGGAATAACAAAAACACACACACCACCACCACCACCACCCCCTTTTGCGCCATAGAATATATAAAGAAACAACAGATAAGATGGTTTGGCCACATGACAAGGCAGAAAGATCGAAGCAACACAAAAAGCCTTCTATAAATGTTGCAAAAACACCAGACCCAAGGGCCAAGCATGAAAAGATGGATTGACAGAATATTAGAAGCACCAGGAAACATAACAGCAGCAGAGGCGAACATAAGAGCAAAAGACCACAAATTATATCTCCCCTTGACGCTAAAATGCAAATGAGGAAGGAAAGAAGAAGAAGATAATATTGAGTACATACCTACCATATATAACTCGTATCCAGCATGATTTTTATGCGTTTTTCTTTTAATAAGGCGGTACATCTAATTGTATGTATGTATGGCCTTTGGCGTCTTGACAGACGGTTGGTAGCATGCAATCATGATAAGTCAGTAGTTTGGTGAAGCATTTATGTCTCATACTGGGTGCTGCTTTACTGAAGATCTTCTTTCATGGCTGAATTTGCCAATCCTGGACATCTAATTAATACAAAGTAAAGACCATTTTTGTGGAACTCCACCTTTTTTTTCTCCTTCAAATTTATCTGCACATAACATTTTTCAAAAACTTTATCAGCTCCTTCCAGAAGCGACGAAAACTATGTTTTGTGCAGTTACCAAGAATGACTGACTCGCTGCATTTAATCAGAGATACCACATGATTAGTGTTACTATATGTAGATATGATGATGATGATATATAAGTCAGGAGAGTAACATCATAATTAATACAATTTGTTCGTTTGCATATGGGCTCCAGCCCAAAGTAATTTCGCTCTAATTTTTGGATGACAATTGCAGTCTAATATATCCTTGAAGACTTAGTCTTGAACGAATTTGTCTTTCAAATGAAGGAGGCAAAATCTCCTAGACAAAGATCCCGTACTATACAGCAATGACTGTTTTCCCAAGGTGGGGAAATATTTTTTGGGGTACGCATTGTTATCACACCATTGTCGTGTGCATGGCAGATTTCTGAGTATTCAAGTTATTAGATTTGCGATTAATAAGTGTGCTTTTTAATTTACTATCTATTTTGGCCTTTCAAGCCGTAGCCGGCCCATAGGGCAAAGACCCAGATACTCTTTCTCTTATCTAAATTTTTATTCTAGCAGTTTTCAATCCTTGTAAAGATCTTTTATCAAATCTCGCCATTTGTCTCAGTTCTGTGCAAGCAACTCTATCTCATTGGGGGAGCTGATTCCTGCTACTCTTGCCTCTCTGATCAATGTTCTTCTCAGTGTCTCTCTGGGTTGGCCTCTTTTCCTCTTAACTGAAGATATTAGTGGTTGATTGGCGATTTCTCTAATTTCCTCCTTTGTTTTAAATTCGTTCCATGCTATACCAAGTATTTTCCTTAGACATTTATTTTCAAATACGTTCAAGTTTGTTTTTATGTCTTTTGTTCTTTTCCAGCCCTTGCATGCATATATAATGGTTGATAGTACATTTGATTTGAATAGTCTAAGTTTTGTGTTTGTGCTGATGAATTTTAATTTCCACAACTTTACAAGGCTTCTGAAAGACATTGCTGCTTTTTTAATTCTAATTTCTTTACTTGTACCCCTTCCCGATCAATGTTATTTCTAAGATAGATAAAGTGATCAATCTCTTTGAAAGGATGTAAAAAAATGTACAGATACAATATATACCACTAGTTTGTTTTCCAGGTATATTCTGTCATCTGTTGGAATTAAGCTTTTCATGACTTTTTATATTTTTTCGTCATTGATCTCAAGCCCAATTTTGCTGGCTATTGATGATAGTTTATTTGTGTTTTCCTGCATTGTATTTATCTGACTGCTGATGAGGCTATGTCATCAGCAAAGTCGTGGTCCTCCAAATAGTCTCCTTGTATCCATTCGATGCCTTTGTTCAGCATTGAAATTCTGCGTTGCAGCATTTCTTCATTATGATTTACTATCTATCTATTGACCTTTCGAGCCGTAATCGGCCCATAGGGCATAGACCCAGATACTCTTTCTCTTATCTAAATTTTTATTCTAGCAGTTTTCAATCCTTCTAAAGATATTTTGTCAAATCTTGCAATTTGTCTATGTTTACTAATTAATTTACTAGCACAGAGTTAAAGTGAATCACAGTTGAAGGAATAGACTGGAGACAGTTCAGAGCTACAACTACCTTGGACATACCAATGGTGGAAAATGTAAAATTGACATAAACAAAAGAATAGGTATGGCAAAAAGTAATTTTAATGCCATGAAAAATATACTAACAACAAAACAAATAACAGCAGGGCTGAAACTAAGAATAGCAAAATGTTACATCTTCTCAATATTCCTGTATGGTGCAGAAACACGGACATTAGACAAGAAAACAGAGCAGAAAATTGAAGCCTTTGAAATGTGGATTTACAGAAGATTAGGTAGAATTGGATGGAAAGAAAAGAAAACAAACGATGCAGTTTTAAAACAACTAAAAATAAAAAGAGAACTACTAAATACAATTAACAAATACAAGACAAGTGAAATTTTTGGGACACGTTAAAAGACACAACAGCCTACTGAAAGTAATATTGGAAGGGAAAATACAAGGTAAAAGAGGCAGAGGCAGACCAAGACTAACATGGACGAGTAACATCAAGTCAATCTATGACAACCTGCACCATCAAAGCAAGAAACAGAGTGGTTTGGCGATCCATGGTGGCAAACCTTCGTTGCAGAGATGGCACTCGATGATGATGATGACAGAGTTAAAAACAATGAATTTTTAAATTCAGCACCTATATATTTAGAGCTGCCCAATACAATTTTATGTTTACTAAGATTAGAAAGGCAAGAAGTGCAAGCCATATTAATTGTTAGTAAAATCGCTAGTTTCTGTAAATAGCTCTGCATTTTTAATAAATGTTAACTTAGTTAATATAATTACTTTATTATAAAAATTAATTTAGTGTTTATTTTTCTTTTAAAGAGATTTTAAAAATTCAATACTAATTTAAACATAACATAACTTAAACTGCACAATTTGAAAGATATCGTATCCAGTCGAAACTTCTCGTGGAAACTATATTATTATTATTATTATAATAAACACTGAAAATTGCTATGTACTGTTTTTTTCCCTTTTGTGCGGGTTTTTTGGTCTGATGTACAGGTTCAACTAAAAAGTATATGAAAGGTATGTGAATAAGGTCATGTTTTGAAACAAATGAGATCTTGTGAAGTTGTTTTTTTCACACTAGTATATTTCCATTGTGTGCTGTTTTGTTATGCTTATATAGTTACATTACCTTATTAATATATCAACATAAAGCTATGTCAGCGCTATTTTTGAGTATGCATACTGTCACTTGGCTTTTAACTCTTTCAGGACCAGAACAGGAAACACGTTATTTTAGGTTTTGGACCAGATTAATTTTCCTGTTTAAAAAATTTCACCATATACCTTTTTCATTTGACTACTTCACACAATAATTTAGATAAATGTGATATGTGTTATACATCACTGGAAAAGAAAATGGATACAGAAAATAAAAGTAGCAATATATTTATAATATGTGGTTATTTGTAGGAATAATTATATTTTTTTTAATATAAAATATTTAAGGTAGGTAATTTTTTATTCAAAATATTGTAATTCACTTACCTTTTTCCATGTTTATAAGTGTTGCTCTCCATTTGATTTGTAATATTATACAACATAATCCAAATTCCTCCAAAATACAGTTTATTTGATTAATTTATGTCCACAAATAAAGAAGTTATGTACATTTTTGTAAATGATCATCATCAAGTGCCATCTCCGCAACGAAGGTTGGCTACCACGGATCACCATTCCACTCTGTTTCTTGCTTTGATGGTGCAGGTTGTCATAGATTGACTTGTCCATCTTTTGATGTTACTCATCCATGTTAGTCTTGGTCTGCCTCTGCCTCTTTTACCTTGTATTTTCCATTCAAATATTACTTTTTGTAGACTGTTGTGTCTTTTAACTTGCCCCAAAAAGTTCATTTGTCTTGTCTTAATTGTATTTAGTAGTTCTCTTTTTATTTTTAGTTGTTTTAAAACTTCATCATTTGTTTTCTTTATGTCCATCCAATTCTACCTATTCTATAAATCCACATTTCAAAGGCTTCAATTTTCTGTTCTGTTTTCTTGTCTAATGTCTGTGTTTACGTAACATTTTGCTATTCTTAGTTTCTTCCCTGCTGTTATTTGTTTTGTTATTAGTATATTTTTCATGGCATTAAAATTACTTTTTGCCATACCTATTCTTTTGTTTATTTCAATTTTACATTTTCCATCATTGGTTTTAGTATGCGCAAAGTAGTTGTAGCTCTGAACTGTCTCCAGATATATTCTTTCAACTGTGAGATTTATTTGTAGGTCTTGAGAATTTTCTTTGTTTATGATCATAGTTTTAATATTTTTGATATTCATATTTAGTCCATATTTTTTGCTTGTTATGTTTATCACATTAAGTAATTGTTGTAGGTCTTTAGGATTTTCTGCTAGTAGAACAGTATCATCAGCATATCTTAGGTTATTGATTATCTTTTCATTAATTTTTAGGCCTGGCATCTCTGAGATGTACATGTATAAGATACTTAGGCTATTCAAATCAAATGTACTATCAACCCTTACGTATGCGTGTGAAAGCTGGAAAACAACAAGAGATATAGAAACAAAGTTGAACGCATTCGAAAATAAATGTCTAAGGAAAATACTTGGTATAGAATGGAACGAATTCAAAACAAACGAGGAAATTAGAGAAATCGCCAATCAACCACTAATATCTTCAGTAATAAAGAAAAGACGATGGTCATACGTTGGACATGTGATGAGAAGAGATAATAATCGAATAGCAAAGCAAGCCCTCATATGGGAAACAACAGGTAAAAGAAAAAGAGGAAGACCCAGGGAGACACTGAGAAGAACATTGATGAGAGAGGCAAGAGCAGCAGGAATCGGCTCCCTCAATGAGATAGAACTGCTTGCACAGAACAGAGACAGATGGCGAGATTTGATAAAATATCTTTAAAAGAAAACTGCTAGAACAAAAATTCATATAGGAGAAGGTGTATCTTGGTCTACGCCCTATGGGCCGGTTACGGCTCGAAAGGTCAATAGATCTCTGAGATGCTTTTAAAGATTTGCTCAGTGTATAGATTGAATAAGCTTGGTGATAGGATGCATGCTTGTCTTAGTCCTCTTTTTATATCCATGGGTGTAGAGTTCTCCTTGTTATATTTTATTATTGCTGTTTGCTCCCAGTACAAATTACATATTCGTCGTATATCTGTGTTGTCTAGATTTATATCCTTTAGGCAGTCTATAAGTTGATTATGGTGTATTCTATTAAGCAAGCATATATTGGTTTGTTTACTTCTATGTACTTTTCAATCAATGTTCTCATGCTAAATATGACTTATTTTGTGCCACTGTTTTTCCTGAATCCAAATTGTTGCTCATCTAATTCAGTATTGATTTTATTCTGAATCCTTCCCTGTATATGTAAATGATCCCAGAATGAAAAATATTATAAATTTGTGTGACGTCAGAACAATATTTACAAGTCAAGTTTATTATTTTTATTTACACAACCGGACTTATTTTGTGTGAGATGTCCCTAAAAATAAAGTACCAGTTTCGTTATTAGAATCACTACCACTCGATTCTGCTGAGGCCCTATAGTGCTGAAATAGAAAGCATCCACCAGCAAAACCTAAGCCAGATCATCTTGCCTTTTAGCATAACTTTTACTAATATTGCGGCCCATTATCACAACAACAAAATTATTGTCAGAGTCTAAATACTATGAATACTCTATTTCTGAATCACTCAATAACAAGATTTCGAACATAGATCTAGCTTCTTCCGCACTATATCATTTTGTCGAATGCAAGAAGTACCAGCAGTGGGCGTGGCCATTATGTAACAGAAATTTGAGGAGAAAAAAACAATGAATATAAATTAACAATTTTCTAACGTTCAAACTCTGTAAACACGTGGTTTAACAGGAAATGAGAACTCTCCTACTTCTGGAAATCAAGTATTGGGTGAAATAAAAACAAAAATCTGTGAAAACGAAACAAATATTAAGCTACACTCGTCAGAGCATAATTTTCGGATGATGGTTAGAAATAACACTTTTTATCGAACTGACGTGTCAGATAATAGTCCTGAAAGAGTTAAAGTAAATTCTTCTAAAATTGTAGTTCCTCTGTTTGAGCATTAGCAATGTGTATTGGTTTTTTTTTTTATCTTTTTCATCAGCCAATGCTGTTGAAAAGAAAAGCAGGCACCATAAAAATGTTCCATTAATGTAATTGAAAAACGTGTTCCAAGATGGTGAAAAAGTGTTTGTGTCTCTCTCTCTCTCTCCCCCTCCCTCCCTCTCTCTCTCTCTCTCCCTCCCTCTCTCTCTCTCTCTCCCTCTCTCTCCCCCTCCCTCCCTTCCTCTCTCTCTCTCTCCCCCTCCCTCCCTCCCTCCCCTCTCTCTCTCTCTCTCTCTCTCTCTCTCTCTGCGATTAAGACCTAATCAGAGTAGGATTCCAGACTCTCCCATGAAATCAGCTGTCTGTTTAAGCGAATCAATTGCCCCATATACTTTTTCTTCCAGGGAGGTGGGCGTGGACCACATTGTTCTTCTCAGGTCTGTGTACTGGGGGGCAATCCTGTAGAACATGTTTTGTAGTCATATTGTCCAGTGTACAGTGGCATAGGCTGGTTGTACCTATTTTGAATTTGATGAACATGTGATTTCTCATTCTATTGTGGCCAGTGCATAGGTGAAGTATGATGACTTGATCCCTCCTTGATAGTTGGTGGTATCCGTCACTCTCGTTATGCTTTGGGTGTTCTCGTTTCCATTTTTCATGGAACTGACCTTTGAGGATGGATTTGGGTTCATCGTAGCTTACCAGATGGTTCTCTTGTGGTAATCTCCCTCCCTCTTTAGCTAATTTGTCTGCGTGTTCGTTCTCGTGTATATTACAGTGTGATGGTATCCACTGAATGACCACTCTCTGGAAGTTATTGCATAGTTGGTCCAGGGTAGTTCTCAAGTCATCTAGTTCATTGTTCTTGGGGCTTTTTAGAGCTGATAATACTGACAGTGCATCAGTCAGAATCACCAATTTATTGTGCATGTTATTTTTGAGTTGAGTAGCCAGTGTTGCAGCATCTCTGATGGCCTCAGTTTCTACTTTCAAGTTGTTTGAGAATTTTCCAGTAGCTATTGACTTGGTGATCTCGTCCTGATTATTCAGCGTCAAGAACACACCTCCCCCTCCATTTCTAGTGGCATTTGTAGCAGAGCCATCTGTGTATATGTGGGACCAAGAGTCCTGTGGGTAGGTATCGTGTATGTGTTTTTCTGCTACGTGTTTTCTTTCTGTGTCTGATTGGGTGCCTTTTTTCATGATTCCTGTTATATTTTCCTTAAGTTCTGGTATTTTATGCTTTCCATGAGGAGACATATCAGATGGACCCAAGGGTTTCGATATTGTTTGGGAAAGTACTAGGTCTCCAGTAGTTAGTTCATTGGCAGTTGCAGCGAAGTTGCTCCTCTTTAGTCGTACAATTCTGGAACCAGTTATTCTTTGGTGCATGAGTGGCTAAGGAGCCTTCTATATTTCTCCGCTTGTTGCAATACTTTAGTGACCTGTATGTCGTCTAAGGGTTGTAAACCTGTTACTGTTTCTAGAGTCTTGATAGGTGTAGATTTCATAGCACCAGTGATGATACAGGCTGCTTGGTTCTGTGTTCTGTTAATTTTGCTAAGGTGTGATTTGGAAGCCATAGCCCAGGCTGTGACTCCATACTCTAGAACTGGTCTGACTCTTCCTACGTATAGTCTTTTCAAAATATTGCTGTCTGCCCCTGCGCCCCCCCCCCCCCCCCCCCCCCTGTCCGTTCCTGTCAATTTCTTCATAATATTTGTTCGTTTTCTGGCTTTTTTCCTTGCTCTGTCTATCTGATTTTTCCAAGTCATTCTGCGATTCATGGTGACGCCAAGATATGTTGGGTTTTGGTCAATAGGGAGTGTATGGTCTTTTATCTTCAAGTTTGCAGAGAGTGTTTCTTGATAGGCTGAAAATTGTATATGTTTGTGTCTGTAGAATATGCATTGGAGACTGTTCCATTTCAGCTCTCTAGTGTAGATCACTGTGTGTGTGTCACCCAGATGTTCCACTTTACGGATTTATGCCGATGCTACATATCATCAAATTATGGAATTTGTTCAGTGGTGTTTTACTTCATTTGGATCCCATGCCAAGCCTACCTTTTCACTTTAAGGATTCTGCACTTGTGCTACAGTATTTGAGCTCCTGGGTGCAGTTTTTTTGGTGAATCAAGTGTTGTGTGTCAATCCATTGTTGTCAAACATGCGTACTACATCGTAATGATGGACAGATCTTACTTTGTACAATCCTAAAATTCTGAAATAAGTAAGACAGAGCTGCTTGAAAATTCTGATTTTGTTTGTAAATCTGGAGCCTGAATTATGTTGTTTAATTTCAAGAGAGCTACAAGGAGAATAAAGGAAAAACCTGTGAATCAGCCTAGCTTTATTTCTCAGTCTCTTTGGGATATGGTAAGGAGGGGATCTGAGTGCCTGTGAACAGATGTGCGATGAAGATAATCCGCTGACTAATAACTATGTCTATTTTTATTTTTTATATCTAATTTTTTATAGAAAATGCCACATTTTAATTTTTAAAATTATTTTACTACATTGTTGCTAGCATGTTATTGTGATTTTGCACAAAAAATTATTTACACCATAGCAATATGTTTCTGTAAATATAGTGTTGTCAATCTGTGTCCTGAATTTAAAGGGAAATAATCTGACCTAGATAATAGTAACTTCTATTTTATTTCAAATCTGATTCGCATTCTATCTATCTATCTATCTATTGACCTTTCGAGCCGTAACCGGCCCATAGGGCGTAGACCAAGATACACCTTCTCCTATATGAATTTTTGTTCTAGCAGTTTTCTTTTAAAGATATTTTATCAAATCTCGCCATCTGTCTCTGTTCTGTGCAAGCAGTTCTATCTCATTGAGGGAGCCGATTCCTGCTGCTCTTGCCTCTCTCATCAATGTTCTTCTCAGTGTCTCCCTGGGTCTTCCTCTTTTTCTTTTACCTGTTGTTTCCCATATGAGGGCTTGCTTTGCTATTCGATTATTATCTCTTCTCATCACATGTCCAACGTATGACCATCGTCTTTTCTTTATTACTGAAGATATTAGTGGTTGATTGGCGATTTCTCTAATTTCCTCGTTTGTTTTGAATTCGTTCCATTCTATACCAAGTATTTTCCTTAGACATTTATTTTCGAATGCGTTCAACTTTGTTTCTATATCTCTTGTTGTTTTCCAGCTTTCACACGCATACGTAAGGGTTGATAGTACATTTGATTTGAATAGCCTAAGTTTTGTGTTTGTGCTAATGAGTTTTGATTTCCACAACTTTTCAAGGCTTCTGAAAGACATTGCTGCTTTAGCCAGTCTGATTCTAATTTCTTTGCTCGTATCCCCTTCTCGATCAATGTGACTTCCAAGATAGATGAAGTGATCGATCTCTTCTACTGGTTTGTTTTCCATGTATATTTTGTCACTTGTTGGAATTAAACTTTTCATGACTTTAGTGATTCGCATTACAAAAGTAAAATTGTTTTACATTTAAATTGCTAATCATTAATATTTTTTATGCTAATATTATAAGTAAAAATCAGAAGTAACAATTGGCTGGGTGTGTTCTTAGTAAATAATAAAACAGTCGTAATAAAATTATATAATGCAGATGATGATGACAAGACTACAAAACGACACAAGAAAAATCTAAAAGAAAGAAGCAAACATCACGTTCAGTAAGTAATGATAAATAAAATTGTGCCTGTTTTAGTAATATCTTTAGGAGTTTACTCAAGAGTGAGCTCTGTAATTCTGTGTGTGAGTGATCATACACATTCATTCACATGTATGTATGTATCTGCAATCAACAACTACAAACAAATTTGTTATTTTTTTATATTTGAAAATAGTTAAGAGCGATAATATACATAAGACTGCCATTTTAAAACAGTCGTTCTTATTGCACTTATCTAGATCTTCTGTATACAATTTCCTGTGCTCAACAGACTGTAGAGAGATTAGTTATTTCCATATATCTAGTTATTATAGTGCACAAGGGCATTATAAGTGTGTCTTTCTTAGTGCAAGATTTCATTTTTGTCACTGTACAGTTCATCTGTTTGCAAAATATGTACCAAAGCTTTAAGTTTAGATTTTTATAAATACTTAATTTGTTATCTTATGGTAAAATGTTGTTTGCTGGTTATTTCAGGCTGCCTTTTTAAATCTTATCTTCTCTTTTGTTGTTTGGTGCTCTGAACATGCATTAATTATTGAATCCCAATTTTAACTCATTCCATACAGTTCGCTGCACCATGCACACCAATTTTGATCAAATACGTTAAGTTACACTTAGCATCATTCTCAATTTGTTTCTTGTAAACGATATTTCAACATTTAAATTAGCTATAACATTTCCCTATAACATTCTGTAAACATTCTTCACTGAAGAGTTCATTCAACATGGGGTTTTCAATTAAAAGACATTCACTAAAGCTAAGGTGACCATATTTTTGAAATCCCATTCCGGGACGGAATAATTTTACTTCAATTTTCCACCAATAAAATTACATTTCTTCTTGCTGTCATTTTCAAGTGAATAATACATACATTTTAAAACATCTAATAATATAGACCTACTATTCGCTATCAGGATAATCAGGAGATTTAAAAAAAACAGTGATACTCACTTAAATTGAAGGTGAAACAGAGATGCTGTACTTTTCAGATGAGTGAATTTTCTGTAAAATGTCCTTCTTTGTATGCAGCATCTTATAAAATTCGACACATGTTCCCTCATAGTTCACTTTGGTGATCAACATGGCTTTTAAAGTTTCAACACCTAGTTGTGTTTTATCATTTGTCCACAAACTGTTCATCAGAGAAAACACTCATTCTGTTGCAGCATTTGTTCCAGGTAGACATAAAAAGAACTCTGCCAACTTCAGAATATGTGAAACGGGCACATGATTGTTTCTGAAGTGGGAAGCTAGTTCAACCCAACACTGCCTTGGTAATGTTTTATTAAGACTCCACTCACTAATTTTTTGTGAAGTAACGAACTGTTTCATGTAGACATATTCGTCATACATTTCATTTTCTGGAAAGTCGACTGAAGGCACTGTTTGACTCACTAATGATGAAGACTTCTCAATATCTTCCCAATTTGGTGTTCTGTTCAGCATTACCCAGCTGTAAGACTCTAGGTTTTGAAAATTATTTGCAGCCCATTTCTTCAAATAACTTAAAGCTGTTTCATAAAATGAAGAAACACTGGCGTTAAACTTTTTCACATCATCACGTGGAAATCCTTCCATTTCCAGCTTTTTAAGGATTATCTGAACTCTTGATGGCAAGAAGCCGTCTTCCAGCTTGGACTCCAAGATAACTTTCAACCTATTGATGTTGTCAATGACTTCAAATACAGCGACCATCTGTCCCTCTACTTTCTGCACTGCTTCGTGGAAAGAGGATGCCTGACTGTGAACCAAAATAAGCCATGCCTCAGACAGTGGGTTTTCAAAGAATTCCTGTATAAAAACTGGGCATCTGTCTTGAGATTGAAAATATGATTTTAGAGGCAGGAACATGTAAAGAACCCTTTCAACAGCAGGCAAGAGCGCAAGCCACCTAGTTTGTGCATAACCTAAAATCATCTGGAAGTCTGTGTCGACAAACTGACAAAACTCCTTGAGACTTTCAACTCTAACTATGTATGATTTGAAGTACAGACAAATTTTTGCAATAGTCATTTCAACATCAACAGGCAATACGTCTGCAGCTGCTCGAACAGTGTTGTGGAAAATATGGCAAGCACACCCAACACCTATCAAACTATGTCCAAGGTTTTATTTCAGTTTTGTGAAAACATTGTTCTGTCCTTTTCTTTCAGCGCCCCCAAAATTAGAATTTGTGTTGTCTGCACATAATCAACTACTTTCAGTTCTAAACCATTTTCAGTTAGACAGTCAATAAGAAAACTACTTACTATATCAGATGTTTCACCCGGCAATGACTTCAACTCTAATATTTTAACTTTCAGTCCCTTATTGCGATCAAAGTATCTGACAAGCAAAGGAAAAATTTTGATTTCTTTGTGGTTGGAGGCATCTGTCAGTATGGAGATAAATGTTACGTTTTCTAGGTCACATCTCAACTCGTTTAGAGCATGGGGTGTGAACACATTCTGAATAATAGCTTCTGTTTTCGTACGTGCACAAGCAAATTTTGGTTCTAAAGTTACCTGAAGCAATTTTGATGTGCAGTCCATAGATCTAAACGTGTGATTGTGCATCACTGTATGATATGCAAAGGCACCTTCTGTAGCAGCTAACTGTTCTTCTTTGTCACCAACCTGTTCAGCTCGAAAAAAATTTGTCAACGACGAACTTGATGCAGCAGTAGCGACGGCTCTCTTATGTTTATCACTATTTATGTGGCTCTTAATATCACCACGTCCACTATGGTTAATAGTAAACCCGGATGAACATATATTACATCTTACAGTGAAGTCTGATGACGATGTAGACTTTTTTATAAAAGGGTATTCCTTTTGTAAATCTTGATTAAAACTACAATTACGCTTCGGTGCCATTTTTTGCGAAAGTGAAAGTGAAAGTTAGTAACACAACGAATATATACGAGATTTAAAACTAGGAGCGCATTCTACTGTTTTGATATTAAACAAAATTGTCTACACAGCAACGGAATAATATTTTTTTTAATTGAAGAAATGTACGCCGTATACCAAAATGGCAAAATTGGTAAACGTTTGTGTCCCAAATTATTTTTTATCAAATCCGGGACAAAAGCTAAAAAATATGCCAAAATCGGGACAAAACCGGTACGGCAGCTAATCCAGGACAAAGGTTCAAAAAATGTCCAATTCCGGGACTGTCCCAGACAATCCGGGACGAATGGTCACCTTACTAAAGCGTGTATTTTACAATTGGATTAGCCGTGTTTACCCCAACAAAACATCTGATTGAAATTAAATTTGAGTAGTGGTGATTCTAATGTTTGATTTCAATTGAAGAAGCCAGTAAATTAATTTGTTTATGATAACAATGATGTCTAAGTCTCATGTTGAATACTTGTGATCAGCAAGATTACAGCTAAGTGTAATGGAATACAATACATTTTGACTGGATGACAAAAGATAAGTTATCTTTATGCCGCGTCAACAAAATTTATTATCTCTGCTTTAAGACATATTGCTAATTGTTTTTCTTTCACAAAATAATTCATATTGGATTACTTTGATCCAATATGTATGTTGGAAAGTTGGCAATTATAATTTCAATTTTATGTCTTCATTTTTTTTTTTCATTTTGGTTATTTATCCCCAGTTTTTCTTTCTACATGTCTTGTAGCATCTTTTTAAAGTCTAATTTCTTGTTCATTTATCTAAAAATCCATTCGTATGTTATATGTTAGATAAAGTATGTAAATTTATATTTAAAACCTTATGGTGCATGACAAATTTTGCAAGATAAAATGCATTGATAAAAACCTTATGTACTGAAAGAGATTCAACAACAGCATGGTTAAGTAAAAACTACATCAGAAACAAATTGCAGTAGTGATTATGTACCACTCAGAGGAAAACTTAGAATAAAATTAACAAAAAAGGCCACAATTAACATCAACAAAATTTAAACTTACTTACATCAGACAAGAAGCAGCAATATTATTCAGGTGTAAATAGGTGTATAGAGAAAATCCAAAGCATAGTTAAACAATCTACGAGGCTTGTTCAAATGAAACCCGCCCGAGCTGCTCCAAGTGGACGTACATAGGACGCATGATGATGTCACACCTGACATAATAAGCATACACCAATATAAAGTAAAGTAAAGAGTCCCATCATGCCAAGTGGCGTATAGAAAATATGGTGTTAGTGACCATAATTTTTACAGACCTTCGGCACATGATTTTTGGGGTAATATGGTCGGTATTACGCCAGAGCCGCTTTACTTTCCCAGAAAAAATCAAGTAGCCATTTAAGGCTGGGTGAACCTGGAAGCCATCGATCAGGATCAAACCCGACCTCTTGTCCTTTGTAGTCCAGTTACTAACCACTGAGCTCCCCATACTAGCGCGGCTCACCATACACCAATATGCCATAATATATTTGTTCATTCTTCATGTAGTATTCATTGGTTTTGCTGCAAACTATTGAAAAATGTCTGGTGTGATACAGAATCCATCTAAGGTTGATCAAGTGGTGATTCAGTTCCTAACAGCTGAAGGATGTCAATATTCTTTGCCAAATGCAAGCAGTGCATGATGACAGTGCCCTACAGTGAAGGACTGGGCATGAATGTTTCACGAAGGATGTGAGTTAACAAAAGATCTCCCACAGCCAGATCAGGTGCATACTGTGATGACAGAAGAAGCCATTGCCAAGATGATGCAGCAATAAGGATGAAACATCATCTGGGCTTACTGTAGCTTGCAGAGGAGTTCGCTGTGTCACTTTGAACAGTTCACATGGTAATTAGGAAGAAACTGAATTCATCATCATCATCAAGTACCAAGCCTGCTGGTATAGGTGATCATGTCTCTCCACAACTTTCAATCTCGATAATTATGTATCATTTCTGTTGTTGACCTGCCAAGCCATTCTTTTAAGCTGTCTCGTATCTTTTCTCTTTGCTTCCCTCTATCTCTTCGTTCCTCAATTTTCCCACTTATTACAATATATTCCAACTGTTTCCTTCTCCTTACATGGCCCTACATTGGCGGTGGTCGGAATGTGGCTCTCAAACAGAACACAAACCAGACCGACACATTTAATGCTTGTTATACAGGAGACGGATGTGGACCAGAAGCCGCAGTTAATGGCAAAACAAAGACCAATCTCTATGACAATGACTGCATACACACACACAATTGAGAAGTGGAACCAATTCTGTTTTCTGGTATCTGAAATTTGCCACGCCCCAGAAGACTCACACCATTTGAATCTATCATCGAGCTAGCACTATGATTCGGGTAAAGAATGCCACTCTAAAGGCTTTCTCTGACAGTGGCGGCGTAGTGTTCCAGTATAATGATATATCATACCCTAATATTTCTGTGAACATTATTGTAGTCAACACACAAGCGCCAATGGCACACATTAAGATTTAGTTCACACCGATCATTTCGCAGGCTGACAGTGCACTGACGGTGTGTGTGAGGTGCAAACATTTACAGACACCTACTGTCTGGACGGACATTCTTGGTCGTTTTGTGCAGTGTGTAGTGGGTGTAGCAAAGGCTGCATCATCGTCATCGGTACGTGTCACGGCAACTGTTCACATGGGATCTATGGACACGACTGCTCCGGGTCTTGTCTCAGTGTCTGTCCTTTATGTGAGGAAAAATCCGGAAAATGCCTACAATGTAAACATCCTAGCTATATCTGTAATGAGAACAGACGTGTTCTGATGGCTGTGACATCATATGTGACCCGGAAAGTGCAGACTGTACGTGCAAGGAAACGTACTACGGGTCAGACTGCACTCTCAAATGTCCAGACAACTGTTTCATCGACACCTGTGAACAGTCAAACGGGAACTGTACATGCAAGGGAACGTTCTATGGGTCAGACTGCACTCTCAAAACTCTGGACAACTGTTTGAACGAAACCTGTGAACAGTTAATCGGGGCCTGCAACTCGTATGTCGATGATTCCCACGTTAAGAAGAGTCTGCCGACTACAACAAACCCAAGCATATGGTTACCTTAATGTGTTGTGCTAGACATGGTTCATTTCTTGGTGTTTTTCCATGAAGCCATGGCTCATATCTTGATGTGTTTCTGTGTTAGCCATAGCTCATATCTTAGCTTGTGTGTGTGTGTGTGTGTGTGTGTGTGCGTGTGCGTGCGCGCGCGCTGGCCATGGCTCATATCTTGGTGTGTGTCATGTTAGTCATTTCTCATATCTTGGTGTGTCCGTGTTAATCATGTCTCATATCTTTATGTGTGTCTGTGTTTAGTCATATCTAATATCTTAGTGTGTATCTGTGTTAGTCATGTGTCATATCTTTGTGTGTGCATGTCTGGGTTAGTGATATCTCATATCTTTGTGTGCATGTCTGGGTTAGTGATATCTCATATCTTATCTGGCTTAGGTTTTGTTAGTCATATCTCATATCTTTGTGTGTGCATGTCTGTGTTTGTCACATCTCATATCTTTGTGTGTGCATGTCTATGTTAGGCATGTGTCATATCTTTGTGTGTGCATGTCTATGTCAGTCATATCTTTATGTGCATGTTTATGTTAGTCATGTGTCATATATCTTGATGTGTGTCAGTGTTAGTCATGCCTCGTTTCGCTGTGTGCATGTCTGTGTTAGTCACATCTCATATCTTTGTGTGTGCATGTCTGTGTTAGTCACCTCTAGTGACTCGTGCAGATGGTGCTCGTAAACCTGGGAGGGCCGACCATCTAAGGGCAGAATCCCCCTACAGAAAAGACAATCTGCTGCCTTGAAGGAAGATTGGGGAGAATCAGAGGCTAAGGAAAGCAAACCTGAATAAAATGCTGGCTGAAATCGGATGCACTGGGCCACTGGTGCAGACAGAACACAGTGCAACGTTTTAACGGGTATTCAATCAGAGTGGATCTGGCAGACTCTAATTGTGATGTTCTGTCTGTGGGGGCGATCAACACACTTAACCTGACAGCTGACTTCAAGTGAGAGTCTGGAATCCTACTCTGATTGAGTCCTGATCGCAGAGAGAGAGAAAGAGACATGGCCAAAAAATAATGATTGTTTCTTCCTAATATTGGATATTATCTCACCTTTTCTTTGGCCTCTTTCAGAGCGTTTTCATTACTATTCTTAGTTGTCCATGGTATTCTCTATATTCTTTTGTAAAACCACATTTCTACAGCCTCCAGTGATTTTCTGTATATCCAGATATTCAGATATATTTGATGTTTTAGATATTATTCAATATTTTTGTTATTATTTCTATTCCAAAATCACCTTTGGCTTCAATTTCTTTAGTTTATTATTATCCAGGAGCTTTTCACTTTCATTAATGCTCTTATGCTTTTATCATTGTCTTAATGCATTCTTCTACCTTCTTCTACTGGAGCATAGGTCTTCAACAAATACTTTCTTCAACAAATTCTTTCTGTTTTTTGCCATTCTTCTTAAGAGATCATTCTATGTCTTCCCCATCATCTTCATCTCTGCTTCTATCTGTCTTCTCCAAGAATTCCTTGGTCTTCCTCTTTGTCTTTTCCCCTGGGGATTCCAAAAAAGGGCCTGTTGTGTAATACTCTCAGTTGGCTTTCGTAGTGTGTGTCCAGCGCCATCGTCTACGCTGTATCTCTTATATCCACTGGTGTTTGACTGGTACATTTCCATAATTCTATGTTAGTGATTTTGTCCTGCCATTTCCATCCTTTTATTCTGCGTAAGCATCCATTAATGAAAGTCTGTATCTTCGTGATTGTCAATTTTGTTGTTCTCCATGTTTCACATCCATAATAATAGGACCGCCTTAACATTTTTGAGTTGAAAATTTGTAGTTTTGTATTTAACCTAATTTCTTTGGATTTCCAGATGTTTCCCAGTGCAATGAAAGCTCTTCTTGCTTTGATATCCTTATTTTGGTATCATTTTCTGTTCCTCCCTCTTTATCTATATTACTGCCCAGATATATGTAAGATTGTACATCTAATAGAGGTATTTCTCTTAGTTTTCACCATGCATTGTACCGGTTCTGAATTGTGTTGTTTTATTTGCCTTGTAACCTCTTTTGTGTAAATCTAAATTTAACTTGATGTTACTGAGCCTCATTTTTCTGCTTTTAATTTTACTGTAAGCTCTCCCACAACTGGTACATGATCGTTATCACAATCTGCCTTTTGTCTAGTTTTCACACATGCCAGACTGTTTCTAAATCTGTTATTTATTTATTATGTAATCAATTTATGACTATCAAATAAAATTGATAGTCATAAACTGAAAGATGAAGCCATAAAGGAAAAGTTTAACATAGAGCTAAGTAATTGTTATTCAGCACTCGGTGAAATAGACTTAGATATCAATGAAATGTGGGACTCACAGAGCAAAATACTAATGACAGCAGCAGAAGCAAGTGCCGACTGAAGAAAATGGAAAAACGAGCTTGGATCTCAGACACCACATGGAAATACATCAAAGAAAGAAGAGAAGCAAAGAGAGCCGTGACTAATGTAAAGACAGATCTTGGAAGGTTCTGGCAAAAGCACATACAAAGAATTAGACAACAAAGTGAAAAGTTCGGCAAGAAGAGATACAAGAGCTTATATAGACAACTTGGCAGAGAAAGCAGAGACAGCTGCAATTACAGGAGACAGCAGAACTCTCTATACAGTACAAAAGATGCTGACAAACACCTATACATCCAGTGGAACACCAATTCTAGACAAATCTGGATTAATGCTAACAACAAGCGCAGACATAAAAGCCCGTTGGGCAGAACACTTCAAAGAAATTCTTAACCGTCCACTACCTCACAGTTTAATAGATTTTGAAGCTGAAACACCAGCAGCAGAATTAGATGTAAATTTAGATGACTTCACCTTGAGTGAAATAGAAACCACCTTAAAGCTAATGACCAATAACAAGGCTGCTGGAGAGGATAAGTTAACAGCTGAGATCCTCAAGGCAATTGATAGCCATAATTTAATACATCTCCAAAAAATGTTCAACATCATTTGAAAACAGAGAAGACGCCTCATAAATGGAAAAAAGGAATCATTGTTAAGATCCCAAAAAAGGGCAATCTTAGAGATTGTAACAACTGGAGAGGCGTGACACTTTTGTCAGTTGCCTCAAAGTTATTCTGTAAAATCATCCTAAATAGAATAAAGGATTCAATAGATACAGTAATGCGTGAAGAACAGGCTGGGTTTAGAAAAGGGAGAAGCTGTCTTGACCACATTTTCACTCTACGACTTATATTGGAGGAACATATTGAAAAGCAAAAACCTTTTGTACTTAACTTCATCGACTTCAAAAAAGCATTTGATAGTATTCATAGAGATTCTTTGTGGAAAATTCTGAAGCAATATGGTTTACCATCAAAATCATAAATATTATCAAAGACATGTATGATGGTTACACATGTGCAGTTCGAACAGAGGAAGGACTGAGCGAATGTTTCCCATAGAAACTGGGGTTAAACAAGGATGTATTTATCGCCCTTGTTATTTGAATTGTTATGGACTTCATAATGAAGAAATGCTGCACTGGTAATAAAGGCATCGAATGGATACAAGGAGACCATTTGGAGGACCTCGACTTTGCTGATGACATAGTTCTCATCAGCAGTCAGATAAAAACGATGCAGGAAAACACAAATGAACTATCATCAATAGCCAGCAAAATTGGGCTTGAGGTCAATCATGAAAAGACTAAAGTCATGAAAGTTTAATTCCAACAAGTGACAAAATATACATGGAAAACAAACCAGTAGAAGAGATCGATCACTTTATCTATCTTGGAAGTCACATTGATCGAGAAGGGGATACGAGCAAAGAAATTAGAATCAGACTGGCTAAAGCAGCAATGTCTTTCAGAAGCCTTGAAAAGTTGTGGAAATCAAACTCATTAGCACAAACACAAAACTTAGGCTATTCAAATCAAATGTACTATCAACCCTTACGTATGCGTGTGAAAGCTGGAAAACAACAAGAGATATAGAAACAAAGTTGAACGCATTCGAAAATAAATGTCTAAGGAAAATACTTGGTATAGAATGGAACGAATTCAAAACAAACGAGGAAATTAGAGAAATCGCCAATCACCACTAATATCTTCAGTAATAAAGAAAAGACGATGGTCATACGTTGGACATGTGATGAGAAGAGATAATAATCGAATAGCAAAGCAAGCCCTCATATGGGAAACAACAGGTAAAAGAAAAAGAGGAAGACCCAGGAGACACTGAGAAGAACATTGATGAGAGAGACAAGAGCAGCAGGAATCGGCTCCCTCAATGAGATAGAACTGCTTGCACAGAACAGAGACAGATGGCGAGATTTAATAAAATATCTTTAAAAGAAAACTGCTAGAACAAAAATTCATATAGGAGAAGGTGTATCTTGGTCTACGCCCTATGGGCCGGTTACGGCTCGAAAGGTCAATAGATAGATAGATAGATAGATAGAATCAATTTGATTATGTGCGTTGTCTCCTGAGCTTTTCCATGTCCACAGACGTCTTGGATGTTGCTTAAACCAGGTGTTTCCTATCATCATGTTGTGTATTCTTGCCCAGTCAATAAGTTTCACCACCTCTTTCATTTGTCTCTCCTAAGCCATAATAACCAACTACTTCATCTCTTTCCTTTCCTACTTTTGCATTGAGATCCCCTAGAACTATGGTGTTTTCATGTGGTTTGCATTCACGAAGTGTCATATTAAACTTGTCATAAATTTTATCAACTGTTTCCTCTAGACTGTCTGCTGTTGGTACATTAATCTGTATGAGAATAATATCTACTGGCTTTCCATTCAATTTCACTAAAAGGACTCCGTCAGTTATTGGCCAAAGACGTTTCACTGTTCTTTCTCTTTCTGCATCCAAGATGAAACCTACTCCTCTTTGGTGTTCAGTACCTCCAGAATAGATTATTTTATGTTCATCAGAATATATCTCCCCTGATCCAGTGTATCTCATTTCACACAATCCCAATAAATGTAAACCATCCTTTTCATTTCCTGTTTGATGTTTTCCTTTTTGCATGAGTGTTCTTACGTTCCAGGTTTCTATTTTTAGTGTCTGTTTTATCTCTATCGTGCTTACAGTAACTTGCTGCTGATCAGGTATCACCTGTAGTACATGATGTCTCCTACCGAACACAGGTATTTTCGTTGGAATCCCCTTTAATCTTAAAAACATGAAAAATCTTGAAATTATTGTGGTGATTCACGATTGTACAAAGAAATTATGACAGTGGTTTTCTGATGCCTTCCATCGGTTTGTTTTACAGTTGGCTCTGCTAGCCTTTGATTAAAAAGTCTCACCCACAAGGCAGTGGGGTTGTTTTATTTCAGGGTAGCTTCCCTTAGCTTTTTACTCTCACGAGCATACCTGCATGGAGCCGCAGGTTGTACTGTCTACTGGATAATGGTAGCAGGTAGAATTACCCGACCTAACAGAAACTAAATTATCAGAAGGTATATATACATTGGGTCTCATAGATGCTGACCGACCACGATAAGGAAGAATGCATAGGGTGGAATGTGAACCACGTGCTGCATTCCGAAAAGGATGTTGATGCATTTCTGTTGCTCATAGTGGCTCTCATGGTGCCACTTTGAGCCTTGAAATAAAACAGTGATTATGTAATGGATACATCCAGGATCACCGAAACCCAAAAAATTCAAGTCGCAGGTTTCCACTGCTAAGGTTATACTGACCACATTTTTTTTTACCACAAAGGCTTCTTTCATTAGATTTTAAAGAGCCTGATGTGAACACCATGCCATCAGCTACAAAGATATACTAAACAACCTGCATAGAGCCATGAAGATTAGAAGACCTGGCATACTTTTGCGTGATTCTGTTGCCTAACAATACTCGCCCATACATCACGTACAAGAATATTGTGCAGGAAGTGTTAGAAAATGGTGAGAACTTGCGCAACATCCAACCTACAGTACCAATCTGTCACCATGTGTCATTTGTTGAGACCCTTAAAAAATCTCTACTTTTAGACAATGATTCAACTCCGATGCAGGCATCATGGCCACAGTGACAAAACAGTACAATGAGCAACCAAAGTCATCTTTCCACCAATCAGTGAAATGCATATTTTATTGCATAATGCGACTTTTTCTAAAGTCCTGAAACCCTGTGTTTAAAACCCTGATGAGTACTTGCTTCATAACAATTGTTTTATTTAATTCTGCCACACCTGCTGATGTATCTTACATATGTTTGTAATAAAGCAACTGGGATGGGTTTCATTTGAACACGCCTCATACAATTGTGTATGTGTGTGGAAATTCTCAACACAAAAGGGCATGAAAATACACATAACGAAGAAGAGGTGTGGGAGTGCAGCATCAGTAGCTCAACAGCGCACTGTCCCGACAGATAAGATGTTAGAAGATCTTAGTCAGCAGTCAATCCACAGAACTAAGAATATTCAAGTCGGGCTGTCCGATAATGAATTTGCTCACCTCTGGACAGGAAGAGAGAGAAGATCAAGTTTCCTCCCACCTGCGACACAGTAGTCTGGGAGAAGTTAAACAACTGGCAAAAGAGTTTAATGCCAGCATTCGGAATGGCCATATTAAGGAGGAGTGGCTACACAGCTACTTACTACGCCTACCGAAGCCAAACAAGGACCATTCTCAGATCAGTGCCTATAGAATCATCACGATGCAGAACACTGCAGGCAAGCTTCTGGAGAAAATAGTTGACCATTTCCTCACCTGTCACCTTGAACAGAAACACGCATTCCCACCCACACTCGAAGGTTATAGATATAACAAAGAGACATGGCTCAATGCGGCAGTCTTCTCCTATGACATCTTCGAAGGCTTCCACAGATGAGATGAGACATGTGCTGCTGCTATAGATCTGGAGGATGCATACAACAGAGTACCATTTGAATACCTCATGCATATGCTCCTCAAACTGGCAGTGCACCCCTTCCTCATTAGATGGATCGCTGCTGCTCTGTTTCAGAGGAAGGTGATACTCAGATGTGGAAGTTGGTCTTCCGAGCCAACATTCATTTGTCCAGGACTGCCACAAGGCTCACCATTGTCACCAGTTCTATTTAACGTGTACAAAATAACGATCACGGAACGGGAGGGGAAGAACTATGACTTCTGCTGATGATATTCTGGTATATCGACAGGGAAGAGACAGAAGGGAAATTGCCTCCACAATGCAAGACGAACTCGATCGTATTTCTTCCTGGTGTGGGGTTTCAGGTGGCTTGGTTAATCTTAATAAAGCATCAGTTTCATGGTTCTCCCTTAACAATCATATCGTTAATACGGACACACCGATAGTACGAATGGGAGCTGATGAGGTGACCAGGGACAAGTTGATGACATAGTAAAGAAAGTAAAGTACCCCCGTCACGCCAAGTGGCATATAGGGAAATATGGTGTTAGTGACCCTATATTTTACAGACCTTCAGCACATGATTTTTGGGGTAATGTGGTCAGTATTACGCCCATGCTGCTTTACTTTCCCAGAAAAAAAAAATCCGGTACCCATTTAAGGCTGGGTGAACCCGGAAGCCGTCGGTTGGGATCGAACCCTACCCCTTGTCCGTGGTAGTCCAGTTCACTAACCACTGAGCTATCGCGGCTCTAGTTGATGACATACCTCGGAGTTAAGTTTGATCGCAGTCTGTGTTTTCAGGACCACGTTGACCATGTGATAACAAAATCCCGCAAAGGATTAGCCACCTCGAATGTCATGGCAGTTGTCAACATCGAGCAGAGGCTACTTACTCATCTGTTCCAGGGATTAGTCCTTGCACCAATCTAGTATGCCCTGGCAATTCTTACTGTCAGTACAACTCAAACTGACATGCTGGAGAAAATACAGAATGAGGCCATGTGCATTATCTTGGGGGTGTATGAGGGACACTCCCTGTGTAGCAATGAGGTATCTTCTTGACTTTCAAACAATGGATGACAGAATCAAGATCTGGAGGGCATGAGCATACCTGAAGATTAGTGCAGATAAAGAGCGTCCATTGCACCACGAGCTCAACATAGGGAAACGCGTCAGGCTAAAATGAGGCAAATCATGGGTGGGCCGAGCAGAAGATGTCATCAAACATGTCTGTGGGCTTACCAAAATCAACGTTGGCGAGGAGTGGATACCTGTGCCTACGTCATTCAAGGGGATATTCTCATGTATTGTCACACTCGACAGGAAAAGTAAGGAACAGACCTCAGTCGTGGTCAATGCGGAGGTCAATGGTCTCATCTGCGATAACACCAATGAGAAAGATGTATAGCCACACATCTATACAGACGGATATGTAATATGACACCAAAGAAGTGCATGGGCATTTACAGCACGCTCGGCAGGCGGAATAGTTAAAGTAGACAGTGGTGCATACGTCATGACCACGACGAGTAGCATGACGATGGAGGTGATGGCAGTGACCAAGGCATTCAACTGGTTAGAGTCACAAGACTACACCCATGCCTGTATACTGAGTGATTCTCTCTCTCTCTCTCTCTCTCTCTGCAATCAGGGCTCAATCAGAGTAGGATTCCAGACTATCACATGAAGTCAGCTGTCAGGTTAAGTGTGTTGATCACACTTAGGAGTCTACCAGATCCACTCTGATTGAACACCCGTTAAAATGTTGCACTGTGTTCTGCGCCAGTGGCCCAGTGCATCTGATTTCAGCCAGCATTTTATTCAGGTTTGCTTTCCTTAACCTTTAATTGTCCCCAATCTTCCTGCAAGGCAGCAGATTTCTTTTCTGTAGGGGGATTCTGCCCTTAAATGGTCTGCCCTCCCCGGTTTATGAGCACCATGTGCCCGAGTCATTAAGAGGTGACCAACACAGACATGCACACACAAAGATATGAGATGTGACTAACACAGACATGCACACATCGATATGAGGCATGACTAACACTGACACACATCAAGATATGATATATGACTAACACAAACATACACGCAAAGATATGACACATGACTAACATAGACATGCACACAAAGATGTGAGATATGACTAACATTGATTATGCACACACAAAGATATGACACATGCCTAACATAGACATGCACACAAAGATATGAGATATGACTGATATAGACAAGCACACACAAAGATATGACGCATGTCTAAAATAGACATGCACACAAAGATATGAGATATGACTAACATAAACATGCACACAAAGATATGAGATATCACTAACCCAGACATACACACACAAAGATATGACACATGACTAACACAGATACACTCTAAGATATGAGATATGACTAAACACAGACACACATAAAGATATGAGACATGATTAACACGGACACACCAAGATATAAGATATGACTAACATGACACACACCAAGATATTAGCCATGCCTAGCACACACACACACACACACACAAGCTAAGATATGAGCCGTGGCTAGCACAGAAACACACTAAGATATGAGCCATGGCTAGCACAGAAACACATTAAGATATGAGCCATGGCTTCACGGAAACACACCAAGATATGAACCATGTCTAGCACAGAAACACATTAAGATATGAGCCATGGCTAGCACGGAAATATGACACGTACCGATGATGACATTGCAGCCTTTGCTACACCCACTACACACTTCACAAAACGACCCAGAATGCCCGTCCAGACAATAGGTGTCTGTAAATGTTTGCACCTCACACACCGTCAGTGCACTGTCGGCCTGCGAAATGGTCGGTGAGAACTCAATCTTAATGTGTGCCATTCGCGTTTGTGTGGTGACTACAATAGTGTTCACAGAAACATTAGGGTATGATATATCATTATACTGGAACACTACGGCGCCACTGTCAGAGAAAGCCTTTAGAGTGGCATTCTTTACCCGAATCATAGTGCTAGCTCGATGATAGATTCGAATGGTGTGAATCTTCTGGGGCGTGGCAAAGTTCAGATACCAGTAAACAGGATTGGTTCCACTCCTCAATTTTGTGTGTGCAGTCATTGTCAAAGAGATTGGTCTTTGTTTTGCCATTAACTGCGGCTTCTGGTCCACATCCGTCTCCTGTATAACAAGCATTAAATGTGTCGGTCTGGCCCCCCCCCCCCCCAATATGTAGATGGAGCAGATATTTGCAACTATCACCCCTTCAATCCATAACTTGTTGATCAGACCAGCCCCAGAGCAAAAGACATCAATCTCGTGCTGACTAACTACAAACCTTGATTCATTGTTACATGAGGCACAACCATTTAGTTTTACCATGAAACTGTCCGGATATGTTAAGTCATTCACATAAATCTTAAACCAGGAGAATGGCAAAGATTGATTGAGAGTTGCCTCAACTGATGTAGAGTTTGTGTCCGGATTACATGTGGTGTCGTTGTTATCAAACAGGAAAATAGGTTCAGATTTTTGGGCGTATTTGTACACAAGATCCAAGTACTGACACTGGGGTCAGAAATATTCGTGCTGACAACTGTCATTGTTTGGGCATGTCCCTGTAGTTTTGTCACAAACTGAGTCATTATAGCAGTGACATGTAGGTGGGCTCTGTACGCATGCAATGGTTAGAGTCATTGCAGAAGTCAAAAATACGTAAGGTCACCTTTGTCTATGTCCCTGCACATGCTGGAGTAAGGGGAAATAAAACAGCGAACAATTTGGCTAGTTGTGCTGTCGTTGAGTACGATCAACCAATGGATCAGGTGGACATCATCAGTGCCCTTCGCGATTTGGGAAGAGCACAGGACTTTGACAACCACAAATCCCGAAACTTAGTGGGCATGTAAGAAGACTTATCAACCAACACAGAACTGGAGTCATCAGTCGCTGGACACTGCTGAGGAAGGGATCTGAGCACCTATGGATGAAACAGTGAAACAAGGAGCAAAGAGGAGCGACAATGAGGTTAATAAGTTGTTGCGCAGTTCGCAACAGAGAGAAAGTTGAAACAGTTTGTGCAATAATGCACCAAGTGAAACTTTAGGAGAAGTGTGACGTGAGCATGATGAGCAGTTAGTGGTTAGCAACGGATCAGTGGAAGGAGACTTTGTTAGAGATGAGTATTCTCGTTGTTATAGGCTGTGTGTAAGCCATCAGAAACATTTCTTACTGTAGTGATAGCTACAAAATAAGTTGCAAGAGACTTTGTTAGAGATGAGTGTTCTCATTGTTATAGGCTGTGTGTAAGCCATCATCAGAGAATCACCATGGGCTGTGTGTAAGCCAGAAGCATCATTATCATCTTAGCTACAAAACAAGTGGAGGAGAGAAGCAAGTGCGGAGCGTGAGTCAGGTAGAGATATCAGCGAGATAGCACGAGAGTGTGTCTATTGTGGTTGTGACCAATCTCGCTGTGATTGATGGTTGCTATGTGAATAAACTCACTAGTATGAATTTTCACCGGTGTTGATGCATAACTTGTCAATAGATGGCTGTGTGTCTGTCCTAGCGATGAACGGATGTAACAACGCGAAGTCGCCCAAGAAGCGGTCATAGGCCAGGGGTGGAATCCAAGAGGTTGATATCCAGAGCATCGTGTCCAGGCGACGGAAGGGCACAGAGCTGTACGAGCTTTGTGCCTGACAAGTTCTAGCTTCAGGTATATTGAGGTCAGACCTGAACGAGTGTTTTGCCGGACATCTTCTAGTGTCAAGCAGAGTGACAGCTCAGATCGGAGTGGCTTCCGACTCCACAGATCAGCAGTGCAGGGGTTCAAGGTCAACGGGGAATAAAGCTGTTGGTCAACCGTTAACAATGTTTTGGCGCTGTTGGCACTAGTTGGCGCCGTTTTACATGGACATGTTCAGAGTGCAAGGATGCTGACCCGCAAATAACTCAATAAGTTAAACAAGTCGTTAGCAAAAGCCAAAGACCACCACCATAAATACCTGAACTTGTCTCAGAAGTTTGAAAGCAAAGGCGAACTAATCTATTATTTTTGCGTCAAGGAATTAGGCACAAAGGAAGTAAGGATGATCACAAAACCACAGAAAAGCAGACGACAGCAACAAATAGAAGAGCTCAGGAAGCAGAAAAACCATGCCAGGAAACAATTCAAGAGAGTAACGGAAGCAGAGGAGGAGGTATTACTTCAGTTGTGGCAGCACCTAAAATCCAAACATAAGGCACTGTGTAGAGCAGCAAGGCTATATCGGAAAAGGAAAGCAGCCAGGAGGGCCAGAGAAATACATGGAAAAGGCAGATTGTAAGCCAATGGAGTGTATTTTCTGAAGGAACAGAACTCAAATGAGATTACACAGTTCAGACCATAGTTTACTGTACACTGAACACTATGACTACAAAACATGTTCTACAGGATTGCCTCCAGTACACAGACCTGAGAAGAGCAATGTGGTCCACACCCTCCTCCCTGGAAGAAAAACTATATGGAGCAATCGACACTTAAACAAACAGCTGACTTCATGAGAGAGTCTGGAATCCTACTCTGATTGAGTCTTAATCGCAGAGAGAGAGAGAGTTCAGACTAATCTCTACTGAATGTGGAAGGGAAAATATTCGACTCACCTCGTACCTGATGGAAAATGGATACATAGATACTACCGTACAGAAGGGAGGAGTGCCTGGTGTCCCCGGATGCTTGCCGCATGTGACCATGTTGCACGAGACAATACAGAGAGCAAAGACTAAGAAGCTAAATCTAAACGTAATATCTTGCCAACGATCAGTTGCACATCAAATGATTTGGCAGGCCCTCCACATGTACCATGTACCTCAGAGTGTGACTGCCATGCTCAAACTGTATTTCATCAGCTTCACAGTGCATTTCTCCACAAGGGAATATATTACCTACTGGATAGGATTGCAAGTCGGCATTGCGATGGGCTGTATAATTTTGCCCATACTCTTCATGATGGTGATGCAAATAATACTGAAAGCAACAGGATTTGCAAAAGGAACAAACCTTGTAGATGGATACCACAAGACACCACTTAAAGCATTCATGGATGATATCATGGTCCCAGCATCTGAAGAGAGCCACGCCTGAAGGATGCTTGAATCCCTAGATGAGCTCATCGTGTGGTGCCGGATGAGCTTCAAATTGAGGAAGTCATTGAGCCTTTCCATCAGATGTGAAGACCAAGGAAGTTTCATTCATTGTAGCGAACCAGAGAATCGCAACTGTCTGTGAGGAGACAATAAAGAGTCTAGGCAGAGTGTATGATGCCTAATTGAAGTATACTGAACCCAACATCGTGAAAGAGGAAATTGAAGATGTAATCAAATATGCACCAAGAAATAAAGCACCAGGGATAGATAACATACCAATAGAAATAATAGCAGCAGCAGGAGAAACAGGAGTGACATGGCTACACAGAATATTTAATGCAGCATGGCACCAACAACAAGCACCAGAAGACTGGCAACAGGCAATCATCGTACCAATATGGAAAAAGAAAGGTAACAAAAGAGACTGCAATCAATATAGAGGTATATCTCTTCTCAGCCATGTAGGAAAACTATGCGCCAAAATCTTGGAAAAAAAAGGCTGAGACCAATAATAGAACTACAGTTAAGCGATTCTCAAATGGGGTTCAGAAAAAACAGAGGATGTACTGACGCTCTATTCACCTCGAAACAGCTAACAGAAAAGATGACATAACACAATAAAAATTTGTACATAACTTTCAATGAGCAGGAAAAAGCATTTTCTCGACTGACAAAAGAGACAACTATTGGGATATACTAACAACATATGGAGTAAGCGTAAGTAATGAAGAAGAATGAAAGTTTTGTTGATGTAGCTTAAAAATAACTTATCTTTTATCATCCAATATCACGATGTATTGTATTCCTCTTCACTGTAATCTTGTTATTCAAAGTGTGTGTGTGTGTGTGTGTGTCGTCGTCACGAAACAGACCAAGACTAATATGGATGAGTAACATCAAAAGATGGACAAATCAACCTATGACAACCTGCACTATCAAAGCAAGAGACAAGCAGCGTGGCACTTATGCTAGCCAAACTTCGATGCAGAGACTGCACTCAATGATGATGCACTCAATGATGATGATTAATGAATTCAGATGCCTGATAATTTCATCTTTCATCTGTTTCTAGCATATTCTGTAAAAATCCTACTGAACAGAATCAATGAAGTGGAGACACTGTTCTGATAGAAGAGTAACAAGATTTAGAAGAGGGAGAAGTTACCTGAATCACATTTTCACTCTAAGAATTATACTAGAGAAACATATTGAAATGCAAAAGCAGTTTGATCTAAAATTTATTTACTTTAAAAGGTCATACATATACATAGAAGCCCTCTTTTATGTTTCTTACCATGTTCAAATAAGCTTTAACCAGTGCAGACCTGTGTTGCGCTAAAAGCAATTGGTCAGTAAGTCAAGTAGATATCTTGTTGAACGGATAGACGTATTCCCGTAGTCCACCTTTCCAACCTTGCTATCTGAGTTAACAAAAGAGAGAGCATACCCAAACCATAATTCAGCTCTGAGAGCACCACAGCCTGCATAAGCAAGAATAACAATTGCTGGAGGTTTGCCAGGTTCAACCTTGATCACGTTGACACCTCTGCTTGTCTTTTGAATGACATTGCTAGCTAGCATGGTGATTGAAAGAAAGGGTCTTATCAAATGCTACTCCTGAATATTTAATAGTCTGACTCCTTGCGATGTTTACACCATTGCAGTTTATGACTGGGAGGACTGTCCTTAACTGTTGTGTTATTCTGCGAACAACACATGACAGAAGCCTTGTTTGAGTTAATGAGTACTTTATTCTTATTGTATCAAGTGGTTGGTTATCTGATGAATGCTTTCTTGAAGTTGCCTACAATTTTCACTCTCACATGACCATGTATATGTCATTATAATGTCACCTGCAAAGTCCATTGTGTGATCGGGGCAGACATTATCCATTTGTACTACCCAGATAATATATATATTGAACAAAGCAAGTGACAACTGCAATCCTTGAGGTAACTCCAGTGGGATATATCGATGCTCAGAAGTCCAGGTATAAATTTGTAGTGCCACTTTCCTTCGCATGATGCCACCCAACGCACAAGCAGTGGGTGAAAGCCTGTCTTACTAAGTAGATATTCAAGTGTGCCATAGTCCACTCGATTGTATGCACCCTTAAGATTGAGGGCTGCCAGTGCAGACTCTTCTTTCTTTTGAAAAGATTCATAAATGTCATATACAAGGATGAAGACTTTAGTAGCAATATAAATGATCAGCCTATAGCCACATAGTGTGTTTGGCTACTATCCTTTGATCTTATAATGCACTGCTAATATTTGGAGATGTCTTTTTCTAGAACCTTTCCATAGATATTCTGCACATTAATGTGCTAAATGTGTGTATATTTCTTTGGTTTAGGGAGCAGAACCAAGCAGTAGGTATATAACCATTCTTCAGGGTCATCCCCAGTTCTGATTGAATTCTGCAGTCATTTTCATTACAATGTCAGGTTTGGCCTCTTCGCCATGATCTTATCAGCCATTGTCATATCAGGTGAACATGAATTTTAAATTACAGTAGCCCAAAAAGTTTTTTTTTTTTAAGTGGGAAAATTCTGACCCAAACACCTCATAGAGACTGTAGTGTGCACATAGCCTTTAATCTCCAACACCATAGTCCCCTCCCAGAGAGAGAGAGAGACACACACACACACCCCAAAAAAAAAATCAATAAATGCCATAATTGTGGTTCTTATCAGTAGCCATCTGAAAAAGTTTCTGAAAGAAAAATCGATAGCAGACGTAGATCGCTTTGATGTCACAGGAGAATGCATAGATCAAGAAGTAAACGCAAAAAGGAAGAAATTAGAAACAGAATAGCTAAAGCAATGACCTTCAAAAAACCTGAATATGAACATTTTGTTTAAATCCTAAGCACAAAAGGCTTAAGCTATTCAAATAAAATTAGTGTGAAAACTAGAAAACATTAACGTATGAAATAGAAAATGAATTAGATACATTTGATAACAAATATTTCTGGAAAATACTTTGTACAATGGAATTATTTTTTTCTTTGACAATCAGATTCCTATGCTCAGCATATTACACAGATATTACAGCCTCTGAATGTATTTGTTTGTTGGGAATCATTATGGGTACCCCATAGTTTGCCTGCAAATAAATAAGAAACTATGTGATAAGTTTCACAAATATCTTTTCTTTTTGTTTTTCTCTTGATCCACAATCAAAATCTTTTGTAGGAACGTTAATGTCATGTTTCAACACACATATTCTCATCATACCATACAATATGGAAATAGTGCCTACAAGGTTTCAGGTATTTGAGACCAGATTTTCTCTAGGAAAATTTTACATGTGACCTGGCATGCCAACTTCATCACTACAAAAATATGCATGTGATAAAGAAATAAGCAGCACCACAATATTTTTCCTATACCATTTGTACAGAAGTATCTCTTTTTTTTATATTTGTGTTATTATCTAGTGTGACAGCAATACATAAAGAACCTAAGACTATATACATGCATTTTTTGATTATATGAAAATGTTTAAATTGATTTGTATCATTTGTGGCTTGTTAGATTAAAAATAAGTATCAGATTGACGTTAATATTTACACACAGGCCTCAATCTCTGATGCATCAGAAAATGAGAAAGACCACAGGAGTTCATCCAAAATGTTAAAGAAAAGAGATTCAAGTGAGCAACAAATAGCAAAGAAAAATAAGGAAAAGAATTCCAAAGTAGGTTTCTTTACTTGTTTCTTAATATATATATATATATATACACACACACGTCAGGTCAGGTCAGGTAATTTTACCAGCTACTGTAGCGGAGCCAACCATAAAACAAACCGATGGAAGGCAACAGAAAACCACCGTCATAAATTCTTTGTACAGTCATGAATCACCACAATAAAAGAATTCACGACATCGTGAAGGGGGATTCCATTGGGATAACACCTATGAGAAAGATGCAGCAGTCATACAGACGGATCCGTTATACGAAACCAAAGGAGTGCATGGGCATTTATAGCACGCTCGGTAGGCAGAATAGTCAAGGAAGACAGTGGTGCATACTTTATGACCACGAGTAACATGATGATGGAGGTGGAGAGTCACAAGACTACACCCACACCTACATACTAAGTGATTTGATGAGTATGATAAAAAAAGTGGAGGCAGGCTCTGTACGCTTGCAGTGGCTAAGGTCATTGCAGAAGTCAAAAGGGTCAGAGGTCACCTTTGTGTCCCAGGACATGCGGGAGTACAGGGAAATGAAAGAGTGGACAGGTTGGCTAGCTGCGCTATCATTGAGGACGGTCAACAAATAGATCGAGCGGACATTATCAGTGCCCTCCGGGATGTGAGAAGGACACAGGACTTCAGCAACCATGAGTACATATCACTCCTTCGGATGAAAGAGATGGGAGTTAAGATGGGCACAGCCAGAAATGAGAAACTTAGTGGGCATGTAAGAAGACTTATCAACCAACACAGAACTGGCAGTCGCTGGACACTGCAGGTCTTGCTAAGGAGGGGATCTGAGCACCTATGGACATGTTCAGAGTGCCATGATGATGACCCACAAATAACTCGATAACCCTCATTCGGTAGGAGACATCATGTACTACCCAGTCATCAGCAAGCTACTGTAAGCAAAATAAATATACTCTGAAGATAGGTACTTGGAACGTAAGAACACTCATGCAGAAGAGAAAACTGGAAAACATCTAACAGAAAAATAAAAAGGATGGGTTTACATTTATTGGGACTGTGTGAAATGAGATGCACTGGATCAGGGGAGATATATTCTGATGAACATAAAATAATCTATTCTGGAGGCACTGAACACCAAAGAAGAGTAGGTATCATTTTGGATGCAGAAAGTGCATGAACAGTGAAAGGCTTTTGGGCAATATCTGACATAATTCTTTTAGTGAAATTGAATGGAAAGCCAATAGATAATTAATCTCACACAAGTTTATGCACCAACAGCAGACAGTCTATGGGAAACAGTTGATAAATTTTACCAAGAGCTTAATATGGCACTTCATTAATGCAAACCACATGAAAATACCATAGTTCTAAGGGATCTCAACAGAAAAGAAGGAAAGGAAAGAGTTGAGGAAGCAGTTGGTTATTATGGCTTAGGCGAGAGAAATGAAAGAGGTGGTGAAACTTATTTACAGGGCAAGAATACATAACATTATGATAGTAAACACCTGGTTTAAGCAACATCCAAGACGTCTGGATATAGAAAAGCCCAGGAGACAACGTACGTAATCAAATTGATTGCATAATGATAAACAACAGATTTAGAAACAGTCTGGCATGTGTGGAAACTAGACAAGTGTCAGATTGCAGTAGTGATCATGTACCAGTTGTGGGAGAGCTTAGAGTAAAATTAAAAGCAGCAAAATGAGGCTCAGTTAACATTAAGTTTAATTTAGATTTACACAAATGAGACAAGAGGTTACAAGACAAATAAAAATCATAATTCAGAACTGGTACAATGCAATAGAGAAAATGCAATGCAGTGGTGAACAGTGGGGAATGCTAAAAGAATCAATGCCGCAAACATCAAAAGAGTTCATAACCACCAGTGAGGACAAAATTAACAAAGAAATGGATGACAGATGATATTTTACAGCTAATGGATACAATAAGAAATAGGGATAACAAAGATCAGTATAAGAGATTAAATAAAGAAATTGTAATAAAATGCAACGAAGCAAAAGAAGCAAGGCTAAAACAGATATGCAAAGAGATTGAAACGCAACAAAATTGTGATACCAAAACTATATACAAACAAATTGAAGAATTAAGAGGAAGGAAACGCAGTCAAAAACTGGATCTTTAAGATCAAAGGAAGAAGAACTGTTGTTTGAACAAGAAAGCATAAGGGAACGATTGACAGAATACATTAAAGATCTTTATAATGATGAACGAACAGAAGTAAATATTAAGGATAATGGAGAAGGACCAGAAATACTCAAAGAAGAAGTGGAAGACGCCTTGCGCAATATGAAAGCAGGAAAAGCTCCTGGACCAGATAATATAACTAAAGAAGAGACTGAAGCCAGGGGTGATTTTGGAATAGAAATAATAATAACAATTTTGAATGATATCTACAACAGCGGATATATACCAGATGACCTGCTAAAATCAACATCCATAGACCTACCAAAGAAATCTGGTGCGATTGAATGCGATGATCATCGCACAATAAACCTTATGAGTCACATGACTAAGATATTATTAAGAATCATCATGCGAAAAGTTTTGCAAGAAACTCTTCTTGGTGACAGGACAGTAAGTACTCCTGGCTTTCATTGTTTTTACAATAGACGACACCATGGGCAGGCCATCCTTGTGCGCAACAATATGGTGGCAGCTGAGGTTGATATGTCTGTGTGGAACAATGCAGAATTGCAGGTACATGCGGTTAGGGTGCAGACCCCAGTTCATTTCGTGATTGTTATTGTGTATGCCTGTAATGGGAAGGTGAACACACAACAATGGCAGAATCTCTTCGAGTTCGATGAGAGAATGTCATTTTCTGCGGAGACTTTAATGCTAGAGGAAACCAGTGGGGTAACGTCATAACCAACAAGCAGGGAGAAGACCTAGAGAACGCACTGGTATTGGCTGATTTAGTGTGCTTGAATGATGGAAGGGTAACAAGAATGGCCACTCGACCAGGGGACTCTGATAGTGTCATAGACCTGGCACTGGTGTCTTCCACCATCGCATCGGTTTGCAGGTGGAATGCACTGGAGTTCCACGGAAGTGATCACTATCCATGTGTCCTCCTAAGTGAGAAAAGCAGAAATAAAAGCCAGAAAAGAAAGATCCACACATTCAACTACGAGAAAACGGACCAGGAATCATTAGCAAAATCAGACATAAGAAACAGAGCGCCCCCCGTAGGAGGCAGGAGAGATGGACGCAGCCACCCTGGTGGAACGTAGATGTCAAGGAAGCTTGGCGGAGCAAGAGACAAATGGTCAAGACATGGCAGAAAGCCAGAGGGAATGGAACAACACAACCTGAGCTCTTGAAGCGTCTGAAAGTAGAGGTTGACCAAAAAATGGTGCACTTTAAACAATGCGCTAAGCAGGCTAAGGATGCCAAATGGGATGACTTCTGTAAAAAAAAGTGTGCTCAGAAAAATCGCTCGCCACATTCTGGCGCCTTCATCAGTGCATGAATGGCACACCATGACACAGAAGCATACCAGACTTTCAGAGCACAGGCCGGATATGGCACAAATCTGATGAGAGCAAAGGGAAGGCCCTGCTTGCTCGCTACATTGAGCAGACGGACCAAAGAAATGAGGCTGTAAGAATGAGGATACGGGGATCGCTGTCAAAATTGTGTAAGGATGTAGGGCTGGAAGAAGATCTCACAATCACAACCGATACCATTTGCACGACACTTAAAAGGTCACACAACACTGCTCCTGGTCCAGATGGTGTTCGGTACGATGACATAGGCAATTTTGCTGATGATGACTTGACAAAACTGGCCAATGAGTTTAATGCCAGTATTCGGAGTGGCCAGATTAAGGAGGAGTGGCTACACAGCTACTTCCTACCGCTACCGAAGCCAAACAAGGACCATTCTCAGATCAGTGCCTACAGAATCATCACAATGCAGAACACTGCGGGCAAGCTGCTGGAGAAAATAGTTGCCCGTGTCCTCACCTGTCACCTTGAACAGAACTGTGTATTCCCACCCACACTCGGAGGTTATAGATATAACAAAGAGACATGGCTCAATGCGGCAGTATTTGCCTATGACGTCTTCAAAAGCTTCCACATACGAGAGGAGACGTGCTGCTGCTATAGATCTGGAGGATGCATACAACCGGGTACCACTTGAATATCTCATGCATATGCTCCTCAAACTGGCGGTGCACCTCTTCCTTATTAGATAGATCACTGTTTCAGAGGAAGGTGATACTCAGATGTGGAAGTTGGTCTTCCGAGCCAACATCCATTTGCCCCGGGCTGCCACAAGGCTCACAATTGTCACCAGTTCTATTTAACGTGTACACAATAATGATCACGGAACAACAGCTAGATGGGAGGGGAAGAACTATGACTTTTGCTGATGATATTCTGGTATATCGACAGGGAAGAGACAGACGGGGAATCGCTTCCACAATGCAAGACGAACTCGATCGCATTTCTTCCTGGTGTGGGGTATCAGGTGCCGTGGTTAATCCTAATAAAGAATCAGTTTCATGGTTCTCCCTTAATCGTTCATACGACCACACCGGTAGTACGAATGGGAGCTGATGAGGTGACCAGGGACAAGTTGATGACATACCTTGGAGTTAAGTTTGGTCGCAGCCTGTGTTTTTGGGACCACGTCGACCATGTGATAACAAAATCCCGCAAAGGATTAGCCACCTTGAAGGGCATGGCAGCTGCCAACATCGAGCAGAGGCTACTTACTCTTCTGTTCCAGGGATTAGTCCTCGCACCTATCGAATATGCCCTGGCAATTCTTACTGTCAGTACAACTCAAATTGATTCGCTGGAAAAAATACAAAATGAAGCCATGCGCATTATCCTTGGATGTACGAGGGACACTCCCTGTCTAGCAATGAGGTATCTTCTTGAATTTCCAACCATGGATGACAGAATCAAGATCTGGAGAGCACGAGCATATCTGAAGATTAGTACAGATACAGAGCATCCATTGCACCACATGCTCAACACAGAGAAAGGTGACAGGCTAAAAAGAGGCAAATCAAGTGTGGGCCGAGCAGAAGATGTCATCAAACAGGTCTGTGGGCTTACCAATATCAGCGTTGGTGAGGAGTGGATACCAGTGCCTACGTCATTCAAGGGGACTTTCTCGTCACACTCGACAGGAAAAGTAGGGAACAGAACCCGGTCGTGGTTAATGCTGAAGCCAACGGTCTTCATCTGCGATAACACCGATGAGAAAGATGCAGTCATCTATACAGACGGATCTGTAAGACGACACCAAAGAAGTGCATGGGCTTTTACAGCACGCTCGGCAGGCACAATAGTCTACGAAGACAGTGCACGTCGTGACAACAAGTAGCATGACCAAGGCATTCAAATGGTTAGAGTCACAAGACTACTCCCACGCATGTATACTGAGTGATTCGATGAGCATGATTAAAAAAGTGGAGGCGGGCTCTGTACGCATGCAATGGGTAGAGTCGTTGCAGAAATGCAAAATACGTAAGGTCACCTTTGTCTATGTCCTTGGACATGCGGGAGTACGGGGAAATGAAAGGGCGGGCAGGTTGGCTAGCTGCGCTGTCGTTGAGGACGGGCAACCATTGGATCGGGCGGACATCATCAATGCCCTCCGAGATGTGGGAAGAGCACATGACTTCGACAAACACAGATCCACGTCACTTCTTCGGATGATGGAAATGGGAGTTAAGTTGTGCACAGCCAGAAATGAGACACTTAGTGGCCGTGTAAGAAGACTTATCATCCAACGTAGAACTGGAGTCGTCAGTCGCTGGACACTGAGGGAATTGCTGAGGAGAGCATCTGAGCACCTATGGACATGTTCGGAGTGCAATGATGATGACCCGCAAATAACTCAATCATGCGAAGAGAGAGTGCAAACAAAATCAGTCCAGAAATTAGTGATGAACAGTGTGGTTTTGTTGGTGGTAAAGGAACGAACAATGCCATATACATCATAATATCTTTAGTAGAAAGAGCCATAGAGGTGAGAACATTTATACCTGTGGTTCATAGATTATACCAAAGCCTTTGACAAAGTAAAGCACCAAGAAATAATCAAAATTTTAGAAGACATAAAGTAGACAGCAACTACCTAAGAATAATAAAGAACATGTACTGGCAACAAACAGCTGCCTTAAGAACTAGAAATCAATTGGGAATGTTTCAACAAAAAAAAACAAGGTGTTAGGCATGGTTGTATGATGTAACCAGACTTGTTTACTATGTATAGTAGGATTATTTTAAGATCCATAAGAGACATGCCTGGAATAACAATCAGAGGTCATAATATAAATAATCTAAGGTATGCTGATGATACAGTCTTAATTGCTAAGAGTGTAAACGAGTTGCTAGAAATGTTAGACATTATAGTGAAGGAAAGCAAAAATAAAGGACTCAGCTGTAATAGCAAAAAGATAAAAGTAATAGTAACAACAAAGAAAAGGACTTCAACGCAATGCAAAATAAAGAAAAGTGGAACAATATTAAAACAGCTAAATGAATCTAAATATCTGGGAACATTGTCAACCTCAGATTGCATATGTACAACATGGTGAGATGCAGAATGGCTCAGGCAAAAGCAACTTTCCAAAAAATGAGGAAGATGCTGCGCAATCCATTTTTGACAACTGACAAGAAAATCACTGGAAGCTGTAGAAATGTTGTTTTACAGAAAGTTGAGAATACCGTGGGCAACTAAGAAGAGTAATGAAAACGTTCTGAAAGAGGCCAAAGCAAAAAGAGAGCTAATGTCCATTATTAGGAAAAAATAATAATAATTTTTTTGGCCGTGCAATGAGAAGGGAACAGCTGGAATATATTGTGACAAACGAGAAAATTGGGGGATGAAGAGATAGATGGAAGCAAAGAGAAAAGATACCAGACAGCTTAAGAGAATGGCTCGGTAGAATGGAACAACAGAAGTGATAAATAACTGTCGAGATCAAAAGTTGTAGAGAGACATGATCACCTACGCCAGAAGGCACTGTACTTGATGATGATGATATACACAAAGTTTGCCAAAAAATGTATACAGACTTTAATCAATGTCATATGTGGACTTATTTATTTTTTTTACATTGGATCGTATTACAGTGACAGTGTGTAGTAATATAGTTTTGTTAACTCTTTCCGTAAGTTTTGATGCGCTGTACATAATGCTGATTTACATCATGCATATTTAGCTGCAAAGTGCGCCAATCTCAATTTGAGTAGTTTAATCCATATTCATTTTATAAGTCTGCATCTTGGTATTGGTGAAATCTAATTCTATGTTCAGTTATCTAAAAATTCATATATAATGTATTAGATAAATATAAACATGTAGATTTGATAATTAAACCCATGAAAAATTTACTTTCTGAAATTTCTTCTGTCGCATTGATAAAAATCTTCCGCACTGAAAGAGTCAATAGATGTCTTAACTCATGACTAGTAGCAAGAATGTGACCTTTATGACTAACTGTGATGTATACGAATGAGTACGTGTACTACTGTAACGTAACATGTATGAATAAAATAATATTCAACATACGTCATATTTACAGTCATACATGTCACTTTCTTGCTGCTACAGAGGCACTGTAATTCAATTCAAGTTTGAAAAAAGTCAGTAAATGGCATCAGCATTTGTTATTTTATTGACTGTGTGCATGTGTATAAATGGCCACAAAAGCCAGTAGAGCGCTTGAGCAAGGCAGACCATAATTGTGTTGTAATTAAATTGAATATCAAAATTTTTTTAATATTCAGACAGAAAAATAGTTAACTCATCAACAGTACTACTGGATACGACAGCATAAAGAGGAAGTGTGAAACATACAAGTTTTAATGCAGTGCAAGTAAAGAAAATGTATGAGAAAGTATTGAGTAGTACTGAAGAAAAAAATTGCAGCCAAAAGGTAATGACTAGGAAAAGTGTTTAATAAGCCAATAACATTTAGCTTGAAAGTGAACACAAGGAAAAAGAAAAATGGACAAATGATACCATCAGAGATAAAAATGAACGATGACAAAAAACCAGCATTGATCAAGAAAAATACAGAATGTTCAAACTTGCACACACAAAAATTGGTTCAGTATGTTCAGACAGAGAGGAATGCATTCATAAATAATAAGACTAATAGTAGTAAAAAAAAAAAATTGCTGATGGTTAATGTTTATATGCAGTGTATATGTTAACAACAGATTTTATATATAAACTATTGGTTATTGGTTATTGGAAGGCCTCGGTATCACTGCAAACGAATTAAAATCCATAATTGCTCAACCGCCCGTGCCAGTGGAATCATCCGAATCTCCCAAACAAAGAAAGGTAACTGTAGTCCCCATCGTAGCAGTCTCAGCACACGCCAAAAGACATAAGGCGAAACCGCGCAGAAAGTAAACACAGCCAACTGTTCCCTGTCATACGATATCATCATTCATCGTAAACAAGCGGGATATCGAAACAGGATCAAAACAGATGAGACACACAGCTCACGGTGTGCACAGAGCACTTAACTCAGTAGCTCCTGCAACTAGCCGGACTTGGAATATGAGGAAACTGCAAGAAGGAACACTTTTCAGACATAGCCTTCAATGGTTCCTGCCGCCTATCCACCATATACCATGGAAGTTCGCGTCCTCCCGAAAATGATGATCGTTGTAGCACTTGATGATGTTTGGCCATCGTTGATGACTCCAATTCAAAACATATAGACACACAGTGGTGGTAAGTTATCATTCCAATCCAACAGAAGCCACCTGACCTGTAGTTAGTAAAACCACAGAGAGAATATGATTTTGTGACCTTCACTGATTCACTCTTGGATGTGAATGTTTAGTTTACAAAAGAGGAGAAGTTTTCAACTACAGTGATCCCATTTAAGGCAATTCTATGATAGCAAGGCAAGTCTCCTTTATAGCAGCAGAGCTTGATGTTCTCTGCTCCCTTCTTGTAGCTGCTGCCACACGATTCTGATGTCTCATTAACTTGGACATCATTCAAGAACAATGTCAGATTAACATTCCATAAATCTGGCTCTGCTGATGAAGTGCTTGGTGCAACAGTTGTATCAATCATACAGGAGGCTCCTGGTTTGTGGTCATTAATATCACAGACGGCATATGATGTTGTTATATTCAGTATTTCTTTCTGGGGTGTAGATATGTGGCACACACATGGAGAGTGGTTTATGGTCACAGTAATCCCATTAACGGCAATTCTAGGGTAGCATGGCATAGCTGTTTCAGAACAGCACAATCCTATGATGTTTTCTGTGTTCGCCATAAAGCTGCTGCTGCTACACAATCCTGACCAATTATAGGTGTGGACATTATTCACTTGCAATGACAAAACTGCTTTGTTTACATCATAAACCTCTGGAAGCGAATCATTTATGGGACTAATAATACAATTTATTCTTCCATCAGGGATATCTTCCTTGAGTCCCCAAAAAAAAGGTCTTTGGTTAAAAAGCACATATGCTTTTGAGTTAAACACAAAATGAACTCACTTCATAGATTCAAAATGATCCTTGCCAATGCCATCCGTTTGCACAAGTTAGGTCCTTAGCTACCAAGGTCACAAACGAAGCCATCAAATTAAAGACTTCATCTACAGCGAAGGTTAACGAACTGTGAACAAACATTTATGTTCGAACCCTTGAATACATTTTCAAAAATCTGCCAACTCGCTGCAATAACAGATATCGTGGTGTTCAAAGTAAACATTGCTTAGTCCATGGCTCGAATATAAATAAGCTGTTTTATATATAAACATATCTATTCAACAATCAAAGGGAAAGTAATTTTAAAATGTCCCTGATACAAGATAAATTAAAAATATTTTATTATAAAATACTTTCACAATTTCAACCTTGATACTATATATGAAATGATTCCTCATGTAGTGCAATTGTTGCATATCAATTTAACACAAAAAAGATGCTTCAATTTTATCAACTATTTAAAGTCATGTCAGGTAAGAGGCATATGAAATGTTCTTTACAAGCTGTGCTGACATTGCAAGTGAAAGTATATCCATTTTTGTTAATTCATACTTTCAAAGTTTGATTTGTGTTTGATTTAGACCAATCACTAATCATCTAATCTGTGTGATTTGGGAGACCATTCTAACAGCATTTTGACAGGTGGAGGGCGAGGACACACAAACTTTGTCATCACAAAAGATACATCAGTAGAATGTGGAAGCCACTTTTCTCAAGTGTGTGGCGGGCATGCTTCATACTGGCGACCGTACTGAGAATAAGATCTGAGCATTATGGAGTTGAGTTGTGCATTGAAGATGATCTGTCGACTAACTAAACCTCAGCATAGTTTATTTAGTAGAAGAATGAAAATGATTTATTACATGTTCTTGTACTAATCACCTTTTTAACTTATAATGTCTGCATGACTAGAACATTTTATGCAAATTTTTCAAAGTGGCGAGAAGTTTCACATATGTTCACATATGCTGCATATGTTTTTATCTATATTTCAGTTAACTTCTGTCAGCCAGTGGGAAAGTTCTGACAGTGAAATCAGCGAGGGCGAGCTAGAAAAGCAAAGAAGAATGCTTCTGCAGCAGTTGCAAGAGAATGCTTAAATTGTGTTTAATTATAGCATTACTCAAGCAAACATTTAATATACCTGTCTTAGGTCTCTGTTACAATTACAAGTTAAAAAGTCTTGATGCAATTTTCAAAATTGTTCTTTTTAAGAATTGGTTAACTTTTCCTAGTTGTTGTTGCTTCCTTTATAATGGATTTATATGTTTAAAAATAAAATGTTCCTAAGTTTATCACATTTCATTTTGCTGACAGTTGTGCACAACTGATTCCTGATCTATTGAATTTTAGATTTCAGATGTGCTTTTTGTTTTCAGTTAAAAATAGTGATGAACAATTAGAGTAACATTCAACTGTTCATTTCCGTACAAATAGCCACACTCTGTTTGATACTTATTTTGATCAAATACAATCCATCGCACTCTGTGTCAGTGTCAATTTGTTTTGTGTATATCATATTTCAACTTTTAAATTAGCTTTTTGATAGTTTCAAGAAACATTCTTCACTGGAGAGCTCATTCTACATTAAGTATTTACAAAGAAATTATGCCATGGAGTGTAATTTTCCATTTGGATTAGCAGTGTTTATCACCAACAAAAATTTGCTGATTTTTCATCGATCGGCTGATTTTATTGAAGAATTGTTGCAGGAACTACTGTGTTAAGTGCTCTGTGCACACTGTGAGCTGTGCATTTCATCTGTTTTGACCGTGTTTCGATATTCCGATTGTTTACGATGAATGATGATATTGTATGATGGAGAACAGATGGCTATGTTCACTTTCTGTGCGGTTTGGCCTTATGCCTTTTCGCGTGTGCTGAGACTGCTCTAATGGGGACTACAGCTACCTTTCTTTGTTTGGGAGATGAAATAGTAACTCGGATGATTCCACTGGCATGGGCAGTTGAGCAATTATGGATTTTAATTTGTTTGCAGTGATACTGGGGCCTTCCATAACCATAACAATCAACTGATGATCGCTGAAAAAGCCAGTAAAATAATTTTATTTTATGTTTTTGATTATGTTTTGATGATAGTATCTAAGCATCAGTACCAAAAATGGGAGCAATGATTTTGATCTGAATTTAGAAAGATTTTTATTTGATGTCTCACTTTGGACACTTTGAATAACAAGATTACAGTGAAGAGGAATACAATACATCGTGATTTTGGATGATAGAAAAGTTATTTTTAAGCTACATCAATAAAACTTTCATTCTTCTTCATTACTTATGCTTACTCCATATGTTGTTAGTATCTCCCATAGTTGTCTCTTTTGTCAGTCGAGAAAATGCTATTTCCTGCTCATTGAAAGTTATGTACAAATTTTTATTGTGTTATGTCGTCTTTTCTGCTAGCTGTTTCGAGGTGAATAGAGCGTCAGTACTGTACTGATGAGTACATCCTCTGTTTTTTCGTAACACCATTTGAGAATTGCTTAGTTCTAGTTCTTTTATTGGCCTCAGTCTTTTTTCCATATTTTTGGCATATAACTTTCCCACATAACTGAGAAGCGATATACTTCTTTATTGATTGCAGTCTCTCTTTCTACCTTTCTTTTTCCATATTGGTACAATGATTGCCTGTTGCCAGTCCTCTGGGGCTTTTTGTTTTTCCCATGCTGCATTGAATATTCTGTACGGTAATTTAAGTACTTTTTCTCCTGCTGCTGCTATTAATTTTATTGGCATCCCCAGTGCTTTATTTCATGGTGCATATTTGATTGCCACTTCGATTTCCTCTTTCATGATGTTGGGTTCAGTGTTGGTGCGTTCTTGCATGATTTTTGTTGTGTTATTGGTAGTTGGTTATTGGATTACTTTGACCAAATATTTATGTTCGTAAGTTGGCAATTATGGTCTCACTTTTATGTTTTAATTTTTTTTTATTTATTCCCAATTTTTCTTTCTACATGTCTTGTAGCATCTTTTTATTGGTGAAATCTAATTCCTTGTTCAATTATTTAAAAATTCATATGCAGTATGTTGTGTGTTGGATAAAGAAAAAGTATGTAGTTGCATATTTAAAACTATAAGGTTCATGAAAAATGTTTTCTTTGAAATCTCTTTCTTTGCATTAATAAAAACCTTCCATACTTAAAGGGTTAATCCTTTCATTACTAAGCAATTGCACTATTTTCATTCCCATGTTCCTGAGACAAGGGGGAAAAACACCACATAAATAACAGCATAATCATAATGATTTTTTTAAAGTAATTTTTTGTTATATGCCATACAATAACACCCAAACTTTACAGCATACATGAAAAATTGATAAAATTTCAGATTAAACTTAATCCAATGCAAATGAAGGAGGATTGGTTTTTTTTCTCTCACTTGGCAAAGAACCATTGATCAGAGGTCTAACAAGCTGCATTCATAAAAACACCTTTGTTAATGAAACGTAGACCTGATACAGAATGTGTAAATTAGCAGTAGCTACCCCACGATTTAATAGATTTTGAAGCTGTAACACTAGCAGCAGAATTAGATATAAGCTTAGACTACTTCACCTTGAGCGAAATATGAAATGTATATGAATTATATATATCATCATCAAGTATCGGGCCTGCGGCGTAGGTGATCATGTCTCTCCACAACTTTCGATCACAACAGTTATTTATCATTTCTGTTGTTGACCTTCTGCCAAGCCATTCTCTTAAGCTGTCTGGTATCTTTTCTCTTTGCTTCCCTCTATCTCTTCATCCCTCAATTTTCCCAGTTGTTACAATATATTCCAGCTGTTCTCTTCTCATTACATGGCCAAAAAAATGATGATTATTTCTTCCTAATATTGAATATTAGCTCTCTTTTTGCTTTGGCCTCTTTCAGAAAGTTTTCATTACTCTTCTTAGCTGTCCATGGTATTCTCAACGTTCTTCTGCAAAACCACATTTCTACAGACTCTAGCGATTTTCTTGTCTGTTGTCCTATTGTCCATGATTCACATCCATATGTTAAGACTGGCTCTATCTATTGACCTTTCGAGCCATAGCCAGCCCATAGGGTATACCAAGATACTCCTTCTCCTATCTAGATTTTTATTCTAGCAATTTTCAATTCTTTTAAAGATATTTTATCAAATCTCGCCATTTGTCTCTGTTCTGTGCAAGCAGCTCTATCTCATTGAGGGCGCTGATTCCTGCTGCTCTTGCCTTTCTCATCAATGTTTTTTTCAGTGTCTCTCTGGGTCTTCCTCTTTTCCTCTTACCTGTTGTCTCACACATGAGGGCTTGCTTTGCTATTCGGTTATTATCTCTTTTCATCACATGTCCAACATATGACCATCATCTTTTCTTTATTACTGAAGATATTAGTGGTTGATTGGCGATTTCTCTAATTTCCTCGTTTGTTTTGAATTCATTCTATACCAAGTATTTTCCTTAGACATTTATTTTCAAATGCGTTCAACTTTGTTTCTGTGTCTCTTGTTGTTTTCCAGCTTTCACACACATATGTAAGGGTTGATAGTATGTTTGATTTGAAGTCTAAGCTTTGTGTTTGTGCTGATGAGTTTTGATTTCCACAACTTTTCAAGGCTTCTGAAAGACATTGCTGCTTTAGCTATTCTGATTCTAATTTATTTACTTGTAGCCCCTTCTCGATCAATGTGACTTCCAAGATAGATAAAGTGATCAATCTCTTCCACTGGTTTGTTTTCCATGTATATTTTGTCATCTGTTGGAATTAAGCTTTTCATGACCTTAGTCTTTTCATGTTTGATCTCAAGCCCAATTTTGCTGGCTATTGATGATAGTTCATTTGTGTTTTTCTGCATCGTTTTTATCTGACTGCTGATGAGAACTATGTCATCAGCAAAGTCGAGGTCCTCCAAATGGTCTCCTTGTATCCAGTCGATGCCTTTATTACCATTGCAGCATTTCTTCATTATGAAGCCAAGATTTTTGGAAAGCTGCTTTTGCCTGAGCCATTCTGCATCTCACCTCTGTTGTACATCTTCCGTCTGAGGTTAACAAAGATCCCAAATATTTAAATTCATTTACCTGTTTTAATATTGTTCTACTTGTCTTTATTTTGCACTGAGGTGATGTCTTTTTCTTTGTTGTTACCATTACTTCTGTCTTTTTGCTATTAAGGCAGAGTCACTTATTTTTGCTTTCTTTCACTATGTCTAACATTTCATGTAACTCATTTTCATTCTTAGCTATTAAAACTGTATCATCAGCATTCCTTAGATTATTTATATTATGACCTCTGATTGTTATTCCAGGCATGCACCTTATGGATCTTAAAATAATCTCACTGTAAATATTAAATAAATCTGGTGACAGCACACAACCTTGCCTAACACCCAGTTTTATTTGTTGAAACATTTCCAATTGGTTTCCAGCTGTTTGTTGCCAGTACATGTTCTTTATTATTCTTAGATCTTTGCTGTCTACGTTTAAGCTTTCTAAAATTTTGATTATTTTTTGTTGCTTTACTCTGTCAAATGCTTTGGTATAATCTATGAAACATAGGTATAGATCTGTTTTCATCACTATGGCTCTTTCAACTAAAGATCTTATGATGTATATGGCATTGCTTGTTCCTTTATCTCTAACAAAACCACACTGTCCATTACTAATTTCTGGACTGATTTTGTATTGCACTCTTCGCATGATGAATCTTAGTAATATAATATATTGTAATTAATATTATATATTTATATATATATATATATATATATATATATATATATATATATATATACAGTCGAACCTGGTCTTAGGACCACCTGTTTAAAGCGTTTCCCTGGTTATAGGACCGGGTCTACAATTTCCCCGAGTTTTTTACTATATGCTAACACTGATTACGGCGCTCACCGTATGACGCGACCAGAGACCAGGCTAATTAACCGCCGCCAATGTTATTTATCCCGTTTACGACACGCGGGTAATCCGAGATAACGATACGCTGACCAGCCAGTCCTTCTCCGTCTCACTGGGAGCCATAAACGATCGACACAGGTGTCTACAGGTGTTGAAGTTTTCCCGTATTTAGTGAGTCCCAGATTACAGTGGGACGTGTTACGTTTATCAGTCAATACTGGTGTGAGAAACACGGCAGACACAGATCTATGATTCGTGAAGTGACATCACTTCGCGGTTCCGTCTAGACCAGAGTAGACCATTGCGTGGCCCGTATAAATTACAGGAATTAACTAAAGAATTAGTCATTGCCCGCTTAGAGTGTATTCACGTACATGTACAGTATCTCAGTGAATTATTTTTGTGGATTTTAAAAGTGTTACACACAATATAGGAAATGGCCAGTGTCAAAAGTGTAAAACCAAAAGCATTAACGCTGGAAGAACGAATATCAGTGATTCGACAAAATATTTTTGTGTGTTTAACTATCGTGTTTTATGAAAAGTGTCCAACCAGTGGCTATTGTAGAACGACATGTGCACTATGTTCTACTCATGGATTACGCTGATTTGCAGGTTAGTTTTCATAGTGCTTAGGATAAAATTTTTTTTATCGCTCTATTTATTATGTGAAACCTGTTAGGCAGGACCACCTGTCCTATGGGACCAGTTTTTGAAAGTCCCGTGAATGGTCGCCTTAGACAGGTTCGACTGTATATATATATATATATATATATATATATATATATATATATATATATATATATATATATATATATATATATAAATATATAACAGATCTATTCAACAATCAAAGAGAAAGTAATTAAAAAATGTAATTAAAAATTGTCATGGCAACCATAATTTAATACTGCTCCAGAAAATGTTCAATATCATTTGGAAAGCAGAGAATGTGCCTCTGCAATGGAAAAAAGGAAACATTCTTCTGCTTTCCTTCCTCATTTGCCTTTCAGCATCAAGGGGAGATATAATTTGTGGTCTTTTGCTCTTCTGTTCGCCTCTGCTGCGGTTATGTTTCCTTGTGCTTCTACGAGGGGAGGTCAAAAAGTAATGCACACCAATTATTTTCTCGGAAACTGGGCAAAATGTGTGAAATTTTCACAGATTGTAGCTGAACATCCCCTTTATACTACCTATTTTTCAACATAATCTCCGTCCAAGCGTATTGCCTTACGCCAACGCGAAACTAGGTCATGAATGCCTCGTTTGTACCAAGTTTTGTCCTGCTCACGTAGCCATTTTTTAACTGCACGGATCACATCCTCATCATTGTCAAAGTGTGTCCCACGCAGGAATTTTTTGAGTGGTCCAAACAGATGGAAATCTGAGGGAGCCAGATCAGGGCTGTAAGGAGGATGGGGCAGTACAGTCCAACCAAATTTGTTGATTGCTTCCCGTGTTACCAGACTTGTGTGAGGGCGTGCATTGTCATGTTGAAGCAACAAATCTGCAGATGGCTTATTAGGCCGAACTCTGTGGAACCGAATTTTGAGTTTTGTCAGTGTATTGATGTAAGCTGTCGAGTTGATTGTCTCACCTCTTGTCATTACATCAACAAGAATCACACCATCAATGTCCCAGAAGACAGTGATCATCACCTTTCCGGCTGATGGAGATGTTTTGAATTTTTTTCTTTTTGGTGACTGCGGATGATGCCATTCCATTGACTGCATTTTTGTTTCAGGCTCATAATAATGTGCCCACGTTTCGTCACCGGTAACAATTTTTGACAAAAACATTTCTCCTTCAACACCGAAACGCTCCAACAACTCAGAACAGAATGTTTTCCTTTGAACTCTGTGATCATTTGTTAGGCACCGAGGAACCCATCGAGTGCAAATCTTTGAATATCCGAGAGTTTTAAAAATTGCCATTGCACTTCCCTTGCTGACTGTAAGCTGCAATGCCAATTGCTGACTAGTGATACGCCTATCCTTACGAATAATGGCATCAGCCCGGTTTAACATGTCTGTGCTGGTAGCCGAGGCAACACGTCCAGAACGCGGTAAATCATGCAGCTCCACTCGTACACTTTCTGTAGCTTTAATTCTCTGAACCCAGCGACTAACTGTGCTCCTATCGACTGCAGAACATTTGTACACTGCACACAGTCGTTTATGAATGTTTGCCACAGTTTCTTTTTCCGCAACCAGAAATTCTATGACAATTCGCTGTTTGTAACGGACATTGTTGACAAGCTTCATTTTAACGGTTCATAGATTGCGTAATAATTATCAGAATGCTGTGCAATTTGGTGCACATAATTGGAACATGTCATATTCCAAGTGTGCAAAATTTCATATTCCTATCTTTATTATTAGCCGAGAAAAAAATTGGTGTGCATTACTTTTTGACCTCCCCTCGTAGTATTCCGTTGATCCATCTTTTTCGTGGTCGACCCTTGGGTCTGGTATTCATGCAACATTTATTGAGGGTTCGTTGTGTTGTGTTTTGATCTTTCTATTCATTCTAATCATCGTTAAGATTCCTAAAATGGGCAATCCCAGAGATTGTAACAACTGGAGAGGCGTGACTCTTTTGTCGGTTGTCTCAAAGTTATTCTGCAAAATCATTATGAATAGAATAAAGGATTCAATAGATACAGTAATGAGTGAAGAACAAGCTGGGTTTAGAAAAGGGAGAAGCTGTCTTTTTACTTATGACATATATTGGAAGAACATATTGAAAAACAAAAACCTTTTGTACTTAATTTCATTGACTTCAAAAAGCATTCGACAATTCATAGAGATTCTTTATGGAAAATTCTGAAACAATATGGGATACCATCGAAATTCATAAAAATTATCAAAGACATGTATGACCTCTACACATGCACAGTTCATACAGAGGAGGGACTGAGCGAATGTTTTCCAATAGAAACAAGGATGTATTTTATCGCCCTTGTTATTAGTTGCTATGGACTTCTTAATGAAGAAATGCTGCACAGGTAACAAAGGCATTGAATGAATACATGGAGGCCAGTTGGAGGACCTCGCCTTTGCAACTGACTTGCACACAGTGATGGATGAGAGAGGTATGGTTTGAGTGTAAAATTAAGTGGCTGCAGTTGAGGTGACAATATTTTTTGATTGGATAGGCCAGTGACCATAAAGGCTGAGTATTAGTGAACATAGAATTCTCTAACGCTTGTTCATATCTAGTTGCAAGTCTTTAAATTTGTTATCACAATGGTTTCCATTACTGGCAAACAACACAAATGCATATCACTTGAAATAAAAGTAATGTTGACAAATTGGGCAAAAAGTTAAAATTTAAAGCAGAAATATTCAGAGAATATGATATTTCTTGGAGCCGCGATAGCTCAGTGGTTGGTGAACTGGACTACAAAGGACAAGAGGTAGGGTTCAATCCCAACCGACGGCTTCCGGGTTCACCCAGCCTTTAATGGGTACCGGATTTTTTTCTAGGAAAGTAAAGCGGCACGGGCGTAATACCGACCACATTACCCTAAAAATCATGTGCCGAAGGTCTGTAAAATTTATGGTCACTAACACCATATTTCCTATTCGCCACATGGCGTGACGGGGGGTACTTTACTTTTTTACTTTTTACATGGCGTGACGGGGGTACATTACTTTTTTTTTTACTTAATGATATTTCTTGTAGTAAACTATCCTGAAGAACAGAAGCAACAATTTGTTAATGTAAAGGTAAAGTATGAGACTTGAATCGGCGTCTTAGCACGTGAGTTTTCACCCATATGTGCTCGGCCGCCTATCCAGAAGTGTTCGGTGACTTCTAGACAGTGTCGCTTCAAACATCGAAACTCTCATTATGCGAGGCGGTATTCTTCACCTTCCCAGAGTACCCATTTCTGCCAGCACCTGTGTTGACCGCGGGGGCATTTTTTTTCCAACCACGAGTACAATTCACAGTATCCAGCGGGAATCAAACACAGGTTATCCGAATGTCGGTAGCCTAGTCAGGTGGTTTTCCCAACTAGGCAACCAAAGCTGCTGTTGACGTTTACAAGCAGTGGTTTTGGGCAGAAAAGAAGACAATTAGCCCGATTACAAAGCCATTGACTGCACTCTGCATACATGGTTCTAACAAGCTATAGTTTGTTCCATATTTGGTGCCCACATACTTTATTAGTTATCCTGGAAACTGTTTGATGAATTTCAGTAATTACTTTTTATAAAATCTTATTTTTTCAACGATCTTAATTCTGATTTTTTTTTTCTCTACTGTCATGCGTTTAGGAAAGATATTTTGTTTCTTTGACGTATATAAAAATATGATTTTCTAGGTTGTCCTAATTTTTAGGAGTTTACAATACCATGTGTTGTAATCAACTCATCGTTTAAAAAGCAAATTTCATATGTTCTCCACACAATCTTAGCACCAGCTCGCACTTACTGAACCGTAAATTGTAAGATATGCCATTGAGAGGTTATTTTTGTCGTTTCAGATTTCTTGTTAAATAGGTTGAGAGGCAAATTTTGACAAAATATTTACAATTAATGTATATTCCTTTATATGTAATAATTTGTGAAGTGACTACTTTATTTTTAAAATCATGAAGAGTTTAAAGTGTAAATTCATCACTATGCAAAAGGTTATTGTACAGGCACTTTTGCAAGGAATCTAAAAGGGGTCGGTTATATTACGACATTAAAAAAACCAGAAAAAATAACATGGGCAGCTCTTAGTATAGATAGAAAGTCTTTCAATCTAGGACATAATAGGACAGAACTTTGAATCTACAGAAGCGACGGTCAAACAAGGAAGAAAAATGAAAGTTGATGATTTTGGCAAATGTTATTAGACGTGAGGTTTTGAAAATGTTTGAATCGAATCAACTTGTTACACTGCACAAACTTAAAGTTCGACTGCAATTAGAATGTAATATTGAAATCTCAAAAACTACTCTTTGGAACTACTATTACGAGCGTAAGAGGCGTTGGTTTCACTTTTCGAAAATCTGCTAATGGTAGAAATGTTTGTGAAAAACCACACCTAAATGCTGGCCAAACCGTGAGCGACGAATGGAAGGCTACGGTATAGTATATTTGGATGAATCGTGGGTCAATGCTCATCATACATATGAAAAAGAATCGGATGGCGTTTCTAAATTCAGATTGCTTACGATGATTGATGATATATGTCGAAGGAGAGTTCAGTTGCGTTCTCTGTCGATGCTAATATGCCGTATTGCTTTTGTCGTGAGCTGTGTATGCTACTATGTGGCTGCAGCTGCCTTATTTTGTTTGGATATTCGATGATATGTTAATTTGGATTATTCCACTGGCACGGGCGGTTGAGCAATTATGGATTTTCATTCGTGTGTAGTGATTCCGGTGCCTTCGAATAACTATGAGAAAGAATGACAATCAGACAGAGAAAAATAAAAGAAGCATTCCCAACAGCAAAGAACAACGCATTATATTAGTATTAGCTAATTGGAGAGAGAATGGACTTGTTAATGACGCACAACTTACTTTTCAATCAAAGTCTACAGACGGTAGGGACTACCACACTGAAATGAATTTTGAGAGACTGGATAGAGAACACTCTACTCCCAGTTCTGGATAAACCTTCATGCCTTTAATGGAGAATGCATCCTATCATAATGTGGTAGCACTGGAGGACAAAATTCCTAATTGGTCAAGCACAAAAGATCAAATTATCACATGGCTTAGAAAGGACAATGGTTATGTAAGACACCGGTATCACTACAAACGAATTATAATCCATAATTGCTCAACTGTGCCAGTGGAATCATCCGAATTACTAACTCATCTCCCAAACAAAGAAAGATAGATGTAGTCCCCATCATAGCAGTCTCAGCACACGCAAAAAGACAAAAATCGAAACCGCATAGAAAGTGAACACAGCCATCTGTTCCCTGCCATACGATATCATCATTCATCGTAAACAACTGGGATATTGAAACATGGTCAAAACGGATGAAACGCAGCTCACGGTGTGCACAGAGCACCTAACTCAGTAACTCCTGCAACAATAAATGGTACATTGAATAGCCAAGATAGAAGAAATATTGGAGCTGCACTTCAAAGACCTACTCAATCCACACGCAGTCGATTTAACAGAAGCCGTGTTTACAACTGCATTCATTCCAGTGTTATACTAGAGAAGCCTTCTTTGGATTTCTTCTTTGGACGTAGTATTGAAAAAAAAAAAGACACAAACATTAAAGTCACAGTGGCGGATAATAATAATAATAATAATAATATACAATCTAACATTATCAAAGCCTGTCAAGAATTAGGAGCAAAATGGCTAATGGAAATCAGGCATGAAAGGAAAGAAAAATGTCACTTGACTGGCCGTTGCTGTGCCCATTTGGAAAAACAGACCAAAAATATAATGTATACAGAGGTTTACTTCTCAATCATGTAGGAAAAATGTACGCAGAAATACTAGAACAAAGCACTAAATATAAGATATTAACTTTTACTAAACCCATCACGTCTTGAATTTATATGAAAAAGAAAGTGCACAGGACACTCTCCCAAAATGTCTGCACTGAAACAATTAAACAAAAAGATTTGAATACAAAAGAGAATTATTACATTTATCATTTTGAAATAGGAGTATTATGTGAACATACTTTTATTATACATTATTAGAGCATTACGTCACTCGTGCGCTGCCGGGGATCGAATGGGGAGTAAAGAATTATAGCGCAATTTCCCACCAACCATGTGCGTAAGAGGCGACTAAGGAGTGTTGAATAAGCCGCAAAAACTTTACAAACATGGACAAGTCAAAGAAAAGAAAAAAGTAAATCCGCTATCTAGAAAAGATAAGGGTCTCTAAAAGGTGTATGACACAATCCGGAGAAAGCCTCAAGGAGTCCGGGTAGTCTACTCACCTTTTGACTATCAGGAAAACCTCCAGAATTGGTACCTGGAATGTACGTACTCTAAATGAACAAGGAAAAACTGCACAATTAGCAACAGAAATGGCAAACTATAAAATAGATATTCAAGGAATGTGCGAAACAAGATGGTTATGAAGTCTATAAATAGTTGCAATGACAGATGGCTGGAAGAAGAGCCACAAATGTTATAATTTTGATGGGAGATCTAAATGCAAAAGTAGGATAAGACAATAGAGGCATCGAAGAGATCATGGGAAAACATGCACTTTGCGATATGAATGAGAATGGAGAATGAGAAATTCATAAACTTCTAATTCTGACATGGGCGTCACCAGATCATAGAACGGAGAATCAAATCGACCACATGTGTATTAATTTAAAAGTTTAGGTCACCTTTACATGATGAAAAAGTATATAGAGGAGCAGATGTGTTTTAAATCATCATCATATGCTAGCCAAACTTAAACTGAAAAGATACACTACAACAGATAAGGTTAGACCGTATTTCCATGTAGGGTTTCTAGCAACGAATTAAAGATACATTATCACAGTATCAAACAAATACCAAGTCCCCCAACAACCAGAAAATACAACAAATATAGAAGATCATTGGAAACAGGTGAAAGATATATGGAAGGAGACATGTAAAGAAATCCTGGGGAAAAGAGAATGCTAGAATGGATGACAACAGAGAGACTGGAGACAAAGAAAGAAAGCAAAAAGAGGTCTTCTTCTTCCTTTTTAGCTCCCAGTGGAGCATAGGTCTTCAACAAACACTTTTCAAGTCGTTCTTTTTTTGCCATTCTTTTAAAATTGTCTTCCCATGGAAAAAACAAAAAGAGAAGTACTAAAGCCAAAACACAGGAAACTTACACAGACATCTATACATTTCCTCTTATCCTTTTTAATGTATCTTCTCACTTCTTTGTTCACATCTGCATAAGTTTCCTGTGTTTTGGCTTTAGTACTTCTCTTTTTGTCTTTTCCAGTGCCAGGAAAAATGCTAAGAATCACTGGAGAGACTAAAAGAGACTGTAGAGAAACATTTGAGATATGAACAAGCAGGTTTTAGAAAAAAAATCATTTGGTTATGGAAGGCCCTGGTATCACTGCAAACGAATAAAAATCCATAATTGCTCAACCGCCCGTGCCAACATAATCATCCGAATTAATATATCATCTCCCAAACAAAGAAAGGCAACTGTAGCCCCCATCGTAGCAGTCTCAGCACACGCCAAAAGACATAAGGCGAAACCGCGCAGAAAGTGAACACAGCCAACTGTTCCCTGTCATACGATATCAACATTCATCGCAAACAATCGGAATATCGAAACACAATCAAAACGGATGAGCACCTAAATCAGTAGCTCCTGCCACAAGCCGGACATGGAATATGAGGAAGCTGCAACAAGGAACACTTTTCACGCATAACCTTCAATTGTTCCCGCCGCCTATCCCCGAAGTTCACGCCCTCTTGAACACGATGATCGTCATATTTTTTTAAAATGTATAGCGCTTGATGATGTTAGACCATCGTTGTTTTTTACTCCAATTCCGAACATATAGACACACAGTTAGTCGTCAGATTATCCCCGTCGCACATCAAACATCAGACCGTAAGATTAACGTACGGCCGGTCTAGGGATATACGATGAACCATTACGATGACGTAGCACACAACAATTTCGCTCCCTTTAGATTCCTGATTACTCTAGTGAAAGCAGCCTACGACGAACAAAATACGGTGCATATTCCCTAAAGAGATAGAATTGCGACTGACGAAGCAGTTTACATTAATGAACAACATGTAAATAACTTGCGTCAAGGAATTCCAACAACGGTCATGAACAGCACCAATGTGACGTAAAGCGCAGATCAAGTCTAGACGGTTGAAGGGCGCATTCACAACACTTGATTTGTCTGGAACTGTTGCGGGCGTACGACTTCGCTTTAGCGGCGCAGATGTAAGTAGACCATCATTTTTACTTTAACGCAGAAAAGTGCAATGGGGAACCGAAATTAATCAGACCCCGATTGCACTTTCTGCAGCGATCTAAAGAACGTGACCTAGACCCACCATCTTGGGAAACTGAAGTACAAAAAAAAAAAATCTGATACTATTTTACGTATAACAGTTTAACAAACCTTAGAATTACAGTCCCCACTTTATATCGGGCTTATAGATTACGACAAGACATTTGGTAGTTTAGACAGAGGAATGCTTTGGAAGTTGATGAGTCCTTACGGAATCCCCATAACGTTTATTAACCTGATAAGATCAATGTATGGAGGAATTAAATGTAGTGTTTTGCACGAATGTTGAGCATACAGAAGCATTTGAAATAATAAAAGGAGTCAGGCAAGGATGCATTCTATCTCCATTTCTCTTTCTACTGGCCATATATTGGTTTATGAAAATAACTCATAACAACAGAAATGGAATCCAGTGGTCGCTGACCAAGCAACTTCATGACTTCGCTGATGACATTGCTCTACTATCACATAATCATCAACAGATGCAAGATAGAATGAGGTTACTTGAGAGATCACAACTGCTGGGATTGAAAATAAAAAGAGATATTATCAAAATTAGGAGAATTAATGCAGTTGTCAATAACCAAATAACAAGAGAAGAAATACCTCTACTTAATACTTCCGTTTCCAACATGGTGGAACGCGGTTCTTGTTCTCTGGACCGCTGCAGAAATTGCATTTGGGGAGTGATTAGTTTCGGCTCTACAATGCAATTTTCTGCGTTAAAGTCAATTTGTCCACTTAACAAATTTCGCCGATGATGCTGGGTCGTACACGCCTCAAAGCTCCTCTTTGTCAAGTCCAAGTTTGTGAATGCGACCTTCCCCTGTCTAGAGTTGATATGCGGTTTACGTCAACACATTGAGTGCTGTTCCAAGGCCATCGTTGGAATTGTTTGACGCCAATTATTTAAATGTTACAACTCATTAATATGGACTGCTCTGCCAAGTCAATCGCAGTTTTCACTTTAGAGATTGTGCATCATCTTTTCGTGCGTTGTTGGCTGCATTTATTCGAGTAATTGGGATTTTATGGGCGCAGCCATTGTTGTATGTGCTACGTCATCACAATGGCTGATCGTATATCCCTAAAACGGCCGTACGCTAATAGTGACAGGCGGAATGGAGTTTCATATATGACTTTCCAACACCGTTGTGACTCCCGGAAGTTCATGTTGTTCAGGAGGGATTCATAATTTGACAGATTCACATTGCAGGGAGATCTTACAGTCTGTTGTTTGATGTGCGACGGGGATAGTCCGATGACTAAGTGTGTTTCATATGTTCGGATTTGGAATCAAAGTGATGTCCTAGCATCATCAAGCGCTATACATTTTTTTTTTAAATATGACAATCATCATTTTTAGGAGGACGTGAACTTCCGGTAAATATGGTGGATAGACGGCAGGAACCATTAAATGTTATGTCTGAAAAGTGTTCCTTGTTGCAGTTTCCTCATATTCCAAGTCCGGCTTGTTGCAGGAGCTACTGAGTTAAGTGCTCTGTGAGTTTCATCTGTTTTGATCGTATTTCGATTGTTTACGGTGAATTATATCGTATGATGGAGAACAGATGGCTGTTCACTTTCTGTGCGGTTTCGTCCTGTCTTTTGGCGTGTGCTGAGACCGCTATGATGGGGACTACAGCTACCTTTCTTTATTTAGGAGATGAGATAGTAATACGGATGATTCCACTGGCACGGGCGGTTGAGCAATTATGGATTTTAATTCGTTTGCAGTGATACCGAGAACTTCCATAACCTCTACTAGACATACAATTTTACACATATCTGAGCTGTAGAGGGAGGAACAGAAAATGATACCAAAATAAGGATATCAAAAACATGAGGATTTCTTGGAAATCCAAAGAAATTAGGTTAAATACAAAAATGACAATTTTCAACTCCAATGTTAAGTCAATCCTATTATATTGTCGTGAAACATGGAGAACAACAAAAATGACAGTCATGAATGACATCATGAAACATAATTTCATTAATGGATAAGCATCGCAGCGCAAAATAGGATGGAAATGGCAGGATAAAGTCACTAACATATAATTATGGAAACGTACAAACTAAACACCACATGATAAAGGCCGTGGTGCTGGAAAGGAAACACACTGCGGAAGCCAACTGTGAGTATTACACAAGCCTTTTTTCTTTAATCCCCAAGGAAAAAGACTTCTTCTTGGAGAAGACAGATGGAAGAGAGGTGAAGATGGTGGAGAAGAAATGGAATGATCTCTCTCTCTCTCTCTCTGCGATCAAGTCTCAATCACGGTAGGATTCCAGACTCTCTCATGAAGTCAACTGTCTAAGTGAGTAGATTGTCCCATATAGTTTCTTTTCCATGGAGATGGGTGTGGACCACATTGCTCTTCTCAGGTCTGTGTATTGGGGACAATCCTGTAGAACATGTTTTGTAGTCATATTGTCCAGTGTACAGAGCATAGGCTGGTTGTACCTATTTTGAATTTGGTGAACATGTGATTTCTCATTCTATTGTGGCCAGTGCGTAGGTGAAGTATGATGACTTAATCCCTCCTTGATAGTTGGTGGTAACCGTCCCTCTCGTTATGCTTTGGGTGTTTTCGTTTCCATTTTTCATGATACTGACCTTTGAGGATGGATTTGGCTTCATCATAACTGAGCGGATGGTTCTCTTGTGGTAATCTCCCTCCCTCATTAGCTAATTTGTCTGCGTGTTCGTTCCTGTGTATATTACAGTGTGATGGTATCCACTGGATGACTACTCTCTGGAAGTTATTGCATATTTGGTCTAGGGTTGTTCTCAAGTCATCTAGTTCATTGTTCTTGGGCTTTTTAGAGCTGTTAGTACTGACAGTGCATCAGTCAGAATCACCAAATTATTGTGCATGTTATTTTTGTGTTGAGTAGCCAGTATTGCAGCATCTCTGAGGGAATGATCTTAAAAGAAAGGCAAGAAATAGAAAGGCTTGTAAAGTGTTTTTTGTAGACCTCTGCTTCACGGGGAGTTGAAAGGTAGAAGAAGAAAAGGTTTGCACAAACAAGGTGAAAGTGCTATTTGAACAACTATAAGCATGGTAAACTGTTTCCCAGTAACATACAAGGGTAAGAGACAAACACGTGTACTGCCACGACAACTATTGACCATATAACAAGGGAAAATACCAAAACTGCTAACCCAGAACCAACAAGTTTAAGTGAGTTGCTTTTCGTAGACGATCAAACCATGTTTTATTTAAAGAAGGAATAACTCAATAACCTTATTAACTGCCTCACTCCCCTATGCCAAAAGAGTGACATGAAGATAAACAATAAAGCTGCAGTGCAACACAAAGCAACTTTTATAGCGACGGCAATATACATAATCAAGTGTAAAAATACTAGCTCTTATGGGGTAATTTTAGAGACGACGGAAAATTAGATATTGAGCGGGTCATCGTCATTGCACTCCGAACATGTCCATAGGTGCTCAGATCCCCACCTCAGCAATTCCCTCAGTGTCCAGCGACTGACGACTCCAGTTCTATGTTGGTTGATAAGTCTTCTTACACGGCCACTAAGTGTCTCATTTCTGGCTGTGCCCAACTTAACTCCCATTTCCATCATCCGAAGAAGTGACGTTGATCTGTGTTTGTCGAAGTCCTGTGCTCTTCCAACATCTCGAAGGGCATTGAGGATGTCCGCCAGATCCATTGGTTGCCCGTCCTCAACGACAGCGCAGCTAGCCAACCTGCCCGCCCTTTCATTTCCCCGTACTCCCGCATGTCCAGGGACATAGACAAAGGTGACCTTACGTATTTTGGATTTCTGCAACGACTCTACCCATTGCATGCGTACAGAGCCCGCCTCCACTTTTTTTTTTATCATACTCATCGAATCACTCAGTATACATGCGTGGGTGTAGTCTTGTAACTCTAACCATTTGAATGCCTTGGTCACTGCCATCGCCTCCATTGTCATGCTACTCGTGGTCATGACGTATGCACCACTGTCTTCGTAAACTATTCTGCCTGCCGAGCGCGCTGTAAATGTCCATGCACTTCTTTGGTGTCGCCTTACAGATCCGTCTGTATAGATGACTGCATCTTTCTCATCGGTGTTATCGCAGATGAGACCGTTGACCTCAGCATTAACCACGACCTAGTTCTGTTCCCTACTTTTCCTGTCGAATGTGACAATACACGAGAAAGTCTCCTTGAATGACGTAGGCACCGGTATCCACTCCTCACCAACGCTGATATTGGTAAGCCCACAAACCTGTTTGATGACATCTTCTGCTCGGCCTACCCATGATTTGCCTCTTTTTAGCCTGTCACCTTTCTCTGTGTTGAGCACGTGGTGCAATGGATGCTCTGTATCTGTACTAATCTTCAGGTATGCTCGTGCTCTCCAGATCTTGATTCTGTTATCCATGGTTGGAAAGTCAAGAAGATACCTCATTGCTACACAGGGAGTGTCCCTCGTACATCCCAGGATAATGCGCTTGGTTTCATTTTGTATTTTCTCCAGCCTATCAATTTGAGTCGTACTGACAGTAAGAATTGCCAGGGCATACTCGATTGGTGCGGGGACTAATCCCTGGAACAGAAGAGTAAGTAGCCTCTGCTCGATGTTGGCAGCTGCCATGACCTTCAAGGCGGCTAATCCTTTGCGGGATTTTGTTATCACATGGTCGACGTGGTCTCGAAAACACAGGCTGCGATCAAACTTAACTCCAAGGTATGTCATCAACTTGTCCCTGGTCACCTCATCGGCTCCCATTCGTACTACCGGTGTGGTCGTATGAACGATATGATTGTTAAGGGAGAACCATGAAACTGATGTTTTATTAGGATTAACCACGGCACCTGATACCCCACACCAGGTTGATTAATCTTCTTACACGCCCACTAAGTTTCTCGTTTCTGGCTGTGCCCATTTTAACACCCATCTCTTTCATCCGAAGGAATGATGTGTACTCATGGTTGCCGAAGTCCTATGTCCTTCCCACTTCCCGGAGGGCATTGATGATGTCCGCCCGATTCCATTGGTTGACCGTCCTCAACAATAGCGCAGCTAGCCAATCTGTCCACCCTTTCATTTCCCCGTACTCCAGCATGTCCTGGGACGTAGACAAAAGTGACCTTACGTATTTTTGATTTCTGCAATGACTCTACCCATTGCCTACGTACAGATCCCGCCTCCACTTTTCTTATCATGCTCATCGAATCACTCTCAGTATACAGGCGTGTAGTCTTGTGACTCTAGCCAGATGAATGCCTTGGTCACTGCCATCACCTCCATTGTCATGCTACTCGTTGTAATGACGTATGCACCACTATCTTCCTTGACTATTCTGCCTGCCAAGCGTGCTGTAAATGCCCATGCCATTCTTTGGTGTCGTATTACAGATCCGTCTGTATAGATGACTGCATCTTTCTCATCTGTGTTATAGCAGATGAGACGGTTGACGTCCGCATTGACCACGACTGAGTTCTGTTCACTACATTTCCTGTCGAGTGTGACAATACACGAGAATGTCCCTTTCAATGACGTAGGCACCGGTATCCACTCCTCGCCAGCGTTGATGTTGGTATGCCCATAGACCTGTTTGATGACATCTTCTGCTCGGCCCAGCCATGATTTGCTTCTTTTTAACCTGACACCCTTCCCTGTTTTGAGCTCATGATGCAATGGATGCTCTGTATCTGCAATAATCTTTAGGTATGCTCGTGCCCTCCAGATCTTGATCCTGTCATCCATGGTTGGAAAGTCGAGAAGATACCTCATTGCTACACAGGGAGTGTCCCTTGTACACCCCAAGATAATGCGCATAGCTTCATTCTGTATTTTCTCCAGCTTGTCAATTTGCGTCTTACTGACTGTAAAAACTGCCAGGGCATACTCGATTGGTGCAAGGACTAGTCCCTGGAACAAATGGTAAGTAGCCTCTGCTCGATGTTGGCAGCTGCCATATCCTTCAAGGCTGCTAATCCTTTGCGGGATTTTGTTATCACATGGTCGACGTGTTCTCGAAAACGCAGGCTGCAATCAAACTTAACTCCGATGTACGTCATCACCCTGTCCCTGGTCACCTCATCAGCTCCCATTTATACCACCGGTGTTTCCGTGTTATTAAAATTAGAGAAAGAGATAAAAACCAGAAAGTAAATAATGTACGCTATCAAAAAGCTACCGATATTGAAATCTCTGATTGCAAACAAAAACTGGCCAGTAAAAATTGTACTGACAGTTGTATTGTTTATGTACGACAAAGGAAGAAGAACTAAGATAATCAAGGAAGGGCATGATATTATCAGGAAGAGAGAGACAACCTTATGGCTTTTAGCAAAGAAAGCAGACATTTTTATATCTTTCTGTGAGAAGATTAGTAACTCAGTTGTCAGATATCAGCTATATCCACGCAAAAGAACTTTTAAAGTATAACTGAAATATGGATAGACATCAGATAGAATTTTAGGACTTACAATGGAGCAGACGAAGAGAAGTTTAAGTTCCTCACAGTTCAATAGTTCAGTTGCTTAATGAGACTGTTTTTTTTTTAAATATAATATTTAGCAGGAGAAGGTATTTTGGAAGAACTCATACCCTGTGAATTTAACTATGTGCTGTTTATATTGAACACTGTGCCATGAATTGTAACGAACGTTTGCTATTTATATTGGTCACTGTGTCGTGATGAACATTAGTAGTGTAAAAAGTAAAAATAAACCTAGTCACATCAAGTGGCGTATGGAAATATAGTGTTAGTGACCATAATTTGTACAGACCTTCGGCACATTACTTTTGGGATAATGTGGTAGATATTATTCCCGTGCCGCTTCACTTTCCCAGGAAAATCCGGTAACCATTAAAGGCTGGGTGAATCTGGAAGCCGTCGATCAGGATCGAATCATCTTGTCCTTTGTAGTCCAGTTCACTAACCACTGCGCTAATGCTGCTCCCACATTATTAGTGTAGAGTCCGTAAAATGACATCCAAACTGAGTTAAAACCAGATTTTTCCCTATCATCAGCATCGAATGCCGTCTCCGCAAGGAAGGTTGGCGACCATGGAGCGCCATTCTGCTCTGTCTCTTGCTTTGATGGTGCAGGTTGTCATAGGCTGATTTGTCCATCTTCTGAAGTTACTCGTGCATGTTAGTCTTGGTCTGCCTCTGCCTCTTTTACCTTGTATTTTCCCCTCCAAGATTACTTTTGGTAGGCTATTGTGTCTTTTAACATGGCCCAAAAATTTCATTTGTCTTGTTCGAATTGTGTTTATTAGTTGTCTTTTCATATTTAGTTGTTTTAAGACTTCATCGTTTGTTTTTTTCCCTTCCATCCAATTCTACCTATTCTTCTATAAATCCACATTTCAAAGGCTTCAATTATCTCTTCAGTTTTCTTGTCTAATGCCCATGTTTCTGCACCATATAGGAATATTGAGAAGATATAACATTTTGCTATTGTTAGTTTTAGCCCTAGTGTTATTTGTTTTGATGTTAGTATACTTTTCATAAGAAGCAAAGAGAAAAAATAACAGACGGCTTAAGAGAATGGCTTGGCAGAAGGTCAACAACAGAAATGATAAATAGCTGCGGAGATCGAAAGTTGTGGAGAGACATGATCACCTACGCCACTAGGCCCGGTACTTGATGATGATGATGATGATACTTTTCATGACATTAACATTACTTTTTGCCATTTCTATTCTTTTGTTTATTTCAGTTGTACATTTTCCACCACTGGTTATAGAATGTCCTAGGTAGTTGTAGTTCTGAACTGTCTCCAGGTCTATTCCTTCAATGTTGATATCCACTTATGGGTTTTGAGTATTTTCTTTGTTTATGATCATAGTTTTAGTCTTTTTGATATTCATATCTAGTCCATATTTTTTGGTTTGTCATGTTTATTTCATTAAGTAATTGTTGTAGATCTTTAAGATTTTCTGCAAGTGGTACAGTATCATCAGTTAATTAATTAATAAACCTGGCATCTCTGTGATGTTTTTAAAGATTTGCTCAGTGTATAGATTGAACAAGCTTGGTGATAGGAATCATTCTTATCTTACTCCTCTTTTTATATCAATGGGTGTAGAGTTTTCCTTGTTATATTTTATTATTGCTGTTTGCTCCTAGTATAAATTACATATTAGTCGTATGTCTGTGTCGTCCAGATATATATCTTTTAGGCAGTCTATAAGTTGTTTGTGGTGTATTCTATCACACGCTTTGGTGTAGTCTATGAAGCAGGCATATATTGGTTTGTTTACTTCTGTGTACTTTTCGATTAATGTTCTCGTGCAGAATATGGCTTCTTTTGTCCCACTATTTTTCCTAAATCCAAATTGCTGCTCATATATTTCATTATTGATTTTATTCTGAATCCCTCCTTGTATAACGTTTAGCAAGATTTTTGTAACATGACTCATTAGGCTTATTTTTTTCTAAAATCACTGCATTCAACTGCACCATTCCTTTTAGGCAATGTAATGAAAGTTGATGTTTTTAGTTCATTTGGTATGTATCCTGTGTGGTATATGTCTTTATCGCATATGTCTGTAATCACTCAAATGCCAAAATCTTCTAGTGCATGTATCATCTCTATCTGTATATTGTCAGGTCCTACTGCTTTTCCCTTTTTCATTGTTTGTATAGCTTTTTTCCACCTCAGATTTTAAGATTTTATAGCCTGATGTATATTTTATAATTGATTTCTTGTCCCTTTGATCTTGAAATAGTTCTGTTATATATTCGTGCCATCTATCTATTATATCTTGTGATCATTATTGCACTCTGAGCATAAGTCTTGTTTGCTTTCCATAGATACAATTTCTATACACTTTTTTTTGGCTGAGCCAGTTTTCTTTTGCCTTTTTGCCCATTTTGCGTATTTCATTACCTATTTTATTGTACTGCGGAAGGCACAAAAATCCCCAAGAAATATAAAATTAGAACTAGATATACTTAGAGTAGATAAACAGATGAGTGATAAGTACAGCACGATAGTACAAAATAGATATAATGCTATTGAGAAAATACAGGACATCGAGGAGCAGTGGGAAATGCTCAAACAATCGATTCAACAAACATCAAAAGAAGTCACACCAGTGACCAAAAGAATCAACAAAAAGAAATGGAAGACAGAAGAAATATTACAACTAATGGATGAAAGAAGAAAACATAAGAAAGAAGAACGGACATACAACATATTGCACAAAGAGATCCAGAACAAATGCAGAGAAGCAGAGGAAAGATGGTTAAAACAGAAATGTGAAGAAATGGAAAAAAATAACTAAAGAAAGACTCAAAATTTATGCACAATCAGTTAAATGAATTAACAGGAAGAAAAGAAGTCAAAGTTTCAGGATGTGTTAAGTCAAAGGAAGGAAATATAATAATGGGGCAGGAGAAGACAATAGAAAGATGGACAGAATATATCAGTCAACTCTATGATGATGAAAGACCAAAGTTAAACAATTCAAACAAAAGCACAGGACTACCAATTATGCAGAGTGAAGTGGAGGACACAATTCAACACATGAAAAGAGGCAAAGCTCCAGGTCCCGACAATATAACAATCGAAGAGATAAATGCATTGGGAGAGCTGGGAGTACAAGTCATAACAAAACTACTCAATGACATATACTGGACACATACTCGAAGTTCTACTAAAATCTCTCTTTGTAGCCATACCGAAGAAGTCAGGCGCCACTGATTGTGAAGACCATCGCACTATTAGTCTCATGAGCTATATGACGAAAATATTACTAAGAATCATCATGAGACGTGAAATAAACAAAATAAAACAAGAAATAAGTGAGGAACAATGTGGATTTGTCGAAGGAAAGGGCACCAATAATGCAATATACATCTTAAGAATATTGATAGAAAGATCTATAGAGGTAAAGAACGATCTATATATGTGCTTTATAGAATACACAAAAGCATTTGACAAAGTAAAGCATGTGGAAATAACCAATATGCTGGAGAAATTAAACATTGATGGAAAGGATCTGCCAATCATAATAAATATGTACTGGCAAAAAACAGCAGCCATAAGAATTAACAACCAAACAGGACAATTTCAACTTATAAAACAGGGAGTCAGACAAGGCTGTGTTCTGTCGCCGGATGTGTTTTCACTTTACAGCGAACATATTATGAGATCAATAGTAGACAAAAAAGGAAGGAGGGAGGTGGTGAATCACTTGGCGTTGAGGGTGATGATGAGTCACAATCGATGTATCTGAGTATTCGCTGAGATATGTGTTCTGCAGCCAAGTAGACCATATCAACTTTCTCAATCTCATAACGTAGTATGCCATTAATATTACACCCCTCTAATAGATATGAACACGCCCTCTAACAAACTTGTGTTTTGAACTCTAATCAGCCTTCCTATGCATCCGTATTGATAGACAATTAAAACAACCAGACAGTTGAGAAAAATCAAGGAAGCCCAGACGGATACTGTTATTAATTCTGCAGCAAAACAGTATCATTTTTGGCTACTTATGTACTATGCACGTGACTGTGTTGTTATTTTGGTATCTGTGTAATATATAGTTTTGCTTTGTGCAGTGGTGAATATTAAATGATATATTATTATTTGGTGATGACATTTTTTAGTTAATTATTAAACATAAAGATTACATTATGTAACGCTGTTATTTAAAACTACCATATTTTTTGTTGGCTGTGTAATGTATATTCCCATCTCCCTTGATGCCTGTAGTAGTATCCTATTAAAACACCATATAAAATAATAACGTTATTAATAAATAAAATATATTGAATCATTGAGTTCTTTACGGGTCATCATCATTGCACTCCGAAAATGTCCATAGGTGCTCTGATCCCCTCCTCAGCAAGTCTCGCAGTGTCAGTGACTGACGACTCCAGTTCTCTGTTGATTGATTAATCTTCTTACACGCCCACTATGTTTCTCGTTTCTGGCTGTGCCCATCTTAACTCCCATTTCTTTCATCCGAAGGAGTGACGTGGACTGATGGTTGTCGAAGTCCTGTAACCTTCCCACTTCCCAGAGGGCATTGATGATGTCCGCACGATCCATTGCTTGACTGTCCTCAAAAGCGCAGCTGGCCAACCTGCTGCTCTTTCATTTCCCCGTACGCCCGCATGTCCGGGGACGTAGACAAAGGTGACGTTATGTATTATTGACTTCTACAATGACTAAACCCATTGTATACGTATGAACCCGCCTCCACTTTTCTTATCATGCTCATCGAATCACTCAGGATACAGGCGTGTGTGTAGTCTTGTGACTCTAACCAGATGAATGCCCTGGTCACTGCCATCACCTCCATCATCATACTACTCGTGGTCATAACGTATGCACCACTGTCTTCCTTGATTATTCTGCCTGCCGAGCGTGCTGTAAATGCCCATGCACTCCTTTGGTGACGTGTTACAGATCCGTCTGTATAGATGACTGCATCTTTCTCAGTGGTGAGACTCCCAGATGAGACCGATGACCTCCGTATTGACCACGACTGAGTTCTGTCCCCTACATTTCCTGTCGAGTGTGACAATACACGAGAATGTGCCCCTGAATGACGAGGTCACTCCTCGCCAGCGTTGATATTGGTAAGCCCACAGACCTGATTGATGACATCTTCTGCTCGGCTCAGCCATTTGCCTCTTTTTTATCCTGACAACCATCCCTGTGTTGAGCTCATGATGCAATGGATACTTTTTATCTGCAATTATCTTCATGCATATGCTCGTGCCCTCCAGATCCTGTCATCCATGGTTGGAAAGTCAAGAAAATACGTCATTGCTACACATGGAGTGTTCACACCACAAGATAATGAGCGTAGCTTCATTTCGTATTTTCTCCAGCTTCTCAATTTGCGTCTTACTGACAGTAAGAATTGCAGGGCATACTCGATTAGTGCGAGGACTAGCACCCTAGAAGGTAAGTAGTATCAGCTCGATGTTGACAGCTGCCATGACCTTGAAGGCGGCTAATCCTTTTTCACTTGATTTTAATCGATTTCACTTCTGTCTCTTCCCAGTCGATATACCAGAATATCATCAGCAAAAGTCATAGTTCTTCCCCTTCCATCCAGCTGTTATTCCATGGCCGTTATTGTGTACACATTAAATAGAACTGGCGACATTTGTGAGCCTTATGGCAGCCATGGACAAATGGATGTTGGCTCGGATGACCAACTTCCACATGTGAGTTGCACCTTCCTCTGAAACAGTGCTGCAGCAATCCATCTAAAGAGGTAGGAATGCACCGCCAGTTGGAGGAGCATATGCATGAGGTATTCAAATGGTACTCTGTAATATGCACCCTCCAGATCTATAGCAGCTGAACATGTCTTCTCTCATCTGTGAAAGCCATCGAAGACGTCATAGACGAAGAATGCAGCATTGAGCCAAGTCTCTTTGTTATATCTATAACTTCCGAATGTGGGTGGGTATGCGCGTTTCTGTTCAAGGTGACATGTGAGGACACGGGCAACTTTTTTGTCCAGTAGCTTGCAAGCAGTGTTCTGCATCGTGATGATTCTATAGGCACTGATCTGAGAATGGTCCTTGTTTGGCTTCGGTAGCGGTAGTAAGTAGCTGTGTAGCCACTCCTCCTTATGTAGGGTGATAGAGAAATGGTGTAGCAAAATCATGGGGGGGGGGGGAAGAATGGGACAGTGGGCACGAAGTCAGTTAGGTGAGCTGAGAGAATCTCGTGAAATTGAGAGAGTGCGTTGGAGGGGGGGGGGGGGTGAGTAGAGACAAACAAAGAGATAGGCATGTGCCAGGAGAAGTGAGAGAGTTGCTCGAACAGTGGTACGGAAAAGGGCTTCGTCCAGAAGGAGGGTGGCCAGTTGGCCTCCCAGTTTTCATAGAGGCTGGTCATTTTTCACAGATGGGAGTGTTGTATGGCCGCCTAAAGAGTGAAGAATCGACAGAGTTTACTATGTTCAGTCTAGTGGGATAGCTACCAGGGTCAGTTCACGGCTACGCAGGTAGTTCCAAAACGACTACAGTGGTCAGAGGAAACCTGTGGAAACCAGTAGTGAAATGGAGCAATGGGTTCCTACAAGGAGACGAGTCGATAGCGACTTTGTCAGATTTCACTGATTTGTTGTTCAGTAAACTCGCTAATTAAGGCAGGCGAGTGTGACTTATAGACTGAACTTTATATTTTCAAGGAGTGCGAGAGAAAGGGATTTCAATGATCTGTTGTACAGTAAACTCGCTAATCGAGGCAGGCGAGTGTGATGTATAGACTGAACTTTTATATTTCAAATAGTGCGAGAGAAAGAGATTCCAATGATCTGTGTATAGTTAAACTCGATGATTCAAGCAGACGAGTGTGACTTTGTTACTGAATTGTTATATTTCAAATAGTGCGAGAGACAGAGATTACTAGAGAAAAGTGTATATTTATACTCGCTGGTCAAGCAGGCGAGTATGACTTTGTTAGATTGAACTTTTATATTTTCAAGGAGTGCGAGAGAGAGAGAGAGGGATTCCAGTGATATGTGTACAATTAAACTCGTTGAACCAGCAGTGAATGAGACTGTGGTGGAGTCCATCAAAATACATTTCGAGTGAAATAAAGACTGAGCATTGTTTTATAAAATCGCATCAGTGTGGTATTCTACTTGATTTGGTGACGAACGGACCGCGACGGGCAAAGCAGACCCAGGTTGAGTCCTGCACCAGCCATCACGAGAGACAGCGCGAAGTACTATCAAAGGGGAGCGAACTAGATCCAGCTAGTGAGAGTCCGAGCAGGCAGAGCATTATTTCTAGAGAACTTAGGAAGGATAGGGTCAACAGAGAACACGACGCGTCACATTAGACGTCACAACAAGGCTGTTTACGCTTGTTGATAGAGATAAAAGGCTACACTTAATCTGACCACTCTGAATGCTAGCATTAAAAACTCTTTGGCCAGTTTTTGCAAGTCTTCGTTAGCTAAATCGGCTATGTCGCCGTACCGAACACCATCTGGACCAGGAGCAGTGTTGTGTGACCTTTTAAGTGTTGTGCGAATGGTATTGGTTGTGATTGCGAGTTCTTCTCCCAGCACTACATCCCCACACAATTCTGAGAGTGACCCCCGTATCCTCATTCATACAGCCTTATTTCTTTGGTCAGTCTGCTCAATGTAGCGGACAAGCAGGGCCTTCCGTTTGTTCTCATCAGATGGTCCAAATCTGGCTTGTACTCTGAAGTCTGGTATGCCTCTGTGTCGTGCTGTACCATTCATGCCCCGATGAAGGCGAGAGAATGTGGCTAGCGATTTTTCTGAGCACACTTTTTACAGAAATCATCCCACTTGGTATCCTTAGCCTGCTTAGCGCATAGTTTAAAGTGCATCATTTTTCGGTCGAACTCTTCTTTCAAATGTGTTCTTCCATTCTTTCTGGCTTTCTGCCATGTCTTGGCCGTTTGTCTCTTGTTCCGCCAAGCTTCCTAGATTTCCGAGTTCCACCAGGGCTGCTTACACTTCTCATGTCTCCTGCCAGGGGCACCTTGTTTCCTATTTCTGATTTTTCTAATGACGTCTTGGTATGTGTTCTCATAGTGGAATGTTTTGAGCTTGCTTTTCTGGCTTCTATTTCTGCCTTTCTCAATTAGGAGAACACATCGATAGTGATCACTTCCGTGGAATCCCAGTACACTTCACCTGCAAACCGGTGCGAAGGCGGAAGACACATAGGTCAAAGACCTATCAGTCCCCTGTTTGAGTGACCATTGTGGTTGCCCCTCTACCAATCAAGCACACTAAATCGACGGACACCAGTGCGTTCTCTAATTCTTCTCCATGCTTGTTGGTTATGACGTTACTCCACTGGTTTCCTCTAACATTAAAGTCTCCGCAGAAAATGATGTTCTCCTCCTCGAATGCAAAGAGATTCAGCCATTGTTGTGTGTGCATCTTCCCATTACACGCGTACACATTTACAACCACGAAAAGAACTGGGGTCCGTATCCTAATTGCATGTAGCTGCAATTCTGCATTGTCCCACGCAGACATATCTATCTCAGCTGCCGCCATGTTGTTTCGCAACAAGGATGACCTTTGTAAGGTGTCTTCTATTGTAGCAACAATGAAATCCAGGTGCACTAACTGGCATATCACCAGGAAGTGTTTCTTGCAAAATCATATCGGCGCCGCACAGTAGCTTATCAAGAATGGGACGTCATTGATTTATAGATGCACAGTTACAATATGTAACACACACATATGTTAGGTCTAGCCTCTCACACTGCGACAATTTAATACCACCACGTTTACCTTTTCTAGTTTTTCTCCTTTATTGTTGTCTTTTGGGCTTCATCAGAATACTTACTGTCGTCATGATGGATTTGGTCGCTGAACGTCGATACTGTGCATGGTCTAGACTCACGTGCACTCACTCAGTCGAACGGTACAGAACTCGTTTCCACGTTATAGTCTGGCCAACTCCAGGCAATTAGTTCTACGGCACGTGGAGGCATAGTCAGCGTTTGATTTTCGTCGTTTAGAAGCTCACAGAAATGAAATTATGCCTCATTGACAACGGACTGATTAAACACACTCGCCATCTTGGACGCACCAGAAAGCGCGTTCCAAATCTATCTATCTATTGACATTTCGAGCCGTAGCCGGCCCATAGGGCATAGACCCAGATACCCTGTCTCTTATTTAAATGTTCATTCTAGCAGTTTTTAATCCTTCTAGAGATATTTTATCAAATCTCTGCATTTGTCACACTTCTGACAAATTCGTCAGAGGTAAAAGCTGACAAACGAAAAAAAAATCACAAACCTGAAATCATTAAAATGAAAATAAAATTAAAGAGAAATAAACAAAAGACTAATTCAGCAATACCAATAGATATAACAGCTTTAAATCAGAAAGATGTTAAAGAAACTTACACATTACAAGTAAACAACACATATCAGAAGCTGCTAGAAGAAGGGATTTGAGCAGTACAGAAGAGAAAATCCTTAAGAAAAAGTCATAACCAAATTGCAATGCATAAAAAACAGAATACAAGAATCCTGTTACACCTTACCCAAAAAGGAAAGGGACAAAAAACAAAAATGGATAACTGACATCTTAAAAACAATGGAAGAAAGAAGACAAGCGAAGATACAAGGAAATTGATAATGAAATACGCAAAATGTGCAAAAAGGCAAAAGAAGACTGGCTCAACCAAAGATGTCTAGAAGTCGAAATTATGGAAAGTAAACAAAATTTAAGAGGGATGCACACAGAAATATAGAGAATGATTAATAAAGACAAAAAAATATGCAGGAAGCGGATTTATTGTAAACAAAGAGGGAAGAATGCTAACAGACAAGATATAATCAATAGATGGCAGGAATACATAACAGAATTATTTCATGATGAAAGGGACAAAAAAAAACATTTATAAAATGTACATCCAGCTATAAAATCCTAAAATCTGAAGTAGAAAATGCTATAAAGACAATGAAAAAAGGAAAAGTAGCAGGACCTGACAATATACAGATAGAGATGATACAGGCATTAGAAGATTTCGGCATTGAAGTGATCACAGACATATGCAATGACATATACCATACAGTATACATACCAAAATATATAAAATTCTTTCTATTCTCTAAAATAAAATACTGGAAAGAAGGTTATATGATCAAACTACCAAAGAAAGGAAGTTTACAGGAGTGCACAAATTATAGGGGAATTATGCTACTATCAGTTCCAGGGAAAATATTAAGCAGAATAATTCTGGAGAGACTAAAAGAGGCCATAAAGAAAAATTTGAGAGATGAGCAAGCAGGTTTTAGGAAGAACAGATCATGAGCTGATCAAATAACTGCTCTATGTATAATAGTTAGGGAGCCGCGATAGCTCAGTGGTTAGTGAACTGGACTACAAAGGACAAGAGGTAGGGTTCGATCCCAACTGACGGCTTCACCCAGCCTTTAATAGGTACCGGATTTTTTTCTGGGATAGTAAAGCGGCACGGGCGTAATACCGACCACATTACCCCAAAAGTCATGTGCCGAATGTCTGTAAAATTTATGGTCACTAACAGGATTCCCTATACGCCACTTGGCGTGACGGGGGTACTTTATTTACATATAATAGTTGAACAAAGTTTAGAACTAAAATCCCCATTTTATATTGGATTTATAGATTACGAAAAGGCATTTGATAGTTTAGACATAGGAATGCTTTGGAAGTTGCTGAGTCATTACGGAATCCCCATAAAGTTTATTAACCTGATAAAAAACAATGTATGAAGGAACGAAATATAGTGTGGTGCATGTAGGACAGCTTACATAAGCAACTGAAATAAGAACAGGAACAGATAAGAACAGGCAGGGATGCCTTCTGTCTCCATTTCTCCTTCTACTGGCCATAGATTGGATTATGAAAATAACTCAAAACAACAGAAATGGAATCCAGTGGTCACTGACCAAGCAACTTGATGAATTAGACTTTGCTGATCACATAGCTCTCCTATCACTCAGCCATCAACAGATGCAGGATAAAATGAGCATACTTAATGAGAGATCACAACAGCTAGGACTGAAGATTAATAGAGATAAGACCAACATTATGAGAATTAATGCAGTTGACAATAACCAAATAAAATTAGGAGAAATACCTCTACTAGACGTACAATCTTACATATATCTGGACAGTAACATAGATAAAGAGGGAGGAACAGAAAATGATACCAAAATAAGGATATCAAAAGCATCAGGAGCTTTCGTTGCACTGGGGAACATATGGAAATCCAAAGAAATTAGGTTAAATACAAAAATAAAAATTTTCAACTCAAATGTTAAGTCGGTCCCATTATATGGCTGTGAAACATGGAGAACAACAAAACTGACAATTATGAAGATAAAGACTTTCATTAATGGATGCTTAAGCAGAATAAAAGGATGGAAATGGCAGGACAAAATCACTAACATAGAATTATGGAAATGTACCAGTCAAATACCAGTGGATAAAGAGATAAAGCGAAGACGATGGTGCTGGATAGGACACACTGCGGAAGCCAACAGAAAGTATTACACAACAGGCCCTTTTTTGGAATCTCGAGGGAAATGACAAAGAGGAAGGCCAATGAATTCTTGGAGAAGACAGGTAGAAGCAGAGATGAAGATGATGGGGAAGATATGGAATGATCTTAAAAGAATGGCAAAAAACAGAACGACCTGGAAAGTGTTTGTTGAAGACCTTTGCTCTACTGGGAGCTAAAAAAAAAGGTAGAAGAAGGAGAAGATACGTACCAAATGAACTAAAAACATCAACTTTCATTACATTGCCAAAAAATAATGGTGCAGTTGAATGCAGTGATTTTAGAATAATAAGCCAAATTAGCCAGGTAACAAAAAAATTAGTAAAAGTTATACAAGGAAGGATTCAGAATAAAATTAATACTGATTAAGATGAGCAGCAATTTGGATGCAGGAAAAACAGTGGCACAAAGGAAGCCATATTCAACATGAGGACATTGATTGAAAAGTACAAAGAAGTAAACAAACCAATAAATGCCTGCTTCATAGACTACACCAAAGCTTGTGATAGAATACACCATAATCAACTTATAGACTGCCTAAAAGATATATATCTGGACGACACAGACATACGACTAATATGTAATTTATACTAGGAGCAAACAGCAATAATAAAATATAACAAGGAAAACTCTACACCCATTGATATAAAAAGAGGAGTAAGATAAGAATGATTCCTATCACCAAGCTTGTTCAATCTATACACTGAGCAAATCTTTAAAAACATCACAGAGATGCCAGACCTAAACATTAATGGAAAGATAATTAATAACCTAAGACATGCTGATGATGCTGTACTACTAGCAGAAAATCCTAAAGATCTACAATAATTACTTAATGTAATAAACATGACGAGCAAAAAATATGGACTAGATATGAATATCAAAAAGACTAAAACTATGATCATAAACAAAGAAAATTTTCAAGACCTACATATAAATATCAAAAGTTGCAGGAATACATCTGGAGATAGTTCAGAGCTACAACTACCTGGGACATAAGAAGTAGGAGCCTGGATACAAAGACAAAGAGTAAGGAGGAAGGAGGAAAGATTTCCTCCTTTAAGTACAAGAGTTATATAGTAGGATACCACCACTTTCCCATGGTGGAAGGTGGTGGAACTTCTGGGGAGAGTGATGCAATGATATATATGTATATATGTATAGGACTTGTATAGTACATGAAGAGGGTTGGTAGTTGAGGGGATAATTAATGAGTCATATAATGGACATCAGTTTTTCCCGCCATTATCAACTTCCAATAGGAGCTAGTGTGTGTGTGTTGTCCGGCTATAGACCACGCCCACTCCGGAAGTGAAACTACCATATTAGGGAGTAGTGATACGTTAGTTATTTCATAGATATGGTGAGCATATATACATATAATAGTAATAAATTAATAGTTATTATATCTAGGTAGGCGTAAATGGGCCCGTATTTAAGATATGGACCATAAGTAGGTATATATAACGATAAATCTTGCTGGCGGTATGAACGAACAGTCATTTTCTCCCACCGCGGCACATAATGACCCAATCGATGAAGATTGCGCGTGAGTTTATTGATTATTTTCTCCAGCGCGTGCGGAACGGCAACAGGTTGTTATGTAAAAAAAAGGCGCGTACACGATTTAATATATTCATTCGACTAGCGTCGGTCGGTCAGTCAGTCACGAGGTACCCACAGTGATAACACAGCTAGATACGTTTCCGTATCTATAAATCTACCAAAAGAGCCTCACTGATATTATCCTACAAGAGCTGTAAATCTAACACCAGATAACCACAGGTGTTATACTGAAACTCCGTCGGAGAAGCAAGGAGAACCAGCCTTTAAAAACCAACATTATAAGAATACAGGTAAGTTGAAATTTTGCTTAAAATACATAACAATGTGTGTTTATTATCATAGTTTTATTAATGGAAATGAATTACGTAACATATAGGAACGTGTTCGGTAAGTGTCGTAACGGTCACAGAGCAAAGCTGTTACGAAATAGAGTCCACGGTGTCGTATCCTTTTCGTTAGAGAAGTCTAGGAACTTTTTCCAACCTCCGTTTTTTACAACCCAGTCTCCGAATAATCCACCGATAAACATCCCGGCAAAGAAAGCGAAGTTCTTTTCCAGAGAAGATATATCTGTATGATAATCGTAAAAGTCCAAAGACTTGTATAGTACATGAAGAGGGTTGGTAGTTGGGGGGATAATTAATGAGTCATATAATGGACATCAGTTTTTCCCGCCATTATCAACTTCCAATAGGAACTAGTGTGTGTGTGTTGTCCGGCTATAGACCACGCCCACTCCGGAAGTGAAACTACCATATTAGGGAGTAGTGATACGTTAGTTATTTCATAGATATGGTGAGCATATATACATATAATAGTAATAAATTAATAGTTATTATATCTAGGTGGGCGTAAATGGGCCCGTATTTAAGATATGGACCATAAGTAGGTATATATAACGATAAATCTTGCTGGCGGTATGAACGAACAGTCATTTTCTCCCACCGCGGCACATAATGACCCAATCGATGAAGATTGCGCGTGAGTTTATTGATTTTTTTCTCCAGCGCGTGCGGAACGGCAACAGGTTGTTATGTAAAAAAAAGGCGCGTACACGATTTAATATATTCATTCGACTAGCGTCGGTCGGTCAGTCAGTCACGAGGTACCCACAGTGATAACACAGCTAGATACGTTTCCGTATCTATAAATCTACCAAAAGAGCCTCACTGATATTATCCTACAAGAGCTGTAAATCTAACACCAGATAACCACAGGTGTTATACTGAAACTCCGTCGGAGAAGCAAGGAGAACCAGCCTTTAAAAACCACATGGTTCTTAATTAGTCGATAAGCCAGCGTATAAATAATCACGAGGCGCCCAAATTTTAAAATTCCATCTGAAACCATATAAACCACAATGGTCGCAAACGAGGCGTACATATCCTTATCACCAACTCCCAGAGTTATACCAGCGAATAACGAGTCATATCTCTCTGATACCGTATAGACTAGTTTAGCCATTGATTTATAAAACGTGGAAAGCTTCTTTTTAGTCTTATCGTAAGTGTGGATGATGTCAACTCGTTCGAAATTGTAGACACACACATTTTACAATCAGAACTAGTCACTTTCGAATCCATATAAGATAAATTCAGAAGCGCGCGTGGTACGTGAAATCAATAATGTGAAACATGTCTGGACATGTTCGGCTATACATTACGCGTGAGTCACACAAACTGAGCGATGTATTAAATTTTCATGACTCTTATAGGCCAGGGTCCTCTGATTGAGATAGAGAATCAAATATGTCAATAAAAGCTTTATTAAACACCTAGATACCCGCTCACCGACAAAAAAAATATTTAAAACTAACTGTTAATGGATGCGTGTTTTAGTTAAGTAATAAGTACGTAGATGTTCGTTATGTGTTTTGAGTGGAAAGATTAAACTACTGATAAGAGAGATCGAGAGAGAGAGAGATAGATAGAAAAAGAGAGAAAGAAAGAAAGAAAGAAAAGAAAGAAAGAGAGAAAGAGAGAAAGAAAGAAAGAATAAAGAAAGAAAGAAAGAAAGAAAGAATCTAAGCATCCTGATATACCAACGGTTGACGGTTAGAGGGAGTTATAATAGGATCAGGAAGATGGGCTTTATAAGATAACCGCTCACCGATAAAAATATAATTTTTAAAAGTAAGTGTTAATGGATGCATGTTTTAGTTATGTAATAAGTACGTAGATGTTCGTTATGTGTTTTGAGTGGAAAGATTCAACTACGGATAAGGGAGAACGATGGAGAGAGAGAGAGAGAAATAGAAAAAGAAATAGAGAAAGAAAGAAAGAAAAGAAAAGAAAGAATGAAAAGAAAAGAAAGAAAGGAAAGAAAGAAAAGAACAAAGAAATAAAGAAAAGAAAGAATCGATGCGTACTGATACAGCATTGGCTGACGGTTAGAGAGTTTATAAGATACCCGCTCACTGACAAAGATATAATATATAAAAGCAACTGTTAATGTATGCGTGTTTTATTTAATGTGAATCATGTAGATGTTGGTTATGTGTTTTGAGTGGAAAGATTCAACTACGGATAAGGGAGAGCGAGGAAGAGAGCGAGAGAGAGAGAGAGAAAGAGAGAGAGAGAGAGAAAGAAAGAAAGAAAGAAAGAAAAGAAAAGAAAAGAGAAAAAAAAGAAAGAAAGGTAGAGAAAAAGAAAGAAAGGAAAGAAAGAAAGATTTGAAACGGACTGATATAGCGGTGGTAGATGCTGAGAGACAGTTATAATAAACTAGCAAAAGCGGAGGAATGAGTCATATCTGGCTATAGCGTTTATGATAGTAAGAGCGACGGATGAGTGTTAAGTTGTACGAGGATGGTGTAAGACATGCTAGCTGGTGAGGTTAGGTGTGCTAATGAAGAGGTCGATAACTAATACCCGACTAGTAACATATAGTATGTGTGCGTGCGTGTATGTGTGTGTGTGTGTGTGTGTGTGTGTGCGAGCGCATGTTATATATGTATACTATTTCAATGTATTTTTGGTACGCCCACTAAATGCGTGGTTTTATCTCGTTGACAGATGGCCTCACGTAACGAACTTGTAAGCAGACCACGCCACGTGTGTGAAACGTGTGGGAAAAGCTTTACACGTCGAGATGCTCTAGCCAGACACGCAGATAGTGCTCACGGCCAACAGAGATATCCGTGTCCTATATGCGGCTGCATCTTTACAAGATCCACAAATCTTAGAAACCATGTGGCGAAAAAACACGCAGCATGTGCAACTATATCAGCGGCACCAGCACCGGCTACATCAAGGGCCCCGACAGTATTCTCTGCAACAGACAACAATGTTGCAGAGACGGGGATGATGAACACTCTAGAAAGAAACCCCGAGTAGATAACACTCGTGGGGGTCACCAGTCTACACCTAGAGACAGTACAGAGCACATATCATCTGTACACATTAATACTAAATACACGTGTAAAGACTGCGGGAAAATCTTCAATAGACAAGACAATCTAGATCGCCATAGAGACAGTGTTCACAATAAACAGACATACCAGTGTCCTCTATGTCCATGCGAATGTACCAGACAGGACAATCTAAGAACACATATTAAAAATAAACACCAACTAGCGATATCACCAAGTACAAGCTCAGCATCCTCGACAAGACCATCAACACCATCAACCACCTCCACAGCAGTGTCAACCACCTCCGCCACCTCATCAGCTTCGATACCGACGACTTGTTCAAAGTCCAGAGCTGAACCAACAAATAAGAGGAAGCGGAATAATGAACAATCCATAGAGCGTCAACACACCAAGAAGGCGCGAATGGATCTAGAATTAGACAGTTTAGCTAGTTTACCAGCAGATGTTAGACAGGTCTATGTCGACAACTGGTCTGCAATAAGATCACATAGTAAAAATAACAGGCATCTGTCAGTGCACACGGTGTTCTATAAGCCAAATTCACCCCTATTGTAAAACTGGCCAAACATTCTAAATCCCATCTTTAATAACCAAACACGTAGATTTAAAATAAATTATTCTCACAATTTCATCCTGAGGAATAAAGAAAACAATGACCTTCGGTTGTTTCATAGTAGTTTCAATAATAGTTTAATTCTTTCAACTCCGATGGTTATCAATAACAGAGCAGATTTTGATAGGTTCCTCACACAACTACAAGATAGCGACCCCTTAAACCACGCAAATCATAACAGACCTAGCAGCAAGTTTACTGTTGAAACCCTTCCCAGCACTTCTTTCTAATTCTATCCTTTCGTAGAATATCCTATCGGCTGTCTAACCACCGAACTGCCACAACACATTACAAACAATAAATTCATATATACATTACAAAATAACACAAGGGAATCACCCTATACTGATAATTTCTATTTCTTTAGATGCGTAGCGTTATTTAGGGGTGCTAATCTCAGTAATTTACACAGACCCACTAGCGATCTCCTGAAACAGTGGCAAGAGAATCAGGGTTTAGATATTGACGACAAGTTCCCGGGTGTAACGTTAGCGCAGATTCCCTCTCTAGAAAAGTGTTTCGGTATTAACGTGGACGTCTTCGCTTTTGACAATGACCAAGCCCTGTCCCCAATGCTAAGAGGTAGTACGACTTATAGCGAAACCTTACGAGTTCTATTTTACGAGGAACATTTTATGTATATAGCGGACATAGATAAGGCGGCCCATGCCTTTTCTTGTCCTAAATGTGGAAAATTATGGAAAAGTTTACGCCGCATGACAAGACACGAGAAGACATGTACCGGGGATAAGCGAAAAGACAAGTATATCGGAGGAGTTTTTCGGAACCAGGAATCTATACTTCAAACGATAGCTAATAGGGGTATAGAAGTTCCTAATAACTATGTGTATCCCTACAGAGCGACGTACGATTATGAATGTTACTTTAGTAATGTACCGACGACAGATGGAAACACTAGTAGTGTGACCGAATATGTAGCCAGACATATTCCAATGTCTTGTGCCGTAGCTAGTAATATTCCGGGTTATGAGAAACCAGTATGTTTTGTGAGCGAAGGTGATTCTCAAAAATTAGTGAGTAAAATGATAGATTATCTAGAGACATTAGCGAAACGGGCGTATATAATCTTACGCGACAATTTCAAACAGGTTTTTGACAGTTTAAGAGACAGGGGTGACTGTAGTGACCTCATAGGGAAACTCGAGTCATACTTGAGAGAGCTCCCCGTTATAGGATTCAACTCTGGAAAGTATGACTTAAATGTTATCAAACCATATTTAATAAGACATTTCGTAGCTGCGGCGAACAAAAAGCGAACGAAGAAGAAGAAGAAGAAGAAGAAACTGAAGAAGATGACGTAGAAGAAGCAGATGCTGAAGGAGAAGATGACGATGAAGAAGAAGATGACGATGAAGAGGATGATGACGACGAAGAGGCAGATGATGAAAAAGAAGAAGATGAAGGAAAGCCGAAACAAAACAAAACTAAAAAAGTGGTGACCTCACCCTTCAAGTTTATCGTTAAGCGTAATAATAATTTTATGTGCTTCTCCACCAGTCGACTAAAGTTCTTAGATATTATAAATTATCTCGCCCCGGGGTTCTCTTATAGTAAATACTTGGCGGCGTACAAGATTAAAGAGACTAAAGGCGTATTTTGTTACGAGTATATTACGAACCTAAACAAGTTAGACGAAACCTCTCTTCCCCCGCATGAGGCCTTCTTTTCGACGCTTAAAAACTCTAATATTTCGGACGAAGAGTACGAGTATTGTAACAAGATATGCGCGGACAATAACATGTCCACTTTCAGAGATTTTCTTGTTTGGTATAACAATAAGGATGTCGGGCCCTTACTACTCGCATTAGAGAAACAAATAGATTTTTACGCCGGTTTAGGTGTAGATATGTTTAAGGACGCCATTTCAGTCCCCGGTGTGACGTTAAGATACCTCTTCAACACCATACCTAAAAACGTAGTCTTTTCGTTATGCGGTAAACGCGAGGCAGAGCTTCATAAAACACTTAGAGATAATATAGTGGGTGGCCCGAGCATAATCTTTCATCGCCACCACGAGAAGGGTGAGACTCGAATCATAGGTAATGCTCAAAACGTAGTAGAGAGTCTTAAAGGCTACGACGCAAACGCTCTGTATCTCTGGCGTTGATGCAGAAAATGCCCACTGACTTTCCAATTATACGAAAAGTTGAGGACGGGTTTAGACAACGTAAAGTTAATTATTACGATCAGCAGAGTAGAGAGTGGTTGACGTGGGTAGCTCACAAGCATAACATTGAGTTGCGAACTCAATACAACGGGGGTGAGGTACCTTTAGGACCTCGTAGGATTAGAGTGGATGGCTTCTGTCAAAAGAGTAATAAGGTCTTTCAATTTATGGGGTGCCTCAGTCATGGAGATATCTGTCACCTCACTGAAAAACACAAAGGTGTTAACCCTATAAACAAAAAACCCTTGTCCGAGTTATACGACAAGACCCGGGAAATTCGCGAATATTTAACCAACGACGTTGGAGTTGAAGTGGTTGAGATAAGGGAATGTGAGTGGCAAGAGCTAAAGAAAACCGATAGCACAATTATTCCATTTCTTAAACAAGCCCTCCCCAGATCAAAACCATCGTAAGCCGGGGAAAAATTACCACTAACCAGCGAGCAGATTTTGAAAGCTGTTAAAGACGAAACGCTGTTTGGTCTGGTAGAATGCGATATTCATGTCCCCGACTCTCTCAAAGAATATTTTAGCGAAATGACACCCATATTTAAAAACGTAGACGTGTGTAGAGACGATGTAGGAGAGCTTATGAAGGAATACGCCGTGAAAAATAAATTATTGACGACCCCTAGACGTACCCTGATAGGTAGTTATATCGGGAAGAAAATTCTTATGGCCACCCCCTTATTAAAATGGTATTTGGATCACGGTCTGGAGGTAACCAACATCTACCAGGTGATCGAATACCACCCTGTTAGTTGTTTTAAACAATTTGGGGACACCGTATCCGACGCCAGACGAAAAGGGGATGTAGATGAGACGCAGTCCATTACGAGGGAGACCATGAAGTTGTTAGGAAATTCGGCGTACGGAAAAACTATCACCGATAAAGCGAAACACTCGAACGTCGCGTACTGCGAGGGTGAGTCCGCTTCCAAGCTCGTTAACGACCCCCTATTTAAACATATGACAGATTTAGGAGTAGGGGATATATTCGAGGTGGAAATGTTAAAAAAGACGACGAGGTGGGACCTTCCGCTACAAATCGGCTACTTTGTATATCAATACGCCAAGCTACGGATGTTGCAATTTTATTACGATTTTTTAGACCGGTTCGTAAAGAGATCATACTTTCAGCTGTGTGAAATGGACACTGACAGTCTGTATTTGGCGTTAAGTAAACCTAGTTTAGCTGACGCCGTTAGGCCGCCTTTACTCGAAACTTTTTATAACGAGTACGATCAGTGGTTCCCCTCAGAGACATGTAGCGTTCATCGGGAGGAGTTTGTTAGGAGTAAAGGTAAAGTTAAGGTAGATTGTCGAGACTGCGAAAAAACTAAATTGTACCATAAACGTACCCCCGGTTTATTTAAGTTAGAGTACGAAGGGGATGGGATGGTATCGTTATGTAGTAAAACATACCACTGTTTTGGAGATTACTCAAAAACTAGTACTAAAGGGCTTAGCAAACATCACAATAAACTAGACAAAGATATATTTATGAAGGTTCTCAAGACACAACAGGCGCGGGGAGGGAAAAATGTGGGGTTTAAGCGATATAAATCGAGTGTCTATACATATACACAGCACAGAAAGTCTCTCTCTTATTTCTACATCAAACGCCGTGTGCACAACGACAATGTGACGACTTTCCCGTTAGGTATCTAGAGTATTTATATGTATATACAATGATGTTTCAGTGATAGTTTTATGTCCAATGATAATGAACATATGTTTGTGTCGTTGTCACGTTTATATTGTATTAAAAATATATTATTTAAAAAAGTATGCTGTTTTTTTCTATTGTATATAACTGTCACGTGGTACAGTCTCGTAAGAATAATATGGATACTATCAGTGTCCTTGGTGTACTACCAGTAAACCTGTGTGTAAACAGAAAAAACGAGTTACAACATCTATGACTTTCGCACCTATACAATCCTTGATATACGTACACATAAATGACAAATAACACGAGGCATGTTTTGTAATTTATGTATATTTTATTGATACAGCATAACACCGATACTGCGTATGCAGTACATCTAGACACGACATAAAAACACAACATCTAAATGTTCAGCCTCAGCCTCTTTCTTCTTCTCAGATGACCAGGGACAAGTGTTGTTATTGGTTGATTCTTTTCAACGTTGTCAGTATCGTACACGGGAGCCCTGTAAGAACCATTATTTATCGAATAAGGCTCGTTGCATGCTGATTTAGATACTGGACGTCTATGATCGGACGTGGTCGACGGCTCGTTCGAGGGAAGAGGGTGTAGTGTTGTTGCATTACCCTCGAGACGAGCACACTCGGCCAATAACCCGTCCTGCATAGCCACGAGCTGTTCGTTTCTTCTAAGATGACCAGGAGATAGTGCTGGTATTGGCTGAATACTCTCGAAGTTGTCAGTATCGTAGAAAGGAGCCATGTAAAAACCAGTACGTATCGAATAAGTCTCGTTACTCGGCGACGTAGATACTGGAAGTGTGTGATCTAGGCTGATTTCGGGCTCGTTCACTGTATGAGTCTCGAGTGTTGTTGCAATGGCTTCGAGAAGATCATACTCGGCCAATAACTCGTCCTGCATAGACACGAGCTGTTCAAATTCTGAACGATTCAACGTGATCCCAAACTTGGTGGGATATTTTAAATTCGATGGCCCGAAAAATTTTCGAATATGGATCATAGTCGACCCTCTGTATGAAGACACAGACGCTACTTTCAGCCCTGCAGCCAATGGTTTGACCATTTCACGATCTGCTGTAACGTAGACCCAGCTAGTGGGTACATCGACAACTGGTGCAGCCGCGGTGTTTGTCAGCATCTTCTGTATGTTCACTGAACGATGTGTGACTGGAGCTTTCTCACCCGCGACTTTTATAGCATAGGTCAGATTATAGATCCGGTTTAGTCCGGATTTTTAAACACTAAAATTCGTGTCCAGACTTGTCTGCGATATTTTTAGCCACTGACGTCATTGCACTAGAAATTTTAAATTTTGCGCCACAAGCTTTGGTGCGAGTAGTCGATACACGATTCGATCGTTTATGTGTTGTCTGGTGGATGAGGTAAACGGCATTAAGACCCTTTGCATTGATCCTCCTCGAGTCTTAATCAGTAGAAAATGCACAGAGTACAGTCCACATGCGTTACTAACAAGATCTTGTAACTGACGCGAGTTGTAGATGAGAGGTCTGTTCGAATTCCTCTCGATAAAATCGATGATCTCGGTATGTCTGGGAGAAAACCCGAAACTGTCGAAATACTCAAACTGCCCCATAGCGTTGTAGTAGAGGGCGACCCAGTGAGAGCCCGGTCTCCAACTCGGATCGGTATTGATCACGAAGGCTGCGGCTTTAGTGGGATCGATATAGCGAGGTAACCGATTGCGAGCCACTACGCTAACAATGGAACACCGTCTCACAAAAATGTCAGACATAAGTACGTTGAGAATATCATTCGTGTTCATTGTCGAAGTGTTTACGCTGTGTAATCTGTAAGAATCTGTCTCGTTTTAGAGATCTCCAGCACGGAATCCAGTTCTGCGTAAACTAGGACCTGTATAGGTTTCGGTGTGATCGTCGCAAATTTGAGCTCAATGGCGACGGGCCCTGATTTTGCCAGCTCAAATTGTTCGGCGTTCAAAAGACTAGGGCTGAGATCGAATGCAAAAAGAGTGTAGGCGTTCTTGAAGTCGTTATAATCTATTCCGTTACCAGCGTCTGTTCCCACAAGACCCAACACCAGCATGGACTTGAAGTAGGCGCGAGCGTACTGACCGCGGTCAAATTCGGTAGATAGAGGTTTACCCCAAATACTATGACCGGCGACGGTGATGTTTAAGTAGGTAAGGCCAAAGTTTTTAAAATTGATGGGGTTGGTGTCGTAACTTCCGTTAAATGCAGCCGAGTCCAGTAAGCCGAGGACTAGTCGCGTTGGTGTTTGAGTCAGGAAAAGGTTGTCTTGGGAATGAGATAACACGTGATCCCAAACTTGGTGGGATATTTTAAATTCGATGGCCCGAAAAATTTTCGAATATGGATCATAGTCGACCCTCTGTATGAAGACACAGACGCTACTTTCAGCCCTGCAGCCAATGGTTTGACCATTTCACGATCTGCTGTAACGTAGACCCAGCTAGTGGGTACATCGACAACTGGTGCAGCCGCGGTGTTTGTCAGCATCTTCTGTATGTTCACTGAACGATGTGTGACTGGAGCTTTCTCACCCGCGACTTTTATAGCATAGGTCAGATTATAGATCCGGTTTAGTCCGGATTTTTAAACACTAAAATTCGTGTCCAGACTTGTCTGCGATATTTTTAGCCACTGACGTCATTGCACTAGAAATTTTAAATTTTGCGCCACAAGCTTTGGTGCGAGTAGTCGATACACGATTCGATCGTTTATGTGTTGTCTGGTGGATGAGGTAAACGGCATTAAGACCCTTTGCATTGATCCTCCTCGAGTCTTAATCAGTAGAAAATGCACAGAGTACAGTCCACATGCGTTACTAACAAGATCTTGTAACTGACGCGAGTTGTAGATGAGAGGTCTGTTCGAATTCCTCTCGATAAAATCGATGATCTCGGTATGTCTGGGAGAAAACCCGAAACTGTCGAAATACTCAAACTGCCCCATAGCGTTGTAGTAGAGGGCGACCCAGTGAGAGCCCGGTCTCCAACTCGGATCGGTATTGATCACGAAGGCTGCGGCTTTAGTGGGATCGATATAGCGAGGTAACCGATTGCGAGCCACTACGCTAACAATGGAACACCGTCTCACAAAAATGTCAGACATAAGTACGTTGAGAATATCATTCGTGTTCATTGTCGAAGTGTTTACGCTGTGTAATCTGTAAGAATCTGTCTCGTTTTAGAGATCTCCAGCACGGAATCCAGTTCTGCGTAAACTAGGACCTGTATAGGTTTCGGTGTGATCGTCGCAAATTTGAGCTCAATGGCGACGGGCCCTGATTTTGCCAGCTCAAATTGTTCGGCGTTCAAAAGACTAGGGCTGAGATCGAATGCAAAAAGAGTGTAGGCGTTCTTGAAGTCGTTATAATCTATTCCGTTACCAGCGTCTGTTCCCACAAGACCCAACACCAGCATGGACTTGAAGTAGGCGCGAGCGTACTGACCGCGGTCAAATTCGGTAGATAGAGGTTTACCCCAAATACTATGACCGGCGACGGTGATGTTTAAGTAGGTAAGGCCAAAGTTTTTAAAATTGATGGGGTTGGTGTCGTAACTTCCGTTAAATGCAGCCGAGTCCAGTAAGCCGAGGACTAGTCGCGTTGGTGTTTGAGTCAGGAAAAGGTTGTCTTGGGAATGAGATAACACGTGATCCCAAACTTGGTGGGATATTTTAAATTCGATGGCCCGAAAAATTTTCGAATATGGATCATAGTCGACCCTCTGTATGAAGACACAGACGCTACTTTCAGCCCTGCAGCCAATGGTTTGACCATTTCACGATCTGCTGTAACGTAGACCCAGCTAGTGGGTACATCGACAACTGGTGCAGCCGCGGTGTTTGTCAGCATCTTCTGTATGTTCACTGAACGATGTGTGACTGGAGCTTTCTCACCCGCGACTTTTATAGCATAGGTCAGATTATAGATCCGGTTTAGTCCGGATTTTTAAACACTAAAATTCGTGTCCAGACTTGTCTGCGATATTTTTAGCCACTGACGTCATTGCACTAGAAATTTTAAATTTTGCGCCACAAGCTTTGGTGCGAGTAGTCGATACACGATTCGATCGTTTATGTGTTGTCTGGTGGATGAGGTAAACGGCATTAAGACCCTTTGCATTGATCCTCCTCGAGTCTTAATCAGTAGAAAATGCACAGAGTACAGTCCACATGCGTTACTAACAAGATCTTGTAACTGACGCGAGTTGTAGATGAGAGGTCTGTTCGAATTCCTCTCGATAAAATCGATGATCTCGGTATGTCTGGGAGAAAACCCGAAACTGTCGAAATACTCAAACTGCCCCATAGCGTTGTAGTAGAGGGCGACCCAGTGAGAGCCCGGTCTCCAACTCGGATCGGTATTGATCACGAAGGCTGCGGCTTTAGTGGGATCGATATAGCGAGGTAACCGATTGCGAGCCACTACGCTAACAATGGAACACCATCTCACAAAAATGTCAGACATAAGTACGTTGAGAATATCATTCGTGTTAATTGTCGAAGTGTTTACGCTGTGTAATCTGTAAGAATCTGTCTCGTTTTAGAGATCTCCAGCACGGAATCCAGTTCTGCGTAAACTAGGACCTGTATAGGTTTCGGTGTGATCGTCGCAAATTTGAGCTCAATGGCGACGGGCCCTGATTTTGCCAGCTCAAATTGTTCGGCGTTCAAAAGACTAGGGCTGAGATCGAATGCAAAAAGAGTGTAGGCGTTCTTGAAGTCGTTATAATCTATTCCGTTACCAGCGTCTGTTCCCACAAGACCCAACACCAGCATGGACTTGAAGTAGGCGCGAGCGTACTGACCGCGGTCAAATTCGGTAGATAGAGGTTTACCCCAAATACTATGACCGGCGACGGTGATGTTTAAGTAGGTAAGGCCAAAGTTTTTAAAATTGATGGGGTTGGTGTCGTAACTTCCGTTAAATGCAGCCGAGTCCAGTAAGCCGAGGACTAGTCGCGTTGGTGTTTGAGTCAGGAAAAGGTTGTCTTGGGAATGAGATAACACGTGATCCCAAACTTGGTGGGATATTTTAAATTCGATGGCCCGAAAAATTTTCGAATATGGATCATAGTCGACCCTCTGTATGAAGACACAGACGCTACTTTCAGCCCTGCAGCCAATGGTTTGACCATTTCACGATCTGCTGTAACGTAGACCCAGCTAGTGGGTACATCGACAACTGGTGCAGCCGCGGTGTTTGTCAGCATCTTCTGTATGTTCACTGAACGATGTGTGACTGGAGCTTTCTCACCCGCGACTTTTATAGCATAGGTCAGATTATAGATCCGGTTTAGTCCGGATTTTTAAACACTAAAATTCGTGTCCAGACTTGTCTGCGATATTTTTAGCCACTGACGTCATTGCACTAGAAATTTTAAATTTTGCGCCACAAGCTTTGGTGCGAGTAGTCGATACACGATTCGATCGTTTATGTGTTGTCTGGTGGATGAGGTAAACGGCATTAAGACCCTTTGCATTGATCCTCCTCGAGTCTTAATCAGTAGAAAATGCACAGAGTACAGTCCACATGCGTTACTAACAAGATCTTGTAACTGACGCGAGTTGTAGATGAGAGGTCTGTTCGAATTCCTCTCGATAAAATCGATGATCTCGGTATGTCTGGGAGAAAACCCGAAACTGTCGAAATACTCAAACTGCCCCATAGCGTTGTAGTAGAGGGCGACCCAGTGAGAGCCCGGTCTCCAACTCGGATCGGTATTGATCACGAAGGCTGCGGCTTTAGTGGGATCGATATAGCGAGGTAACCGATTGCGAGCCACTACGCTAACAATGGAACACCGTCTCACAAAAATGTCAGACATAAGTACGTTGAGAATATCATTCGTGTTCATTGTCGAAGTGTTTACGCTGTGTAATCTGTAAGAATCTGTCTCGTTTTAGAGATCTCCAGCACGGAATCCAGTTCTGCGTAAACTAGGACCTGTATAGGTTTCGGTGTGATCGTCGCAAATTTGAGCTCAATGGCGACGGGCCCTGATTTTGCCAGCTCAAATTGTTCGGCGTTCAAAAGACTAGGGCTGAGATCGAATGCAAAAAGAGTGTAGGCGTTCTTGAAGTCGTTATAATCTATTCCGTTACCAGCGTCTGTTCCCACAAGACCCAACACCAGCATGGACTTGAAGTAGGCGCGAGCGTACTGACCGCGGTCAAATTCGGTAGATAGAGGTTTACCCCAAATACTATGACCGGCGACGGTGATGTTTAAGTAGGTAAGGCCAAAGTTTTTAAAATTGATGGGGTTGGTGTCGTAACTTCCGTTAAATGCAGCCGAGTCCAGTAAGCCGAGGACTAGTCGCGTTGGTGTTTGAGTCAGGAAAAGGTTGTCTTGGGAATGAGATAACATGCCTTTAGGAATGGCAAATGTTTTAATCATAACTCTATTCATGAGGTATCGCGCATTGCCTCGTAAGAGAGCCTTTTCGTGAGCCAGCGAAATGGCCGGATTAACTGAGGCTTTCCTCACCAGCAGGGCGGCGTAGGTGATGACACTTTTATAACCGACGGTTTTGTCGTGAGCTATGATGTTAAATACGTCCTTTGAGGGGGTCAACTTAATTTTCACGTCAACCCTGTTTAGCATGTAACGCTCCTGAGCAAAAATATCAGAGTGAAGTCGCCCTATCATATCCAGCTCATGGCTACCTCGGGCCAGATTTCGACGAGTTTTAAGACCCGTATTGGAGTCACCTTGGGTGTCGTCCGCGTGTTTGGGAGTATCGGTGTAGTAGAGCGCGCTCGTGAGATAACTTTTCTTAGATTCCTTGCTATGGTTGAAAGTGGCTTCTAGGTATGCTCGAAAAGGGTAGGTGTTTTCAGAAGCTGATATCAAAGTATCGTTGAGAGATACGTCGACTTGCGAGATTAGACTGTGCAGAAAATAGTTCACAGGCGCAACTTCAGCATCAGCTGTTAAATTGTCACCGTTGGACAGCGTAATTTTTGCTCTCATATGCAGATACGTGTTGGAAAAATCGATGTATTCGTCCGAATTTCCGCTGATGGAAAATTCTATAGGGGCCCCAGATGCCAGAGACGCCAAGGGGGAAACTTCTACAAACTGGGCAGAATCAAGAGATGTCTGAGTCGGTGGAACGCTAAACAAATCTAGTCCAGAATGGAAACTCTCGCAAGACTTGGGATGCACTAACGCCATATCGCTTAACCGAATATGTCCGAATAGTTTGTCCTCTTAGCCTTCTTGGACGCGGAATGAGAGTGAGCGCGTCGTTTCGTCGTTTTTATTCTTCTTGCCGGCATCCCAGGTGGAGCTGCTCGTCTTTTCCTTCTTCTACCGCTTCCGGTTTGTTGGCCTGTATCGCCACCGGCCAGATGACTGATGGCTCCCTGAATTAAACGCTGACCGGATTCCTTAGCTCTTTCTTTAAATGACTCTCCAATATTTCTTCCCGCCAATGCGTCTTGCGCGACTTGAGTCCCGTGCCGACACCTTCTCTGAGTAATGCCTTACCGCCTGTTTTTAGCCACGGTAAAATTGCTCTTCCGATGCCTCCGAAAAAACTGCCGATACCGCGCCCTCGCTGACTTCTACCTCTGACAAATACCGGGAGGCCATGGCCGGCTTGATTAAAGCAACACTCTTCGTATAACTTAGCATTTCGATGAAGCGGGGTGTGTCTCACCATTATTCCAGATCGAAGTGCTTTCGCGCTCTGAAATGTAACGTCAGTACCGACGTTCCGGTTGTAAATGGGATCGCAACTCCCCTGTCGTTAGTTAAAAGAATTTCTAACCTGTCGAAGGAGAACCTGCTCAGGGGGACATAGTGCGGTTTGTCGTAGATGCGAAATATGGATGTGGTGGTTTTCTCCAAAATAGGAACTGCCCTCAGTAAGGGTACCAGAACATCCCCCACCACTCTGGGTGACACTAGATCGCAATAGACGTACACGTTTCTAGTTTGCGTTTCCAAATTTATTTATTTCTCGCCGTGCAGGGCCACGTTAGCGTCTGTCACACGATTCGATGGGAAGCTTAAGATACTTTTCAATTCCTCGCTTATGGTAACCGAGGCTCCTTGTTCAACGACTTTAAAGATGGCCTTATTTTCGTTTTTTTTTAAATAAAAAAATCTCATATTGACGCCGGGTGTTTTTTCCAAAATCACTTTATTTAAAGCATCGGTAAAGTTATCCGCTGTCTTGTATAACCCCGGCGCCAGTTCCATTGTTACTGCTGTGTTACTAGAGGTTTCGTAACGGATCCAGATATCGCGGGTAGGACGTTGAAATGAGTGTTTGGAAATTGTATCTCGGCCAAACCGACTTCGTAGTTTGCATTCAGTTCGATAGTTTGAGGGAGTTTGACGAAAAAGTTTCCAGGACTATTTTCAGGATAAATTTGCATCGAAGCGTTGCTGGAGGCTGTGATGTAAAAACTCATCTTCCTTGATTCACCGTCTCGTCTCCAACTTGGGATTTGGTAGCATGTATCCCAGACAACTACTCAGGAGCGCGATCCAAATCTTTCCGTCGTGACCCTCACCGTTTCCACCCGTCAGATTAAATAAAGCCACGCCGATTACGGCATATATAACGATCATTTGGCAGAGAAAAACGATTTCCATTCGCGGGAGCAGTTTACCGAAAACAGGCCAGAGAGAGGTTCTGCTATCGTGACTGGTCCCTTCGTCGTTCTTCGTTTCTTCTCTTTCAACTACCGTACTCAGAAAAGTTTGCACATTTTCCTCCCCCTCCATTTCGTCAGTCTCTGTATCTCGATACTTGATCGCTCAAAATCCAACTGTTAAATGATGAGCTGTAACCGAACCATTTGACTAAGTACTGTTTTTTTCCACCAACTTTCCTCTCTTCTAAGATGGCTTCTATTCGATACACTCGTTTTTCGCCGACTTTCTGAAGCTCTTCTGTATAAAACGACCCTTTCAACTCTTCACCAGAATCATCTTTCACAACGTAGGTTACCGGGTTAGTGTTTTTGTTTACACGACTGATTGTAAACAGTTCTTCCGTCCATGATGGTGTATACCCCTTTTTGAAATTAGCTCTGGCTTGAGCTATCCTAACTCGATCACCTTCTTTATAACGGTTATTGATCGCCACTGAATGCATATTGTCTCTCCTCGACAGTTTATTATACAACGTGTCCCAGACTTGTTCTTGATTGGCCGAGTTTACGTGGACCGGCGCCATTTTAATGCTCCTGTGATACGAATTATTGTAGTTTCTGAGTAAGGCGGATAACGCGTCTACATATCTCAATTTGTTCGTTTTCGTAAAAAATTTCCACATTTTCTCTTTTAACGTTCGGTTAAATCGTTCTACGATGGCTGCCTTTATATACTTGTTCTCCGTAGTGAAGAAATGAACTCCATTTTCCTTGAGAAACTTTAGGAAAGTTTTGTTGACGAATCCGTTGTCCGTTTGAAGATTTATCGGTTTGCGCTCGGCAAATATTTCGCTCACGGCCTCTACTAGATTTTTTGCGGTTTTCGACCGTATCGGAACTGCCCAAGCATACTTCGCAAAAACGTCGATACACGTAACGAGATACGAGTACGCGTCGTTGTATCTGGTTAATTGTCTCAGATCGCTCAGATGCACCCACGATGATGGGTCGTCTCTTAAATTTTCTAACAACGGGTTTGTGTAGAGTATAAGCATCCTGTAGACTCAGCCATTCTTTAATCTTTGCAGAGCTTAGTTTTGTACTACGCTGTAAACCACCCACACCCCCGTAGGCACCCGATCGATTCGGATAGTAACGGCTTCTTAACATCTTATCTACTCCTTTGGCCATGTCTCCCAGTTTGGTTTTGGAATTTTAGTTTTTCTTCTTTTCCTGAGTCTGTACGTGCCCACAACTTCTTTGTGAGTGACCGCTTTCGTTTTCGGCCTAGGCGCGCTTGGAGCTGACTGAGGAATTTTTTCGTCGACTTCATCTTTAAGTACAGCGGTTGGTGGTGTTGTAATCGCGTCGGGGGATGGCGGTGCCTGTTTAATGTCCACTACACCTAGAGGTTTGTGTCTGTACTGATCGAGACGTTGCAGATACCGTTGCAATGTCTGCTGATACAGTCTGGTTTGTCGCGTGGTGACATGTCCTCTCTTTCCAGGACTCGTTGCATTTGCGTATCCAGATCTCATAGGCTGTCTTTTAGTGACTCGGGTGGCGTGTACGCGGCTTGGTGGTGATTTACAGACTCTACCAGTCGAGGATCGATCAAAATCTTTTTCTTTGCCATCGTTCACACGCACAGAATACCGCTCAGGATACCCAGAACAGGTTTAATCAGAGCGCCGATAAAGCCACCCTTTTGTAGAATCTGTTTTCTCTTTTTCACGGTCGTCTTTTTTCGTGCGAGAATCCTCAGGTCGTGTTTATGGCGCTGCAACCGTCTCTTCTGAGCCGGCGTGAGCCGAACGTTACCTTTTAACACGTTGTGGCAGCATTCGCACAGAGTTCTTATGAGATCAGGCGACGCTGTTTTCATCGCGGCCTTTACAGCTGGTGGTTTAGCCGAGCACAGAAAACGCAACATCTCTCCGTGTCTTTTGACCGACTCGCCCATGTTCCTTACTTTGGGATGTAGACTACCTGCTGTTCTTTAGGAAAAATATTGGTTCGGAGCCTTAGATGATCTGGCGTCTCTTGCCGAAGGTCAAATAATAAATACCCGTGTGGAGCCGCTGTCGCGTCTTTAAAACTTTCTTGCACGTACGACAAGCGCCCCGGGTACATTTGTTTGGCCAGATTCATAATCTGAGATCCGTCTCTCGGGTTTTTAAACAGAACTATGTAATGACTTTTGAGACTTATCGTCCGTTGTTCCTTGTTTTTGCTAAAGAGATTATGTACTATATACACGACGCTTATATTTCTATGATGACTTCCCTTGGTAAATAGTTTCGTGACCCTATCGTCGGTTTCGTTCATCAGATCGTCTATGACCACCAGACGTCTCCTATCTCCTCGCCATTGCTTCACGTCAGGTAGCCCTTCGTTAAACTGAACACCCTTCATCGTTTCGTACATCGATTGCCACTCGCCGTAACAGTAGATTATTTCCTCAGGAGCGGGTCTGACCATTTCTGACACGTGATCGATAAATCTCCTAACAAACACACTTTTTCCGCATCCCGTCGGCCCTGCGACTAGCGCCGTAAACGGATGATTCCAGGTTGGATACATACCTACGACTGTCGCGAGGTAGATTTATGTCGTTATTTTATAACTTACGAACCTTATTTGATAACACGATACGCGTATCGAGATCATAAGTATTGTTATTAACCTCGTAAGTATTGTTGTTAACCTATGTCTTATTGTCTGCTAACCGCGTACCGAGACAGACCGCTCATTAGTTTACATGACTTGTTGGCGTTTCGCGCGCGCGTGGGGGAAAATAAAATCGAATGTCTCACGCGCAATCTTCATCGATTGGGTCATTATGTGCCACGATGGGAGAAAATGACTGTTCGTTCATACCGCCAGCAAGATTTATCGTTATATATACCTACTTATGGTCCATATCTTAAATACGGGCCCATTTACGTCCACCTAGATATAATAACTATTAATTTATTACTATTATATGTATATATGCTCACCATATCTATGAAATAACTAACGTATCACTACTCCCTAATATGGTAGTTTCACTTCCGGAGTGGGCGTGGTCTATAGCCGGACAACACACACACACTAGCTCCTATTGGAAGTTGATAATGGCGGGAAAAACTGATGTCCATTATATGACTCATTAATTATCCCCTCAACTACCAAACCTCTTCATGTACTATACAAGTCCTATACATATATACATATATATCATTGCATCACTCTCCCCAGAAGTTCCACCACCTTCCACCATGGGAAAGTGGTGGTATCCTACTATATAACTCTTGTACTTAAAGGAGGAAATCTTTCCTCCTTCCTCCTTACTCTTTGTCTTTGTATCCAGGCGAGACCATTGTGTCCACGCTCCTACTACTGACATACTATAACCAGTGATGGAAAATGTATAACTGAAATAAACAAAAGAATAGGTATGGCAAAAATTAATTTTAATGCCATGAAAAATATACTAACATCAAAACAAATAACACCAGGACTAAAACTAAGAATTGCAAAATGTTAACCTTCTCAATATTTCTGTTTGGTGCAGAAACATGGACATTAAACAAGAAAACAGAACCGAAAATTGAAGCCTTTGAAATGTGGATTTATAGAAGAATAAGTAGAATTGGATGAAAAGAAAAGAAAACAAACGATGGAGTTTTAAAACAACTAAAAATTAAAAGGGAACTACTAAACACAATTAGAACAAGACAAATGAGATTTTTGGGGCATGTTAAAAGACACAACAGCCTACTAAAAGTAATATTTTAACGAAAAATATTAGGTAAAAGAGGCAGACCAAGACTAACATAGACGAGTAACGTCAAAAGATGGACAAGTCAACCTATGACAATTTGCACCATCAAAGCAAGAGACAGAGTGGAATGGCGATCCATGGTGGCCAATCTTCTATGCGGAGACGGCACTCAATGTTGATGATGCCTGCATAACAGGAGAACCAGAGTGCAACTGGATGGTTTTAAAAGTAAGAAGGTCCTACTGCGTCAGGGCATCCCACAGGGAGGGGTACTACTTTGAACACTTTTTTTATAGTCTACATCAACGACTTAGTTACTGAACTACCATATGGTATCAAAGTGGCAATGTATGCAGATAACCTAGTAATGCGGTGTACAGAGGAGTATGCAACAGTGGCCTCCAAATTGTTGCAAAGAACCATGAATGCACTGAACTCATTGACAAATAGATGGTCTATCAGCATCATTACAGACAAAATGCAGTACTACACTTTTCACTCCCTCCCCAAAACAAAAAGCAGGAGTCATCTAGGCGAACAATGAACCCGTTAATTCATCTGCATGGTTCTCAGCATCAATGACCACACTACAAGAGCTGGATAAAATACAAAACCAGGCAGTTATAGTCATCATAGGAGCAATGAATTCAACACCAATATTGGAGATTGAGAAATTGTTGAGGTTACCAACTCTGAGAGAACGCAAGGACACAAAGCTGCTGATACAGGCAAAAAATCTAGCATGCATGCCGATACATCCAATGAAGGACCGATTCTAAAATCTTGCATTAGGGCGGCTTAAGAGGAGTTTTATCTACAAAGTCAAACGAATTTGTAGACAAACACCAGACATACCAAGAGTTGTCAGTCCCCTACTGTCCATGCCAGAACAGACCCACTAGGCAGAAAAAGGCGGACAGAAGTAAAAGAAATATTTTAAAAAGAGGAACAGCATGGTATGCAGTGTAAAACAATCAATCTCAGTTTTATTAGATGCAGAATACCCAAAATATATATGAGTTCGAGTAATAACAGATGGATCAGCACAGAATGCAGTAAAGAGTAGGGGAGCAGGAGCATAAAGAGAGTACCTAAATAACACTATGTCTTCTTCTTCTACCTTTCAGCTCCCTGTGGAGCATAGGTCTTCATCAAACACTTTCCAAGTCGTTCTGTTTCTTGCCATTCTTTTAAGATCATTCCATGTCTTCCCCATCATATTCATCTCTGCTTCTATCTGTCTTCTCCAAGAATACCTTGGTCTTCCTCTGTGTCTTTTAAAAGGGCCTGTTGTGTAATACTCTCAGTGGACTTCCGCAGTGTGTGTCCTATCCAGCGCCATCGTCTTCGCTGTATCCGTTTGGTACGTACATTCCAGGTGCCAATTCTGGAGGATTTCCTGGTAGACAAAAGGTGAGTCGGCAACCCGGACTCCTTACGGCTTTCTCCGGTTTGCATCATACGTCTAATAACACTATGTATATGAATAAAATAGCAGCAGTGAAATATTGTCACAATTACGATCCAGAAATCCAAGCAATAAAGTTGGCAACAGGATAACTGCCGAACAGTTAAATCTTAGTCGACAGCCTGTAGTGTTTACGGCAAATGCAAGATCAAAACTTCATACACTACAATACAGAAAATTTCTACATCTGCAGAAATTATTGACTGAACTCTGCAAGAACCACAAAGTTGCATTGCAGTGGATCCCATCTCACTGTGGAATACTAGGAAATAAAAAGCAGATCAGCTGGCAAAGGAAGACACATCAGGCACAAAACCAGATGCACTTATTATTGAGATATTTGCGGGTCATCATCATTGCACTCAGAAAATGTCCATAGGTGCTCAGATCCCTTCCTCAGCAATTTTGGCAGTGCCCAGCGACTGACGACTCCAGTTCTGTGTTGATTGATTAGTCTTCTTACACGCCCACTAAATTTCTAGTTTCTGGCTGTGCCCATCTTAACTTCCATCTCATTCATCCGAAGGAGTGACGTAGGTAGAAACATCGTTTTGTCTAAATGGCGAACAAGTCTGGCAAAATGATAGGGACAATAAAGAATACTCATTTGTAATCCAAAAAGGTAGTCTCTAGACAACCAAACCTTGAGAAGTGATTGATACCACGACCAATTCACGAATGAATTGGAAATTACTTCGAAGTTAGCAAACGACGACACGTGAAGATGGTAAATATGTTATTATTTTAATAAGGAAAGCATTTAAATTAATACCACTTGTCAAGATATAATAACACATGATATCAAGCAAAGAAATGTGGATAAAGAATTGTATATTTATAAGGAAAGATGTACTTTGAATTATTTTTTTAAATTATGTATCGCGATAACCAGGTTGTCGCAATACAAAACAAAACATTAAAAAAAATTGTTTCACTTCCGGTTGGCCAAGATGGCCGTTGTTTTAATTTTGGAGTGTAGATTATGTTATTAAAGTACCATTCGTCCCCGATTTTCGGGGACAGTCCCCGAAGTGTAGAAGTTGTCCCCGAAAGAAATTTGTCCCCGATTTTGTCCCCGATTTCAGTGAATAAATAAATGTTCATACAAGGAATCGGCCCTCTTTAAAATAATCACTAGGACTCAGGACGTCACTGAGTTGTGTTTCTTTATCCCAGACTGAGCGGCATTAGCAGGAAGATAAAAGAGAAGACTTGGACGCGTTGTGTCGGAGATAGCTCTTTGAACTCTTGAAGCGCGGTGCTAAGTCACTTCTATTCCAGCCACTGACTTCTATTGGGATGGGTTTAATTTTTTAAAAAGCAGACTCTCTCTCTCTCTCTCTCTCTCTCTCTCTCTCTCTCTCTCTCCCCTGCCTTTCCGGACATCTCCCGCCAAAGTATCTTTCCTGGCCAATTTTCAAATCAGTCCGAGTGTAATGACAGTACAGTGCAGTCGTGTTTTCTATTTGTGATCAGTGGACGTCTGTTGCATAAAAACAATGCTTTCCAAAAAACGTAAGTGTCATTTTAGTGATTCGCTGAAAGCTGAATTTCCATTTATTATACTAGCAATTTTAGAGGATGGAACGCTAGTGAAATGTAGTATACGTAGTTCACATTTTTCTATAGCAAGTGGTGGAAGGAAATCAATAACATCATCTAGCTTGTCCTTGTTGGAACGTGGCTTCCATGACAGTCACTCTGAAATTTGTTATATGTTCTTACGCGAGATGTCTTGTCTAACTGTCCTTCCATTAATATGATGATAAGAATATCATCATCATCAAGTACCAAATCTGCTGGTGTAGGTGATCTTCTCATTACTCTTTTATAACTCTTTTACATTACTACATTCATGTCTCTCCACAACTGACGATCTCGACAGTTATTTATCATTTCTGTTGTTGGCCAAGCCATTCTCTTAAGCTGTCTGGTATCTTTTCTCTTTGCGTCCCTCTATCTCTTCGTCCCTCAATTCTCCCAGTTGTCACGATGTATTCCAGCTGTTGCCTTCTCATAACATGGTCAAAAAAATGATGATTGTTGCTTCCTAATATTTAATATTAGCTTTCTACTTGCTTTGGCCTCCTTCAGAACGTGTTCATTACTCTTCTTAGAGTAAGAATGGTATTATCAACATTTCTACAGCCACCAGTGATTTTCTTGTGTGTTGTCCTATTGTCCATTATTCACATCCATATGTTAAGACTGGCTCTACATAACATTTATTAACTATTTTTCTTGATTCTATTGTCAAGAAAGGATTGCACAGTATCTTCCTTTATTTTTGGAAAGCTGCTTTTGATGATATAGGTTACTCTATTCTTGTTAAACAATTAAATTCTGAAAACGGTTATTTTCTGGTCAAACAATTTAAAGACGTGACAAGAAAATATCGCAAAGTTACAATTTATCACATTTTGCCATATAATTACCACGTCAAACACATGCTAGAGGTAGAGGAAAGAAAAGAAAGAAAGCCATACTTTACAACCTTCAAAGCAATGTGCCATTTTGGAGAAAATGTTGCTTTTCCTTGTGTATCAGCAGTTGATTTTGTAAGGCATCAATATTATGGGATGTCCATGATACAATGTGTATGGTAGAAGTGCATTAAAATGGTATATGATTAGTTGTGTTTTTGCTTTGACTTCTTTAGAACATTCGCATTTCTCATCTATGGTCGAGAATTGACTAAGCAATTTTTTTTATTGTTGAAAACTCGAAGGATCAACACGAGAGCAGTGTGATCTTCTTATATCCACTCCTAGGACCGTTCCATAATTTTTCGAACATTGTTTCTTTAAGGGGATGAATATAGAAACATCTGGTTTTCCCACTAAGCACTGCGGATCGACCAGATCCCTTTTCCAACTTTGGACTCCTCAGTCTCTCAATATATACATCATTGTCCCATCCATCCTCCTCATCTTCTCTTAAGAAATGAAGAACAAACTTGGCGACTTCCTCTTAGTCAGGCCACACTCAGTACAAGAGCTGCCAGCAGCTAGCTTGTCGGGCTATTTCACTAGCGTGCCCTCGATGTACACCCAGGCTAACGTGCTTACTGTACAGTCATCCACTTTAGCTGCATCCACTCCAGCCACAAACACTATCTGTTAAATCTTCTGTTGCATTCTTTGCGGGTCAGTTTCCAAGACTTCGTGACCCACGTTCTGTGTAACCAACCATATTATTGCCGCCGTTCTACCTCCATTTTCATGCTGAACATTGCAATGCTACTCTTGCCAGATTCCGTAGCCACTTCTCTGCCGTGTTGGTATGCCAAAAACCCAAACACTGCACCATCCGCGGGACACAGAACTATCCGTGTAGATCAGTGGTGGCCAACTTGAAGTTGCCCGAGGGCCGGATTAAAGCCAAGGCCAAGACCCGCGGGCCACACTTAAGAATATCGTCAAAAATGACAGTAGGGACCTATGCGATATAGTAATATATAAATAATGCTTGCACTTTGACTACATATTTGATTTGTAACAAATCCATTAATTATTCATTTTAAAATTACCTTTAATGTCTCAGTGCGACGATTGTGACTTGTCACAGCTTTCCACCAGAGATTTGAAGTCCACTTCCATTTTTGACGTGGCGATTCGGAGAGTATGGGACAATGTCGAATCGGTCATTCTGTTCCTGGTCTTAGATTTAATTAACTTCATGGAAGAGAATGTTGTCTCGCAGAGATATGTGCTGCCGAATATAGAGCACATCTTTAGTGCCCATTTTCTCAGACACGGGTAACGTTCATTTGGTAGCAATTTCCAGAAGTCAGCTCCTAATGCCTTTACAGTACTGAGGAAGGGGTCACACTGAAGGTCACACAACTCTAGTTGAAGATCTGATGGCTGGCACTCCACTGTGCACTTAATTGGGTTATTAAAAAGTTCCGTTTGCGGACAAAACATTTCAAAATCTTGAAATCGTCGATCAAATTCACAAATCAAATGTTCAATGTCAGCTGCGTACTTACTGAAGTTTGCACTTTCTATCTCTGACAACAACTGCTTACAACTTGAAAAATGGAACAGATCATTTTTTTGCAAAGAAAGTCTAAATAGATTCAGCTTCTTTTTAAAACCATCAACATATCCCATCAATTGAAAAATGGTTTGCTTTTCCCCTTGTAGCTGCAAATTCAATATGTTCAAATGTTGTGTGATGTCTGTGAGATATGCCAGATTATGAAGGAAATTAATGTCTTTGAGTGCATGTTGAAGATCAATGGAGCATGGTAAGTTCTCTCGCAGGAAGTCATAAATGTCATTCTTCAGTTCAAAAAATATTATTAAACATTTCCCTCGACTAAGCCATCTTACTTCTGTATAAAGCAGGAGATCACCGTAGCTAGAATCTACTTCCTCTAAAAATGATAAAAACTTCCTGTGATTTAAAGACTGGTGTCCTCCTCTTATCAAATTTGTTATTTTCACAACAGTAGCCATGGTGTCTTTTAGATTTATGGACTTTGCACAAAGGGCCTCTTGATGAATTATGCAATGCAATGTAGGTACGTTAATTTTGTTTTGCTTTAGAAGTCCAACAAAACCAGTATTTGAACCAATAAAAGCTTTGCAACCATCAGTACACACTGCAGACAACTTTCCAAAACCACCTACTTCATCTACGGCACTAAAACTGCAGAAAATATGTCTGTCCCTCTACAAGTGTCATGCAAAGAGCAAACTTTCAACAATTCTTCAATAACAGTAAAATCCTCCTGGATAACTTTAACAAAAATAAGAAGCTGGCAAGTGTCAGTGATGTCAGTACTTTCATCAATCGCGAGCGAAAAATATGAGCAGTTTTCAATACAAGATTTTAAACTTTGAGACAGTTGCAGACTGATGTCTTCTGTTCTTCTGGCTACAGTTTGTTTTGAAAGAGGCACAGATTCAAATTCTTTGGCTATTTTTTCTTGACCGAATGCCTTTGCCATTTGAATCGCACATTTCTTCACAAAATTTCCGTCAGTAAAGGGTTTTTTAGATTTTGCAAGCTCATAGGTAACTGTATATGATGCAATGATCGATGACTCTTTAATTTTATTGCCCTTTGTATACATACTTTGCTGTTGATTCAACTTTGTCTTCAGCTGTTCAACCAAAAGCTTCCTAGCTTCAATGCTATGTTTCTCATACATGTTTTGATGATGTGTGGCATAGTGCCGTTTTAAATTATATTCCTTCAAAACGGCTAACACTTGAACGCAAATTAAGCACTGAGGTTTACTATCCTTATTGAAGATGAACAAATAATCTAATTCCCATTCAGGTTTAAATATGCGATTTTCACAATCAACTTTTCTACGTTTTAACATGATTTAATACAAAATCTCACATCAAAGTTAAAAGTCACAGAATGTTGGTCCACTATCGAAAATAAGTCCAGATTTGACAGTTATACACAGACTTGTGTTTGACAATGAAATCAAAATATTGTGACCAAATAAACACGTTGCAGTCATTTTATGGACAAGACAAGACGATGGGATCAAAGGGAATGAAGGCGAACAGTGAAACATTTTGAATGTAACTTCAAAGACAGAATTAGAGCTACGAAGTCCCCTCACCCCTGTCCCTCCCAACCTCATTAACCCCTTACCGCGAAATGAAAGAGCCACCACAAGTCCGGACGACAAATGTTGAGCCAAAGATCTGACGCTATCACCGCACTGACAATAAAGCAACTTTGCGGTACCAACTCGAAGCAAAGACTTTGAATATTGTCGGCACCATTAGTTGTGCAGTGTGTGTGTGTGTGTGTGTGTGTGTGTGTGTGTGCGTGCGTGCGTGCGTGCGTGCGTGTGTTTGTGTGTGTGTGTGTGTGTGTGCGTGCGTGCGTGCGTGCGTGTGTGTGTGTGTGTTATTTGAAATTATGTTGCCAATCTAGCTGTTGCGAGAAATTGACAGAGATTTTCAAATTGTGTATTCTTGAACGATAGAAGAGTTAACTCCGACACGGATTAAAACCAGGAGAAATCCGCTATTAGGGGTAAAAAATGAAGTAAGTCCGTGGAGCTTCGCGGGCCAAGAAAACTAGGCTGGCGGGCCGGATCCGGCCCGCGGGCCGCCATTTGGCCACCCCTGGTGTAGATGATTGGATCCTGAAGTGGGGACACTTTTTCGATGGATTCCCTTATTACGACATCGGTATCTACGTAAGCCCAGATGCACACTCCCTGCTGAGCTGAAGTATTACGTTGGTTAGGCTCTTATTTCCGTTGTTACTTCTATCCAATCATTACCAGTCCTAATCACATATTCTTCTTATGGACTCTTCTGCATCGGCCATCCAAGATTTTCCCAGCGTGAGGAGCCTCCCTTTCGTTGCACTCAATTCTAAATGCAAGGGATGATTTATGTTACTTACTAAATAACCCCGGACCTTAACAGATCTACGTCGCACTCCAATGCTCGGTAAATCAAGTAAGTGCCTCATTAAATAGATAGGTGTATCTCTGGTGCATCCGAGAACTGCCCGTAGGCCCTCATTCTGAACTCTTTCCTAATTTGCGTTCTTGAGTTGACGAGAGTATAAGCATACCAAAACCATATTCCAGTGCTGAGAGCCCATTGTCTGCATAAGCGAGAATAGTAACGATTGCTGGAGGTTTCTCCTGTCCATGATCTTGATCACGCTGACACCTCTCCTTAACTTTTGAATGACATTGCCCGCGTCTTTTCATCGTTGATACACAGTTGTCAACCATTGTCATTCAATGAGTCAAAGCTCATAATGGTAATTATACCATATATTATACCGTGCATTTTATCGTAATTTCTTGGTCAACATTGACCTTAAACTACTTGAATCTTGTCACAAATTGCACAAATTCTTGCGCACCAATTCCTTTTCATTCTTACAAACTCTTCAATTATATGCACCTTTTTCTCAACCACCATCGTCACAGAAAGTCTAGCAGTTTCCTAGAGGTATCGACACCCTCAATTTATGCACAAAATGTATATCTTAAACGAAAAACTCACAAACATTTTTCTTACACAAATTCAGAGTAACAAAGATATCATAGTAAACCTCAACACCGACACACTCAAATCCTACCATTATTTTTTTTTTCGCTTTCACACCTTATTCCTACCAGTACCTTAACAAACACTTAAATCTTCTGTTTACTTTTGACCCAACAATCAACATCGTTAATTACGGGATCTAACATTCATGTTAAAAAAAAAAAGTAAGCAACTATTCCTAAATGTCAAACACGCTTCACTTGGTTTAAACGGGTATTCTTGGTCGTTTTGTGCAGCATGTAGCAAACGCTGTGACGTCATCATCGGTACGTGTCACGGCAAATGTTCACATGGGATCTATGGACACGACTGCTCCAGGTCTTGTCTCAGTGTCTGTCCTTTATGTGAAAAAAATCCGGAAAATGCCTACAATGTAAACATCCTGGCTATACCTGTAATAACACTTGTCCTGATGGTAATTTTGGGCTACAATGCGAACATACGTGTTCTGATGGCTGTGACATCATATGTGACCCGGAAAGTGCAGACTGTACGTGCAAGGAAACGTACTACGGGTCAGACTGCACTCTCAAATGTCCAGACAACTGTTTCAACGACACCTGTGAACAGTCAACCGGGAACTGTACATGCAAGGGAACGCTCTGCGGGTCAGACTGCTCTCAAATCTCCGGACAACTGTTTGAACGAAACCTTTGAACAGTTAATCGAAGCCTGCGTCTCGTATGTCGATGATTCACACGTAAAGAAGAGTCTGCAGACTAACCCAAGCATATGGATACCCCAATGTGTTTATGTGCTAGGGAATAATAGAACAAAGAAGCATGTGTTAGCACTCGGAAAAATTGACAGACAAACAACAATAGAAAAAAACGAAGAACAATATATGGTCCGAAGTGGGATCGAACCCGTACTCAGTGGCACCGCGCCACTGAGTACGGGTTCGATCCCACTTCGGACCATATATTGTTCTTCGTTTTTTTTCTATTGTTGTTTGTCTGTCAATTTTTCCGAGTGCTAACACATACTTCTTTGTTCTATTATTCCCTATTATCGCCTCGGAAGTTCCCCATATAATAATATTTATGTATTATTATTTGTACCCAGTATATAACCACTGGGAACTACTATTCGTGCTGTTTCGTCCAATAAATGTTTGTCTACAACACAAGTATTCAGCCCTACTGGGAGATACTTGCATTAATAGGAAAGTACAAATATACAATTTATTTCCGGTCTGTGATCGTTACCCTATGCTATAGTCATTGAGATCGCCTTTCGTGGAAGACACTACTGCAATAGCCAATTTTTTAGTTGGCTGCGTGGCAGTGTACCAAGCGTTCGGCTTCTCGTGGCAAGGCGCGGTGCCACTGAGTACGGGTTCGATCCCACTTCGGACCATATATTGTTCTTCGTTTTTTTCTATTGTTGTTTGTCTGTCAATTTTTCCGAGTGCTAACACATACTTCTTTGTTCTATTATTCCCTATTATCGCCTCGGAAGTTCCCCATATAATAATATTTATGTATTATTATTTGTACCCTGTTTATGTGCTAGGCTTGGTTCATTTCTTGGTGTTTTTCCGTGAAGCCATGACTCATATCTTAATGTGTTTCTGTGCTAGTCATGGCTCATATCTTGGTGTGTTTCTGTGCTAGCCATGGCTCAAATCTTAGCTTGTGTGTGTGCTAGCCATGGCTGATATCTAGGTGTGTGTCATGTTAGTCATATCTCATATCTTGGTGTGTCTGTGTTAATCATGTCTCATATCTTTATTATGTGCGTCTGAGTTTAGTAATATATCATAACTTAGTGTGTATCTGTGTTAGTTATGTGTCATATCTTTGTATGTGCATGTCTGGGTTAGGGATATCTAATATCTTTGAGTGCATGTTTAAGTTAGTCATATCTCATATCTTTGTGTGTGCATGTCTGTGTTTGTCACATCTCATATCCTTGTGTGTGCATGGCTATGTAAAGTCACATCTCATATCTTTGTGTGTTCATGCCTATGTTAGTCATATCTTTTATCTTTGTGTGTATGTCTATGTTAGGTATGTGTCATATTTTTGTGTGTGCATGTCTATGTCAGTCATATTTCATATCTTTATGTGCATGTCTATGTTAGTCATGTGTCATATATCTTGATGTGTGTCGATGTTAGTCATGTCTCGTATCGCTGTGTACATGTCTATGTCATTCACATCTCATATCTTTGTGTGTGCATGTCTGTATTAGTCACCTCTAGTGACTCGGGGTGATGGTGCTCGTAAACCTGGGAGGGCAGACCATCTAAGGGCAGAATCCCCCTACAGAAAAGACAATCTGCTGCCTTGCAGGAAGATTGGGGACAATCAAAGGCTAAGGAAAGCAAACTTGAATAAAATGCTGGCTGAAATCGGATGCACTGGGCCTCCGGCGCAGAACACAGTGCAACGTATTAACGGGTGTTCAGTCAGAGTGGATCTGGCAGACTCTAAATGTGATGTTCTGTCTGTGTGGGCGATCAACACACTTAACCTGACAGCTGACTTCATGTGGGAGTTTGGAATCCTACTCTGATTGAGTCCTGATCGCAGAGAGAGAGAGAGAGAGAGAGAGAGAGAGAGAGAGAGAGAGAGAGATGACTAGAAAAACATAAGTAAATCTCAACCCTGTCTCGCTGAATTCTTGCCATAATCTACATCGACTATCACATATTTTGTCTCCACCATCAGGTTCAAACTACATAGACCCTTTTCCCTCTCTTGAGTTCAATACCCAAACTACTTAATCGCCAATAATTCCTAGTCGCCCATGACCGTTATCAACTTCGGTCTCAAATCTCATAAATTACTTCAAATATAGTCTTGTAACTGACGTTCCTACATCATTCCCATGTGTCTTGACCGTTATAGATTATAAATTCCTCAAATCTTTTCCATAAGTTGCGATAATCCCATTAAATATTACAGCTACAAGCATTCAGCTCTACTTTGTCCTTTGCGCCATTCCCCTATAGACATAATCATAGGGTTCACATAACCTCGAAATCAAACCATTCAACGGAATCGCTGTCTCAGTAAGAGTCATTGCGAGTAGCTATGTTAACTTATTCTTCCCTTATTCTTTAGCCTTTCAGAATCGAGGGGAGATCTAGTTTGTGGTCTTCTGCTATTCTTTTGGCCTCTGCTGCTGTTATGTTTCCTAGTGTTTCTAAAATTCCATCAGTCCATCTTTTTCGTGATCAACCATTGAGTCTGGTGTTCTCGTAACATTTATTAAAGGTTCGTTGTGTTGTGTTTTGATCTTTCTGTCTTATCACGTGACCAAATCATTTTATCTGATGTTTCTTTATGTATTCTATGGCGAGAATTATTCCTAGCTTTATTCTCAGTTCTTCATTATCTAATCTTCTCTCAGTCTGGTACCTATAAAAACGATGCAGGAAAACACACATGAACTATCATCAATAACTAGCAAAATTGGGCTAGTGATCAATCATGAAAAGACTAGTCACGAAAAGCTTAATTCCAACAGTTGACAGAGTATACATGGGAAAACAAACCAGTGGAAGAGATTTATCACTTTATCAATCTTGGAAGTCACATTGATCGGGAAGGGGATACAAGTAAAGAAATTAGAATTAGAATAGCTAAAGCAGCAATGTCTTTCAGAAGTCTTGAAAAGTTGTGGAAATCAAAACACCTCAGCACAAACATAAAACTTAGACTATTGAAATCAAAAGTAGTATCAACCCCTACGTATGCACGTGAGAGCTGGAAAACAACAAGAGACATAGAAACAAATTTGAACGGATTTGAAAATAAATGTCTAAGGAAAATATTTGGTGTAGCGTGGAACGAATTCAAAACAAACGAGGAAATTAGAGAAATCGCCAATCAACCACTAATATCTTCAGTAATCAAGAAAAGACGATGGTCATTTGTTGGACATGTGATAAGGAGAGATAATAACCAAATAACAAAGCAAGCCTTCATGTGAGAAACAACAGGTAAAAGGAAAATATGCAGACCCAGAGAGACACTGAGAAGACCATTGATCAGAGAGACAAGAGCAGCAGGAATTGGCTCCCTTAATGAGATAGAGTTGCTTGCACAGAACAGAGGCAAATGGAGAGATGTGACAAAAAGATCTTTACAAGGATTGAAAACTGCTAGAAAAAAAATGTAGATAAGAGAAAGAGTATCTGGGTCTATGCTCTATGGGCATCTATCTAATGGATAGATTAGGTAGGCAGGCAGGCAGGCAGGCGCGGGGGCGGGGGCGGGCAGGCAGGCAGGTAGGTATATAACAGCGAAATAGCCGCTCTGGCTATTTCTATTTCTCTAACACTTGATTTGGTACACTCAGGTTCAGGCTTCACGCCTTCTCGTGGACTCAAGATCTGCCGCTGATGGTACTTTCACGGTTCAGGTTTGCCTGATGATCGACTTCGCGTTGTGACCCCGTTGCCGACACCTCCCGGCTCGTTCTTCGTAGGACACACAACCCCTTCAACAGCAAGGAACAACACCAGGGCTAGTTATAACAGTTTAATAGATAAAACAATTAGTCTATATTACCATGGCACACCGCCAATAACTCACATCTGATACCTATACGTGAGGGACGTCTATCCCTTACAGACATAACTGTTCATTGACAGTCTCTCTTAATGATACTGGCTCACATTCCACAATTCATACCTATCCCTTGACACCGAGGAAGGTCTTTCTTATAATAACAATGGCTCATAGCCAACGATTCATGCCTAATACCTTAAGACTGATGAAGGGTTCTCTATTATAATAATTGTTCATGGAAAGTCTCTCTAATAATGGCTCATAGCCGACAGCTTACACCTAACATCTTAATTGCTGATGAAGGTTTCTATGAAGTCACAATGGCTCACAGCCAACACTTCATACCTGCATCTTGATACTGATGAAGGTTTTCTTGACATGAATAATTGTTCATGGAAAGTCTCTCTAAATAATGGCTCATAGCCGACAGCTTATACCTAACATTTTGATTGCTGATGAAGGTCTCCATGAAGTAACAATGGCTCACAGCCAGTAAATCATACCTGCATCTTGATACTGATGAAGGTTCTCTTGACATGATTAATTGTTCATGGAAAGTCTCTCTAAATAATGGCTCATAGCCGACAGCTTATACCTAACATCTTGATTGCTGATGAAGGTTTCTATGAAGTAACAATGGCTCACAGCCAACAGCTTATACCTGCGAATTGTATGCCTAACAGGTCGACATTAGACCTAGCTTTCTCTAAGCACATCTATCTAAATGTATCACATTGATAACTATCTCTTGAATAGAGTCATCCTATCCCTGTCTATTTCATTCTTACAGCCCTAGCTATCACTCAGCTACTCAACCGCCTAGGTCGAAAGCTATCCACACACTAACCTGACAATTGTGAAACTTGTCCATCCTCCCCCTGCCTACAATCCCGTTTTTCTTGTGGACACAACGTCTGCATTGGGCCCCGACTTAAGCTCGACTATCTTTCTTCTAGTTCTTTGTCTCAATCTCACTCACTCATCTCACTCGTCTTTGCACGCTTTTCTCCTGAATCTCTATTTCCCGTGAATCTACTGCGCCCCCTCACTTGTCTCCCCTAGACCGGCACTAATTCTCTTTGTTATCTCCCCTTGTCCTATCTTTTATTTATCTCTCTACTTCACCACCTTCTTACCCCTTTTTAGTTATTTATCCACCATAATAACTAATGTGTACTATATCCTTTCTTAACTATCCCTCTAACTTCTGGTCCCTTACCTAACTCTTCTATCCTGTTACTTATATCTTCCGTCTTTTGAATTAACTATCATACACGTGATAAGTATATTAGATAAGAGATCACAACAGCTAGGACTAAAGATTAATAGAGATAAGACCAACATTATGAGAATTAATGCAGTTGGCATAAACCAAATAAAACTAGGAGAAATACCTCTACTAGACGAACAATCTTATATATATCTGGGCAGTAATATAGATAAAGAGGGAGGAACAGAAAATGATACCAAAATAAGGATATCAAAAGCAAGAGGAGCTTTCATTGCACTGGGAAACATATGGAAATCCAAAGAAATTAGGCTAAATACAAAAATAAAAATGTTCAACTCCAATGTTAAGTCGGTTCTATTATATGGCTGTGAAACATGGAGAATAACAAAATTGACAATCACGAAGGTACAGACTTTCATTAATGGATGCTTGCGCAGAATAAAGGGATGGAAATGGCAGGACAAAGTCACTAACGGGGAATTATGGAAATGTACCGGTCAAATACCAGTGGATAAAGAAATACAGCGAAGACGATGGCTATGGATAGGACACACACTACGGAAGCCAACTGAGAGTATTACACAACAGGCCCTTTTTTGGAATCCCCAGGGGAAAAGACAAAGAGGAAGACCAACGTATTCTTGGAGAAGACAGATTGAAGCAGAGATGAAGATGATGGGGAAGACATGGAATGATTTTAAAAGAATTGCAAAAAACAGAACGACTTGGAAAGTGTTTGTTGAAGACCTATGCTCCACTGGGAGCTAAAAGGTAGAAGAAGAGACACGTGATAATTTCTATTATCACCTCTCCCTCTATCATAATGTTGCTTATGTCTATCATCCCTTTGATCCCTTGTCCTATCGTTTCTAAAACCATAAATACCCGGTTGACTCTCGTATCTATTATTCCATATTCTATCTTCCTGTTCGCCGTATAAATCCTTGTTTCTATATCCATAATCATCAATTTGATTCTCTCTTACCTCGTTTATATCTCTCTTATATCTGTGATAACTTTCCCTCTTATTTTCTCTACTCTTACCATTATATGGTTGCCTCTTCTCTTCCACATCAGATATATCCTTAAACATTCTTTCCTCTTGTTCTCTTGTTAGTCTTTCTTTATCGTATGCGGTTAGATTCCACAGACCCCCTTTACTTTCTGCATCCTGTGCATTTTCTATTTCTTGTGATCTCTCCGTTTTATTCATTATTATTGCTTCTATTCTATGGGTTCTATCCACCCTATGCGTTGCACTTGTCATCATACCTTCTATGTTAGCAGTGACTTTCTCTATCATCTTTTACATTTTATCCCCAGTATCTTGCGCCTGGATTTCTTTGTCCCCCTTCTCTTTTACTAATAATACGTAATTAATCATATCTACCTGTGTTCCCCTATCCTCTGTGTTTATCTGTCTATCTGTCATTGTTCTCTTATTCTTTGCTCCTTTCTCTATCATTTGTGTCGCACTATCTATACATTCAGTTATTTCTGTTTGTGTACCGTTTTCCTCTTTTCTATTCTTCTGTCTAACTATCTCCTCGTCCGTATCAACCCCTACATCAATATATTTTCTCATGTCCCTACCTTCTAACCTTGTCTGTGTCTCCCTTGTCTCATGTGTCTTCCTCACTTTTCTACCCCTTTTAGATTTCTTATAGACTAACTTTTTAATTTCATTCTTGTCCTCCTCTGCTGTCAAAAAAATCTTCACTGTCTACTGTATCTGCTCTTGTGTCTGTTGTCCTAATAAATTTATTATTCTGTTCCCTAATCCTCTTGTTTATACTGATTCTATATAACCTATCTTTTATTTTATTATCTAGTCCCTCTCTTCTTACTCTAATACTATTTACATATAATGGTTTTTTCTTTTGGTTGTCTTCCTGTCTCACTTGTATGGGTCTAAAAATATATACCTTTATTCTATAATTATCTATATTATGTTCCTGTCTTATAATATTATTCACTATCTCGATATTTCTATATAACATTATCGCCTTATTTCTCTTGCTTAAATTTACTATGAATTTACAATACATAATTTGACCAAATTTCCTAAATATTCTCTAATCTGTTCCTCTGTAATCTCTTGACCTAATTCTCCTATTACCATTTTGCAACTATTAGTTTTGGTTGCCATATTCTACAGTATATACACTTTATGTCCTCCTCTGATGTTCCCTTGGCTTATTTCTCTTACTCCCTTCTATTGCCTATCCAATATACCCGTCAATATGAGTTCAATATTCTAACGCTTTTTCTTTTCACTTCAATATCACCAAAATTTTCAGTCACTTAACCTGCAATAATTTTTCTATTCAATACAGAATCCACAACTTTATACTTCCATATAACCCAACAATTTTCAATCCATAACCCATCAATAATTTTTCTATTCAATACAGAATCAACAATTTTACAATTCAGTATCTCAAAAAAAATTTTCCAATCAATGATTTTTCTGCTCACTACAGAACCAAACAATTTCACAATTTCGTATAAAATAATTTTCAATCAATTGACCTGCAATAATTTTTTTCAGTACAAACTCAACCGTTTTACAATTCCATAAAAATTCCAATCACTGGACCAAAAATAATTTTTCTATTCAATACAGAAGTCACAACTTCTACACTTCAATATAACCAACAAAAAATTTCAATCAATCACCCAGCAATAATTTTTCTATTCAATATAGAATCAACCATTTTACAATTCAATATAAAAATTTTCAATTAATTGATCTGCAATCATATTTCTTTCTATTCCACTATCTCCGGTCTGTTTGTCCTTTGTGCTCTACCTATTCTCGCTATTTCTCGCTATTACTCGCCCTATTATTGAACTTAATACCCCATCAGCCTTATCATTTAATTCAATAATCCTCAGCACCAAAACTGGATAACCTTTGTTCAATTTTCAGCAACATCTGCTGTTCAACTTACCCCCGTAGAATAACTTCCCATACAAGAATGTTCAGTTCATTATTACATCAGTACTTTTTATGTTGAATACCTTATTGATTTGCAATCTTATTTATATTGTGGTGATCGAACAAAAATTCACCATTACACACAAAAATTTCCAATTCAATACCAAAAAAATTCCAGTTCAATACACTAGAAATTTTCCAATTCAATACATCAGGGAAACACAATTTCCCAATTCAATACATCAGGGAAACACAATTTCCCAATTCAATACATCAGGGAAACACAATTTCCCAATTCAATACATCAGGGAAACACAATTTCCCAATTCAATACATCAGGGAAACACAATTTCCCAATTCAATACATCAGGGAAACACAATTTCCCAATTCAATACATCAGGGAAAAATTCCAATTCATTATCCAAGAAAAAAAATTTCAATTTCACACAGAAGAAAAAAAATTCCACTTCAATATACCAGAAAAAAAAATTCCATTCAATACACAAACAATTTTTCAATTCAATATCAAAAAAATATTCAATTCAATACACAAGCAATTTTTTTTCAATTCAATACACCAATAGTTTTCACGAAGAAAAATTGTGTCTGTTCAATACACACACTTTTCCCTTTTTTAATACACACTCCACATCCAAAACAAAAAAAATGTCCCTCATTACTTATGTACCCTAATTAATTTCTAATACTCCTGTGTTGATGTTGGCTGCGTCCGTCGCTGCTGTTGTGGAACGTTGGTGACTGTCCCGCCCAGGTCGCAGGTCCAATTATATAACAGTGAAATAGACCCTTGGTCTATTCCATTACAGCTAATTTTCCAGCAACATCTGGGGCATGGAATGAAGACAACATCTCCTCAGCAGGACAGGCTTTCACTGGCGACTTTGTTTCAGACCTGGGTTATGCTGCTGTCGCTCGAGATTGAACCGCCCGTTGATTACATGCGTTCATCAGGGTGCCAAACTTGAGTCATGGTCACCATTTATATAACTCCTGACAACAGCAACCTCTGGGGCTAGCTATAACAGTTTAATAGATAAAACAATTAGTCTATATTACCATGGCACACCGCCAATAACTCACATCTGATATCTATACGTGAGGGACGTCTATCCCTTACAGGCATAAATGTTCATTGACAGTCTCTCTTAATGATACTGGCTCACATTCCACAATTCATACCTATCCCTTGACACTGAGGAAGGTCTCTCTTATAATAACAATGGCTCATAGCCAACGATTCATGCCTAATACCTTGAGACTGATGAAGGGTTCTCTATTATAATAATTGTTCATGGAAAGTCTCTCTAATAATGGCTCATAGCCGACAGCTTACACCTAACATCTTGATTGCTGATGAAGGTTTCTATGAAGTAACAATGGCTCACAGCCAACAGCTTATACCTGCGAATTGTATGCCTAACAGGTCGACATTAGACCTAGCTTTCTCTAAGCACATCTATCTAAATGTATCACATTGATAACTATCCATTCTTACAGCCCTAGCTATCACTCAGCTACTCAACCGCCTAGGTCGAAAGCTATCCACACACTAACCTGACAATTGTGAAACTTGTCCATCCTCCCCCTGCCTACAGTCCCGTTTTTCTTGTGGACACAACGTCTGCATTGGGCCCCGACTTAAGCTCGACTGACTATCTTTCTTCTAGTTCTTTGTCTCAATCTCACTCACTCATCTCACTCGTCTTTGCACGCTTTTCTCCTGAATCTCTATTTCCCGTGAATCTACTGCGCCCCCTCACTTGTCTCCCCTAGACCCGCACTAATTCTCTTTGTTATCTCCCCTTGTCCTATCTTTTATTTATCTCTCTACTTCACCGCCTTCTTACCCCTTTTTAGTTATTTATCCACCATAATAACTAATGTGTACTATATCCTTTATTAACTATCCCTCTAACTTCTGGTCTAACCTAACTCTTCTATCCTGTTACTTATATCTTCCGTCTTTTGAATTATAACTATCATACACGTGATAATTTCTATTATCACCTCTTCCTCTACATAATGTTGCTTATGTCTATCATCCCTTTGATCCCTTGTCCTATCGTTTCTAAAATCATAAATACCCGGTTGACTCTCGTATCTATTATTCCATATTCTATCTTCTTGTTCGCCGTATAAATCCTTGTTTCTATATCCATAATCATCAATTTGATTCTCTCTTACCTCGTTTATATCTCTCTTATATCTGTGATAACTTTCCCTCTTATTTTCTCTACTCTTACCATTATATGGTTGCCTCTTCTTTTCCACATCAGATATATCCTTAAACATTCTTTCCTCTTGTTCTCTTTGTTAGTCTTTCTATATCGTATGCGATTAGATTCCACAGACCCCCTTTACTTTCTGCATCCTGTGTATTTTCTGTTTCTTGTGATCTCTCCCTTTTATTCATTGTTATTGCTTCTATTCTATGGGTTCTATCCACCCTATGCGTTGCACTTGTCATCATACCTTCTATGTTAGCAGTGACTTTCTCTATCATTTGTGTCGCACTATCTATACATTCAGTTATTTCTGTTTGTGTACCTTTTTCTTCTTTTCTATTCTTCTGTCTAACTATCTCCTCGTCCGTATCAACCCCTACATCAATATATTTTCTCATGTCCCTACCTTCTAACCTTGTCTGTGTCTCCCTTGTCTCATGTGTCTTCCTCACTTTTCTATCCCTTTTAGATTTCTTACAGACTAACTTTTTAATTTCATTCTTGTCCTCCTCTGCTGTCAAAAAATCTTCACTGTCTACTGTATCTGCTCTTGTGTCTGTTGTCCTAATAAATTTATTATTCTGTTCCCTAATCCTCTTGTTTATACTGATTCTATATAACCTATCTTCTATTTTATTATCTAGTCCCTCTCTTCTTACTCTAATACTATTTACATATAATGGTTTTTTCTTTTGGTTGTCTTCCTGTCTCACTTGTATGGGTCTAAAAATATATACCTTTATTCTATAATTATCTATATTATGTTCCTGTCTTATAATATTATTCACTATCTCGCTATTTCTATATAATATTATCGCCTTATTTCTCTTGCTTAAATTTACTATGAATTTACAATACATAATTTGACCAAATTTCCTAAATATTCTCTAATCTGTTCCTCTGTAATCTCTTGACCTAATTCTCCTATTACCATTTTGCAACTATTAGTTTTGGTTGCCATATTCTACAGTATATACACTTTATGTCCTCCTCTGATGTTCCCTTGGCTTATTTCTCTTACTCCCTTCTATTGCCTATCCAATTTACCCGTCAATATGAGTTCAATATTCTACCGCTTTTTCTATTCACTTCAATATCACCAAAATTTTCAGTCACTTAACCTGCAATAATTTTTCTATTCAATACAGAATCCACAACTTTATACTTCCATATAACCCAAAAATTTTCAATCCATAACCCATCAATAATTTTTCTATTCAATACAGAATCAACAATTTTACAATTCAGTATCTCAAAAAAAATTTTCCAATCAATGATTTTTCTGCTCACTACAGAAGCAAACAATTTCACAATTTCGTATAAAACAATTTTCAATCAATTGACCTGCAATAATTTTTTTCACTACAAACTCAACCGTTTTACAATTCCATAAAAATTCCAATCACTGGACCAGCAATAATTTTTCTATTCAATACAGAAGTCACAACTTCTACACTTCAATATAACCAACAATAAATTTCAATCAATCACCCAGCAATAATTTTTCTATTCAATATAGAATCAACCATTTTACAATTCAATATAAAAATTTTCAATTAATTGATCTGCAATCATATTTCTTTCTATTCCACTATCTCCGGTCTGTTTGTCCTTTGTGCTCTACCTATTCTCGCTATTTCTCGCTATTTCTCGCCCTATTATTGAACTTAATACCCCATCAGCCTTATCATTTAATTCAATAATCCTCAGCACCAAAACTGGATAACCTTTGTTCAATTTTCAGCAACATCTGCTGTTCAACTTACCCCCGTAGAATAACTTCCCATACAAGAATGTTCAGTTCATTATTACATCAGTACTTTTTATGTTGAATACCTTATTGATTTGCAATCTTATTTATATTGTGGTGATCGAACAAAAATTCACCATTACACACAAAAATTTCCAATTCAATACCAAAAAAATTCCAGTTCAATACACCAGAAATTTTCCAATTCAATACATCAGGGAAACACAATTTCCCAATTCAATACATCAGGGAAACACAATTTCCCAATTCAATACACCAGGGAAACACAATTTCCCAATTCAATACATCAGGGAAACACAATTTCCCAATTCAATACATCAGGGAAAAATTCCAATTCATTATCCAAGAAAAAAAATTTTCAATTCCACACAGAAGAAAAAAATTCCACTTCAATATACCAGAAAAAAAAATTCCATTCAATACACAAACAATTTTTCAATTCAATATCAAAAAAATATTCAATTCAATACACCAGCAATTTTTTTTCAATTCAATATACCAATAGTTTTCACGAAGAAAAATTGTGTCTGTTCAATATACACACTTTTCCCTTTTTTAATACACACTCCACATCCAAGAACAAAAAAAATGTCCCTCATTACTTATGTACCCTAATTAATTTCTAATACTCCTGTGTTGATGTTGGCTGCGTCCGTCGCTGCTGTTGTGGAACGTTGGTGACTGTCCCGCCCAGGTCGCAGGTCCAATTATATAACAGTGAAATAGACCCTTGGTCTATTCCATTACAGCTAATTTTCCAGCAACATCTGGGGCATGGAATGAAGACAACATCTCCTCAGCAGGACAGGCTTTCACTGGCGACTTTGTTTCAGACCTGGGTTATGCTGCTGTCGCTCGAGATTGAACCGCCCGTTGATTACATGCGTTCATCAGGGTGCCAAACTTGAGTCATGGTCACCATTTATATAACTCCTGACAACAGCAACCTCTGGGGCTAGCTATAACAGTTTAATAGATAAAACAATTAGTCTATATTACCATGGCACACCGCCAATAACTCACATCTGATATCTATACGTGAGGGACGTCTATCCCTTACAGGCATAAATGTTCATTGACAGTCTCTCTTAATGATACTGGCTCACATTCCACAATTCATACCTATCCTTTGACACTGAGGAAGGTCTCTCTTATAATAACAATGGCTCATAGCCAACGATTCATGCCTAATACATTGAGACTGATGAAGGGTTCTCTATTATAATAATTGTTCATGGAAAGTCTCTCTAAATAATGGCTCATAGCCGACAGCTTATACCTAACATCTTGATTGCTGATGAAGGTTTCTATGAAGTCACAATGGCTCACAGCCAGTAAATCATACCTGCATCTTGATACGGATGAAGGTTCTCTTGACATGAATAATTGTTCATGGAAAGTCTCTCTAATAATGGCTCATAGCCGACAGCTTATACCTAACATCTTGATTGCTGATGAAGGTTTCTATGAAGTAACAATGGCTCACAGCCAGTAAATCATACCTGCATCTTGATACTGATGAAGGTTCTCTTGACATGAATAATTGTTCATGGAAAGTCTCTCTAATAATGGCTCATAGCCGACAGCTTATACCTAACATCTTGATTGCTGATGAAGGTTTCTATGAAGTAACAATGGCTCACAGCCAACAGCTTATACCTGCGAATTGTATGTCTAACAGGTCGACATTAGACCTAGCTTTCTCTAAGCACATCTATCTAAATGTATCACATTGATAACTATCTCTTGAATAGAGTCATCCTATCCCTGTCTATTTCATTCTTACAGCCCTAGCTATCACTCAGCTACTCAACCGCCTAGGTCGAAAGCTATCCACACACTAACCTGACAATTGTGAAACTTGTCCATGCTCCCCCTGACTACAGTCCCGTTTTTCTTGTGGACACAACGTCTGCATTGGGCATCTTTCTTCTAGTTCTTTGTCTCAATCTCACTCACTCATTTCACTCGTCTTTGCACGCTTTTCTCCTGAATCTCTATTTCCCGTGAATCTACTGCGCCCCCTCACTTGTCTCCCCTAGACCCGCACTAATTCTCTTTGTTATCTCCCCTTGTCCTATCTTTTATTTATCTCTCTACTTCAGACAGATAGATAGTTAGATAGATAGATAGATAGATAGATAGATAGATAGATAGATAGATAGATAGATAGATAGATAGATAGATAGATAGATAGATAGATAGATAGATAGATAGATAGATAGATAGATAATGATTATTTTTCTTACTATTTTTGAGTCTAGAGTCTAGGTCTGGTATTTTAGCACACCGTCCAGATGAATATTGTGTTGCAGTGTCCGTTTTGCATCTATAGCTTGTTTCATAACTCGTGCCCAACTTTTAAAATCGATAGCTTTTTAACCGCTTGTTGTAAGTTGTTCAAAATTTGCATGTAAAGTTATAATGATTAGAACCCAACAGGGAATTAATTTCATTAAAAAAACATTTGGTTATTATTGTTGCTTATTTGATTTATATAAATTTATAACAACCCATTGATGTAGCCAAAACTTAATGTTTACAGTATTTTAAGTTAAAAATAGCGAGTAAAAATCCATACACGATAAAATTGACGCGTTTGCACACTTTCACGTGGTTTTTTGACACAATTAGACACTTGTAAAAAACACGACAAATTGTGTGTTCCATTTCCGTTCATTCATAGGTGGAGACGTGGAACGGTAACATTTATCATGAATCTTAAAATGAAATTCTGCAGTTTACAAAACATCGCAATAAATATGTATGACTATTTTTGCAAAGAGGCTAAACGAGGAAGATCATTTCATTCTTTAGAAAACCCTGAGAATAGGACAAGACACATTTTGGATTTATCTAAACGGTCATCTAATCGCTGGATTCAAGCACGTGATCGTCAATGTTCAAAATATACAAAATCACAAGGAAGAGCAAAAATGTTGGATAATTTCGACAGTGAACTTATTAGAAGTGAAATTCGCAAAATGTTGGGTATGAATGAAACTGTTACAATAAGAAAATTAAAAGTTTCGCAAAGAACAACAGTATTGAAATATCAAAGTCTACATTATGGAGGAATGTGAGAGCTGCAGGCTTTACATTCAGAAAGTATTCCAATGGACGAAACATCATCTGTGAGAAGCCACATATAGTAGTCATGAGAAGCAAGTACTTACGTGAAGTAAAAGAGGTGTGCAAGCAAGGTTATGATATTGTGTACTTGGATGAAACATGGATCAATGCTCACCAAACTAACCAATGGGAATGGCAGTCATCAGATGGAAAGATTAAGAGATTAATACCTAGCAGCAAAGGACAGCGCTTGATAATTGCTCATGCAGGTAGTCGACAACATGGACTAATACAGAATGCAGAGCTTATTTTTCTTTCAAAATCCATAGACAATCGGGATTATCACTCTGAGATGAATGGTCACATATTTCGACATTGGAATGAAAATTCTGTTCTCCCATCACTAGATCGACCATCTTGCCTAATAATGGACAATGCAGCGTACCACAACATTGTTGCACTTGAAGATAAAGTCCCGACGTCATCCAGTACAAAAGATGCTATTAAGATATGGCTCACAAAGGAGCACATACAATTTAATAACATGTACTTAAAACCTGAATTACTATCTCTAGTAAAGCAAAAACAAAGGACAAAGATTTTTCAAATAGATAAGATTATCCAAGAGCACGGTCAAATAAGTTTGAGGCTGCCACCTTACCATGCTCATTTAAATCCAATAGAACTAATCTGGGCAAAATTAAAAGGACAAGTGGCAGATGAAAATACAACATTCAAAATATGCGATGTAAAGACTCTTGCTAATCTCGCTTTATTAAATATAGACAAAGATTATTGGGCTAAATGTGAAGACCACGTCTTAAAACAGGAAGAGGAATATTGGAAAAATGATGGTTTGTGGAATGTTCAACCCCAAACAGTTATTAATCTTTTAGACTCGTCTGATTCAGAATGAAGGTATATAGCCCCCACAATGTTGGCCCCTATATTACCTTAAATTAGTTCAACAAACGGTCCTTTTCAGGACCACACAACTATGAAAATTGGACAGGTATACCTTGATATTATCGTCCGTCCTCGAACTGAGAAGACAATAATTCTCCTGGTGTTTTGTCTTATTCAGTTATTTCCCCATTACGGCCACGCCTTTACCTAGTGAAAATTAATCATAGACCAGCAACTACGGTAATTTCTATTATTTAGGGGTTCACAATTTACAATTTTGACAAACATCAAAGAAATTCGCCGCTTTAAGAAAACTGCAGCTGCAAGATATTTGTTAAATATACATTTAAAGGGTCTTTTGTATTCTAATAACATTTGGAAAATTTCAGCAGTTTTTAACAAACGGTTTTTATGCAATAGCGTTTTGAAGTTGGGCACGTGATTTGAAACGAGCTATAGTGTTATTTCTTTGTTGTACAGCAGTGATGATTGACAAGTGGATGATTTAACAAACTTTGTTGAATCTATGGACATGTTCGGAGTTCAATGATGATGACCCGCTAATAACTCATTCACTTTGTTGAATCTTGAATCTATTTCTGCTTTTTTATAAATTGTTGTTTGTCACTAGACTTCCTCATCATCAGGTCGCATGTCCTTTACATAACGTCGCATTCACCACAGCCTGTCTGAAGGAAGCTATGTCTCTAGCGAGATCTCCTACTTTTTCTGTCGTAGATAAAAAATTCAACCACTTATATTAGTTGTCTGCTGTCTATTGTTATGTTGATGTTCTGTTTCTCTTTTGCATGACTTCTATCTTGTTGTTAATTTTCCTGTTGTATTGTATGACTGGTGTTAAGTATTTGTAATTTTTTTTTTAGGTCTTCTCTTTTTCTATGTATTAGTGCCTGATAATCTACAAATTGAAGCTCTTAATCTTCTCTGTCTCAAATGGGTTGGCTAAGTTAGATATGTAATCATGAAGTTATAAATAACAGGGGAAATAATACGCACAACTGTCTTACTCCTGTTCTAGCTTCAAAGGGGTTTGTGTAGACTGCTGCTGTTCTGATTATGCAGATTCTGTTGATGTAGTGACGTTTACTACTTTATCGGAACGCCATGTGCGAGTCGTGGATCTGTAGTTACGTAATTTATCTTAGCCTTTTCCCCATAATATTGACGTATAACTTTCCAAGTGGCTGATAAGTGATATACGTCTATACTTTTTGCAGTCTCTCATGCTACCTTTCTTTGTTCAAATTGTTACGACGATGGTCTTTGTTGCCAGTCTTCTGGAGCTTGCTGTTGTTTGGCTGGACTGAATATGTGCAGCCATGCAACTCTTTTATCTTCTGCTGCTATTATTTCTACTTTCATGTTTATCCTAGGTGCTTTATTTCTTGGTGCATATTTGATTACTTCTTTGTTTTCTAAGAAAGAATTTCACGATTTTGGTTTCAGTTATGCATTCTTGTGTGGTTTTTGTTATATTATTGGTAGTTGGTGCAATGTTCAATAGATCTTCGAAAAACTCCATCTCTGTTGCATCTTTTGGTTATTTGATATTAGTTGTATATTCTTTGTCATTTTTGAGTGTCATGTTAACAAATATCATATTTCACACCAGTAACATTAATTTGCAAGGGAAACAATTCTATAAACAATGGTAGTTTTCAATTTGTAAAATAACCACTAAACGAACTAAAGATTTCCAATGTACAAAATAGGGAAAATCACATACGATTAAAAATCCAATATCTTTGTAATGTTTTCTTTTATTTTTCTTTTGCAATTCGCCAGTTTTTACCTCTGACGAAGTCTCTAGAGACTTGGAACTGAAATTTGCATGTTAATCCATTTTCCCCTGGCAGCCGGTAACTGGCAAGATGCAACAGGCGTCCTTCTCTGCCCATGCAGATAACTCCGTCTTCGGAGGTACTCATATTTTTTCCGTCCATAAGTAATTGACGTTTCAAGCCGGGCCTCCCTGCTGAGACCAGGGGTGGTTACCGCAGAGAGAAATCATAAATAAAAATCTCAACTGGTGGAGCCGGGATTTGAAACCACAGCATATCTGTCTTGAGGCCGTCGTTTTGCCTCGAGACCAACCCACTTCTGGTTTTAAAAAAAAACATGTATTTTCCGGTGGCGTCTCCTGATCTCTGATATTAAGTGTGCTACAGTTTGAGAGTTTAATATTCTAAAAAAAAAAAAAAAAAAAGATAATTTTTGTGACTTTTTACGGTATATGCTTAGACTAGACTTTAAACTTTAGAACGGATTGATTTCATTGCAAAAGGGAGGGGAGCATTCATATCTGCCTAGCCCCCGCTCCCGCAGCTAATAAAGTTTTCATCTATATAGATGAATACGACACCAATGGAGTGCATGGGAATTTACAGCACGCTCGGCAGGCAGAATAGTCAAGAAAGACAGTGGTGCATGCGTTATGACCACGAGTAGCATGACGTTGGAGGTGATGGCAGTGACCAAGGCATTCATCTGGTTAGAGTCACAAGAATACACCCATGCCTGTATACTGAGTGATTCGATGAGCATGATATAAAGTTCATTTGTTTGTTTACTGTCCATGATTCGCTTCCATAGGTCAGAATTGGCTCTATATAGCACAGATGAACTCTCTTTCTCACTTCTATTGATATAGATTTGTTGCATAAGATGTTTATCATTTTCTGAAATGCTATTTTGGCCTGAGCTATTCTGCTTTTTATTTCTGTGGTGCATCTTCTATCTGATGTTATTATTGTGCCTAAGTATTTGACACGTTGCACTTATCTCAGATTTATCCTGTTTATTTTTATGCTGCACGATGGTGATGATTATTTCTTCTATATGACCATTACTTCTGTTTTCTTACTATTCAGACTAAGTCCTTTCTTTTTGCTTTCTTTTACTATTATGCCTATCATTCTTGTAGTTCACTCTGTCTCTGCTATTAAGACTGTCATTCGTATATCACAAATTGTTTATGTTGTGGCCGTTAACTTCAATTTCTTTTATATCTACTATTGATCTCATAATACTTTTGCTGTAAAAAAGTTAAAACAAATCCGGCGATAAAACACAACATTGTCTGACTTCTTGTTTTATATATTTGAACTGTCCTATTTGGTTGCTTATGGCTGTTGTTAGTACATTTTTTTAATGATTCGCAAATCCTTGCCATCAATGTTTAATTTCTCCAGCATATACAGATTATTTCCACATGTACTTTGTCAAATGCTTTTGTGTTGTCTGTAAAGCACATGTATAGATCTTTCTTTACCTCTAGCTCTTTCTATTAATTTTTTTCAGGATGTATATTGTATTATTGGTGCCCTTTTTTCCCCACAAATCCACATTGAATGAATATATCTGAATAAAAAGAGGAGAAACATTTTACTAAAGGTTTCGTCAAAGTGACACCACGCCTCTCAAAATAAACTCAGACGTTGGGGTTCTTTTGTCTGTATTGCCGCCTCTGGCGCCATAGTATTTACAAATGGACTCCAATCACACTAATCGCACGACCAGCCGACTGAGTAATGTAATGCCTTTTTTATATGTCTCTTGACTAACATAACATATATGTGACTCTTATCATCCTTGAAATGTAATCATCATTGTATATTGCAAGGATTTGTATTTGAAAATGAAATAAAGAATTTTTTAAAAATATATAACGAAACAAGAAAATGTCATACAGTTCAACAAGAAGTGAAAGATTATTTAAAAGGACAAATGTCATTGTGATATCTATATATATCCAACGCAAATAATCTTTTGTAAAAAGATATTGAAATGGTTCGACATCATTATATTGATTTAAACAGTGAAAGTGAAAAATGGCGAAAGCAAAGTTTGTCTCTTCGAATTGCGTTAATTTCCCTTTTATAATCATCGTGAAAGAGTCTACACAAGAAGGTCTAGACCAGACAGCTATTGTTGATTAAAATCCGATATTCAGACGGCTGAGTAGTGCGTGTCATTTCCTGATGCCTAAACTAGACACTATAGCTCGTTTCAAATCATGTGCCCAACTTCAAAACGCTATTACTCAGTAACCGTTTGTTAAAAACTGTTGAAATTTTCCAAATGTTATTAGAATGCAAAAGACCCTTTAAATGTATATTTAACAAATATCTTGCAGCTGCAGTTTTCTTAAAGCGGCGAATTTCTTTGATGTTTGTCAAAATTGTAAATTGTGAACCCCTAAATAATAGAAACTACCGTAGTTGCTGGTCTATGATTAATTTTCACTAGGTAAAGGCGTGGCCGTAATGGGGAAATAACTGAATAAGACAAAACACCAGGAGAATTATTGTCTTCTCAGTTCGAGGACGGATGATAATATCAAGGTATACCTGTATGTCCAATTTTCATAGTTGTGTGGTCCTGAAAAGGACCGTTTGTTGAACTAATTTAAGGTAATATAGGGGCCAACATTGTGGGGGCTATATACTTTCATTCTGAATCAGACGAGTCTAAAAGATTAATAACTGTTTGGGGTTGAACATTCCACAAACCATCATTTTTCCAATATTCCTCTTCCTGTGTTAAGACGTGGTCTTCACATTTAGCCCAATAATCTTTGTCTATATTTAATAAAGCGAGATTAGCAAGAGTCTTTACATCGCATATTTTGAATGTTGTATTTTCATCTGCTACTTGTCCTTTTAATTTTGCCCAGATTAGTTCTATTGGATTTAAATGAGCATGGTAAGGTGGCAGCCTCAAACTTATTTGACCGTGCTCTTGGATAATCTTATCTATTTGAAAAATCTTTGTCCTTTGTTTTTGCTTTACTAGAGATAGTAATTCAGGTTTTAAGTACATGTTATTAAATTGTATGTGCTCCTTTGTGAGCCATATCTTAATAGCATCTTTTGTACTGGATGACGTCTGGACTTTATCTTCAAGTGCAACAATGTTGTGGTACGCTGTATTGTCCATTATTAGGCAAGATGGTCGATCTAGTGATGGGAGAACAGAATTTTCATTCCAATGTCGAAATATATGACCATTCATCTCAGAGTGATAATCCCGATTGTCTATGGATTTTGAAAGAAAAATGAGCTCTGCATTCTGTATTAGTCCATGTTGTCGACTACCTGCATGAGCAATTATCAAGCGCTGTCCTTTGCTGCTAGGTATTAATCTCTTAATCTTTCCATCTGATGACTGCCATTCCCTTTGGTTGGTGTGGTGAGCATTGATCCATGTTTCATCCAAGTACACAATATCATAACCTTGCTTGCGCACCTCTTTTACTTCACGTAAGTACTTGCTTCTCATGACTACTATATGTGGCTTGTCACAGATGATGTTTCGTCCATTGGAATACTTTCTGAATGTAAAGACTGCAGCTCTCACATTCCTCCATAATGTAGACTTTGATATTTTAATACTGTTGTTCTTTTTCAGCGATACTTTTAATTTTCTTATTGTAACAGTTTCATTCATACCCAACATTTTGCGAATTTCACTTCTAATAAGTTCACTGTCGAAATTATCCAACATTTTTGCTCTTCCTTGTGATTTTGTATATTTTGAACATTGACGGTCACGTGCTTGAATCCAGCGATTAAATGACCGTTTAGATACATCCAAAATGTGTCTTGTCCTATTCTCAGGGTTTTCTAAAGAATGAAATAATCTTCCTCTTTGCAAAAATAGTCATACATTTTTATTGCGATGTTTTGTAAACTGCAGAATTTCATTTTAAGACTCATGATAAATGTTATCGTTCCACGTCTACACCTATGAATGAACGGAAATGAAACACACAATTTCTCGTGTTTTTTAAAGTGTCTAATTGTGTCAAAAAACGAACGGTGAAAGTGTGCAAACACGTCAATTTGACCGTGTATGGATTTTTACTCGCTATTTTTAACTTAAAATACTGTAAACATTAAGTTTTGACTACATCAATGGGTCGTTATAAATTTATATAAATCAAATAAGCAACAATAATAACCAAATGTTTTTTTTAATGAAATTAATTCCCTGTTGGGTTCTAATCATGATAACTTTACATGCAAATTTTGAACAACTTACAACAAGTAGTTAAAAAGCTATCGATTTTTAAAGTTGGGCACGACTTATGAAACAAGCTATAGACACTCCCCTAGGAGTGAATGTATATGTGGATGCATTTCACACTCGAAACAGATTAGAGATATACAGGGTCGAATGTATCTATAGGCATGGCAGGCTTGAAGTCTAAGGCCTCAGGCCCTAAGGGGCCTCTAGTCAGAGTAGATAATACTTTTGACACTGTTATATACAATTTCTTGCATATGCATTGTTATAAAGTAGTTTCATAGCAATCTTTCAGTAATTCTCAATGCACTCCATTTCAGCATAAAACTCGACATTCTTCATCTTCTTCTTTCCTTCCTTATCTGCCTTTCAGCGTCGAGGGGAGACATAATTTGCGGTCTTTTGCTCTTCTGTTCGCCTCTGCTGCTGTTATGTTTCTTAGTGCTTCTAATATTCCATCGACCCATAATATTCTCACAACGTTTATTGAAGGCTCGTTGTGTTGTGTTTTCTTCTTTCTGCCCTGTCACGTGGCCAAACCATTTTATCTGTTGTTTCCTTATATATTCTATGGCGGGGGCTATTCCTAGCTTTTTTCTCAGTTCTTAATTTCTGATCTTGTCTCTCAGACTGTTTCCTGTCATTCGTCTAACACATTTCATCTCTGTAGAGGTTATTTTTCTTATTGTTCTTGCATCTAGGGCCCAGGTCTGACATTGGTAGCACAACGTTGGGATGAAGATTGTATTGTAGAGTGCTCGTTTTGCCTCCAGAGTTATTTCCTTGTGGACAATAGTGGTGATAACTGTCCAATTATTTGACAAGCTTTGTTGCATCTTGATTCTATCTCTGCTGTTTGAGAATTATCGTTTGTCATTAGGCTTCCTAGGTATTTTAATTCCTTTACTTGTTTTAGTTGTCTGCCTTATATAGTTATGTTAATGTTCTGTTTATTTTTGGCGACATTCATGACTTCTGTTTTATTGATGTTGATTTTCATGTTGTATTTTGTGCTTGAGATGTTGAGTTTGTTTAAGTGTTCTTGTAGGTCTTCTATTGTTTCATGTATTAGTGCCTGATCGTCTGCAAATAAAAGCTCGTTGATCTCCTCTGTTTCTGATGGGTTGGCTAGCTTGCATATATAGTCCATGTACGTAATAAACAGTAGGGGGGATAGTACCTGTCTTACACCTGATCTAACTTCGAAGTGGTCTGTGTAGCCTGCTGCTGTTCTGACCCTGCAGCTGCTGTTGATGTAGAGACTTTTAATAAGGTTGGTTAGATGTTGGCTTACTCCGTATGCTGTTAATATCTCCCACAGCTGTTCTCTGTTTACTCTGTCGAATGCTTGTTCCTGGTCAATGAAGGCTATGTATAAGTTTTGATTGTGTTCTGTCGTTTTTTCTGCAAGCTGTTTTAATGTGAATAGTGCATCAGTACATCCTCTGTTTTTTTCGGAGCCCCATTTGAGAATCGCTTAACTGTAGTTCTATTATTGGTCTCAGCCTTTTTTCCAAGATTTTGGCGTATAGCTTTCCTAAATGGCTGAGAAGAGATATACCTCTATATTGATTGCAGTCTCTTTTGCTACCTTTCTTTTTCCATATTGGTATGATGATTGCCTGTTGCCAGTCTTCTGGGGCTTGTTGTTGGTGCCATGCTGCATTAAATATTCTGTGCAGCCATTGCACTCCTGTTTCTCCTGCTGCTGCTATTATTTCTATTGGTATGTTATCTATCCCCGGTGCTTTATTTCTTGGTGCATATTTGATTACTTCTTCGATTTCCTCTTTAATGATGTTGGGTTCAGTATTTGTTATTTGAGAGTTCTAGCGTGGTTTTTGTTGTCTTATTGGTAGTTAGTATATTTAACAGGTCTTCAAAATATTCTTTCCATCTCTGTTGCATACATTGGTTATTTGATATTGGGTGTCCGTCTTTGTCATTTATCAGCTCAGTATAATCATGGTTTTATTTTATCGCTCTTGTGGCTTTTACTGCTTTGTAGAAATCTCTTGTGGCTGTCTTGAGGTCCCTGCTCATGTTTTGTCAGAATTCTGTCCAATTCTTTTGCTTAGCTTCTTTGATCAATATTTTAACTCTTTTTCGAACTAAGGCATATTTTAAATATTTTTCTTGGTTCTTGTTCTCCCTCCAATTTTAAACAGTTTCTTCTTTTCTTTAATTGCTTCTCTGATTGTTTCGTCCCACCACGAGGTGCTCTTTTTCCCTTCTCTTGTTCTTAGCTTCGTTCCACAAACTGTTTTAGAGATGTTGGTTACTGTTTTCTTAAATTGTTTCCACTCTTCTTCTACTGTACATACTTCTTTAGGGAGTTTATTGAATTCCTCTGTTAGTTTTTCTTCTAGGGTTTTCCTTGTTTCTTGATCTTTTAATTGTTTTATTTTTATTGTCTGTTCTTTTCGCTTCTTTTGTTTGTTTTCGTATATTCTCTTTATTTTTGGCTGTCTTGGTGTGATCATAACCATCTTGTGATCCGTGTCATCTGTAATATTAGGGATTGCTCTACCGTCGGTTACTTTTTTCATGTTGTGTTGTCTTGTTAGTATAAAATCTATCTGGCTTCTGCATGTTGTGTCATTCCATTTGTACCAGGTGTATACTTGCGACTCTCTGTGTTTGAAGAATGTGTTGGTGATAAATAAATCATTTTGATTGCATAGTTCCAGCAGTCTGCTTCCATTTTCGTTTATTTCAGCTGTTTTATCGCCAAAGGGTCCTAAGATATCACTGTTCTCACTGTTGCGTTTCCCAAGCCTTCCATTAAAATCTCCCATCACTAACATGTCGTCGCTTTCGTCAATCTTGTTAATGATTTCATTCAATGTGTCATAGAATTCTTCGCTGTCTCTTTCATTGTTGTTGCATGGTGCATAGATTTGAATGTAATTTGTTTTTTTTCGATCGTCTTCTAGTCGTTTAATTGTGATAATTCTTTCTGAATGGTATTTTATTTCTAGAATGTTCTTTGCGTGTTCTGGGTCGATGATAAAACCTACTCCGTGTGTTGCTCTTTCTGTGTTGTCGACTCCTGAGAATATTTTCGTGTAGTTCATGTGTGTTTTCTTTATCTGTTGCCCTTTTACTCTGATGTCAGCTAATCCTAGTATTTTAATTTTCCTTTTTGTCATTTCTTCTATAAGTTCGACTTCTTTATTTTTTATCCCGCACATATTTATCAGCAGTGATCTCTGCAATATGTGCCACTTTGGCACGCAAGGTTTCTGTCTTTGAGATTGTAGTTCTGCCCTATGTGCCGTCTTCGGCTCGAAAGGACTATAGATAGATATATTTATCGTTGCTACTTTATGTTTATCTATCTCCGTCTTCTGTGTATTTCTCTGAGCATAAAACAGTTATCCCTTACCGACCTGCTGAGTCAGTCGTAAGTTAAGGGCTTAACTTAAGAAAAACACATGACATTAGCATTATTTATTCAATGACTTAGTGACTTTTTTCATTAGAGGCAAGCAGTGAGATAGACACGTTAAAAAGACATATCTCTTTTACTTTTTATTTTCAGATTATAATATTGAGCAAAAGATTTTGAAGTACATGTGCTGCAAATAAACGCAAGAGAAAGAGACTTGACAATCATGTGGTTAATAAGTTAAGACCAATCGCGACTTTATTGCATCAGCAACCGACAGAAGTCATTCATCTAAATCAGGCTTTGGGGATACATTAATAAGCGTTCTCTATTTTTGCTTATCGTTGCCAAAATAGTGCACGCCAATAACACATGAAACGGTATGAAACAATTTCATTTTAATGTAAAGTGACACATGTGGCTATGTATAATTACTTAAGCAATCAAATAGGATATGATAATATAGGTGAATTAATGAAAGCGAAATTACTTGAGTAAGACAAGAAGAAAAGGGACATAATTGAGAGATAGTTAGTAAGGGACATAATTGAGAGATAGTCAGTAAATCAGAAAGACGAAAATGGACGAATAAAAGGGGACATAAGAAAGTTATGAGTAACGGATTAGTGGAGAGTAATCGAAAATATGAATGATGGGTAGTTCACGATATAGTTGAGTAAAGTGAGCTAAGAAAGAATGGAAAGAATTTGGTTTTAGGTGCGGATTGCAGGTGTGCTAAAAGTTGAGCCAAACAATCTGGAGATAGTGAATTGATTCAGGATCCGAGCTTGAAGAGGCAAGTTGTGTTTATTGGTTAAAACACAATAGACAAAACTCTAGTCATCTAGAGTAGTAAGTTGGTTGATATTAGAGATCGTAGTCCAAGAATAGGTTGTATTTTCATAGCATAGATATACAGTTGATTATGTAGTCAAGCAGACAAGAAGTTTATATTAGAAAAGAGTTTAAGTAATTTAGATTCAGGGAACAAAAAAAGAGTTGTAACCGGTGGCGTTTCATGGATACTAGAGTTGTATATTGATGTGGTGAAGTGCATCGCAAGGACAAATATGTTCCTTCCGATATTCTTTTGTTTAAGAATGAAACAAAGACTGATATAATAATTAAACCCGAGATAAGGTAAAGTAAAGTACGAGACTTGAACCGGCGTCTTAGCACGCGAGTTTCCACCTATATGTGCTCGGCCGCCTATCCAGAAATGTTCGGATATTTCTGTATAGTGTCACCTCAAGCATCGAAACTCAGATGCGAAGCGACATTCCTCACCTTACAGGAGTAATACCCTGGTACCCATTTCTGCCAACGGCTGGGTCGACCGTGGGGGTATATTTTTCCAACCACGAGTACAATTCACACTGCTCCCAGCGGGAATCGAACACGGGTTGTCCGAACGTCGGTAGTCCAGTCGGGTGGTTTTCCCAACTAGGCTACCGAGGCCCCCACCGAGATGCCATTGCTTTTTCGAACATACTTTTTTTAGTAGTGGTTTATTGGCAAAATGACAAAAAGAACTTGATTATTGAGTGAGTGATATATCTCACGATCCTAGACTACTGAGTTGTACAAGTACACATAAAAGGAACCTGAAGTTTGATTGAGGCACCTACTGATTACCCTCACATGTTAAAAACCTGTCAAGATGAATTTTAAATAGGTGGGGAAATTAAAATTCTTAAAAAGATCCTATAAAGTCACACCAGATTGATTTTTTCTTAATGTGTTGTAACCACCTTTCCTCACTGGTGTCGTTACTTACATCATATATTACATACAACTATTGCAAAACATAATTAGGGGTATGCCTTAAAGCGTAGAACAATTTTAAAAATAAAACATTTTCTGAAAATAGATAAATGAAAAATAAAAGATGTGACCGGTAGTATTAATTAAGCAGATGTATAAATGAACATTTCTTATTTTATGGCAGACTTACTGTTTCAGTGAAAATGCTTTTGTTTTTTATTCTCGCTTTATTCTCCTCCAGGAAATAATTGGAGCAGTAAAAGCAAACGAAAATTATATCGCCAAATATACCCAGTATAAATACTGAGACATAACATTCTGAGTGCAGGCTGATGCACAGGACTAGTATAAAAGCAATAACAAAAAATATTTTTTAAATACCTGAAAACTTTGCAAGATGGAAATATGACTCGAGATGTCTTTCAAATAATAAGTACAGTAAACATGTTTGGTATGAGCCAGCTTTAACAGCATCGACCAGCGACTTATCAGTTCACAACCCACTAAAGTAGATAGATAGTTTATTATAAAAAGTGAGGTTTATTTTTCTTCATTCTTTCCATACTTACTCCTTCGTCGATGGGGAAAATATTTGCTATCTTTTGCAGTTTGGTTGGTTTCTTCTGCTGTTTGGTTGGTTTCATCTGCTGTCGCCTTTCCAAGTATTTCTTATATTCCGTCAATCAATATTTCCAAGAACACTCCCGCGATCTGTATTTTTCACAGCCTTTGTTCATATATATGAATAACAGCTTCGGATGTTCATAGGTGGCAATGGAGGCCACGAATCCTCTAATATTTTATCACATTAATAACACATTCACATTCCGGATCAATGAGTTAAATGTCAGTGTACAACCAGCAGCCGTATTCCAGAGTTTGATGTGTGATAGCTCAAGTAACTCGAGCCGTAACTAATAGATATACTTCAATATCTATTAATATATATAAAATATAAAGTATTTACACTAATAATATAATATATATAAAATATAATATAAGTATTAACAATACCGCCAACCGGTTTGGCACATGATGATGATAAAGATTGCTTGCTTCTCGGGTTCCTCATCGACAGCTTCCAGGTTCACCTAGCCTTACATCGGTACCGGATTTTTATGGAAAAGTGAAGTTGCAAGGGCGTAACATGACGTTACCGACCACATGGGCGTAATCGACCACATGACCACAAGAATAATGTGCTATAGATCTGTAAATATTATGATCACTAACGCCATATTCCCTATACACCATTTGGCGTGACGATGTACTTTACTTTTTTTTACATGTATGTTTTACGTGGTTTTGTTGTTAATTAACAAATACGCTTTATTTTTTTTCAAGTTCTTTTATATAAGGACTAAGCGCAGTGATATAAGGGAAGCTTCAGACACGTCTGTCCTTTCTATGTATATACTTCTGTCCCGATAAAGAGAGATATTATTGTACCATTCCCCTATTCAACAACACAGCACAAAATACAACATGAAAATCAACATCAACAAAACAGAAGTAATGAATGTCGCCAAAAATTAACAGAACATCAACATAATTATAGAAGGCAGATAACTAAAATAAGTAGAGGAATTCAAATACCTAGGAAGTTTAGTAGCAAACTATCATTCACAAATAGCAGAGATGCAATTAAGATACAACAAAGCTTGTCAAATCATTGGACATTTATCACCACTATTGTCAAACAAGGAAATAACTATAGAGGCAAAACGAGCACTATACAATACAATTTTAATCCCAACGTTGTGCTACCAATGCCAGACCTGGACCCTAGATTGAAGAACAATAAGAAATATAACCTCTACTGAGATGAAATGTGTCAGACGAATGACAGGAAACAGTCTGAGAGATAAGATCAGAAATGAAGAACTGAGAAAAAAAACTAGGAATAGCCCCCGCCATATAATATATTACTAAGCATCATCATGAGACGTGTAAGAAACAAAATAAAACCAGAAATAAATTAGGAACAATGTGGATTTGTGGAATGAAAGGGCACTAATAATGCAATATACATCTCTCTCTCTCTCTGCGATCAGGACTCAATCAGAGTAGGATTCCAGACTCTACCATGAAGTCAGCTGTCAGGTTAAGTGTGTTGATCGCCCCCACAGACAGAACATCACAATTAGAGTCTGCCAGATCCACTCTGATTAAAACGTTGCACTGTGTTCTGCGCCAGTGGCCCAGTGTATCCGATTTCAGCCAGCATTTTATTCAGGTTTGCATTCCTTAGCCTTTGATTGTCCCCAATCTTCCTGCAAGGCAGCAGATGAACTTTTCTGTAGGGGATTCTGCCCTTAGATGGTCGGCCCTCCCAGGTTTACGAGCACCTAATACCCGAGTCACTAGAGGTGTCTAACACAGACATGCACACACAAAGATAGGAGATGTGACCAACACAGACATGCACACAGTGATATAGGGCATGACTAACACTGACACACATCAAGATATATGACACATGACTAACATAAACATGCACATAAAGATATGAGACATAACTGACATAGACATGCACACACAAATATATGACACATGCCTAACATAGACATGCACACAAAGATATGAGATATGACCAACATAGACATGCACACACAAAGATATGAGATGTGACTAACATAGCCATGCACACACAAGGATATGAGATGTGACATACACAGACATGCACACACAAAGATATGAGATATGACTAACATAAACATGCATACAAAGATATACATCTTAAGAACATTGATAGAAAGATATATAGAGGTAAAGAAATATCTATATATGTGCTTTATAGACTACACAAAAGCATTTGACAAAGTAAAGCATGTGGAAATAATCAATATGCTGGAGAAATTAAACATTGATGGCAAGGATCTGCGAATCATAAAAAAACATGTGCTGGCAACAAACAGCAGCTATACGAATTAACAACCAAACAGGACAATTTCAACTTATAAAACAAGGAGACAGACAAGGCTGTGTTCTGTCGCCGGATTTGTTTTAACTTTACAGCGAACATATGAGATCAACAGTAGACAAAAAAAAAAAGGAATTAAAGTCAACGGTCACAATATACATAATTTGCGATATGCGGATGACACAGTCTTAATAGCAGAGACAGAATCGACTACAAGAAATGATAGACATAATAGTAAAAGAAAACAAAAAGAAAAGTCTTTAGTCTGAATAGTAAGAAAACAGAAATAATTGTCATATCGAAGAAACAATCATCACCATCATGCAGCATAAAAATAAACAGGACAAATTTGAAACAAGTGCAACTGAAATAATTGGGCACAATAATAACATCAGATGGGAGATGCACCACAGAAATAAAAAGCAGAATAGCTCAGGCCAAAATAGCATTTCAGAAAATTAAAAATATCTTATTCAACAAATCTATGTCAAAAGAAATGAGAAAGAGAGTTCATCGGTGCTATATAGAACCAATTCTGACCTATGGAAACGAATCATGGACAGTAGACAAACAAATTAAAAGACAATTAGAGGCCACAGAGATGGGATTTCTCAGAAGAATGTTGAAAGTTCCATGGACAGCTAAAAAGACCAATGTGCATCCCCCTTAAATCGTCTTTATTTTCCAAAGTTTTGATTTCTAGACATCTTTGGCTGAACCAGTCTTCTTTTGCCTTTTTGCACATTTTATGCAATTCATTATCTATTCTGCTGCATTGAGTAGTGTTCTTCGCTTGTCTCTTTTTTCCATTCTTTCCAAGATTGTGTCAGTTATCCAATTTCGTTTTTTGTTTTTTCCTATTTGATTAAGATGACGTAAGTTTCTTGTATGCTTTTCTTTATGCATTGTCATTTGGGTGTAACTTTTTTATCTGGATTATCTCTTCTGTACTCAGCCTTTAATGGGTACCGGATTTTTTTCTAGGAAAGTAAAGCGGCACGGGCGTAATACCGACCACATTACCACAAAAAGCATGTGCCGAAGGTCTATAAAATTTATGGTCACTAACACCATATTCCCTATACGCCACTTGGCGTGACGGGGGTACTTTACTTTTATTTTTTACTTTCTCTTCTATACTGCTCAATCCCTTCCTCTAGCAGCTTCTGGTATGTGTTCTTTACTTGTATTAAATAAATATATTTAATATCTCTTTTTTTGTATAGTGGTATTGTTGGTAATTTAATCTTTTGTTTTTTTTTTCTCTTGAGTTTGACTTTCATTTTAATCATTACAAGATTGAGATCCGAGACACTGCTTTAAAATAACAAAAAATGAAAAGAAAACTACTAAACACAATTCAAACAAGACACATGCCAATTGTAGGACATGTTAAAAGACACACATCATCATCATCGAGTGCCATATCCGCAACGAAGGTTGGCTACCATGGAGCGCCATTCTGCTCTGTCTCTTGCTTTGATGGTGCAGATTGTCATAGGCTGATTTGTCCATTTTCTGATGTTACTCGTCCATGTTACTCTTGGTTTGCCTCTGTCCCTTTTACCCTGTATTTTCCCCTCCAAGATTACTTTTAGTAGACTGTTGTGTCTTTTAACATGGCCCAAAAATCTCATTTGTCCTGTTTGAATTTGTGTTTAGTAGTTGTCTTTTCATTTTTAGTTGTTTTAAGACTTCATCGTTTGTTTTCTTTTATTTCCATGCAATTCTACCTATTCTTCTATAAATCCACATTTAAAAGGCTTCAATTTTCTGTTCTGTTTTCTTGTCTAATGTCCATTTTCTGCACCATATAGAAATGTTGAGAAGATATAACATTTTGCTATTCTTAGATTTAGCCCTGGTGTTATTTGTTTTGATGTTAATATATTTTTCATGACAATAAAATTACCTTTTGCCATTCCTATTTTTTTGTTTATTTCAGTTGTACATTTTCCATCACTGGTTTAGTATGGCTAAGTTAGTTGTAGTTCTGAACTATTTCCAGGTCTATTCCTTCAATTTTGATATCCACTTGTGGGTTTTGAGTGTTTTCTTTGTTTATGATCATAGTTTAAGTCTTTTTGATATTCATATCTAATCCATATTTTTTGCTTGTCATGTTTATTTCATTAAGTAATTGTAGATCTTTAGGATTTTCTGCTAGTAGTACAGCATCACCAGCATGTCTTAGGTTATTGATTATCTTTCCATTAATATTTAGGCCTGGCATATCTGTGATGTTTTTAAAGATTTGCTCAGTATTTAGATTGAACAAGCGTGGTGATAGGATGAACCCCTGTCTTGCTCCTCTTTTTATATCAATAGGTGTAGAGTTCTCTTTGTTATATTTTATTATTGCTGTTTGCTCCCAGTATATATTACATATTAGTCGTATGTCCATGTTATCTAGATGTATCTCTTTTAGGCATTCTATAAGCTGTTTGTGGTGTATTCTATCAACAGCGTTGGTGTAGTCTATGAAGCAGGCATTTATTTCTTGGTTTACTTCTGTGTACTTTTTGATTACTGTTCTCGTGCAGAATATGGCTTCTTTTGTCCCACTAATTTTCCTAAATCCAAATTGCTGCTCATCTAATTCAGTATTGATTTTATTCTGAATCCTTCCGCTTGTATAACTTTTAGCAAGATTTGTGTAACATGGCTTAATATTGTTCTAAAATCACTGCATTCAACTACACCATTCCTTTTAGGCAATGCAATAAAAGTTGATGTTTTTAGGCTTAAAAAAGACACACACACACACACACACACACACATATATATATATATATATATATATATATATATATATATATATACATACTCACACATATATGGCCTTTGGCGTCTTGACAGACCGTTGCTAGCAAGCAATCATGTTAAGTCAGTAGTTTAGTAAAAATATTAGTATCTTATGCTGGATGCTGCTTTCTTGAACAGCTTCTCTCGTATCTGAATCTGCCAATATTGGATAAACAGATCTATCCGCAAAACGATGAAGATGTACTCGTGATGCCTGGCCTCAACACCTTTCTCCTGTGCCTTTTGTCTATAGAATGTTATATTGGCATGGCCTCGAAAGCTGCTGCGACATTTTGTTATTTTTGTTCTCCGAGAGCTACGATCTGCCGCCAGATTTCCCGAGTTTCTTTGACTGATAGAGAATTTCCTCAAGGAAGCCCTGCAAACATCCTTATATCGCAGCACATTTGCTCTTTGGTCTATTTTCGTCCTTAAGTTCTCTGCAGCTCTTTGTCGACGAGGGTCGGTTTCCTTATGTTTTCTGCATTCATGAGGTTGGTGTTATTTAATCAAGGACACATGGTCCTAGCTTTTCTTGTGCAGAGTATGAGAGATTGTATTTTCCTTCTGCTGTGTCATAAAGAGGATGAAACTTACATTTCTGTTTACTTGCTGTGCCTGGGTCAATAATATGGAGATAGTGCTTTGCCCAAAACGCACTACCCCACTCTCGGCTCCTATTTGAAGCCTTCAGAAGGAGGGACAAAGTCCTTACGTTAAAAAGATACAGCAGCCTAATAAAAGTACTCTTGGAAGGGAAAATACAAAGTAATAGAGGCAGACCAAGAGTAACTGCAAAAGTTGGATAAGTCATTATTCCACTTACAAACGTTATTTAATTAAATTTGGGATGAAGAAAAAGTTCGTACAAAGTGAAAGAAAAGCATCATTATAAAAAAAAGCAATCTTAAATATTGCAATAACCGTGGAAGATTTGGAATTGAATATGGATGAACTATGGATATTCACAACACATCATTATTATAAACATCATTCAGTAATTAAGTGCTGAGTTTAAGAAAACTGAAAGAAAAATTATAGAAACATATTCAAACTATAGTTCGTTCAGAAGAAATTCGTGCCCACAGAGTTTATTAATTATCTCGGAAACTGTTTGATGAATTTCTGTAATTCTTTTTCGTGAAATCTTATTTTTTTCACCGACATTCAGTCTGATTTTTTGCTCTACTGTCATGCATTTAGGAAAGATTTTTTGCTTATATTTGAGGTATATAAAAATATGATTTTCTTGCTTGTCCTAAATTTTAAGATTTTACAATACCCACACTTGTTGTAATCAACTCACTAATTAAAAACGCAAATCTCACGTGCACACCACTCAATAATAGCACCGTTTCACACTCTTAACTTGTAAGACCCATGCCATTCCGAGGTTTTTTTTTTTTTTTTTTTTTTTTGGTAATTTCATTTCCAGTTTCATGTTAAATTGGTCCAGAGGCGTATTTTGACATTTTGTATTTACTATTAATGAATATTCCTGTATGTGTGATAATTTGTAAGCTGTTGTGAAGTGACTACTTGATTTTTAAAACCATGAAGAGTTTAAAATGTAAATTCATCACTTTGCAAAGGTAACTGTGTTATTGTACATGCACTTTTGCATGGAATCTAAAAGGGTCGGTTATATTACGATATTAAAAAAACAGAAAACAGAACACGGGCAGCTCTAAATATAGATAGAAAGTCTTTACATCGATGGATAGGACAGAACTTTGACTCTGCAGAGGCGACGGTCAAGCAAGGAAAAAAAATGAAAGTTGATTATTTTGACAAAGAGGTTATTAGAAGTGAAATTTTGAAAATGTTTGAATCCAATCAAATTGTTACACTACGCGAATTTAAAGTTCGACTGCAATTAGAATGTGATACTGAAATCTCAAAAACGACTCTTTGGAAGATCGTAAGAGGCGTTGGTTTCACTTTTCAAAAATCTGCTAGTAGTAGAAATATTGTTTGTGAAAAACCACACCTGATAGCTGCCCGAAGCAAATACCTGAGGCAGATCCGTGAGCAACGAATGGAAGGCTATGATAGTATATTTGGATGAAACGTGGGTCAATGCTCATCATACATATGAGAAAGAATGGCAATCAATTGACAGATAAAATAAAACAAGCATTCCCAGCAGTAAAGAACAACGCATTATATTGGTACATGCTGGCAGTAGAGAGAATGATCTTGTTAATGACACACAACTTATTTTTCAATCAAAGTCTACAGACAATAGGGACTACCACACTGAAATGAATGGACGAATTTTTCAGAGACTGGATGGAGAACACTCTACTCCCCATTCTGGATAGACCTTCATGTCTTTTAATGGACAATGCATCCTTTCATAATGCGGTAGCACTGGAGAACACAGTTCCTAATTCGTCAAGCACAAAAGATAAAATCATCACATGGCTTAGAAAAGAAAATGTTTCCTTTCAAAACACCCAGTTAAAACCAGAGTTGTTGCAACTTGTTAGGCACACTAAGAAGACAAAGTTAAATCAAATTGATAAAATAATTGCAAAGTATGGTCACACATCTCTTCGCACCTCAACCCAATAGAACTTGTGTGGGCTAAAGTAAAATGGCAAGCTGCTACGCAGAACACGACGTTTAAAATTTGTGATGTTAAAGAATTGACGCGTGTTGCCCTCTCAACGGTAGACATTGAATACTGGAGAAAATGTGACGACATTGTGCTCAGAGAAGAAGAACAATACTGGCAACGAGATGGATTACAGTTTGTCCAACCGATAACAGTTGTTAACCTCTTAGAGACTTCTGATTCGGAATGACATATGTATGACAAGTGCACAATTTTGTTGATGACACTCTTACTATTTGCTGACTATGTGTGTTTGAATGTTCTGGTTATTCCATATATTTTGTTGATGACACGTCTACTATTTGGCGAATATGTGCGTTTGATTCTTTGGTCAAAGTTTACCTATCTCTATGACGAAGATATAAAATCAAATGAAAAATTTCGCCCTATTCAATGTAATACGGATACGCCTTTGGCTTGCATTGTTAGAAAATTAACATAATTTACAGTAAAATCTAATGTTTAGAGCACGCGATTTGATATCTTCCTAAAATTATATAACAAAAAACGATTTGTGCAAAATTCAGACTACCTCTGTATTTAAATGTTATAAAATCTGAAGGTCGGTGAAAAAAAAGAATTACATAAATTCATCAAATAGTTTCGGAGATAATTGATCAACTCTGTGGGCACGAATTTGTGAACGAACTACAGGTGCGAGGTCAAACGATTTTTATTAAATGTTCAAGCAGTTGTTGATATTTGACTCATTTAGACCAATAAGATCCGACAAGGCCTATTTTATAGTGAACAATCTAAATTATGGCCAGTGTTACTGATCCCCCATTTTGCGTATCAACCAGGCAGAGCATCACACGCTTGTGCAGTTCAATACAGTGTACTATGTCACATATCAAGTGGGTATATTTTCTATGTTACATATCAAGTGGTGTATATTTTCTTTGTCACATATTAAGTGGGGTATATTTTCAATGTTACATATCAAGTGGTGTATATTTTCTATGTCACATAACAAGTGGGGTATGTTTTCTATGTTACATATCAAGTGGTGTATATTTTCTTTGTCACATATTAAGTGGGGTATATTTTCACACATGCACGTTTCGTCATTTCATAGGTTATATCCTGTCATGTGGTTAAAACTACCAATTTTTCTACCAATATATTGAAAAAAAGTACCCAGTTAATATTAGAATTCTTATTATATGCGTATGACATTGCCACAATGTTAAAGTATTTGCCTAGTCTGTAACTGTCAGTATGTTTAGCATTGCATTGCATTTTAATACAAGGGCGGATTCGTGATTCATCTCATCGAAACACGTGAGTGACTATATTAAGGAGAAGCCATGTGACCTCAGGTGGTGGGAATAACAATAGCCTCCTCGAGATAATACATGTACAGTGTACCGATAGAACGGCCATGTTGTTTGGGATATTATCCTACATTGGTGTGTTTTTTCTTCTTCTGGCTAGTCAGGAGACCACTTCTACCTTTCAACTGACTGTGGAGCATAGGTCTTCATCAAACACTTTCCAAGCTGTTCTGTTTTTTTTGGCCATTATTTTAAGATCATTCCATGTCTTTCCCATCATCTTCTTCTCTGCTTCTATCTGTTTTCTTCAACAATATTTTGGTCTTCCTCATTGTCTTTTTCTTTGGAGATACCAAAAAGGGTCGCTTGTGTAATACTCTCAGTTGGCTTCCGCAGTGTGTCCTATCCAGCACCATCGTCTTAGCTGTATCTCTTTAGCCATTGCTATTTATTTGACTAGTGCTTTTCTACAATTCTATGTTAGTGACTTTTTCCTGCCATTTCCATCCTTTATTCTGGGCAGTGATGCTTTTCCTTAAATGAAGATCTGTAACTTCATTACTGTCATTTTTCTTGTTCTCGATGTTTCACGGCCATATAATAGATTGACTTAACATTGGAGTTGAAAATGTTTATTTTTGTATTTAACCTAATTTCTTTGGATTTCCATATGTTTCCAAGATCAACGAATGCTCCTCTTGCTTTTGATAACTTTATTATGGTATCATTCTCTGTTACTCTACCTTCGTCTATATAACTGCACAGATAGATGTAAGATTGTACTTATCGAGGAAGTTATCGTTATCACCACCTGAGGTCACATGGCTTCTCCTTAATACAGTCACGGGCTATTGATATTAATAGTTATTGCCAACTGCATTAGCTCTCATAATTTTGGTCATATCTCTAGTTATTTTCAGTACCAGCTGTTGTGATCTCTCATCAAATATGCTAATTTTATCTTGCATCTGTTGATGGTTGCGTGATAGAAGAGCTGTGTCATCAGCAAAGCTTAATCATTAAGTTTCTTGGTCAATAACCACTGGATTCCATTTCTGTTGTTCTGAGTTATTTTCATTATCCAGTAGAAGGAGAAATGGAAATAGAAAGCATCACTGCCTTACTTCTGTTCTTATTTCAAATGCTTCTGTAAGCTGCCCTTCGTGTACCACACTACATTTAATTCTTTGTTCACTGTTTTATCAGGTTAATAAACTTTATGGAGATTCCGTAGTGACTCAGTAACTTCCAAAGCATTCCTCTGTCTAAACTATCAAATGCCTTTTCGTAATCTATGAATCCAATATACAATGGAGATTGTAGTTTTAAGTTGTGTTCATTTATTATATGTATGGTAGTTGTTTGTTCAGTACATGAATTTATGTCTGCTTTCTTATTCTTTCTTTCTTTAAATTTATCCATAGTCTCTGCTGTCATCCTTGCCTTATTCTGGCGTTTTATTTTCCCCAGGGTTTCTTCACATGTCTCCTTCCATATATTATTTACCTGTTTCCAATGATCTTCTATATTTATTGTATTTTCTGTTGGAGGACTTGGTATTTGTTTGATACTGCTATGACTCCAAATTTATCTTTAATTCTTAGCTCATTAACAAACCCTACATTAAAAAACTGTCTACCCTTTTTGTGGCGTAGTATATCGTTTTAGTTTAAGATTAATTTTGGCTAGCAGAATATGATGACTCGAAGCTTACTATCTGCTTTTCTATATACTTTTACATCATGTAAGTATGACTTAAACTTTTTGTTAATACATATGTGGTCAATTTCATTCTCATTTTTATGATCTGGTGACACACATGTAGCTTTATGTATTCTTTTATGTTGGAATAGTGTTCCTCCAACGCTCATTTGAATAAATTGTGAGCACAGAAGTTTTCGAATATCTCTCCATCCTCATTCATTTTTCCAAGTCTATATTTCCTCAAAATCTCTTCGAAGTCTCTGTTGAAGAAACTCCATTACGAAGTAAGCACAGTAGGAGAAACTTGGAAGCAGTTTAAGAAAATAGTAATCAACATCTCAAAAACAGTATATGGAATGAAGCTAAGGACAAAAAGAGGGAAAAAGAGCCCCACGTGGTGAAACGAAGCAATCAGAGAAGCAATTAAAGAAAAGAAGAAACTGTTTACAAATTGGAAGGAGAATAAGGACCAAGAAGAATATGAAAAATATGTCTTAGTTCGGAAAAATGTTAACATTTTGATCAAAGAAGCTAAGCAAAAGAATTGGACATTGGGATAAAATGTGAGCAAGGACTTCAAGACAGCCACAAGAAATTTCTACAAAGCAGTAAAAGCAAGAAGAGTGAGAAAAGAAAACCACGATCCTACTGAGCTCATAAATAACAAAGACGGACAGCCAATATCAATTAACCAACATGTGTAACAGAGATGGAAAAAAAATATTTTGAAGACCAATTAACTCTTTCCACACGTTTCGACGCACCATGCGTCATGCCGATTTCGGTCATGTACGTTTTGCCGCACAGCGTCACTCTCAGTTTGATTAATGTAAACTGTCATCAAACCATATTCTCTTTACATATCCTGCATGCTTAGTTTTGGTGAAATCTAGTTCCTTGTTTAATTATCTAAAAATTCATATATAATATGTTAAGTATTAGATAAATATAAATATGTAAATTCATATTTAAAAACGTGAAAAATTTTGCATCTGAAATCTCTACCGCTAAATTGATAAAAACCTCCGCACTGAAAGCGTTAAACATGGTACCTATAACACAACAAAAAACCACGCAAGAATGCTCAAACACTGAATCAATTCAACGTCATGAAAGAGGAAATCCAAGAAGAAATAAAATATGCACCAAGAAATAAAGGATCGAGGATATATAACATACCAGCAGAAATAATAACAGCAGCAGGAGGAAAAGGAGTGATATGGCTGCACAGAATATTTAATGCAGCATGGCACCAACAAAAAGCCCTAGAAGACTGGCAACAGGCAATCATCGTGTCAATATGGACAAAGAAAAGTAGAAAAAGAGACTGCAATCAATATAGAGGTTTTATTGCTTCTCAGCCATGTAGGTTATTTATGAGCAAAAATTGTGGAAACAAGGCTGAAACCAATAATAAAACTACAATTAAGAGATTCTCAAATGGGGTTCCAAAAAAAAAACAGAGGATGTACTGACGCTCTATTCACCTTAAAACAGCTCGCAGAATAGATGACTGAACACAATAAAAATTTGTACATTGACAAGAAAAGGCATTCGACCGAGTAAGCAGAGAACAACTGTAGGAGATACTAACAAAACACGAAGTAAGTCAACATCTCGCCAACCTAATTAAAGTCTCTACATCAACAGCAGCTGCACAGTCAGAACAGCAGCAAATTACACAAGCCATTTCGAAGTTAGATCAGGTGTAAGACAGAAGTGCGTACTATTATTTCCTGTACTGTGTATTACATACCTGAACTAAATAAGCAAGTTAGCCAAATTACCAAAGACAGGCGAGATCAACGAGCTTCTATTAGCAGACGTTCAGGCACTCATACATGGAAAAATAGAAGACCTACAAGAACACTTAAATAAACTCAACAGCACAGGCACAAAGTAGAACATGAATATCAACATCAACAAAACAGAAATCATGATTGTCGCGAAAGAGAAACAGAACATTAACATATATAGTTATATAGAAGGCAGGAAAATAAAACAGTTAGATCAATTCAAATACCTAAGCAGTTTAATGACAAACGACAAATCTCAAACAGCAGAGATAGAATCAAGATGCATAAAAGCTTAGTCAAATAATTGGACAGCTATCACCATTATTGCCCAACAAGGATTAACTCTAGAGGCAAAACGGGCACTCTAAAATACAATCTTCATCCCAACGTTGTGCTACCAGTGCCAGACCTGGACCCTAGATGCAAGAACAATAAGAAAAAATAACCTCTACTGAGAATAAATGTGTTAGGCGAATGATAGGAAGCAGCCTTAGAGACAAGATAAGAAATGAAGAACTGAGAAAAAAACCAGCAATAGCCCCCGCCATAGACTATATAAGGAAACAACATATAAAATGGTTTGGTCACGTGACAAGGCAGAGTGAACAAAACACAACACAACGAGCCGTCAATAAGCGTTGCGGGAACACCAAACCCAAGGGTCAATCACGAAAAAGATGTATAGATGGTATATTAGAAGCACAAGGAAACATTACAGCAGCAGAAACGAACAGAAGAGCAAAAGACCACACAATTATTTCTCCCTTGGATGCTGAAAGGCAACTGAAGAAGGAAAGTAGAATAAGAATAAGATCGGTGCCTGATCTTTGCAAATAGAAGGTCGTTAATCCTACGTGGTTAAAAATACGTGGAAGACAGAAGATATATATATATATATATATATATATATATATATATATATATATATATATATATATATATATATATATATATATATATACAGGGTGTTTTTAAAGTTGCAGTGCAGTGAATATTTCTAATATTCAGTAAATGACGTAATCATCATCTACTTAAGGGAGGTCAAAAAGTAATGCACACCAATTTTTTTCTCGGAAACTATTCGGGTAAAATGTGTGAAATTTTCACAGATTGTAGCTGAACATCCCCTTTACACTACCTATTTTTCAACATAATCTCCGTCCAAGCGTATTGCCTTACGCCAACGCGAAACTAGGTCATGAATGCCTCGTTTGTACCAAGTTTTGTCCTGCTCACGTAGCCATTTTTTAACTGCACGGATCACATCCTCATCATTGTCAAAGTGTTTCCCACGCAGGAATTTTTTGAGTGGTCCAAACAGATGGAAATCTGAGGGAGGCAGATCAGGGCTGTAAGGAGGATGGGGCAGTACAGTCCAACCAAATTTGTTGATTGCTCCCCGTGTTACCAGACTTGTGTGAGGGCGTGCATTGTCATGTTGAAGCAACAAATCTGCAGATGGCTTATTAGGCCGAACTCTGTGGAACCGATTTTTGAGTTTTGTCAGTGTATTGATGTAAGCTGTCGAGTTGATTGTCTCACCTCTTGTCATTACATCAACAAGAATCACACCATCAATGTCCCAGAAGACAGTGATCATCACCTTTCCGGCTGATGGAGATGTTTTGAATTTTTTTCTTTTTGGTGACTGCGGATGATGCCATTCCATTGACTGCATTTTTGTTTCAGGCTCATAATAATGTGCCCACGTTTCGTCACCGGTAACAATTTTTGACAAAAACATTTCTCCTTCAACACCGAAACGCTCCAACAATTCAGAACAGAATGTTTTCCTTTGAACTCTGTGATCATTTGTTAGGCACCGAGGAACCCATCGAGCGCAAATCTTTGAATATCCGAGAGTTTTAAAAATTGCCATTGCACTTCCCTTGCTGACTGTAAGCTGCAATGCCAATTGCTGACTAGTGATACGCCTATCCTTACGAATAATGGCATCAGCCCGGTTTAACATGTCTGTGCTGGTAGCCGAGGCAACACGTCCAGAACGCGGTAAATCATGCAGCTCCACTCGTACACTTTCTGCAGCTTTAATTCTCTGAACCCAGCGACTAACTGTGCTCCTATCGACTGCAGAACATTTGTACACTGCACACAGTCGTTTATGAATGTTTGCCACAGTTTCTTTTTCCGCAACCTTAAATTCTATGACAATTCTATGTTTGTAACGGACATTGTTGACAAGCTCCATTTTAACGGTTCATAGATTGCGTAATATTTTTCAGAATGCTGTGCAATTTGGTGCACATAATTGGAACATGTCATATTCCAATTGTGCAAAATTTCATATTCCTATCTTTATTATTAGCCGAGAAAAAAATTGGTGTGCATTACTTTTTGACCTCCCTACGTACATACCGCAATTTTGTAAACCACATTTATTAACAAACCGCTGCTTTCTTTAAGGTTTTATTTACGTAAAGGACGGGCACTACGCTACATTCACTGTCTCATTGCTTGAAGGAAATGGTGTTGACGATTGAAAACAGGGTATTTCTGGTTGAGCATGTCTTCCGTAATGGCGGTAAATATACGGATGAGGTCATTAGACAATTCGTGAGGAAATTTCCAGACTCACAAGTCCCTCACCGAAATTCTGTTACAAAATTGATCAAAAAGTTTCGTGAAACCGGTAGTGTGGTAGATGCATACCGATCTGGAAGACCTTCAATTTCACAAGACCAAATTATGGAACTCCAAGACAGAATTACAATGAGTCCAAATGCATCTTTAAACCACTTGTCTCAACAGGTGCAAATATCTAAGAGTTCTGTTCACAAGGTTTTAAGAAGTGAACTACACTATCGTCCATACAAATTAACTGAAGTGTCTCAACTCCAAGAAAGAGATTATGAATCCCGTTTAAACTACTGCATGTGGTTTCAGAATTTTATTAATGAACAGTGCGCTGCCATCCTTGACGTCACTTTTTTCACTGATGTGGCCTGGTTTCATTTATCCGGTTATGTGAACAGTCAGAACAATCGGCTGTGGAGCAGTGAAAACCCCCATGAATTTCATCAAGTGCCGCTTTACGATCAAAAAGTCGGAGTGTGGTGCGCTATAAGTCGTATGCGGATAATAGGACCTATATTTTTTAATGAAACAATAAATGCAGAACGTTACCGTACTTTAATTCTGGAACCGTTCATAGCACACCTTACAGAACGGGAAATTATGGAATCCTGTTTTCAGCAGGATGGGGCAACAGCACACACAGCCACAACAACACTCAATTATTTAGAAAGCATATTTGCAAATCGCATTATTTCACGTGGAATCTGGCCTGCTCGTTCATCAGATCTAACACCCCCAGATTATTATCTGTGGGGGGCATTGAAGGGGAAAGTTTATGAAAATAATCCGCAGACAATTAATGACCTAAAGACTGAAATAGTAGACAAGATTAAACAAATATCACCAGACATTATTCTGAAGGTTTTCGCAAATATGGAAAGACGAATCACGACATGTCTTGAGGCCCGTTGTGGACATTTTCAACATATGCTTTAGGCACAACTTTATTGTGTTAATACCAACATTACCCATTATAAGCTCGCCGATAGCAGTCAAGTATATTTGAATAATACCATTTATTTTACAATTTGTGTGACGCATTAGTTAACCGCATTTCTGGTGACGTTTTTTCTTTAGAGAGTGTAAATTCACTGCACTGCAACTTTAAAAACACCCTGTATATATATATATATATATATATATATATATATATATATATATATATATATATATATAAATAATTCTTAAAAATAAAAAATTAATATTCATTAAAAAATATAGGTCCTATTATCCGCATACGACTTATAGCGCACCACACTCCGACTTTTTGATCGTAAAGCGGCACTTGATGAAATTCATGGGGGTTTTCACTGCTCCACAGCCGATTGTTCTGACTGTTCACATAACCGGATAAATTAAACCAGGCCTCATCAGTGAAAAAAGTGACGTCAAGGATGGCAGCGCCATGTTCATAAATAAAATTCTGAAACCACATGCAGTAGTTTAAACGGGATTCATAATCTCTTTCTTGGAGTTGAGATACTTCAGTTAATTTGTATGGACGATAGTGTAGTTCACTTCTTAAAACCTTGTGAACAGAACTCTTAGATATTTGCACCTGTTGAGACAAGTGGTTTAAAGATGCATTTGGACTCATTGTAATTCTGTCTTGGAGTTCCATAATTTGGTCTTGTGAAATTGAAGGTCTTCCAGATCGGTATGCATCTACCACACTACCGGTTTCACGAAACTTTTTGATCAATTTTGTAACAGAATTTCGGTGAGGGACTTGTGAGTCTGGAAATTTCCTCACGAATTGTCTAATGACCTCATCCGTATATTTACCGCCATTACGAAAGGCATGCTCAACCAGAAATACCCTGTTTTCAATCGTCAACACCATTTCCTTCAAGCAATGAGACAGTGAAAGTAGCGTAGTGCCCGTCCTTTACGTAAATAAAACCTTAAAGGAAGCAGCGGTTTGTTCATAAATGTGGTTTACAAAATTGTGGTACGTAGATGATGATTACGTCATTTACTGAATATTAGAAATATTCACTGCACTGCGACTTTAAAAACACCCTGTATATATATATATATATATATATATATATATATATATATATATATCAGTGGCGTATTCTCTATGTTGCCGCTGCTACCACCGGTAGCCTTGAACATATTCATCATCATCAAGTACCGGGCTTGCTGGAGTAGGTGTCATGTCTCTCCACAACTTTCGATCTCAACTATTTATCATGAGGAGACATATCAGATGGGCCCAAGAAATTCGATATTGTATGGGAAAGTACTGGGTCTCCAGTAGTTAGTTCATTGGCAATTGCAGCGAAGTTGCTCCTCTTTAGTCGTACAATTCGAATTCCGTCTGGAACCAGTTATTCTTTGGTGCTTGGGGTGGTTAAGGAGCCTTCTATATTTCTCCGCTTGTTGCAATACTTTAGTGACCCATCTGTCATCTAAGGGTTGTAAGCCTGTTACTGTTTCTAGAGTCTTGATAGGTGCAGATTTCATAGCACCAGTGATGATACGGGCAGCTTGGTTCTGTGTTCTGTTAATTTTTCTAAGGTGTGATTTGGAAGCCATAGCCCAGGCTGTGACTCCATACTCTAGAACTGGTCTGACTCTTCCTACGTATAGTCGTTTCAAGATATTGCTGTCTGCCCCCCAGTCCGTTCCTGCCAATTTCTTCATAATATTAGTTCGTTTTCTGGCTTCTTTTCTTGCTCTGTCTATCTGATTTTTCCAAGTCATTCTGCGATTCATGGTGACGCCAAGATATGTTGGGTTTTGGTCAATAGGGAGTGTATGGTCTTTTATTTTCAAGTTTGCAGAGAGTGTGTTTCTTGATAGGCTGAAAATTGTATATGTAGTTTTTTTTTTCGTTGATTGGTAAGAACCAAGTGTTCGTCCATTTTTCAAGTTCACCTAGGGCATCTTGCATTCTGGGTCCAGCCACCAACATACTTTCCTCGCGAGCCCATAACATCAGATCATCTGTGTATATTGCTGAGTGTATTCTGGTGGAATGTCCATTATGATGTCATTTATGAAAATTAAAAAGAGCGTTGGGGACAAGACTCCGCCTTGTGGGATACCTTGTTCGATAGAGACCTTCTTACTTAGTTGACCTTGAACTTGTACTCTGGCCGTTCTATCCTGAAGGTATTGAGAGACCCAATTGAATAAACGACCCTGGATGCCAAGTCTAAAAAGCTTGTTCTTTAAACCCTCTCACCATACCCTATCAAAAGACTTCTCCATGTCGACCAACACTGCTAGTGTGTTTCTTTTCTTGTAGAGCATCCTCTATTTCCTGTGCAATGTAGGTGACCAGGTCTTCAGTTGATCTGTGCTGATGGAAGCCACTTTGTTGTGGTACGATTTGTTGTTTTGTCTCCAAATGCCACATAAGTCTTCTGTTAACTCTTTCAGTACGGAATTTTTTTTATCAACGCAACGGAAGAGATTTCAGAGATAAAATTGTTCATGGTTTTAAGAATCAATCTGCATATTTATATAACACATATTTGAATTGAAACCATATGTTGTATTTGAATTTTTAAATAACTGAACAAGGTAATAGATTTCACCATGACCAAGATGATAAAAGACTTGTAAAAAGAATATGCTTTGATAACATTGTACACTAATCAAATTAATGGTGACGCACTGTGCGGCGAAACGTACGGAAAGAGTTAACCAGCCTATCCATGAGTTTAATCAGGCAGTTCAGTAGGCTAATTGGTCTATAGCTACTTGGGTCTAGTAGGTCTTTTCCACGCTTGAGAATGGGCATCATAATAGCTTCTTTCAAGATTGCTGATACATGACCTCTCTTCCAGCTAGCATTTATTATCCTTAGAAGCTGGCTCTTGGCTTTCTGTCCCAGATTTAGGAGCATTTCGTTGGAGATTCCATCTTTACCAGGAGAACTTTTGAGCTTCAATCCTTTAAGGGCAACATCTAATTCAGTTGGGGTAAAGATGGTCGTCTGATGCTCTTCTGATGCTAAAGGCATGTGTTTTGCATCTTGGTTTTCCCGTCTTGCAGCTTTAGGTTTGTCTATTGGAATGTTTATTCTACTAATGTTTTTGTAAGTCTCTATCAGTAGATTTGCTGCCCTTTTGCCTGTGAGGATGCTCTGATTGTGTGCTAATGCTATTGGAGGTCAGCAGTTGTTTTCGTCGCTCAGAGCTTTCGCAAGTTTCCATGGTTTATGACCATTTTTGTCTAGATTAAGGCTCTCTGTTTTGTCTATCCAGCTCTGTCTTGCTGATATCATGACTTCACGTCTGTATTTGGCAGAGGCTGCTTTGTAGGCAATGTTGCTCTCTGTACTGTGTGATGTTTCAGCTAGTTCTTGGCAGAGTCCAGTTCCTCTTCTTGTCTTTGTATTTCCTTGCTCCAGTATGGCTTGTAGTTTCTTCTTGCTCCTATAGGAATGGATTCTTTAGCAGCTCTCAGGATTCCATTTGTTAACCGCTCTATCATATTATTGACCTTCTTTTTGTGGGTGTTGATCATCATCATCATCATCAAGTACCGGGCCTACTGGCGAAGGTGATCATGTCTCTCCAAAACTTTCAATCTCGGCAGCTATTTATCATTTCTGTTGTTGACCTTCTGCCAAGCCATTCTCTTAAGCTGTCTGTTATTTTTTCTCTTTGCCTCCCTCTATCTCTTCGTCCCTCAATATTTCCAGTTGTTGCAATATATTCCAGTTGTTCTCTTCTCATTACATGGCCAAAAATTATGATTGTTTCTTCCTAATATTGGAAATTAGCTCTCTTTTTGCTTTGACCTCTCTCATAACATCTTCATTACTCTTCTTAGCTGTTCATGGTACTTTCAACATATTAACATATTAACAAATTACAAAAGGAAATGATAATTTATTTTACTTTTTATACTTATATTACAAAATTTTCTAATATTCTATTACACATTTCGTAGGTCACTTGGTCACTATAACGTTTGTGAATGAAACCGAAACTACTCTACATTGAAACCTCTAGTAGCTATTTTTACTCTATCCGGACCTAGTATTAACGACTATGACATTCAACAATGGGAGTCAAATTAATATAGCGGGAGTTACCGCTAGAGGAATGTGGTTTCATGGGTTATTTTTAGCTCTAGTCAATTAGAAGCGTTAAAAGTGAAAGTGAAACTATGTCTGATTACCGGAACTTCCTTAGTTATACATCAGCACCTGTAGAAATAACTTTTTCTGTGCTCAAGAGAATCAAATCTGATTGTCGCTCAACTCAGACACAAGAACGCTTATCTGGTTTGGCATTAATGTCCATTGAGAAATCATTCCCTCAGAAACTTAGAAACCAACCCAACAGTACGTTCAATGACAAAGTAATAAAAACATTTTCGTCCAAAAAAGACGGATACAATTAACATAAATAAGTAAGTAATTTAAAATGTCGTGATGTCTTTAGAAAATATTACTTTATGTTATCCTACTGATTATAATGTATGTTTTCATTTATTATGTTGTCGGTAGCCCAGACCCCAAAACCAGTATACACCACTGATATATATATATTTATATATATATATATATATATATATATATATATATATATATATATATATATATATATATATGGCCCTTTTCATCTTGTCAGACGGTCTACTAGTGGAGGCTATTGCGTATTTTTTTGAGGTATTGTTTTTGCCGAACAGCTTCTCTCGTGGCTAATTCTACCAATGTTTGACAAACACACGCGGTCACA